>OY776126.1:81583448-83983448 GCA_963675135.1 Galeopsis tetrahit | reverse complement strand
AATGAAGGTGATCGTCGAGCCAACGACGTTAAGAAAAAGCGTTGATTGGAAGACAACCCAATGTTTTTATGTTATTTTATTTCACTTTTGTTCTTATTTTTATTTTTCATTAATAAATGTTTCACTCTTTGTTGTCTCTTCGGGTTTTTTTTTTATGACAGGCTGAGCTAATTTTTTAGGAAGGATAACGAGGATTCTACGATTTTTGAGGGCTCAACATCCGCCACCAACTTTTACTTTGGTAACCCCATTCCACTCTATTTTTATTTGTTTAGGGTGTTATGTTTTGTTTGTGTATATCTTGCTTTTGTGCTAGGGACTAGCACCTATCTAAAATTGTGGGAGGATGATTTATATCATGTTGCGGGTGTTTCTCTTGTTTTTCATGTATGTTGATGTTGTGCATGCTTGAATGTTTGAAACTTGAGGACTTGAGTATTTGCATATGAGTTTAGTGGCTATATTTTTCTTTTTGTTAAATATGCTGTGGTCTTGAGTAGTTTGTCCTAATTGGCAATTGGATTGATATTCATGCTTGAGTGGTGGAGTCGAGTTAATTAATGGTTATTATGGTTTTGAAAAATCAATAACACGAGAAGAGCTAAAACCCGAAAAGTAGAGAGGAGCTGCAGACCTCGTTTGAAAGTTGAGGATGAAAGTGGAAAAAAAAAAAAAAGGAGTTGAGTCGAAAAACAATTGAAATGAAAAAAATAACGAGGGGTTAAAACAGCTACCTACTTGAGGGGGCTCATGTGTTTAAATTAAAAATCAATAACACGAGAAGAGCTAAAACCCGAAAAGTAGAGAGGAGCTGCGGACCTCGTTTGAAAGTTGAAGGAGACGGAGATTTGTACTTTGATGGAGAATTGAATCAAATAAACCAAAATCGGGGTTTTAGGGAGCTATTGATGTACTAGGAATAACCGTTAATTGATAAAGTTCCATGCTTAATCGTGAATTGAAGATCTTAGTTGTACAAGAGGGACAGGTCACTTCTGATTATGGCTCAAAAAGTAAATTCAAGTGCTAGAGTCGTATGAAAGTATTCTTGTTAGTCTTGTTTTAAACATTCGAGAAGCTGGTGTTAGTTGTGTTGTTGATGTGGTTCTATTCTCACTTTGAGTGTAATTGTTGCTTGAGGACAAACAAATAGTTCAAGTGTGGGTAATTTGATAAGTCGGGAAAGATTTTTGTGCTTTAAATTGTCATTTTAATTCCTTGTGTTTTCTCAATTTACTATTATTTTGGCCTTGTATACTTCGATGTTGTGTTTTCCTTAAAATTTAGATTAATTCGGAGCATTTTGAGAGTGCACGAGACAAGCCGCGTATGAGAAAGATGTTGAATAGGAACCAAAACGAGACGATAGCAGAAAAATGCCCAACATTAGGAGGTCCAATATTAAGCACATATCATAATTCCATGGAGAATTAATTATGGGATAAAGCCCATTTGAAAGCAGCCCTGGGAAGATTGAAAGCAGCTGCTGTGAGCTCTTTGGGAGCAGGACAAAATAATTATTTTGTGGTTTGATTCTCTCAAACTATGAATTCTTTGTTTATTTTCGTTGATCTATTACTTATGATCAGTAGCTAATTTTTACATTTTAGTCTGAGGATGTGAAATCTTAATTTAGTTATGTTGTTTTAATTACGTAATTTATGATTTATTTCGATTCTTGTCTCGATTTTGTTATTATCTTGATTAATGTTAAGCATGTTTTGATCAATAAATTTATTAGGACTAGTAATTTGTCTATCACATTGCCTTTACATGATTTTAAGAATACTTCTATTGAGGTGGAGCATGGTATATATGCCTAAACTTGAGAATGAAATGTCTGATAATTTTGAGAATGTGAATGGTGATAATTTGCAAGGTGGAGTTAATGATAGGCTAGAAGGATTGTTAGGAAGCCCTTTAAATTTGATGTCTGTATCAAGAAATATTAGGCACAGGTGATGATGAGAATATGATTATTAATGAGTTGGGTGAGTTTAGCAATTTTATCCTAATTAGCAATGTTGATCATATGCATCATGAATCTGCACACTTTGGTGGAAAATAATGGGGGGCTAGAAACTATGGGTAGCTCTAGCCCTAACTCGTTAATGTCAATTAGGAAGAAAATAAGTAATAAAAAAGTAGTAGAGGTAAATGAATTAGAAGTTGGATCACAATGCCAAGGAAAGAATCTAAGAGAATGAAGATTAATGCATCCTTTCTTGCTCTCCGGCCATTGCTTCTCAATTCCACAAGATCTAAGGTTGTGTTTGGATGGTGGAGTTTGATTTGAGAATGTATTTCAAATGAAAGAATTAAAAATAAATGGATTTCAAATGATATGATTTTAGTGAGAATTTAAAATCCTCTCAATTTTGACTAAGAAGTGTGTATGCAAAAATCTAAGCATTTGAAATCCATTCAAAATCCAAACAAGTGGAGTGGATTTGAATGGTGGATTTAAAATCCATTGATCAAATCCCTCCATCCAAATAGAGCCTAAAGTATCAAGTGAATATTTGCTCAAAGGGAAAAATTGGAGCCCCTTAGTAGGTAAAACCTCAAAAAAAAATTGTGCATTAGGTAAAACTTCAAATTAGGTGTAAAATTCCTTTTATGCCCTTCTACTCCCCTCTTTCAAATTTCAAATCCACATCTATCAAATTCATTTTTATTTTCTGGGAAAAATCTTCTTTCTCTCTCATCTCTCTTAAATTTCATTTCTCTCTCATCTCAAGACTAGGTTTCATCTTATTTTTTTCTTTTTGATTAGTTCATCTTGTACCGCCGTGAGGGGAGGGGGAAGGATGCGGCGGCGGGAGTGAGAGTGGCGTCGCCGCCGCACGTTGGGGGTACAAATATTGAAAAAAAAGTGGAAAGCCATCGAGAGGAAGGGGACGGCGGCCGCGGTGTTGGGGTGAGGGTTTGGGTGGGGGAAGGCAGGGCGGCGGCGGCGCTGGGCGAGGGAGAAGAGGCGCCGCCGTCGTGATGTAACAGATCTGAAGAGAAAAAACGAGGGAGGGAAGAAGGAGGGGATGGCGACGTTTGGTGGAGAAGCTGGGCGGCGCTGGGGCGTAGCTTTGGTGGCGGCTGGGCGAGGGAGAAGAGTCGCCGCCGTCGATTTTTTTCGAAGTCAGATTCACGGGGAAGACGAAGCGTGTGCCGATCTGTGTCATGGAGAGTCAGCCGACGTCGTTGCCGATCTGCAACTCCACCGTGAGAGTCGAAGAGGGCGGCGACTGAAGACGAAGACGAAGGGTTTGTCGATTTTTTTCGATTTCTAGTATTACTTTTTACGTTTTCGAATCTGATGGTACTTTTTCCGGCTTTGTGTTTCGTTTTTTCCGGCCATGGTGGGCGTACAACAGATGGTGTTTCATTTTTCCGACTGTGGTGGTGTTGCTGCAACAAATGGGGCGACGGAGATTTGCGCGTCGCACAGTTGCCGACTATGGTGGTGTGTCGACTGTGGTAGTGTTCCCAGAGGTCTACTGTTGCCGGCGATTCCAAGGCTGCGAAGACGACGGCCACAGGTCCTAGGGCAGAGACTAGGGTTCTACCCTCCTAATAGGCTTACTAATGGGCTAGGGTTTGCCAGCCCAGATGTGCACCCCCAGTTTCATTTAATACACCCCAAAGATTCACACCCTTAGTTTCAGTTAATACACCCTCAGGATTCACACCCCCAGTTTCACTCGATACACCTCTCCTGTGTGCACCCATCTATCTCCTTAGTTCACCCCATTTCCAGTAAATTGATACTATATTTTTGTTTTCATATGTATTGATTTTGTTTACAATTTCAAATCCTAAATTTGGTGAATTTTTTGGTCTTGGATATTTCTTAAATTCTAATTATATTTTCAATAGTTTTATATTTCTTAAATTTTAATTTATATTTTCAATAGCTTGAATAAATTTTTTGAAAAAATAATCAACGAATTACATAGGGTACCCACAACAAATTTTCATCTTTTTATATACATAGGGTACCCACAACAAATTTTCATCTTTTTATATACAATGTGTTGTAAATATGCATCGTTTACTGGTATATGCATTATTTGTTTCTAGTATGCATTATTTGTTGCTAGTATGCAATGTGTGTATGTATTATATATTGCTAGTATGCAATGTGTGTATGCATTATATATTGCTAGTATGCAATGTGTGTATGCATTATATATTGATTGTATGCAATGTGTGTATGCATTATTTGTTGCTAGTATGAAAATATATATATACTCAATATAATAAAATATTATAATGTAATATTATATGAAAAAAAACTAAATAAAATAAAAACAAAAAATTATTCTATAATTTAAAATTTGAATGAAAATAATTTTTAAATAAAAGCAAATACAATATAAAAAGCAAAGAAAATTAATTTCACAATCCCTTACAACATAAAAAAATAAATAACGTGAAAGAAAAGTAAAAAATCAAAATTCCATTAAAAAAATCTGAATAAAATAATATTTATATTAGTTAGTTAATGTGTTAAAATTGATATCGACACTTTAAAAAATATATAATATAATAATATTATAATTAATAAATGATTAGTATAATATTAGTTAGTTAATGTGTTAAAATTTAAATTGATTAGATTAAGATATGTGTGTTGGGAAGAAAAAATGTGAAAAGTGAATTTGATTTTGATGGGGTGTAGAAAAAAAAGTGTGCAAAAGTAAAAGTAAGGGCAAAAATGTCATTTTAAGTGGCATTTTGTTGCTCTACCCAATAAAAATTTAGGCTGGTAGTTTTTCCTAAGATTTTCCCCCAAATGTAGTTTTGCCCAATTTTCAATTCATCATTTATGCATTTGGATATCTACGCATTTCATGTTTTTGAGTTAAATGATACTAAACATAAAACCTACAAGAAAGCTTTAAAATCATTCTAAAAAGTAGGTTAATGCTATGAACACTACAAAAAATGCCTAAATTAGAAACCAAAGTTTTGAGACCGACATAAATCAGTCTCAAATAAAGACTGATTTGAGACTGATGCGAAAAAAATTAGAGTTTTGAAACTGTTTTCAGTTCGGTCTTTAATATTATGTTTTTAAAGCGAAATTAAAATTTTGACATTGAATTTTATTTAGAGACCGACAATTCAGTCTTTAATTGGTATCAAAAATTCTGAATCCCAAAATTTTATTTGAATAGCAATTTTGACTGCTCGTTTAGAGATTTTTTTTAGTTTGGTCTTTAATATTATGTTTTTCAGACCACTTAGCCACAGAATATCAGTCTCTAAACCGAAATTAAAATTGTGATTTTGAATTTTAATTGGAGACTAAAAATTCAGTCTTTAATTGGTATAAAAAATTTCGACAGGTTGTTTTATACGTATGTGAATCGATCACTTACCGTCGGGATCGGGCGCGAATCCTTTAAACTCGGACAAAGTGTCCACATCCCAAAAAAAATATTTTACTACCTCCTCTAAATCAATTGAATCAGGCACTACGATCTCTAAATAAATTGAATTGGGCACTATCGTCTCCACTGCCAACGAATCTAACTTTATGACTTTGTTCGAGATGGAGGAATCAAATTTAGGAGAAGATAAATATTTAACCATCGTTGGGAGAGACAAATCAGATTGGCGGTTATATGTATATTTTAAGAGATATGAATAATATTTAAAGATACATATCTTTAAAATATTGTCCCTAATATTGTATATATAAATAATTTTAAACAGTAGAGATCGATTTTTCGGTCCCAAATCAGGCGGTAGTGTTTAGAGACCGATTTTTGCGGTCTCAAATCTGTATCAAATCAAGTTGTTTGTTTTTCAGAGACCGATTTTAGCAGTCTCTGAACACTCCGAAAGAAAGCATAGTCCACGCCCCATTCTTGCGAATAAATAGCCCATATATATCACATGTCATTCTCTCAATTTTAATCCACAACCAGCTTCTAAATAGGTCATTCCTTGATTTTCCTCTCCAATATTAGTTTGAAGATCTCGTTTCAAATTCAACGTAAGGTTTCTCATTCCCTCTTTGTTTAAATTAATGTTTTCTCACATTTCTCAAATTAATTAATTTATGAAGTGCTCACATTATGATAATTTTCTTTTAATGTATATTACATCATATAATTAATAGATATGTATAATAGTAGTAAATAATATAGACCAGTGACAGTGTTATCTTCATAAATCAAATACTAGTACGCAAGGGAACGGGTGAACAAATTTTGTTTATTATTTATGTTTCTTTTTATGCAGAGTTTTTATATTTTCTCACTTTGTCGACATTTAGTTGATTTATTGAATGAATTATCAAAACATTTAATGAGGCTGTGATAAATGAAATTCTCATTTGATAATAAAAGTCTATATTCTAAAATATTATTTTGGCAATGAGATTAATTTTTATTTTGTAGAGAAGAGATTAATTTTAATTTTGTGGAGAAGAGATTTTGAGAAAAAATTAATGGCAATGGAAGATATGAGAAAAGATTAATGACGTGTGTGATTTGATAGAAATAATATTAAATTAAATGTAAAAAAGATTTTACAATTTTAATAAAGATAAAATAAAATAGTAATATGACATTAAATTCAAATTAAATATAAATAAAAAATAATTTATAGACGTGGGCGCATCTAGGCGGTGGACACTATTTTTAGTGTCCAACGGTGGACTCGATATCATTTCCGATCATATACAATAAAGAAATTAATTATATATGTATATAATTAATTTTAAAAGTTACACAAGATAATTACGTGTCAAAGTGGTAGGTGCCCATTACTGGGCACCCATCCACCAGGGATCAATTCCCACAAAGGTCAAAATAAAATGGTCATTTAAATAAAGGGGGTGTGGGTGTGGGGTATCGGGTCAGGTCTGAGTGGATGTGGGTAAATAAAGAGGGTGTGGGTATCGAGTATCGGGTCGGTGTGGGTTTGGGTAAATAAAGAGGGTGTGGGTGTCGGGGTCGGGGTGTGTGGGTGTCGGTTGTTGAGTCGGGTTTGTATTTTATTATTTAGAGACCGAATATTCAGTCCCTAATTATAGACTAGAGATCGATTTGTGTTTTAGGGCCCAAAAATAGGTCGGGCCGACTCACAGATAGGGACCATTATAAGACCAAATTGTCGGTCTCTAATTTAGAGACCAACCAAAAATCGGTCTCTAATTTGAGACCGTTTCATAAATTCGGTCTCCGAATATTAGGTACCAAACGAATAAGGACCACCAAAAGACGGTCTCAAATCGGTCTCTAACCTGTGTTGAGACCGCCTTTACGGTCTTAAAATCGGTCTCTAATCGAGGCATTTTTTGTAGTGGAAAGAAGAAATGAAGTCTCTTACCCACACTTGAATTCTTGTGCTTAAACTTGTGAATTGCTCGGTTGTTGTTAAAGGATTTAATCAAAAAGAGAGTAGATTATACTGAAATATTTCCTTATGTGGTGAAATTTACAATTGTGCGAATTATGCGTGATTTGGTTGTCCATTTTAATTTGGAATTGAAACAAATAAGGTATTAAATTCACCAAAATTCTCGAAATTCTCAATTCTGAAGGAAAAAATATGATTGCATAACCTGAATATCAAGTTCTAATATTTATGAGGTAAACTTCTAATGGGACCTACTATTACACCGTGTAAACTAAAAACCTTTTATGTAACTCGTCATGTGCACGACCCAGGAGCCGTGCGCCATTGCACGACCAATGCCTACTACATCGTGCTAACTCAAAAGGTTTTTATAAGTACTCACGTGCACGACTCAGGGGTCGTGCACCACTGCACGACCAATTAATATTACACCGTGCAAACCGAAAAACATTTTGCACGACATTCATTCCGTTTTAATTTCAAAGGGGTCATTCTCTCGTTTATCACACGATATACGTTGATATTCACGTTATAAACAATAGTCGTATAAAATATCAGGTGGATTTAGGAGAATGGTCGGTACGGTGTCGTTGGTGACGTTAACTACCTTCATTCTGTTATAATGTCACACGAGTCGTTATCTCGTTTTCGTGTGTCAAATATGAAACTTAAGTTCCCCGATGTCATCATTTACAATTTAACATGTTTTTACGAAGAGGACGATATGGTTTTACTAAATTTAACGTGTTCGAAAACGATGCATGGTTTGATTGATAAACAACATATGATTTATATAACTTAGAATGTACTGATTGAGTGAAATGATTGATTATTAATAAGTGGTGTACTGTCCAATGAACATGGCATCCGAAACGCAAATAATCACTCTAAACCCTTTAAAATAATGGCCATAGAAGTTATTAGACACTTGTACACAACATATCGTGTGACGTTAACGACCTTCGATCTGTTATTATGTCACAGGGGCCTTTCTTTCGTTTATCGGAGTGTTCAACACACGTTAAACGTCAATATCCATGTTATACACAATACTCGTATAAAATATTAGGTGGATCTAGTGGAATGGTCGGTACTGTGTCGTTAGTGACGTTAACGATCTTGGTTCCGTTATAATGTCACAGGGGTCATCGTTCTCTCGTTTATCGGGGTATTTTTCCATCATTTTTATCTAAATTTTAAAACATGTATTTTATGTTATTTTTAGGTCGTAATATTTGAAATAGGTATTAGTACTCTTTTTCTCTAAATTTTAAGACATGTATTTTATGTTGTTTTTAGGTCGAAATATTTTAAATAGGTATTGTTAGTACTCTTGATGAAAAAATAATAATTTACGCATCTATTTTATCACCATATCTTGAGGTAGATCAAATTTACAATCAAATTTCACCTAAATAAAATTTTACAATATACATCAATTTTAAATAACTACATTCTAGAATTTAATCAACATCTCCACAAAAATAATTACAACAAAGATGAAATTCTAAGTATAAATTTAATATTAAAACATTCATATTCTGTTGATGAACAAAAAAAAAAACTTCTACAGTCTTTGTGTACTACATACTTCAATTACAAGAAGTCAACGATCAAAATGATGACCGAAAATGTCGAGTGCTAGTTTCTTCCTAATTCCGGCATGTCATTACAACAAATTGTACTGACATCTTTCTGAAGCTAGTGTCAAACACTCAATGTACTTTATCATGAATATGCCACAATCAAATATGTATCAGAAAGAGTTTTAATATAACGAATATATACAAAAACAAACACTCAAAAAATTATAACATTCTTACCCGTTAACCTGTTGACCACATGGTATACTCTTTAATTGAAAAAACCTCGATGTCGTATTTCTCATCCACTTTTGATTGTATCAACTTAGGAAGGATATTTGCAAAGGTCGTCATCATGCTATGTCTACGACGACTATTCATACTATCATAAATTTCAATCACTCCGGATTTCATGTCAACTTTCAGTGCAATCCAATGCTCGAGACAATTAAAAGGAATGTATAAGAATCTACAATCCTTCCAAGACTTTTCTAACACTGGTTGTGTGGCATCACTAGAAGAGGCGAATAAGGAACAAAAGGATGCACATTCCTTAAACAACATCATAAGGAAAGGAAGGATAAATAGTGTCTATTGTGGTACAAAAAATAATGTTGTTGCAGTGTAAAATGGACACTAAATCTCAAAGGAAAACCAGGAACACATCAGTAATAGATTAGATTGTGAACTAACATGAACTAACTCACTCAGTTAGCTTACAAGATAATTTATTTTTTGTTATGTCATTTCACCCACACAACAGTTATACAAACCACAATTAAGATTTGGATTCAAAAGGAATTTGTATAACAAATCAACCCTAGAGTAAACATGCTTTTAATGGTGCCTCTCTACCTTGAAAAGTAGCCGACTGAAAGTAGTGGTAAAGTTGCATCAGGTTGACCAAACTATTCCAAAAGACATACCAATTTCCCAACATTTTTTGTGTGCTCATAATATCAAACTCTATACACACTTTAAAACCAAGAATTCAAGAAACATCAAATTATTAACGTTATATAATTGCATTAGATCAGTCATAACATAACAACAACCTCATGTGCCTAACAATTTGGTTATGTAGAATCAAACTAACGCGCGAAGACGAGTGAATTAATTCTACAACAAGAAAGTTAAAACTAGGAAAAAAGAAAAATTTATGAACCCAACTACTCAAACGGTGCAATTAAGATAAACGCCCATACACCCAAAAATTAAAAATAATCACCAACAAAAGAAAATAATAGTAGCATCTCCGTAACAAAACAAAAAAAAACTCAAAAACTAGAAAAAAAAAAGATTAATATAGCTTAAAATGGAAGTACCTGAGATTTTCTTTTGGTGCGGGGGAGAAGCGCCTTCTGTGTGCAACGGCGGCGGCGATGAAGAGAGAACGAGGGGTTCTAGACTAATTTCATTGCGACGGCGGTAGCGCCTTTTTCGTGCACGGTAGCAAAGGCTTATTGCAACAAAGACGACAACGGCTTCGTGCGGCGGCGACAAGACTCGTGCACAAAGGTGAAGAGAGAACGTCGGCGATGGAGAGAGAGGGGATCAAGTGGTCTCACGTTGACGACCAGGGGTTTATTTGCGAGAGAAGATGATGACCTAAATTGCTATTTTTTCTTCTGTTTTAAAATTTTAATTATGGTTTAGTTTTTTTTAAGGATTTAATTATGATTTAGTAAGGTTTCGAAAAATAAAATTATGGTTTAGGATGCGGCCTAAAAATGTCATCAAGTGAGAAGTCGACACGTGTATTGAGGATAAGGAAAAGGAGGAGATATGGGATTAAATAATATGCTCTGGATACAAAGTCTCTTCTGGAGGTCCTTCCGGAGGGAGCTCTGCCCGGAGAGAAACGACAGAAAGACTCAGTCTTGGTATGACTTGGCAAGCCGAGATTATGGGAGAACCCTCACGAATCAGTCCAGGAGTGATTGAAGGAAGACTTCTTCCTCCATCATCTTAGGAGATGAGACCCACTAAAAGGGGATGATCCCGGTTCTTTAGGAGAGAAAGGGAGAGGATGACTTTGTCAACATAGCTGAGCCGGGTCCAAGGAGTACCTCCGAAAGGGAAGGAAGCCATAACTTCCCTTTGAGGGGAATTTCCTATAAATAGGTAATGTAAAGGATGTTTTCAGGTTAGACTTTCTTACTATTACAAACTTAATATATTTCGTGCAAAACCTATCTTTGATACTTCTTGAGAGCCTGATTTGATAAATTAAGGATTTCGAGATCCTTATGATATATTGAGAAGCCCTATACTGACTTAGGCATCGGAGTGTCCGCGCCGGACCCCCCTCCGGCGTGTTCTTTGCAGGTTCTGGAAGATTCTATCAAGGTAGCGGCATGTTTGGATTGCTTGTACGTGTTTGGGAAGTCAGATATCCTACTCGAAGGATATCCAATCATTTTGTGCAAATTTTGGCACATCAACTGGCGCCGTCTGTGGGAAAGAGTTGAAAGATTTTCTCACGAATTTCTACCTGTTCGAGTAATGGGTGGCGGAAACAACACGGTCACGTCTACTTCGGGAAAGAAAGCCCTTACAGGGGAGAATCCTCCTTTGCCGACCGATCCCACACCAAAAGGAGGCCGCGGGACGGATCCAGTTCCTACCCCATCCGGATTAAATCCGCCAGTGACGCCTACCACAGGCTTGGGTGATGAGAACCCTCCCCTCCCGATCGAGGAGGGGATAACAGTGAACACTGAAACCCCAGTGGCCCGAACTTCCGATCCTCAACGGGAGAACACTCCAAATTCAGAGCCCTTCCTGGTTTCTCCCGCTCAACTAGATGCCCTCATCAAGCAGGCTGTAGAGAGAGCTTTCGCGGCTCAGGGAGGTCGAGCCCCTAGAGCTACACCAGGAAATGTGGAGATACCTACCTCAAAGCCCCAGGAAGAAGCACCAGGAACCTCCCAAGTGTTATCCAAAGAAGTAGGGATGCGGGTAGAAGGAGATGATAAGGTACCCTCCCGAGCTGAAAGAAGCATTCCCCTTCGGAATACAAGAAGGAATGCAGATTTGGCACTGATGATACCTACAGAGGGCCAGTTAGCGACCAGCTGCAGGCTCTGCAGAAGAAGATGAAGGATATGAGGAGACAGATGAACAATCGAGCAAGTAGATCCGCGTATGTCTCCGGATGTCAGTTCTCTCCTAGTATACTACAGGATGAACTGCCATTCAATTTCAAGCCCCTCAATTTTGAATACGACGGTACGGCAGACCCGTATGAACACCTAGTAAGGTTTGAGAATGCTGCATTATTACACCGCTACGGAGAAGGAATCAAGTGCAGGGTGTTCCTGACCACCCTGGCAAAAGCAGCGCATCAGTGGTTCACTCAATTGGAACCCAATACAATCCGATCCTGGGAGGAATTCAGTGAGTTATTTCTCCATCAATTTGCAAGTGCCCGGAGGCAGCCGCGGGCCACTTTGACCCTCTTCAATCTGAGGCAGGGGGAGAGCGAGAGTTTAAGATCTTTTCTCCGGAGATTCAATCAGGCCGCTCTGGAGGTCCCTACAGCCTCTCCGGAGGTGAAGATCAACGCTCTTACTAACGGATTACGGGATGGAGACTTCTTCTCCTCCTTAGCTAAGAAGCCAGTTAAGAACTTTGACGAGCTGCTACATAGAGCAGAGAAGTACCTCACCCTGGAGGAGGTTCGAAAAGCCAAGAGATTGGAGACTAGGCCACAGGATCGAGAAAGAAGAAAAGAGGGCCCCTCCAGACGTTCCAGCCCAAAGATCCCTCGGTCTTCCAGCTCAACAAGAGACAACAATCTATCTGGAGGTTCCCGGTCAGGTCCTCGTGGGAGGTTTGAGAAGTACACACCCTTGAGAATTGAACCTGCCGAAGTACTGGAGGTGGCAGGAGATCATCGTGATTTAAAATTCCCTTATTCCAGAGGTCGAGGACCGCAGAAGCCCAAGTCCGATCGATTTTGCAGATTTCACAATGAGTATGGACACGACACGAATCAGTGTTATCACCTGAAAGACGAGATTGAGAGGATAATCCAGGCAGGTCATCTGAAAGAATTTGTATTTAGAGACAGGCAGGGCCCTCGGGGGCAGAAATGGAAAGAACATGAAAGGAAACCAAAAGAGAAGGAGACCAAGGAAGCGGCCGAAGATATGCCCCCTCCACCACCAAAGAGAGGAGTAATCCACATGATTGTGGGGGGACCAGTAGATGGGGATTCCTTCCGAAAGAGGAAACAAAGCGTTCGAGCTCTAAAAGTGGGACAGGGAGGTCAACCGAAAGAAGTAGGACGTATGACAGAGACGCCCAATATTAGATTTGGGTCGGAGGATGTTAAAGGAGGTAAGGAAGATCACAACGACGCCTTGGTGATCACTACCGACATAGCTGGCTTCGACGTCGCTCGAATCTTTGTAGATACGGGAAGCTCGGCTGATATCATGTTTTTTGAGTGCTTCAAGAGGATGGAGCTGAGTGTGAAGCTGCGACCTGTAGATACCTCCTTATATGGCTTCTCCGGAGGGGCCATCCAACCCTTGGGATCTGTGATGTTGCAGGTAGGATTGGGGGACGCTCCAGCTCGAAAGGTCCACTTGGTGGAATTTCTCATTGTGGATATTCCCTCATCGTACAACGTAGTGATGGGGCGACCCAGCCTGAACCTCTTCCAAGCGATCATCTCCACATTTCATATGAAAATGAAATTCCCTACGGCTACAAGAGTAGGAGAAGTAAAAGGAGATCAATACCAAGCCCGGAAGTGCTACGCAGAGTCTGTGAAGATGGCGGACAGGGCTTTAACCAAAGGCCTGGAGAGGACAAGGGGAGACGACCCTGAGATAAAGAAAAAGAAAGTAGAAGGAGTGACACCTGAGCAAGTAAGTGTCAAAACGGATGAAGAGCTGATGAATGTGGAGCTCTTCCCAGGGAAACTCGGCTTTGCTACTAAGATAGGTACCCAACTGGGACCTGAACTCACAGAGAAGGTTATTGGCCGAGCAGACCTCTCCGGAAGGATGGTGAGGTGGGCGATAGAGCTCCAAGAATATGATGTTGACTTCGAGCCACGGAAGGCCATAAAAGCCCAAGTGTTGTCTGATTTCATCCAAGAATCTACTAAACCAGAAGAGGCCGAGGGATGGAAGATATACGTAGATGGCTCAGTGACTCTGAGCGGATGCGGTGCAGGGATAGTGCTAATGGGCCCTCAAGGGGAGGGCCTACAATTTGCAGTAAGGTTTCAATTCATGACTTCGAATAATGGAGCGGAGTACGAAGCTTTGATCAGAGGAATGGAGATGGCATTAGAATTGGGAGCCCTGAAGGTAACTCTATACTCCGATTCCCAATTAGTTGTTCAACAGGTGAATGGAGAATATGCAGCCAAGGATAACAGAATGGCTGCCTATCTGGAACGAGCCAAAGAAGTGAGGGGTAAATTTCAAGAGTGTGAGGTGGTCCAGGTACCTCGAGAGGAGAACATGCAGGCGGATAGCCTCTCCAAACTCGCCAGCTCCACAGAGTTTGATGGACGAGGAACAGTAACCTTAGTAGTAGCAGAAAGAGAGACCCTGGGGAACCCCATTGGTTCCATTGAGGAAGGAGATGATTGGAGAAAAGCTATATGGGCGGAACAAATAAAGGAAACAGACGCCCCTACCACCCGAGAGGCCCGAGCCCTTCGGATCAAATACTGCATTATCGGAGAGCACTTATACAAGAAGTCATTCACACAACCATATTTGAGGTGCATATCAACCCGAGAAGCAAGGTACGCACTTAAGGAGATCCATGAAGGAGACGCATCTAGTCATGAAGGATATAAGACAGTAGTGAAGAAAGCCTTAAGGGCTGGATTATATTGGCCCTCCATGACAAAAGACGCTAGGGAATTCGTAAAGAAGTGTGTCAAATGTCAAAATAATGGGCCCCTGATAAGGACTCCTGCGGAAGAAATGGGAGCTATGCACTCTCCATGCCCCTTTGCTAAGTGGGGAGTCGATCTGGTAGGTCCCTTCCCTCCAGCCTCAGGAGGGAGAAAGTTTCTGATAGTAGCAGTGGATTATTTTAGCAAATGGGTGGAAGCTGCTCCTTTGGCCACAATAGATGAAGAGAATGTGATTAAATTCTTGGGAAAACAGATTTGCTGCAGATTCGGAGTACCCAGAATATTAGTCTCTGATAATGGAACACAGTTTAATGGGGAAAATGTACGAGGATGGTGTGCAAGACTAAACATAATGTAGAGATTCACCTCCGTAGCTCATCCCCAAGCTAATGGACAAGTGGAAGTTACTAATCGAACGATAGTAGATGGTATTCGAACAAGGCTGACGAAAATAGGAGGAGGATGGGTGAATGAGTTAGATAATGTATTGTGGTCGTACAGAACTAGCCCAAAGACAGCAACTGGAGAGTCCCCCTTTCAGCTGGTCTACGGAGCTGCGGCGGTGATACCTCCAGAGGCCGTGCTGCAGTCTCACCGAATTGCCCAATTTGAAGAACATCAAAATGAGAGGCTGATGAGAGAGGCTCTGGATTTAATGGAAGAAGAAAGGGAGATGGTTAGAGTACGTGCGGAAAGATACAAAAGCAGAATTAAAGCTGCATATGATCGAAGGGTGATCCCGAGATCCTTTAGAGTGGGGGACCTGGTGTTAAGAAGAGCGGATGCCCTCAAGAATACGGGAAAGTTGGAGCCCAATTGGGAGGGGCCTTATAAAATCACACAGGTTTTAAAGGGAGGAGCCTATAGATTGCAAAGCATGGAGGGAGTTGACATAGCTAGACCCTGGAACGTTTGCCATTTGAAGAGATTCTTTGTTTGAAAAAAGTGTAAGGTCTTGAGAACCTTAGTGATTTTTTGCTTTGTGATTTTTGCATCAATTCATATTTTGCTTAATGTATTTAGTGGCTTCACCGGAGCTCTTTTTCCCTCTTTACGGGTTTTCCCTTTGGGGTTTTTCCGTAAAGAGGTTTTTAATGAGACCGGCGTAGGTTATCTATGGCCTATGTTGAAAACTGACAATAAATCAATGAAGCTTTATCCCCTTTTGAAGAAGATTTTATACAGAATTATCGTGTCTTGATTATCTTTCTCATATTTGAGTATATGATGTATGAATATAAAAATTGCGAAGAGTGAGAGACACTCAGAGGTCTAGAGGCCGAGGTGCTCCAGAGAGCCCTCACCATATTTGAGACCCAAAAGGGTTAATCGACGAAATGAGAAGATTTTATGAATTAAAATATTTTAAGAGTAAGAGTGAGAAACACTCAGAGGCCTAGAGGCCGAGGCGCCCCAGAGAGCCCTCACCATATTTGAGACCCAAAAAGGGTTAATCGACGAAATGAGAAGATTTTATGAATTAAAATCTTTTAAGAGTAAGAGTGAGAAACACTCAGAGGCCTAGAGGCCGAGGCGCTCCAGAGAGCCCTCACCATATTTGAGACCCAAAAGGGTTAATCGACGAAATGAGAAGATTTTATGAATTAAAATCTTTTAAGAGTAAGAGTGAGAAACACTCGGAGGCCTAGAGGCCGAGGCGCTCCAGAGAGCCCTCACCATATTTGAGACCCAAAAGGGTTAATCGATGAAATAAGAAGATTTTATGAATTAAAATCTTTTAAGAGTAAGAGTGAGAAACACTCAGTGGCCTAGAGGCTGAGGCGCTCCAGAGAGCCCTCACCATATTTGAGACCCAAAAGGGTTAACCAAAGAAATTAGAAGACTTTAGTAAGAGTGAGAAACACTCAGAGGCCTAGAGGCCAAGGTGCTCGGGAGAGCCTTCCCTATACTCGAGAACCACAAAGACCACCTGAAACCGGAAGGTTATGCAACCAAAAGACGATTGTGGTATAACCTGCAAGACCGATAAAGGGGGGGAGGGGGGAGAAGAAGAGCATACCTCCAACATATTCTTTACTGGTCTTACAGGTTACTCATGCAAGCAGAAAAGAAAAGGCACGCCAATAAACAAGCAATATGGAGCTAACACGATTACTACAAAAAGCCCCCACATATCCAGGAGTGTGGGGTCCCCTATAGAGTATGAGAAAGCAAGTATTACGAGCAAAAATTAAAAGAGTGTAGCAAAACAAAAGAAAGCTCCGGCAGTGGCATCCTCCTCTACAGCAGCATGGTTGCTAGATCCTCCGCCCTCCTCTGGGTCCTCTTCACCTTTCAAGGTATCCTCAGCGCCCGGTACCATATTTGGAGCGGAGACATAAGGATAAACCAACTTCTCCAAAGGCTTTAGCTCAGCCATACCCACCTTGGCAGCTTGCAACTTGGCAATGGCCTGACCCAATCCAGGTAGCCACCAAGGACTATCGGGGCTCTCCTTAGGATCCCCTAAGAATTTAGGAGGAGTAGTGAGCTGGTCCAGACGAAAAGCACGAGAATAGGTCCCATCGAATCCCGGGGCTGAATGTTCGGACACGGCATTGCTGAAGCCATGGTCGATGAAGTGAGGAATATGTGGCCCCATGGCACATAGGAAGCTCGAGCTCTTTAGAAAGCTGGACAACCACTGAGTGTGAAGGGTCTCTAAGAATTCTTGACCCAAAGAGGAAGTGAACAGAGATTTGATGCAGGCTTGCACTCCAATGTCTGGTAGTTCATGCTCCATCCTTCTCATCTCTATTCTCATCCTTTCCACCTCCTCTTCCAGATGCTTAACCCTAGCTGCATCCTGCTTGCCCTGAGCCCGTAGAAGAGGCAACTCCTCAGCCAGAGCTTGAGCTCGTTTGTGAGCTTTGTCCTTTTCCGCGGTGATACCCTTGAGAGTCGACTGAAGAGAGGATGCCTCAGCTCGAAGGAGTTCAATTTCAGCAACCATCTCAACACCTTGATCAAATATCTTAGTGTAGACAAGGCCGAACTACATGAAGAAAAAGAACGATGTTTAAGATAGAGAGAAGGTAGAAACCAGGAAGGAAAGGGAAAATACCTCTGAAAAAAGATGAGCACCACGAAGCAGTTGATCTTCAGGGAGGGGCTTGTGAGAGAGCTCGATGTTGGCAGAAGGAGGACATAGGCTGATGAGGCGCCGGAGAGGTTCATACGCAGCAGAGGGGGAAACTTCTTTCTCAGCAAGAGCTCTAGCAGTTTTTCCCTTCTTCTTCTTAGAAGGGCCACAGTCAGAAAAGAGGGCATTAGTAGCTGAGCGAGTCCTCCTGGCAACAGAACCCGGGACTTGGGTCGAAGAGCCGGGAGGAGGAGGAACCTTGGAAGGACTCTCGGGAGCCGGAGTCTTTATGGAACTTTCTAAAGCATGAGATTGAGGAGCTTTTGGGAGATCTTTCGGAGCTGACAACGAAGGAGTCTTCACTATTCCAAGAGTCGGGGCATCCCGCGAGATGTGAGTTAACCAACTCATTGCTGCAAATAACCAAGGGGATTTTTAGAACTCAGAAAAATAACCACATGCAAGAAACGAAATACGAAAACAAGAGATTTTTACCATCTCGAGGTTCTAAAGGGAAATCTTGAGAACAGAAGCCAAAGTGGGAGAGGATGCGAGGATTTTTGCAGATACCAACAACGTCAAAATAGTCATGCAAACGGATATGGGTATTGAGATTAGTCATGACAGTGTGGTTTGAAACAGAATAAGCCCTCAGAGGAGGAGGAGGTACCCCCGGATTATGGAATATCCAATTTTCGTGGGGGAATGACCAATCCGTGGGGCTAGTAACGAAAAAATAGTAATCCCTCCAGGATGACTCTTCTTCATGGAGTTTTTTCAGGAACTTGCAAACACGAGATCTCCTTCCACACGCATAGAAGAAGCCGTCGGTTAATTTGCAAGAATGTTGGCTCAGAAACAATTCAGTAGAAGGCTCACCGCCATTCCCTTTCACCAAAATGAAAAATCCTATCATGGTACGGATAGCATTTGGAGTGAACTGATTAAGAGGGATCTGTGTGCGGGTAGATATGGAAGCCAAATAAGGGTGAACCGGAAATCGGAGACCTGCCCTAAGTTGAGCTTCGAAAAAAGCTAGAGTTCGGGGTTCGGGGAGATCAGGGCGTTCAGTTGGGCGAGGAATTCGAAAAGTATATTCCGGCGGAAAAACGAAATCTTGGATCAGGCTGGCTAGGTGAGTGTTATTGATTAAAGAAGCAGTGGAAATTCTATTTTCTGGGCTTCCCATTGGAAGTGGAGTAGACTCAGAAGGGTTTTGACTAAGAACCTCAGGCGGGGAGAACGGACAAGACATTGACTAAATAGTGATAATAAAAGAGAGAGGATAGCTAGGTTACCTTGAAGAGAGAATTACGAGGGCAGGTAAGGCGACCGGCGACAGTAAACTCGGGACGAAGAGCGCCTAAGAAGAGCAATGAACAATGCAAAAGGGATTCTTGAGAAAGGGAAATTCGAAAAAGGAGAAAAGAGAAGAAAAGGGTTGCGTGAAGTAAATGGGAAAAGGGGGAAATCGAGGTTTTCCTCGGGAAAATAGTCAGAGAGAGAAAAAGGCGACTGCGTGGGACCCGGGCATGGAAGCCGAAACGTCTTCTGAGCTGGAGGCGGGAGAATTTGTGGAAGGAAATATTTTCGAAATTTCTCTCCGGAGTTAGAATCACACATGTCTCTCCAGAAATGTCTCCGTGCTAAACTCGCTTGAAGCTTCTACTCTCACAAAAGATATACCCCTTTTACGAGAGTAGGGGGGAGTAGATGATGCGGCCTAAATATGTCATCAAATGAGAAGTCGACACGTGTATTGAGGATAAGGAAAAGGAGGAGATATGGGATTAAATAATATGCTCTAGATACAAAGTCTCTTCTGGAGGTCCTTCCGGAGGGAGCTCTGCCCGGAGAGAAACGACAGAAAGACTCAGTCTTGGTATGACTTGGCAAGCCGAGATTATGGGAGAACCCTCACGAATCAGTCCAGGAGTGATTGAAGGAAGACTTCTTCCTCCATTATCTTAGGAGATGAGACCCACTAAAAGGGGATGATCCCGGTTCTTCAGGAGAGAAAGGGAGAGGATGACTTTGTCAACATAGCTGAGCCGGGTCCAAGGAGTACCTCCGAAAGGGAAGGAATCCATAGCTTCCCTTTGAGGGGAATTTCCTATAAATAGGTAATGCAAAGGATGTTTTCAGGTTAGACTTTCTTACTATTACAAACTTAATATATTTCGTGCAAAACCTATCTTTGATACTTCTTGAGAGCCTGATTTGATAAATCAAGGATTTCGAGATCCTTATGATATATTGAGAAGCCCTATACTGACTTAGGCATCGGAGTGTCCGCGCCGGACCCCCCTCCGGCGTGTTCTTTGCAGGTTCTGGAAGATTCTATAAAGGTAGCAGCATATTTGGATTGCTTGTACGTGTTTGGGAAGTCAGATATCCTACTCGAAGGATATCCAATCATTTTGTGCAAATTTTGGCACATCAGTTTAGTAAAGTTTTTTTATTTTAATATTAAATGGGGTAATATAGTAAATAACAAAATACAATTTAAAAAATAATTATATTAAAATAAATCTGTATAACAGGTAGCAGGTTCATACGACGCGTACGACACCACGTGGTACAATTCGACGTGCTGACTACATAGTCACTTTGTAAAATTTGATTAACGTAAAAAAAATCCCAACTTCTAATAGGATGATCTAATACTTTTGATGAAAACTTTTAATTTCACTTATTCATAGTTTGCATTGTTAAAGGAAAAAATATATATCCATATATTCATGGGAACGGCAAAGTGTTGTATTTCTTGGAATGAAATAAAAACGTATCATTTAAAATTGTTCATATCATTTGTAGTAAACAAGGGAAAGAAGATGATGTACAATTGTTAAAATTGAAAATAAATGATACGATAAAAGATAATTTTATGGATATAGTTTTATTATAAGTACAAGTGATGACAAAAGAAATACTGACCTTTGTGCAGCTGATATATCTTACACATCTAGTTTTAGATTAATCATTAACACAAAACAAAAAGAGTTCTCATGAGATCGAGAAACTTTAGCAATTTCATAAGCAATAAAATTGGCGTTTTTTTCACATACATAATCGTAACATTATTATTAAAGGTATTTTTAGCAAACTCTAATACAATTGTCAAAAACTGAAATATGGAAAATCATATCTTCTAGGGTGAAAACGGATCGGATATTTCCCGACCGATCCGGAACCGTATCCGGTCGGATACGAATTCGGTATAAAAATTTAGTATCCGGGCGGATACGGATTCGGATACGGATAGTTGACTTCGGATTCAGATTCGAATTCGAAATACATAATATTCGACCGTATTCGAGTTTTCCCATATTTTATCGGATATTATCCGGATAATAAATTCGGATACCCGGATTTTTAATATATTTTATTTTATATTTTATATTAATTTTATTAAAGCTCTATTATAATTAATAACATTATTGGGCCTTATTAAAAACTAAAAAGCCTAAACCCTCACGTCCGCCACCCACTCCTCCTTCCCTTCCCTTTTTGGCCCCTGCACGGCTGCACCCCCAGCTCCGACCCCCGTCGTCGACCGCCCATCCCAGCCCCCATCTTGACGTCGCTGCCACCCTGCATCCCGAGAGTTGAGGCCTCCATTTGATGTTCAATAACTATGTTCTTCCCTGTCCCTCTTAAGTTTTCATTCAACCAATTTATGTTCCCTGCTTTGTTTTTTTATTAAGGAATTATGTTTTAGACTTGTGTTTGATGGTGTGCTTTATTCTTCATTAATCATTAGCATTAGTTAAAACTTAAAAGAAACGTATGTATGTTGCATATGGTTTTAATGTTTTCATGAGTGGATGATTCTTTGGCTTAGGAGTAGTTTGTTGATTGCTTTATTCATGCTTGAGTATAATATTATATATGTCTTTCTTAGGCGTTATGTTGTGCTGGAGTGGTGATGTTTACGAAGGATATATTTTGATGATTTCATGTTTGTTGATTTTTTATGTGTTTCAATCACATTTTGATGATTTCCATTTGAAATATATTATCCGATTATAGTTATTCGAATCCGGCCCGGATTCGTCCGATATCCGTTCCGTATACCGAATATTCCGAATTCGTATCCGAATCCGGCTTTTCCGTATCCGACTCCGAATTCGAGAAAAAATATGGTTTAGGATACGGTATAAGAAAGCACTATCCGTCCATATCCGATTCGTTTTCACCCCTAATATCTTTCCCTCCAAGATCAATCATCCAATAAAGAATTATTTAATAAAATAAAATAATTAAATAACCAACCAAATAAAATATGAAAATTACTTCAAATTTGAAATTCTAGAAATATCTATCAATATAATTTTCATTTGGAGAGAACGATGGGATGTGCCAATTTCTTTGTCTTTTTAATACATTTTTATAATTGTCTCGATTTATTAATGTAATTTAGGATTTATTAATACATTTTTTAAATTCAAATTTAGAAAAATCTATTAATTTAATTTCCATTTTGGAATGAAGTTGGGGGTGGGGATTTTTTTTTTTTTTTTTGTAATATAATTGTTAGATTTTAGTATATGGCAAAAACTTGTATCTTTTTCTATGAAACGGATCCCTTTTAACCCATATTTTAAAATTTTGGATAGGTTAATCCATAATTTTTTTTTTCAAATTTTGGTTTGTAAAAAAAATAATAATGTTTAAGTAAAAAGTGATAATATTTTTAACAAAAGTGATTGTCACTTTTTACTCAAACATTATCGTTTTTTTATATATGAGGGCCGTCTCACGGATCTCATTCTGTGAGACGGTCTCACCCAGTGGCGGATCCAGGATTTCAAATTCGGGGGTGCGAAAAATATTAAGTCATACGGTTCGAGAAAACTTAAAAAATTACATAACCTTCAAATAAAAAAAAATTACACTTATACTCCTTTTATTTTCTTGAATTTGAGGTGAATTAAATGATGGGGTTGAAGAAGACTCCCTGTCCATTGAGACTCGTCTATTTGGAAAAGTGCAAGGAGCTTCTTGAGATTTCATTCCCTTGAACATAAATTCTGGAAGATCGAATTATTTTTTCGTTGTCTTAAGCTTCTTTAATATAAGTTTATATTTCGTCATTTTTCAGTTGAATTAGATAGTGAATTAAAAATAATTAATTTAGCATAATGTAGCAAATTAGTAATTATAATACAAACTCTAATTGTTAATTCATAACTTATTCATAATTGAATTAGACAGTAAAATAATTATTATATAAACTCTAATTCATAACTTATAAGTTATAGATCGACCAAAATAAATTTATTCATAAATTAAACACAATAATCAAATTAAATAATAATTACTCCATAAATATAAAATATGCGTACTTGTATAGACTAAGTGTCAAATGCATTTTATAATTCAGAGCAGAATGGAGAAAGTTATGAATTAACAATTAAAGAAATGGTTGCTAGTTCAGAGCAGAATGAAGAATGTGTAATATTCGTATTTGTATAGACTAAGTGTCAAGTGCATTTTATAATTACAAACTTTTTTTAGGCCTTTTAATTGTGGGGATACAGATTGGATTAGCCTCATACAAATTTTTTTTTAGTCTTAAATATAAAAATTATAAAAAAAAAAAAAAAAAACTCCTGTACCCCCAAATTCTATTCTCCCTCCGCCACTGGTCTCACCCAAGACTAGCCCGTAGTATATATATATATATATTTTTTTTCTTTTTCTTTATATTTTAATTTATTTATTTATTAATGTATTATTATAAGTTTTACATATTTCAGATTTAGTTTTTATTTAATTTTTTTTCAATAATGTTTTAAAAAAAATGTACTATAAAAAACATTATTTTTTAAAATATCAATTTTTCAATTTTTAATATACTTGAAGGACTAAAAATGAACATTTGGCCGGAGCCCCTAAATTTTTCGAGGAGTTTAACATTTTCCAGTGAATTAAAATTTAAAGGACTAAAATTGACTAAAAAGGACCAAAATAATAAAATATAGAATGTATTTTATAAAGTTAAAACTTAAATAAATTATTTTAAAATCACTCAAATTTAAAGGATCAAAAATAAAATTTACTCACAATAGTTCTTTTAAAGCTTTATCAGCAGCACAAAGTTCAATATTTCTTGACTTGTAAATTGTGTAACACCTAGGTACACGTGAAACAACAACAATATAATTAGGGCTGTCAAATGGGTCGGGTCGGGCCAGCCCAGTATCAGGCCATCGGGCCATTCATTTCTGTTGGGCCGGCCCAGTTCGATTGTTACCGGGTCTGATATTTTGAGGTCCAGCCCGGCTCTGGTGGAGCTGGCAAAACCTAGCATTAAGGGCGTTACGACGATATACGAGAGGAATAGAGAAAAACTTGTGATTGGTGTAGAGGAGAAGATCTGGGCCACCGGGCCAAAATAGCCCGTATTATTTTTTAATTTGATTATTTGATTGGACCATTAATTTATTTATTGTTTAGTTAATTTAATATACTGATTGGGCCACTTTACAAGAATTGAGCCCATTTTTTTGTTTAGTTAATTAATATATACACTCCAATTAGGATTTTTTTAATGAATAACATTAATATTACATACTATGAAGCAGCCGCAGCAAGCAGGCAACGCCACAGCAACTTGGAATTTTATTTTTAATCGAAAAAAATGGTGAGTGAAGATTTAAGTGTTCTTGTCAAAGGTGAGAATGTTGTCGGAGTAGTAGGTAAACTCGTGTTTGAAAGTTTTGAACTCATATTTGGGTGCGGCTCGCGAGCGCTGCCGTGCGAAATGGATATGTGGGAAAGGGAGGCGCAACGGCTGGGTTTTTTTTTTCAGTCTCTCTGCTTCTGTATTGTAATAATTCGAATTTAGAAAATAAAATAAAAAAATTAATTAAAAAAAAAAAAGAACCGAGCCAGCCCGAAAATTCGGGCTTAGCCCGACCTGAGCCCGGTCGGCCCCGATGTTCAAGTGGGCCGGGCCAATTTGGCCCATTTGTTTTCGGGCCACTCAAATTACAGCCCAGCCCAGTCCATAGACCGGGTAGGCCGGATTCATTTTGACAGCTCTAAATATAATATACATAGCGCTTGACATATTAAAAAAAAAAAAAAGTCATATAAAAAAAGACAGATGGATAGTGTTAAAAGATATTTTTTCCTTCCACCCATTAATGAGATTTATAGGCCTAATTAAACCGTTTTAAAGTCAACCAAAAAGAAGTTTGAGAAAACGTTCGACAATGAATTTCTTCATTTAGGCATTCTCTATTTTATACTTCTTGTATAGAAAGTTGTGTATTCTTCTGTGACGAGAATTACGTCAAGAAGATTAATAGTTGTAATCGAATAGATTTCTTTTATACTCTTTTTGTTGGGGGTTGGCTTTTGGAACAGAACAATCTGGTTGCCCTTAAATTTAAGCAAGACGATTTTGTTCAGCCCAGTCACTAATATAGACACCATAAGCAACGATGATTTTAAACACAAGACTTCAATCAAAGTGCCAAACCCCAATTAGCAAATTAATCCATCAAAACTAAAAAAACAACAAGATAATCCCTTTAAAACCTTTTATTCATGTAATCGTCAATGGATGGTGTCAACAAAAAATGAATATCACAGTAATGATGATCAAAGGTAGACATGCTCAAACCGTAACCGAGACACCGCCGAACCGGCCAAACCTGCAGTTTTTAACCGCCGGTTTGATTAACCGCAGATTACGGTTTAAATACTGAACCGTAACCGAAAAAGGGCAGGTTTAGCCGGATTTGACGGTTAACCGTCGGTTTGGCGGTTTAAAAATATATATATATATATATATATTTTTTTTTTTTTAATTTTAATTTTTTTAATACACAATTCTTATATTTTTAATGTATAAATTTAAGTTATACTCCATCCGTCCCACAACTGTTTGCATACTTACCTTATTTGTCCGTCCCATAATTGTTTGCACACCCATAAAAGAAAACTTATTCATAAACCCCACCCTCACAATATTCACATATTTACACAAAATGTCATTACTTTTACTCTCTTTCCAATCATCTTTTTACTTTATTCATATAACTTTACAAAATTACCCCTCAACACTCCACTCATTACACTTTTTTCTTAAAAAGTGTGCCCACTTTGTGGTGAAAACACTTCCGGGACGGAGGGAGTATAATTTTTATTCAATTCTAGTAACGTATTTTCTAAAAAATGAGTTAAAACGAACGAAAATGGAGTGAAAACGAGCGTAAACGGAGATAATATTAAAAAATTAAAAAAATATAACCGAAAAATCGACGGTTTCTAATCGAACCGCCGGTTCAAAAACCGTAACCGCGGTTTGACGGTTCGGTTACGGTTTGCGATTTTCCAAAACCGTAATCAGCGGTTTCTAACCGTTGCGCATGTCTAATCAAAGTGAAGCAGCAGACTAGACATTAACAACGAGAGAGGAGAAAAATGCACTTTTGGTCCCACCATCCACGGGCACTCATATTTTTTGTTCCAACAATCTGAATTTTAATCTTGAATGGGAAAAACTTGATACATTTGATCCCAAAGTTAGTCAACCGTTAGCGGTTTTGGTCCCAATATTTTTTTTTCATTTTAATTAAAAATATCCTAAAAATTAAAAGAAAAAGTGTAACAACTCTAAAAATCTGAAAATATGGAAAACAAAATTTATTTAAAAAAAAAAATCTCATTAAAAACAAAAAATGTGTAAATAAAAAATTTAGTCAAATCTCATAAACAGAAAATGATTAATTAAAAAAATTAGTCAATCCATCCCATACTTTTAATTAGATATTTATATTTTTTTGAGTTTTTAAAATTTTATTTTGACACATTTTATAATATTTGTTGATGTTGATATAAGTGTTTTGTTTAATGATCCAACGCTAACAGTCGAGTATTGTGTTTAATGTTCCCAACACTTATGACAAACATCAGAATTTGCCCTTCCTTCTTTCACTAACTCCGATCTTACACTTGTTGTTTAGTAATGTCTCTAATGCAGGTAGAAGACGTGGGCAACACCGGGTCATGCAGTTGCATTGGAGTGAGAAGTTATTAAGCATAATATAACAAGTCCTACATTTAAGGAGGAGTGGAGAGAAGTTATTATAACCGCTTGATCTCACGGCTGTGATGATCATAGGAGTTGAAGGTAGTTCGTCCATGATGCCTATAAATACCGTAGCTGCTTCAACACAAGATATACAAGAAGAAAAGCTAAATTCAATTACTAGTCTATAGAACGTTATATACGCTTCTAGTTAGGAAAACGAGAAAATTTCATTTTACGTCCTGTAACTTAGGCCTAATCCAGTTTATATCCTTTAAGTTTTCACTTTTTCAATTTACGTTCTAGGGTGTCCAATTTATGTCCTTTTAAGTCCAATTTATGTCCTTTTCGCCGGAAAATTGGAATTCCGGTCAAATAGTCCAATTTATGTCCTTTAAGTTTGAAAATTAGAAATTAATAATTAAAAAATTCTGAAAAAAATTAAAAATATCATTAAAATTTATAAACGGTGTAAAATAAAAATAAAAAATTCTTAAAAAAATTAAAAAATCTACAATTCAAAAAATTTGAAAAATTTGTAAATTAAAAATAAAAAATTTCTAAAAATCTCATAAAAACATAAAATTCTAAATAAAAAAAATCTATAAATTAAAATTTTTCAGATTTTTAAAATAAAATTAAAAATTATACAATTCTAAAAACCTCATTAAAATGAATTTGACACGGTTCTACAATAAATCAAGGCGTGGAATCCAAAAAAAATTAAGAGTTCGAGAAAAACTTTAATGGCGCATGAGTTCGAATCAAGTCTGATTATTATTATTATTATTGGGTTTTTAGAATTTTTAATATTTAATCTACACATTTTTTAAAAATAAAAGAGATTTTTAGAATTTATAATGAAATTTTTAGAATTTTTAATAAGATTTTTGAATTTCTTAATTTTAAGTTAAACATTTTTTATTTTTTCAATTGTAAAATTTTTTATTTTTATTTTACACATTTTATAATTTTTAATGAGATTTTAAAAAATTAAATAATATATTTTGAATTTTATTTTACACATTTTATATTTTTTAATTTTAATGATGTTTTCGGATTTTCTAAAGATATTTTTAGAAAAATTATTTATTAAAATTTAAAAAATTTCAAACTTAAAGGACGTAAATTGGACTATTTGGCCGGAATCCCAATTTATTCCTCACATTCCGGTGAGTTTGAAAATTTTCCGGTAAAAATGACGTAAATTGGACCAAAAAGGACGTAAATCGAAAAAGTGAAAACTTAAAGGATATAAATTGGATTGGGCCTAAGTTACAGGACGTAAAATGAATTTTTCTCTTAGGAAAACACTTGATTTTTCTTGTAGATCCTCACATTATTGTAAACCCGAATAATAGTGTGTTGATCATAGTCTTATTTACTAGGTTGTATGCATAGATCTATGAGGGAGATAGTTTCATAGGATCTAGTAAATCATTTACACTCATTATAGTGTTATTGTACACCTCTAAGAGGTTGTAATTCTTTTCACATATTTTTATATAGTGAACAACGCAAATTTTGAATACTTCCATTTTCACTACGTGCAATTTAATTTCCGCTGCATAGTGTTGTCTGGACAGTGCCAACACGACAGACAACATCTCTGATTTCGCACGCGCACACACTTTCAATATTCTTTTTTTTTGTGCTCGAGTTTTAATTAATACTCCCTCCGTCCAATTTTATTATGTCCACTTCTTCGGACACGAGTTTTAATGAATATTGATTAGTTTATTCATAAAGTAGATAAGTTGAGGGTATGATGGGGTATTGTGGGGTCCATTTATAAATAAATGATTGTTTATAAATAAAGTGAATGGAAAAGTGGTTAAATAAGTGATGGTAGGAGAGTGGAGATAAAGTAGTATGAATAGTATTGTTTCCAAAAAGGGTATGAGCATAATAAAATTGTACAACCAAAAAAGGAAAGTGAGAATAATGAAATTGAACGGAGGGAGTATTAATTTAGTTTTTTTGCAAAGTAGATATATTGGAGGTATGATGAACTATTGTGGGGTCTATTTATAAATAAAATTATTATTTATGAATAAAGTGAAGATTGGAGTGTGAATATTTTTTTAAAATTTTTTATTATAATTTGTACAGTTTTAGATTTTTTTTTTTTAATTTTAATTTACTCATTTTAGAGTTTTTTTAATTTTTTAATTTTAGAATTAATAAAGTATATTTTTTTATTGAGTTTTTTTTTTTAATTTTTAATCCGTTAGTTTTGGCAGAATTTTTTTTTTTTTTTAATTCTAAGAAGATTTTAATTTTTTATAAATTGTACTTTTTTTTAATTTTTAATTAATTTTTAGAATTTTATTTACTCCCTACGTCTCGGTTAAAGCTACTCGAAAACTTTGGTCACGCAGGTTAAGAAATATGAAATAATAAGTAGATCGTGATGAGATTGAGAGAGAGAATAACACAAACTTGCACACTTTTCATATATGGATGTTCCATACTAGTTTGCACATTTTATAAAATGAAATATCTTCATAATCTCCACAGGAAATATCTTCATAATCTCCATCCTAAAAAAATATACTAGGTATATATTATTTACCCATATGTCATTACTTTTGTGATGTTTATCTCAAATCTCTAAAATCAGATGAGTTCAATTCGTTTGGTAGGATCAGGTACATTCTAGTCTGCTGAAGTACTCGTCTGTTGGGCGGATCAGATGCGGTACTTAGCTGATAGAAGTCTTTTGGGAGACTCAGATGTTGGGCGTATCCACTGGTGGAGTCAGACAAGTTAACTCAGACTAGATCAGATGAGGTGGTGGAGTCCAATCAGAAGAGATGGTGTTGCGTAGAATCAGACGAGATGAGAAGACCAGACAGGTCAGATCAGATCAAACGAGTTCAGTTTGCAGAGTTAATTTTTGGCTAAGTGTTCGACATCAGAAGAGTAGAACAAGAAGAGGGAGGTCTTCTGGCCAGTCTTCTGATGGTGTCGTCTGATTGCGAAAACAAGTGAAGGGCAAGGAGATCAATTCAGATTGAGTCACGCTGAAAGTATGAGTTTGTTAGGGGGTTGTAATAGAATCCACGTGGCAAGGATCACGCTTTCAACACACGCTGCAATCACCATTGGCATCTATAAATAACCTATTACTTGAGATTGTAATTTTTTTACGCCTACGAGCATTCGTTTTGAGAGTAGAGAGTTCACAAGCGAAGTGAGGAGTAATACCTTTACGAGTGCTAAGTGTTTTGTAAACATCTCTTTATTAATCAAATTGAAGTCGTGTGTCCAGTGGATGTAGATCACGTTGATCGAACCACTTAAATCTTGTGTGCTCTGTTTTATTGTTCTCGTTATATATTTGTGAATTTCTTTCTTTGTTGGAATTGTATTTGTGGTCGATTGTTTTGCTTGTGGTTGGAGACGTCTAATCAAAGTAGAATTATCACGACAATTGGCGTCGTTTGTGGGAAACGAGAAGGAATCGATAGTCAACCACTAAGTTATTGCCAGATCGGAGATAGAGAATTCGACCAAATATCATATTGAGAAGTTCTTAGGCACCAGTGATTTTGGACTGTGAAGGGTCAAGATGCAGGCTCTCCTGGAACAGCAAGGCTTGTTCGACGTGCTCGAAGGTTCTTGAGCCCCAGCTGAGGAATCTGTCACAGCTGCTGCTGAAAGAAACAAGATGTTACGGAAAGCTTGAAGTAATATTCTGCTCTGCCTTGGTGATAAGGTTTTGAGAGAAGTTGCTAAAGAGAAAACCGCAAAAGAGGTCTGGGACAAGCTAGGTAAACTCTACATGGTTAAAACCTTAGCTAACCGTCTCTATTCGAAATAGAAGTTGTATGCCTTCAGAATGGTGGATGACAAACCCATTCCGGATCAGCTTGATGAGTTCAATAGAATTCTTGATGATCTAGAGAATTTGGATGTCAGGTTAGAGGATGAGGATAAGGCTCTGATTATATTGAGTGCTCTCCCTAAGTCCTTTGAAATCTTAAAGGATACCATCTTGTATGGTAGGAAAGAAAGTATTACATTGGAGGATGTAATGATGGTTGTCAAGTCCAAGCTGTTGCACAACAAGACATCTCAAGTAGATAAGGGCAGTAGTGGTGAAGGATTGACAATCAGAGGTAGCCAGAAGAGATCTGGTGCCAAGAAGGGGCCTAGTCAACCCAAAGGAGCTGATAATGGAAAATCAGTTGTGTCCAATCAAGGTGATGCAGTGTGCAACCATTGCCATAAGTCTGGGCACTATAAGAATGCTTGTCACAAATACAAGTAGTTCTTGAGGAAATCTGGTGCCAAAACCCATACTGACAAGAATCTAGCTAACCAGACCCAAGCTGAGAAGGAGCAAGAAGGCTATGAGTCTGCTCAAGCACTAACCATCACATCCTCTACAGAACAGCAAGCATGGATCCTGGATTCAGGGTGTTCTTTCCATATGACTCCGAGAAGAGATTGGTTTCATGACTACAAGCAATAGAAGGGCGGTTCTGTTCTGCTTGGGAATGATCACACTTGCAAAGTTGTGGGAGAAGGTAGTGTTCACCTGAAGATGTTTGATGGGGTAGTAAGAATACTCAAAATTGTTAGGTATGTGTCTGAACTTAAGAGGAATTTGATATCACTTGTGATGCTGGATTGTATGGGCTATAAATTCCAGTCGACTGATGGAGAGCTAAGTGTGTCAAAGGAGGAGCTGACTGTCCTGAAAGGTGAGAGAAGGAATGATCTCTCATTTCTTAAGGGAAATACAGTAGCTGGTAGATCAGAAGTAGCAGAGGTGCAAGACAACTCTATGTTGTGGCACAGAAGACTAGCTCATATAGGTGAAAAAGGCCAAGTAGAGCTGTCTAAGCAAGGTTTGCTTGGCAAGGACAAGATCACAAAGCTGGATTTGTGTGAGTCTTGCATTCTTGGTAAAACTAAGAGGTTAAAATTTGGTAAGGGTGTCCACTCTACCAATGGGATCATGGACTATGTCCATTCTGATCTATGGGGGCCAGCTAGGAATCAGACGAGGTCTGGTGGTAAATACTTATTATCTATAATAGACGACTACTCAAGGAAGGTGTGGGTTTCTATTCTGAAATCGAAGGCAGAAGCATTTGAGAAATTTAAGGAATGGCTCATTGAATGTGAAAATCTCACAGGCAAAACTCTTAAACATTTGAGAACTGATAATGGTCTGGAGTACCTATCAGAAGAGTTCAATGCATTTTGCAGATCGAACGGAATTGTAAGATATAAGACTGTGCCAGGAACCCCTCAGCAGAATGGAGTAGCTGAGAGGATGAATCAGACGCTTCTTAAGAGAGTCAGGTGCATGTTGAACAACTCTTGTCTACCAAAGGTGTTTTAGGGAGAAGTTGTGTCTACTGCAGCCTATCTGATAAGTAGAAGTCCTTCCTCAGCTGTGCAGTATAAAACCCCAGAAAAGCTATGGTCTGGCCATGCAGCTGAGTACAGTTATTTGAAGGTATTTGGATGTGCAGCTTATGCCCATATCAAGCAAGATAAGGTTGAGCCTCGAGCATTGCGATGCGTGTTTGTTGGGTAGCCTTCAGGAGTGAAAGGATACAGGTTATGGTGCCTTAAAGCTGGGATGCAGAAATGTATAATCAGTAGAGATGTTACTTTTGATGAGAGCAGGATGCCTCTATCAGAAGAGACTAGTACGAGTACTAGTGCAGCAAATAACCAACCAGATGAGACACAAGTCGAGGTGGAGCATGTTGACACCAGAGGACCTATTGGAGATGATATTGATCTAGATGAAGAGGGCGGTCTTCACAATGAGAATGATCTTCAACAATATCAGCTGGCACGGGACAGAACCAGAAGAGAAGTCCACCCACCTCAGAGGTATGGACAAGCTGACATTGTCTCATTTGCATTATGTGTAGCTCTTGAGGTGGAGTCTCTAGAGCCAAAATCTTTTTCAGAAGCCATCAACTGCCACGACAAAGAGAAGTGGATAGTTTCTATGGAGGAGCTGCTTTCTCTAAACAAGAACCAGACTTGGGAGATTGTTCAAAGGCCCAAGAACAAGAAGTTGGTTGAGTGCATGTGGATCTATAAAAAGAAGGTGGAGGCTCAGAGGGGTGGCAAGCTTAGATACAAGGCGAGGCTTGTAGCTAAGGTTTCTACACAGAAAGAATGTATTGATTTAAATGAAATCTTCTCACATGTTGTGAAGCATTGTAGCATCAGAATCTTGTTAGCTATGGTTGCTCAATTTGGGTAAGAGCTACATCAGATGGATGTAACCACTGCTTTCTTACATGGATCTCTTGATGAGATGATCTACATGAAGTTACCAGAAGGGTTGGACATAGAAGAAGGGGAAGACAAGGTGTGTCTACTGAAAAAGTCCCTCTATGGTCTGAAACAAAGCCCTAGACAATGGTACTTAAGATTTGATGAGTACATTTGCTCAGCTGGTTTTACAAGGAGCTTGTATGACAATTGTGTTTATTTCAGACAGGTTGGGTCTGCAGTTACCTATCTTCTGTTGTATGTTGATGACATGTTAATAGCAGGGGAGTCTATTGACAGTGTTAATCAAGTTAAGGAGATCCTCAAACGGGAGTTTAAGATGAAAGATTTTGGTGAAGCCAAAGTGATTCTTGGGATGGAGATAAGCAGAGTAGACGAGTCTATTCAGTTGAGTCAGCCTACTTATCTTCAGAAGGTGTTAGAGAGGTTCAGAATGCATCAAACAAAGATTGTTTCTACTCCTATTGGCCAACATCATCGCTTGTCCAATCAGATGAGTCCCAAGAACAGCCAAGAAAGAGCTCAGATGAGCAAGATACCTTATGCCAGTGTTGTAGGGAGTTTAATGTACACTATGGTGTGTTGTAGACCAGACTTGACTCACGCTATGAGTGTGATCAGCAGATATATGAGTGATCCAGGTCTGAGCCATTAGGAAACGGTGAAGTGGGTCATGAGATATGTTCTGGGATCAGCACAGAAGGGTCTGAAGTTTCAGAAGATGCCAAGTGATGGGGAAGCACTTGTGGGATACGTTGATGCAGATTATGCAGCCAATGTTGACACTCAAAAATCCTTAACAGGATATGTGTTCACATTGTTTGGTACAACAGTATCTTGGAGGTCTATTCATCAATCTGTAGTTGCATTATCTACTACTGAAGCAGAGTATGTGGCCTTGACTGAAGCAGTTAAGGAAAGCATGTGGCTAAAATGGATTCTTAAGGAATTTGGTTTATCTCAGAATAGTGTGATTGTTTTCTGTGATAATCAAAGCACAATTCATCTCGCAAAACATCAGGGGTATCATGAACGAACCAAGCATATCGATGCGAAACTGTACTTTGTGAGAGACATTGTGGAGAAGGGAACAGTCCAGGTGGCCAAGATAGCTACCGAGGAGAACCCTGCTGATGCATTTACTAAGGCATTACCAAAGGAGAAATGTGGTTTATGTCTTAGGCTTGTTGGTTTGCATTAGTGTCTTCTGCGGAGAAGGCTACTGATCTTGTGGCAGAAGATCAGTAGTAGGGAAGCTGTCCTTGGAGAAGGATAGTTCCAGAACTATTTAGTTCAAAGTGGTGATTTTGAGCTAAAGGTGGAGAATTGTGAGGTTTATCTCAAATCTCTAAAATCAGATGAGTTCAATTCGTCTGATAGGATCAGGTAGATTCTAGTATGTTGAAGTACTCGTCTGTTGGGCAGATCAGATGAGGTACTTAGCTGATAGAAGTCTTCTGGGAGACTCAGCTGTTGGGCGTATCAACTGGTGGAGTCAGACAAGTTAACTCAGACCAGATCAGATCAAGTGGATGAGTCCAATCAGAAGAGATGGTGTTGCGTAGAATCAGACGAGATAAGAAGACCAGACGGGTCAGATCAGATCAGACGAGTTCAGTTTGCAGAGTTAATTTTTGGCTAAGTGTTGGACATCAGAAGAGTAGGACAAGAAGAGGGAGGTCTTCTGGTCAGTCTTCTGATGGTGTCGTCTGATTGCGAAAACAAGTGAAGGGCAAGGAGGTCAATTTAGATTGAGTCACGCTGAAAGTATGAGTTTGGTAGGGGGTTGTAACAGAATCCATGTGGCAATGATCACGCTTTCAACACACGCTGCAATCACCATTGGCATCTATAAATAACCCATACTTGAGATTGTAATTTTTTTACGCCTACGAGCATTCGTTTTGAGAGTAGAGAGTTCACGAGCGAAGTGAGGAGAAATCCCTTTCCGAGTGCTAAGTGTTTTGTAAACATCTCTTTATTAATCAAATTGAAGTCGTGTGTCCAGTGGATGTAGATCACGTTGATCGAACCACTTAAATCTTGTGTGCTCTGTTTTATTGTTCTCGTTATATATTTGTGAATTGCTTTCTCTGTTATAATTGTATTTGTGGTCGATTGTTTTGTTTGTGGTTGGAGACGTGTAATCAAAGTAGAATTATCACGACAACTTTTCTACGCTAAATCTACCTTTTACTTTACTTTATTCATAAAACTTTACAAAACTACCCTTCAAAACATCAATCATTACACATTTTCTTACCCAGTTCTTAAATTGTATGTCATCTCAAGGGTGCAAATTCCTTTGGAACGGATCGGAGGGAGTAAAATATTTTTTCTCATATGTATATTTTATGTTTTATTTTTAAAATACATTAAAAAAATTTAAAATAAAAATATGCAGTTTATTTACGTATTGACTTTTATTTTTGGCAAATTTTTATGTACACGCGCAATTTCAATTTCAATTTGGCAAAAATTTGTGTGAGACCGTCTCACGGATCTCATTCTGTGAGACGAATCTTTCTTTAACCCATTAATATATAAGTTGGGCCTAACTACCTTCCCTCCTTTCATTCCAGCCCACCCCCTCAACTTCAACCGTCCAGCCCACCCCCTCAACTTCAACCGTCCAGACATACATTAGTAATGCAATTCATTCCTCCAAGCCCATTATTAATTATAAATTTATATTATTTGTTTAATAAATTAATTAAAAAATATTTTTTAATTGAATAATATAAATAAATAAACAATACATACAATTTACTTACCAATAAAGGGAATAATTAATTAAAAAACTTGTTATTAAATTGACTACGCATCATTAAGTCTTTGTGTGCTCATAATTATTTTACTAATTATATCAAAATTTTAAGTTAATTGTCATTTTTATTTGAAAGAATATCATTATTAAAAAGTGATAATAATTTAATTAAAAATTGATAATATTTCTATCAAAAGTGACTATCACTTTTTAGTTAAATAATATCACTTTTTGAATAATCGTTATCACTTTTTATTTAAATAATATCATTTTTTAAATAAACATTATAAAAAGTGACTCATTCACAATTTATAAACTACTGGAGTAATGTATAATCACATTCATTTAAATGTGATATTGTTTAAATAAAAAGTGATAAATACTTGTGTGAGGCCGTCTCACGAATCTTATTCTGTGAGACGAATCTTTCTTTGACCCATTAATTTATAAATTGGGGTCTCACCTAACTAAATCACTTCCCTCGAATTAACCATAAATTTATAGTATTTTTTAAATAAACTAACTAAAAATTAATATTTTTATTGGAATATTAATTTACCTAAGAATGAAAGGTAAACCTTTTATTAAAAAGTGATTAAAAATCTGCTACCCAATTGACAACAAACGTCTTAAACTAAGTCTCGTGTGAACACAATTTATCTGACTGGTCATTCTCATTTGAAATAATATCATTATTATTATTAAAAAAGTGATAAAATTTTAGTTAAAAGGTGATAATGTTTTAATCAAAAGTGATTACTATTTTTTGCTTAAATGTTGGAGTATCTCTTTTTGTGTAAACACCGTCACTTTTTAAATTTGAGTTAATTGATGAAATTATATGTTATGATTATTAATTATATTAGTTTTCAGAGTTAGTTATTCTTACTCTTTACTTGATATAATTATTCAAATTAAAAATAGTGATAAAAATTTAGTTAAAAGTGATAACAATTTTACCAAAAGTGACTATCACTTTTTACTTAAATTTTATCATTTTTTAAATAAACATTATCACTTTTTAGTTATGATCGGTTAATGAGGGATATTATTTGTTAGTATACATGAATATATTTACTAATTATTTTAGTTTTTAGAGTAAATTGTTTTTATTTGATAGAACAATCGATATTTTTAGAAAGTCATAATATACAAATTAAAAGTGATAAATATAAGTAAAATAATATTTAATTGATAAGATATCATTTATATTTTGCATTAGTTCAATTAATAAGTACATAAATTATTGTTTCTATTTTATTTTTAATAAAATTATTCACGAACTGGTTTTATTTTTATAGAAGATAATCACTTTTACATTTTATACTTTATTTTATTTAAATTCATATATATTTAAATTTATAAGAAAAAATAAGATTTATTTTATATTAATAATCACATATATGGGCTTGACATTTGACAACCCAAGTGGCAAGTGTTGGAATGGGCCTTGGGCGCTGGAATATGGAGTGATGAGAGTGTTAAGTGTGGGCTTCAATACGGCAGTTTGGCGGTTTATGAATTAATGGGCTATAATAAGGATCCGTCTCACGGATTGAGACGGTCTCACACAAGACCATCCCTTTCAATTTTACCCACACCCCGTTTTATTTTCTCCTTTCACTCTCATCCCTTTGATTTCACAATGGAGTTCAAAGAGCCTCAATCATGGTTTTGAGGAGTCTCAATCGTAGTTTTCTAATCAAAGGGGGCGGCGAAGATGCTAGTTTGAAGAGTCTCAATCTGAAATTTATTTGTACAAAATTTGGGGCCTTCAGTACTCCGATCCCCATATCGCAACAACTATTTTTTCTTGTGGCAATAATGGCAAAAGAAAGTATTGAAAATGAAGGGTTAACTATTCCAGATTTCAAACTGGCTTTCCAACATTTTTGCATCCATGCCGGTGGAAAGGTTGTTGTGTCCCAAATTCAAAAACTCAAAGCCCTATAAATATACTTCCTCTTGACCACGCCCACCACGACCGGCACACGGGCAACACTGCAGGGCCGTCAAATCATGGGTCCTTTGATTAGGTCTGTGGAGAAGAAGAAAAAACGTACAGGGACGTCATATCTGTTTTACCAATTCCAATCTCCACCAGATTGAAAATCATTGTTCGTTTGCAAATAATAACATGTTTACTTATTGTGTGGGAATTGACATCATTTCTGTCTTTTTTTTTATTTATTTATTTACATTCATTATGGAAAATTACATACGCTACAAAGGGGTATTATTACTGGAGTTTTAATAGGTCAAGTTTTAGACTTGAATGGATTGTTTGTTGTTTAAATTCTCTATATATTGGAATTCTGGAAGTGTTGTTGTGGACACAGGACAGAGTGGAGAAGAATCTGAAGCTCACAATATGACACACGAAGCTTTCTAGAATGACGTTATATATGTACTGTAAGTCTGTAACAACAAATTTCGTGAATTAATATAAAAACACGAATTTGAAATACAATTGTATTTATTTCGGATTAAACCAAGAAACTTTGGGGGTTACAATCTCTATTTAATTCTCTTCTCTTCGAATCTTGACTTTTGACTTGGATATTTTCGGGGCGTGATCCTCGCTCTGATCTTGACCATGATTCAACTTGAAGATTTGTAAAGTTTATCCAAGGACTTGAAGTCTTGTTTTGAATCAAACGTTGATTTGGTGAGCTTTTGGACGAACACCTTCGCTTGTGATGAAGAAGAATCTTCAAGACCCAATGAAGAACGTCTTCGAATCTTCAAGAGTTCACGAAAAACACCTTTGAATCGTCAAGAAGTCTGCGAAGAAAACTTTGAGAAGAACATCGATATGAGGGGTTTAACACCTTAATCTCGGATCGAACATCGTCTTCGGATGTTTTGTGCGAAGAACGCATTTGAAACTCATTTGAATGCTCAAGAACACCCTAAATCTCTAAAGAGAATTCAAGAGTATTGAATTACTTGTATTGTGTCCTTGAAATGAATGAGGGGGCCCTATTTATAGAGTGAGGGTTCAGACTTTCCGTTTTTACCATGCCGCGTGGGCCTTCTTATTGGCTGATGCCGATTTGATTGACTTGATTGATTTTAATTTATTTCTCTTCCATTTTTGAAGAGATATGATTTAACTAGCTTGTATAATTTACGAGTATTTTGATACTCGTATAAGTTGACTGGCTTGTACCGTGTATATTAAATATTAGTCATTCAACTATTTATTAGAGGATTAATTTAATTAAATTCTCAAGATTTAAATAGTAAATTAATTTGATCTTTAATATATGTTTATCCACGTGTCACCATTTAATTGGGTGCAAATTTAAGTTTCTTACATGTACAGTATGAACTTGTGGCTTTTGTTTAAGAGATACTTATACAGAGGACCCACACACCGATTAGAATTAGTGGTTTTTGTTTAAGGTATTGGTCTATTTTTTAGGGATTAAAGTTTTTTAAGTCCATTAAGTTGGCCTCCTTTTGATTTTGGTCCAGACATTTTACATTTTTTTATTTTTATCCTTTATGTTGGTCCTTGATGGAGTATGACACAAGTGTATGGGGGGGGGGGGGGGAATGCACTTGTGTATGCAAATTCTTTCTTTCTTTTTGAAAAACAACAATCTGATTTGATCAGGGAGATTGTCTGACAATTTTCCTGATTGATCTTTTCTAGATACCTGTCCTACTAAAAACTAGAGAGTGATCAGTTGGATAAATATCTAAATGAATTACTAAGTGCGGAATGTGGTTGGCCTTTTCTTTGAAATAATACTCCAAGTTAATTTCTGAAAATATACAGTTGATCAGGGATATTGTCCAAAACATTTTTTCTTAACTTACTGAGTTTAATCCCCTTTTTTAAATGAATGATTGTAAATAGTGCAAGCAATAGGATGAGAGCAGTAAGTAAATGACACAACAATTTATAGTGGTTCAGAGTCTCAATACTCCTACATCCACTTTCCCTGATTGAACAGGATAATTCCTTAACAATAGAATTAGCTTGTTTTATAGTGCCAAGGTGCACTGATCAACAACACTCTCTTAGTGCTTTGATCCCTAGGATAATCTGAGTCCTAGTGCTCAATCTCTGTAAGTTAAGACTGTGTTTCTCAATAACAGTCCTTAACTCCTCACTTCTACAACAAACACTACTTCACTTAATGAGGTAAGGGTTTGAGGTTTGGTTCCAACTAGTAGAGATATCCTTTACAATAAGAACAGTGTAAAGGCTTAGGATTTCTCAATGCTAAGCTTGGGATTTACAAGAAATGGCTTAGCTTTTGAAGTGATCAGGAAACTTGGGATTCTTAAGAACAACTTTGGTTTCCTTTGAATGCTTGATGATTGTTTGATAGCAGGTAGTTGGATACTTGAATCCTTGGATCACTTCTGTATTTATAGAACAATTTGATCAACTATCCGTTGGAGAGATAGCAATTCAAATTGTCTATTTGCAGCTCCATTGAAACGGTTATGAAGTGTAGCCTTCTATTATCCAGAGTGTAAAAGGCTCTTCAATGGTTGGTTGAATGAATGTGTTGACTTCTGAAAAATGCGGCTTGAGAAGACTTGTGTCAGATTCCAAATATGCACATTTCCCAAGGTTGATTGTGGCAGACTTTACACTCAACCAACGGTCAGATGGGACAACTGTCCTGAACATTCCTGCTGCAGAATGGAATATTCCAACATCCATTCAATTTTTAGTCTTTAATGCTTCTTAGTCTTCAATGTTGGTTCAGGCTTGATGGCAATAAATGCTTCAATAAATTTGTCTTCTGTGAATGCAACATTCAATGCTCTTGATCATTGAGGCTTTACTTGATCTAATACAGTTCTTATCAGTGCATGTAGCCTTGCCTCATTGGAATTGATCACTCAGCCATATTGTCCTCATCAGCAAGCTTGTCTTGTGTTATCAGCAGACTTGACCTAAGATACTTAAGCATTTTAAGTTGCCTAACATTTTCAGCTTTTGGACAACTATCCTGAACTATTAATCTCACAAACATTTATGAGATTTAGACTTAAGCATTCTTACTGTCTCAACTACCCCTGAGACAACTAGACTGATTTAAACTAGATTGTATCTCAACTAATCTGATCATCATCAATCATGGGTTTTGGTATCTTAATCAAAATCATTTTATTTCCCAACAATTTCCCCCTTTTTGATGATGCCAAAACCTATTACAAAGGGAACTTGACTTACACTAAACTTTATCTTCAGGATGAATGACCTAGTCAGCTTTCCTGAAACAAACTGTTAGCACAACAATAAATCAAGTATATAGGTTATGTTAGGTTAGTTGAGATAATGAGTTATTATCTCTGGTGAAAATAGTGATCCTTTAATATATATGAGGCATTACAGTGCTGAAAATCAAAAGGACTCACTAGGCTAATGTAAGACAAACTAAGAAAGATAACAACAAATAATAAACATAGATAAAAAAGGAAAGAGGGCTTATGTTTCAGAATGAGCCATCATCTTGGGGAGCAATTCCATACTGAGCCCAAACTCTTTTCTTCAACTCCCAGATGTCCTGATTGGTTCCTTTAGGGCCAGGCTTCATCTTCTCCATCTTCATGATGGAGATAAACTCCTCCAAGATCTTCCCTTCATCAATCAAATTCCCATTGAACTTAGGAGGCATATACAGAATGGGACCAGGGGTTTTGAATTCTATCCTTGCCATGTCAGCTGCTGCAAACAGCTTCTGATACAAGTCCCTGTGATTCTCAAACATGAACTGAACAAATATTTCCTCAACATTCTCACCCAGCCACTTGCCTATGACATAGAAGTCATATACAAAACTCCTCTTGGCCTCCTCCCATGCATCATTCATTTGGATTGGCACCCATTTGTCATGGTGAGGGTATTGGGTGTCCCATCTTTGAAGCATTTGAGGCTTCAACCTTGTGTATGAGGCTCTCCTTCTTCTTGGAGCTTTGAAGTTAGCCCTTCTCTCATCTCTTGCTTTGTTGGCCTCAACCAACTGGTCCATCTTTTCCTTGGCTCTCTGAAGGGCCATCTTCTCTTGTGTTTCTGGATCTTTTCCAAAACCTTCCTCAAACAGTTTTGAGGGGTCATCAGCAAGCTTGGGCTTTCTCACTTCAGGCTCCTTGACCAGTTCAGCTTCTTCAGTTTCTTCTTCCAGGATTTCAGGCAGCTTGGCTGTTTTCCTCAACCTCTTTGACTTTCTCAGTTCAGTTGCCTCTTCAGCTTGAAATTCTGATGGCAATGTCAGGCTGGTTGGGAAATCAGTGAAGGTCTGTTCCTTTCTTTTCCTTTCAGAGGCTCTGGTGACCTTCCCCCTTACTTCAATCACCTTCTCTTTGGGGTCTAGGCCTACAGATTCACCTCCAGGTCTTTGTTGCCATCTGGCCTAATCTTCAACCACATAAGCCATGGACTTCTTCACAGCTATCTGAATTTGCTCCTCTTCAGTGAGGTCTTCAATATTCATAGGGCCTTTGCCTTTCCCAATGTCCACTTCTTCTTCTTCTTCTTCTTCTTCTTCTTCAGATTCAGGTACCTTGTCCTTTCCCTTTGATTCTCCAATCTTCAAGGTTCCCTTTGCCCTTGCTCTCTCTCTCTTTCCCCCTTTTTGACATTATCAAAACACTGGGGCTTCAGATCACTCATTGTGATAGAGAGATGGGAGTGAGCATGAGTAAGAGACTTCAATTCTTGCAACAGGTAGACATTCTCATCATGGATGTTTTGCATCCTGTCATCTGCCATGCTGAGAAAGGTGTGGACTGGTTTCATCTTTTGTGCAACAATCTCATCAAGAGTGGCCTTAAGAGATTGGTCAAGTTTGGCCTGCAGCTGATCAGTGAGATTGGCTACTACTTGATCAGAGACCTTGGCCATCAGTTCAACTGTGAACTTTTCAGCAGCCTCCTTTACCATTGCAGCTTTAAGTTCCCCAGCTTTCCTTCTCTGAGCTGTTGTCCTTTGCCTCAGGGCATCCTTGATTGTTCTCTTTAGTGCTAAGACATTGAACTTGTATCTGTCTCTGAGGCCTTTCTGTTCCTTCTTCACAGTTTTTGTAAACTTGGTCATTGCATCTTTGACCTTTCTTACTTCAGTTGAGACTGTTTGTAGACCAGTCTCAACACCACTGATTCTTGCATCCAAAGTTGGCAAAATCACTTCTTCAGAGCCAGTGAGCCTCATTTCAACAGAGGCTAGTGTCTTTCCTTGGTCATCAAGGGTGTCAGCAGTTTCTGCATGGGCCTTCCCAACTTCTCTGACCAGAATGTCCAACTTCTCTGACTGCTCCTCAATGGAAGTTGCAGTCTGAGAGGCAATTTGTAATCCAGCTTCTGTTGCATTTGCCTGCTCAAAGTAGATCTTGTTCAGGGTGGATATGTTGGCTGAGATGGCCTCAAGATCAACATCAGTGTCAACTGGAATGTCAGTGAGGGAAGCATCTGCAAAATTTGCTCAATAGTGACAGCTACATAATCTGCAAAACTCAAAGGGTTAGGTAAATCTCCCTCAACACCCTCTTTCTTTTCATCTCCCAAAAGGTCTGATACATCAGCACCTTTGCTCTCATTTTCAACTAAATTCTTTTCTTCATTTGCAATAGTTGGACTCACATGTTGGTCCTTGGTGGAGTATAGCACAAGTGTATGGGGGGGGGGGGGGAATGCACTTGTGTATGCAAATTCTTTTCTTTTTGACAAATTGGTCTTATTAGGCAAGTTGTCTCACAACTGGCCTGAGTGTGAACTTTGATAGATACTTGTCCGACTGATTACTATTGAGTGATCAGTTGGCTAAATATCTAAAAGAGTTGCTAAGTGCGGAATGTGGTTGGCCTTTGACTAAAGAAATACTCCAAGTTAATTTCTGAAAAAGATACAGATTATCAGGGACTTTGTCCAAAACAGATTTCCTTACTTACTGAGTTATGCTTCTTTAAAATATGTTTGAATGTAAGTGAAATAAGGAATGCAGTAAGTAAATGGCACACAAATTTATAGTGGTTCAGAGACTCAAGCTCCTACATCCACTTTCCCTGATTGAACAGGATAATTCCTTCTCAATGGAATTAGCTTGTTTTATAGTGCCAAGGTGCACTGATCAACAACACTCTCTTAGTGTTTTGATCCCTAGGATACCTTGAGTCCTAGTGCTCAATCTCTCTGAGTTAAGACTGTGTTTCACACTAACAGTCCTTAACTCCTCACTTCTACAACAAACTCTCTCTTCACTAAATGAGATAAGGGTTTGAGGTTTGGTTCCAACTAGTAGAGATATCCTTTACAATAAGAACAGTGTAAAGGCTTAGGATATCTCAATGCTAAGCTTTGGATGTTTACAATGATTGGCTTAGCTAAAGAGAAGTGATTCAGGAAACTTGGGATTCTTAGAGAACAGCTTGGTTTCCTTTTGAAAGCTTGATGATAGTTTGATAGCTTGTAGTTGGATACATTGAATCCTTTGATCACTTCTGTATTTATAGGCAAATTTGAGCAGCTAACCGTTGGAGGGATAGCATTTCAAACTTGTCTATTTGCAGCACCATTGAAACGGCTATGAAGCTTGGCATCCTTTTATCCACTGTGTAAAAGGCCTCTTCAATGGTTGCTTGAATGAATGTGTTGACTTCTGAAAAATGCGGCTGAGATGACTTGTGTCAGTTTCTAAATATGCACATTTCCCAAGGTTGATTTGGGGCAGAAGTTATACTCATCCAACGGTCAGATGGGACAAACTCCCTGAATATTCCTGCTGCAATAGAGAATATTCCATCATTCATTCAATGCTTCATTCTTTAATGCTTCAAGTCTTCAATGCTTGGTTCAGGCATGATTGGCAATAAATGCTTCATTGAATGTGTCTTTTGTACTTTTGACATTCAATGCTCTTGATCATTTGTACTTCAACTGACTTGATCATTTGCATTTATGAGCATTGCTTTACTGCTCTTGGTCTCTTCAGCTAGGTTGTCCACTTGGTCAGTCTGTCTTGGAGACTCAGCAACTTTGTCCTAAAGACTTATTAAGCTGCCTAACATTTCAGCTTTGGACAACTATCCTGAACACTAAAATCTCACAACATTTCTGAGATTTTTCTCTTAAGCAATCTATACATTCAAGTGAACTGAGATACCTTGCCTGAACTGGACTTGAGCTTATCTCAACTAATCTGAACATCATCATTCAGGGGTTTTGGTATCTTAATCAAAATCATTTTATTCCCAACAATTTCCCCCTTTTTGATGATGCCAAAACCTATTACAAAGGGAACTTGACTTATATTATACATTACCTTCAGGGAGAGTGAACTGGTCAACTTGCCTGAAAGAAACTGTTAGCACAATAAATCAAGTGAGATATGTCATGATAGGTTAGTTGAGATAATGAGTTGTTATCTCTTGATAAAAACATAGTGATCCTTTTATATAAGTGATAAACCATTACAGAGCTGAAAATCAAAAGGGCACACTAGTCTAGAATAGCAAAATAACAACAGAAATTATATCAGCAGAATAGGGAAAAGGTGAACTTATCCATCACAGAGTTCCATCATCTTGGGGAGCAATGCCATACTGAGCCCATACTCTCTTCTTTAGTTCCCAGATCTCTTTGTTGGTTCCTCTAGGGCCAGGCTTCAGCTTCTCCATCTTCATGATGTTGATGAATTCTTCAAGTATCTTTCCCTCATCAATTAGGTTCCCATTGAACTTGGGAGGCATGTACTGAATAGGACCGGGGGCCTTGAATTCAACTCTTGCCATCTCAGCTGCTGCAAACAGCTTTTGGTAGAGGTCCCTATGATTCTCAAACATGAACTGCACAAAGACTTCATCTACACTCTCTTCAAGCCACTTTCCAATGACATAGAAGTCATATACAAAATTTCTCTTGGCCTCCTCCCATGCATCATTTAGTGAGATTGGAACCCACTTATCATGGTGAGGGTACTGAGTGTCCCATCTTTGCAGCATTTGAGGTTTGAGTTTTCTGTAAGAAGCCCTTCTTCTTGGAGCTTTGAAGTTTGCCCTTCTTCCATCTCTTGCTTTGTTGGCCTCAACCAACTGATCCATTCTTTCTTTAGCTCTTAGAAGAGCTAGCTTCTCCTGTGTTTCTGGATCTTTCCCAAATCCTTCTTCAAACAACTTAGAAGGATCATCAGCAAGCTTGGGCACAACCACTTCAGGCTCTCTGTCCTGTACTTCCTCTTCACCTTCTTCTTCAATGGCAGGCAACTTGGCTGCTTTCTTCAATCTCTTTGATTGCCTCACTGGAGTTGATTCTTCAGACTGAAATTCTGATGGCAAAGTCAGGCTGGTTGGGAATTCATTGAAGGCTTGCAATTCCTTCCTTTTTCTTTCAGATGACCTTGTCACCTTCCCCCTAACTTCAGCAACCTTCTCTTGTGGTTTAAGTCCTGCTGACTCACCACCAGGCCTTTGTTGCTTCCTTGCCTGACTCTCCATTGCTGACATCATGGACTCTTTGACAGCAATTTGAATCTGTTCTTCCTCAGTCAAGTCTTCAATGTTCATTGGGCCTTTGCCTTTCCCAATGTCTTCTACTGCCTCTTCCTCCATCTCAGGAACCTTCTCCTTTCCCTTGGATTCACCAATCACCAAGGTTCCCTTTGCCCTTGCTCTCTCTCTTTCCCCCTTTTTGGCATTATCAAAACACTGGGGCTTCAAGTCACTTATAGTGACAGAGAGATGTGAGTGAGCATGAGTGAGGGACTTCAACTCCTGCAGTAGGTAAACATTCTCATCATGAATGTTTTGCATTTTATCATCTGCCATGCTCAAGAATGTTTGGACAGGTGTCATCTTTTGAGCAACAATGGCATCCAAAGTGGCTTTCAAAGATTGATCAAGTTTGGCCTGAAGTTGATCAGTGAGATTGGCCACAACTTGGTCAGACACTTTGGCCATTAGTTCAACAGTGAACTTTTCTGCAGCTTCTTTCACCATTGCAGCTTTCAACTCTTCAGCTTTCTTTCTTTGTGCAGCAGTCCTTTGCCTTAAAGCATCTTTGATTGTCCTTCTCAAGGCTCTCACATTATGCTTGTATAGAACTTTGAGACCTTGCTGCTCCTTCTGCACAGATTTGGTGAACTTGACCATCTCTTCCTTTGCTTTTGTTACCTCTGTTGAAACTGTTTGCAGTCCAGTTTCAACACCACAGATTCTTGCATCCAGTGTTGGCAAGATTGTTTCCTCTGAGCCAGTTAGCCTCATCTCCACAGAGGCTAGAGTCTTTCCTTGGCCATCCAGAGTATCAAGTGTTGCTGCATGTGCCTTACCAACTTCCCTGACCAAAGTATCCAACTTCTCTGACTGTTCTTCAATGATGGTTGCAGTTTGAGTAGCAATCTGAAAGCCTGCTTCAGTGGTGTTGGCTTGCTCAAAATACATCTTGTTTAATGTGGATACATTGGCTGAAACTGCTTCAAGGTCAATATCAGTATTGACTGGTATATCAGTAAGGGAAGCATCTGCAAAAATCTGTTCTATGGTAACAACTACAGAATCTGCAAAACTAAGAGTGTTAGTAAAATCTCCCTCAACACCCTCATTCTTTTTATCTCCCATAGGGCCTGATACATCAACACCCTCTCTCTCTTTTTCAACTAAATTCTTTTCTTCACTTTCAGCAGATAATCTCACATTCTCTGGAGAATCAGGCCTCCTTTCACCAAGGGATTCATCAAGTTCAGATTTGACTTGAAGAATAGCCTGACTCTCATATTGGGCTGCACCCAATATTTCTACTTCATCTCCCTCTATGATTGGTGCACTCAAGGAACCTATTATCACACAATCCTCACCATCATCTCCCTCTGATTTTTTATCACTAATTGCCTTTTCAACTCCATCTATTCCTAAACCTGACACCTCCATATCCTCAACAGGATCCACAGAGGGCAGTTGTTGGGAGATCACAGTGCTTGGGCATCCCAAGGCCACTGAGTCATCCTGAATGACTAAAGGCTGGTCAATGTCCAACTTTCCTGACATTGATGAGGCTCTAGCCAAACCAGCTTCTCCCATGGAAGTCTCAACATTGTCAAGCTGTGCCTCAGGTTCAAGAGAACCATCCTTGGCCAATGCATCTTGGACTGAGTCACCATCTTTGGTCAACTCCTCTGAATGATTAGAGTCCTTTTCAGAATGATAAGTCAAGTAATGTACCTGAGCAGAGTTGAGGCCTGGAGGGTTGGGATTGGTGTTATCATCATCATCATCATTATCATCAGATGGACTATCAGGGTGCCTGAGTCCTTGTGCAATTCTTTCTTTCTCAGCTTGCACCTTCTCAGAGACAATTGTGCAAAACAGGGCCTCAGTGGTTAACACACTGGATTTCTTCACATTTGCAAAGTTTAAGAGCCTGTTCTCTTCAACTTGCCACCAGCTTGCTCCTTTGTCCTGAATAGCTTAAGCTATTTCCACCATAGTTCTATCCTTGATCTCAACAAGGGCTCTGAGATCATAGAACTGTTGCTGCAGTCTAGGATAGTCCTTCAACCCTGGGTATAGTGCATCCACATTAGCCTTGGCAATCTGCCTTAGCATCCCCTCATAAGTGTATTCTTCACCACTTTCATCTTCAGAGGAGTTGGTTTGGGATTCAGGAGGGTTGGATTGGGATTCAGGTAGGGTGGACTGGATTTCAGGAAGGTTGGGTTCAGAAGGGTTAGAGCTTAAAGCAAGTTGGGATTCAGGTGCTTTTGAGAGCAATGTGCCTAAAGAGGTAATTGGAATGGCTGGAATGGGTGGGAGAGAAACTTGATCTCCTTCTTGAAGGACAGTTTCAAGAAGTTTGGTATAAGAGAGAAGTCTTGGATCAAGTGGGGAGAAAGGTCTATCCTCAAGATTGACCAAGTCTGCCAGCATATCAATACCTGCTCTATCAGGGGCACCTTCAGGGGAGTAAACCTTCTTGGCAATGATTGGGGCATCTTCAGGAGTCTTGCATTCCTCTCCTTCATGCCATGATGGGGATATTCTTTCTGATTGAATATCAGGGGAGTTGGCTTCAGGGCTGTTGGGCTTTGATTTGGACTTGGAGTTAGACTTGCTAGCTTGCCTGATCTCTTTGAAAAAGTCTTTCTTCTTTTTCTCCTCTTCCATCAGTCTCTGCTTCTCAGAGGTTTTGATTATTCTTTTCCTTCTTTCAGATCTTGTTGGCTGGTCAAGATCTCTGAATTCTGTTACACTTTCAGGCTGTAAAGGGACAACCTCTCTGACTTCTTCACCTTCTTCAGGAGGGTTGACTCCTTCTTCAGCAACCTTTTCAATTTCTTCAGAAGTGGCTCCTCCACTTCTTGACTGGCTTTCTGGAGAGGATTCACTAAGAATCTTCTTCATCTTTTTCAACTTAGGCTGAGCCTTTGGTGTTTGAGCTCTTCTCTTCCTTGGAGAAGTTCTGGTTGTGGGAACAATGGCACCTGCTTTCTTGGAAGCTGCATCCTGCTTCCTCTTTTCTGTCTTAGAAGACAGCTTCCTAAACATCACCTTTTGAGCTGGAAAAGGCTTTGGCTTAGCTTGGAGGTGGGTGTAATGTGCAAATCTTTCTAAGAGCAGACTAGCCCTTGTGCAAAATTGGAGTCTCCCATCAACTACCACTTTGTGATGCTTCACCTCTTTGAACTTGAACTTTTCATTCATCATTTTGTCTAGAATGAAATTTTTCCAGTTGAACTTGACTCTCTTCTCAGCAGAGTCAATCACAGCAGCCATCACTCTCAACTTAGGCATGCTTATTTGTTCAACACTCCCAGAGTGACTTAACAGACTTTTTACCACACAGTCAAACAAGTGCCCAAACACTGGCTTTAAAGTGTTCTTGTTTTGGGCACTTACAACCTTTTTAGGTTCTATCATCCAAGAGTAATAGAACTCCTGATCATCCTCTTCTTTGTACATTTCTGGATTTAGGCCTTCTAAAGGTAGCCCAAAGCTAGCATCCAGATCCTCTGCAGTGAAGATGATGGTGTGTTGGCTTTCTTCTTCTTCATCTTCCTCTGCATATGTGAGCTTGGTGCACACATCCCCCTTCTTGCCCTTCCACCTGAGATAGGCAAAGAATTCTGCCATGAATGGATTCAGGCAGGAATCAGGCTTGGTGCCTAGAAATTTCTCTAGCCCTGCCTCCTTTAGCCAATGGAGGACTTGATGAACTTCTGAGTCAGGACTATCAAAGGCCACCAACTTTTCAAACCAAAGAGGATTCAGATTACTGAGATAAGAGAAATCAATGTCCAAGGAGGAATCATTGAAGTCCACAAGTTCTTCTCTTTTGATTTTGGGAGCCATGGATAATATTGAGAGAAAGAAAGTTTTGGAGAAAAGTTGCAGGTTTAGAGGCTTTGAAAATCCTAAGGGTTTGGAAATATGAGTGCGTAAGGAGGACAGTGAAAATTGAGGAGTTTATATATGAATGGAATTTATTAACCGTTGGTTAATGGAATATAACAGTGGGTAATTTTGAAAAACCGTTTGGATATAGTGGGGTAGTGGGCTTTCAATGGTTCGATGGAGTTTTGAATGCAAATCAATGGTCTTGATGGTGGCTCAAGAATTCATGCAATCTTAATTAAGATTTTGCATTTAATGCTGATTTGCCATTTTGGGGGGCAAAGATCTTCATAGTACACGCCATCCTAAAAATGGCCTACTCTTAGATCGAGAATTCTTTTAAATGTCTAATCAATGCCAAAAATAGCAAAAATTATCTAATTAACTCGGACAAACATCCTGAGATGTGTTTTGACTTCCTTCTTGGTCAAACTGCCTGATTAGCTTTCCTGAGTGGGTCCCAAAATTGCTGACTGGGTCCCACATGGACAAAGCTCCTGACCAACATTGCTGAACATCATAAGGACAACTTTGCTGAGTTTCCCTTTTTGGCTGACTGCTTCAGTGAGGTTGGTCAACTTTGCTGAAATTCATTTTTAATGAATTTCCCCCTTCTTATGAGCTTCCTTCCTTCATTCCTCCATCTTCCCTGGATCAAGTAAGCCCAATTCAGCTGAAAGTTCCAAGAACCTTGCTTCAGCCAATGGTTTAGTCAAGATATCAGCTTTTTGCTTATCAGTGTGGATTTTGACAAGCTTGATATCTTTCTTTTCAACATGATCCCTTATGAAGTGATGCTTTATATCCACATGCTTGCATCTGGTGTGGAGCACTGGATTCTATGAGATAGCAATTGCACTATTGTTGTCACAGAATATTTGCACTTCATTTGAGATTACTTTGTAATCTCTCAATTGTTGCCTGAGCCAAAGTATCTAAGCACAGCAACTTCCAGCTGCTACATACTCAGCTTCAGTTGTTGAAGTTGCAACTGTATTTTGCTTCTTGGAGAACCATGAGATAAGCTTGCTGCCCAAGAATTGACAAGTTCCAGAGGTGGATTTTCTGTCAATTCTGCATCCTCCATAGTCTGCATCTGAATATCCAGTGAGCTCAATGTTGTCATCAGCTGGATACCATAGTCCAAGATTCTCAGATCCCTTGAGGTATCTTAGAATTCTCTTGGCAGCATCAAGATGGCTCTTCTTTGGATTAGCTTGAAATCTTGCACATACTCCAACTGCAAATGTGATATCAGGCCTGCTTGCAGTGAGATATAGCAAGGATCCTATGATTCCCCTGTAGTTAGTGGAGTTGGTTGACTCTCCACTTTCATCAGGATCCATTTTCCAGTTAGTATTCATAGGAATTCTAACTGGTTTGCTTGTAGCACATCCAAATTTCTTGATCATGTCCCTTGTATACTTGGCCTGATTGATGAATATTCCTTTCTTTGATTGAGTGACGTGAAGTCCTAAGAAGAAATTCATCAATCCCATCATGGACATCTCAAATTTGCTTTGCATGAGTTTGGAGAACTTCTCACATAACTTCTCATTTGGAGATCCAAATATAATGTCATCCACATAGATTTGGACTAACAAAATATCATCTCCTTCACAGATTCTGAACAAGGTTCTGTCAACAGTGCCTTTGACAAAGCCATGATCTAGGAGAAACTGTGATAAGGTGTCATACCAAGCTCTTGGAGCTTGCTTTAAGCCATAGAGAGCTTTCTTCAATCTGTACACCTTGTCTCCTTCTTCAAATCCTGGGGGCTGTTCAACATATACTTCTTCTTTGAGCACCCCATTGAGAAATGCACTCTTCACATCCATTTGATACACCTTGAATCTCATGTGAGCTGCATATGCTAGGAAGAGTCTGATTGCCTCAAGTCTGGCCACTGGAGCAAAAGTCTCATCATAATCAATCCCTTCCGATTGACAATATCCTTTGGCCACCAGTCTTGCTTTGTTTCTCACAATGATGTCATTTTCATTTTTCTTGTTTTTGAACACCCATTTAGTTCCAATGACATCTTGATGAGTTGGCCTGTCTACCAGCTCCCAAACTTCATTTCTGGTAAACTGATTCAGCTCTTCTTGCATGGCTATGATCCAGTTGGTGTCTTGTAGTGCTTTCTCAATGTCTTTAGGTTCCTGTTCTGAAAGAAAACAACAAAACACAGCACTTTCTCCATGAAATCTTCTAGTTTTGATCCCTTCACTTGGATTACCAAGTATCAGGCTAGATGGGTGGTCTTGCAACCAAGTCCTTCTAGACCTGATCCTTTCAGGAGGATTGTCCTCATCTGAAGTTGGATCACTAGATTCATTAAATTCAGGAAAGTTAATTGAAGGATCAAGCTCAGGATCATATTCAGGGGTGTTGTCCTCATTGTCAGATAAGTTGACATTTTCATTGGTTCCCCCTTGAATAGTGGATCCATTAACTACCTCAGCATTGCCTGCTTCTTCATTGGTAGTTGTTACCTGGTTTTGAATTGGGATGGGGTCAGTCAGTTCAATTTCTCCTTCAGGTTGGTTTTCTACTGGTTGATTGCTATCAGGTAGGTTGTCCAGTTTTTGATTTTCATGAAGTTCAGGCTGGGCAACATCCACAAACACTGTTTCCTTGCTTTGAAGCCTTAATCTGGTTGTTCTTTGTGTTATCTCATCAATATTCAGGTTTCTATCCCTGAACTCATTAATAGATTCATCAAACACAACATGAGGTGTTTCTTCCACAATAAGAGTTTTGCAATTGTAAACTCTGTAAGCCTTGCTGATTTGTGAATATCCAACAAATATTCCTTCATCAGCTTTGCTATCAAAAGCTTTCAATTGCTCTTTCCCATTATTATGGATGAAACACTTACAACCAAATATGTGAAAATAGGCAACAATGGGCAATCTACCTTTCCATATTTGATATGGGGTTTTACCTTGTCCTTTGGTGATTAAGGACCTGTTTTGAGTGTGACATGCAGTGCTAATGGCTTCAGCCCAGAACCTTTTAGGCAATTTGGATTCAGCAATCAAAGTTCTAGTTGCCTCTTTCAAGGTTCTGTTTCTTCTTTCAGCAACTCCATTTTGTTGAGGAGTTCTTGCTGCTGAAGTTTCATGAGTGATGCCATTCTTGCTGCAGTACTCATTGATGTATGAGTTTATGAATTCTGTACCTTTGTCAGATCTGATCTTGACAATACTTAGGCCCTTTTCATTGCTCAATCTCATCATTAATTCAGGTAACTTGACTTGGGTCTCCTTTTTGTTCAACAAGAATACTACCCAAGTGTACCTGGAAAAATCATCAACAACAACTAATGCATATTTTCTTCCATTTAAACTTACTGGGATAATTGGACCAAATAAATCCACATGCAACAGTTGAAGAACTCTCTCAGTTGAGATGACAGGTTTTCCTTTGAATGAGGCTTTGATCTGCTTTCCTTCCTGACATGGCTGGCATATGTGTTCTTTGGTGAACACTTGATTAGGCAGCCCTTTAACTAGAGAGTTTCTTGCAATCTTGTTGATGGTTTTGAAATTCAGATGATTCAATCTCTTGTGCCATAGCCAGCTTTGCTCATTTGTGCTTTTGGCAACAAGACAAATTGCTTCAGGGGTTTTGCTCCAATCTGCAAAATAGACATTTCCCTTTCTCACCACTGTTAGTAGCACCTGTTGTGTTGATTTGTTTTTGATGGTACATTCATTTGGTGCAAATTCAACACAGTATCCTTTATCACAAATTTGACTTATAGATAGCAGGTTATATTTTAGGCCTAGGACATATGAGACATCAGTAATTTTAACACTACCAATGTTTAATGTACCATAGCCTCTTGTGATCCCTTGAGAGCTGTCTCCAAAGGTTACTGAAGGACCATCTTTTTCTATGAAGTCTGAGAGAAGCTCCTTGTTTCCAGTCATGTGCCTTGAACATCCACTGTCCAGGTACCATGCTGTTTTCTTGTTGATGCTTCTCTTCTTTTTGGGGTCCTTGCAGCCCTGCAAAGTCAAAATTTAGGTACCCTTTGAGTGTTGGGTCCTAGAGGGTTAGCTGTACCTTTTGGAATCCAAATCTGCCTGATTACTCTGATTGACTCAAAGTGACTGACTTGGTTTCCATTTACATCTACATACACAGTTTGACCCTTAAATGCCTTGGGTGCCTTCTGTGTATAAGTGTTGGTCTTGTAAGGTTCAGGAGGGTTGGTGAATTTCCTTGGGACATTTCTCCTGAAGTTACTAGACTTAGGTGCAGCTTGGAAAGACCTTTGTGGATAGGGGTTTGGATGGCCTTTTCCTTTTGTCAAGAAGGGTTCAGGCTTCCTGAATGTTTTATACCTATCAGAGGGGATTGGCCTTAATCCATTCAGTTGAGGTTGCCTCTTTTGATTTGGCCTTTTCTGAACAGATTTTGGACAACTTCTCTGATAAGGATTCAGATAGGTTGGCCTTCCATTGGTTCTACCTTTCTGACCCTTATTTCTCCTGTAAACAATGTCTTTAACCTTTTCCTTAGGTATGGGTTTAGGGACATTGTTCACTTGAGTTGGTATAAAAATTCCTTTTCCCTTATCCTTGATCAGTGGTTGATTTACTTCCATTTCATTTTGTTGTGCCACCGATCTTACAAAAGTCATCTTAGAATTGCTTGAGGAAGCAATACTAAGACCAGGTGAGGGTTCAAATGGATTATAGCCTAATCCATCCTTTTGAGCAAATTGTCTTTGAAACCCTTGAATTTCCTCTATTGCCTTAGCAGATTTGTTCAAGGCAGACATTTTCATTTTTAAGCTCCCCTCACTTAATTTCAGAGTATCAAATTCACTTGAGAGATTGTTAAATTTGGCTTGAAGAGTTCTAAGTTCAAAATCCTTTTTCTTTAGAGTCAGAGTTTGTTCATCAATCAGCTTTTGTTGTTCAGAGATTCTGAGAGACATTTCTCCATGTTCTCTCATAATCTGCTGATACAACTCAGATGATTTAATGTCAACCTCAGATTCAGGAAGATTGGGCATTTTAATTTTAGATCTCAACTGTTCATTTTCTCTCAGTGTCATATTGCATACTTCTTGCATTCTGGTGAAATCTTCTAACAATTTTTCAAAGTCAAGTTGGATTTCACTAGATTCATGTGTGTTAATTGAAATATTGGAAGATGAACATACCTCTTCATTTTCAAATGCCATTTGGCAGTCATCTTCACTGTCACTGTGGGAAAACAGTCCATCATCAGAAGAGTAGACACTTTCTTCACTTGCTGATTCTCCAGCTACCATGGCCTTCCTGTTGTTCATCCTCTTGTCTCTCTTGTTTTGCCTTTCTTTTCTTTCTTTGGCACTTAGGTCAGGACAATTATACTGAAAGTGACCCTTTTTATGGCAATTGTAACACACATCTTCATCATCATTTTTCTTGCTTGAGGACTCCTTTCTTCTTGATGATGATGGTTCACCTTTGCTGTATTTCTTCTTATCAGCATATCTGTCTTCTTTCTTTTCATCAGAGACTCTGTCCTCTGATTTGTTATCAGGAGAACTGAATCTCCTTCTGGTTCGGTTATCTTGGTAGAACTTCTTGTATCTACCAAATCTGGAATTCAGCTTCTCAAATCTTCTAGCCATGAGTGCCAGTTCCTCCTTCATTTCTGATTTTGACACAGATTGAGAAGATCTTTGAGTATTTTTCTTCTCTGATTCAGTAGCTTTGAAGGCAACACCTTTGCCTGAGGAGGATGGCTCATCATGCACTTTCTTTCTGTTGAGATCAAACTCATATGCTTTGAGTTCAGAGAATACTTGCTGCATTGGCATGTTGTCAAGATTGCTGGTATTTTGCATCATGACAGAATATATATCCCATTTTGATGTGAGACTTCTCAGAATCTTCAAGGCAACTTCTCTTTTGGCATAGAACTTGCCCAAGGAGTTCATCTCATTCATGATGTCAGTGAATCTGCCATCAAGATGATCAATAGTTTCATTTGGCTCCATAGTGAATTGCTCATATTTTTGGATAGCCACTTGAAGTTTATTTTCCTTTATCTTTTGAGTACCTTCACACATAAGTGCAAGGGTATCCCAGATCTCCTTTGCTGTGGTGCAGTGATACACTCTTCCCATCACTGCATCTGGAATGGTCTGGTACAAGGTGTTCATGGCAATGTAGTTCAGGTTGTGCCTTTTTCTCTCTTCTGCTGTCAGCTCATCCTCATCCTTTGGTAACAGCTCCCTTGGATCTGCTTTTTGAGCATCAGTGACCTTGGGATTGAGCTTGGTGAAGGTGAAAGGTCCTCTTGTGATGACTTTGAGCATTTCATCATGCTGGCAGGCAAGATGTGCTCTCATCCTGATTTTCCAGAAATCATAATTCTCAATTGAGAACATTGGCAGTTTGTGATGAGAAATATGATTGACTTGGTTTGGACCCATGTTGTTGGTGGTGTTGGCAGCATCTCCTGGAACTGCATTGTTAGCCATTCTTATACAGATAGACAAAGGAAAATATAAGTAGATTTTTCAGAAATTTGGATCAGTTCAGTGACCACAGAGAGTGAGATTTTGAAAATCAATGATTCTCAGAAGCAGTGGTCTTTGAACCCCCGCTCTGATACCACTTGTTGGTCCTTGGTGGAGTATAGCACAAGTGTATGGGGGGGGAATGCACTTGTGTATGCAAATTCTTTTCTTTTTGACAAATTGGTCTTATCAGGCAAGTTGTCTCACAACTGGCCTGAGTGTGAACTTTGATAGATACTTGTCCTACTGATTACTATTGAGTGATCAGTTGGCTAAATATCTAAAAGAGTTGCTAAGTGCGGAATGTGGTTGGCCTTTGACTAAAGAAATACTCCAAGTTAATTTCTGAAAAAGATACAGATTATCAGGGACTTTGTCCAAAACAGATTTCCTTACTTACTGAGTTATGCTTCTTTAAAATATGTTTGAATGTAAGTGAAATAAGGAATGCAGTAAGTAAATGGCACACAAATTTATAGTGGTTCAGAGACTCAAGCTCCTACATCCACTTTCCCTGATTGAACAGGATAATTCCTTCTCAATGGAATTAGCTTGTTTTATAGTGTCAAGGTACACTGATCAACAACACTCTCTTAGTGTTTTGATCCCTAGGATACCTTGAGTCCTAGTGCTCAATCTCTCTGAGTTAAGACTGTGTTTCACACTAACAGTCCTTAACTCCTCACTTCTACAACAAACTCTCTCTTCACTAAATGAGATAAGGGTTTGAGGTTTGGTTCCAACTAGTAGAGATATCCTTTACAATAAGAACAGTGTAAAGGCTTAGGATATCTCAATGCTAAGCTTTGGATGTTTACAAAGATTGGCTTAGCTAAAGAGAAGTGATTCAGGAAACTTGGGATTCTTAGAGAACAGCTTGGTTTCCTTTTGAAAGCTTGATGATAGTTTGATAGCTTGTAGTTGGATACATTGAATCCTTTGATCACTTCTGTATTTATAGGCAAATTTGAGCAGCTAACCGTTGGAGGGATAGCATTTCAAACTTGTCTATTTGCAGCACCATTGAAACGGCTATGAAGCTTGGCATCCTTTTATCCACTGTGTAAAAGGCCTCTTCAATGGTTGCTTGAATGAATGTGTTGACTTCTGAAAAATGCGGCTGAGATGACTTGTGTCAGTTTCTAAATATGCACATTTCCCAAGGTTGATTTGGGGCAGAAGTTATACTCATCCAACGGTCAGATGGGACAAACTCCCTGAATATTCCTGCTGCAATAGAGAATATTCCATCATTCATTCAATGCTTCATTCTTTAATGCTTCAAGTCTTCAATGCTTGGTTCAGGCATGATTGGCAATAAATGCTTCATTGAATGTGTCTTTTGTACTTTTGACATTCAATGCTCTTGATCATTTGTACTTCAACTGACTTGATCATTTGCATTTATGAGCATTGCTTTACTGCTCTTGGTCTCTTCAGCTAGGTTGTCCACTTGGTCAGTCTGTCTTGGAGACTCAGCAACTTTGTCCTAAAGACTTATTAAGCTGCCTAACATTTCAGCTTTGGACAACTATCCTGAACACTAAAATCTCACAACATTTCTGAGATTTTTCTCTTAAGCAATCTATACATTCAAGTGAACTGAGATACCTTGCCTGAACTGGACTTGAGCTTATCTCAACTAATCTGAACATCATCATTCAGGGGTTTTGGTATCTTAATCAAAATCATTTTATTCCCAACAATTTCCCCCTTTTTGATGATGCCAAAACCTATTGACTACCTCAGTAGAGCCTGCTTCTTCATTGGTAGTTGTTACCTGGTTTTGAACTGGGATGGGGTTAGTTAGTTCAATTTCTCCTTCAATTTCTACTTCAGGTTGGTTGTCCACTGGTTGACTTCCATCAGATAGATTGTCCAGTTTCTGATTTTCATGTAGTTCAGGTTGGGCAACATCTACAAACACTGTTTCCTTGCTTTGAAGCCTTAGTCTGGTTTTCCTTTGTGTTATATCATCAATATTCAGGTTTCTATCCCTGAACTCATTAATAGATTCATCAAACACAACATGAGGTGTTTCTTCAACAACAAGGGTTTTACAATTGTAAACTCTGTAAGCTTTACTGATTTTTGAATATCCAACAAATATTCCTTCATCAGCTTTGCTGTCAAAAGCTTTCAATTGTTCTTTCCCATTATTGTGAATGAAATACTTGCAACCAAATATATGAAAGTAAGAAACAGTGGGCAATCTACCTTTCCATAGTTCATATGGATTTTTACCTTGACCTTTAGTGATTAAGGACCTATTTTGAGTGTGGCATGCAGTGTTAATGGCTTCAGCCCAGAACCTCTTAGGCAGTTTGGATTCAGCAATTAGTGTTCTTGCTTCTTCTTTTAAGGTTCTGTTTCTTCTTTCAGCAACCCCATTTTGTTGAGGGGTTCTTGCTGCAGAAGTTTCATGAGTAATGCCATTTTTACTGCAGTACTCATTGATGTATGAGTTTATGAATTCAGTGCCTTTGTCTGATCTGATCTTGACAATGCTTATGCCCTTTTTCATTGCTCAGTTTCATCAATAGTTCAGGTAGCTTGACTTGAGTTTCCTTTTTGTTTAGAAGAAATACTACCCAAGTGTACCTAGAAAAATCATCAACAACTACTAAAGCATATTTCCTTCCATTTATACTTACAGGTATAATTGGACCAAATAAATCCATGTGCAGTAGTTGAAGAACTCTTTCAGTGGAAATGACATGTTTTCCTTTGAACGAGGCTTTGATTTGCTTTCCTTCCTGACATGGCTGGCATACATGTTCCTTTGTGAACACTTGGTTTGGCAGCCATTTCACTAGAGAGTTCCTTGTAAGCTTTTTGATGGTACTGAAGTTCAGGTGATTCAGTCTCTTGTTCCATAGCAAGCTTTGTTCATTTGAGCTCTTGGCAACAAGACAGACTGCTTCAGGGGTTTTGCTCCAATCTGCAAAATAAACATTTCCCTTTCTCACCCCTGTTAGTAGCACCTGTTGTGTTGATTTGTTTTTGATAAGGCATTCATTTGTTGAAAATTCAACACTGTATCATTTATCACATATTTGACTTATAGATAGCAAGTTATATTTTAGGCCTAGGACATAAGAAACATCAGTAATTTTTACACTACCAATATTTAATGTACCATAACCTCTTGTGATCCCTTGAGAGCTATCTCCAAAGGTTACTGTAGGACCATCTTTGTCAATGAATTCTGAGAGAAGCTCCTTGTTTCTAGTCATATGTCTTGAACATCCACTGTCCAAGTACCATGCTGTTCTCTTGTTTATGCTTCTCTTCTTTTTGTGGTCATTGCAGTCCTGCAAAGTCAAACTTTAGGTACCCTTTGAATGTTGGGTCCTAGGGGGTTAGTTGTACCTTTTGGAACCCAAACCTGCCTGATTACTCTGATTGACTCAAAGTGACTGGTTTGGTTTCCATTTACATCTACATACACAGTCCTACCCTGAAATGCCTTAGGTGGTTTCTGTGCATAAGTGTTAGCCTTGTAAGGTTCAGGAGAGTTGGTGAATTTCTTTGGGACATGTCTCCTGAAATTACTAGACTTAGGTGCAGCTTGGTAAGACATTTGAGGACAGGGACTTGGATGGCCTTTTCCCTTTGGCATGAAGGGTCCAGGCTTCCTGAAACTATTATACCTTTCAGTGAGATTGGGCCTTAATCTGGTCAGTTGAGGTTACCTCATTTGAGTTGGCCTTTTCTAAGCAGATGTTGGACAATTCCACTGATGAGTGTTCAGATGGGTTGGCTTTCCAATGGTTCTCCCCTTCTGAACCTCATTCCTCTTGTAATAAATGTTCTTAACCTTTTTCCCTAGGTTTGGGTTTAGAAGTATTGTTTACTTGAGTAGGTATAAAGGTTTCTTTGCCCTTACCCTTGTTTAGTGGCTGGTTAACTTCCATTTCATTTTGTTTTTGTTGAGCCACTGACTTTAAAAAGGTCATCTTAGTATTGCTTGTTGAAGCAATGTTAAGACCAGGTGAGGGTTCAAATGGATTATAGTCTAATCCACTTCTTTGAGCCATTGGTCTTTGAAACCCTTGAATTTCCTCTATTGCTTTAGAGGATTTGTTCAAGGCAGACATTTTTGATTTTAGGCTCCCCTCACTTACTTTAAGAGCATCAAATTCATTTGAGAGATTGTCAAATTTTGCTTGAAGGGTTCTAAGGTCAAAATCCTTTTTCTTCAAGGCCAGATTTAGGGTTATACTGGCAAGTATGCTTTTAGTGCTACTTATGTATACAAACTGATTCTTGCACTTATAAATGAGAATAATATTTTTATCACTGGTTGCTTTAAATATAATGAATGTTAATTATTTATTGCATAAACGTTCAGATGTATTTTACATTGTAGACAATGTGGTGTGTAGAAGATCACAGAAGATCACATTGTCAGTTCCTTGTATATAAGTACAATTGATTCACAACTTAGATGGAATTGAACAATCCATTGGTAGAAGTTGAGGTGTAAGGCTCGGATTGGTTTATCTTGACCAAGAGATTACACTAGTGCATTATGATGTGCTGAATAGGACCTACAGAGAGGTAATTCTTCTAGACTGACTTAAAGAATGAAGAATTAGACCTCAGTGGTTATTGATTTCTTAATCTCTGTCACTTAAATGGGATTGTCTGTAGTTAAGAAGTATTGCTTTGATTTATTATGGGTAAAGAATCAATTTGATTCAATACTTTGTATTTTGGGCAATATTATTAATTACAGGACAGATTGCCAAAATTAATACAGAGAATCGTGTCTTGGAGTGTCAAGTTGATTATGTCCCCTTGGTGGGCTCAGAAGGTTTATCATATCAAATCTGATCAGTGGAATTTATTTCCGGTATGATAATAATGTTGAGCTGTCCTTACTCCGAGGAATAAAAGATATTAATTAATTAAAGCATTCAGTAGCTTAAATTAATTGATGGACATTGAATCTTAAACACGGGAAATAATTACCGGGAGCCATATTTCGTAATATGGGTTAGGATGGATAGTGCAATATTAATTCTATAGTGGAATGAATTAATATTAATGGGCTGGAAAAATGTTGTGGCTCAATATTGATTTTTTGGCCCATTGGGAGGTCAAATCCTAATTCTCCTAAAGGCCCCTCAAGTAGCCCAATAAAAGTCTATTAATTAAGGTAATTAAAAGATAAGGATTAATTTTGTTGCAAGAAATTAGAGAGAGATATTTATGGAAAAAGATATATGGAAATAAGAGATTATTTCTATATTATTCCAAGATAAATTGATCGGTCAATTTTTCTTTCTTATAAGAGAAGAAACATAGATTCTCTCTTATAAAAGGAGAAGAAAAAAATTGGTACTCTTGAGACTAAGAAAAAAAAAAGATCTGTAATTTTCGAAATTACAGTGTGTGCAACAAGAGAAAATTAATTCTTCCTTGAGAGTTAATAGTTCGTGAGATCTCCCACCGGGTCAACGGACTAGGACTTAGGGAATACTTGAGAAGGCAATTGGGTTGAAGTTGTTACTCTTCTAAACGATATCTCTCCGATTTAAAGGTAAACACGTAATCCCTTAGTTTCGCATGTTTAGAGATTTAATTATTTTACCGTGCATTCATTACATAAATTAGTTGATTTAATTTGTTTAAATTATGAAATTAGATTTATGATAATTCATATTTAAATTACGTCCCAAATAGATCCGGGTAATTTTAAAGGAGTCTCAAAGGATTCCCGAGAGTCTCAAAAGATCCCTAGGGCATCTCAAAAGATTCCCAGGAGTCTCAAAGGATTCCTAGCGTGATGGTCCATAATCCATAAGTGCCAATAATTCCCCACAAAGGAGATGGGGAATGTGGTCCCATAATAATTTCCCACAAAGGAGTTGGGGACCACAAGAGTTGGGGACCACATTGTTGGGGGACTATTATTGGGTATTGGGATTAATTTCCCAACAGATGGTATCAGAGCCAAGGTTTTGGGCTCTGTAATTTAAATTAAGAATTTAAGTCTATTTACATCAAATTGATATTTGGATGGTAGAATTGTTAGATCTTTTTTGCAGATATCCAATTATCATGGTTTTAATGTATGTTTTAATTTATGTTGTTTGAATGTGGTTTTTAATCTGATTCGGTCAGATTTGTTTTTCCCGTGAGAAAATCCACGGGTAGATTAGATTATTTAATTTGTAATAGACTAGTCTAGATGTTAGATTTATTTTTTGTAAATAAATTGTAACGGATCAAAGACGACCGTTGGACGGATTAAAGAATCGGAGGCGCACCCGGACGACCAAGCCACACGGGCCGGTTGTGGGCGTGGCGAGATTTTTTTTTGTTGCGGCCGTGGGAGTACGAATTTCTTGTTTCTTCAAAACGAGAAAATTAAACCATGATAATTGGACGTGTTTGCCTAATTTTTGTTTAATTTTGTTTTGTTATTATGCTATGATTATTTGTTAATTTTGCATGAGGATTCGTGAAAAACCTCAAGTTTAAAAATTACTAAGTATGTTTTTTTTAATCAAATTTATTTAAGATAATAAATTGATTAAATGGCCTCCATAATTTATTTATTTGTGAAGTCTTTTGGCTACGCATTGGCAAACGCCTCTCTCCCTATCGGATAGGCCAAAGGATAAGTTCACATGAATAAATTCCTTTAAGGATGATTGTGGATTATTACTAGTGGCGGTATGACCCTCCCATCGAGTGGCTTATTCAAAACGAAATAATAGTCCTGTATTTAATTATGGTTATTACTTAGGTATAAAATTGATATATTAACTTCCCATCGGAGTCCCTGTCAATTTTATATGGCCAGGTTAAAGCCAACTATTAATTTTGAATTAAAGGTTTGTAACTGCTTTGTTTGTAACCTACTTAAATGTATTTGAGTAAACGTTCACACTCATCGTGACTTGCTTAAATTGGTTTTAAGATGTTGGCTGATGCATGTTTATATCGTTTTTTGAGGTTTTTGATATAGTACATGTGATCAAATTATGTGATAATTTTTGTGTTAATAGGATATTAATACAAATTGTATATTTTATTCTCAGTTCAGCATGTCGTCTCCTTTTAACCCACTGTTTTAGTATACTTAAATAAAATAAATTGGAAGGAGAGAATTATGTGGATTGGAAAAGACATTTATTTATAGTCTTGACTGCACAACAGCATAAGTGGGTCCTTGATGAACCTAAACCCCCTGCCCCTACGGATGAGACGAACCAAGAAGATAAGGAATATCATAAGGAGTGGATGAGATCCGATGAAATGGCTAGGTGTACCATCTTGGCTTCAATGTCAGATGTGTTGCAACACCAGAACATGGAATCCGCTTCAGCTATTATGATGAACCTTAAAGAACTTTTTGCTCATCAGAATCGTACGGCTAGACAAATGACCATGATAGATATGTTATCACAGAAAATGGTCGAGGGAACGCCTGTGAGGGATCACGTTCTTAAAATGATGGGTTTCCTTAACAAACTTGAGATTCTTGGTGCTGAATTCGATGCGGAAACACAGATCGATTTCATACTCCATTCTCTACCGAAAAGTTTTGAGCAGTTCCAACTGAACTATACGATGAATGATCAAGAGTATACGTTGGCTCAACTCTTGCAAGCTTTAGTTTCGGCTGAGATGTTAATGGGACCAAGGAACGAGCATACGGCAATGTTGGCAAATGGTTTATCTTCTAATTCTACACCGAAAGGTGGAAAGAAGAAGAAGAAAGCAAATGGCCAGAAACAAGCTAATAATAAGGAAAAGATGTCAATTGAGTGAGGTGTCAAGAAAAAGACCACTAAGGGAAAGTGCTTTAGTTGCGGTCTGAAAGGACATTGGAAGTCAGCCTGTACCAAGCCTAAGAAGGCTGGTAAGCAAGGTAGTTCTCACGCACTAGTAATTGAAACTTGTTTAGCGGTGTATTCTTCCCATTCGTGGGTGGTGGATACGGGAGCCACTGATCATGTTTGTTTCAATTTTCAGGGGTTCAAGCTAACCCGACAACTTAGTGGGAGTCAGATCATCATCACCATGGGCAATGCTACGAAAGTGGCGGTTGTTGCAGTGGGAGATGTGCAACTATCTTTTAGTGATATAATTTTAGTTTTAAAAGACGTTCTTTATGTTCCGAGTTTTAGAAAGAATTTGATTTGAGTTTCTAAACTAATTTTGAATGGATATTCAGTTTCTTTTAATAAGAATGTCGTTATTTGTCGTAATGACGAGATTATCTGTTCGGGAGCATTGGTGAATAATCTTTATACTATTAATTGTGCACATTCCACACAAAATGAATCGTATAACACATCGACTATTTCTAAGAAAAGAAAGCATTCTTCAGACATGAACGAAACACTTCTGTGGCATCTTAGACTTGGTCATATTAATCTAAGAAGGATTCAAAGGTTGGTGAATGATGGCTCGTTGGAATCACTCCAGGTTGAGCCGTTTCCAACCTGCGAATCATGTTTAGAGGGTAAAATGACCAAAAGAGCTTTTGGGGCAAAGGGGAATAGAGCTAGTGAAGTGTTGGAACTCGTTCATACTGATGTATGTGGACCAATGTCAATTCAAGCAAAATGTGGTTTTGAGTATTTCGTTTCTTTTATCGATGATTACTCAAGATATGGATACATCTATCTAATGCGGCATAAGTCTGAGACCTTTGATAAATTCAAAGAGTTTAAGGCTGAAGCAGAAAAGCATAGGGAAAAGAGTATCAAGTTTCTACGATCAGATCGTGGAGGCGAATACCTCAACAATGAATTTTTGGGCTACTTATCAGGTGAAGGGATTGTATCCCAATTAACTGCACCCGGAACCCCCCAACAAAATGGGGTTGCAGAGCGAAGAAATCGAACTCTTTTAGAGATGGTCAGATCTATGATGAGTTATTCAGATTTACCTAAGTCGTTTTGGGGTTATGCCTTGGAAACAGCGACTTACATTCTGAATTTGGTACCTTCCAAATCAGTTCCTAAAACCCCTACTGAATTGTGGACCGGGCGAAAGCCTAGTCTAAAACACATAAGAATTTGGGGGTGTCCTGCATACGTGTTGGACAAGGAAGCTGGAAAGTTAGACCCTCGTTCAGAATTAAGGCTGTTTGTAGGATATCCTAGAGGAACGAAAGGGGGTTTATTCTATAGTCCAAAGGATCAGCGAATTGTGATAAGCACACATTCTAGATTCTTGGAAGAAAACTATATGAGTAATAGAAAGCCCAAGAGTGAGATTACCTTAAAAGAATTAAGAGGGCCAACTCCTATACCAAGTGTACAAGTAGATGTACCAAGAGATACACAAACACAACCGGAACCTCGTCGTAGTGGGAGGGTTGTGAGACAACCTGAGCGATTCATGTTCGTGGGAGTCTTCGGACTTGGTCCCTGGAGAGGATGAATCTGACCCCTGGACGTACGATGAGGCAATCCAAGATAAGGATGCAGATTCTTGGCAAACTGCAATGGAACCAGAAATGGGGTCTATGGATTATAACAAAGTGTGGGAGCTTGTGGAACCACCCAAAGGCATAAAGCCTATTGGATGCAAGTGGGTCTACAAGAGAAAAAGAGGATCAGATGGGAAGGTTGAAACCTTCAAAGCTAAACTAGTGGCAAAAGGATATACTCAAAAAGAGGGAATCGATTATGAGGAGACCTTTTCGCCAGTAGCTATGCTTAAGTCTATCCGTATTCTCTTGTCGATTGCAGCTCACCTAGACTTTGAGATCTGGCAAATGGATGTCAAGACAGCTTTCCTAAATGGAAATCTTGAACAAGAAATCTACATGCGCCAACCCGAAGGCTTCATTGAAAAAGGCCAAGAGAATCTTGTATGCAAGCTTAAAAGGTCAATATATGGACTTAAGCAAGCATCGCGAGCTTGAAATAAATGTTTTGATCAAGTGATACAATCCTATGGATTTGATCAAAATGAGTTTGAGAGTTGTGTCTATAAGAAGTGTATCGAAACTGCCTTGGTATTCTTAGTATTATACGTAGACGACATTCTGCTTATTGGAAACAATAAAAAGGTGTTGACAGACGTGAGGGTATGGTTGTCAAAACAGTTTGATATGAAGGATTTAGGAGAAGCTGGTCACATCCTTGGGATTAAGATTACTCGAGATCGCCAGAAAAGGATGATATGCTTATCCCAAACCTCATACATAGACACTATTTTGAAACGATTCAGCATGCAAAATTCCAAGAAAGGGTTTGTTCCTTTCAGATATGGAATTCATCTATCTAAAGAGATGTGTCCTAGGACATAAAAGGAGATGGATGAGATGAGAAACATTCCATATGCGTCGGCAGTTGGAAGCCTCATGTATGCAATGTTGTGCACGAGACCGGATATTTGTTTTGCTGTAGGCATGGTAGCAAGATATCAAAGTAACCCAGGGAAAGAACATTGGACTGCAGTTAAAAACATTCTCAAGTATCTAAAAAGAACTCGAGATAGAATGTTAGTTTATCAGTCAGACAGTTTGTTCCCTGTAGGTTATACGGACTCAGATTTCCAATCAGACATGGATTCTAGAAAATCTACCTCGGGTAGTGTGTTTTGTTTGGGGGGTGGAGCCATGACATGGAGAAGTGTGAAGCAGAAATGCATCGCTGATTTTACCATGGAAGCCGAATATGTAGCTACTTGTGAAGCAGCGAAAGAAGCGGTTTGGCTTAAGAACTTCTTAGTGGACTTGGATGTGATTCCGAATTTGCCCAGCAGTATCACTATTTATTGCGATAATGCTGGAGCAGTTGCAAATTCAAGGGAACCAAGAGCCCACAAGGCAAGCAAACACATTGAAAGGAAATACCATCTTATACGAGAAATCGTTAAGAGAGGAGACATAGTGATGGCAAAGATCGCATCGGAAGACAACCTAGCTGATCCTTTCACAAAGGGTCTGCCTCAGAGTACATTCGAGAGACATGTGGAAGGAATGGGGGCCAAGTGTGTTGCCAAGCTGCTTTGAGTATAAGTGGGAGAATTTAATAGGACATGTAGAACATGGACGTGCTGTAGTATACTTAAAAGCAGACTTTGAGTATAAGTGGGAGATTGTTAGGGTTATACTGGCAAGTATGCTTTTAGTGCTACTTATGTATACAAACTGATTCTTGCACTTATAAATGAGAATAATATTTTTATCACTGGTTGCTTTAAATATAATGAATGTTAATTATTTATTGCATAAACGTTCAGATGTATTTTACATTGTAGACAATGTGGTGTGTAGAAGATCACAGAAGATCACATTGTCAGTTCCTTGTATATAAGTAAAATTGATTCACAACTTAGATGGAATTGAACAATCCATTGGTAGAAGTTGATGTGTAAGGCTCGGATTGGTTTATCTTGACCAAGAGATTACACTAGTGCATTATGATGTGCTGAATAGGACCTACAGAGAGGTAATTCTTCTAGACTGACTTAAAGAATGAAGAATTAGACCTCAGTGGTTGTTGATTTCTTAATCTCTGTCACTTAAATGGGATTGTCTTAGTTAAGAAGTATTGTTTTGATTTATTATGGGTAAAAAATCAATTTGATTCAATACTTTGTATTTTGGGCAATATTATTAATTACAGGACAGATTGCCAAAATTAATACAGAGAATCGTGTCTTGGAGTGTCAAGTTGATTATGTCCCCTTGGTGGGCTCAGAAGGTTTATCATATCAAATCTGATCAGTGGAATTTATTTCCGGTATGATAATAATGTTGAGCTGTCCTTACTCCGAGGAATAAAAGATATTAATTAATTAAAGCATTCAGTAGCTTAAATTAATTGATGGACATTGAATCTTAAACACGGGAAATAATTACCGGGAGCCATATTTCGCAATATGGGTTAGGATGGATAGTGCAATATTAATTCTATAGTGGAATGAATTAATATTAATGGGCTGGAAAAATGTTGTGGCTCAATATTGATTTTTGGGCCCATTGGGAGGTCAAATCCTAATTCTCCTAAAGGCCCCTCAAGTAGCCCAATAAAAGTCTATTAATTAAGGTAATTAAAAGATAAGGATTAATTTTGTTGCAAGAAATTAGAGAGAGATATTTATGGAAAAAGATATATGGAAATAAGAGATTATTTCTATATTATTCCAAGATAAATTGATCGGTCAATTTTTCTTTCTTGTAAGAGAAGAAACATAGATTCTCTCTTATAAAAGGAGAAGAAAAAAATTGGTACTCTTGAGACTAAGAAAAAAAAAGATATGTAATTTTCGAAATTACAGTGTGTGCAACAAGAGAAAATTAATTCTTCCTTGAGAGTTAATAGTTCGTGAGATCTCCCACCGGGTCAACGGACTAGGACTTAGGGAATACTTGAGAAGGCAATTGGGTTGAAGTTGTTACTCTTCTCAACGATATCTCTCCGATTTAAAGGTAAACACGTAATCCCTTAGTTCCGCATGTTTAGAGATTTAATTATTTTACCGTGCATTCATTACATAAATTAGTTGATTTAATTTGTTTAAATTATGAAATTAGATTTATGATAATTCATATTTAAATTACGTCCCAAATAGATCCGGGTAATTTTAAAGGAGTCTCAAAGGATTCCCGAGAGTCTCAAAAGATCCCTAGGGCATCTCAAAAGATTCCCGGGAGTCTCAAAGGATTCCTAGCGTGATGGTCCATAACCCACAAGTGCCAATAATTCCCCACAAAGGAGATGGGGAATGTGGTCCCATAATAATTTCCCACAAAGGAGTTGGGGACCACAAGAGTTGGGGACCACATTGTTGGGTATTGGGATTAATTTCCCAACAGCTTTTGCTCATCAATCAACTTTTGTTGTTCAGAGACTTTGAAAGACATTTCATCATGTTCTCTCACAATCTGCTGACACAACTCAGTTGATCTAATGTCAAACACTGGTTCAGGAAGGTTGGGGATTTTGACTTGAGAATTCAACAATTCATTTTCTCTTAATGTCATATTGCATACCTCTTGTAATCTGACAAAATCCTCAAGTAATTTACCAAAGTTAAGTTTTAAATGACTTTCACTAGATTCATGTGAGTTATTTGAATAATTGGAAGATGAGCATACCTCTTCATTTTCAAAGGCCATTTGACAGTCTTCATCACTGTCACTGTTATAGAACAATCCATCATCTGATGAATACACACTTTCTTCACTAGCTGACTCTCCAGCTACCATGGCCTTCATGTTATTCAGCCTATTATCTCTCTTGTTCTGCCTTTCTTTTCTTTCCTTTGAACTGAGGTCAGTACAGTCATATTGGAAATGACCCTTTTTCTGGCAGTTGTAACACACATCTTCATCATCATTCCTCTTGCTTGAGGACTCCTTCCTTCTGGATGATGATGGTTCTCCTTTGTTGTACTTCTTTTTGTCAGCATACTTGTCTTCCTTCTTTTCATCAGAGAGTTTGTCCTCTGATTTGTTGTCAGGGGAGTTGAATCTCCTCCTGTTCCTGTTGTCTTGGTAGAACTTTTTGTATCTACCAAATCTGGAGTTAAGCTTTTCAAATCTTCTAGCCATGAGTGCCAGCTCCTCCTTCATCTCTGATTTGGACACACTTTGAGATGATCTCTGAATATTCTTCTTCTCTGCTTCAGCAGCCTTGAATGCAACACCTTTGCTTGAAGAAGATGGCTCATCATGCACTTTCTTTCTGTTTAGATCAAACTCATATGCCTTGAGTTCAGAGAACACTTGCTGCATGGGCATGTTATCTAGGTTGCTGGTGTTCTGCATCATGACTGAGTATATGTCCCATTTTGAAGTGAGACTTCTCAGGATTTTCAGTGCTACCTCTCTTTTGGCATAGAATTTGCCAAGAGAGTTTATCTCATTCATGATGCCAATGAATCTGCCATCAAGATGATCAATGGTTTCATTGGGCTCCATAGTGAATTGCTCATATTTTTGGATAGCCACTTGAAGTTTGTTTTCTTTGATCTTTTGGGTACCTTCACACATAAGTGCTAAGGTGTCCCAAATTTCTTTTGCTGTGGTGCAGTGGTACACTCTTCCCATCACTGCATCTGGAATGGTCTGGTACAAGGTGTTCATAGCAATGTAGTTTAGGTTGTGTCTCTTTGTTTCCCCAACTGTGAATTCATCCTCATCCTTTGGTAGCAACTCCCTTGGGTCTGATTTCTGGGCATCAATGACTTTGGGATTGAGCTTAGTGAATGTGAATGGTCCTCTTGTGATGACCTTGAGCATTTCATCATGCTGGCAAGCAAGATGTGCTCTCATCCTGATCTTCCAAAAGTCATAGTTCTCTATTGAGAACATTGGCAATTTGTGATTAGAAATGTGATTCACTTGGTTTGGACCCATGTTGTTAATGGTGTTGACAGCATCTCCTGTAACTACATTGTTAGCCATTTTCTATAGAATTCGGTTAGATAAGCACAAGTATGTTTTTCAGAAATTTTGGATCAGTTCAGTGACCACAAAAGATTGAGTTTTGAAAAACCAAATGGATTTTTCAGAGGAAGTGGTCTATGAACCCCCTGCTCTGATACCACTTGTTGGTCCTTGATGGAGTATGACACAAGTGTATGGGGGGGAATGCACTTGTGTATGCAAATTCTTTCTTTCTTTTTGAAAAACAACAGTCTGATTTGATCAGGGAGATTGTCTGACAATTTTCCTGATTGATCTTTTCTAGATACCTGTCCTACTGAAAACTAGAGAGTGATCAGTTGGATAAATATCTAAATGAATTACTAAGTGCGGAATGTGGTTGGCCTTTTCTTTGAAAGAATACTCCAAGTTAATTTCTAAAAATATACAGTTGATCAGGGATATTGTCCAAAACAGTTTTTCTTAACTTACTGAGTTTAATCCCCTTTTTGAAATGAATGATTGTAAATAGTGCAAGCAATAGGATGAGAGCAGTAAGTAAATGACACAGCAATTTATAGTGGTTCAGAGTCTCAATACTCCTACATCCACTTTTCCTGATTGAACAGGATAATTCCTTAACAATTGAATTAGCTTATTTTATAGTGCCAAGGTGCACTGATCAACAACACTCTCTTAGTGCTTTGATCCCTGGGATAATCTGTGTCCTAGTGTTCAATCTCTCTGAGTTAAGACTGTGTTTCTCAATAACAGTCCTTAACTCCTCACTTCTACAACAAACACTACTTCACTTAATGAGGTAAGGGTTTGAGGTTTGGTTCCAACTAGTAGAGATATCCTTTACAATAAGAACAGTGTAAAGGCTTAGGATTTCTCAATGCTAAGCTTGGGATTTACAAGAAATGGCTTAGCTTTTGAAGTGATCAGGAAACTTGGGAATCTTAAGAACAACTTTGGTTTCCTTTGAATGCTTGATGATTGTTTGATAGTAGGTAGTTGGATACTTGAATCCTTGGATCACTTCTGTATTTATAGAACAATTTGATCAACTATCCGTTGGAGAGATAGCAATTCAAATTGTCTATTTGCAGCTCCATTGAAACGGTTATGAAGTGTAGCCTTCTATTATCCAGAGTGTAAAAGGGTCTTCAATGGTTGCTTGAATGAATGTGTTGACTTCTGAAAAATGCGGCTTGAGAAGACTTGTGTCAGATTCCAAATATGCACATTTCCCAAGGTTGATTGTGGCAGACTTTACACTCAACCAACGGTCAGATGGGACAACTGTCCTGAACATTCCTTCTGCAGAATGGAATATTCCAACATCCATTCAATTTTTAGTCTTTAATGCTTCTTAGTCTTCAATGTTGGTTCAGGTTTGATGGCAATAAATGCTTCAATAAATTTGTCTTCTGTGAATGCAACATTCAATGCTCTTGATCATTGAGGCTTTACTTGATCTGATACAGCTCTTATCAGTGCATGTAGCCTTGCCTCATTGGACTTGATCACTCAGCCATATTGTCCTCATTAGCAAGCTTGTCTTGTGTTATCAGCAAACTTGACCTAAGATACTTAAGCATTTTAAGCTGCCTAACATTTTCAGCTTTTGGACAACTATCCTGAACTATTAATCTCACAAACATTTCTAAGATTTAGACTTAAGCATTCTTACTGTCTCAACTACCCTGAGACAACTAGACTGATTTAAACTAGATTGTATCTCAACTAATCTGATCATCATCAATCAGGGGTTTTGGTATCTTAATCAAAATCATTTTATTTCCCAACACTTTATGTTTGCATAAATTTTGAAATTGGTCCATCGACCTGCAATAGCAGGTTAAACTAAAAGGTCAATGTTAATGTGACATGCAATTCAAGTTTTCTTTTTTTTCTTTACCTAGGTGTAATATTTTTGTATGTTAAGTTTTACATTTCTAGTTTTGTGGATATTTGAAAATAAAATTACAATAATAACTAAAACAAAAACAATTCTACCTCTATAAATTAATAAATAATTATTTATAAGAAATAAAAAAATTATTTAAAATATAATGTCAGAAAAAATGTATAATTACAAAATAAACATTATAAAATCAGTTTTATTATTTTAAAATAAGAAAAATCCTAAATAAAAAATCCCTATTAAAAACTTTCAAATTAAAAAAATCTTATTAAACCCTTGCTTATTTCAATTTAATTTTCTTAATATATTTACAAATAATATAAAATATATATAAGAATTATTTCCAAAAATTAAATTTAATTTAATTCAATTTAATATTCTTGATATATTTACCCTGTCAAAAAAAAAAAAAAACACAACCCTATTATCCCTCATTAATAGTATAATTAATAAATGAAATTAAAGATCATCTTTCAATAGGTATAGTTCTCATTCTAAGATTTTATATTTAATACTTATGTTTTTTTTTTTTTTTTGTTATTTATGAATATATTAAGAAGATAAGTTTGTATTAAAACTTTAATTTTTGAAGATAATTTTAAATAAAAAAAATATTCCAGTAAATGTGAGGTTTTAATAATTTTTTTGAATTTATTTAAAATATTATAACATAAGTAAGGTTTTAATAAAAAAAAATTGGTGATAATTTTAATAAGATGTTTTTACATTTGAGAATTTTATTATTTAAAAGATAATATTTTAATTTTTTTATTATTTTAAAATAACTAAATATTTTGATAAAATTTATTTTGCACGTTTTTTTTTTTTTTTGATATCAAAACTTTATATATATTTTCAAATAATAATGTAATTTTTATTATAATTTATATATATATATTTTTTTTGTAGTAGTTTTTTTTTTGTGTTAATTAAAATTAAAAAGTAGAAAATTATTAGTATTATTTATGTTTTGTTTTCAAATATCCACATAAATATATAGAAATGTCAAACTTAACATATAAATATATTACATAGGTAAAGAAAATAAAAGAAAATTTAAATTGCATGTCACATCAACATTGACTTGTTAGTTTACCTCCTATTGCAGCTCGATGGACCAATTTCAAAATTTATACAAACATAAAGGACCAAAATAAAAAAGTGTAAAATGTTTGGACCAAAATAAAAAAGAGGCCAATTAATTTAATGAACTAAAAAAACTTTAATCCCTATTTTTATGGTATTATTTTTAGTAGTAGTATTACTAGTTATTGATTGTGGTATTACAAGTTATCATTTTTTATTTATTTATTAAAGTATTATCAATTATTGATTATACACACGATATTGAATTAGTATTACTTATTATTGTTTGTAGTATTATTGATTATTGCTTAAGGTATTACTAGTTATTATGGGGGAAGTTATTATAAGGGCAAAAACTTGTGTGAGACCGTTTCACGGATCTTTTTCTGTGAGACGGATCTCTTTTAACCCATATTTCAAAATTTGGGTAGGATAATCCATATTTCTCTTTAGATTTTAGTTGGTAAAAAAAGTGATAATATTTAAGTAAAAAGTAATAATAATTTTAACAAAAGTGACTGTCACTTTTTACTTAAACACTATCACTTTTCCCTCAAACATTATCACTTTTTATATATGAGGCCCGTCTCACGGATCTCTTTCTGTGAGACGGTATCACGCAAGACTAGCCCGGCCCTATTATAAAAGTCATTTCACCTATAGAGACTATAAATAGAAACAAAAAAATGAAAGTTACAAAAAAGAACAAATTGATGGATAAATGTACCATTATTCCCTTTCTTTAAAATGACATTCGAATTTTCCATATTCGATCTATTAAATATTATTCATATTATTCAAAATAAGAATTCATAAGTGGTTATCGTATTAATGTGAATTGTAACTTCTCCATTAAATTATGAGTAATTCCCACTAACCATTACTGTTATATTAAAATGCCTTAATGTTATTTTTTTTTTTTTAACTAAAAAACCCTTTATGCAACAAAATTTACCCAAATTAAATAACATGGATAGATAACCGTTTTCAAAACTTCCAAAATGACATCTGTGACTATGCAAATCATCCGCGAAGATGCAAATCATTCAGAATATGATATGCTAAAATGATACGCATATTTAAAAATTAGCTTCATATATGCAAATAAGGGTAAATACTCGAATTCAATTAAATTTATTAATAAAATATTAATGATAAAGATAAACGATTATCATGAATTGTAACTTCTCCATTAAATTAGGAGTAACGGGGATTTCACATAAAAGGTCTTTCCACTTAGTTTTTTTTAAATAGGGAACTGGTTTAAAATAGTTTCAAATTAAGAACAAAATGTAACATAAATGTACAATCATGCCCTTACTATTTAAATTTCGATTTTAATATATAGAAAGTCAATTAGTTTTAAAATTTAAATGCTTGTCAATCAACTCTTCGAAAATTTCGCTAATCAATTAAGACATCTAAAATTAAAACTTTCCTAAAGCTAACGTCAATTCCATTAATTGATCTGCAGAAAAATAATTGAGTCATCACTTTTATATATATTGAGTCATTCCTTTTGTATTTATTTATTTTATTATATAAAAAAAATCAAGTAATTATATTATATAATATTACTGAAAATTGAATATAATTTAAATAGGATACACATGAAATACTAAATTTAAATTATGCAACTTTATTGCATAAAAGGAAAAAACAACATTATATTATAAATTTGACGTTTAAAAAAATAAAATATTATTTTTATATATATTAATTCAACATAAAATAAATGTCATATAAAGAAAAATATGTTTATTTATTATTTCATTAGTGTAGAAAAATTTATATTATCTTGTAATAATGTTATAATACATTGAAGTTAAAATTAAATTCTCATTAATACATATGACCCATTAGATGTCACACATTCTCCACTACCAAAAAAAACGTTTATACCTCAACTTCCCCAATCTATGTAACTGTTGTTTAATGAATAATTAACCAAAATTTACTCCACTACCCCAACTTAAATGGTTGGTTTATTTCATATTCAATTAAATCTTTGAATTGCAGTACAAAGAACTACACTACACCGAATTTATATTCATTGTTTATTGTAACAAATATTTGTTTTCTTTTCTTCTGTAGAAACCATTAAAACAATGATGCATTTTTCAAGGTTATTAGATATAATTTCAGACGATATAGCTTCTGATATTTTGGTGAGGGTGCCAGCAAACAACTTTCGTTTTATGCATTATTTATGATTATTTTGAGCTGAATATGAGAATGTAAACAACTTTCGTTTTATGCAGAACGAGATAAGATTTTTTGCACACATAATACTATGCAGAAGGACGAACATAAATTCTGCATATTTTTTAAATAATGCAATCAGTTTCTTTACACCCGTTGCATATTATGCGTCTGATGTGCATTAATAATAAAAATTAATTAAAATAAATGAAAAATTCCGTATATTGAAACATATACTTTATACATTAAGTTTTTATTTTTTCAATTATTTATGTTGTTTTTGTTGTTCATGAATATGAAAACAACAATAATATGACACCAAGTAATGCAGAGAAAAAATATGAAAAATAAACAACAAGTATCTGCAAATAATATTAACTGTGCAGAAAAATAACGTAAATTATGCAATACAAATTATTTAATGCATAAAATAAGTGTGCTAGATCTGCATGTTAGTAGTTTGTTTTGCATATTATATCTTGACACGCAGACCATATCTGCATTTAAACAGATCGTAATTTATTTTAATTAATTTTTATTATTAATGCACATGAAATACTATAATTTAAATAGGATACACATGAAATACTAAATTTAAATTATGCAACTTTATTGCATAAAAGGAAAAAACAACATTATATTATAAATTTGACGTTTAAAAAAATAAAATATTATTTTTATATATATTAATTCAACATAAAATAAATGTCATATAAAGAAAAATATGTTTATTTATTATTTCATTAGTGTAGAAAAATTTATATTATCTTGTAATAATGTTATAATACATTGAAGTTAAAATTAAATTCTCATTAATACATATGACCCATTAGATGTCACACATTCTCCACTACCAAAAAAAACGTTTATACCTCAACTTCCCCAATCTATGTAACTGTTGTTTAATGAATAATTAACCAAAATTTACTCCACTACCCCAACTTAAATGGTTGGTTTATTTCATATTCAATTAAATCTTTGAATTGCAGTACAAAGAACTACACTACACCGAATTTATATTCATTGTTTATTATAACAAATATTTGTTTTCTTTTCTTCTGTAGAAACCATTAAAACAATGATGCATTTTTCAAGGTTATTAGATATAATTTCAGACGATATAGCTTCTGATATTTTGGTGAGGGTGCCAGCAAACAACTTTCGTTTTATGCATTATTTATGATTATTTTGAGCTGAATATGAGAATGTAAACAACTTTCGTTTTATGCAGAACGAGATAAGATTTTTTGCACACATAATACTATGCAGAAGGACGAACATAAATTCTGCATATTTTTTAAATAATGCAATCAGTTTCTTTACACCCGTTGCATATTATGCGTCTGATGTGCATTAATAATAAAAATTAATTAAAATAAATGAAAATTCCGTATATTGAAACATATACTTTATACATTAAGTTTTTATTTTTTCAATTATTTATGTTGTTTTTGTTGTTCATGAATATGAAAACAACAATAATATGACACCAAGTAATGCAGAGAAAAAATATGAAAAATAAACAACAAGTATCTACAAATAATATTAACTGTGCAGAAAAATAACGTAAATTATGCAATACAAATTATTTAATGCATAAAATAAGTGTGCTAGATCTGCATGTTAGTAGTTTGTTTTGCATATTATATCTTGACACGCAGACCATATCTGCATTTAAACAGATCGTAATTTATTGATTACTATAAGTATTAAAGAAATGATGCAGTATTTACATATGGTTGTGGATTGTTAAGTGAAAAAAGGGATATCAATTATTATGACATAACAACGGAAATTCTGCAAATAAATTAAAACAAACCAGTCGTAATTATTGAAATCAGAACTACATACTCATTAAGATATTTCAAAATAGTAAAAAACACACTAAAAAAACTATTTGCATATGCAAAGTGTGGTATGCATAAAAACTATTTTTATGCAGATCAGTTAGTAATGCAGAAAGAGACAATATACTATTTGCATATGACGAGGTTGTTGTGCATAAAATTTATATTTATGCAAATCGGAACTGCATTCTAAAGAGAACATACATTCTTGATAAATTTGAATGTTGAAACATAAGTAAAAATTTATATATAATTATGGAGATATAAAAAAAATTAAAATAATATATTCTATGACAGAATTCTCGTTAAAAAAATATATAAATGAGAACCATTCAACTTAGGAAAAAGTGCAGAAAATAATTTGCACAAAACCTATAACACGAAACAACTTGGTTTTCCCATCGAATTCGATCTTGAGTAACACGAGAAAGTCCATAGACTGATAATATGCTACTTATCATAAAAAGTTGAGAATAAAATCAGACTAATATACAGAAACGAACAAAATCATTACTCACTGTTATAAACACCAAGAAATAATTCCACAACCGATCTGTAACAAATTAGTAAATTAATTGTACTACGAGCGCCGCCTTCGTCTCTCTAGCGTGGGCAACACAACCGATCTGTAAAAAATTGTAAAAATCGAACTAGTCACTTGCACCTCGTCTGTGTTGTCACGTCGCCGCAAAGGAGATTGGGTGGAGGGTTCAATCGTGGACGACGACGACAAGGAAGATCTGCCATCGACAATGCTTTTATCTTCCATTTGGGGGGTTTGATCATCTTCGGCGCCTACGTTCGTGAAGAAGACAGATGACGTTTGTGGGTGAAATAGGTGGAGGGAATTTGTTTGAAAATCAAATATTTAGATGATATTGAAATCAAATTTGAAAAGGAAAGTCAATCAGGTTAAATTAATTTTTTTTTTTTTTATTATTTATGGAATTCACGAAATTAGTTTTCTAATTATAAAATGTTGATTGGGAGGATTATTGTTAAAGACGAAAAATAAGGAATGCGAAGAATTCATTAATTAAATTTGAAAATTTTAAATTAGTCTCTAAATTTAATGTTAAGGGCATAATGGGTTATTAACATGTGATTTTGTCCTTTTTTAAAAAGATTTTATTCTTGGTCTTTTATTAAGAAAGTAAGGCTATGAATGGCCTTTTTTATAAAAATTCTCTATATTAAACTGACTTAATGTTATATTTTTGTAACTAAAAAAACCATTTATGTAACAAAGTATGGACCAAATTAAATAAGTTGTATATAAAATCATTTTCAAATAAATTTGTTGTTAAACGAAGACTAAATTAATTAATTTATGAATAACATAATATATGCCTAACGATATGTTAAAAACATATGCACATTTGAATGTGTGCTAAAAAATATATACTCATGTGCTTATCTTTATTTATAATTAGTTAATCATAGTATTATTGTTTAATAAGGTGTTATCCCCTAAAAAATATATAATATAAGAAAACTAAATATTCTGCATCAATAAAATTGTTCGACGGAATTTATCTATATTTATAATTAAAATAAATAAAAAGAGTTTTTAAATAAAACTTATTCAAACACAACTATTTTTTGTAAGATAATTAGAATAACGAACCACATAAATCGAAACATAAAAATTCAAATTAATTAAATAAAAAAATATAATATTAAACTTTTAAAAGTTTAAAATGACTAATAATACATGAGTCTTATATTTATGTTAAATATTAAAAAAAAAAGAGTTATTTGAAATCCCATGTAACAAATGGATAGTTTAAGTAATAATATCTAAGTTTATTGAACTTATAAATATATATCTCAAATAATATTTTACATATAATGTTAATATTTGTCAAAATATTATTTTAATATGGATATCATTGCAAGCAGATAATATTTTGCATAAATGAAGAGCGAGTCATTATAATGTGGAAATAAAATTAAATAATTGCATATTTGCAGAAGATTAATTAGATATGAAAATAAAATTACATTTGTAAATGTATATTAGTAAAATAATATAATAATTGTGCTCATTTTAATTATCGGTGTTAAGTGTATATAGTACCAAACCAAATAAAAAAAAAGGATAAAAAATATTACATATAATAGGAACAATACTAAACGATAAATTTGCAAATATATAATGAATAGTACTGATTCAAACAATTGAACGTAATTCTCATAACATATGAATACCACATCCAAAGTGGAAAAATGACAAAAATAAAAAATTCATATCTAATTCAACAATTTTCAAAGTGAATAAGCAAAAATAAAAGAAACTAAAAACAATCTACTGTACAATATTAGTTTTATCAGTTCCAAAAACACTAGAACATGTCAAGGAATCATGTCTGCCCTTTTTACCACACCTCTTACAACTTGATAGGTTTTACTTTACGAAATTCTCCATTAGACGTCATCCTCTTCTGCTTAGGTCTACCAGGTGGGTTTTGCAGAATGAATTTTTGCAAATTTTCCCTGAATTCCTGTCAGAAATGTAAAATGGGCCACATACCCATTATTTGGGAAAATTATTTTTTCAGGACCTCAACTTAGGGGGGTTTGCAAAAAGAGGACCGTAACTTTACGGGCTGGCAAAATTAGGCCCGTAACTTCATTTTTTTGCAATTTCAGGACAAATTAGTCCAATCAACCCAATTTCAGGCTAATTGAAGCCCATTTTTCGAGCCACACTAATGTATGGCAAAAAGAGGACTGTAACTTTTTTAATGAAATTTTATCCTGGCCATTATTTTCAAGAGCGGTTTCGAACCCAATGTCACAACATTCAACACACTCATTAAAGGCCACTTTTTAGATGGTAATGTCACTGTTAAGATTGATTTGTTTAATTTGTTGAAAGTTGGGTCTTTGGATCCAAGTAACTTTCTGAAACTGATGAATTTAGTTTGAATTGAGTTAATGTTTTAGGGTTGAAGAACAAATTAGAGTTTGCATGTTGCAAATTAATGTATGAAAAATGAGACTTGTTTCTTACAAGCTGGCAGTGGAAATCTATTTTTTAGTTCTGGGTTTAATGCCTTTTCTATTTTATTTTAATTATTAATTAAACTCTTATTCGACAAGCAGAGTCGGTCGGTTATTTAATTGTTATGCTAATCTTGTTGCTGTTGGAGAAGAAATTAAAAGTGAGATTAAGTTGATAAGTCTCTTTAAAACGATATATCAACTTGAGGAATAAACTTGGGCAAAACAAAAAAGCCTCATCCATAGAGTTGTAATAAGTGAAGAATAATAAATTTGAATATATGCTTAAGCCAGTGCAGTGCAGTCATCAAGAATCACATTCACTAATGTAATACAAAAACCATAGCAGCAATATGATTGATATTTAAATCTAATGAAAAGGAACTCCAAAAAGGTAATGAAAGAATGATAATTAAGTCATAAAATGTGTTACGGACAACAATACTCATTTAACTACGTCGTGTGTTGTGATAAAGGATTAATTATGAGAGGCCTATAGCATTTAGGTAGTGGAAGTTGGGATTGGCCCCTCGGTCCTTAGTACCAATGAACGAACGTTCAGGGATATCATGTTCAGCCCGACTCTTGTCTTTTCAGTATAGGATGTTAATAAGAAATCCAAACAAACTAGTATTAAAAATGTGCATTAGTTTCAAGATGAAATGTTTGTTATAAATATCAAATGAAGTGCAGATTGCAACTAAAATAAATCGATTTGAGTTTAAGATCGAGCTGCATTCAATGTACTAAGAGGCACCAACGTGTTTTCGAAGCTCCTCGCCCTGGTTATGGACAGCCAAGTAGTGCTTATCCTCACGAAGATGTATTGGAAGCAAGAAATGATATAATACTAATTGGTTGTTCAAGTGATCAACCTTGAACAATAAATCCAGCAGTTACAGATACTACTTGTTTTGATGTTCAAATCACAGCCAAAACTGTACGTGTATATATAATCAGTTAATCACACACACTGCAATCAATGGATATGGTATAAATATAATTCCCTGTGTTACGGAATTGTATCCACAAAGCAACTCCTTACAAATGATAAATCAAGACAACTAGAAACGCAATGAATTGAAACGTATAAAGAACTCAAAGAAAAACACGGGATTTACGTGGTTCGATCAAATGATCTACGTCCACGGAGGATAGAAGACTCTCTTCACTAATCTCAAATGAAAGTTACAGATTACAAGTATTCACTAAGCTTGATCTCTCAAAACTCTCATATTCAGTAACCCACAACCTATGCACTAGATGGTGTATTTATAGATGTACAATGCATTGGATAACCGCCACTAACCAACTAACTAACTAACAGAAAAACCAGAATTAACTAACTCTGAAAATCTAGACTTCAGCGGAGTTGTCTCAGCAGACTTGTCTAAGCAGACTTGTCTTCAGCAGACTTGGCTTCAGCAGACTTGGCCCCCAACTCTCCTGAAATGACTTCAGACAACTTGGCTTAAGCAGACTTGTCTTCAGCAGAGTTGTCCAAACTCAATAACTTCAGATTAGTTGACTCCTAATAAGACCACTAAACCTTATCAGTTGAATTACTCCTTAACTCAACTTTGCTGAACTCCAAGATCAGAACAATAGCAACTCTTCTGATAGATAGAATTAGATGACATCCAATATTGCATTAATCCTAACAATTCTCCACCTTAATGCAAGATTGCCTTCTTCCCAGCCCTCCTCAAGGCTGTTTGTTCATTCTCTTCTTAATGAACATCCCAGGTGCTAAGGTTTACCAACTCCATGCAATGATTGAACTTATTGCTTGGTAATGCCTTAGTTAACATATCAGCTGCATTCTCTTCTGAAGCTACCTTCTGAACTTCAACAATGCTCTTCTCCAAGATGTCTCTAACAAAGTGTAACTTCACATCAATGTGCTTTGACCTCTCATGAAACACTTGATGTTTTGCTAGATGAATTGTACTCTGATTATCACACAGCACAGGAACACTTTTCTGAAATATGCCAAAATCTCTCAAAATGCCCTTCAACCACATTGCTTCCTTCACAGCTTCTGTTAAGGCTATGTATTCAGCTTCTGTTGTGGATAAGGTCACCATAGATTGTAAAGCTGCTCTCCAGGTGATAGCAGTGCCATACAATGTAAACACATAACCAGATAAAGACTTCCTTGTATCTATGTTTCCAGCAAAATCAGAATCCACAAATCCAATCAAAGGTCTCTTGGTATCAACTGATTTTTCAAACAATAATCCTAAGTCTTCTGAACCATTCAGATATCTTAGAATCCACTTCAAAGCTTCCCAATGTAGCTTTCCTGGATTTCCCATGAACCTACTCACCATACTAACAACATAGGCAAGATCTGGTCTGCTACAAACCATAGCATACATGAGACTTCCTACTCCATTTGCATAAGGAACAGTAAGCATCTGCTTCTTCTCTTCAGCTGTTTGAGGAGATTGCTTGGCTGACAACTTAAATTGCTGGCCAAATGAGGTACTAACAGGTCTGGACTGGTGCATAAGGAATCTTCTCAACACCTTCTGGATGTAACCTTTCTGGGACAAGAACAGCTTCCCTGCTTTCCTGTTTCTGAGAATATCCATGCCTAATATTCTCTTGGCTTCACCCAAATCCTTCATCTCGAACTTGCTACTCAGCTGCTGCTTCAGCTGGGTAATCTTTCTCATACTCTTGCTAGCTATTAACATATCATCTACATAGATCAGTAGATAGGTGCTCTCTAGATAATCTTGTTTACCAATATATACACATCCATCATATTTGCTTCTTAAGAAACCAATAGAAAGCATGAATGTATCAAACTTTCTATACCATTGTCTAGGACTCTGCTTGAGCCCATACAATGATTTCTTAAGCAAGCATACCTTACTTTCAGTTTCAGGCATGATAAACCCTTCTGGTTGATGCATATATATTGTTTCAGCTAGTTCTCCATGTAAAAATGCAGTTTTAACATCTAGCTGATGTAACTCAAGATCATCTTGAGCAACCTTAGACAAAAGTAATCTTATTGAACAGTGTTTAACAACAGGAGAGAATACCTCATTGAAGTCTATGCCTTCTCTTTGTGTGAATCCTCTTGCCACCAACCTAGCCTTGAATCTGATCTGCTCTCTAGCACCACCAAATCCAACTTCAAGCTTCTTCTTGAACAGCCATCTACAGCTGACCAACTTCTGGTTGTCTGGCTTCTCCACAAGGATCCAGGTCTCATTCTTCTCTAAGGATTGCAACTCTTCTAACATGGCTGCTATCCACTGCTCTCTTTCAGGACTGGTGATAGCTTCCTTATAGTTTCTTGGCTCATAATGCTCCACCTCTTCTGCTGTGATCAGAGCATATGACACAAGATCAGCCTGACCAAACCTAGATGGGGGGTGAATCTGCCTCCTGAGCCTATCTCTTGCAAGGCTGTAATTTCTCAGATCAGCAGGGTTGTCCTCCATGGCCTCATCTTCTGAATGATCTTCTGGATCATCTTCTGGGACCTGTTCTGGAACAACCTCATCAGGGGTGTTGTCTCCTGTATCAGCAAAGTTGTCCACCTCCTCTGGGGTCTACTCTCCTGATGTGGGAAACTCCACCTCAGCTGAGAAACTCTCTTCTGACTCATTTACAATTCTTCCATCTAGGTCATGGGAGTTTCCATTATGAGGATATCCCATTACCTTCTCATTAAAATCAACATCTCTGCTGATTATCACTTTCTTATGACCAGGTTCAAGGCACCACAGTCTATAGCCCTTGACACCTATTGGATAGCCAATGAATATACATTTCAGAGCCCTAGGCTCAAGCTTATCCTGTCTAATATGTGCATAAGCCTGACATCCAAACACTTTAAGTTTTGAATAATCAGACAACTTGCCATACCAGATCTCATATGGGGTTTTACCTTCTAAAGCATATGAGGGAGTTTTGTTTATCAAGTAACATGCAGTACATACAGCTTCTCCCCAAAAGTTTTTAGGTAATTTAGCATCAGCTAACATGCATCTGACCCGTTCTAGAATAGTTCTATTCATTCTCTCTGCTAATCCATTTTGCTGTGGATTAAGAGGGACAGTTCTATGTCTAGTAATGCCCTTCTCTTTACAAAATTCATTGAATTCAGCTGATAGATACTCAAGGCCATTATCTGTCCTCAAATGTTTTAAGGACTTTCCTTTCTTGTTCTCTATCTCAAGTAGCCATTCTTTGAATTTTGTAAAGGCCTCACTCTTCTGTTTGAGAATGAACACCCAAACTTTTCTAGAATAGTCATCTATAATTGACATGAAATACTTACCTCCACCAATGGTTTCAGTTCTTGATGGCCCCCAGACATCTGAATGAACATAATCCAGCAGCTCCTTGGTAGTGTGCTCACCCTTCTGGAATGACTTCTTCTTGGCCTTGCCAAGAATGCACTGCTCACAGAACTCCAGGCTTTTGAATGTCTTCTGGTGGAATGCCCCCTTCTTGGATAACTCCATCAGACCTTTCTCACCCACATGTGCCAGCCTCTTATGCCAAAGCATAGCATCTTCAGAACTCATGGTAACATCAGCAGCACCTGTGATTGTCTCACCAATTAAAGAATATAGACCATTAGACTTCTTCCCTTGCATCACTATTCTATCAGCTTTGGTGACAAACAAACATCCTTTTTCAGTCTTGAATTCATAACCCAAAGCATTTAATGTGCCAAGAGATATAAGGTTTCTCTTCAAATCTGGAACAAATCTGACATTGGTCAGGATCACATGTTTATCATTAAACATCTTCACCCTCACAGTGCCAATACCCCTCACATTGCAGCTTTCATCATTACCCAACAGAACTGATCCACCATCCATCATTTCCAGGTTTTGAAACCAAGATTTGGTGGGACACATGTGAAATGAACATCCAGAATCCAACACCCATTCATTAACAAGTTTGCTATCTGTTATGCTCATGACTTCTGCACTATCATATCCTTTGCCTCTGCTACATCAGCTTTGGCAGGATCAGTAGACTTCTTATGCTCAGGACAGTCTTTAATGAAATGTCCTTCTTTATGGCATTTGTAGCAAGCTCTGCTCTTGGCTACAAACCCATTCTTCTTTTGATTTGGCTTGGCATGAAACTTCTTGCCTTGCCCTCCTTTCTTGTCATTCTTGAGTTTGATATTAAGACCCTCAGCTTGGTTCTTGGTCTTCTTGGTTGAGTTTGCTACATGTAAACTCTTAGTTTTCAGAATGGACAAGACTTCTTTGAATTTTGCCTTACCCTCCTTGGTAATCAGCAAAGCATCCTTGAAGCTATCATATGAAGGTGGTAAGGACTCCAATAGTAGAAAAGACTTCTTGTGATCATCTAAGGTGACTCCAACATTTTCAAGATCATCAACAGCTTGCATGAACTCTATTAACTGCTCATCAAGGGTCTTATCATCTGTCATCTTGAAATTGTTGAGCTTCCTCTCCATAAACATCTGGTTTGACAAAGATTGTGTCAAATACAGATCATCAAGGGTCTCAAATACAGCAGCAACATCCTTCTCCTTCATAACTTCCCTGAACACATTGTCTCCCAAACTCAGGACAACAATGTTGTAAGCTTTTTCCATAAGCTCTTCTTTCTTGGCCTGGTCTGCATCGGATGCAGCAGGGTCAAGAGGAGTAAGGGCCTCTTTCAGCCCATGGTGTGACAGCAGAGCCTTCATCTTGGCTTTCCATAAGCCAAAATCTGTCTTACCATTGAATTTCTCTATCTCCAACTTCACAGAGCCCATTTCTGATTCTTGACTTTATCTTCGACTTCCCACAGACGGCGCCAATTGTTACGGAATTGTATCCACAAAGCAACTCCTTACAAATGATAAATCAAGACAACTAGAAACGCAATGAATTGAAACGTATAAAGAACTCAAAGAAAAACACGGGATTTACGTGGTTCGATCAAATGATCTACGTCCACGGAGGATAGAAGACTCTCTTCACTAATCTCAAATGAAAGTTACAGATTACAAGTATTCACTAAGCTTGATCTCTCAAAACTCTCATATTCAGTAACCCACAACCTATGCACTAGATGGTGTATTTATAGATGTACAATGCATTGGATAACCGCCACTAACCAACTAACTAACTAACAGAAAAACCAGAATTAACTAACTCTGAAAATCTAGACTTCAGCGGAGTTGTCTCAGCAGACTTGTCTAAGCAGACTTGTCTTCAGCAGACTTGGCTTCAGCAGACTTGGCCCCCAACTCTCCTGAAATGACTTCAGACAACTTGGCTTAAGCAGACTTGTCTTCAGCAGAGTTGTCCAAACTCAATAACTTCAGATTAGTTGACTCCTAATAAGACCACTAAACCTTATCAGTTGAATTACTCCTTAACTCAACTTTGCTGAACTCCAAGATCAGAACAATAGCAACTCTTCTGATAGATAGAATTAGATGACATCCAATATTGCATTAATCCTAACACCCTGTATCTCTTTTCTCTTAGAGTTGCATACTTTCTCTCATTTTCCACCCTAAACTAAACAACATCATGACTCAAAGGCTGCAATTCACCTCATTCCAACATGATTATCAACCTTCAACAATAAATCCAGCAGTTACACAGACAGATAGTACTTGTTTTGATGTTCAAATGATACCCAAAAAACTTTATGTTGAAATTATAAGGACAAGGCCAATATATAGTAATAAAGATTTACAACAGTCGACACTTAATTCCACCCACATAACACCCCTTCACATGCATGCAAAGCTCAAAAAAAGCAGTCATATATACCTACAGAAAGGAACTTGACATTACTCGAAATGGATACAAAAAGTGAAAGCTATTACAAGAATTGTGTATAGCTGCCTATCATACTATTTGTTCGATCATACACTTGTACACAAGCAAACCCATCGATGACATAACGTAGGTAAAATCCTCGATCAATTTCCTTTCTCATATATAAAATACTTGCTGCTAAGTCCATTAAATCCAGCTGCTCTGCAATTGCATCAACTTACCAACAACCCTGTTTTTCATTTTAACCAACTTTTCTCCTATCTCTAATAATATATATATATATATTCTACTCTACCCAACTAGTAACTTTAGAAACACTACAAACCTACCCTTGATGCAATTTTAATTTGATACACACATACATACATATATGTATATCCACACACTAAAATCGCCACAGGGAAATTTTTTTTTTTAATTATTTGGACGAAGAACTAACTTACAGAGCCAGGGGTGTACGAAGGCAAGTGCGTGGGATGACCACCTAGTATCATTCAAAAACTTTGCTGCTTCATCATATTTTTGCCCAACATGGATAAATCCGGACTGAATCCTCGTGCATCCATTTCCTCCACAAACTTTGCTGCTTCATCATATTTTTGCCTTCCCATATAACCTCTCAACATACTAGCGTATGTAATCGCATCCGACATTTGACGTTCTTGTTCCATCACAAAAACAAGGTTTCTAGCTGCCTCAAGTAGCCCATTTCGACAATAGCCGTTTATTAGGATGTTGTATGTAACCACATCAGGTTCTAATCCTCTTGACTGGAGATCATTAAACACAGATTCAGCTGCAAGCAGTTTTTCTGCCCAACATAATGAATCCATGATGATATTGTAGTAAGTAATATAAAGATTATCTCCTTTGACCTCCAATTCATCTAACACTAAGAAAGCTTTTTTAACATGTCCGTTCTGACACAATCCGTTCAGCAAATTACAGTAAGTATAGAAGTCCGGTTTTAACCCAACAGCTTGCAACTCATCAAAAAGGTCCAGTGCAGTAGAGCATCTACCAACACAAAACAACCCCTTTAATAGAGAATTATATGTAACCACACTTGGCCTCAACCCTTCACGTTGCATATCGAGAAACAGATGGATGGCATCGTCTACCTTCTTCACGGTGCAATATCCATCAATTAGAGTGGTATAGGTGTAAATATCAGGAGCGACATCCTTGCTAGACATGGAATTGAAAACCTTCCTAGCTTCCTCAAGTAGCCCATTTCGACAACATGCACTTATTAGGATGTTGTATGTCACCACACCAGGTTCTAAACCGATCGAATGGAAATCATGAAACAAAGCTTCAGCCGCACGGAGCTTTCCAGCTCGGCATAACGCATCCATGATGATATTGTAGTAAGTAATATGAAGATGATCTCCTTTGCACTCCAATTCATCTAACACTAAGAAAGCTTGTTTAACATGCCCATGCTTACACAATCCGTTGAGCAAATTACAGTAAGTATAGAAGTTTGGGTTTAAGCCAAGAACTTGCAACTCATCAAAAAGTTCAAGAGCAGTAGAGCATCTACCGACACAAAACAGCCCTTTTAATAAAGAATTATAGGTAACCACATCGAGCATCAACCCTTTATGTTGCATCTCGAAAAACATATGAATAGCATCGTCTATCCTCTTCATGGTACAATATCCATCAATAAGAGTGTTATAGGTGTAAACATCCTTGCTAGACATGGAATTGAAAACCTTCCTAGCTTCATCCAGTCGTCCCTGTAGGCAATACCCATGTATCAACATGTTATAAGAGACTACATCAGGAACCACATTCAGCTGCATCATCATGAGCAGTACATCTTTAACTTTATCGAGCAGCCCTTTCTTGCAAAGAGCATCGACAATACTAGTGAATGTTACGACATCCGGAGGTATTTTGTGAACTATCATCTCCTCTAGTAACATCTCAACTTGTTCCCACCGACTCAAACTGCACAATCCACGAATCAAAGAATTGTAGATGATAACATTGGGTGAAATTCCTCTATGACACATTTCATCAAACAGCTTCAGGACAGTGTCGATCTTCATGTTTGTTGTATGCACTATAAACGGGTTGACTTTGGATGTGGACTGTGCTTAGCACGATACAAACATATATAATTAAACGGGGGTTATTACGTGTTTATACGGATTAAAGTGATGATTCGTGATGAACTTGATGAAGAACACACAAGAACACAAGATATAGCTTCTTGGAGAAGCTAAAGCTTTAGAAGCTTGGGAGAGTTTATTGCTTTGGGTAGGGAGATTTGGTGGAATGTTCAACTTAACTTACAAATGAGCCCAAATGGGCATTATATACTGCTTTCCAAGGGCTGCCCGCCCTTTACACGTGGAGCCTCCAGATTGGACCTTCATTCTGCCCGAAAAGGTGATTTGATGGCGCATTTAATGCTAAACCGCCTTCGGTGCTCGTCCTCGCCGAGATGTCGAGGAGCTGGGCCATGGTGGTCGCCGGAGGGCCGTCGAGGAGAGTGGTCGCCACGCTCCATGTTGTCTCCCAATACTTCAATACTTAAAACATCTTAACTAAGAATAAGCACGTGCTCGCCACATACTTGGGCGAGCAGCTAACTAAGAGAGTGCTCGCCAACATCTTTGGACGAGCACTTAAATATATTAAATACATTAAATCTATTACATTTCCTTGGTCTTGTTGACTAGTCGTCGCACGACTTTGTTGACTGGTCCTCGCCACGTAAGATGGTGACTAGGATTGACTAGTCAAAGATTGACCTCTTTGACTAGGTATAACATTTGCCCCCTGGTCGCCTTTCTTCGTATTCGTAGAATGGAAAGGCGAGCAGTGCGATCGTCTTTCTTGTTGGTGAAAATGGTTTTCGACAACACAATCAATTTCGAGATCTTGATGACGTGAGATGGAAGTGGTCGCCTCGTTTCCTACGCCGAGCTCACCTTCCGAGGCACTTTTGATGACGTATGATGTGATTGGTGTCAGGCGCGTGGGCGGCGCTCGAATTTTGAAAAGTGCGCGTGGGGCGCGTGCCGACCTCAAAGGTCGCGCGTGAGAGTCACTCTCCGAATTTGAATTCGGAAATGGCCCTAAAATTTAGGAAAATTACGGATTTTACCCCGTTTTTTGCAATTTAGTCCCTGCACGAAATTTGCCTATAAATATGGCTTCCTTACTAACAAAAATACTTTCCACTTTGCAAATTTTCGAACTTCAAGTTTCCGTCCAAGCTTTAAACTTCGAGCTTTTCCGGCGTGTCTTGTGGTGGTTTCCGATTGTTAAAAAGGTATTTAAATCTCATTTTCTTCTTTAAATCTCTATTCTCCCCCATTTCTTTAAGAAAAAATGGATTTTGGTGGCGGTTCCGGTGGTGGTTCGCCGCCGTTAGATGGTGGTGCCGCTAGTTCCGGCGAGGCTGGTCGTCTAGCCATGGTTTTGACGGAGAGGGCGTCTTCGTCGGACTCTAGGATCCAATCCCCTGAACCCATAAATGCTAGTGTCCGTAACTTAGGAAAGGCAGTGGTCGTCGACGTCGACGATCTCTCCGACTCTGACAGGGATGATGCCGGCAATGATGCCGAGGAGGGTGATGCCGAGGATGGTGGCAGTGAGACGGACTCTGACTTGCACGATCAGGATTTGGATCGAGAAGTGGGCGACCAGATAGAAATCGCCCAAGTCGAGGAGACCTTGTCGAGGAGTCTCCGCGAGGACTATGAAGAAGTTGTTCGATATGCGGAGAGCATAAAAGATATCTTGAGTGGTAGGGAGGACTTGGATGGCGACGAGGTCTCGAGGGAGGCCTACTATAAATATTACAGCGAAAACCCTCCTCGAGAGGTTCCTCGTCCGCATCGAGGAGCTTTCCAAACGATTTATGAAGCGAGCAAGTATGCGAGTAAAGTCTCCTCGGCGCAGCTCGAGAATTCTCGAAAAAGGTATCAATTGCCGGCCGACGTTTGCTTTTTTGTACCTCGCGAGGATGAGAGGGCCGACCAGCCGCCAGAGGGCATGGTCGCCGTCAATATTGGTATGATGGAGGCAGGACTTAGGTTCCCCCTACACCCCAGTATCACAAACTTTTTACACTTCCTGAATGTTGCCCCTTCGCAAATTTTACCGAACGGTTGGTCGAACCTGATCGGCATTCTTACACTGTTCGGCCTGGTGGCGGCCGAGAACGGATGTCGGAATACGTGGCTTAGCCCGAAAGAGATTAACTATCTTCTTCAGGCGGCCGAGGCCGGAGGGAAAGTGGGCCATGGGTACCATTATGTACGAGGCCGAGATAATTTCAAGTTGGTTGAAGGGGTTCCCAACAAGATTAGGGATTGGAAAACCAACTGGTGGTGGGTAGTCGGGGACTGGATGAGTTCAGTGAGGCCAGATGGATCTTCTGATCGCATTCCTATTGAGACCGAATATCGAAGAATTCGTGGTAAGTTATTTTTATTTCTGCTCGCTCTTTCTATACTGACTAACTCCTCGCTTTTTGTAGGTGAAACTGTTCGCAAGAGGACTGCCGACGACCGTCTTACTCCTCTCTTTCAGTACCACGTTTGCTGTGTTCTCAATCGTCGCTACCTGGAGAGGTCTTGCCGATTTCTGAACAGGGAGTGCATGCGTGAGCGAGCAGGTCTCAGAGTACCTCCTCATCACTTCACTCGAGAGTTCCCTCCAGGTAAAATATTTCTTCAAATTTCTTTTTAAAATTCACTCTTCGAAGATACTGACTTCTCGCTTCTTTATCTAGTAGTGGTTCCTCAACGGGTTGTCGCCTATCTACCTCCTACTGTCGAAGTCGAGCGCCTAAAAGCGACCAGTATGCTTCGACAAGCACAATTAATCCGCGAGCGCAAGATTGTCGATGGCGCCGGCAAGAAAAGGAAAGGGGCGGAGAGCTCGGGGGCTCCAACAAAGAAGGTCGCTAGACCAGCCAGAGGGGGCACTTCTCGCCCACCTGCTGCCGAGCAGAGGACCGTGCCGGCTAGAGAAAGCAGGATCTCGCCGAGGAGATCCCCTCCGCCGAGGGGTGACTCGCCTCCCCCCAAAACTGTTGCTTCCCCTCCTCCCCGAAGTACTCGGTCGCGAGAGACTGCGACGAGCTCGTCGGTCGGACAGAGGGCTCCGGGAGATAATACCCTCCTCGGCTGGGAAGCCGCAAGGGTTGCCAAGTAAGTTTTTTCAAAAAAAGTGTACAAATAAAAAAATTTCAAGTATTTTTCTTCTAACTCTTATTTTTCAATAGAGTTGCCGACTATCCGGTCGCCCAACCCTTCAGCGAGAATCTCCTCGGCTTCTACCGGTCACGAGACCCGGTCGATAAGGAGCCTTTGAACCTGTATGCACAGAGGGCGATGAAGCACCTACCTCGCTCGTTGACGACCTCATTGATCGAAGAGGTCGACAACCACAATGCTATGGAAAATGCGCGCGTGGTCGCCATTGACTTGAGCCGAGCTTCCTATACTATGGAGAAGCTCGCCAGCCAGATTGCTGAAGGCCGCAAACTTAGCGAGGACAGGGCTGCAAAAATTGCTCAAATGGCTAAAGCAAAGACAGTTGTCGAAGGGCAACTGCTCGCCTCCGAGGCAAAAGTGGTCGATCTCGAGACCAAGCTGGCCAATGCTGAGGCAAATTTGTCCGATTTTGAGACCCAACTGGAGATTGTTCGAAAAAAGGATCAAGAAGATCTTCAAGAGATCGAACGTCTCCGTGCTCGCCTCAAGATTGCCGAGGACGAGGTAAGGACTCTTACAAGTAAGTCCGCAAATGATGAGGAGGAGTTGGCCACTCTTCGGCAACAGCTGGTCGATGCAATAGATGAGCGAGATGAGACTACTGAGCTCGCTGGGGGCGTGGCCATGTTATCGGTGGCGCTCACTGCCCACGGGCTTATTTACAAACTATTGGATGCCCATCCGGAAGTGGATGTGATTCCGCTCGGCGGATTTTTGGACGACCTCCTTATGAAGGAGAATCCTCAGCCGGGAACCGAGCTCCCCTTGCTTCCGTTGGTGCAAATGGGACTCCAGTTCCCTCGACTCTTGGGAGTTCCGGTGGAGTTCGTGAATCCTCCCGAAGACTCCCCAACCCAACAGGACGAGCAGAGTGCCCCTGCTGTAGTGGAGGTCGTGGACGAGGAGGTAGCTGGCGAGCAAGATGCTCCTGCCGAGGAGAATGCTCCTGTAGTTTAGTTTTCTTGTACTTTGTTTTATTTTGTTTTTCTTAGGACTGTTCGGCCATTAAGGCCTTTTTTTTGTAATTTCAGCCTTCTAAGGCTTTTTAATGAATGGGAATCTTTTGCTTATGATGTGTTTGCTTATTTTCTTTATATTGAGTGATCGTCCTCGTCACTGCTTCTCGATTTATGTTATGATACTTGTCTTTTTAAATTGCCTTTTATTTGTTTTCGTTCGTATGCTTTAGATAGTGATCGTCGTTGCTATCTTGCGAGCATCTTTAAAAAAGAGTGCTCGTCTTCCATTGCGAGCATCTAAGAAAGAGTGCTCGTCTTTCCTTTGCGAGACTCTAAGAAAGAGTGCTCGTCTTTCCTTTGCGAGCATCTAAGAAAGAGTGATCGTCTTTCCTTTGCGAGACTCTAAGAAAGAGTGCTCGTCTTTCCTTTGCGAGACTCTAAGAAAGAGTGCTCATCTTTCCTTTGCGAGACTCTAAGAAAGAGTGCTCGTCTTTTTAGAGTTAACCATTCGTCGGTTGAACTCCTTGTTTGACAGGTAGTGATCGTCTTTGCCACTACCTTGCGAGCATCTTTTAAGAAAGAGTGCTCGTCTTTTGTATCCTAGATGGCTACGCAGAGCCTTGTCTTAAACTTTCAAAAATCTAAAACTTTGATGGAAATTTAAAAACTTTGCTTGAATTGAAATGAAGATTAAAAGACAAACTATAAATATGAAATAATTTAAAAACTTACTGGTAATACTTCTTCAGCTTGACCGCGTTCCACGGGTACTTGCTTGGCTTGCCCTCGAGATCTTCAAGCTCGTATGATCCGTTTAGGAGTGTGCGCGTTATTCGGTACGGACCCTCCCAGGTCGGGCCAAGTATGCCAATAGACTGCTCCGTCGCCCTCCGAAGTACGAGCTGGCCGATAGTGAACTGGCGAGCACGTACTTTGGTGTTGTAGTAGCGTTCTGACCTTTGTTTGTAGACCACATTCTTCTCGTCCGCTGTTAGCCTTCGTTCTTCTAGGAAGTCTAAATCGGAGAGCTGTGCATCGTTATTCAGCTGCTCGTCATAATTTGCTACTCGAAAAGTTTGGACTTGCCCCTCTGCTGGTATGACAGCTTCGGTTCCGAACGCGAGCGCGAACGGAGTTTCACCAGTAGAATTTCTCGTGGTCGTCCGATATGCCCACAGAACCATGTGCAGCTCTTCGGCCCATTTGCCCTTCAATCCATCCAGCTTAGCTTTCAAGGTGTGCTTGATGATTTTGTTGATCGCCTCTACCTGACCGTTTGATTGTGGATGGTAGGGTGTTGAAAAAAATTTCTTGATGTTCCATCTTGAGCAGAAATCCATCATGTCTTGACTTGTAAATTGACGTCCGTTGTCGGTCACTATCGCTCGTGGTAGGCCGAACCTGCAAATTATATTCTTCCAAATGAAGCTTGTCATTTGGCCCGTTGTGATGGTCTTCAATGCCTTTGCCTCTGTCCACTTGGTGAAGTAATCGACTGCTACGACGACGAAAGTTACCCCCCCAGCAGCTGGTGGGAAAGGTCCGATGATTTCGATCCCCCACTTCGCGAAAGGCCACGAACTATACACCGAGATGAGCTCGTCTGGTGGTGAGTGAATGGCGGGAGCGAAGGCTTGACATCTCTTGCACGTCTGTGCGTAATGGATTGCATCTTTCTTCAGTGTTAGCCAAAAATAGCCTTGCCTTATGATCTTTAGAGCGAGCGCTTGCCCCCCTGTATGATTTCCACACACTCCGTCGTGGATTTCATGCATGACGATCTTCGCTTCGTCTTCTCCGAGGCATTTCAACAAAGGCATTGAAAAACCCCGTTTGTACAGCTGGTCGCCAATAATAGTGTACCTTGCGGACCTGAGCTGCAACCTGGTCGCCTTCACCTTGTCGTCCGGGAGCTCGCCGGTCTTGATGTACTTGGTGATCGGCGTCCTCCAGTCCTCGTCGCTGGTCGCTTCAATCTGCAAGATTTGACACCTGTTCACCGACGGGGAAGAAATTTTGGTGATGGTTGCTTCTGAAAATATTGCCTCCCCCTCTGAAGTGGCCAGCCGAGCTAACGCATCTGCTTGCGTATTTTCCTCCCTAGGGATTTGCTCGATGTGGATTTGATCAAATTGCTCGAGTAATTCTTTCACTAGGTCTTGATACTTTATCATTTGATCGCCGCGAGCCTCGTATTCGCCCGTGATTTGACATACAACCAGCTGAGAGTCAGAAAAAAATTTCAGTTTTCTAGCGCCCACGGCCATAGCCATCTTGATTCCTGCAACCAGAGCCTCGTACTCTGCTTCGTTGTTGGTCGCCCGATACTCGAACTCGATCGCCGAAGCAAACGCCTGTCCGGTTGGGCTGATGAGGACAACTCCTGCCCCTGCTTTGGTGCTCGTCGACGAGCCATCGACGAACAGTGACCAAGGAAGCTCGATTCCCTCGGCCAATTTCTCCGGGAAAGTGAGCTCTACGATAAATTCTGCCAGCACTTGTCCCTTGATTGCCGTTCTGGGTGCGTAGGTGAGACCGAATTGTCCGATCTCTACTGACCATTTTAGAAGTCTTCCAGCGGTATCCGGACGATGCAGTGCTCGTCGGAGAGGAAAGGTGGTGAGGACGACCACCTCGTGGTCGAACAGGTATTGTCTTAATTTTCTAACACTCATCACTAGTGCGTACGCCAATTTTTCCATTGGAGTGTATCTCAACTCCGCATCTCGCAGTGTTTGACTTACGTAGTAGATAGGCAGATGTGTGCTCCCCTCAGCTCGGACGAGCACTGAACTGATCGCACAGTCAGTGGCCGCCAAGTATAGATATAAAATTTCGCCGGGGACTGGCTTGGATAGGACCTTCGGATCCGATAAATATTCCTTCAATTTCTCGAAAGCTTTCTCGCACTCGTCGGTCCACTCGAACTTTCCTTTCTTCAGAGCGTCGAAAAAAGGTTTGCAACGGTCGCCCGTTCGTGCAATAAATCTATTCAGCGATGCAAGGCATCCTGTCAACCTCTGAACTTCTTTCACGTTCCTTGGGCTTTGCATATTGATTACTGCTTGAATTTTACTTGGATTCGCCTCGATGCCCCGCTGGCTAACCAAGTGCCCCAGAAATTTTCCTGAGCTAACTCCAAAACTGCATTTCTTTGGATTTAACTTCATGTTGTACTTTCTTAGGATATCGAATGTCATGGCAAGGTGGTGTAGGTGATCTTCTTTTCGTAAGCTTTTGACAACGATGTCGTCGATATAGACCTCTACCATCTCACCGATGTGGTTTTCAAACATCTTATTTACCAGTCTTTGGTACGTTGCCCCCGCGTTTTTCAAACCGAAAGGCATTCTTTTCCAGCTATACATATCACGCGCCGTCATGAAGGTCGTATGTCGCTGGTCGTCGGGATGCATTGCAATCTGATGGTACCCTGCGAAGGCATCCATGAAGGTTAAAATCTCGTGCCCCGCTGTATTATCCACTAGGTGATCAATGTGGGGCATCGGAAAATGATCTTTTGGACAGGCGTCGTTTAAATCTGTGAAGTCTATGCACAATCTCCACGACCCGGTCGTTTTCTTGACGAGCACTGGATTTGCCAACCACTCAGGATCAGTTCCAGTTTTCTCTATTAACTTGTTGTCGATCAATTTCTTGATTTCGACTGCCAAAGCCGCACTTTTATCAGGCCCAAATTTTCTTCGCTTTTGGGTGATGGGTCTTTTTGTTGGATCAATATTTAGTCTGTGGCAGGCATGATTTGTGGGAATGCCCACCATATCTTCGTGCGACCAGGCGAATGCACCGATGTTTTCTTTCAAAAATGCGATCATGTCCGATCGCAGATGTCCTGGTAAATTTGAACCTATGAATACTTCGAGTTCGGGACGAGCTTCGTTTAAATGGATGGTTTCAAGGTCCTCCGCTGAATTCGCCCGTTCTTTAGGCTCCTTCCAACGAGGGTCCTCAATTCCGCATTCTGGCTCAAAACCTAACCTAGGCTCCAAATCTGGGAAGTTTTCTGGAGACTGGTCGCCGGGGATCTGGTCGCCCGGGTCTGACTGCTCGTCGATTTCCATTGGGGTGTGGTCGTCCACTTCCATGGAGGCGTGCTCGTTCGCCCCCACTTGGTGGTCGTCGGATTGATGACTGCATTCCCCAACTTCAATTTTTCTGTACTTGTTAGGAAGACCCTCCAAGTAGTTCATTTGTTCAGTTTGAGTTTGACACATAATATACTTTCCAACCATGGCGCTTTCCTTAGAATGACGTTTTGCAAAACGGACGAGACACTCCCTCGCCCGTGTCTGATCGCCCTTAACGGTTATAGCTCCCGCCGGGGTTGGAAACTTAATACAGTAATAATAAGTTGAAGCGGCCGCCTTGAACTCGCTGAAGAAAGGTCGGCCTAGGAACGCGTTGTAGGATGATGGCATGTCGATGATCAAGAAGTCGAGCTGCCTAGCATGGTGCATTTCAGGCTCTTTTGACGATGCCAAGTCCAAAGTCAGTCTGATTTTCCCTATGGGAAGGTTGCGCGTGTCCCCGAACCCTACGATTATATCGTCGCAAGGCTCGATGTAATCTGCATATCCACCAAGAGCATCCAAAGTATGCTTGAAAAGGATGTTGGTGTATGACCCAGTGTCGACCATCATGCGATGGACGACGGTTCCCATTATCTTTCCCGTGATGACCAAAGCATCATTGTTTGGCTGCACCACGCCGTTCAGGTCGTCGTCCGTGAAACGGATTTGATGAGAAGGAGGCTTCTCGGCAGTAGGAGCGACGCACACCTGGTGCACGTTGTTGAGTGCTCGCTGTTCGCCCTGAGCCCGGCGAACAGACAGAGCGACCCCGGATTGGGTCCCCCCCAAAGGGCCTTCTATCACATGGCATTCTCCTCCCACATTATCGATGTCGCCACCAGTATGTGTTGGCATGGGAGGAGTTAGCTTGGGACGGTTCAATTGTTGGCGCAGGTCGCCGCCGCTGTCGTCGCGACGTTTCTTGCCCCTGTTGTCGCCGTTGCCACCTCCGGACTTGATGAATTGGGTGAGCTTACCCTCATTGTAAAGTTTGAAGAGATTTCTCACCAAGTCTCGGCACCCATTGGTGTGGTGGCCGACGGAGTTGTGGTAGTTGCAAAATTTACCACCATCAAGATTTGCATCGCTCGTATGCATGGGCTTAGCTTGGGGGAGCAGATTTTTCCCCCTTATCGCGTCGTAGATGCCCCTAGGATCCACGGTGAGGGCTTCCCTGAATTGGATGATCTCAGGTGCCTCCTCGAATGGCCTGAAGTTCGCTGGGCGAGCACTGCCAGCTTGAGTGGTCGCCTTCTTGGGCTGGGAAGATTCCCCAGTGTTAGTATTTTTCTTAGGCCACACTCTTTTGGACGCGTCAGGCTGCTCGTTAGCCTTGGCAGCGTCCATTATCTCCTCCATTTGAATGAAGTTTCCAGCCCTCGTGCGGAAATCCGCATAAGAACTGGGGAAAGTAAGATGGATAGATTCCCACAGCTTGGTACCTATCCTGAGACCGGAAACCGTTGAGATCAGCTTCGTCTCATCGTTCACGGCCTCCCCATCGATCACCAGCCTATCGAAGCGCTCGATGAAGTGTTTGCCTGATTCAGTCAGGGATTGGCGGACGTTCGCCAAACGTTGCTTTGAGGCTGGGCGAGCAGCAATAGACCCATAGTAGGTCAGAAAGTGGTGTCCCAGCTCAAGGAAAGAAGAAATAGATCCGGGACTCAAAGTTGTATACCATCGATGAGCCCGGTCTCCCAATGTTAGGGAGAAGTTTCTGCATTGTGTCGCGTCCGTTGCCCCGATTGAGGCCATGTAGTTGGAGTACTTGGACAAGTGTACTCTGGGGTTGGACATCCCATCATATGCCGCCATGGAGGGCATTTGGATTTTCCTTTGAATGGGGGCAGTGAGGATTGCAACACTCAGTGGAGGTGCGGGCAGACTGATCGGGAGTGTGGTCCCTTGCTTCGAGGCGACCACCTCTGCTCGCAGAGCGTCCATTTCTTGTTTCATTAATTTTTGAGTTTCGAGGAACTGGGCGATTTGCCCCTCCTCGGCAGTTTGAGCTCGTGGGACGACGTTCTCGTCACGTCGACTCCCATGGGAAATGACTGGGCGATCATCATGGTGTGATCGCCTGGGTGAGTGCCTGTCGGAATGGTGGCTGCGATAACTCTTGGCCGGAGTTCGCGAACCCTTTCCTGGTCCCACTCGATCTAGAGCTGAGACCCTGTCGCCCTGCTCTCTTCGATCAGTGCGATGGTGGTGGTCGGCCTTATGTGGTCGGCCATCTACGTTGAAAGGTACTCGGCGAGGAGCCCTTCCGTCATTGTCTTTCATTCGGTTGAACACCGAATTTCTGTGTGAGTCTCCAGTCTGGCTATTGTGGGAGTGCTCGCCGACTTTGTTCTTGCCCTTATCTTGGGGGTGATCGGGATGTGAGTGATAGGAATGGTTATCCTCGTTCCCTCTGTTTTTGCGGGCCTCGACGAAAGCCCTATCTTTGGCCTTCTCGAGCTCTTCCTTTTCGTTCAGCCTCCTCTTCTCCAGGAGGAAGTCTGAAAAGTCTTTCAAGTGTTGGGGGTCATTCATAATATCCCCCATGTTTAGGTTCGCAAAAGGATTTGCCGGAGCCGGAGGGTGCTCGTTCCCTCCGGATGGCGAGATCCTATCTTGTGGAGTATGCTTAGACATCGTTTAAAGAGTGTCTTTCTAGATTACAGAGTAAAGATCTAAAAAACGAAAGATTAAAGTTCTTACGCAGAAGAACGTGCTATTACAACTATTAGTCTTAGTAAAGCAATAACAAAAGAAGCTTGAAAACACAAATACAAGGAGATCAAACTCCAAAATATGCTACGAAAAACTGAAAATGTTCAAGAACACGAAGAACAGTAAAGATCGTAGATGATGCTCTAAACGGTAGATATACCGATTAAAGCTTGAAACAGGGAGTTTGCTAACCGATCGCTCGTTGATCGGACGAAACTTTGATGATAGAACACGTAAAAGGTCCCCTCCTTCTAACGCCAAATGTTGTATGCACTATAAACGGGTTGACTTTGGATGTGGACTGTGCTTAGCACGATACAAACATATATAATTAAACGGGGGTTATTACGTGTTTATACGGATTAAAGTGATGATTCGTGATGAACTTGATGAAGAACACACAAGAACACAAGATATAGCTTCTTGGAGAAGCTAAAGCTTTAGAAGCTTGGGAGAGTTTATTGCTTTGGGTAGGGAGATTTGGTGGAATGTTCAACTTAACTTACAAATGAGCCCAAATGGGCATTATATACTGCTTTCCAAGGGCTGCCCGCCCTTTACACGTGGAGCCTCCAGATTGGACCTTCATTCTGCCCGAAAAGGTGATTTGATGGCGCATTTAATGCTAAACCGCCTTCGGTGCTCGTCCTCGCCGAGATGTCGAGGAGCTGGGCCATGGTGGTCGCCGGAGGGCCGTCGAGGAGAGTGGTCGCCACGCTCCATGTTGTCTCCCAATACTTCAATACTTAAAACATCTTAACTAAGAATAAGCACGTGCTCGCCACATACTTGGGCGAGCAGCTAACTAAGAGAGTGCTCGCCAACATCTTTGGACGAGCACTTAAATATATTAAATACATTAAATCTATTACATTTCCTTGGTCTTGTTGACTAGTCGTCGCACGACTTTGTTGACTGGTCCTCGCCACGTAAGATGGTGACTAGGATTGACTAGTCAAAGATTGACCTCTTTGACTAGGTATAACAATGTTCTTACAGAGTCCGTCAATCACATTCCCATAAAGAAAAGCATTTAGCTTGAGAAACAATTCTAGTGCCTCATCAATCCTATTCTCCATAAACAAACCTCTCAATAAGGTGGAGAAGGTTATTGCATCCGGAGCACAGCCACGCTTAAAGAAGATGCCGAGAACAGGAAACCCATAAGAGGCACGGTTGCAATGACAATAACTTTTGATTACAATCGTAAGAGTACACTTATCTACTGGAACCCCCAAACTGCAGATCATGTGTTTGAAGAGACCAATGGCCGTAGAATACTCTCTTTGAGATTGACAACGCGGTTAAGCAATCGGGTAAATTGTACGAGAGAAGGGAGAGGCGTCGTTGTGGACATCTTCTCATACAAAGCAAGAGCATCCTCACGAGAATTGCAAACAGATTTAGAGAAAAAACGATTGTATTTGTGGATGTGAGAGAAAAGTTGAAAAGGGCGAAAGAATGTGTTCATCATATATGTTGTAATAATCATAAAATAAAAGTTGTCATTAGAGATTTCAGCAAATGTATGGAAATAGTATTATATGTTTTTCTTCATGTTGAATGTATAGGTAGTAGGACACGTGTTGAATGTTAATTAGTTATCACATAACAAACAAACTCTGCTGCAACGGATATGTTGTGATTCCACTGTATCAATATTAACTCTGCAGCAGATATGGTGTGATCAGTATTTAAGGGAATTAGTTAGTTAATCTGTGTGTAATTGTATGATTTTGGGATTAAAATGATACTCATGAAGAAGAAGCTCATAAAACAAACTACTCAGGACTCTGCAGTCTGCAATGCAAATGGATTAGGATTATATGCTGCCTGTGATTCCCCTGTATGTACTATGTACCAGTACTACTCTCATCTTGACCGTTGAAAATTAATGTATGTATACATTAATTAATACACAAGCAAATTCTTTTAAATGTTAATTACCTCTCTCTCTCTCACTGCAACGGATTTTTATCTTTTTCACTTATATACACAACCAAATACTTTCTCCCATTTTCCCGCCAAACTAAACAAGATTTGTTCATTTGTTGTAACTTTAAAGTTTCTAATTTCCATAACATTTTAGGGTTTTACTATTCGTTGCCGCAAAAAACAACATACTCCCTCCGTCCTGTGATTATTTGCACACTTTTCTTAACTGGACGTTCCAACATTATTTCCACACTCCATAATAAAAGAAAATAACTAACATAATCTTTACCAATAATACCCCTCCTTTATTCTATTTGGGCCCACAACTTAACCCTCTCCACCCACTTTAGTCAATGAATTACCAATAATACCCCTCCTTTATTATATTTTACACATCACTATATTCCATTTTCTTAAACTCCGTGATGGTCAAACCATGCTAAAAATGCTGGGACGGAGGGAGTACATAACAAGTACTCTGTCCCATGATTTTATGCACACTTTCCTTAATGGGCGTACCACACACTCCAAAAAAGGAAACAACTCACATAATTTTTACTAATAATATCTCTCACTTTAATCAATGAATTACCAATAATACCCCTCCTTTATTTTACCTTACACACCATTTTATATTATTTTCTTAATTTCTGTGCCGGTCAAAATGTGCATAAAATCCTGGGACGGAGGGAGTATAAATTTAAGTTGTATAAAGTCAAAACGAACAAAAGATGAGCAAAAACAGAGCCAAACGAGCAAAAAAAAAACGTCGAACCGTCGATTCAAAACCGAACCCACAATTCGAAAACCGTTACCACCGATTTGTCGTTTCAGTAGCAATTTTTGACAAGTCGTAACCAACGGTTTTATCAGATTGCCCATGTCTAAACAGTAGGAGAGAATCTTTTAATCACAACCACGCACGGGTTCAAGCTCAAAATTTCAGAACATAAACGAGTGAAATGAGTGTAGTTCTTCAGATACAAATACAAATATGTCATGAAAAGTTTAAGAGTTGCTCCTCTATAATAAAAAAAAATCTCACTGTCAATACCTTAAGCATCTCACACACATCTTTTTCCACTAGGAATGTCAAAATGACCTGCCCCGAAAGATTTTGACCTACTCAGTCAGCCACGCCCCGCACGCAGAGTAAGGCAGGCATTGGTTTACTTATTTATTGCTCTGTCCTGCCCTACCCCGCCCTGTCATGTACCGAATTTAAATATATATATATATATATATATATATATATATAATGATTTAATTAAGTAAACTGACCCTAATTTATACCAATATTTATTTTAGTTTAGTTTAATGATGAATTTTAATGTTTAGTTTATATCATTTTAAATAATTTATATACATATAAAATGAGACTTGGGGCAAGGAAGGGCGAGACTAAAAAATGTTGCCCCATATCAATCGTGGGGCAGGGCAGGTACCCGTGCGGAGTAGGGCAGGGCATAAAATGTTGCCCCGTAGCAGATCATGGGGCAGGGCGGATGCGTATATGCGCGGGGCAGGTTTGGATATTGAGATACCCGCCCTGCTCTGCCCCATTGTCATCCCTATTTTCCACCAACTAAGTACTGCTCATTATAATCACAACATTCTCAGACATAATATCAAACACTTTGAGTGCATCAAATTCTATTAATCATTCAATTTACTCCATCTTTCCCTACGTTTACATACTCTGTTCTATCACAACTTCTTGGGCTAAATTAAAATAAAATTGGGTAGATCTCTTGTAGACTCAATTCCTTATAAGGAATTGAGTATTATCTATTTTACGTTAAAAATAAAATACGCGAAAATATGTATGTTAATTAATGTAGCTCAAATTGTTGTTCATAGTCTATTTTACGTGGAAAGTGTAACATGCATTTTACAATTCACATATAATTTTTTTAATTATAAAAGTGCATGTTGAAAATAAGGAAAAGTGTAACATGCATTTTACAATTTTTTTAGCATGTTATTTTACAATGTTTGCAATAATAATTTCAGTTATAATGACATACTTTTTTTAATTATAAAAATGCATGTTGAAATAAGGAAAAGTGTAACATGCATTTTACAATTTTTTAGCATGTTATTTTGCAATGTTTACAATAATAATTTCAGTTATAATGACATACACTGTTGGGATATGAATCCTATAGACAAGTCCTAAATGATGATAAAAGATAAAAGATGAAGTTTTGATAAGCCAAAAGTAGACTTGAATATTTTCTAAGTGTTGACTGATCTAGTCTAGTTAAGAAGAAGTCATCTTGTACAGATCAGTAGAGTTCACAAGACAAGTACTAGTTCACAAGACAAGTACTAGTTCAAAAGACAAGTATTCACATGAGTTAACATATGAAAAGACAAGTACTTATAATCTGTTGATACTTTGATTATATTTCATTGTTTAGATTGTTATTGAGCTATGAATAATTGTTGTATAGAGCTCATGATTTTGAATGTAATAGATATATTGATGTATAGTTCTATAAGTTGACTAAGCTTTATAACAAGAGCTTAATGTAATGTAATAGTCTTGTTAGGATTAGATGATAGGACTAGATTAGTTCTATGTTGTAATCTGAAGAAGTCTACTGCACAAGACAAGTAGAAGACGCAGTCTACTACTACTGGACAAGACAAGTGCGCGACTCAACAAGACAGGTCAACTTGAAGTTAGTTACAAAAGCGTGTTAAAGATAAAGATTGAAGAGTTAGTTAAGGAATAACTAATTAACTGAAGAAACGCGTGAAAGGATAAGAAGAACAGTTACAAGTTAGGTTTCAAGAAAAGGTTGTTACACAGCTGAAAGTTCTTGGAATTGGAAGTCTATAAATACCCCATGGTATTCTACATTTGAAGACTACTGTTATCAAAAGAATTGAAGCATTCAAGGAAATATACTCTCAGAGTTTGAAGTTCAGAAAGTGAAGCTACACAAGACAAGTGAAGATCGAAGAAGGCTACTACTGAACGAAGAGAAGTTTTATTTTTGTGTTTTACTGTTTCAAGTTGCTAGATACTTGTAAATCGCTAGTTAGATCGTAGAGGCACTTGGTAGTGTTGTCGAGAAGATCTAAGTCTTATATCTTGGGACTTAAAATCACAAGAACACTCGATTGGAAGAGTTAATAAATTTCACGACTGGAGTTGTGAGAGTGGATGTAGACAAGTTGTCGAACCACTATAAAATCGTTGTGTGTTGATTTACTTTACTGTTTGTTTAATTGCTTAATTGATTAATTGCCTATCTAAACAAGACAAGTAGAGTATTCATCAAGAAGCTCAAATTCCGAATATAAGTTGAGTATAAATTTGATTGGGCTCATTGTTACTTTGATAAATTCCGCATTACGTATTCTGATATATTGAAAGATTTTTAAAAGTCTATTCACCCCTCCCCTCTAGACTTTTACTAGCTTACTCAATATTATTAACTCAACTTGGGACCAACAAGTGGTATCAGAGCAGTAGTTTTCGAACTGCTGTTTCTTGATAACATTTAAAGACTTTGGGTGAAGTCTTGGTTCGTTTCTGTTCTGATTCATACCACACTTTCTTGATATATCTGTATCTTGATTTCTTGCTACTATCCTATCTGATCAAACTGCTAAACATGTCTCTTGAGATAAGTGCTAACAAACTTCCCAAGTTCTCTGTTCAGGACTACGACTACTGGAAGTTGAGAATGGAAGCCATTTTCAGCTCAACTCATGATCTGATGGTATCTGTGATCAAAGAAGGACCAGTCGTTACCATGATCAGAAATACTGCTACATTGGACCCAACCAAAGAAGTTGGAGAGCTAATTGTTAAACCAAGGTCAGAACTGACTTCTGAAGAAATGCGTCAAAACAATTTGGACAGTCTTGCTAAGAATTATATTTTACACACCTTGCCAAACGAGTATCTTGGTAAAGTGTTAAAATGTAAGACTGCCAAGCAAATGTGGGACAAATTATCTGTTCTTTGTGAAGGCACTACGCTGATCAAAGAAAGCAAACTGTCCTCAGCTGTCCAAAGATTTGAAACATTTAAGATGAAGCCAGGTGAATCCATTGATGAACTGGATACTCAATTTACTAAAATCATGAATGATCTTGAAGTACTAGGAAAGACTTACACTGAAAGAGAGATTAACCTGAGAATCTTGAAAGCTTTGGACGAAAGATGGAAAATGGTCAAAATGATCATTAAAACCACACAAGACATTGATTCGTGGCCATCAGAAACCATGTTCCAGACTCTTAAGGCGCATGAGTTCGAATTAGATGAGGAAGAACTAATTGCCAGTAGTGATAGGGAGAAAGTCGTGTCGAAGAATGTTGCCTTGAAGTCTACTTCGTCTAACAGCTCTAGAATAGACAGGTCTAAACCTGCTAGCATAAGAGATGAGTTAGAAAAATCTGATCTAAGTCTGAAAGATCAGATGAACCTTATGGTTAGGAAATTCGACAGACTAAACAAACGCTATGGTAGATATAAAAAGTTCTATATAGACTATAGAGGTTCGACTTCTAAGAACTCGTCTGAGACCAGACGAGACCGAAACTCGTCCGAAAGGAGAAACGAAGTTTCGAAAAGTAACATACGAGATAGAGAGTCAGATGATAGGAAGATTCAGCGTTCTGATAGACGAGATAAGTGCAGGGATAAGTCACCTATTAAAAGGTCTACTAACGATCCTTTATGCTATAACTGTGAGAAACCAGGTCACTACATTTACGAATGTCCAGACCTGAGCACTGATGATCGTGAAGAATGCAAGGCAAGAAGGGAAAGAAGATACAACAGGGGTAAGAAGGCAATGATGGCTAATAATGACTCTGCAACGGACTCAGACGAGTTACCATCGTCTTCGTCTAGCTACCCGTCTGATCAAGATGAAGCATTCATAGTAGATGATGGTCTCTGCTGCATGGCTAAAATTGAGCAAGAGGTATCATCTGTAACTTCATTTCAATCATGTGATGAATCAGACTCTGATGAAAGTGATACTGCCAGTAGCAAAGTAGGGAGTAGCCTTCAGCACTCTACTAGTGCAGTTGAAGACGACCTCCTACTTGCTACCCAGGCATTCATTGAAGTCAGTGACGAAAACATCATTTTAAAACAAGAAATCATTGATCTTAAGGAAGCTAAGTCCAAAGTAGATCCTAATATAACAGTCCTAAATGAACGCTTGCAAGAAGAGTTGAGTCAACTCAAAGACAAGTGTGCATTAACAGACAAGTTGTATCAAGACCTACTTAAAACTCATGCTACTGAGAAACATGAATTCAATGTTTTAAAAAGCAAGTGCAAAAAGCTTGAAGAACGTAATAAGTTCTTAGAAACCGAGGTTGTCACTCTAGACCTTAAACTTACTGACCTGGTTAACTCCTCTAAGGTTAACCTTGAACTGTCAGATAGGTATAGGGCTCCTGCTGACAAGACAGGCATAGGTGCTGAGACACCCAGCTCGTCTACTCTAGTTCCTAAGAACCCTACTATTTTCATCTCAAGCTCTTTGACTAATGATAAAGGAAAAGGACCAATGATATACGATATTGGAACTCCATCTGAAGGCACTGTACCCAAACAGACTCAAGTTAACATTCCAATTACCAAGGGAGGTAAAAAGAAAGTTAACAACAAGCATGTTCAGTCTAAGTCAAGTCAACAAAGGACTAGAAGTCGTGGACGACCTAATCAAGTCAGATACGAGGACTGGTATCCTGAGGAGACAAGTACTAGACAAGTACAAACTAGATGGAAAGAGCCTAGACCTCCTTTTATAAGGCAGTCTCAGCTCTACTCGTCTAGACCTAGATAGGAAGGTCCAAAATATCGTACACAAGCTCTAATTTGTTGTTCAAGTCATCAACATTGAACAATAAATCCAGCAGTTACAGATACTACTTGTTTTGATGTTCAAATAATAGCCAAAAAACTTTAGCCCTGTCTTTGCTACCTGCACTTAATTCCAACCCCTTCAGATGCATGGAAAGCAGACATATATACCTACAGAAAGGAACTTGACATTACTCGAAATGGATACAAAAAGTGAAAGCTATTACAAGAATTGTGTATAGCTGCCTATCATACTATTTGTTCGATCATACACTTGTACACAAGCAAACCCATCGATGACATAACGTAGCTAGGTAGGTAAAATCCTCGACCAATTTCCTTTCTCATATATAAAATACTTGCTGCTAAATCCATTAAATCCAGCTGCTCTGCAATTGCATCAACTTACCAACAACCCTGTATTCCATTTTAACCAACTTTTCTCCTATCTGTAATAATATATATATATATTCTACTCTACCCAACTAGTAACTTTAGAAACACTAAAAACCTACCCTTGATGCAATTTTAATTTGATACACACATACATACATATATATCACTATATCCACACACTAAAATCGCCACAGGGAAAAAAAAATTTAATTATTTGGATAAAGAACTAACTTACAGAGCCAGGGGTGTACGAAGGCAAGTGCGTGGGATGTGTTGTATGCACTTTTATCGGGTTGACTCGGATGTGGACTGTTTTTAGTACGATACAAACATATATGATTAAACGGGGGTTATTACGCGTTTAGGGAGTATTTATATGATGATCTAAAGAAGAACACCAAAAGTAGCTTCTTGGAGAAGCTAAAGCCTTTCAAGCTTGGGAGTGTTTATTGCTTAGGTTGAGAGTGATTCTTAGGAATAATGTAACTTGTGTACAAATGAGCCCCTTTTAGGCAATATATAGTGGTTTCTGGGGGCTGCCCGTCCTTTACACGTGGCACGCCCTCATTGGACCTATCTTCTGCCCGAAAAGGTGATTTGATGGCGCATTTAATGCTAAACCGCCTTAGGTGTTCGTCCTCGCCGAGATGCCGAGGAGCTGGGCCATGGTGGTCGCCGGAGGACCTTCGAGGAGTGTGGTCGCCACGCTCCATGCTGTCTCCCAAGGCTTCAATACTTCACTTCTCTTGCTAATAAATAGGCATGTGCTCGCCACACATTTGGGCGAGCAGCTAATTAAACATGTGCTCGCCAACATCTTTGGACGAGCACTCAAATATATTAAATACACTTATTCTATTACATTTTCTTGGTCTTGTTGACTAGTCGTCGCACGACTTTGTTGACTGGTCCTCGCCACGTAAGATGGTGACTAGGATTGACTTGTCAAAGATTGACTTCTTTGACTAGGTATAACATTTGCCCCCTGGTCGCCTTTCTTCGTATTCGTAGAATGGTAAGGCGAGCAGCGTACTCGTCTTCTCAGATCTGTCTTCGACAAGCAACTCAATTTTGGAATCTTGATGACGTAAAACGGAGGTGGTCGCCTCGTTTCCTACGCCGAGCGCGCTTTCCGAAGCACTTTGATGACGATTGATGTGACCTGTGTCAGAAGCGTGATTGGCGCCCAAAAATTCAAATTTGAGCGCGTGGGGCGCGTGTCGACCTCAAAGGTCGCGCGTGGGGGTCACTTTCCGACCTCGATTTCGGAAATGACCCCAAAACTTTGGGAAAATTGCGGAAATGACCCCGTTTTTTGCACTTCAGTCCCCGATCGACTTTTGCCTATAAATAGGACCTTCCTCCTTTTCAAAACACTTTCTTCACTTTGCAAATTTCGAATTTCTTGAGCCTCCTTCCAAGCAACTCCTTCAAGCTTTTCCGGCGACTTTTGTGGTGGTTTCCGATCGTCAACAAGGTAAAAAACTCACATTTTCTTCTTTTAAAACTTTTTCCTCCCCCATTTCTAAGAAAAAATGGAGGTTGGTGGTTCCGGTGGTGGCTCCGATGGTGGTCCGCCGCCGTTGGTTGGTGGCTCTGAAGATTCCAGCGGCGGAGACCGTTTGGCTTTGGCCTTGATGGAGAGGGCATCCTCTTCGGACTCTAGGATCCACTCCCCTGATCCTATAAATGTTAACGTCCGCAACCTAGGAAAGGCAATGGTCGTCGACGTCGACGAGCTCGATGACTCCGATAGGGACGATGCCGGCAATGATGCCGAGGAGGGTGATGCCGAGGAGAGTGGCAGCGAGACTGACTCTGACCTGCGCGACCAGGGTTTGGATCGAGGGGTGGGCGAACAGATAGAAACTGCCCAAGTTGAGGAGACCTTGACGAGGAGTCTCCGCGAGGACTTTGAGGAAGTCGTTCAATATGCGGAGAGCATAAAGGACATTTTGAGTGGTAGGGAAGATTTGGGTGGCGATGAGGTCTCGAGGGAGGCCTACTATAAATATTTCAGCGAATACCTTCCTCGAGAGGTTCCTCGCCCGCATCGAGAAGCTTTCCAAACAATATACGAGGCGAGCAAGTATGCGAGCAAAGTCTCCTCAGCGCAGCTAGAGAATTCCCGAAAGAAGTATCAACTGTCGGCCGACGTCTGCTTTTTTGTTCCTCGCCCGGATGAGAGGGCCGACCAGCCGCCAGAAGGCATGGTCGCCGTCAACATCGGCATGATGGAGGCAGGGCTGAGGTTCCCCCTACACCCCAACATCTCAAATTTCTTACACTTCTTGAATGTGGCCCCTTCTCAAATTCTTCCGAACGGTTGGTCGAACCTGATCAGAATTCTTACACTGTTCGGCCTGGTGGCGGCCGAGAATGGATGTCGGAACACATGGCTCAGCCCGAAGGAGATTAACTATCTCCTTCAGGAGGCCGAGACCGGAGGGAAAGTAGGCCATGGATACTATTATGTGAGAGGCCGTGACAATTTTAAATTGGTTGAAGGGGTTCCCAACAAGATTAGAGATTGGAAAACCAACTGGTGGTGGGTAGCCGGGGACTGGAAAAGTCCAGTGAGGCCGGATGGATCCTCTGATCGCATTCCCATCGAGACTGATTATCAACGAATTCGTGGTAAGTTTTTTTTACTTCTGCTCGTTCTTGTCTATACTGAATAACTCATCGTTTTTGTAGGTGAAACTGTTCGTAAGAAGACTGCCGATCACCGTCTCACTCCTCTCTTCCAATACCATGTTTGCTGCGTTCTCAATCGTCGCTACCTGGAGAGGTCCTGCCGATTTCTGAACAGGGAGTGTATGCGTGAGCGAGCAGGTCTCAGAGTACCTCCTCATCATTTCACTCGAGAGTTCCCTCCAGGTATCAAAATATTTCTAAGTTTTTTTTATTACTCTTCGTAGACACTAACTTCTCGTTCTTCTTTTTAGTAGTGGTTCCACAGAGGGTTGTTACTTATCTTCCTCCCACTGTTGAAGTCGATCGCATAAAATCGAACAGGATGCTTCAACAAGCAAGAATGCTCCGCGAGCGCAAGATCGTTGATGGCGCTGGCAAGAAAAGGAAGGGAGCGGAGAGCTCGGGGGCTCCACCCAAAAAGGTTGCTAAACCAACCCGAGGGGGTTCTTCTCGCCCACCTACTACCGAGCAGAGGGTCGCGCCAATTGGCGGAAAGAGGATCTCGCCGAGGAGATCTCCTCCGCCGAGGGGTGACTCGCCTCCCACCATACAGGTCGTATCCCCTCCTCCCCGAAGCACTCGGTCGCGAGAGACCGCAGCGAGCTCGTCGGCCGGGGAGAGGGATCCGGGAGATAACACACTTCTCGGCTGGGATGCCGCAAGGGTTGCCAAGTAATCTTACTTATCAAAAAGACTTTTAGAATATTTTCAAGTACCTTTTTTCTAATTTTTTCCTTCTTCTCTAATAGTGTTGCCGACTATCCGATCGCCCAACCCTTCAATGAGAACCTTCTCGGCTTCTACCGGTCGCGGGATCCGGTCGACAGAGAGTCTCTGAATCCGATCGCACTGAGGGCGGTGAAGCACCTGCCTCGATCGTTGACGACCACTTTGGTCGATGAGGTCAACAACCACACCGCCATGGAAAATGCGCGCCTGGTTGCCATTGATTTGAGCCGAGCCTCTTACACCATAGAGAAGCTCGCCTGCCAGATCGCTGATGGTCGCAAGATCAGCGAAGACAGGGGTGCGAAGCTTGCCCAAATGGCCAAGGCTAAAGCTGTCGTCGAAGGGCAGATGGTCGCCTCTGAGGAGAAGGTGGTCGACCTTGAGACCAAATTGGCCGATGCTGAGGCAAAGTTGGCCGATTCTGAGGCCCAACTTGAGACGGTTCGAAAGAAGGATCAAGAAGATCTCCAAGAGATCGAACGTCTCCGTGCTCGCCTCAAGACTGCCGAGGACGAGGTAAGAACTCTTGCAAACAAATCTGCAGATGATGAGGAAGAGTTGGCCACTCTTCGACAAGAGCTGGTCGCTATGACGGATGAGCGAGATGAGATCACTGAACTCGCTGGGAGTATGGCTATTCTATCAGTGGCGCTCACTGCCCACGGGCTTATTCATAGCCTGTTGGAAGTTCATCCGGAAGTGGACGTGACTCCGCTCGGGGGGTTTCTGGATGACCTCCTTATGAAAGAAAATCCTCAGCCGGAATCAGAACTCCCTTTGCTCCCTCTAATGAAACTGGGACTTCAGTTCCCTAGACTTTTGGGTGTTCCGGTTTTTTTCACGGATCCTCCGCAAGAACGCCCCGCTCAGCAAAACGAGCAGGATGCTGCCGCCGAGGGGGAAGTTGCCGGCGAGCAGGATGCTGCTGCCGAGGGGGAAGTTGCCGGCGAGCAGGATGTTGCTGGCGAGGGGAATACTACAGAGACTTAGTTTCTCTTTTTTTTTTTTTTTTTTGTTTAGAACTGCTCGGCCACTAAGGCCTTTTTTTGTAATTTCAGCCTCTTAAGGCTTTTCAATGAATGGAACTTTTGCTTGTATGCAGTTTGATTTCAATTTGTGTTATGATAATTTTTTGCAAGTACTTTTAATAAATACTTCTTATTTTTCTTTCATTGGTTTGCGTTCGATGTTGTTATCTTGCGAGCATCTTTAAGAAAGAGTGCTCGTCTTTCCTTTGCGAGCCTCTAAGAAAGAGTGCTCGTCTTTGCTTTGCGAGATTCTAAGAAAGAGTGCTCGTCTTTCCTTTTCGAGACTCTAAGAAAGAGTGCTCGTCTTTCCTTTGCGAGACTCTAAGAAAGAGTGCTCGTCTTTCCTTTGCGAGACTCTAAGAAAGAGTGCTCGTCTTTTAGAGTTAACCATTCGTCGGTTGAACTCTTTGTTTGATAGGTAGTGATCGTCTTCGCCACTACCTTGCGAGCATCTTTAAGAAAGAGTGCTCGTCTTTTGTTTCCTAGATGGCTACGCAGAGCCTTGTCTAAAATTTCAAATTTATCTAACACTTGATGGAAATTTAAAACTTTACTTGTATTGAAATGATGATTAGATACAAACTATACAAATATGAAAAAATTAAAAACTTACTGGTAATACTTCTTCAGCTTGACCGCATTCCATGGGTACTTGCTCGGCTTGCCCTCCAGATCTTCTAGCTCGTACGATCCGTTCAGGAGTGTGCGCGTTATTCGGTACAGACCCTCCCAAGTCGGGCCAAGTATGCTGATGGACTGCTCCATCGCCCTCTGAAGTACGAGCTGGTCGATAGTGAACTGGCGAGCACGTACTTTGGTGTTGTAGTAGCGTTCTGACCTTTGTTTGTAGACCACATTCTTCTCGTCCGCTGTTAGCCTTCGCTCTTCTAGGAAGTCCAAGTCGGAGAGCTGTGCATCGTTATTCAACTGCTCGTCATAATTTGTCACTCGAAAAGTTGGGACTTGCCCCTCTGCTGGTATGACAGCTTCGGTTCCGAACGCGTGCGCGAACGGAGTTTCACCAGTAGAATTCCTTGTGGTCGTCCGATATGCCCACAGAACCATGTGCAGCTCGTCCGCCCATTTGCCCTTCAATCCATCCAGCTTAGCTTTCAAGGTGTGCTTGATGATTTTGTTGATCGCCTCTACTTGACCATTTGATTGTGGATGATAGGGTGTTGAAAAAAATTTCTTGATGTTCCACTCTGAGCAGAAATTTAGCATGTCTTGACTTGTGAATTGACGTCCGTTGTCGGTCACTATTGCTCGTGGTAGGCCGAACCTGCAAATTATGTTCTTCCAAATGAAGCTTGTCATTTGGTGAAGTAATCGACTGCTACGACTACGAAAGTTACTCCCCCAGCAGCTAGTGGGAAAGGTCCGATGATGTAGATCCCCCACTTCGCGAAAGGCCACGAACTATACACCGAGATGAGCTCGTCTGGTGGTGAGTGAATGGCGGGAGCGAAGGCTTGACATCTCTTGCACGTCTGCGCGTAATGGATTGCATCTTTCTTCAGTGTTGGCCAAAAGTAGCCTTGCCTTATGATTTTTAAAGCGAGCGCTTGCCCCCCCGTATGATTTCCACACGCTCCCTCGTGGATTTCATGCATGACGATCTTCGCTTCGTCTTCTCCGAGGCATTTCAATAAAGGCATTGAAAAACCCCGTTTATACAGCTGGTCGCCCACAATTGTGTACCTTGCGGACCTGAGTTGCAATCTGGTTGCTTTCACTTTGTCTGTCGGGAGCTCGCCGGTCTTGATGTACTTGGTGATCGGCGTCCTCCAGTCCTCGTCGCTGGTCGCTTCAACCTGCAAAATTTGACCTCTGTTCACCGATGGGGAAGAAATTTTAGTGATGGTTGCTTCTGAAAATATTGCCTCCCCCTCTGAAGTGGCCAGCCGAGCTAACGCATCTGCTTGCGTATTTTCCTCCCTAGGGATTTGCTCGATGTGGAATTGATCAAATTGCTCGAGTAATCCTTTCACTAGGTCTTGATACTTTATCATTTGATCGCCGCGAGCCTCGTAGTCGCCCGTAATTTGACATACAACCAGCTGAGAGTCAGATAAAATTTTGAGTTTTCTGGCGCCCACGGCCATAGCCATCTTGATTCCTGCAACCAGAGCCTCGTACTCTGCTTCGTTGTTGGTCGCCCGATACTCAAACTCGATCGCCGAAGCAAACGTCTGTCCGGTTGGGCTGGTGAGGACAACTCCTGCCCCTGCTTTGGTGCTCGTCGACGAGCCATCGACGAACAGTGTCCAAGGAAGTTCGATTCCCTCGTCCAATTTCTCTGGGAAAGTGAGCTCTACAATGAATTCTGCCAGCACTTGTCCCTTGATTGTCGTTCTGGGTGCGTAGGTGAGACCAAATTGCCCGATCTCCACCGACCACTTCAAAAGTCTTCCCGTGGTATCCGGACGATGCACTGCTCGTCGGAGCGGAAAGGTGGTTAGGACGACCACCTCGTGGTCGAACAGATATTGCCTTAATTTTCTGACGCTCATGACTAGTGCGTACGCCAATTTTTTCATTGGAGTGTATCTCAATGACTTGGATGTATTTTTGCACACTTTTTACAACTATACGATCCCCACAAGCGTATGGGTTCGTTAGTAGTACGATAAGTATACCAAATAAAATTTCGTTCCAAGGACTTAATTGAGTGCTAGTGAATCCCTAAAGTTACAAGTAAGTATGCTATTGTAGTAACTAAATGATGTGTTTTGGATTTTCGAAAATAAGCACAAAAATAGTAAACTATATTAACTAAAGAAATAAGAACTAGTGACAAGAAATGACAATCTATCTAACTTTCTTTTGGAAAGTGCAAGGGAAGTGTATTGCCTCGGGTGTTTCCGTTTTGTGAGCAATTAAGTGAACTAGTGAACTAATTACATGATTTTACTACAAATTTTGGTTAAGCTAAAGGCTATCACATAAGTGTGCAAACCCCCTCGAAAGGCATAGGTAAACATCGTGCATTGATTAGCAATTATAGGATCTAACCAAATACCATAAGCTCCTAAGATAGTGTTGCATAAGCACTTTCAACACGGTTACTAATGCTTATGAAACGCCCTCTCACCAAACTCCTAGACGACCTCTATTCGTTTAGTGTCTAAGGTTGTCGGTCTAGCCATTAACACCCCTCTCGGGTGAGCTAATTACTAATTAATTTCTATTCAATTGATCAAAGCTCACACTCACACTCCCAATCATGCTACCCAACTCTCGTTGCAATAAACATAATCGAACATGCTTGCTAATAGGGTTGATCAACCAAATGAATCAATCAAAGTACAACTCTAGAAACATAAACACTAAAATTATAAGCTAATCATGCAATTAATCCACAATTACACTAAATTATCATCAAAACATCCACACCCAAGGCAATTGAGGATTAGCCCATGGTTCTAGAAGAGAATCCCATGGCTACAACAACAAATAACATCAAACTCATAATAAAATAACAAGAGATTGAAGAAATTAAGAAAATACCAAATTGAATTGCAAAATAGAGTAATATCACCTTGATCATACGAATTTAGCTACAAAACGATGTAATAGACGATGCCCGATGATAATCGTAGCTTGATTTGAAGTAAACACCACTATTCTATCTAATCTATTGAAGAAATTAAACTAAAAATGAAGAACACCTACAACTATGTGAATGTGTGTGTGGAAAATGCTTGTAAAAGGAGTTCTCCCTTTGGATTTTAAGAAATGGAGTTTATATAGTGTTTGGGAAGGGTTTGAATGGCATAATTGCAAGTTGATCCCTCAAAAATGGAGAAAATACAAGTTTGGCACCGAAAATGGGGTGAATCGGCCGAGTTGGGGTCACTCGGCCGAGTGGGACACTTAAGAAGCGTGTAGCAACTCTTTCCAGCCGAGACTCGGCCGAGTGAGGGTCACTCGGCCGAGTGGTCTTCAATTCCAGGAGCTACGACATTCAACCTTACTCGGCCGAGTGCGCAGTAAAATGCAAAATTGCAGATTCGGCCGAGTAACCTTACTCGGTCGAGTGATGTCCGATTCAGGAGCTACGCATTCAACCTTACTCGGCCGAGTGCGCAGTAAAATGCAAAATTGCAGATTCGGCCGAGTAACCTCACTCGGTCGAGTGCCTCTTCACCTTCTCGTTCCATGCATAACTTTCGCCTCGGATGTCGGATTGACTCGATTCCTTTGGCTAATCCACTCCGTTTTTCGAGACGAATCCAACCGTGCACTCCTCTTTCCGGTCCGATCACTTGTGGTATGTGTTTTGCTCCGATTTCCATCGTATTTCCTACACAATCGACAAAACACAACCTTTCTCTCATTTCGGCTTAAACAATCATATTCACTGTATAATTCAATGAAATCAACATCAAATGAGCTTCAAATATGCATCTAAATCGTGTAAATTCCACCCGAATCACTCAACTCCGCATCTCTCAGTGTTTGACTTACGTAGTAGATAGGCAGATGTGTGCTCCCCTCAGCTCGGACGAGCACTAAACTGATCGCACAGTCAGTGGCCGCCAAGTATAGATACAAAATTTCACCGGGGACTGGCTTAGATAGGACTTTCGGATCCGATAGATATTCCTTTAATTTTTCGAAATCTTTCTCACACTCATCGGTCCACTCGAACTTTCCTTTTTTCAGAGCGTCGAAAAAAGGTTTGCAACGATCGCCCGTGCGTGCAATGAATCTATTCAGCGATGCAAGGCATCCTGTCAACCTCTGAACTTCTTTCACGTTCCTTGGGCTTTGCATATTGATGACTGCTTGAATTTTACTCGGATTTACCTCGATGCCCCGCTGGCTAACCAAGTGCCCCAGAAATTTTCCTGAGCTAACTCCAAAACTGCATTTCTTTGGATTTAACTTCATGTTGTACTCTTTTAGGATATCGAAAGTCATGGCAAGGTGGTGTAGGTGATCTTCCTTCCGTAAGCTTTTGACAACGATGTCGTCGATATAGACCTCCACCATCTCGCCGATGTGTTTCTCAAACATCTTGTTTACCAGTCTTTGGTACGTTGCCCCCGCGTTTTTCAAACCGAAAGGCATTCTCTTCCAGCTATACATATCAAGCGCAGTCATGAAGGCCGTATGTCGCTGGTCGTCGGGATGCATTGCAATCTGATGGTACCCTGCGAAGGCATCCATGAAAGTTAACATCTCGTGCCCCGCTGTGTTATCTACTAGGTGATCAATGTGGGGCATCGGAAAGTGATCTTTCGGACAGGCGTCGTTTAAATCTGTGAAGTCTATACACAATCTCCACGACCCGGTCGTTTTTTTTACGAGCACTGGATTTGCCAACCACTCGGGATCAGTTCCAGTTTTCTCGATTAATTTTTTGTCGATCAATTTCTTGATTTCGACTGCCAAAGCCGCACTTTTATCAGGCCCAAATTTCCTTCGTTTTTGGGTGATGGGTCTCCTTGCTGGATCAATATTCAATCTGTGGCAGGCATGATTCGTGGGAATGCCCACCATATCTTCGTGCGACCAGGCGAATGCACCGATGTTTTCTTTCAAAAATGCGACCATGTCTGATCGCAAATGTTCTGGTAAATTCGAGCCTATGAATGCCTCGAGTTCGGGACGAGCTTCATTTAAATGGATGGTTTCAAGGTCCTCCACTGAAGTTGCCCGTTCTTTAGGCTCCTTCCAACGAGGGTCCTCAATTCCGAATTCTGGCTCAAAACCTAACCTAGGCTCCAGATCTGGAAAGTTCTCTGGAGACTGGTCGTCGGGGATCTGGTCGCTCGAATCTGTCTGCTCGTCGATTTCCATTGGGGTGTGGTTGTCCACTTCCATGGAGGCGTGTTCGTTCGCCTCCACTTGGTGGTCGTCGGAACTACGACTGCACTCCCCAACTTCAATCTTTCGGTACTTGCTAGGAAGACCCTCCAAGTAGTTCATTTGTTCTGTTTGTGTTTGACACTCAATATACTTTCCAACCATAGCACTTTCCTTAGAATGACGTTTTGCAAAATGGACGAGACACTCCCTCGCCCGCGTCTGATCGCCCTTGACGGTTATAACTCCCGCCGGGGTTGGAAATTTTACACAGTAATAAAAGGTAGAAACGGCCGCCTTGAACTCGTTGAAGAAAGGTCGGCCAAGGAACACATTGTAGGACGAAGGCATGTCAATGACCAAGAAGTCGAGCTGCCTAGCATGATGCATCTCAGGCTCTTTTGACGATGCCAACTCCAGAGACAGTCTGATTTTCCTAATGGGAAGGTTGCGTGTGTCCCCGAAACCTACGATTATATCATCGCAAGGCTCGATGTAATCTTCATATCCACCAAGAGCATCCAAGGTATGTTTGAAAAGGATGTTGGTGTATGCCCCAGTGTCGACCATCATCCGATGATGTTTGTTCCCATGATTTTCCCTGTGATGACCAAAGCATCATTGTTTGGTTGCACCACGCCATTCAAATCGTCGTTTGTGAAAATGAGTTGGTGGGATGGAGGCTGCTCGGCAGAAGGGGCGACGCACACTTGATGCACGTTGTTAAGTGCTCGCACCTCACTCTGTTGTCGGCGAACAGACAGAGTTTTCCCGGACTGAGTTCCCCCCAAGGGGCCTTCCAAAACCAGGCATGCTCCGCCCACATTATCGATATCGCCTGGCGGATTGTTCGGCATGGGGGGAGCCAGTTTCTGGCGATTGAGCTGCTGGCGAAGGTCGTCGTTGTCGTCGCGACGCTTCTTGCCCCGGTTGTCGCCATTTCCTCCTCCGGACTTGATGAATTGGGTGAGCTTACCCTCATTGTAAAGTTTGAAAAGATTTCTCACCAAGTCTCGGCACCCATTGGTGTGGTGGCCGACAGAGTTGTGGTAGTTGCAAAACTTACTACCATCGAGATTTGCATCGCTCGTATGCATTGGTTTTGCTTGGGGGAGCAGATTCTTTCCCCTGATTGCGTCGTAGATGCCCCTAGGATCCATAGTGAGGGCTTCCCTGAACTGAAGAATCTCAGGAGACTCCTCGAAAGGCCTGAAGTTCTCTGGGCGAGCACTGTCAGCCTGAGTGGTCGCCTTCTTGGGCTGGGAAGATTCCCCAGTGTTGGTGTTTTTCTTGGGCCAAACTCTCTTGGACGTGTCAGGCTGCTCGTTAGCCTTGGAAGCGTCCATGATTTCCTCCATTTGGATGAAGTTCCCAGCCCTCGTGCGGAAATACGCATAAGAAACTGGGAAAGTAAGGTGGATAGATTCCCAGAGCTTGGTACCTATCCTTAGACCGGAAACAGCCGAGATCAGTTTTGTCTCATCGTTTACGGCCTCTCCATCGATCACCAGCCTATCAAAGCGCTCGATGAAGTCCTTTCCTGACTCATTCAGTGATTGGCGAACGTTTGCCAAACGTTGCTTTGATGCTGGGCGAGCAGCAATGGACCCGTAGTAGGTCAGAAAGTATTGTCCCAGCTCATGGAATGAGGTGATAGATCCGGCACTCAAAGTTGTGTACCAACGATGAGCCCGATCTCCCAAGGTTAGGGAGAAGTTTCTGCACTGGGTAGCGTCTGTTGCCCCGATTGAGGCCATATAGTTGGAGTACTTGGACAAGTGTACTCTGGGGTCGGACATCCCATCGTATGCCGCCATGGAGGGCATTTGGATCTTCCTTTGAATGGGGGCGGTAAGGATTGCAACACTTAGTGGAGGTGCGGGCAGACTGATTGGCGGAGTGGTCCCTTGCTTCGAGGCGACCACCTCTGCTCGCAGAGCATCCATCTCTAGTTTCATCAATTTTTGTGTTTGGAGGAACTGGGCGATTTGCCTCTCCTCGGCAGTTTGTGCTCGGGGGACGACGACCTCGTCGCGTCGGCTCCCTTGGGATGCTGCCGGACGATCATCATGATGTGATCGCCTGGGAGAATGGCTATCAGAATGGTGGCCGCGATAACTCTTCGTCGGAGCTCGCGAACCCTTCCCTGGTCCCACTCGATCTAGAGCTGAGACTCTGTCGCCCTGATCTCTCTTGTCAGCGCGATGGTGGTGGTCGGCCTTTTCTGGTCGGCCGTCCACATTGAAAGGCACTCGGCGAGGAGCCCTTCCATCTTTGTCGTCCATCCGGTTGAAAACCGAATTTCTCTGTCGCGAGTCTCCCGTGTGGCTATTGTGGGAGTGCTCGTCGGCTTTGTTTTTGCCTTTGTCTTGGGGACGAGAAAGGTGTGAGTGATAGGAGCGGTCGTCCTCTCTCCCCTTCGCTTTGCGAGCTTCTTCGAAGGCCCGATCCTTGGCCTTCTCAAGCTCTTCATTCTGTCTCTTCCTCTCCGTGAGGTAATCACAGAGATCTTTCAAATGTTGGGGATCATTCAGAATGTCTCCCATGTTCAAGTTAGCAAAAGGGTTTGCCGGCGGAACCACCGGCGGCGAAGGGTGCTCGTTCCCTCCGTGCGGTGGGATTCCGTTAAGATTCGTATGTTGAGACATCGTTTAAAGAGTGTCTCTTCTTAGATTACAAAGTAATGATCTAAAAAACGAAAGATTAAAGTTCTTACGCAGAAGAACGTGCTATTACAACTACTAGATTTAGCAAAGCAACAACAAAAGAAGCTTGAAAACACAAATACAAGGAGATCAAACTCCAAAATATGCTACGAAAACTGAAAAATGTTCAAGAACACGAAGAACTCTAAATGATGCTTTAAACGGTAGATATACCGATTAAAACTTGAAACAGGGAGTTTGCTAACCGATCGCTCGATGATCGGACGAAACTTTGATGATAAACACGTAAAAAGGTCCCCTCCCTCTAGCGCCAAATGTTGTATGCACTTTTATCGGGTTGACTCGGATGTGGACTGTTTTTAGTACGATACAAACATATATGATTAAACGGGGGTTATTACGCGTTTAGGGAGTATTTATATGATGATCTTGATGATCTAAAGAAGAACAAAGAAGAACACTAAAAGTAGCTTCTTGGAGAAGCTAAAGCCTTTCAAGCTTGGGAGTGTTTATTGCTTAGGTTGAGAGTGATTCTTAGGAATAATGTAACTTGTGTACAAATGAGCCCCTTTTAGGCATTATATAGTGGTTTCTGGGGGTTGCCCGTCCTTTACACGTGGCACGCCCTCATTGGACCTATCTTCTGCCCGAAAAGGTGATTTGATGGCGCATTTAATGCTAAACCGCCTTAGGTGCTCATCCTCGCCGAGATGCCGAGGAGCTGGGCCATGGTGGTCGCCGGAGGACCTTCGAGGAGTGTGGTCGCCACGCTCCATGCTGTCTCCCAAGGCTTCAATACTTAACTTCTCTTGCTAATAAATAGGCATGTGCTCGCCACACATTTGGGCGAGCAGCTAACTAAACATGTGCTCGCCAACATCTTTGGACGAGCACTCAAATATATTAAATACACTTATTCTATTACATTTTCTTGGTCTTGTTGACTAGTCGTCGCACGACTTTGTTGACTGGTCCTCGCCACGTAAGATGGTGACTAGGATTGACTTGTCAAAGATTGACTTCTTTGACTAGGTATAACAGGATGACCACCTAGTATCACTTAAAAACAAAAATAACATAAAGATTCTTCATTCAAGTACAACAATTTGATTTAGCTAATTAACAATAAACCGGCTACTAAGATTTATTAATTAACTTGAATTACGAGAACTCATTAAATAACTTTTTTTTTTTTGAAGTCTCGGGTATCCGATTCTATGACCGACTAATCCCTGGGGACCAATCCCACCGCCCACTTGCGGGGGTCCCGTTTAAAGCCAGAGCTTTGCGCTCTGTATGGACAAGGCCCCATAGAAATTGTTCTCACCAAATTAGTAATTCAAATCAAACTTGCCAAATTACCACCAAATTGCACCTGCCTTTGGACTCAACAACTCAAACTCCCAATAAGTTTTGAAAGAGTAATATTAGTACTGTCTTCCACCTTCTCTTGCAGATAAAGCAACATCCCCAACATGGATGAATCCGGACTGAATCCTCGTGCATCCATTTCCTCCACAAACTTTGCAGCTTCATCATATTTTTGCCTTCCCATATAACCTCTCAACATACTAGCGTATGTAATCGCATCCGGCATTTGACGTTCTTGTTCCATCACAAAAACAAGGTTTCTAGCTGCCTCAAGTAGCCCATTTCGACAATATCCGTTTATTAGGATGTGGTATGTAACCACATCAGGTTCTAATCCTCTTGACTGGAGATCTTTAAACACAGATTATGCAGCACGGAGTTTTCCAGCTCGGCATAATGCATCCATGAGGATAGTGTAGTAAGTAATATGAAGATGATCTCCTTTGCACTCCAATTCATCTAACACTAAGAAAGCTTATTTAACATGCCCGTTCTTACACAATCCATTGAGCAAATTACAGTAAGTATAGAAGTCCGGTTTTAACCCAACAGCTTGCAACTCATCGAAAAGGTCCAGTGCAGTAGAGCATCTACCAACACAAAACAACCCCTTTAATAGAGAATTATATGTAACCACACATGGCCTCAACCCTTCACGTTGCATATCGAGAAACAGATGGATGGCATCGTCTACCTTCTTCACGGTGCAATATCCATCAATTAGAGTGGTATAGGTGTAAATATCAGGAGCGACATCCTTGCTAGACATGGAATTGATAGACATGGAATTGAAAACTTTCCTAGCTTCCTCAAGTAGCCCATTTCGACAACATCCACTTATTAGGATGTTGTATGTCACCACATCAGATTCTAAACCGATCGAATGGACAATCCATTAATCAAAGAACTGTAGATGATAACATTGGGTGAAATTCCTCTATGACACATTTCATCGAACAGCTTCAGGGCAGTGTCTATCTTCATGTTCTTACAGAGCCCATCAATCACAGTCCCATAAATGTTGATCGGTTTTATTTTGAAATCAAAGAATATTTCTCGTGAATTCAAGGTATATTCAGTTAAACTTTCGATTGTGTCTGTATATGGGAAATTAATTTGAGAAGGCATTTCAAATAAAAAATGTATAGATTTTAAATGACATGCTTTTAATAAAAATTTAAAATTCTTTCAATTTTAATTAAAAAGAGATGTTAAGTATTTAAAATTATTTCATTTACTTTTTAATTCAGATGGAATGAATTTGAATTGTGAAATTAAAATTTTTAGACCTGAATCCCTCCGTTCAAATGGAGTCTTAGTGATTTCAACATCTTTACAGGTATGTTATTGTATTTAAAATATAATTTTATCCTCTTCACAGTTCTGTTATTGTACTTAAAAGTTAGTAAAATATAATTGTATCCTATTTATACGTTTGTGTTTGTCTCATTAGAAATTACATCAAAACTCTTTGAAATTAAAGATGATATTCATAGAGATGTCACAACGGGCTAGAGGGACGGGACGGTTCAAAACCCATTTCAACCTAGTATTATTTTACGCGCTTTGACGGCCCGGTCACAGCGGGTATAGATTGAAAACTACTTAATTCAACCCAAAATGATTTGCGGACTTTAAAAGACTAGTTCACAAACTTTTTCATTAAATATTTAATATTTATAATACGTTTTAAATAATATATAAACAATGTCAACAAACAAAATTTACATAAACTTAAAATTCAAGTAACAATGTACACAAAATAGTCCAAATAAATAAAAGTTACATAAACAAAAGTAAATCGGCAAGCAAATTTCAAGTTCTATTACACGGACTAATAATAATGTGCAATTAAATAAATTTTTTAAAAAAAATATGATCAATCAAAACGGTTTATTTGTTTCCCCTAAAAAAATAAAATATGAAAAATAAAGTTAAATTAAGTATAAAGTAAAAAAAATAGTTGACTTTTATGGAAGTCTACAGAAAAGGTAATGACATTTATGTAAAATTGAGAATATTGTAAGGGTGAGGTGTATAAAGGATTTTCTATTTTAAGGGTGCGAAAGTTATTGTGGGACGGAAGGGAATATTGTATATTGAGTTCCATATTTTCTAATTTTCTTATTTCGTTTGATGCACGGTCAACAAATTACTCCATCTATTCTACAACAACTTTCACATTTTTCTGTTTGAAACCTCCCACAATTACTTTCACACATTTAAAAATGAAAACATTTTATAAAATTTACCTTCACAATATTTTCAGATTTGAACACCTATACACAAATCTTTTTTTTTTTTTTTTTTAACTTTATACATAATGATTTACAAAATTATCTCTAAACATCCTATTCATTATTATAATTTTTTAATATGGGTGTTCACTTACATATGAAAGTTAGTATAAACAGAGTGACTAATAAATTTTAGTGTGAGATCGTATGTGAGACGAATTGTTATAGAAAACGTTTATAATGTTGAGGATAATCCCTCGTCTTTCCATTTCACTTGGTCAGGTTATGTTTACTTACGGTAAATATGATTGTTCAGATTCTGGATATTCAAAATTATGTGTAATAACTATTTAACCTTTTAATGAGTTTTGTCTATTACTACTTTGTCATGAATATTTTAGACATTTTGAATAAAAATATCGGTACAATTTTCATTTTCTGGACATCCAAATTACGGGTTTACTTATGAGTTTGTGAAAAGATGTGATTCTTAATACTATATTTCAATTTGTGTGAGTATATGCATCCATATAAACACATAAAATTGAGCTACAAAAACACCCGGGGGTGTTTGTTTTGGAATTATGTAGAATGGGAGAAATTCGGATGGGGAAATCTTCATGAATAGTGATTGTGTATGTTTGTTTTAGGATGTTAAGTAGAATATAATGTAATTTTATGTCAAATCAATTGTGTAAGAGTGTGTGTTGTTGTAGTATAGGATGTAACTTTATATCAAATCAATTAGTAGGAGTGAGTGATGTTGTAATATTATAATAGTAAAATATATAGATATTTTTAGGGATGAATGTAATTGAATGTTAAAAACCAGATGTGAAATTTCGAACTAGAAAAAGACGGGGGTCACGTCCAGAAGTGTGAGTTCCAAAACAAACATGCTCTCAAGAAACAAGCATAAGATTAGATGAATTTATCCTTAATTTTTTCAATATCCATCGATATTTCTATTTATTCAAAAAAAAAAAAAAAAAAATCAAATGAATAGCTCAAGTAAATATTTAAAAGTTTTTAAACAGTTTTTGTAAATTCAATAATGAATAATGTCATGTCATACAGTAAATGTGATAACAAACAAATGATTTTAGCTCTTTAGAGCATCACTAATTCACTATAACTTCTTCATCTAACCTCCTACTATCAACATGAAACAGAGAAATTCAAAACCTCTGTTTCCAGAAAAAATTACACAAAAAAAAAAAAAATCAATGATATCCTATTCTAAAGCTCATATTGACATACTTCAACCTAATATCATTCAACATTCCAAAACACACAATTTATTTCTCAATTGTGGCACAACATTCATAATCATTTTCAGTAAGTTACCTTCTCCTCGTAGTTTATCGCGTAGCATGGATACGTTTCCTGAATCAGCAGAGAAACCCCGTCTGTACATTTCCTCTAAGAACGGCCTAACTTTGTACGCCTCGTTTCTCTTTAGCAAAATCGAGACGATAGCATTGTACGTCTTATTATCAGGAGCACACCCACTTTTTTCCATTTCAAAAAGCAACACTTTTGCATCTTCATCAAGTCCTTCCAAGAAAAGCGCGCCTATAATCATGGTGTATATTTGAACATTGGGTTGCAACCCTTTCGAAGGAAGTATGTTTGAAAGAATATCCTTCGCCCCATCAACTCTTCCACTCTTGCACAAACCATCAATGAGGGTGCCATACGTGACTATATCAGGATTAACGCCTCTGTCTTCCATAACTCTCAGTAATTCAAAAGCTTCATCAATCTTTTGATTTTGGCACAAACTATCCAAAATGATATTGTAAGAATCTAAATCAGGGTTTATATGTCGAGCTTCCATTTCCTCAACAAGCCTCCACCCATCATCATATCTACCTAAATGAAATAATCCATGAATCATGTTGGTATAAGAAACTACTGTATGCTTTAAACCTATACGCGGGATCTCATTAAAAAGACGCCAGGCTTCGTCAAGATTACCATTCTTGAGATATCCATTAATCAAACTGACATAATTTACGATATCATGCTTAAGGCCCCTCTCAACTGTGGAATCAAAGATTTCTTTAGCTTTTACCATTTGCCCTTGCATAGAGTATCCGTTTATCATAGCACTGTACGTGACAATGTTGGGACGAATATTGATTAGCACCATAAGTTCCACCATATCCTCAGCTTCTTTCATCATTCCTTGCTTGCAAAACGCATCGACCAATATACTAAACGTAATCACGTTTGGAGGTACCTTGAGATTAACCATTTCAACTAACAATAAGTATTTCACCTCATTCCATCTACAAAAACTGCACAGGCCTTGAATAATCGAACTATATGTAAAAACATTCGGATAAATACCTTTGTCTACCATCTTAGAGAGGAGTTGCAGAGCATCATCAACCATTCTGTCGCTGCACAAACCATCAATCACGGCGCTGTAAGAATAAACATTGGGTCTGTAACTAGTTTTTTCAAGAACCCGAAGCAGATCAAGAGCAGTACGAGACTGTCGAGCTTTGCAGAGCCCATTCATCACAGTTAGGATCATAACATCATCGGGCTCACACAGTTTCAAATTAAATACCTTTTCGAGTAACTTCTCTGCTTCATCAACCTTGCTAGCTAAATACAGCCCTTTCAGGAGAGTGCTGAAAGTCCGTACATTCGGTTCGTAACCATGCTTGAAGAAGCTTCCCAAGATAGAGAAAGCAAAGTCTACCTGATTCAGATGGCAACAGCAATTGATTGCGATATTCATTGCGTAGTCAGTTACTCCTACACCCCATTGACGCATTTCGTCGAACACGGAGAGGGCGAGATGGTATTCCTCCATCTGCGTAATTACACTCAACAATTTGGCGTATACGCGATCAGAAGGCTGTGGCGACATGATCAAAATTTCACGAAACAAGCGAATAGCATCGTTTGCTTCGCGAATCGAGCTGAAATCTATTGTGGGGACGCGCTGAAATCGCCTCTTTTCACGACTGACATTGTGATATTTAGCGGTAAATACTCTACGAATCAGCAGAATAGCAGCGGAACGAGAGGCCTTTCGCATCATCCTTTCCAAAGATTAAGTGAAGAGAGAATTCAAGAACATAGAGCTGAGAGTTAATGGCGGTGGATTTTCTCTTGGAAAGCTTCAAACGTGGTACGACGTCGTCCAGGGGTGCTTGAGCAAAGCTGTGGCTTATAACCTTATTGGGCTCAAAAGTCAAAACCGACACAGGACCATAATTAATAAGCCCATTTGGGTAAATTGGAAAAGGGTTTGACTATATGCACCTCCATTTCGGAGAGATGCACTCCCCCTTTCAATTTTTTAATATAATAATAGGATGAAAAACCCAAAATACCCTTCATTAAATATACAGTAACCCCCTACTGAATGCACCCCACCTTCATTTCTTTCACCTTTCCCTAACCCACAACTTCCGGTCGCTGGCGACACCATTTTCGGCGACCATCAAACTAAAAAAAAATACAGAAATCAACATATACTCAAAAAAAATCAATTTTTTTTTATAATTTTTGACCAACCAGTGTCGAGCATAAACTCTCTCGTCGACCAGAGTGTATATGGTCGACACGGTTTCGTCGAAAAAAGATTTTAAAAAAAAATTCCATTTTCGACTATGTTATGTCGATCAAATACACCCTCGTCGACAACAATTTGCCGATGAGAGTGTGTTTGATCGACATTACATAGTCGAAAATGAAAAATTAAAAAAAGATTAGGGTTTTCTACAAAAAATGCATAAAACCCTAACATTGGGAGGGGGCAAATCTGGGGTGGGGAGGGGGTGGCCGCAGGGCTTCTTTTTTTTTTACAAGACGGGGGAGGGGGCAAACGTGGGGGTCGACGTCGGCGTCGGACGGGATGGGGGAGGGGGCAGCCGCACGGCTGCCATTCTGTAATTTTTTTTTTTTTTACAGAAGTGGGGGTGGAGGGGAGGGAGGGGACGGGGCGGCCGCTAGGATGATTTTTTCATATCAAATATGTCATGTCTTTCCTCTCCAAATACGTCCCTTTTTAAAAGGATTACAAAAAGTTTAGTCAAACTTAATAAAAGCAGCATATTACAAGAATGTAAATTAAATATAAATAGCTGAAATTTAAGGAATTAAGATAGAATACTAAGTTGTAGGTAGGAATAAATAGTGACTCTTCAAGTGTCTTCATCTCCATCATTCTTCCTCTCTTCGGAACGATTCGCCCTCGAATCGGAATCGCAACTAGCTTCATTTTCATTGTAAATGTATGGAGACGAGCTGAAACATCTTTGTACTCTTTTAGTCACAAAATAATAACAATTTAACCTTCCGTCGCAAGAGTAGTGTGATTTACATCACCATAAGTAAATAACACAAAATAGTTTTTTTCAACTCCCATTGTTGAGTCAAGAATATTGGGATGAACATCCACAATTATAAAAATATTTTCATTCTACTCGTCTAAAATTGGGGGACCACTATTGCCAACGTCAACATCATCAACTAAAATATTGATAAACTCATTGAAACTTGGTGGTACATTATAACCACAAACGTCATCAGAATATTTATCAAAAATTGATGGTCCATCATAACCACAATCTTCATCAAAATATTCATCGAAAATTGGTGATCCATCATAACCACAATTTTCATCAAAATATTCCTTAAAAATTGGAATCATCTTCAAGAATCGTATTTGAGCTCTGAATATCAAATGATGCAGGGAAGCGTACACGATAAAGGGTGAAGTTTGTTGATTTCGATAGAAATGCCGGAAAACACAAGATAATGGGTGAAGTCCGTTGATTTCGATAGAAATACTGGAAAACACAATATAAGGAAGAATCAATCCTTGGATAAATTTCATATCAAATCTGCCATGTCATTCCTCTCCAAATATTGTACTTTCCTTTTTAAAAGGATTACAAAAGGTTTAGTCAAACTTAATAAAAGTAACATATTACAAGAATGTAAATTAAATATAAATTGCTGAAATTTAAGGAATTAAAGATAGAATACTAATTTGTTGGTAGGAACAAATAGTGACTCTTCAAGTGTCTTCATCTCCATCACGATAGTAGGTAATAGAGACTAAATTCTTAACATTTGTAAACATAAAGGATAAATTTCAAAATAGAAAAACTTAAAGGGCAAAAATCAAAATTGATGCAACTTAAGGGACAAAAAAAAGTATTTTCCCTTTATTTTTTTTTGTATTTGTATAATTAATCTTTGTATTTAATTATTTTTAATGTTATTATTGTTTATTTAGTCACATTGTTGCATGATTTTGTGGTTAAAATGAATATATGTGTAGTGTATTTTGTTCCTGAGTTTATTAAAAAAAACATCGCGTTTTGCAAAAACTCAACCTGGTTCACTGTGAATTTCAAAAATTCTCGAAAAAATGTTCCACGGATTGTGTATTATCTCGAAAAAAAAGTTTCACGAAAAGTGTATTTTATCGGAAAAAAAATCCACGAAATGTATATTTTCATGGAAAAAAGTTCCACGGAATGTGTATTTTTTAGGAAAAAGTTCCACAGAGTTCGTGTTTTTTCTGAAAAAAGTTCCAAACAGTATTGTTAATTTGATTTTTTGCACATAACTCAGAAACTTTGATCAAGTTTCTTCACAAAACTCGATAGAAAGTTTCCAGTGTCGATTTCGACACGGTTCAAACCTTTCCATTTTATTCAAACCCTAGTTTTTTCAACGATATTCGACCAAAATCATGCCAAGAACAATTATTAAACAACATTCAAACTTAAAAACTGAAGTAAAACAACTAAACATTAAAAATAAAAAAATAAAACTAAAACTAAAACTAAACTAAACTTACATTTGTTCATTATGAGAGAGGGTGAAAAAAAAAAAAAAAGGTGAAAGTAAGGACGCATCCGATCTGAATTCAGTAACTGCCCGCCCGTCTGCTGCCCCAACATGAATTGAATGGTCTATATTTTGTTACACGAGGATAAAAAAAGTTAATTATCACTTCCAATAACCATTTCACTTAAATCACAAAAACAACCATTTTTTACCTTGTTTAAAAAACAATCATTTTTAACCTTGTTCAAAAAACAATCATTTTTTTCTCATCCAACAACTATTCTTTACCTTATTCAAAAAACAATCATTTTTTTTTTATATAATCAATATATTTTAAAACTACGGCGAAACACTAAAATACAGTAATCATTTTAATTATAATTTACACTTTAATAGCATGACCGATTTCACTGTAGAATTTGAGTTTAGTAGCCTGTTTTATTGCAACAACAAATGTTATTTAAAAAATACATATAAAATAAAAAGAAATTACATAATGCAACTACTTTAAATAAGACTTGACACTCATCTATTACTACGTCACTTAAACAATAGAAACAATGTGTCAAACGGACAAAGCTTGTAACATATAAATACCTGTCCCTTTTTTTTTTTTTTCCTTTTAGAATAAACTGTGCTATCAATACTTATTTTCTTTCTTTTTTATAAAAATATTTAACTAATAATTAGACTGAACCAAAAATGAAACTTTATTGTACTGCAGATATAATACAATTGTAAATATAAAAGATCTGAATCCAAAACCTCAAAAACTTGGAGGAAGGGGAAGAGCATCTCTGCTTGCCCAGTATGAAAAAATTGTACCTGCGAAAAAACATGTTTAAAGAAGGAGGATTCATATTCTAGCAGATGGTGAAAGTTAATATTGGTTCAAAGTCGACACGAATATTGCAGAGGATAGATATGACCATATTCGAAATACAGACAGAGAGATAGATAGAGAGCAGCTGAGCTGAGCTGAGCAGGATGGAAAAATTAAGATCAACTTTTCAGGCTTCCAAAGAATCTAGATAGAGGCAAAGGCCCATCAGCCTCTTCTTTTCCATTGCTCGATCGCTTTTTTTCTTTCTTACTTCTCTTCAACCTTGACTTAGATCGTTTTGATTCTCTTTCATCATCATCCTCGCTGCTTGATGATTCTGATGACGAGCTTGAACTGGAATCTGTATTAGATCGCCTTGAACGCTGAGATTAAGTGCCAAAACTCGAGTTAGCACAAGTAATCAACAATTAGTGATGCAGAGTATTAATCCTTGGGTAACACAATGAGAAATTAAGGTGTCATGACAGCTATACAAAAAATCCCACAACACATAATAATATAATAGTAACATAATTGTACCACTTGCGCATGGTATAATTGTTAACATACAGGGTGTGTTTGCTTGGGGGGACATAGGGCATTTGCTTGCTGGGATGATGATTGATTAGGTTCGATCCTAATCCCATATAATTATGATACTGTACTGTGGTAATCTCACTGGCTACACATGTTCCCCAGTCGAGTCATAACAAGAAATTTATCTAAATAGGAAATATTTCACTCACCTTTCGCTTCTTGGTCCTGTGTTTCTTTGAATCTTTCTCCTTCTTGTCTACAAAAAAAACCGTACAAAATAACATGAAAATCTAGTATTTTACTGGAACAGATAAAAAACCAAAATCACCCAAACCATTACCCTTTTTGCGGCTGGATTTGCTGCGAGAGTGATTTTGTCCATGTGCAAGTTTACGTGACCTTTCAGCATCCAGCTGAGCTCTATACTCTTTCATCATCCTATCTTTATCTGCTTCCAACTCTCCCTTTCTCATTTCTTCTTCCTAGCAAGAACACCATTAGAGTTTGACAAAGATGCTACCACCAAACATGGAAGATAAAGCTTCAACCTCATGGGTACAACTAGCAACATTGCTTATTCAAATAATGTACAGTGTAGTCAATTGACGGTATATATTCAGTGAATCCTGGATTAGGCCCCAAAGTGTGATCAGGGAAAGGACTGAAAATACAATAAAGACATGAATGAAATGAAAGGCAAAAAGAACCTAGCCTCAGAAATCACCTTTTGCTTCTTTTTGTACTCCTCCCAAGTAACTGTGTGAGAGGTCTTGAGGCTTGCCAAACGAGCAGCATGCCACTCTGGCGAATGAAATGAACCATCCACCTGCGACTGTCCTCATCAGAAGAAGCACGCGCCAGATGCATACAAATACAAGAGAATAACAAAAAGGAACAACAAAAACTTAATCCATTCAAACATCAAATACCTTGGTATTTGGTAAATGAACAACACACATTTCATCTGTGGATGCATTAATTAGCAATAAGTTTATATCAAAAATGTATATGCATATGAAATGAAGATAAGGAACCTCAAAAGTAGCATACAGCAGTAACATTAAGAGGAAATGACCCAAATGTATTTAAGATATATCAGCACTTGATGAGATATAAACCCCTTCTAAAAAAATTACAACAGGTCTTCACCACTTCAGCGCCTTTACACCCTACAATAGTAACTTAATAGCATTTTATCACCTCAACTTACGTTTATTATAGCAAGAGTCCAGCATAGCATTCAAAGATCAAATTCAGATAAGACTTCATCAGCCACCAACAAGCATATTTTCCCACTCAAAGACACACAACCACACAAATTGCACTCAACATTACGAACCAGTTTACTTTGACCTGTTTTTTAATCCCTCAATCTACATAATCACATTATTATTATCACAAAATCAAATCTTCTAACATCAACTCATACACATTGCAATAAAGTAAAAGCCTGAACTTAAATTGGCATAATTCACATGAATCTATTTTTTTTTTTTCAACATAATTGGGCATCTGAGCAAGAGCTGAATAGCTTTATTTTTTTCCTTTTCAATAGAAACTTCAACCCTTTGTCGAATTAGGTTAACGGTAGCAGGGAGAAATTGAAACCTTATCCTCCTCTTCACAATACCCCATGTACCAACTCCCCTAAAGATGGTAGGTCAATTTCTCAGGAGCTTTAATTACTCCAAAATATTATCCCGATGAAAAACTCAATTTCGAGAAAGATCAAAAAGCCCTAATTTCAAGCACCATTAGGAAACAACAGAAAGCAAAATTATCAACTAATGACTCTGTTCCAGTACTATTCCTTGACATCTAAGAGCACTAATTATCTCCATCATAGCTCCTCTAGACTAAAATCTACAGATTCATGAATTACATTTCAATTTTCGCTAAATAAACAAAGCATCCGCTTATACTTATTTACCTAAATCAAACATTAAAAGCGAAAAATAAAAATACGCGGTATGAAAGGGTACGAACCATGCCATCTTCAACATCATCCGGCGCCGCCGAGCTCGAGCCGACACGAGATCTTTGCATCGCTTTGTACGCTTGATTTTTCCCCATTCTACTAATTATCTCAATTAAATTTCAAAATCATAAATAGAGGACCAATTTCTAGACGAGAATCACACCAAATTGAAAAGGGCAATCTGAATATGAATTGACGATTGTATGAATTTATGCAGAGTTGTTACTGCAGAAGAATGTGAAGGTTTTATTGTGCGGGTTTGTGCGAGTTGGATTTGGGGCCACTTTAATATTATTATCCCTTTTTTTTTTAAATAAAGAAAAATTAACATATTAATTATGTGGATATAAAAAAAAAAAACAACAAAAGGTTTCGATTTTCAAAAACTACTTATAAATTAAATTTATTAATTTGATATAAAATTAAAATTTTAATAATAATATAGTAAGTTCAATTATTACAACATCAATAAATTATTATAATTTCATTCAACTATAAAATAATAATACAATCAAACTTACATATTAATTTGATATAAATTAAAATCTCTCCTACTAAATTTTTTTTAAAAAAATTAATATATTACTATATATGCAAGGCAATTAGGGAATTTAGCAGGTTGACATGGTGGTCAATAATTAATTTAGTTTATTATTAATTTCAATTATATGTGTGGTTATTATATATATAGTGTTTGGAGATTACTATTTTAATTTGAAATATCAATTTTCATGTGATTTTTGTTTAATTATATGATATTTAGCTAGAGAGTCCTATTAACAACTGGGGTACGATCAAATATATTAATTTAAAAATTTCAGCCTAAATGTTTATTCTTGAATACTAATAAATATTTTTATAAACTAAAATAATTAATGTGGAGTATAATTTAACATACATATTACTATTTTATGTTTATTGTAGAATACAATTACATTATTTTATACAATGAACAACTATGAATTATGTTGTAAAACTCATTTTTACGAATATATAAAGTCTTTATCTGAAAAAAAAAATTAAAAAAAAGCCATAAAGTACTAATTAACAAACTAAGTACAACAATTAAAACATTAAAAAAAGTATTTTATTTTTTCACATCAATCTTTACACTGATCTGGACACGTGATAAAGAAAGAGAAAAAAAATTAGAGACATGACGGTCCTTTTAACTTTTTACTAATACAGATATTAGTTTTTTTTTTTTACAACTTCAAACCATATGCATGTTGCATTATTTTTCCCTTTTCTTCCTCTAAGTATATTTCTGGATCCTAGAAAATTGTCGATGGTGCCCGAATGAAGTGTCGTTGATACCCGTAGCCAATTTAAGCAATTCGTCCATATCTAAAAGGTTTGTATACACTCGAAGAATAAATGTCTCTCCGTCTCCTCTTGTGCACCGCAAAGAACGCAGCGTGTGTCATCCTCTTGTTGAAGAAAGCTCGTCTCCAAAGATTGGATTTTGTAAGCCTGTCTCTCCCAGTTGAGTTGCCACGCATGTGCCCTCACTTTTGCCGGGCAAAGTTGCTCCAAACCCACTTGAATGAATCCCTCCATATTTCCCTTCTAATCTTTTCACATATCATTTTCCTCTTATTATTATGTACACTGTGCACTTTATCAATAGTATTAGTTCACTTAAATAATAGGAGTAATAGTATTAGTAATTCACGGTGAAAAATGTTTTAAATAATTATTCCAAAATATCATTCCTCATTTGACCAAAAATATATAATTTATGTCCAAGTTTTTAGCAAACGTTCCAAAATCTACTTTTACTGACTTTTGAAATGTTTTTGCCACTTCTTTATTAACTTCTAAATATCTAATATTAAGTAATTTTCTAAATGTCTAATATTAAGTAATTTTCAATTACAATCATTAATTTAGCCACTTCTTTCAAAAATAATTTAGGTAAGGCTAGTGGGCTTAGGCCATATTGAATTGGGCTATGCACAATCCATTTTGTACTTCACTATGGGCTAAAAATATTGAGTGGAGGCTGACAATGGAAAGAGGTAAAATAAAAATTAGTACTAGTATTTCTTTTTAATTTTCATTCTTTCTAAGTCCAAACTTTTTTTTCAAAAAAAAAAAGTCCAAACTCTCAATTTATTAATCTCACGAACATAAAATCTTGGAAAGGCTATCTACAAACATTGACCGTTGGATCCAAAGATAAGGACTGAAAAACGGCCTAGCACTTCTAGCAAATTCAATTCAACGTGAAACTTGAATTATTTTTTAGTTCCTTCGCACATATCTTAGTCGTATTGTTGAAAGTCAACCTCCCATGATTATCTGTCTTAACACAGTTCACAACCACTCTCAAATCAGTCTCTACTATACCGTTATCCGTCAGAACCCATGATCTTAGTTATATTGCGGAAAGCCAACCTTCCATGATTATCTTTTAGAATTAAGATATTTAAGAATTATTTCTTTCTTAACAATAAATGTTCAAATATTTGAGAACAAATAATTCAAGAAAGAATAAATGAAAAATAAGGTTTTAATTCTAACTTTAAAAGTTTTAGTTCTCTCAGACCCCATATAATTATAGCAAAACTCGTACTAGACAGATTTATTTTACTATGTTATGTTATCATTCAATGTAACATTGATTTAATATAAAATTAAATTATTTTCTACTCAGTAACACAAAACAAAAACACACGTTACTATTAATCAATATTTATGTAAACATATGCAAAAAATTTAAATATTTAAGTAATGATATTTTTGGATTATGTAAACATATGCAAAAAAATTAAATATTTAAGTAATGATATTTTTGTACACACAATGTTGGTACTAGAAAATAATTCACATGAATCAAGTGTTACTATGAATGAAATGATTGTCAAATAATCCTTCATATTACGTCTAATACATTTTCCTTTTTTTTTTAAGTTTTAAGCTTGCAAGCTAGTATGCATGCTGAGTTGAGCAGATAATGATGACAATAATAATAATAACAATAAAAATTCAAATATATATTTTTATGGAGTCAACAATTACATATTACCACACACATTACTAATTAACAGTTAATTATTTTGATTGCATCGATTTACTAATAATTTGTGTTGAGTATAATATTATAATAATTAGACTATACACACGTACCTAAATTATATTTTAACACAAATGCGATTTTTAAATAAATTTACAAATCATACGTACACTCCCTTTCATTTTATTATTATTAAAAATCTTTATCTCATTATTATTATTTGAATATTTATCACATAGTACTATTTACTTCTTTAAAAAAAAAAATTAACATCTATTATCTACACTACATGTCATATTTTTTATACACAAATAAAAGATTAATTATCTTTTCAATAAAGTAAAATTATAAAAATTAACTTTATCATCTTTAAGTATTAATAATTGATTCCTACATTAAATTAAATTCATACAAATTGTAAATGTTCAATTAATAATAAAATGTAGGGAGCAATATATATGTGACAAAAAATATATGCATGTAAATTAATTGTAATGTATATGTAAAGATTACGTTGGAATAAATCAACTATATATATCAAAATAAAATAAAAGGTATAGAATTCAAAAGCAATGATTGTAAAATGCTACTAATTAATAAAGTTGAATATAATACTACTAAGATATCTTTTTGAAATTAAAGATTTGATCATGAATAAGACATTGGTGCGATTTGATCACAATGCAATCAAATCAAATAATGTCCTACACAATAGCAACATGTCTCATATTATATATATATATATATCTATATATATATATATATATATATATATATATATAAATATAAAAGCTTTTCTTTCTATTTTTTGTCAATAATGGAGACGAGCTATGTACACATAATTTTTTTTTGTTATCAATATTTTTCTTTTATGTGTATAATTACTAGGGCTGGCAAATCGTGCTATCGTGTCGTATTTCGTGTCGACACGATAGTGACACGACACGATAAGACCAAACACGAACACGACACGATAAGGATCTGTGTCGACACGACACGAACACGATAATTTTCGTGTCGGCGTGACACGACACGTAATACGATAACAACACGATAACGACACGATAAGAAAATAAATCAATTTAAAATTGTATTAAATATATAAAAAATAATATATTTATATAAATATAAAAAATTATCGTGTTATTATCAGATACGTGTCATCGTGTCATATCAGGTAAATAACAGGTTAACGGGGTGTTAACATGTTAATGGGTTACATGTTAATTTTAATTATTGTGCTTAACGGGTTGACACGAACCCGACACGAAATTTTTGTGTCGTTATCAGGTCGACCCGATAACGACACGAACCCGATAAGGCCAAACACTAACCCGCAATTTTCGTGTCGGATTGGTATCGTGCTATCGTGTCGTGTCGAAAATTGTCACCCCTAATAATTACTTTAACTTTAATTTTAATTTGATTCAAATTTGAAAATTAAAAATTCAATTGTACAAGCACCTAAAATTCATTTGCATGTATGTATGATGCATTCAATTATATATAACTTATTCAAAATTCTCAGAACATGAAATACCCTAAAACAAGAACAACTACAATACATTTCTTATAAGTCACTTATTATTAAAATTATATGTATTTAATGCTATAAGAAGGCATAACTCTACACTTAAAACCAAGGTGTTAAGTGAGAGAATTGTTTAGACTTATAAGCCCACTCAAGACCATCTCTCTATCCGATGTGGAATACCTTAATACCCTCCCTCACGTGAGACGGCTCAGACGGGGTCTCAGAAGTTAGAATGAAGGGTTGTGTAGTGAATGTGTAAATACACTCTTGACTTCTATATAATCGAATCTCCAAAGAGCATTCAAGAGGCAAGGGCGGAGCCAGGATATATTTTTTTTTTTGGATGGACTGGAAGAATGAATGAAATACGAAATATAAATGTAATTTTTTTTTACATAAGTTGCAGCATACGATTTTTTATCCAGTAGAATTCATCGATAATAAAATCAAAATCAATATCTTCAAACAATTCTCTTTCAATATTAAGAATCATATAATCTGATAAATTAATTGCTCTCCATTTTATTTCGAAAACACTCTTGACATGTTTTATTATTGAAAACGTTCGTTTGGTCGTGACCGTGGCAATTAACAAGAGGTGTCAAAATAAGGTGAATCAATCTCGTAATCAGAGCACACGTTTGCACCTTGTTTGTTTCGACTAACTTTTTGAATATTTTAAAAATAGTTGATAAATTCTGAAAACTTTTAGAGGTTATTTAATTGAAATTTTAAATTATGTAAATAGTTAAATATGTATATTTTACAAATAATTTAATAAAAATTAATATGAATAGATCTCTCTTTTATTTATGTACAGATCACTGATTAGAGTTGTATATGAGTTACAATTTTTAAGAAAATAAGATTTAGTGGTTGGTGACGTAAGATCAATGTAGGGTATTTTAGATGATTTAGTGAGGTGTAAAGTGAATTTGGTGAGATTTAAAGTAAATGTAGGTAAAAAAAGAGTGACAATTTTTAAAATAAAATAGTTTTTGGAGAATATTAATTTTATGGAACGTTTTTATATTGAGAGAAGTAATATTAGAATGTCTCAATAAAAATATTGTACAAATAATCATGGAACGAATAAAATACCCCCAATGAGTTGGTCTAGTGGTGTAGATTTGAGATTTAGGAGTGTGTTCTTATTTAGGTCTCAAGTTCGAAATCTTAAGGTGCAAACAATCATAACGAATGTTTAAATACACTCGGGCTTTAAACGGCCCCCGCAAGTGAATGATGGTATTGATCCCTCAAATTAGTTGATCATTAAATCGAATATCGAGACATACAAACAAAAAAGTTAAATCTCACCCAAATACATACATGCACTGGGATCTATTTTTAATTGAATCATAATAACTGCATAACACCTCTATTTTATTTACTTTATCTATTTTTAAAAAAAAAACTTGTGTACAATAAAAGAGATTGCAATTACAGTACAAATTTATGCGGTGAAATAAAATTAGAGGTTTGATGATATGAGTATGTAATTTAAATAAAAAGGGTGTGCAGACAAGACTGTACGGCACTGGGAACAAAGTTGGATAGTGAACCCGTGAATTTCGCGTTGGCCAAAAAAGGAGCGGTCTAGAAATTAACACTTGTCGGTTTTCGGGAACCGGGCCGGCTGTAGCCTCTTATTTTCCCCCAACAATTAATACCTAGTACCATTTTTTTTCTTTTATTAGATACTCCCTACGTCCGTCTATAAGTGTTACGTTACTTTTTGGCACAGAGATTAAGAAAAGTGATTAAATAATAGATATAGTACAGATGATGTGATTGAGAGAGGAGAGAGATAGAGAGAAAAAGTAAGATATAAAGTGAAGTGTAAGAAAAAGTACTTACCACAAAAAAGGTATGAGAAACTTATAGGCGGACGGACCAAAATGGTAAAATTGAGAAATAGTTGCCTAGATATAATAGTAGCTTAATAATCCCTTCTTTTCAAAATAAATGCAATTTAAGAGTTTAAATTTTTTATAACAAATTCTTTTTACTTCCTCCGTCCATCCGTATATAAATTTTTTACAACTTTCAAACACAAACACAGAGATTAATAAAAGTAATTAAATACTCCCTCCGTCCGTCTATAAGTGTTACGTTAATTTTTGACACAAAGATTAAGAAAAGTGATTAAATAATAGATATAGTATAAGTGATGTGATTGAGAGAGGAGAGAGATAGAGACAAAAATTAAGATATAAAGTGAAGGGTAAGAAAAAGTACTTACCAAAAAATGTATGAAAAACTTATAGGCGGACGGACCAAAATGGTAAAATAGAAAGCTTATAGGCGGACGGATGAAGTAATAAATATAGTAAACGTGAAGAAAAAGAGAAAAAATAAGATATAATGATAAAGTGAAGTATTAAAATAAAAAAATTAAAAAACATTTATAAAAAAATGGTATAAAAACTTTTAGACGGACACACAAAAATGACAAAATGAAAATTTTATAGATAGCCGAAAGAAGTATCATTCACCGAAAAATATTTAGACTTTATAATTAAAAAAAAGAGTTTGATTGAGAATAAACATGTCAAAATTTTATACTCCCTCCGTCCTACTATAAGTTTCCCACTTTCCTTTTTTGGATGTCCCACAATAAGTTTCCCATTCCATTTTTGGTAAATTATTTTCTCTCTCTCAATCACATCACTTATACTTTATCTAATATTTTATTAGACTTCATCTCATACTACTCTATTATTTTCTCTCTCACCATCACATCACTTGTACTACATCTATTATTTTATCATATTCCTTAATCAAAACACCCAAAAGAAAGGGGAAACTTATACCGGGACGGAGGGAGTATATCTTAATTTGATAGCTTAATCGATATAATTATACATTAGTTTAATTTAGTATACACTTGAGTCCATGTTGTACACCCTAGTCCAATTTATTATTATTATTATTATCATTATTGTTGTTATTATTATAAATACATGATCTATAAAATAAAATAGCTCTTTTTATTTTATTTTTTTTCTTCATTTTCTTTCATTTTTTGCTTTTTTTCTGTTTCTTTTTATTTAATTTATTTTTATTTTTTTACCCTTTTTATTTTTACTTAAAAATATACACATTCTCCATTTAAATTAAAATTTTAAGGAAAATTTTTATTCAATAAAAAGTGCAACACAAAATTACTAAAAAATGTAAATCGATATAACAAAAAAGTGCAACACCATATTTACTAAAAGTATAAGTTAGTATAACTAAAAGTGAAATAAAATATTTCTGAAATGTGCAAGTCGTTATTACCGAAAAGAGCATCACAATATTAATGAAAAGTGTACGTCAATATAACTGAAAAGTGTAAGAGTGCAACACCATATTTACTAAAAGTATAAGTTAGTATAACTAAAAGTGAAATAAAATATTTCTGAAATGTGCAAGTCGGTATTACTGAAAAGAGCATCACAATATTAATGAAAAGTGTAAGTCAATATAACTGAAAAGTGTAAGAGTCTATAACTGAAAGTGCAACAAATTTTTTTACTAAAAAGTGCAACACAATATTATTAAAAAGTGCAAGTCAGTATCACAATTTTTAATGAAAAGTGTAAGTTATTAAACTGAAAAGTGCAACACAATATTACTAAAAAGTGTAAGTCACTATAAATAAAAATATTATTATACAATTTAATAATTGAAAAGTGCAACACCATTTTACCAAAAAATGTAAGTCATGAAAAAGTGCAAATCAGTACAATTGAAAAGTGCAACATGAACTATAGTTGTCACATCCCGGATTTTAGGGGCTTAGATGAAAACACTATATTTGTACTTTGAATGCTAATGTAAATTGAATTTACGAATTTATAAAAAGATTTCCAGTGAAAGTAAATATTAAATATTGACAATTTTGAAAAACTAACATCAATCACTCAAAATAATTAATTTGCTTCAAAAGTATTACTCCCTTCGTCCCAGAATTTTGTACATGGTTTGATCGGCACGGAAATTAAGAAAATGGAATATAGTGATGTATATGGTATAATAAATGAGGGGTATAATTGGTAATTCATTGACTAAAGTGGGTGGAGATTTGACTAAAATTATAAATTGAGTTAAGGTGTGGGCCGCCCAAGTAAAATAAAGGAGGAGTAATATTGGTAAAAATTATGTGAGTTATTTCCTTTTTTAGAGTGTGCAAATAATGTTGGGACGCCCATTAAGGAAAGTGTGCAAATAATCACGGGACGGAGGGAGTACAATTTTTAATACAACCAAAGATGTGAATTTTTTTTAAAAGAAATTAACTCTTAAAACTAACTCTTAAAACTCATAATCGTCAAATAACATATGAACTAATTAACTTGAAGCTTTAAAATAATAATAAATTTCTTGACGAGCATCCACCGTCCCTCCACCACAACTTCTTTAATCTTTTTAATCTGTAAAATGTTAATATGATTGGGGTAAGCAAAACAACTAGCTCAGTGGGATCCCCTTTGTCACAGTTAAATATAACATATGAATAAAATCATCAACTCACAAACATGTATATTAAAATACTTATTTTTCATTGGCTATACCAATGATGCGCTGGCTATACCAACGATGCACGGTTTCCCGTGAATAAAATACTTATTTTTCATTGGCTATACCAATGATGCGCTAGCTGAATCAACGATGCACGGTTTCCCGCGAATAAAACATACGTTAACGAATAACTTGTAAAGTCATAACATTCGTTAATGATTAACTTGTAAAATTCGTGTAGCAGGTAACAATATCACTCAAATGAACATTTAAAGGTGACAAAGTGTATCCAATCATATAGTAAGAAAATCCCACCTCAATAATATATATGTCGTGGATGCAATGTATGTAATTGATGCAATAACTTTATTCTTGGAGCCGACTTTCATGAATCAAGAGTAGCGCAAATAAATATAGAATTTCTGTATGAAAATATTTTCTGCGTGCTTTTACTTCTGCAAATATGGTCCTCTATTTATATGGGAAAAAAATAATTTTTCTTGAGAGAAAAGTTAGAGATATGAATCTATCATGTGATTTACCTAAAATATTTCTTCGTAAATTTTATTATCTATAATAATTAAATAAAGAAACATAAAATTTATTAATAATAATTTGAAATTAAGTTTGGTTGTGATTGTTCCAAAATGAGTTTATATGACCCATAGGGATATTTTTTTAGTAAATAAAATAGATGCATTGCTTGATTTTCTAAAATTTAAAGAAATCGATTAACGTACGTGTTTTATAATAAAATAAATTAATATAACTCAACTTGATAGAAAAATCATGTCCAAAGTAAGGAAATAATATTAAAACTATTAATTCGTACCAAAAATCATTTACGTATAACTATATATTATTAAATCTTATTTCTATAATAATTAAATAAAATTTATAATAATAGTAATATATTTATAAAAAAAAGACGCTGCCTCTGAATTTAAGGTAGGTAGTTAGTTTCGAAATTCATGGGTATATGAGATTTGGAAAAAATTTAAATAGAATCAATCTGATTTTTTTGACGGTTAAATATAAATTGAAAATCATCATTCAAGAATCAAAGATTATTGGAGATAAGTTTTGAAATATTTATATAGATAAAGATAATGTATTATGTACATTTATATACATAAATTTTTGACAGAGATGTATAATTTTTTTAAATCTCTCATTTAAAATTAAAGAAAATAAATATTTAAATACATTTTTTAAATGGGTTGGTCTGCTGTGGACTCGAGTGCATGTTGTGCACCCTAGTCCATGTGCACTTTTCAGTTTACTGACTTACACTTTTTGGTAAATGAGTAATAATTGAAAAGTGCAACACCATTACCAAAAAGTGTAAGTCAGTAAACTGAAAAGTGCACATGAACTAGGGTGCACAGCATGCACTCGAGTGCATACTAGACTTTACCTTTTTAAATAACTAACTTAAGAATTTTAGGGGTGTTACAAGAGTGCACAACATGCACTCGAGTACATAGCTGATCAACCCGTTATACATTATATTTTCAAGATAAAAAATTATATGCAATATTGTATCAATCAAGATACGTATATTATATGATTAAAAATACTTTGAAATCGTAGTTATTTCCTTTTTTCTTTTTTCTTCTTCTTTCTTTATGAAAGTTTTTTTCTGATCAATGGATTTGTTGATTTTACTTGTTGAATTACCTTTGAATATGATGGATCAAGGTTTTGAGGTTTTTTTCCCAAAATTTTAATGATTTTGGTCATACAATATCACATTTTTCTCCATAAGTAATACACTTGTGTTAATCTAGTAAAACGTTTTTTCGTATCTTACATGTGGTACTATAAAGACAAGTTTGTGTTACCATAGCCTGTAAGACATGTATTGTTGGTCCCAAACGAGTATCGATGGTGAGAAAGTCTAGATGGGTGAATAGACTTTCTTGTGAGTAGCAGATCAAGATAACAAACATATTGATTGCTTGTATCAGCTGGTCAATTGGAAAGTTATCTTAACAGCTACTAGTGCGGAAATGTGTGTGCCCTAAATATTTAGACTCGCGGGTTGAATGAAAACCTTTGAATAAAGAATGACTTTATCAATCAATGTATGTTATCAGCTGATCCAAGTATCTGTTGATTGTAAAATCTATATTTAGTGAATTTTGACTCTTTCTAAAACTTATGTTTTATGGAAAGTATGAATAAATAATACTCCCTCCGTCCTATACTTGAAGGCTCAAACCAATTGGGCACGGGTTTTAATGAATAGATTGTTTATTAATATTGTGTAAGATAAAGTGGGGGTAGTAAAGACTTTTCAACTTTATAAATAGTAATAAAGTTACTTTTTATTGTAATAAAGTAGTGACATTTGTTGTAATATTGTGATGTTTTAAGGGAAGTGTTTAAAAGTGTTTTTGCTATTTTAGGTAATGTGCCTTCAAGTATGGGACGCCCAAAATGGTAAAATGTGCCTTCAAGTATGGGACGGAGGGAGTATAACAATAATAAGGTAAATAAAGCAATAAACAACACAATATTTATAATGGTTCGAACAACGTGTTTTACGTCCACTCTCACGTCTCAATACGTGAGATTATATTCCTTATTAACTTTATAATCTCAAGAGAAGACTTTTGATCGAGCTACACACGCCTTGGTGTATACGAATCTACTTGTTGGGTAGAGAACAAGTATTCTTTACAATTGTGGTTTCTAACTTGTAAAATAAAGTGTATGTTAATAACCAACTTCATTGTGAAAGAAACACACTGATTTCTAAGCTCTAAAGATATGAATCTATAAACTGGTTTAGGATCGGAAACTTAAAACTAAGGATGTGAAATCTTTTCTGGCTCTATAGAACTCGATTGAAGGCTTTCAAACTGCTAAGTGTTCTTGAGTACAGCTGATGAGCTCTTTCACGTGGAGTTTCCGTATTTGTTCCAAAAAAACAAGTCGTGTATTTATAGATGAAATGTGCTCGAACTAGCCGTTGCAGCATATCTTCTATATTTGGATAGAAAACTTCGTGATTTGATGTATTCCTTGTATTCTGTTACGACATTACTTTAAAAGGAAATGTGCATTAAATGTCCATTTAATGCATTGTATTCCCTCCGTCCGCCTATAAGCTTCCCGTTACTTTTTGGCACATAGATTAAGAAAAGTGATTAAATAATAGATATAGTACAAGTGATGTGATTGAGAGAGGAGAGAGATAGAGAGAAAATGTAAGATATAAAGTGATGTGTAAGAAAATGTACTTACCAAAAAGGGTATGGGAAGCTTATAGACGGACGAACCAAAATGGTAAAATGGGAAGCTTATAGGCGGACGGAGGGAGTACTTCTCTACAAAGATCTCTGAAATCCTAGTCCAAGTCAACTTCATAGTTGTGTTGTCATCTTCTCATTGGTCCACATCAGTCGAGTTGTTAGATTTGCAGTCTTATCTTCTGTTTGAGTCAATCAGATGTTATCCGACATTCTCTTTGTCTTTTGTTATCATTTGCCTTTAATGTATCTTTAATGAATGCCTCTTCTTCAATGGGTTATCATGTTAAATGCTTACTGTCATCTGATCAATCAGATGAATAGCCATTTAACGCTCCTTAAGGCTTCCTTTAGACAAGATGTGGTGAAGCTCACATCTGTTGACCATCTTCTGTTTTGTTGCAAATTATTATATAGCTTCTATCAAACTGATAAGGTATATAAGGACCTTTCAGTCTGATTTCACTAATGAGCTTCGAGGTCTTCTAGTCTTTAGTCTTCTACTCTTCAAGTCTCGAGTGAATGCGTGTTTAACCAGATGTGGTGTCAGCTGATATTCATACAACTAATCCCACGGACTAATTAAGACTTAGACTTCTATTCTTTGCTTCTAAACTTTATACAACAACTTAGGTAACCTATACTAGATTACAAATTATTACACTAACACTTGGTGTACTGATCAAGTTTTGATCATCAATCAAAACTAAACTTATACATTACAATTAAATTAGGGGTTGGATGAATGTCCAACAGGCATGTGTTACTTGTTATTATAGTAACACATCATTGTTGTTATTTAACATTATAGTAACACGGACCGTGAGCAAATTTTTTTGTTTGGCTTTGCACTATTCTTTTTAAAAGATCCACTTGACTTTATTTTGATTCGTAAATTTTTCTAACCCTTCATTAAATACAAGTATATTGCAGTTTGCACATACGTTCTTCTTAATTTTAAATATTATTTCAAAACAACAAATTAATAGTTGTCACATTCCAACCAGGAAGATTTAAGTTATAATTTATATTTTAACAAAATTATATGTAAAAAGTAATGACATGTTATGATGTCTAGGCAAAGGCGGACCTATAAAGTGACATGGAGATACAACTGTACCCCAATTTTTTTTTACTATATATTTATATATGAAAATATTATATATATATATATATATAAATTGTATATGTATCGTGTATCCCTAATATGAGCATAAAAGTTGATAAAAATTAAAAGGCTCAAAATAATTAGTTATGGTAGAGTTTAGTATGCACTCGAGTGCATGCTGTGCACCCTAGTCTATGTGCACTTTTCAGTTTACTGACTTACACTTTTTGGTAAATGGTGTTGCACTTTTCAATTATTACTAAAAATATTATTATACAGTTTAATAATTGAAAAGTGCAACACCATTTTCCAAAAAGTGTAAGTCAGTAAACTGAAAAGTGCAACATGGACTATGGTGCACAACATGCACTTGAGTCCATAGCAGACCAACCCATTAGTTATTATCCCAAAAGTCCATTGAAGTTGTGATTCCCAATAAATAATCCCTATACCCCACCACGTGCCAAGAGTGCATGCCTAGCAACTGCGTGGATAAAGAAAAGTCCTACTAGGCCTGCGACTCCTTCTCCTAGCACCAGCCCGTCTCGGTATGAGAATGATGACGACAGAAAGAACAGCTGCAACTCAGCCTTCTTCTTGGTAGTTATAGCCGATTCCTGAGAAATCCTATACCATTATGTACTTCATTTTTTCTTCAAAGAAAGGAGCTAAGGGAGTTGGGAATCGCAAAAATTGAGAAGTCCTCCATTGAATTGAATAGGGTGAGAAAGACAGGTTCGGAAATGGCCGGATTAGCAGCACTAGGACACTTTTAATTAAATTTAAAAAAAAATGCTTTAGTTTTTAAATTTGACCCCTCCTTCACGAATACTCTTTCTGGCTTGAGCACCGCGTGGCTGAATTTATTGAGGTGAAATTTTTTTTTATTTATTTTATCAATTTTAAATTATAATATTATTTTATTAAATTTCTAAGTTATTTAATTATTTAATTGTTTATTTGTTGTGCGTTTTTTTTTATAGATTTGTAGAAGTTTAGTGTAATATGTGATTGTAATCTCGTTTTGTATAGTTTAATTAGGAAAAAAATTAAAGGCCATGAGAAAACAATCCGATCTTAGACAATTTATGCTTAAAAAATTAAAATCTCAAGGAACTTCTGGCTCTTTATCGGAAGATAATGAGTCTCATTCTAATGTTAGTGAGTTTCCTTCTTCTAGGGATTTTCTTCTTGTAGGGATTTTATTTATACTTTATGAAATTATCGATTGATTGTACCCTCAATTTTAAATTCCTGGGTCCGCCACTGTGTCTGGGATAGTTAAAAATGAAGGGGTTGTTTCTTTTACGTTCCGAATGAGTTTATTGTGGTAAAGTGTCTAGATAGGAGGATGAATACACGTTTTAACCAAAATAATTTTGTTCGTGAATAACTAAGTCAATGGGCTTAAAGAATTGTGTCAGTTGAAAGATAAGAGTTGTTAGGTGTATAATGTATTAGCTAGAACTTAATAGCCAACTTTTTGAATGCTGGAGAACTTGTCCTTTGAACAATTATCAAATTGAGTCGAGAGTGAAAAAACGTGTAGATCCTTAAATCTAACTTGACTAGTTATAAAAAAACTAGTCTTTCAACTGACGAAAACACTTATTAGTTTTCATGCAAAAACATATGACAAATAGGTTGGTTCATAGTTGATTGTGTAATATGCAATTGGATAAAGATGACATATATTTAAAACTTGAAAGTTTGGAAATGAAAAAAAAAAATGGTAAAGTCTAGTATGCACTCGAGTGCATGCTTTGCACCCTAGTTCATGTGCACTTTTCAGTTACTGACTTACACTTTTTGGTAAATGGTGTTGCACTTTTCAATTATTACTAAAAATATTATTATACAGTTTAATAATTGAAAAGTGCAACACCATTTACCAGAAAGTGCAACATGGACTAGGGTGCACAACATGCACTCGAGTCCATAGCAGACCAACCCAAAAAAAATGTAAATTGGATTTTTTTTTATCGTTTGACAGTAAAAATCCAATAAAAAATTACCACAAATATTTCATTGATGTCTGATTTTTTTTTTTTAAAAAAAAAATGCAATCGATCGTCCTAGGATTACTTTCTTCCTATGTATATGGACACGCATATTAGAAAAGTGTAATAATGAGCAGAATTTTGAGGGATTATTTTGTAAAACTTTATGTATAAAGTAAAGAAATGAGTTAATTTTTATGTATGTGTAGATAAAACAGTAGCATTTATGTAAAATTAAGTATATTGTAAGAGCGAAATTTATAAAGAGTTTTTTCATTTTATGAAGGTGAAAGTTATTGTGAAATGTTACTGACAAAAAAGTGTGAAAATAATTGCGGAAAGAGGAGTATTTATTGTTGTTTCTAATTATTTGACGTGTTTCATATTTTTAGGGAAAAAATTTTTTAGCCCTATAAGTTAAAGACATTCCAAAATAAATCTTTTAAGTTTCAAACTTTACAAAATACATCCTTTATGTTTCAAACTTTCAATTTCAATCCTTTTTTATTCAATTTTAATCCTTTATCTTTTAAAAGAATGAAGGGGTGACTTGGCCCTTCATGTATTAAAAAAAAAAAAGACACATCATCATGCCACATCATTATTTCTTCTATTAAAAAAAAGAAAATAAGAGTTATTTGCAAAAAAAAAAAAAAAATTATCTTGCTCTAAACCAATTAATTGACTCAAATAATCAAACAATTACAAAAGGAAGTAGATATATTAGTAAAAAAATTTGTCATATGATATAATTGTAAAATAAAATAAAATCGTTTTTTTTTTTACAAAGAAGTAATCTTTTGCATGACTTTTTTAGTAAAATAAGTAATACGGAGTAGTATATTTTAAAAATACTCGTTAATGTGATTCTTCTTATATATTCCAATAGATATGAGGTTATCTTTGTCAAAAAAAAAAGAGGTTATCAAAAAAAAAAATAGTCTTTATTTATTAATTTTTTTTTAAATTCATACGATGAAATTTAAATTTGACTTGAAATATTAATTTATTTACATTTAAGAGTGAACAAATAATTTATACATTATGTATTAATTAATTAATTAATTTTAGGATGTCTTTATTGCAAACAACTCTTTATTGCACAAAAAAAAAGGTTCTCTACGCAAAAAATATATAGTATATATTTTGCTCCAAACTAATTAATTCACTCAAAATTAATTTGTTCTTTCACAAAAAAATTAAGGGTGTTCCATTGTATGAATTAAAAAAAATTAATATTTCAAGTTAAGATTAAATTTTTTCGTATGAATTTTAAAAAAATAATAAATAAAGACTTTTTTTTTTAGATAACCTCATATCTATTGAAATATATTAGAATCACATTAACGGGTGCGTAGGTGTGTATTTAAAAAAAAATGATTTTATTTTATTTTGCAATTATATCATATGAAATTTTTTTTTACAAATATATCCACTTCCTTTTTTAATTATTTGAGTGAATTAATTGGTTTAGAGCAAGATAATTTATTTATTTTTTTGATAGAGAACTCTTTTTTTTTAATAGAAGAAATAATGATGTGGCATGATGATATGTCCTTTTTTTTTAATACATGAAGTGTCAAGTCACCGCTTCATTCTTTTCAAAGATAAATGATTAAAATTGAATAGAAAAAGAATTGAAATTAAAAGTTTGAAACATAAATATTGTATTTTGTAAAGTTTGAAATTTAAAGAATTTATTTTAAAATGTTTTAAACTTATAGGACTAAAAAGAAAATTTCCCCCATATTTCTACTTTTTTAAAACTAAATTCTGATGCATCGGGATTGGGTGCAAGATGATATTTTTGCAGAGAGGTGAAATGGCGTGGGGAGGACCGGGAGGTGCATGTTGTAGAGGCAGTGGCAAATCAATTAATTAATGCATATACTCCGTCGTTCCGCAATTACTTTTTAACTTCTTCTTTTTTTTATAACATAATAACTTTCATATCCTTAAAATGAAAAATCTTTTATAAACTCCTTTATAATATTTTCAATTTTACACAAATGTCATTACTTTTTCTCTACACATACACAAAAGTCAACTCATTTTTTTACTAATACATAAAGGTTTACAAAATTATCCCTCAAAATCTCTGCTAAATTCATTTTTCTTATTTTATGTGTCACTTTACATGTGAAAAAAATTACGATACGGAGGAAGTATTATTTAATACGAACCAAAAAATCCAATCAATTTTTGAGTTGAGAGCGCTCGCGAAATGACAAAGTTGAAAATTTAATGTAAATCATAATTCCCACAGTAAAACAGGCTTTTTCCACCATCTTACAATAAACTGTGTTTTAAATATTATTGGATCGTTAATTCAATGTATAAATTTTATTACTATATGATTACACTCTACATTAGTGTGTTTGTCCCATTTCTATACAAAATACAATTGCACTGCATTGACCTACTAATAATTTAAATTAATAAATAAATAATTACTAATATATTATTTAATTAAAAATAAATAAAAATATTTAATTATAAAATGATATATATATATATATTTAGAATTGTCAAATAGGTCAGATAGGGTTGGATTGGGCCCACTGGCCCGGTTCATTACCCATTGCAAGTGTATGTTATCCTTGAATTGGGTCGGACTCATATTGGACCGGGCTAGGCCTAAACTAATGTGAGTCAGGCCGAGGTCACGATGGACTAAGTTGGGCCCGGGCTGTGCTCGAGTTGGCCTAAGCTTTCTCTCGAGCCTCGAGATCTACAGTCCGGCCCAAATTGATACACGTGTTATGCAACACTAAAATAAACAACCGCAAGTGTACGGCGTCTATCGTAGCGTGGTAAGCACGAGGTCGATCCCACGAGAAGGTTAAGCGTAAAAGTGGAGTTTGCTAGTAGAATTCTAAATAGACGTGATCGATAGTTTGAATATGGTGATTTACTCTAAAATTACCTACCAAGTGTCACGAATAAGCAACAAAGAGCAAATATAAAATCGATCAAAAAAGCATACGAATCAAGAGACGAAAGTAAAAATGGATGTAACTCAATTAAGAGAAGGTGGGTTCCAAGGCAATTGTAGTACTTAGACGTCCGTTTATGAGAGTTATCTCGTTTAAATGGCCATTAAGGTTATCTCATATAGGGTGATCACACAAGAAGAACTAATCGATCTCTCGATACAAATTAATCCAAAGACGCAATGTAATATAAGTTCGTATGTCTACATCACAAACATTACACCATCCAAAATAGCTCCTAAGATTATTCGATTCCCTCTCCGATAATTAATCCTCTCTCGAGATCATAATAATACCGGGTTGCACATTCGCATACGATTAAATGGAATAAATCTCTCGATACTACCCCAATTAACAATGGATCAAGCAAATCATTATGACCACTAACAACATGCTTTGCAATGGATACTTGAATATGCAAATAAGAAATAAACACCAATTAAAGCAAGAAATTACTCATAAACATCAATCCAAATCTCTACAATGCCTTAGAACCACAAATTGTTTAAATTACAAAATCCAAATGAAATAACTAAATAAAAAGAAAGGGAAAGAGAAAGCCTAGTCTAGAATGTGGTAGGGAATGGAATTCCCAAGCTAATGCCTCCTTTCTTTCTTGATTTGATGAAGAATTGAGAGAGAAATGGCCAAAACACCTCCAAGTATGTGTAACTATGTGTGGAAATTGAGGAATTGGGGGAGGATGTCTTGGATTTCAAGAAATGTGGCTTATATAGTGTTGGGGTAGGGTTTGGGTGCAAGAATTGCAAGTTAGTCCCTAAAAAATGGCCAAAATGGACAAAAGGCACCGAAAATGGACAAAAGGCACCAAAAATGGGGTAGCACGGCCGTGCACGGTGCACGGCCGTGCTCCATCGTGGCCCAAAAATCCCTGTTTCGAGCACCTCGTGCTCGAGCACTCGTCTCGGGCGTGCTCTTGCTCGGTCGACTTCGGCTCTTTCTCGTTTCGTGCATAACTTTCGCCTCGGGTGTCCGATTGACTCGATTCCTTTGGCTATTCCACTCCGTTTCTCGAGACGAATCCAACCGTGCACTCCTCTTCCTGATCCAGTAAAGTATGGTTGATGTTTTGCTCCAAATTCCATCGCATTTCCTACAAAATCGACAAAACACAACCTTTCTCTCATTTCGGCTTAAACAATCATATTCAATGCATAAATCAATGAAATCCACATCAAAATACGCTTCACATGTGCCTCTAAAACGTGTAAATTCCACCCGAATCAAACTCCCCCAAACTTAAAATGTTGTTTGTCCTCAAACAACTAAGCACTTAAAGCAATGAGGGTGGAATGATCACAATGGAATATTCAATGCAAATCACACATGCAAAGTAAGAATGTAGTGATATCTCTTTCTCAAAGTGCATTTCTCAATGAAGATCATAGGCTCATTATTGCAAATCACATTCATGAATCAAAGAATGCACAAACACACAACACATTGTGAATGGGAAACATAATCCAAATGCTCAAGTCCTCTACTCACATGATATAGTGTTTCTCTCAAACACACAAACAAATTGAGGATATTAATGCACTCATCAACCAAGTTATGCTATGCAATCACCATATGCTTGCCCAACTTCTACTTTTCACCACACTCAAATGCTCAACAATGTGATCAATAGGACTTAATCAAGGATGTAACATTGGCTCTTTGGTCAAGGTAGGGTAAATTTGGATGAAGTAACTCATAAACTAGTGGGGAGCGAGAGATAAAGACGCATAGACACATCTCAAAAACTTCTCAAGATAAAGTTACAATTGCGCGGATTGCAACTCAAAAACTCTAACTTCCACAATTTATTTGTTCTCTTTTAAGCACATTCTACACCACAAAACCATTGAACACTCTTTTTTTTTTCTTTTCAAGCTTTTGGGGCTCTTTGTCCCTCTTTTCTTTTCCTTGATTTTCTTTTCATCTTTCTCTTTTTCTTTCAACTTTTCCAACTTTTCTTTTCACCAAAGATATTCATTCAAGCACATGTTTTTCTACTTTGTCTTTTATCCTCCACTAGATGTAGGTATCAAAGGCTCAAAAAGGCTAAGTGGTTAACATTGTAGTTTGCCAAGAAAATGAGGAATTAAGCTCAAGGGGCTAACTACGGAAAATTACTTCGGTTTTGGGAAATTTTGGCTAAGTGACTCTTTTAGAACAAGATGGCCTATATCACATCACATCATCTCACACAATCATGCTTTCCAAACAAGAACTTAGGCAAGTTCTAGGATTACTAGCAATAACATAGTCCACTCTCAAATGAACTAAACCGGATTACATGCTCGATTTAAGGCTCAATTCTCACCGGTTTATTCAATAGGACTCTCACATTCATCAAATGTTCCCAAACAACAACACATCATGCATCCATGCTATCAAAGCTCACAAATATGAACACAATATGATACCATATTCCAACACCAATCATGCATACATTCAAAGCAAATAGACATCACCACAACTACTCAACAATGGATTCCAATGACTATTCATGCTCACATTTCACCAAATGTCTACTACCCAACATATGATCAAAACCAACTTAACCAATATAAACATGTGAAAACCAAGTGTGCGCCGGTGCAAAATGTGACACAAGTAGAATGATGAACCGGTGCAAGGGTAACAACTAGTAGAAAAATAAAGAAAACAAAAATAACTCCCCCAAACTTAGAATTTTACTATGTATAAATTCTAAGTTTGGGGCTACAAGTTGTTACCTCCCTCCTTGCACATCCAATGCTTCTTCAAAGATCACCATTGCAACACTTGCTTCCTCTCTCCAAAGTTGGTTTTGATTTCTTCTCCATTCTTCAAAATGTGATATCCATAGTACTCTTCATCCATACCTACAAAATAAACCAAGCTATCAAAACTACTAAAGCAATAAAAACATGAAAACAATAAAACCTTGGGTTGCCTCCCAAGAAGCGCTATTTTTAACGTCCTATGCCGGACGGTTCTCCTTGAGGGGAATATCAAGTCACCCCATCATCTTCCTTGTTCTCAACCTTCTTGGCCCATGCTACCTTCTTGAGCCCATTGAAGCATCCACAAGCTAGCCCATCCGGATCTTCAATCATGTCATAGGAGGTTGATGCCTCATTCATCCCCAAGCTTGCACAAGTAGCTTTTCTTGATTTGGGGGAGTTTTTGAAGAAAACTCCCCCAAACTTGGCCTTCTTGCCCATCTTCAACTCATGCTCTTCCACTTGGGGGTCCTCTTTCACAACATTGACCTTCAAATCTTCTCCTAGCTCGAGTGATCATATGCCAAGTATAGACAAGAGTTCAAAAGAAAGTAAGAATCGCAAGTGGATCAAGGTAAAACAAATATTTTTGGATTTTTGAGAAATAAGGAAAGCAAGTAAAATGTCTAAACTAAAACTCTCCTAGCCTACACTCTAGAGCTTATAGAAACCTCCCCGGCAACGGCGCCATAAACTTGATACACGTGTTATGCAACACTAAAATAAAAAACCGCAAGTGTACGGCGTCTATCGTAGCGTGGTAAGCACGAGGTCGATCCCACGAGAAGGTTAAGCGTAAAAGTGGAGTTTGCTAGTAGAATTCTAAATAGACGTGATCGATAGTTTGAATATGGTGATTTACTCTAAAATTACCTACCAAGTGTCACGAATAAGCAACAAAGAGCAAATATAAAATCGATCAAAAAAGCATACGAATCAAGAGACGAAAGTAAAAATGGATGTAACTCAATTAAGAGAAGGTGGGTTCCAAGGCAATTGTAGTACTTAGACGTCCGTTTATGAGAGTTATCTCGTTTAAATGGCCATTAAGGTTATCTCATATAGGGTGATCACACAAGAAGAACTAATCGATCTCTCGATACAAATTAATCCAAAGACGCAATGTAATATAAGTTCGTATGTCTACATCACAAACATTACACCATCCAAAATAGCTCCTAAGATCATTCGATTCCCTCTCCGATAATTAATCCTCTCTCGAGATCATAATAATACCGGGTTGCACATTCGCATACGATTAAATGGAATAAATCTCTCGATACTACCCCAATTAACAATGGATCAAGCAAATCATTATGGCCACTAACAACATGCTTTGCAATGGATACTTGAATATGCAAATAAGAAATAAACACCAATTAAAGCAAGAAATTACTCATAAACATCAATCCAAATCTCTACAATGCCTTACAACCACAAATTGTTTCAATTACAAAATCCAAATGAAATAACTAAATAAAAAGAAAGGGAAAGAGAAAGCTTAGTCTAGAATGTGGTAGGGAATGGAATTCCCAAGCTAATGCCTCCTTTCTTTCTTGATTTGATGAAGAATTGAGAGAGAAATGGCCAAAACACCTCCAAGTATGTGTAACTATGTGTGGAAATTGAGGAATTGGGGGAGGATGTCTTGGATTTCAAGAAATGGGGCTTATATAGTGTTGAGGTAGGGTTTGGGTGCAAGAATTGCAAGTTAGTCCCTAAAAAATGGCCAAAATGGACAAAAGGCACCGAAAATGGACAAAAGGCACCAAAAATGGGGTAGCACGGCCGTGCACGGTGCACGGCCGTGCTCCATCGTGGCCCAAAAATCCCTGTTTCGAGCACCTCGTGCTCGAGCACTCGTCTCGGGCGTGCTCTTGCTCGGTCGACTTCGGCTCTTTCTCGTTTCGTGCATAACTTTCGCCTCGGGTGTCCGATTGACTCGATTCCTTTGGCTATTCCACTCCGTTTCTCGAGACGAATCCAACCGTGCACTCTTCTTCCTGATCCAGTAAAGTATGGTTGATGTTTTGCTCCAAATTCCATCGCATTTCCTACAAAATCGACAAAACACAACCTTTCTCTCATTTCGGCTTAAACAATCATATTCAATGCATAAATCAATGAAATCCACATCAAAATACGCTTCACATGTGCCTCTAAAACGTGTAAATTTCACCCGAATCACAAATGACGTGTCAACTTTTAATTGAACGTTCGACGAACCCCTATTTCACGGGAGAAAAACCCATCATTCTATAATTAATTTATACTCCTTCTGTCCAACGGTAAGTTTTCCCTTTCTTTTGAGTATTTTGATTAAAAAATATGATAAAATAATAGATGAGGTAATATGATGGTGAGAGAAAATAATAGATGAGTATGATAAAATACTCACTCTGTCCCTATTTTGATTTTACATTAACTGTTTACGCGTAGTTTAATGTGAGAGTTGTTTAATACTCCATCTATCTGCATATAAGCTTCTCATTACTTTTGAGCACATAGATTAAGAAAAGATTAAATTATAAATATAGTACAAATGATGTGATTGAGAGGGAGAAAAAAAAAAGATATAGAAAAAAAGTGAGACATAAAGTGAATGTAAGGATAAAATATTAAAAGTAACTCCGTATTTGCTAAAAATGTTATGAAAAATTTATAGACGGACGAATCAAAATGACAAAATGGAAAGTTTATAGGCGGACAGAGGGAGTATTTAATACTCATAGTATTAAAGGGGATGAAGTAGAGGGTAAGAAAGTCTTTTGATTAATAAAGTAAATAATAAAATATTGTGAATAATAAAGTAATAACATGTGATATAATTTTGAGATGTTTGTAAAATATAGTTTAAACTGAAAAAATGTTTTATTGCCAAATGAAAAAATGATTAATCTAATTTGAGACATTCATTTTTTGCAAATGCCCAATCTAAATTGGGATGGAGGGAGTAATAAATAAAGGTATAAGTGATATGATTGGTCCAAAAAAAATAATTCGCCAAAAATAAAATGAAAAATTTATTCTGGAACATTAAAAGTGGAAAACTTATAGTTAAATATGGAGGGATAATTTTTTAAAAATGTAAATTTAAATAATATTAGTTATTTCATTTAAGAGTATTATTTATCAAAATTAGTTATTTTATTTAAAAGTACTGTATAAAATGCAATATGCTAATTTGTTTGTTTGTATATATTATACTTCTTTTGTTTACTTGTTTACCAATTTGACTCGATCACCTATTTTTTTTTTTTTTTTTTTTAAGGTTTACAAGATTCATACAAGAAAGATGAAAACAGATTATAAAGTCTTCTAAATATTCAAATCGAGACAAATCCAAAACGGCGTCGTTGTCCTCTCCAATCGTGAGGAGGTGGAAAAACGAGTGAAACCTTTGTCCGCCAAAGAAGCACAGATCTCCATTTTTCGATTTAAGACACCCCACACTAAGGTATCACCAAATCAAAAAAATAAAGATAAAAATATGAAGACAAAAGACCACCAAGCACCAAGATTCATCAGACTACAGGAATATCCAAATCCCAAACACCAAGCACCAAACATCAGGAGGGAAAAACAAGTCCTAACAGAGGAACAAACAGGTCCCATGGAAGGGAGGGTAGCAGGCTATAAATAAAGCAGAAAGGTTCGGAGAAAACCGACACCAACTGAGGATAAACAAAAACTAAAAAGCAAAAACTACAATACAGGAAAATAAAAATAGAAACATAAATCACCTATTTTAATATAAATAATACTTTATTCTTTTTTTTTAAGTTGTCCGTTTATTTTTTGCACATTAATTAAAAAATATAATATTATATGCGTGGTGAGTTGTTTATGTATAAAGATATTGTTGGAATTAATGGGAATTAATTGGGTTTTGACACCCTGATCTAATTTAATTAATTAGACGGACTAAACGTTAATTAAGAAATAATTGAACGTGACATAGTCGATCTACTCGCGGAGTAGATGAACGTGGTATATTTAATATCTCAAAACCGAGTTAAGGTGAGTGAGAAATTAATTGTTGAAGTTGAAGAGGTTCAACTTGGAAAGTTTGAGAAAGTGGGAATTTGTCCCACATAGGAAACCTACAAAACATTTATGATGTATAAAGGTATTGAAGTAACTTGGTAGTTCAACTATCTAAAAGAGGGACACTCCTCTAAGAGCCACACGCGCGCGCGCGCGCCCGGCCGGCCGGCTCGGCTTCGACAATTGGTCTTTGGTGGCCCACCTATCTTTTTGCAGACCCAAAAACTCCGAAAGCCCAACTCAGGAATGGGCTAGGCCCATTCGAACTACTTCAGTCTCAAACTTAGTCTTCAAGATTCGGTCTTAGACTTATCCACGTGTGAGATATTATCTCAACCGCTGCGATATTTTTGCAATATATTCCCACGATTTTCTCAACAACCTCCTAGGGTTTCTTGTGCCTATAAATACAGACTCTTCCCTCATTCCAAACTTACGCTGAAATTCGCCCCTCTACCTTTCTCTCTCCTCTCGTCCCTACGCAGTGTATTGAGCTACCGAAAGCCTTACACTGTTCTTTCTTGTGCCGGATTTATTTCTGAGAGTGTTCAGTTCGTACTACGTACGTTCGTCGATACTTCTTATACAGTGGTGCTACTGTGTATTAAGTGAAAGTCGTTTTACCTTTGGGAACGGAACGCCGTAACAGTCGAGCATTATCCTGGGCGTATTCTGTTCTGCGGGAAAAGGGTTTCCCTTGACTCGACTTATTTGTGGAATTTACTTGTTATTCTGATATTTTTGATATTGCAGTTTACACGGCGTAGACCAGTTTCCAACAGATATAAGAAAAGTTGTCAATTACGTTTTGCAAATTAATTAAAGAATATAATATTACATGTGTAGTCAGTTGTTGTTGACGTATACCAATATAAGAAAGTTGTTCATTCTTTTCCACGTTAATTAAGGAATACAATATTATATGTGTAGTGAGTTGTTGATGTAGAGATATACTCCCTCTATCCATCTATAAGTTTTCCATTTTTTTCATTTTGATTTGTTCGCCTACAAGCTTCTCATACTCTTTTGACAAATATCATTTATTTTTTTATTAAATCACATTACTGAGTTTAAAAGTCTACTATTTAATCATTTTTCTTAATCTCGGTGCTTAAAAATAGTGAAAAACTTATAAATAGGCGGAGGGAGTATAGAAATAGGAAAAAAAAGAAAAAGAAAGATAAATGTAGAAAATGTAGAAAGAGATAGTGGGTAGATAAAGTGATATACATATATGATAGATAATGTGTTTAATAGTACTCCCTCCGTCCCGGAGTAAGTTTCCCACTTCTTTTGGGTGTTTACATTAAGAAATACTCCCTCCGTCCGCCTATAAGCTTCCCATTTTACCATTTTGGTCTGTCCGCCTATAAGCTTCTCATACCCTTTTTAGTAAATACTTTTTCTTACGCATCACTTTATATCTTATTGTTTCTCTCTATCTCTCTCCTTTCAATCACATCATTTGTACTATATATACTATTTAATCACTTTTCTTAATCTATGTGCCAAAAAGTAACGGGAAGCTTATAGGCGGACGGATGGAGTATGATAAAATAATAGATGTAGTAAAGTGATGGGATGGTGAGAGAGAAAATAATAAATTAGTATGAGATGAAGTATAATAAAATAATAGATAAAGTATAAGTGATGTGATTGAGAGAAAGAAAATAATTTGCCAAAAATAGAAAGGGAAACTTATTGTGGGACATCTAAAAAATGAAAGTGGGAAACTTATAGTAGGACGGAGAGAGTGTATTTAATGTGATAAGGTGATAAAATTATTTTTTTTTAGAAAATTGGTAAACTAGTATGAAACAGACAATATATATATATATATATATATATATATATATATATAGCATGGGAAAGAGGCCGTATATTTCAAGATTCAGTTAATAGGATTGATTAATTCAAAATAGATGAGTAATATGACTCAAGATAAATGCATTTAAAATAAAAAATTTACCCGACATTTAAAAAATACATTTAAGTACTGTGTGATTACTAAAAAATTAAAAGAGACACTATTTACAATTTAATTTGAACCACTTAAAATTATTTGGACTTGACCATAAATATTTCAATGAGATCTAAATAAGGTAAGTGTGCAATTAGTTGTGGGACAGAGGTAGTAATTGATAATCTAGAGTAAGTTAAAATTATTTTATATAAAATCAACTCAAATTTGAATGACATTTTAAATTAAAGAAACTAAGAACTTGTGGATACAAAGATTTATAGCTAAAATTAAACGACAATTGTGAAGATCTGAATAAATCAAACATAGTAAAAATGAAATAAATAATTGCAAAAAAATCCAAGAAAAATATATTTGCAAGTAAAAAGCCCCAAAATCAGAAAAAGGTAGTAGGGTTTCAAGTCACGCATTACAAAGTGTTTAGTGTGTGAAAACTGCAAAATTTTGAAAGACCATTTTCATGATGCCTACCCCACACTTTGACAGATTCACAGTCCACAGCTGGCCACCACCTTTTCCATTCTTTATAGTATTTCAAACTATAATTCAAGTAAAATTTTCACTATTTAACATAGATATTAAGAAAAATTATTACATAATACATTAATTGATTGGGAAAGAAAGAAAAAGCAAACGATAAATTCAAGTATTAAAATTTTTTTTTTTTTTTTTTTTATCAAAATGAGTATAAGAAACTTATAAACGTACACATTAAAATGACAAAATGAAAAGTTTATAAACGGAGAGTGTAGTAAATATATAAATTTAATAAGACGAATATACTCTTTTAATCAATTTTAATTTATTATTCACACCTTTTATTTTTAGTCATCGTTCAATTTTATTATTCTTATTTTTAAGAAAAGTAATTCAAAAAGTAATGACATGTGTATAATCGATGATATTGTGAGGATGTAGTTTATAAAAAAAATTATTTTAAGGTCATGAAAATTATTGTGGAACGACCCAAAAAGAAAAGTGTGAACATTATTGTAATTTTTAAAATTCTAGTTTTTTAGAAACCCAATAAATAGTAGTAATATTTGTGTTTATTTTGAATTTTTTAGCAAAAAAATATTTGACTGTATATCAAATTAATGTGTGAAATTATATTACTGTCTAATAGGGGTGGGAATGGGCTAGGCCTAGGTAGGCTTTACGAAAAAAAGTCTGGCCTGTTAAATATTTTTTAGGCCCATGGCCTGTTATAGGCTTTTTTTTTAAGGTTTGGCTTGGCCTTTTTACTAAATAGGCCTGGCCCGAAAGCCTTTTAAAGGCATTTTTAGTTCTATTAGTGCATTTAAAAAAAAAAATCCTCCAACACTTGTATTTCATCGAATAATAAAAAAACCACGAATTGTATTGCTTAATGCTTACTAGTTAGAAATTATATATATTTGACACTCTTATTTAAGATTTTTCTATATTTAAGTATAAGTATTAGGTATTTATTACTATATTTTTATATTATACTATATATATATATATATTATATATTAAATTAATTAAATAGGCCGGCCTGTTGGGCTTGAAAGGCCTACGAAAAAGCTCAAGCCCGACCTATTTAACTAAATAGGCTTTCAAAAAAGCTTGAGCCCGACTTGTTTATTAAACGAGTCAAGTCGAGCCGAGCTTTAATAGGCCGAGCCGTAGGCCCCTGTCGGGTAGCCTGGCCCATTCCCACCCCTACTGTCTAATGAGCTTATAATGATTGAAGGATATTATAAAGATTTAATTTTATGTCAAATTAATAGGGCTAGTTTTTTGTGAAATATTGCATATATGAATTTCAGTCATTCACACTCACATTCTTTATAAATACATTCAGTGACAGTTCAACCCACATTTTTTTATAAATACACCCTCTGATAGTTTAATTCACATCCATGTTTTTTATAAATACACCCACTAGCAGAAATATTTTTTATAAATACACCCACTAGCAGAAATTGTACTTAGTCGTCTTCTCCGAGCAGTTTCGGCCACCCGAGACCGCGGTCGAACGCTGCAATTTACGACGGCCTTAATCTTTAAATCTTTTCTATTTCTTTAAATATTCTTTAATTATTATTGTGGATCGAGGATATTTTATATTACTACATGCAATAATATATGTTAATATATGTTATAATGTGAGTTACTTAATTAATAAAAATTCTAGAAAAAAATACTACATAAAAGAATCGGTATTTCTATATAAAAAATTATATGTTACTACATACTTCAGTTTGAATTACTACATTGAATATGTGTTTGTTACTATATGTAACTTTATCAAATGATTTGCATTACAACATGGTTATTGTGTTTACTACATGCGATAGTATATGTTACTACGTATTATAATGTGAGTTACTACATTATCAAAAACACTAGAAAAGAACGGGTTACTAAATAAAATAATTTGTATTATTATATAAAATAGTTTGTGTTATTACTACATAAAATAATGTGTGTTACTACATATTACGATTTGAATTACTACATTTAATATCCCGCGTTCGCCAATAAAATAAAAGATAAAAAAATCACAGAAATTGACAAAATAAACGGGTTAATTTTTTTTGTCAAAATTAGAACACAAGCGGGCCAGTTAACAAATAAATTAAGAATTAACCCAAATGAATTAATGATGGCCCAATAATATATATTTTCAGCCCATTGACTTAAAAAGTCAATATTTTCAGCCAATTGACTTAATAAGTCAATATTTTCAGCCAAATTGAATTAATTAATCAATATTGCATGTAAGCAATATTGCATATAAGTTTTTGTGAAATTAATAAGTTCGATAATAATAATTTTGAGTGATTTTTAAAAACTGAATTTTAAATTCTGAAGTAAAATTGGTCTAAGATTTTAAAAATGAAAATTTGATTTTTGTATGAATTGAGTGTGAAATTAAAATTCAAGATTTTAAATTCAAGACTTTTAGTGTGAGTCACGATTTTATTTACTTAAAATGTCATTCACTTCATTCAAAAAATAATGCCGAATTTATCTCTAATATATCTACTTTATACATATATTAATAAATATTTATTAAATAAATGCGCATAATAAATTTGTATGAAAACAAAGAAGATTTAAATTTACTTAATATTTTTATTTAAATATTGACATTAATTCATACTCACGGTTTGACGTAACGTTTTAAAAGGTAAAACGACTTTCGCCTCTATACGAGCAGCACCACAACGTATAGAGTTCCAACGAACTGAATCGACATGAAAACTGGACTGCACTCTATATGCTCGATGCAAATATGTATGATGTTATGATTTTTTCTATAAAATCAAGTGTTCGTCTCTTTGTGTGAGTATGCAAGTGTGTGTTATGCAACATAAAACATGCACCCTATTTATAGGCACGTTCCAACATGTGAGGGGTCTCCACATTTATTATGGCATTCATGCTAGTGGAACAATTTTATGTCATTTAATTTCCTTGAAATTACATTTATTGCCCTCAATAAATTGATCAAAGACGAGTGCTCTCCACTCTCATTTTAAAATCAATTAATTAATTAAAATTAATCAATTTCTAACCAATTTCTCCAACAAAAGTTTACATACTCAAATATAAAAATAATTATTACAATTCTCACTTTCATAATATACATATATTTATTTTTTATGCCATTACTTTTATAAGATCCACCAATACACACGATTATTACATTTCTTTTAAAAACGATTACCGTAAATTTTTTGAGGAGGGAGAGAGTACAATTGAGGAGGAAGAGACATAAACATGAATTTGTATAAAATGATAGATTTGACTGTAATGACAAAAGTTGAAGTTGCAAATCCCAATGGACAATATTTTGTGCCTTGTCAGACAATTTTTTAACCTGTTGTAATGTAATTTATTCTTTATTTAATTATTATCATCATAGTTTTTTTTTATTTTTTTGACGGGGATCATAATTTAGTTCCTATTCCTATTACTCCACTTCTTTTGAGCAACTTTTTTTGTGTGTGCTTATTTACCGACCCACTTGCCCGATTGGTCACTTTGACTTCCTCAGGGAGGATCTACCCGTTGATCCCAACTAATATCCTGAAAACCTCTAACTCCACTGAAAAATCTAAAAAAGAGGATCGACGAGGCAGCGGTACTACTTTATATAAAAAAAAATCAACATATCTATCTACTTTTCAGATCCAAGTCATCTAACTATTACTAGAGGAAAGATTTGAGGGAACAAGATGATGGAAGGGGAGGGGAAGTGATGGGTGGTGCTCAAGTGCGACGGCAACAGCGAGCACCCCGAACTCGATAGCTTATAAACAATTTAAATAGAACAAGGAGGGAGTGGGGTTTCTCAAAGAGAGAAAATAGTTGTTCAAACATACAATCGTCGTAAATGAAATTTGATTAGTTTTGAAGAATTAAAGTTATAGTTGTGTAATTTTAAATAGCTCTATCCCGACGAGAGCTATGTCGGAGGCGGAGGGTATGCTGGCCGACTGGTTGGCAGCAAGAAGGCCTCCACGATGCTCGCTTAGTGTGGGTACCAGCTGCAACAAGTGGCATCGACCGGTAATAGGGGCTGTTAAGTTAAATGTCGACGTCGCACAATTTGTTGAGTAAGGGGAAACGGGTGCTGGCATGCTTGTTCAGTACGACAACGGTGCTTTTATTGCTGCAAAGACCATTCGATACCCGGGCACGATCCAAGCAACTGAGGCAGAATTATTGGTTTATACGAAGCACTCTCTTGGATAAAAGATTTGGGCTTTCACCTAATTGAAGTAGAGTTAGATGCAAAAGGTGGATGCGCTAAAGAACACATCCTTAGATAACACGGTGTTTGGTGGCTACACTCGGGCTTGCAATGACTTGTGTAATTTGTTTCAACAGTGCTCCGTAAAGTTTATTTCAAAAAATGCCAATTCTATTACTCATTCTTTTGTTACAGCCTCAAAATTCTTTTCGAGTCCTCACACGTGGATCGAGCCTCCAACGTTTGTGGATGACCTTCTCAACTATCTTTGTCTTCGTTGCGAATAAATGAAAGTAACTTTTGACTTAAAAAAAAAAATCACAATATGACTTTAAAACTCATTCTCCAAACCTTCTAATCAATTACCTCTAGTGTAAAAAAAAACATTACTCCATCTGTCCATTAAATTTGTTACCATGAAAATGAGTATACGTTTTAAAATAAATAAATAAAGTAATGGATAAAATAAAATGATAATTTCGAAAAAAAAAAAGTAGGAAAATTACAAATTTGGTGGAGTATTTTTTATTAATAAACATTACCACTGTACTCCATACTTTTCATTTGGAGAAGAAAAGAAAATTGAAGTAAAAGTTAAAATAAAAGTGACGATTTTTCTTGTCAACACTTTATATTTTCTCTCGTCTTTCCTTTCTTGACTTGCAGGTTTCTGCATTTCTTTGACTCACCGCCCGTTTCTTTCAATTTTCACTTCCGCCGCCGTTCAAAATGGCAAACAAAACTCACTGAACACTTTTTTTAAGGTTAAAAAAATGCAGCATTTACACCTCTTGACCACCGCCATTTCCACATTCTTCCTCCTCTCCGCCGCCGTAAACAACCGCCGTCTCCTCCACCAGCCCTTCTTCCCCCCCACCATTTCCCAACCCCCATTCCCCTCCCCCTCCCCTCTCTCCCAACCCAAATACCCTTTCTCAACTCTCTCCCCCCCTGTCACCACCTCCCAAAACCCCTTTTTCCCCCTCTTCTCCTCCCCCCCTCCTCCGCCGCCGTCCACCACCGCATTCGCCACTTTCCCCGCCAACATCTCCTCCCTCGTCCTCCCCTCCACCTCCCACCCCTCCCACAAACCCATCAAACTCATTTCCCTAATTCTCACCCTCTCCCTTTTCTCCCTCCTCCTTTTCACCTCCCTTCTCCTCCTCCTCATCCTCCGCCACCGCAACCGTGAAACCCCCAAAACCGACAGCCTCCGCCTCTTCCCCCCTAACACCACCCCTTCCGACAGCAAAAAACCCCCTCCGCCGCTGTTCCCTCGCCACACTCCCGCCCCCAACTCCAACTCCTCCGAGTTTCTCTACCTCGGCACCCTCGACCCCATCATTCAAAAACCCCCTCCGATGAACTACCAACGCCTTGGCTCCCCGGAGCTCCACCCTCTACCACCGTTGCCCCGTCACCAAAATACCCACCCCGAAGAAGAAGAAGAAGAGGAGTTCTTCTCTCCCAGAGGCTCCACCGGAAACAAATTATCGCCTCCTCCTCCCAACGATTTCTTGAATTGCAATTCTCCGGCGTACTCCATTTCACCGGATAATAATAGCCCATCCGTCGTACTTAACTCCGCTAGCCCGCGAAGCATACAATCAGATTCAAAATCACCCGACAGTTTGATGAGTTTTCCCGGCCCTTTGCGGCGGTTCATCCCTCCTCCTCCGGCGCGGGAGCCAAGGGCATTTTCTCCGTCGTCGACAGACTGCTCTCCTCGGGCTTCAGATTTCTCCGGTATCGGAAAAACTCCCCCTCCTCCTCCTCCCCCGCCGGAGAAGTACTGGGAAGCGGCTAGTGGGCCGCCGGAGCTGGTGGCTCCTTCATCGAGGAAAGTTGGGGAAAAGGGTAATTTAGGGATTTCAGAGGAAACAATGAAGCCTAAGCTGAAGCCTCTGCATTGGGATAAAGTGAGAGCTAGTTCAGATAGAGCAATGGTGTGGGATCACCTGAATACAAGCTCTTTTCAGTAAGATTCTTCAATTTTTTATTTGGTACAATGATTTTTTAACTTTATTCTTGTAAAGATGAAAATGGTATGGTTTAGTAGGAATTTTTAAGTGTTTAGATGGTAAATTTATGTTGTAGATTGAATGAGGAAATGATTGAGACTCTGTTCATGGTGAATTCAACTGTTAATGGAAAGGATAACGTAAGGCGATCGATGATCCCAGAATCGAACCACGAAAATCTCGTTCTTGATCCGAAGAAGTCCCAAAACATTTCTATTCTGTTGAGGGCTCTTAATGTCACCGTTGATGAAGTTTGTGAAGCACTCCTTGAAGGTGAGCTGATCTAGAATTAATTTCGTTCAAATTTGATCGAAAATCGAATATTTTATAAATCTTTTGAATTACTTAATGGGTATTCAATTAGTGTTCATTTCTGCAAAAAATGTTTAGCTATCCTACTGGACATTGTAGAACTTAGTACTCCCTCCATCCATGAAAAGTGGTCCCATTCTAAAGGTAGATAAAGTAATAAAGTAAGGGTATTGTAGGGTATTGTGGGGTTCATTGTGAATAAAGTAATTGTTTGTAAATAAAGTTGATGGCAACTTGAGTAATTAAGTGATGGTTGAAGGGTGATAGTTTTCAAAAAGGGTATGTGACTACATTTTGTGGACAAACAATATAGGACAAATGGGACTACTTTTCGTGACTGAGGGAGTATTAACTGTTTATATTCTGAATGTTGTGCACATGGCCTAAAAAAAATCTTGATTATCTTGATGAATCCAATTGTGTTGATGAGACAGGAAATGGCGATAGGCTTGGAACGGAGCTCCTCGAGAGTCTGTTAAGGATGGGTCCCACCAAAGAGGAAGAGCGTAAACTGAAGGAGTTCAAAGATGAATCGCCATTCAAGCTAGGGACGGCGGAGGCGTTTCTGAGGGCAGTGCTCGATATACCTTTTGCATTCAAGAGAGTCGACGCTATGCTTTATATAGCCAATTTTGAGTCGGAAATTGAGCACCTTAAGAGGTCGTTTCATACGCTGGAGGTAAATCCCTTTCTCCATCATTTTGCATTTGAAACTATGTTTAACTAGAGGTTTGTTGTCCAAATTATATATATAAGACATATGTAGCGTAGTTTTGACGTTTGAATAATTACCAAATACCCTCTAAAAACAACAAAAAAGTTTATTTGGTAGACCAAGAAATGTAAAATTCTTTCACTTATGTGATTTCTCATATTTGCATGAATAGATTATTTCATAATTTTTGTGTTATTTGGCAATCAAACATATTTTTGGTGCTTTTATATGTACTTATTCAAACCATATGATGATTCTTTTGGTAATTTGGACAAACCCCGAGGGGAGTAATTTGTTTCATTTGAATCACACTTGGATTATAACTGCAGTCGGCTTGTAAAGAGCTGAAGAGCAGCAGAATGTTCCGGAAACTACTAGAAGCCGTGCTCAAGACCGGAAACCACATGAACATCGGGACCAACCGAGGAGGTGCCCACGCCTTCAAGCTTGATACCCTTCTAAAGCTAGTAGACGTCAAGGGCGCTGACGGAAAGACCACCCTTCTTCATTTCGTCGTCCAGGAAATCATCAGGGCCGAAGGGGCACGTTTATCCGGTGTTGATCAAAACCCTAACGCCGAAGAAGACCAATCTACCCTTCGCGACGAAGTTGAATACCGAAAGCTCGGCCTTCAAGTTGTGTCGAAACTGAGCGGAGAGCTTACCAATGTCAAGAAAGCTGCTGCTATGGATGCAGACGTTCTCAGCAACGACGTCGCCAAACTTGTGAACGGGGTTAGCAAGATATTGGAGGTTGGGAAACTGAACGAAGAGCTCCCGTTGAAGAGTAGGAGCGGAAAGTTTTCCGAGTCTATGAAGGAGTTCCTAAACAAAGCGGAGACGGATATTGGGAACATCCAAGCTGAAGAGGGTATAGCTCTGTCGATGGTGAAGGGCTTAACCGTTTTTTTCCATGGCGACTCGGCTAAGGAAGAAGCCCATCCGTTGCGGCTATTCATGGTTGTTCGTGATTTTTTGGCGATTCTCGACCAGGTTTGCAAGGATGTCGGGAAGATGAACGAGCGAACGATGATAAGCTCCGGGAGGCCGATTCAAGTGCCGGTTAATCGGAGCCTGCCGATGGTTTTTCCTGGGATCAGTGAAAGGCAGCAATCTAGTTCCTCTGATGATGAAACTTCATCCTCGTTTTGATTGTTGAGTGGAATTAGTTTGTACTATTATGTACTCTAATAAATATTATTCTGGTATTGATTTCGCAGCTCAATTATTTTTAATAGTTATATCATTAAACCTGTCGATTAGTTAAATATACTCCTATTTTTAGTTTATCATGCTATAATAGATTATTAAATAAAAATTAAAAAATTGAAAATTTATTACAGTAAATTACAAAAGTCACTCGAGTAACCACAAACTTGGTATAAATAAAAGAAAATTAAACTATTTACAAAGTTAAATGGTTTTTTTTAGGATAGTCTCAGAGTGTCGTCTAAACTATTACTCCATATCATTCTAACTTATACCTATAGCCTATTTTTAAATAATTTTTAAAATTTTATTTTATTATTTACTATCTTATCCTTTCTCAAAATTAAAAATAATACTATTACAATTAAACAAAAATGGTATAGTGTCCACCTTATCATTATCACATCAACATTTTTTAATATTTAATTTTATGTTTATCAAATATCCTCAATATAAATAGAAATAAAACATCTCTTTAACAATAAAATATATTCACTACTAAAAAAAAAAAAATATATATTTAATTTAATTTATACAGAGTATATGTTTTATAAATATTATTATTAATCATATCTTCATGTAATACAATAAGTCCAAGTACACCTCCACTTTTGTTAACTTCACCCCCACAAATTATATAAACAATTGATCACAGTTATTTACACTCCACAAATTATATAAATAATTGACCACAAATTATATAAACTACTGTATTTTTTGTTCCTATTTATTATTTTTCAATCATCTCTCATATCATTTATTCTCTTTAATTTCTATATCTACTTTGATTTGATGCACATCATGTCTATTGTTTTTTCTTTTATATTGTGGAATATATTGTCTTTTGAATTTTGTACCTAATTTAAACATAAATATTTAAGAGTTCAATTTTATCTTTAAAGCCTAAATTGATATGTAAAATCTAAAAAAGTTCTATTACCTTAATTATTACAGTATTTATGTACTTTGTTTAATAAAAGTCAAACGACTCATCATATATTATATCAAATATGATTAATGTATTTAATTTGAACTTCATCGTGTTTAATTAGTGTACATTAAAAAAATTATTTGTTCACAACCTAATGAACCATTATTATTTAATTACTTGAATATTATTATATTTTATTACCATATGATTTTGAAGTTGTATTTCACAATTTATAATATGCTATGCATAATTTAAAATCTGAATTCTATTGGTTTACTATTTTTTTTATATATGATTTTTTTTTCTTTTTAAAATATACTATAAGTATGTATATATACATGTAGTTAATGATTAATTATAATAACTATAGACTTTGTTTAATTCTAATGGTTTATATATACATTTATTGTATTGTATGGACATTTCAATCAATTAGAAGAATTTAAATAAAGTTCTTAAAAAAAAAGACTCAATTTATCTATAAAATTTATTTTAAAGGTTGGTGCACCTTTTTTTTAAACCTATGAAGAGTTTCTTTTTTTGAGGGGTTTACAAGATCAAAATCAAATGTCAATACAATTTTGTGTCCAAATCTAATGATCTTCAAACCAAGACGACAGTCTTTTGTCACGGTCGCTGCCCCATCCAATCGTGAGGAAGAGGAAAACGAGTATCCCTTTGCTCCACATGAACGTACATGTCTCCTTTCTCAATACGAGACAACCTCACACTAAGGTGTTCTCATATTAATATTAATAAACAGGAAACAAAAAAAGAAACAAAGTTCCACCAAATACCATGATCACACCAAACTTCAAACCACTCAAAAAAGTCCCAAAAGTCCTACATAGGGGAAAGCAAATCCCACATAAGGGAAGAGAGCCCACAAAAATCCGAAAAGTCCCACACAGGGGAAAGAGAGCCCACAAAAGAGGAAACGAAAGCTTACAAACATAAACATAAACTGAACCAAACAACAAAACCCCAACAAGAGAACAAAGGAAAATAAAAAACGATGCAGAAGGGAAAGACTGAAAAACTTAAAAACAAACAAAAAAGTGGATCTACAGATAAGCCCCCTCAATCGGCCACCGTAGCGCCATCGAGGAGGTCCTACCTGTTGATCCCAACGACTCTAATAAAATTATATAATCGCAGAGTTAAACTGAAATGAGAGATTGGTGGAGCAACCTATGTGACGGCAGTGATTCAGCGGCACAGTGGGGGTGCGGTGATGCCTATCTAGTGCAGGAGGCGGCATATCTGCAAATCTATTGCGGGGGAAGGCAAACGGTGGCAATTGGAGAAACCGGAGAAGATATTTTCTTGTGCATGAAAATCGCACCTTCACTGTGTGAAAAAATCGCACCTTTGGTGCGTGTATGATTGTTTACTTTATTCAACGTAAAAAGAGTATTTTTTTTAATGAGTAATTGAATTGAGAGTTCTTTTTTGCATCATACACCTTATAATTTGTAGGTCCCTAAGTTGAGTTAATATCGAGGGAAGCTAAAGAAAATGTCTAGAGGGGGGTGAATAGACTTTTCTAAAATCTTTCGATATATCAGAATTACAATGTGCGGAATACGAAATTAACAATGAGCCCAATTAAAGATTATACTCAACTTAATTCGAGAACTCTGTTTTATGTACTCAACTAGCCTAGTTCAGTTATGTATGTTTAACAAGTAAACAATTAATCAATTCAAACGAACAAACAAAACAGTAAAGTAAATCAAACACGAGATTTATAGTGGTTCGACAACTTGTCTACATCCACTCTCACAAACCCAGTTGTGAAATTCTTATTAACTCTTCCAATCGAGTAATATGTTCTTGTAGCTTTAAGTCCCAAGAAATAAGACTTAGATCTTCTCGATTATATCTCCAGATATATCTTCGATCTTACTAGCTATTTTACAAGTAACTAGCAACTTGAAACAGTAAACGAAAATTAAAAACTTCTCTTCGTTCAGTAGTAGCCTTCTGATTTCTTCACTTGACTTGTGTAGCTTTACTTTCTGAACTTCAATCTCTGAGAGAACCTTCGAACAATTCTTCAGTATGTAGCTTTAGTATATGTATTTCAGTAGTCTTTTCAGTAGTCTCTAATCAATGAATACCTTGGGATATTTATAGACTTCCAATTCCAAGAACATTCAGTTGTATAACAACCTTTTCTTGAAAACTAACTTCTAACTGAAACTTCTTATCCTTTCACGCGTTTCTCCAGTTAATTAGTTATTCCTTAACTAACTCCTTCAATTTTTATCTTCAATACGCGTTTCTGTAATTAACTTCAAGTTGACCTGTCTTGTTTAAGTCGTTCCTGCCTTGTGTAGTAGTAGTAGACGGCGTCTTCAACTTAACTTGTGCAGTAGACTTCTTCAGACTTACAACATAGAACTAATCTAGTCCTATCAACTAATCCTAACAAGACTATTACATTACATTAAGCTTCTTGTTATAAAGCTTAGTCAACTTATAAAACTATACAAAGAATCTATCTATTACATTTAAAAACATGAGCTCTATACAACAATTATTCATAGCTCAATAACAATCTTAACATATACAAATAACAAATATGAAGTACTTATAAATCGTACTTATCTTTCAATAATACTTGTCTTTTTAAAAACTAGTACTTGTCTTTTGAATTCTACTGATCTGCTCAAGATGACTTCAACTTAACTAGACTAGATCAGTCAACACTTAGAAAATATTCAAGTCTTCTTTTGGCTTATCAAAACTTCATCTCTTATCTTTTATTCATCATTTAGGACTTGTTCTAGGATTCATATCCCAACATAATTGTATGAATATTCAACTATTTTTTTTATTCAACGTTATGATTCACGTGTTATACAACACTAAAATAAACAACCGCAAGTGTACGGTGTCTATTGTAGCGTGATAAGCACGAGGTCGATCCCACATGGAGGTATTAACATAAAAATGTAGTTTGTTAATTGAAGTTCTATTTAGACGCGATCGATAAGGTAAAAGTGATGAATTACTCTAAGATTACCTACCAAAGTGTCACAAATAAGTAATAAAGAGTAATGGAAATCGATCAACTAGCATGCAAATCGAGAAACGAAGGTAAAACGAATGAAAACTCAAATGTGAGAGGGTGGGTTCCAAGGCATATGTCACACTAAGGGTTCAATTTATGATTAAGAGCTTAATCCAAGAGATATATCACACAAACTAGTATCTCTGCTTAGCATGCATAAGAAATCCCCAAAAGGTTCCTAAGATCATCTAATACCCTCCCAATAATTGATCCTCTCTCTCGAGCTCACAAGAATATTGGGTCGAATACTTAAATACGGTTAATGAAAGAGATTTCTCAATCCAATTCCAATTAACAATAAATAAAACATACTATCATGGCCATTGACAACATGTTTTGCAATGAAAGTTAAGCATTCAAATAGAAATAGCAACACAACCACCAAATAAACAAGAAATTAATTCATAAACATCATCCAAAGTATAAACATAGCCTTAGAACCACAAATTGTTTAGCTAATCAAATACATACTCAAATTACAAAATCCAAATGAAATACTAAATAAAAAAGAAAGAGAACAAGGAAGCTTAGTCTAGATTGTGGTAGGGAATGAAATTCCCAAGCTAGTGGTGGCCTCCTTGCATGAATTGATGAAGAGATGAAGAAGATATGACCAAAACACCTTGAATTATGTGTAACTATGTGTGAAATTTAGGAATTGGGGGTGAATTGCTTGAATTTCAAGAAAGAGGGTTTATATAGTGTTTGGGTAGGGTTTGGATGGCATAATTGCAAGTTGGTCCCTAAAAAATGGCCAAAATATGAAAAACGCACCGAATTTGAGTTTTGTCTTAGGTGGAGCTCGGCACTCGGCCGAGTGGATCACTTAAAAAAGCGTGTTGCAACTTTTCCAGCCGAGACTCGGCCGAGTGGTCTTCAAGTTCCAGCACCTACGGCTTTCAACTCAACTCGGCCGAGTGCGCAGTGATGTCCAAACTCGCAGATTCGGCCGAGTTGAGTCACTCGGCCGAGTGCGCAGTAAACCCAAAAGTTTCAGATTCGGTCGAGTTGACTCACTCGGCCGAGTTGCCTCCTCCCCTTCTCGTTTCATGCATAACTTTCACCTCGGGTGTCGGATTGACTCGATTCCTTTGGCTAATCTACTCCGATTTTCGAGATGAATTCAACTGTGCACTCCTCTTCCTGATCCAGTAAAGTATGGTTGGTGTTTTGCTCCAAATTTCATCGTATTTCCTACAAAACCGACAAAACACAACCTTTCTCTCATTTCGAATTAAACAATCATATTCGATGCATAATTCAATGAAATCCACATCAAAACACGCTTCACATGTGCCCCTGAAACGTGTAAATTCCACCCGAATAACGTTAATTGTTAATTTTTTTTTTTTGAAAACAAGTGTTAGTTAAAAAGGATATTTGTGTAAAAGTTATAATTTTTATAATCTTCATTTTAATTATAATAAATATATATTATTAACATAAATGATATAATGAAAACATAAATAATAAAAACTGTTGGGAATAAAATGATTTTGATCTAGATACCAAAACCCCTGATTGATGATGTACAAGTTAGTTGAGATATGCTCAAGTTATTGTTCAGGCAAGTTGTCCCAGAACACTTAATGAGTAGTATGCTTAAGATAAAATCTCAGAAATGTTGTGAGATATTAGTGATCAGGATAGTTGTCCAAAGCTGAAATGTTAGGCAGCTTGATAGGTCTATAGGACAAAGCTGCTGATCTATTCAAGACAAACTGATCAAATGGACAACCTGGCTGAAGAAGTTCAAGTATACTGAAGCTGTGCTCATAAATGCAAAAGATCTAGGCAGTTTGAAGTACAAATGATCAAGAGAATTAAATGTCAAAAGCTTACAGAAGATACAATGAAGCATTTATTGCCAATCATGCCTGAACCAAGCATTAAAGACTTAGAGCATTAAAGAGTGAAGCATTGAATGAATGTTGGAACATTCTAAAAACTGCAGCAGGAATGTTCAGGGAGCTTGTCCCATCTGACCGTTGGCTGTGTGTAAAGTTTGCCACAAATCAACCTAGGACATTGTGCAAAATTGGAAACTGACACAAGTCTTCTCAGCCGCATTTGTCAGAAGTCAACACATTCACTCAAGCAACCATTGAAGACCTCTTTTACACAGTGGATAAAAGGATGTCAAGCTTCATAGCCGTTTCAATGGTGCTGCAAATAGACATATTTGAATTGCTAATCCCTCCAACGGTTAGTTGTTCAAATTGTCTATAAATACAGAAGTGATCAAAGGAATTCATAACCAACTACAAGCTATCAAACTATCATCAAGCTTTCAAAAGGAAACCAAGCTATTCTCTAGAATTCCAAGTTTCCTGAATCACTTCAAGTCAGCTAAGCCAATCTTTGTAAACATCCTAGCTTAGCATTGAGATATCCTAAGCCTTTACACTGTTCTTACTGTAAAGGATATCTCTACTAGTTGGAACCAAACCTCAAACCCTTATCTCATTAAGTGAAGAGAGAGTTTGTTGTAGAAGTGAGGAGTTAAGGACTGTTAGTGTGAAACACAGTCTTAACTCAGAGAGATTGAGCACTAGGACTCAAGTTATCCTAGGGATCAAAACACTAAGAGAGTGTTGTTGATCAGTGCACCTTGGCACTATAAAACAAGCTAATTCCATTGAGAAGGAATTATCCTGTTCAATCAGGGAAAGTGGATGTAGGAGCTTGAGTCTCTGAACCACTATAAACTTGTGTCTCATTTACTTACTGCATTCTTAACTTCACTTCATTCAAACATATTTTAAAGATTCATAACTCAGTAAGTTAGAAAATCTGTTTTGGACAAAGTCCCTGATAACCTGTATTTTCAGAAATTAATTTGGAGTATTTCTTTAGTCAAAGGCCAACCACATTCCGCACTAAGTAACTCTTTTAGATATTTAGCCAACTGATCACTCAATAGTAATCAGTAGGACAAGTATCTATCAAAGTTCACACTCAGGCCAGTTGTGAGACAACTTGCCTGATAAGACCAATTTGTCAAAAAGAAAAGAATTTGCATACACAAGTGCATTCCCCCCCCCCCCATACACTTGTGTTATACTCCACCAAGGACCAACAAGTGGTATCAGAGCAGGGGTTCAAAGACCACTGCCTCTGAAAATCCAACTGATTTTCAAAATCACATTTTCTGTGGTCACTGAACTGATCCAAATTTCTGAAAAACTCATCTGTGTTCATCTTACATTACATTTGTTGAAATGGCTAACAATGCAGTTCCAGGAGATGCTGTCAACACCATCAACAATATGGGTCCAAACCAAGTCAATCATATTTCTCATCACAAACTACCAATGTTCTCAATTGAGAACTATGATTTCTGGAAAATCAGGATGAGAGCACATCTTGCTTGCCAGCATGATGAGATGCTTAAAGTCATCACTAGAGGGCCATTCACATTCACTAAAGCAAATCCCAAGCTCACTGATGCTCAAAAAGCTGATCCAAGGGAGTTGCTGCCAAAAGATGAAGATGACCTTACAACTGAAGAAAGAAAAAGGCACAACCTGAACTACATTGCAATGAACACATTGTACCAGACAATTCCAGATGCAGTGATGGGGAGAGTGTACCACTGCACATCAGCTAAAGAGATTTGGGATACCTTAGCACTTATGTGTGAAGGTACCCAAAAGATCAAGGAGAACAAGCTTCAGGTGGCTATCCAAAAATATGAACAATTCTCTATGGAGGCCAATGAAACTATTGATCATCTTGATGGCAGGTTCACTGACATCATGAATGAAATAAACTCTCTTGGCAAGTTCTATGCCAAAAGAGAGGTTGCTCTGAAGATCTTGAGAAGTCTCACATCCAAGTGGGACATATACTCTGTCATGATGCAAAATACCAGCAATCTTGACAACATGCCAATGCAGCAAGTATTCTCTGAACTCAAAGCATATGAGTTTGATCTCAATAGAAAGAAGGTGCATGAAGAGCCATCCTCTTCAAACAAAGGTGTTGCCTTCAAAGCTGCTGAAACAGAAAAGAAGATTACTCAAAGATCCTCTCAGTCTGTTTCAAAATCTGAAATAAAGGAGGAGCTGGCACTCATGGCTAGAAGATTTGAGAAGCTCAACTCCAGATTTGGTAGATACAAGAAGTTCTACCAAGATAACAGAACCAGAAGGAGATTCAGTTCTCCTGAACATAAATCAGAGGACAAAGTCTCTGATGAAAAGAAAGAAGACAGATATGCTGATAGGAAGAAATTCAGCAAAGGTGAACCATCATCATCAAGGAGGAAGGAGTCCTCAAGCAAGAAGGATGATGATGAAGATGTGTGTTACAACTGCCAGAAGAAGGGTCATTTTCAGTATGACTGTCCTGACCTCAGTGCAAAAGAAAGGAAGGAAAGGCAAAACAAAAGAGATAAAAGGCTGAACAACAGGAAGGCTATGGTAGCTGGAGATTCAGCAAGTGAGGAGAGTGTCTACTCTTCTGATGATGGGCTGTTCTCCAACAGTGACAGTGATGAGGACTGTCAAATGGCACTTGAAGATGAAGAGGTATGTTCAACTTCCAACTTGTCAATTAACACACATGAATCTAGTGAAATCCATCTTGACTTTGAAAAGTTGTTGGAAGATTTCACCAGAATGCAAGAAGTATGCAATATGGCTCTGAGAGAAAATGAACAGTTGAGGTCTAAAGTCAAAATGTCCAATCCTCCTGAATCTGAAGTTGACATTAAATCAACTGAGTTGTATCAACAGATTGTGAGAGAACATGAAGAAATGTCTCTCAAAGTCTCTGAACAACAAAAGCTGATTGATGAACAAAATCAGGCTCTAAAGAAAAAGGATTTTGACTCTAGAACTCTACAAGCTAAATTTGACAATCTCTCAAGAGAATTTGATACTCTAAAATTAAGTGAGGGGAGCTTGAAAATGAAAATGTCTGCCTTGAACAAATCTGCTAAGGCAATAGAGGAAATTCAAGGGTTTCAAAGACCATTTGCTCAAAGGGATGGATTAGGCTATAATCCATTTGAACCCTCACCTGGTCTTAGTATTGCTTCTTCAAGCAATTCTAAGATGACTTTTGTAAGATCAGTGGCACAACAAAATGAAATTGAAGTAAATCAACCACTGATCAAGGATAAGGGAAAATGAATTTTTATACCAACTCAGGTAAACAATGTACCTAAACCCACACCTTTGGAAAAGGTTAAAGGCATTGCTTACAGGAGGAATGAGGTTCAGAAAGGTAGAACCAATGGAAGGCCAACCTATCTGAATCATCATCAGAGGAGTTGTCCAAAACATGTTCAGAAGAGGCCAACTCAAATGAGGCAACCTCAACTGAATGGATTAAGGGCAATACCCTCTGATAGGTATAAAACATTCAGGAAGCCTGGACCTTACTTGCCAAAAGGAAAAGGCCATCCAAAAGCTTATCCTCAAAAGTCTTACCCAGCTGCACCTAAGCTTAGTAACTTCAGGAGAAATGTCCCAAAGAAATTTACCAACTCTCCTGAACTCTACAAAGCTAACACTTATACACAAAAATCACCCAAGACATTTAAGGGTCAAACTGTGTATGTAGATGTAAATGGAAACCAAGTCAGTCACTTTGAATCAATCAGAGTTATCAGGCAGATTTGGGTTCCAAAAGGTACAGCTAACCCTCTAGGACCCAACACTCAAAGGGTACCTAAATTTTGACTTTGCAGGACTGCAAGGACCCCAAAAGGAAGAGAAGCATCAACAAGAAAACAGCATGGTACCTGGACAGTGGATGTTCAAGGCACATGACTGGAAACAAGGAGCTTCTCTCAGACTTCATAGAGAAAGATGGTCCTTCAGTAACCTTTGGAGACAACTCTCAAGGCATCACAAGAGGCTATGGTACATTAAACATTGGTAGTGTTAAAATTACTGATGTCTCATATGTTCTAGGCCTAAAATATAACTTGTTGTCTATAAGTCAAATTTGTGACAAAGGATATTGTGTTGAATTTGCACCAAATGAATGTACTATCAAAAACAAATCAACACAACAGGTGCTACTAACAGGGGTGAGAAAGGGAAATGTTTATTTTGCAGATTGGAGCAAAACCCCTGAAGCAGTCTGTCTTGTTGCCAAAAGCACAAATGAGCAAAGCTGGCTATGGCACAAGAGACTGAATCACCTGAACTTCAAAACCATCAACAAGATTGCAAGAAACTCTCTAGTTAAAGGGCTGCCAAATCAAGTGTTCACCAAAGAACATATATGCCAGCCATGTCAGGAAGGAAAGCAGATCAAAGCCTCATTCAAAGGAAAACCTGTCATCTCAACTGAGAGAGTCCTTCAACTATTGCATATGGATTTATTTGGGCCAATAATCCCAGTAAGTTTAAATGGAAGAAAATATGCTTTAGTTGTTGTTGATGATTTTTCCAGGTACACTTGGGTAGTATTCTTGCTGAACAAAAAGGAGACCCAAGTCAAACTACCTGAATTGATGATGAGATTGAGCAATGAAAAGGGCCTAAGTATTGTCAAGATCAGATCTGACAAAGGCACTGAGTTCATAAACTCATACATCAATGAGTACTGTAGCAAGAATGGCATCACACATGAAACTTCAGCAGCAAGAACACCTCAACAAAATGGGGTTGCTGAAAGAAGGAACAGGACCTTGAAGGAAGCAGCTAGAACCTTGATTGCTGAATCCAAACTACCTAAAAGGTTCTGGGCTGAAGCCATTAGCACTGCATGTCACACTCAAAACAGGTCCTTAATCACCAAAGGACAAGGTAAGACTCCATATCAAATATGGAAAGGTAGATTGCCCACTGTTGCTTATTTTCACATATTTGGTTGTAAGTGTTTCATCCATAATAATGGGAAAGAACAATTGAAAGCCTTTGATAGCAAAGCTGATGAAGGAATATTTGTTGGATATTCACAAATCAGCAAGGCTTACAGAGTCTACAATTGCAAAACTCTTATTGTGGAAGAAACACCTCATGTTGTGTTTGATGAATCTATTAATGAGTTCAGGGATAGAAACCTGAATATTGATGAGATGACACAAAGAACAACCAGATTAAGGCTTCAAAGCAAGGAAACAGTGTTTGTGGATGTTGCCCAGCCTGAACTTCATGAAAATCAAAAACTGGACAACCTACCTGATAGCAATCAACCAGTAGACAACCATCCTGAAGGAGAAATTGAACTGACTGATCCCATCCCAGTTCAAAACCAGGTAACAACTACCAATGAAGAAGCAGGCAATGCTGAGGTAGTTAATAGATCCACTATTCAAGGGGGAATCAATGAAAATGTCAACTTATCTGACAATGAGGACAACACCCCTGAATATGATCCTGAACTTGATCCTTCAATTAACTTTCCTGAATTTAATGAATCTAGTGCTCCAACTTCAGATGAGGACAATCCTCCTGAAAGGATCAGGACTAGAAGGACTTGGTTGCATGACCACCCATCTAGCCTGATACTTGGTAATCCAAGTGAAGGGATCAAAACTAGAAGATTTCATGGAGAAAGTGCTCTGTTTTGTTGTTTTCTTTCAGAACAGGAACCTAAAGACATTGAGGAAGCACTATAAGACACCAACTGGATCATAGCCATGCAAGAAGAGCTGAATCAGTTTACCAGAAATGAAGTTTGGGAGCTGGTAGACAGGCCAACTCATCAAGATGTCATTGGAACTAAATGGGTGTTCAAAAACAAGAAAAATGAAAATGACATCATTGTAAGAAACAAAGCAAGAGTGGTGGCCAAAGGATATTGTCAATCTGAAGGGATTGATTATGATGAGACCTTTGCTCCAGTGGCCAGACTTGAGGCAATCAGACTCTTCCTAGCATATGCAGCTCACATGAGATTCAAGGTGTATCAAATGGATGTAAAGAGTGCATTTCTCAATGGGGTGCTCAAAGAAGAAGTATATGTGGAACAGCCCCCAGGCTTTGAAGAAGGAGACAAGGTGTACAGATTAAATAAAGCCCTCTATGGCTTAAAGCAAGCTCCAAGAGCTTGGTATGACACCCTATCACAGTTTCTTCTAGATCATGGTTTTGTCAAAGGCACTGTAGACAGAACCTTGTTCAGAATCTGTGAAGGAGATGATATTCTGTTAGTCCAAATCTATGTGGATGACATTATATTTGGATCTCCAAATGAAAAATTATGTGAGAAGTTCTCTAAACTCATGCAAAGCAAATTTGAGATGTCCATGATGGGATTGATGAATTTCTTCTTAGGACTTCAAGTCACTCAATCAAAGAAGGGAATATTCATCAATCAGGCCAAGTATACAAGGGACATGATCAAGAAATTTGGATGTGCTACAAGCAAACCAGTCAGAATTCCTATGAATACTAACTGGAAGATGGATCCTGATGAAGGTGGAGAGTCAACAAACTCCACTAACTACAGAGGAATCATAGGATCACTGCTATATCTCACTGCAAGCAGGCCTGATATCACATTTGCAGTTGGAGTGTGTGCAAGATTTCAAGCCAATCCAAAGAAGAGCCATCTTGATGCTGCCAAGAGGATTCTAAGATATCTCAAGGGATCTGAGAATCTTGGATTATGGTATCCAGCTGATGATAACATTGAGCTTACTGGATATTCAGATGCAGACTATGGAGGATGTAGAATTGACAGAAAATCCACCTCAGGAACTTGTCAATTCTTAGGCAGCAAGCTTATCTCATGGTTCTCCAAGAAGCAAAATACAGTTGCAACTTCAACAACTGAAGCTGAGTATGTAGCTGCTGGAAGTTGCTGTGCTCAGATACTTTGGCTCAGGCAACAATTAAGAGATTACAACGTAATCACAAATGAAGTGCCCATATTCTGTGACAACAATAGTGCAATTGCCATCTCACAGAATCCAGTGCTCCACACCAGATGCAAGCATGTGGACATCAAGCATCACTTCATAAGGGATCATGTGCAAAAGAAAGATATCAAGCTTGTCAAAATTCACACTGATAAGCAAAAAGCTGATATTCTGACCAAGCCTCTAGCTGAAGCAAGGTTCTTGGAACTGTCAGCTGAATTAGGATTACTTGATCCAGGCAAGATGGACAAATGAGGAAAGTAAAGCTCATATGAAGGGGGAAGTTCATCACAACTGAACTTCAGCAAAGTTGACCAACCTCACTGAAGCTGTCAGCCAAAGAGGGAAACTCAGCAAGGTTGTCCCTGTAGTTCTCAGCAATGTTGGTCAGGGAATTTGTCCAAGTGGGACCCAGTCAGCAACCTTGGGATCCACTCAGGCAAAGCATTCAGGCAATTTGGTCCACACAGAAACCAAAGCCCATCTCAGGATGCTTGTCCTAGTTAATTGGATAATTATTGCTATTATTAGCATTGATTAGACATTTAAGAGGTTTCTTGGTCTAAGAGTAGGCCATTTTAGGATGGAGTGTGCTATAAAGATTTTTAACCCCCAAAAGGCAAATCAGCATTTAATGCAGAAATCTTGATAAGATTGCATGAATTCTTGAGCCTTCATCCAAACCATTAAATTACATTCAAAACTCCATCGAACCATTGAGAGTCCACTACCCCACCATATTCAAACGGTTTTTCCAATTACCCACTGTTACATTCCATTAACCAACGGTTAATAAATCTCTTCCATATATAAACTCCTAAATTTTCACTACCATCCTTACGCACTCATATTTCCAGCATTCCTTGAAGTCTCAAAGCCTCTAAACCTGCAACTTTTCTTCAAAACTTTCTTTCTCTCAAATCTATCCATGGCTCCAAAACTCAAGAGAGAAGAACTCGTAGATTTCAATGATTCCTCTCTGGACATTGATTTCTCTTATCTTAGCAACCCAAATTCCCTTTGGTTTGAAAAGCTGGTAGCCTTTGATAGCCCAGATTCAGATGTTCAACAAGTCCTCCAATGGCTAAGGGAGGCAGGGCTAGAAAAATTTCTAGGCACCAAGCCTGATTCCTGCCTGAATCCATTTATGGCAGAATTCTTTGCCTATCTCAGGTGGAAGGGCAAGAAGGGGGATGTGTGCACAAAGCTCACATATGCAGAAGAAGATGAAGAAGAAGAAAGCCAACACACAGTCATCTTCACTGCAGAGGATTTAGAAGCCAGTTTTGGGCTACCTTCTGAAGGAATAAATCCAGAAGTATACAAGGAAGAGGATGATCAGGAATTCTATTTCTCTTGGATGATAGAACCTAAGAAACTTGTAAGTGCTCAAAACAAAAACACTTTAAAGCCAGTGTTTAGGCACTTGTTTGACTGTGTTGTAAAGAGCCTGTTGAGCCACTCAGGGAGTGTTGAACAAATCAGTATGCCTAAATTAAGGGTGATGGCTGCTGTGATTGACTCTGCTGAGAAGAGAGTCAAGTTCAACTGGAAGAAATTCATTCTTGACAAAATGATGAATGAAAAATTCAAGTTCAAGGAGGTGAAACACCACAAGGTGGTGGTTGAAGGAAAACTCCAGTTCTGCACAAGAGCAAGCCTACTCTTGGAAAGATTTGCACATTACACCCACCTTCAAGCAAAGCCAAAGCCTTTTCCAGCTCAGAAGGTGATGTTCAGGAAGCTGTCTTCTAAGACAGAGAAGAGAAAGCAGGATGCAGCTTCAAAGAAGGCCATCACAATTGTACCAGCAACAAGAGCCTCTCCAAGGAAGAGGAAAGCCCAATCACCAAAAGCTCACCCAAAAATGAAGAAGATGAAGAAGATTTTGCATGAATCTTCCCAAGAAAGTCAGCCAAGAAGTGGAGGAGCCACTTCTGAGGAAATAGAGAAGGTTGCTGAGGAAGGAGTCAACCCTCCTGAAGAGGGTGAAGTATTCAGAGAAATTGTCCCCCTACAGCCTGAGAGTATAACTGAATTCAGAGACCTTGACCAGCCAACAAGGTATGAAAGAAAAAGAAGGATCATCAAGACCTCTGAGAAGCAAAGGTTGATGGAGGAAGAAAAGCAAAAGAAAGAGTTCTTCAAGGAGATTAGACAGGCCAGCAAGTCTAAATCCAAGTCCAAACCCAACAGCCCTGAAGCCAACTCTCCTGATATTCAATCTAGAAGAATATCACCAAGGCAAGAAGAAGAGGAGTGCAAGACTCCTGAGGATGCACCAATCATTGCCAAGAAGGTGTACTCCCCTGAAGGTGCACCTGATAGATCAGGTATTGATGTGCTGGCAGATTTGGTCAATCTTGAAGATAGACCCTTTTCCCCACTTGATCCAAGACTTCTCTCATATACCAAACTTCTTGAAACTGCTCTTCAAGAAGGTGATCAAGTTGTTTTCCCACCCATTCCAGCCATTCCAATTACCTCTTCAGGCACAATGCTCTCAAAAGCACCTGAATCCCAACTTGCTTTGACCTCTCCTGACCCCAACCCTTCTGAATCCAACCTACCTGAATCCCAGCCAAGCTTACTTGAATCCCATTCCAACCCTCCTGAATCCACCTCTTCTGGAGATGATAGTGGAGAAGACTATACTTATGAGGGGATGTTGAGACAGATTGCAAGAGCCAATGTGGATGAATTATATCCAGGTTTGAAGGATTATCCCAGGCTGCAACAACAGTTCTATGATCTCAGAGCTCTTGTTGAGATCAAAGATAGAACCATTGTGGAAATAGCTCAGGCTATTCAGGATAAGGGTGCCAACTGGTGGCAGGTTGAGGAAAATAGGCTGTTACATTTTGCAAATGTAAAGAAGACCAGTGTTTTAACCACTGAGGCCCTATTTTGCACCATTGTCCATGAAAAAGTGCTTGCTGAAAGAGAGAGGATAGCACAAGGAATCAAGCATCCTGACAGTCCATCTGATGATGATGATGATGATGATGATCACACCAATCCCAATCCCCCTGGTATCAACTCAGCTCAGGTACATTACTTGACTTTTCATTCTGTACAGGACTCTGATCATTCAGAGGAGTTGACCAAAGATGGTGACTCAGTCCAAGATGCATTGGCCAAGGATGGTTCCTTTGAACCTGAGGCACAGCTTGACAATGCTGAGACTTCCATAGGAGAAGCTGGTTTGACTAAAGCCTCATCAATGTCAGGCAAGTTGGACATTGACCAGCCTTTAGTCATTCAGGATGACTCAGTGGACTTGGGATGCCCAAGCACTGTGATCTCCCAACAACTGCCCTCTGTGGATCCTGTTGAGGATATAGAGGTGTCAGGTTTAAACATTGATGGAGTTGAAAAGGTTGTGAGTGCTGAAAAATCAGAGGGAGGTGTTGGTGAGGAATGTGTGATCACTGGTTCCTTAAGTGCACCACAAATAGAGGGTGAGGAAGTAGAAATATTGGGTGCAGCCCAATATGAGAGTCAGGCTATTCTTCAAGTCAAGTCTGAACTTGATGAATCCCTTGGTGAAAGGAGGCCTGATTCTCCAGTGAATGTGAGTCTATCTTTTGAAAATGAAGAAGAAAAGAATAAAGTTGAAAATGAGAGAGAAGGTGCTGATGTATCAGACCTTATGGGAGAAAAAGAAATAGAGGGTGTTGAGGGAGTTTTTACTAACACTGTTAGTTTTGCAGATTCAGTTGCTGTTACTCTTGAACAGATTTTTGCAGATGCCTCCCTGACAGATATACCAGTTGAAGCTGACACTGATCTTCAAGCAGTATCAGCAAATGTGTCCACACTTAACCAGATCTACTTTGAACAAGCCAACACCTCTGAGGCTCACTTTCAGATGGCTACTCAGACTGCATCCATCATTGAAGAGCAGTCAGGGAAGTTGGACACACTGGTCAGGGAAGTTGAGAAGGCTCATGCAACCACTGCTGATACCCTAGATGGCCAAGGGAAGACTCTAGCCTCTGTGGAGATGAGGCTCACAGGGTCTGAAGAAGTGATCTTACCTACTATTGATGCAAGACTTTGTGGAGTTGAAACTGGACTGCAAACAGTTTCAACTGAAGTGACAAAGGCTAAAGATGCTATGGGTATATTCACTAGATCTGTGAAGAAAGAGCAGCAGGGTCTCAAAACTTTGTACAAACACAATGTAAAGGCATTGAGAAAGACCATCAAGGATGCTTTAAGGCAGAGAACAGCAGCACAGAGAAAGAAGGCAGCAGAGTTGAAAGCTGCAATGGTGAAGGAAGCTGCTGAGAAGTTCACTGTTGAACTCATGGCCAAAGTCTCTGATCAAGTTGTGGCCAATCTCACTGAACAACTTCAGGCCAAACTTGATCAATCACTGAAAGCCACATTGGATGCCATAGTTTCCCAGAAGATGAAGCCTGTTCACACCTTTTTGAGCATGGCAGATGATAAAATGCAAAACATTCATGATGAGAATGTTTATCTACTGCAGGAATTGAAGTCCCTCACCCATTCCCACTCACATCTCTCTGTCACTATGAGTGACTTGAAGCCCCAATGTTTTGATAATGCCCAAAAGGGGGAAAGACAGAGAGCAAGGGCAAAGGGGACCTTGGTAATTGGAGAATCCAAGGGAAAGGAGAAGGCCCCTGAAGTTGAGGAGGAAGCAGTAGAAGACATTGGGAAAGGCAAAGGCCCAATGAATGTTGAAGATTTAACTGAGGAAGAGCAGATTCAAATAGCTGTCAAGGAGTCCATGATGTCAGCTATGGAAAGTCAGGCAAGAAAGCTTCAAAGGCCAGGTGGTGAGTCTACAGGACTTGAACCTCAAGAGAAGGTTGCTGAAGTAAGGGGGAAGGTGACAAGGTCATCTGAAAGAAAGAGGAAGGAACTGGAAACCTTCAATGAATTCCCAACCAGCCTGACTTTGCCTTCAGAATTTCAATCTGAAGAATCTACTCCAGCTAGGAAATCCAAGAGGATAAAGAAAGCAGCTCAAATGCCTGTTATTGAAGAAGAAGAAGTGGAAGAGGAAGGACAGAACAGAATGCCTGAAGTTGGTGTGCCCAAACTTGCTGATGATCCCTCCAAATTGTTTGAAGAAGGTTTTGGAAAAGATCCAGAAACCCAAGAGAAGCTAGCTCTTCAGAGAGCTAAAGAGAGGATGGAGCAATTGGTTGAGGCCAACAAGGCAAGGGATGAAAGAAGGGCAAGTTTCAAAGTCCCAAGAAGGAGAGCCTCATACAGAAAACTCAAACCTAAAATGCTACAAAGATGGGATACTCAATACCCTCACCATGATAAGTGGGTTCCAATCTCACTGAATGATGCATGAGAGGAGGCCAAGAGAAGCTTTGTATATGACTTCTATGTCATAGGGAAGTGGCTTGGAGAAGATGTAGAAGAAGTCTTTGTCCAGTTCATGTTTGAGAATCATAGGGACCTCTACCAAAAGCTGTTTGCAGCAGCTGATATTGCTAGAGTGGAGTTCAAGGCCCCTGGTCCAATTATGTACATGCCTCCTAAGTTCAATGGGAACTTGATTGATGAAGGGAAGATTCTGGAGGAGTTCATCAACATCATGAAGATGGAGAAGATGAAGATAGGCCCTAGAGGCTCCAACAAGGATGTTTGGGAGCTGAAGAAGAGGGTCTGGGCTCAATATGGCATTGCTCCCCAAGATGATGGAACTCTCTGATGGATAAGTTTATCCCTTCCCTACTCTTGTTTTTATGATTGCTGATTCTGTTGTTATTTTTTAGATTAGTGAGTCCTTTGATTTTCAGTCCTGTAATGGTTTATCACATCTATAAAAGGATCACTATGTTTCTATCAAAGAGATAACAACTCATTATCTCAACTAACCTAACATGACAAATATTACTTGATTTATTGTGCTAACAAGTTTCTTTCAGGCAAGTTGACCAGTTCACTATCCCTGAAGGTAATACTTAGTTTAAGTCAAGGTCCCTTTGTAATAGGTTTTGGCATCATCAAAAAGGGGGAAATTGTTGGGAATAAAATGATTTTGATCTAGATACCAAAACCCCTGATTGATGATGTACAAGTTAGTTGAGATATGCTCAAGTTATTGTTCAGGCAAGTTGTCCCAGAACACTTAATGAGTAGTATGCTTAAGATAAAATCTCAGAAATGTTGTGAGATATTAGTGATCAGGATAGTTGTCCAAAGCTGAAATGTTAGGCAGCTTGATAGGTCTATAGGACAAAGCTGCTGATCTATTCAAGACAAACTGATCAAATGGACAACCTGGCTGAAGAAGTTCAAGTATACTGAAGCTGTGCTCATAAATGCAAAAGATCTAGGCAGTTTGAAGTACAAATGATCAAGAGAATTAAATGTCAAAAGCTTACAGAAGATACAATGAAGCATTTATTGCCAATCATGCCTGAACCAAGCATTAAAGACTTAGAGCATTAAAGAGTGAAGCATTGAATGAATGTTGGAACATTCTAAAAACTGCAGCAGGAATGTTCAGGGAGCTTGTCCCATCTGACCGTTGGCTGTGTGTAAAGTTTGCCACAAATCAACCTAGGACATTGTGCAAAATTGGAAACTGACACAAGTCTTCTCAGCCGCATTTGTCAGAAGTCAACACATTCACTCAAGCAACCATTGAAGACCTCTTTTACACAGTGGATAAAAGGATGTCAAGCTTCATAGCCGTTTCAATGGTGCTGCAAATAGACATATTTGAATTGCTAATCCCTCCAACGGTTAGTTGTTCAAATTGTCTATAAATACAGAAGTGATCAAAGGAATTCATAACCAACTACAAGCTATCAAACTATCATCAAGCTTTCAAAAGGAAACCAAGCTATTCTCTAGAATTCCAAGTTTCCTGAATCACTTCAAGTCAGCTAAGCCAATCTTTGTAAACATCCTAGCTTAGCATTGAGATATCCTAAGCCTTTACACTGTTCTTACTGTAAAGGATATCTCTACTAGTTGGAACCAAACCTCAAACCCTTATCTCATTAAGTGAAGAGAGAGTTTGTTGTAGAAGTGAGGAGTTAAGGACTGTTAGTGTGAAACACAGTCTTAACTCAGAGAGATTGAGCACTAGGACTCAAGTTATCCTAGGGATCAAAACACTAAGAGAGTGTTGTTGATCAGTGCACCTTGGCACTATAAAACAAGCTAATTCCATTGAGAAGGAATTATCCTGTTCAATCAGGGAAAGTGGATGTAGGAGCTTGAGTCTCTGAACCACTATAAACTTGTGTCTCATTTACTTACTGCATTCTTAACTTCACTTCATTCAAACATATTTTAAAGATTCATAACTCAGTAAGTTAGAAAATCTGTTTTGGACAAAGTCCCTGATAACCTGTATTTTCAGAAATTAATTTGGAGTATTTCTTTAGTCAAAGGCCAACCACATTCCGCACTAAGTAACTCTTTTAGATATTTAGCCAACTGATCACTCAATAGTAATCAGTAGGACAAGTATCTATCAAAGTTCACACTCAGGCCAGTTGTGAGACAACTTGCCTGATAAGACCAATTTGTCAAAAAGAAAAGAATTTGCATACACAAGTGCATTCCCCCCCCCCCCCCATACACTTGTGTTATACTCCACCAAGGACCAACAAAAACTTTAATAAAGAATCAAAACTATAAATAAGTTGAAAGTATTGATGAGACAATGTTGACGATGGTATGAGACTGGAGACATATGGTTTTAATGAACTTTCTCAATTCTCTTAAGTATTATATGGTCTATCAATCCATCGATTGGTTCTCAAAATATGTGTCTCTATAATGCTTCTTAGGAAAATTGATCTGAAATTTGGTTTGTGCAATGTAATTAAAGTAATTGTTACAAGACATTAAAATCACATCATCGAAGGACCAATTATTTTTGCAAAGAATGTTGGTAATAATTTTTTTTCCCGAAAATGACATTGAATATTTCAGGTGACACGACTTCCGTAACTTTTGAATGACGCAATGATACTATTTTCTATTTAATAATGGAGTAGTTTTTTGCAATGATGATAAATAAAAGTCAAAGTCTAATTTTCATGAGGGTGTGTACTTCGAAACATGTGTTAACAAATTGGCAAATGTATATTGCAGCCTCTAGAGCAAGAACAAGAAAGGATTCAAAATTATTTGTCTAAATTTAAATGGAAAAATATGTAAACGTACGACAAATGTTGTTTATAAGAAAGTTTTCCGCAATTTGTAATTTCGTATATTAATTTATTTCATATACATGTTTCAAAGACTATTTTTAATTAATAAATTAAAATATAAAATATATTATATTTTTTTTTTCAATCCCACATAAAACGTGAGTATTACACTAGTATTAAATAAATACAAGAAGTAATAATTCAAAAGTTGTAATACCTCGCAAACACACCTATTTATAGTCTAGTATATTATTAAATTTATCATAATTTAATATTTTTTATATTGTAATTAAGTTTATGTAAAAAAAAATTAAAAGTTAATGTTTGAAATTTAAGACCAATAAATTATTAGATGAATTGGAGGGAAGTTTTGCACGTTACAATACTCAATATAATTGAAACTAAGTATTTTTTTTAATTGAACTAAAAAAATCTCTTACATTTAAACTTTTTCTTTATTTCTCACCTGAAATTAGTTCATTATTTAGTAAAAAAGAGTATAAGAAATATAAGATATAATCTCTTAATATTTTAAGTTATATTGACATACACTTATATCTTAATATTTTAAGATGACTTACATTTTTCATTAAAACCCTTGTTACACTTTTCAATTGTAGCAAGACTTACACTTTTCAGTAATATGCGTTTCACCTTTTAATTATATAATGACTTACACTTTTCAACATACACTCTTTAAAAAAAAAAGTTGACTTTTGATAAGTATACAAGACATTAACTGTACCAATCTTTTCTCCTTTTCAAAATGGATTGGATAACCTAAAACAACCATAAGTTTTGTACTCTACACTTCCAAATCAATTAGCTGCGCACAAATAAGAGAGGAAACTAAACGATCTCGCCATTCATACCCATGGTCAACGAACCAACTCCCTCATACATGTGGTACGACGAGCCACACGACAGCAGAATGCTCGAGTCAGTCGTAGATCAAGTCACCAACCACTAGTAATATGCTTACAAGTGATAATCAAGTGGACGATAGAGTTGGTCTACCAGTTGTGGGGATCAACAACTGCCAAACCAGGCTTCCATCGTATACTTCTGAAGTTGTTGCTGTGGCAACATCATGACACGTCATGCTCATTTTGTACTTCATCCTACATCAAACCTTAATTTTTCCAAAACAAAGTTAATTCATCCAACATAAAAAAAACTTTATATATCTGTTGCAAAACAAAGTTAATTAAGATATATATATATAAGATGAATTATTTCGATCATTACTTGCATTTGATTTTTTTTTTTATGAATTTATAATTTACAATACATTTTCATACAAATTTGACTAAGTCAAAACCCTAATCCCATTTAGCTCAAAAGTCAAATTAAGATAATTTTAAAAAATTCGTTGGTCATAAGCCCAGATTCGGGTTGCCCATAAAATTCGCGGGTCGCAAAAAGGTGGTTTACTACATGGCCAAAATATTACTACAAGGTCAAGAAATTACCACTACAAAGCCAAAAATGTAATACTACATGTCAAAACATTCTGTAAATTCATCCAAAAAATTAATTGTCCAGAATAACTTAGGACATGTAGTAATACACTTTTGACCTTGTAGTGACAAAATTTTGGTCTTGTAGTAACATTGTTTTAGTCATGTAGTAGCCGAATAAGTCAGAATTATTTTAGTAATTTTACTCAAAAAAAATAAGTGTCCTAAATATTTTTGAACTTGTAGTAATACACTTTTGGTCTTATAGTGACAAATTTTATATTATGTAGTAACATAGTTTTGGTCATGTAGTAAAATAGTACTCCCTCCGTTCCAAAGGAATTTGCACCCTTGGAATGACACACATTTTAAGGAAAGTGTAAGAAAAAGTGTAATGAGTGATGTTTTCAGGGGTAGTTTTGTAAAGTTTTATGAATAAAGTAAAGTAAAAAATAGATTGAGTGTGAAAAAGTAATGACATATGGGTAAATATGTGTATAATTTGAGAGTGGGGGTTATAAGGATATTTGGGACAGAGAGAGTAATATTTTAGAGTGAAAATAAATACTCCGTATTATAAGGTTGATCGCGTTGACCCACGAATTTTGCCCTAATTGATCAATATTGCATGTATACAATATTCTATATAAGTTTTTGCCTTGATTTTTTTTCACATATATAAAAAAAAGAAGACATTTTTATAAAACAATCTTCTTACAAGATTGAGTGAATTTATAATTTACAATACATTTGCACGATCTTAATTATTTTATCTTATGAATATATATAAAATATATAAGTGAAAATCTGAAAATTTCCCAATTATTGAAGCTATTGAATTGCAGGTGCAAGTACGTTTCAAAATTGCTACCTAAAGGATTTAAGTTTTAACCGATCCTACACATAAGAAAAAAATAAATAAATTAGGATTGATTGTATTATATTTTTTTAAATTTAATAGAAGGGCACTATAGTAATTTTAGGTATAATTTTTTAAAAATATATGTTGTGAAGTCAACAAAAATGGGGTGTAAATAAACAACGACTCATGATATAAGTGAAAAGTCATATAATTTCATTCAATCTTACACGACATTGCTGTAATATAAAATTACATTACCTCTTACTCATAAATTAAAAAAAAGCACTCATATTAAAAAATTTAAAAACTTAACAATTTAAAACCCAAAAACTCAAAGTAAAAGTAAATATCATCTAGAAAATTTACAATTGCATTTCTTCCTTCATGTATAAATATGAGGAAATTTTTTTTTTGGTCCTGTAAGTTTAGAATATTCCAAAATAAATTCTTTAAGTTTCAACTTTACAAAATACGTCCTTTAAATTTTAATTCAGTCATTTTTTATCCAATTTCAATCCTTTATCTTTGGAAACCCTTAAATTTATTCAAATAAAATTAGGCTTGACGTACATTTTAAATTGACAACGTATTTATAAATCAAAACTTCATTTCAATTTTTTTTTGACAACATCAAATCATATTGTTTTTTTTTTTTTTTTTTTTGATGTTAAAACTACAAATCATATTGTTAAAATCAATTAATTATAAAATTATGTATATAATTTAAATATAATTATAAAAAATACAAAAATTAAATTTTCAACCAAATAATAATACACTGTAAATTTTGAAATTTAAAAAATAAAATTGATCTGTTTATAATTTTAAAAGGCATATTCTTTTATTCATCAACAAAATAAGTTGTGGTATTCATTTCGTCTTTTGCACATCATCATCATCGAACTTTCTTTTGGAAATTTTTATTTGTGTTGGCAGGTTTTTCAGGAAAAATCGAAGCCCATCATCATCATCGAACTTTCTTTTGGAAATTTTTATTTGTGTTTGCAGACTTTTCAGGAAAAATCGAAGATAAAAAATACAGAAAATATATTTAAATAAGAAAAGATCTAAAGGGCTTTAGTATATACACTTCTAAGAGTTAGTTTGTACACCCTTCTAAGGGTAGTTATTTAGTTAGTTTAATTAGTTAGTTACTAATCTCAAGCCTATATATGTGTGATTGAGATTAGTAAAGTTCGATAACACAATTTCTCATCTTTGTAAATCAATAACAAATTTCCTTTCAATCCAAGAATTCCATTGTTCTGTGTTCATCTTTTCCCTTCACAATGAAGAAGAATGATCTGTGATTAGATCATTTACATGGTATCAGTTTCCAGTTTATTGTTCGATCCTTCAAGAATCGATTGTTTCCCTCTTTTCTAGGGCTTCGAATTCTTTGTTTTTGACGATTCTACTCTTCATCGCCGGCATCCATGGTGAATACTGATCCTCCTAATACCTCCACGGTGATAACGAACACCACTTCCCTTGACCCAGCCCTCAACCCCTTCTCTCCATTAGCGCTGCACCAGAACGCAAATCCGGCGGTGGCGATCGTTCTTGAACCTCTTGATGGAACGAATTACGTCTCCTGGAGTCACGCCATCAAACGAGGGCTCAGTGTGAAGAACAAGAGTCGCCTCATCGATGGTTCACTACCCATTCCTGATGCAGACAAAGAACCGGCCATTTATGCCGCCTGGGTAAGAGCCAACGACCTTGTTCCTATGTGGATATTGAATTCAATCATACCTGCTATTAAGAGAACCTTAGAGTATTTTTCCATTGCTAAAGACGTATGGGATGAATTGAAGCTTAGGTATGCCTTGTCTGATGGTACTAGAGTCTACCACTTAGAAAAATCCTTAAGCTCCATTACTCAAGGTTCTCAATCTCTTGTTAGCTACTATAATCAATTTAAGGCATTATGGGATGAATACCTTAGTTTTAGGCCTCTTCTTAAATGTTCTTGTGGTGTTATGGATTCTTGCACCTGTGACTTACCTAAACTAATGTCCAATACCCAAGAACAAGATTCTGTGATGAAATTTTTGCTTGGACTGCATGATTCTTACTCAGCTATTAGGAGTCAATTTCTACTCCAATCTCCTTTTCCCCCTTTGTCCAAAATCTATGGCCTTTTACTCCAAGAAGAATCTCAGAGAAGCCTTTTACTCACCCCTGAACCTATTCATCTTGAATCTATTGCTATGAATTCCAAAAATGTTAGATTCTATAGAGATAGGAAGAAACCTCTTAAATGTGGTCACTGCGATGGCTTGGGCCACACAATTGAAAGATGTTTTTACATAATTGGCTTTCCCCCTGGATGGAAAGGACCTAGAGTACCTCCTTCTAAGGTCATCAATAAATCTGCCAGCAACCACCTTAACACTCTCCCTGAGAAGGACTTATCAAACCCCCTTATCCATCCTGAGATATATAACAATTCTGTGAGCTCTTCCAAGGCTCCTTTGCCAGGTAGCAACAGAGATTCTTCTCACTATGTAGCTGGTGCCACCACTGTTCCCAATGAGGATACTACCCACCCTTCCACTTCTGGTATGACTTCTCCCCTTTGTCTTAAATCTTCTTCTTTGACTACTTGGATATTGGACACTAGAGCCACAGATCACATGGTCTTTAATCTTTCCATGTTTTCTACACCTCCCTGTGTAGCCAATATCCTTGTGTCTCTCCCCAATAATACAATTTCCACTGCCACACACATGGGAAATATCACTATTAATGAACATCTCACTTTATATAATGTCTTGTATGTACCAGATTTTACCTTCAACCTATTATCCATTAGCCATTTAACTAGATATTCTAATTGCACTGCTAGTTTTCTGTCCTCACATTGTGTTTTGCAGGACAACATGAGCAAGAAGGTGATTGGTACTGCTGAGCAAGAGAGAGGCTTGTATCTTCTTCACACACCTCCTCAACCAGCCCCTGCCTTGGAGTCTTCTACTTTTTGTTCTAGTAGTTCTAAGCTTGACACCTGTAAGTTTGATCAATGGCATAATAGACTAGGTCATACTTCTAGAAAGTGTTTACAACACATCCCTGAATTGAATGTAAAAAGTACTGCTATGCATGATAATTGCTACATTTGTCCTTTGGCTAAGCAAAAGAAGAAACCATTTCCTTTAAGCTCTTCTACTTCCTCTTATGCATTTCAATTAATCCATTGTGATGTTTGGGGTCCTTTTTTTATATGCTCTGCCACTGGCCATAAATTTTTCTTGACAATTGTGGATGATTTCAGTAGATGTACTTGGGTCTATCTTCTAAAGGCTAAAAGTGATGTTAAACATTCTTTAGAGAACTTTTATCATATGGTGCTTACCCAATTTGGTACTAAGATTAAGACATTAAGGAGTGATAATGGTTCTGAATTTATCTTACTTAACTTCTTTCATAAATTGGGTATCATACATCAAACCTCTTGTGTTGAAACACCTCAACAAAATGGGCTTGTTGAAAGAAAGCACCAACATCTTCTCCAAGTAGCTAGGGCTCTTATGTTCCAATCTTCTCTACCTTTGATCTATTGGAGTGAGAGTATTAAAACTGCTGCATTTATCATCAATAGAATCCCTTCTTTTATTCTCAAGCATAAGTCTCCATTTGAAATATTATATGGGATAAAACCTGACTACTCCTCTCTTAGAACTTTTTGTTGTTTATGTTTTGCTAACACTCTTGTGTCTCATAGACAAAAGTTTGATCCTAGGGCCACTAAATGTGTGTTTATTGGTTATCCTTTTGGCACCAAATGATACAAACTTTTGGATCTTCAATCTGGAAAATTTTTTATTTCTAGAAATGTGAAGTTTTTTGAAACTGTTTTCCCCTTTGCTAACATTAACACACCAACTGTTCATACTCTCCCTATATCTACTGATGATGATGATAGTGATAATGACATTGATCCTCACATTGACCTTCTGAATGAAATATCCATCCATTCTGCTCCCATTCCCACTGCTTCTACTCCACCCACTCTTGATGACAATGCTCTTATCCCCTCTTCTGTTACACATGATATAGAAGTTCCACCACCCACAAGGCCCTCTAGAACTAAAACACAACCTGCCTACCTTAAAGTCTATGAAACCACCCTTCCTGCCTCCATTGATCATACAAAATCCAATCTTTCCCTTTCTGCTATTCACTATCCTATTCAGTCTTTTCTTTCCACTGATAGGTTGGCTTCCAATTATAAAACTTTTACAGCCTCCATCTCTCAACAACAAGAGCCCACCACCTATAAACAGGCTGTCTTGGACCAAAATTGGGTCAATGCAATGAAAATTGAAATTGATGCTTTAGAAAAGAATCATACTTGGACTCTTGTTAATCTCCCTTTAGGTAAACATTGTATAGGCTGTAGATGGGTTTATAAAATTAAGTATAATTCTGATGGCTTTATTGAAAGATACAAAGCTAGGTTGGTTGCTAAAGGCTATACTCAACAAGAGGGCATAGATTATTTTGATACCTTCTCTCCTGTGGCCAAAATCACTACTGTTAGAATTCTTCTTGCTGTTGCTACTTCTAAAAATTGGCATGTTCATCAATTAGATGTTAACAATGCTTTCATTCATGGTGATTTGGTGGAAGAGATATATATGACCCCCCCCTGGTTATTTTGCTTCACATGATAAGAGAGTTTGTAGGTTAAACAAAAGTTTGTATGGTTTGAAACAGGCATCTAAACAATGGTTTACCAAACTTACTTCATGTTTATTGTCCTTAGGCTTTACACAATCTAAAGCTGATGCTTCTCTGTTTACTAAACAAGATAAACATGATTTTATTGCTGTTCTTTGCTATGTTGATGACCTTATTGTCACTGGCACTAGTCTCCATATTGTTAATTCTGTCAAGAAGTGTTTGCATGCCAAGTTCACTATTAAGGACCTGGGTACTTTAAGGTATATTCTAGGCATTGAAATTGCCAGAAATGACAAAGGTATGTCCTTATGCCAAAGGAAGTATGCTCTTGATCTCCTTCATGACACTGGTTATCTAGGGTGTAAACCCTGCTCTACACCAATGGATTCCTCTATAGCCTTTGATCCTCAATCTCAGCTCCTCCAACATCCAGACCAATATAGAAGATTAATTGGTAAACTTCTTTACTTAACTATTACTAGACCTGACATCTCTTATGCAGTCCAAACATTGAGCCAATTCATGCAAACACCCACTGAGGTTCACTTAACTGCTGTGCACAGAGTCCTTAGGTACATCAAAGGTAGTCCAGGTACTGGTATTTTCTATCCTAAACATAATTCTTTCAAGCTACATGCTTTTTCTGATTCAGATTGGGCTAGATGCATCCAAACTAGAAGAAGCATAACAGGTTATAGCATTTACTTGGGGAACTCACTTGTTTCTTGGAAATCCAAGAAACAAACCACTGTCAGTAGATCTTCTGCTGAAGCTGAGTATAGAGCTTTGGCTTCAACAACATGTGAACTCCAGTGGATTCACTACATCCTTGCAGACTTGAAGATTCAACATTCTACTCCTTCATCCATGTACACAGACAGCCAAAGTGCCTTCTCAATAGCTCACAACCCTTGTCTTCACCAAAGAACAAAGCACATCTCTTTGGACTACCACTTTACAAGAGAAAAGATCCAAGAAGGCCTTCTACAGCTGGTTCACATTCCCACTGAGCAAAATTTGGCTGATATACTCACCAAACCAATGGCTCCTGCTCTCTTTGGCACACATCTTTCCAAAATGGGCTTGATCAATATCCACTCCCATTTTGAGGGGGGGGGGTCTAAAGGGCTTTAGTATATACACTTCTAAGAGTTAGTTTGTACACCCTTCTAAGGGTAGTTATTTAGTTAGTTTAATTAGTTAGTTACTAATCTCAAGCCTATATATGTGTGATTGAGATTAGTAAAGTTCGATAACACAATTTCTCATCTTTGTAAATCAATAACAGATTTCCTTTCAATCCAAGAATTCCATTGTTCTGTATTCATCTTTTCCCTTCACAATGAAGAAGAATGATCTGTGATTACATCATTTACAAAAGATGTGTATTATCTTTAATTTATTTAAATATATTAATAAGATTATTTATTTTAAATTATAATTTCCTGAGTGATGATTTGACACGATAACTCACTAATCTGGTCTATATAAATATATGGGTACAAGTAATAGTATTGTAAAATTTGAAATTTAAAAAAATATATATTGATCTATATATAATTCTAAAAAACGAAAAAGTTATAAAAACACACAACAAATATAAGTTTTGTACCCTAAAATAAAATAAAAATATTGAAATGAAATTTTGTTCCATAAATACGTTGTCAATTAAAAATTGATTGTAGGCCTAATGTTATTTGAATAAATTTAATTAAGTTTAATTCATCGAGTTTTTTTTAATTATTTTAATTAATTTTAATTGTTTTCAAAGATAAAGGATTAAAATTGAATAAAAAAAGGACTAAATTGAAACATAAAGGACATATTTTGTAAGTTGAAACTTAAAGGATTTATTTTGGATTGTCTTAAACTTATAGGACCAAAACAAATAATTCCTCTATAAATATTTAGCGTGGGTTGATTGCGTCATGAATGAGATATTATTTTGAGTAATAAAAAACGAGAAAAATAAAGTTTCAATTTCCCATAAAATTATTGATACAAATGAATAAGAAACCTAGTAATTATACTCCTAGGACGAAAATTTATATGCAGACCTTAACTTGAAACTTTAGAAAAGGAGCCACTATACAAATTACTGAGACACGTGTCCGAATCCAAGCAACTCTTACAATGACTCTTTTAAGTCTGACAATAATTGTCTAATTAGTTTCAATCGAATCCAATGTGAATATAGTTAATTTTTTTTTTTAACCACTTATCTCATTTTTCACTTTGTAATCCCTCGTCCAAATTTATCCATAAGCACACATTTTAATAAATATTAACTAATTTATTCATTCAAATGAAAGGTATGATAAAGTATTGTGAGATTCATTTATAAATAAAGTAGTTGATTATTAATAAAATGAATGTCAAAATTGATAAATAAGCGATAATTAAAAAATTGAGATAATGTATTATGAATAATATTGTTTCATATTAAGAAAAAAATGAGTATAATGAAATTGAATAATCAAAAAAGAAAACTGAAAACAATTTTAACTATATTTAGGGTTTATTATTGTTGAACCGTTGATCACTCTAAAAATCGATCAATAGTTATATATTACTCATTTCGTTTCAGGATTATTTTCATAGAAATGTGGACACACATCACACACATATTAAAAAAGTAGAATCTTGAAAGGTAATTAGATTTTACGTATAAAGTAAATAATTGAGTTAACTTGTGTTTATATGTAGATCTAAATGTATTGACATTTTATGTAAGATATCGCGAGAATGAAGTTGATTTTATGTAAGATATCGCGAGAATGAAGTTGATATATGATGTTTGGAAATATATAATTTCTCTAAAGTTCCCAAATCCAAATATTAGCAGTAAGGTTTTTTTTATTAGGGACAAGTTTCAGTATTTTTATAAATTAATCGAATTTAATGCCTATCTAGAATTTACTTAGGCCATGTTTGATAGCTTAGATTAAATTTAGATTAACTATATATCATTTTTATTGGTTGTTTGATACCTTAGATTAAGGGTATATTATGCTTTAAAATTTATAAAGTTTAGTTATTATCAAAATCTTAGATAATTCATCTTTGCTATCAAACAAGCTCTTAAGAATATTATCAATAAATATTCAAGTTATTATTAAATAAGTAGGATTGGTCTTATATAGAATCAATTTTTGAAATTGAGTTGATTAGGTCAACCTAAATATTCAAGAATATTATCAATAAATTTTTTGACTTGTCAATTTTTTTTTGTAATTTTTTTTTCTTCCGAAAATGTGTGTATTGAAAAGTGTAAATCAATATTACTAAAAGTTGTAACATAATATTACTAAAAAGTGTAACACATTTTTTTATGAAAGGGTTAATAACTAGCAAGGTCATTTCACTACTAGTTTTATCTAATAAAACCTACACCAAATTTTCTTGTCTAATAGAGTCAAATTGAAAAATTTAAGACAATTATACCCTTTTACTAATTTGACACAATTCAAAATTTTTAATTCAAATTAAAGGGTCAACTAAATACCTTAATTATTAATTATAGATTAACACAGATTCTCGAAAGAAGCGAAATTTAAGCAGCTTCCAAATTTTTAAAAATTTCCTAAAAAGTAGGTATCCTCATTAATTGGTTTCACTTGCTTAGCTTCGAGAATTCTAGAGTCTGCATTTTCAAAATTTAAGCAACTTTCAAAATTTAAAAAAATTGATCAACATGTATGAGTTATTAACAGTGAATCTCGAAAAAACAAGATTTAAGCAACTTTCAAAATTTAAAAAATTTCCTAAAAAGTAGATATCCCATTAATTCAAATAAGAAGCATAAAAAAATTATGGAGTGAATAGTGCATAGTGTGCAATATTGAAAAAGTATGTATATAGAACTGCATATCTATATGTGGGTAAAAAACACAATATGAAGTAAGTAGTGCATATCTATTTCGTAACATGTATATATATGCATAGTTGAATGCACATGAATAGATATGCATTGAGCAGTGCACTAAACCGATATGCATTGAGCAGTGCACTAAACCGATATGCATTGTGCAGTTACAAGGCATATGATTAAGCTTCTGACTGTATTACACAAGTGATCGATTTGGAGAACTATACAACATCTGAGTGAGACATTGATGAACTCAAACCCTGACGAGACACAGGATAGATGTTCCGAAAATATAAAGAGAAATAAATATTTATTAAAAAAATCTTGATCTAATATCAATATGAAATCTCGTCAGGGTTTGAGTTCATCAATAATCGAACGATAAAAAATAAAAGGATAAGAATTGGATACGTACTATGCAGACGAATCTTGATCTAATATCAATATGAAATTTCTTATTCTGATCTCAGTGCATCATCGAATCTGAGAAATCGAAAAGTGAATTTGGGAATTTTTCTTCGGTGCATAACAAGAATCTGAGGGAATAATTTTCGAAAATCGAATTTGGAAAGTTAGTAAATTACGGGTAACATAACCTAAATTCTAGGATTTTGACTCTACAACTTTTATGGAATTTAAAATATCTCATTAATAGTTTTTATTGACGAAAATAGTTTAAATAATTAGATTAAGGGTAGTATGGGATTTTTGGCTTTAATTTGATTCTATTAGAAAATTATAAAATTTGGTGTTTCTATTAGCTTAAGGGGTTCTAATAATGACCCTATTAGGGAATAATCTCTTTATTAAAAAATGTAAGTCACTATAATTGAAAAGTGCAACACAACTTTTCATGAAAAGTGTAAGTAATTATAAGTAGAAAATGCAAGTTAGTATAACTAGAAAGTGCAACACAATATTATTAAAAAGTGCATGTCAATATATTTGAAAAGTGCAACACAATATTTTAATAAAAAATGTAAGTTATTATAACTGAAAAGTGCAACACATTTTTACTAAAGTGCAACACATTTTTACTGAAAAGGTGCATGTCTATATAACTAAAAGCTGCAATATAATATTACCAAAAAATGTACGTCAATATAACTGAAAATATTATTTTTAAAAGTATAAGTCACAATAATTTAAAAGTGTAACACTAAAAAAAAAATCCGAAAAAAAAATCGAGTCAATAGTTGACTGTTGATTTGATCATCTCAATTTCATATATAGAATCAATACCATAGGAGACCTACCAAATAAGTGTATTAATGAATTTTTTTCGTTTAAATTTATTATGCTTACTAGTATAAAACTTGCGTAATATGCGAGATAGTAAAAAAAAAAAAAATATATATATATATATAATATTAAATAGTAGGGATGGCAATTTCAACCCGACCCGCCCCGACTCGTGCTATTTGGGTCGCCCGGTCCCGGACCCGTATTGAAATGGGGCGGGTCCGGGTATCACCCTCGACCCGTGGGTCGGACCCGTGACCCGTTTTTATATTAATTTTTTATATATATTATACATATAAATATAATATATCTTCAATATTTTGATGTTTATTAATATATATAACAATAATTCACCTTCATAAATGTGAAAATAAATTTATAAACATGCTTCTAACACTATTTTATTTATTTTTCAATACAAATCTAAATTTTATGTTATATGTTTTTAAAAATAATAATTATTTTTTAATTTTTTTTATAAAAAAAAATTATAATGGGTCGCCCCGATTTGTCCCGGCCCGCCCCGTGACCCAAACGGGTCGGTCCGTCCCGGACCCGAATTGAAACGGGTCGGGTCCGGGTATCTAGGTACCCGGTCCAACTCGGCCCATTGCCATCCCTATTAAATAGTAATGATAGTAATTTAAAATTAGATGAATTAATTGCAGAGAAAAAACGGTTACATAAAAAATGAAAAAAATGTAAATTAGGGGAAAAAAAACAGTTACACAAAAATAACATAAAAAAAAAATAAAAAATTCTATAAAATTAGGAAAACAAAAATGTAGGAGAATTAGGATGACACGTAATAAAAAATAGATTTAGAATTAGTATATAAGAGTGGATTTCTTCAAACACGTATTTTAATAAACTTCTAATGATCATTTTCAAAATTCGTGAGTCCTCAAATAATGAAATCACCCTCTAATTTTACGAAAGAGATTTATTGAAATCTATACATAAACTTCCAACTAAGATTTAATTACTTACTATATGATCTAACGCATTAATAATAGGCTATCAAAAGGTAGTGATTCGGGCCTCAATTATTCATATTTATAATTGAGTCTTTGTAACACGTTAAAAAAATAGGGAAATTAAGGGGGTGTATTGGTTGTGAATTGTGTAGAATTTTTTTGGACTTTCAAAGTTTGGGGTATTTAATTTGAATTTTCAAAAGTCTTTTAAAATTCTGAGGTATTCAATAAGGATTTTAAAAAGTTTTTAAAAATCTTTAGAACCGTCTATGAATTTTAATACTATATGAATTTTGTTCGATTCGAGGAGAGTAAAAAAGTAGAGGGGCGAATTTCAGCTTAAGGATTTATGAGGGAAGAGTATGATATTTATAGGCAGAAGAAAATCCTAGGAGGGTTGTTGAAAAACGAGTGGGCTAGGCCCGATTCTTGGGAATATACAGAGATTTCACCCGATTCTATCAGAGAGTTTTGGATCAGGTCAGATTCGTCCTATATTAAATACGGGTCGGGTCTGGGTCTTATGTCCGACTCGTAGGTATCCGACCTGTCCGCGAATTAATATATAAACTTTATATAATATATATATATATATATTTTATTGGTAAAATATTTTATATAACTAGTGCAAAACCCACAAATTTCGTGGGGATCGTAAGAAAATTATAAAAGCGGGTTATAAAAAAATTATAAAAAGAATTTAGAAAAAAAAAGAGAGAGAGAGAAATATGTATAAAAAAATTTTAGGAGATCGAGAGAAAAGGAAGAGAGAGGAGACAGAGAAATTGAAAAAAACTGTATTGAAAAAAAAAGGTAAAAGAAAATATTGAGAAGACCTATAAAAAAAGGGGAGAGAGAGGAGAGATGAAAAAAACTGTAAAATAAAATAATTGTAAATTGTGAGAAAATTAGAAAATTAGAATCCGGTGAGATGCCACGTAAGAGCGAAGAGGTTTCAGAGAAATAGTATATAAGGGTAGATATATATAATATTAATTTAAAAAAACACTTTCACATTAAAAAAATAAAATCTTCACATCAATATTGGAATTTATGAACAATCTATTTAAATCAATAAGAAAATATATTCCACAATCCTATCAAGTGTATGCAAATCCATATAAAAAGCCAGTCCTTCTTAATTCTAGACGTAATATATATATTTAAACAAAACAATTTTAAAAAAACTCAGAAAAAAAAACCCTAATAGATTGTGTGTGACTCATGTTTGGCATATGTGGCCGAATATTAGTGGGTCAAATATGTGTTTCGCATACGTGGCAGAATATTAGTAGTCAGCTGGACGTCAACAATATTTAGCTCATATTATTGATCGACGTTCAACCATATATTTAGTTCTTAGCCTTCAATAGAAGTATCGATAGATCTGAATATCCGATACTCCAGAGCCCTCCATAGAAAACACATCGATCTGAATATCCGATACCCCTCAATAGAAAATACATAAGTAAGTATCGATCGATCGGAATATCCGATACTCCAGAGCCCTCAATAGAAAACACATCAGTAAGTTTATCGATCATCAATATCCGATACCCCAGAGAGAAAATCCATCAGTAAGTTTATGAATAATATCCGATACTGTTCTTTGTAGATGCATTCTTTCATCGATCGATGTTTATATTTAGTCATAAAATTTAATTTCAAACCTGAAATCATGAGATCTGAAATTATTCTCAAGGATTTTCATTTTTTTTCCAGATCTGTTAAAACTTAAATTAAATTCGTTGGGGAGCAATTTTGAAACGTATATGTACCTGCAATTCAATTACTGCATAGCTTCAATAATTGGAAAATTTTCCAAATTTTCACTTATATTTTTTATATATATTCATACGATAAAATAATTAAGATATTGCTGTATTGTAAATTATAAATTCATTCCATTTTTAAATTCATTCAATTTTGTGTGAGATTGTTTTATAATTTTTTTTTTATATATATGTGAAATAAAATAAAATGCAAGTAATGATCTTATATATGTGTTAATTAACTTTGTTTTGCAACGGATATAAAGTTTTTTGATGTTGAACTTTGTTTTGCAACAGATAAAGTTTTGATGTTGGATGAAGTACAAAATGAGCATGACATGATGTTGCCTCATCAACAACTTCAGATATATATGATGGATGAAAATCTGATCATCCCCACACATGGGGAGACCAACTTATGATGGAAGCCTATCATTCCCACAAGTGGGAGACCAACTTATGATGGAAGCCTATCATTCCCACAAGTGGGAGACCAACTCCATCATCCACTTGATTATCACTTGTAAGCATATTACTAGCTGTAAGCATATTATTACTAGCTGTAAGCATATTATTAGTGGTCGGTGGCTTGATCTACGACTGACTCTACGACTGACTCGAGCGTTCTGCTGCCGTGTTCGTTGACCACGGGCGGAACTATAATCATGCATGTCGAGATAGTTTACTTTTCCGTGCCCAACTGATTTGGAAGTGTAGAGTACAAAACTTATGGTTGTAAATGTCGGTACGGTAGTCTCTTGTATAGACTCGGTACGGTAATCTCTTGTATAGACTCAATTCATTGACCAAAAATCAACTCTTTTTTTTTTTTTTTTTTTGAAATAGTATATGTTGAAAGGTGTAAGTCAATATAATTAAAAAGTAATCAAAAAGTCTATTTTTTTATTTTTTTTGAAAGAGTGTATGATGAAAAGTGTTTAAGATTAAAGACAAAATTTTTTGGTAAAACAATTAAGGACAAAACAGCCTTCAAATTCCCCATTCTACCCTTATTTTCATATAATTCGAAAAGTCATAGTTCTTCAAGGATATCCAAAGATTTCGCTTAAGTTTCCATATTTGAATTCAATCTATTTTGAATTCAATTGAATTCAAATCAAGTTGTCTCTTCTTTCATGCAGTCAATCCTTTCCAAAATTTAATTTTGATCAATTTCCATGGATGAATTTCTAAAATTACAACAAAAACCATGGATGAATTTCTAAAATTACAACAAAAAACTTTCTGCTAATGAAATTTCACGAAATTCTTTGCAAAATTTAATTTTGATCAATTTCCATGGATGAATTTCTAAAATTACAACAAAAAACTTTCTGCAAATGAAATTTCATGAAATTCTTTGAGTTTCTGCATTTTTTGTTTCAATTGAATCTCCGATTTTTTTTTGGAACTCTGTTAGTAACTGCATTTTTAGAGTATGCAGTCACAATTTTAGTAAAACAACATTCATCAATTTCGAATTTTTCTCTACATATTGTATTCCGTTCTGCGAATTTCACGAATGAAATTTTGATCAATTTACATGGATGCATATTTTATTATATGCAACCGATAAGTGCATATACCTTCAAATATGCATACGTTTTTTTATATATGCTATCGATAATTACGTATACTTTAATATGTGCATGTGTTATTTTAGCTATGAAAATTGTCAAATATAGTCATAAATATGTTGGGTAATATCTTTGCATATAAAAAATTGTTGCATATTCTTAGTGACATGCATATATATAATATGTGCATTGCATAATAATAATATAACACTTTATCATACATGTTATAATAATTATGATTTTTCTAGTTCATGAAGTAAATAAACTATTGAATCTAAAAATTACTCTACATTATACGAAAATACATGAAATATGCATTATACATACAAATACATACAATAAATTGGGTTTATATATGCAACGAAAATTGCAGAAACTGCGTTATCAGCAAAATCCAACTTCAAGTGTATACCCAATTTCAATAGCAAGAATCACCTTCCTCTGTTTAGGTTCCTAGAATCTGCTTCTCATAACATCAGCTTCCTGCAACAAAAATATAATTTTAGTTTATGATCTAACAAAAAAAAATGCTTCTCATAACATCAGCTTCCTACAACAAAAATATAATTTTAGTTTATGATCTAACAAAAAAAAAAAAAACAACAACAGATCTAACCCCAAAAAAATGGATGGATAGAAACAAGTCCAGCAATAATTTTCCATTCGCCTAACTTGACAGCACACATTCAGCAAAAACAGGACGAATAAAAGGCGGAGATACTTCACTTTATATTGATACAACAGAAGTACAAGCAGAAATCAAGAATGAAAATTCTCAAGAAAAAAATTATTAACAAAATTACCAAGAAAAATATATAATTATTTTTCATTTATAGTGAAAATGAGGCAAACCTACAAACTATGAAGAAAGCTGGATGAATGTTTTTAAGTTGAAATACAAAATACCCTAAAATAAACTGGTTCTTGAATCAAGAACCTGTGCCATGACTTTGCACACAAGATTTCGTACAATTACACATAAAGAGTGAATTTTTCAATTATGCAGCTTTTCAAAAGGTGAATTCCACAGATTCCCCAATTGACATAAAGAAAATTAAGGTATTTTTTAAGTAAGGATCATACACAATTCACACACATTAACGTTTTGGATCGGAATAATAGCAGTCAAAGTATAAACTCTAAAATTGAACAACTCACAAACACAACCCCAAGTCCAATAAAAAATTAGGCGAAATTCCCAAAAATCAAAATTCAAGAAACCCACGTAAAAACAAAATCAAGGGGAAAAAGAATCAGAAACCCCACTTAAACATATATTTCAAGAACCCCAAAATTGCTCCGATACAACAAAATTCAAGAACTTTGAACACTAAAATGCAGTAATTAAAAGGAGAAAAGAAAAATCTCAGATGTCAAAGAATACCTTCGAGCAAGGAAATCTGAGTGAAAACACGATATGTAGGGCGAGAGCGTTTTTCTTTCCTTTCGCTTTCTATGGCAGACACACGGATATATAATAAACTTCGCTTATCCATCCAATTTCCTGCTTCACGCGATAAACGATCTAACCCAAAAAAACAACAGATCTAGATGAAAAAATCAGATTACCTATGAAACTGTTTTTCATGACATCGGGGGAAACGTTCTTCCTCTCAATCTGAACCATTTGCCCAATCTTTTCATCGAGAGTCTTCCCGGCCTTGAATGCCACATCACATGTCTTCTTCCTCAGCGAACTCATTTTTTCCATTGCAATTTGGTTGATTGATTGATCGGTGGATCAACAAAAAAAGTAGACGACAATCTGTTAATTTGCAAACCAGTGGGATGTTATTGAGTTTTTTCAGTCCGCTCGTTGAATTGATCGAATGTTCGAATGAAGGCGAAAAGATGATCAACGAATTTAATTGAATTGAATGATTCAAATTAGATTTAAATTTGAAAAAGGAAAGAGAACCTGTAATTTTGGAAAGAGTTGAAAATGAAAGAATTCGAATTATAATATATAGGGCATATTAGGAATTTTACAAGGTGTTTGGGTCTTAATTGTTTTACTAGAAAAATTTATCTTTCTTTGTTTAAGACACTTAGATATTGTCCTACTATGTTAATAAACTCTAAAAAGTAATCAAAAAGTCAACTTTTTTTTTTTTTTTTGAAAGAGTGTAGGATGAAAAGTGTAAGTCGTTATAATAAAAAAGTGAAACACAATACACTATAATTGAAAAGTACAACACAATTTTTAATGAAATACATCTCTATAACTAAAATGTGTAATATAACATTACTAAAAAGTGTACAACATTACTAAAATTACTAAAAAGTGTATGTTAACTTAAAGTGTACAACATTACTAAAATTACTAAAAAATGTATGTTAACTTAAAATATTAAGATATACGCGTACGGAAATATAATTTAAAATATTAAGAGATTATATCTTATTATATGGAGTATTTCTTATACTCCTTTTTACTGAATAATGCCCTAATTTCAAGTGAGAAATAAAGAAAAAAAATTAGCGTTTAAATGTAATAAATTTTTTTTAGTTCTATTAAAAAAAATACTCAGTTTCAATTATATTGAGTCCCTCCCATTCATCTAATAATTTATGGGTGTTAAATTTCAAACATTAACTTTTAATTTTTTTTACATAAATTTAAATACAATACAAAAAATATTAAATTATGATAAATTTAATAATATACAAGACTATAAATATATGTATTTGCGAGGTATTACAACTTTTGAATTAATACTTCTTGTATTTATAGATCTTGTAAACAACATTTGACATACATTTTGTCCATATATTTGTCCATTTGTGAACACATATTTGAAAATACAGTCACCCTCATAAAAATAAGACTTTAACTTTTATTTATCAATCATTGCAAAAAATTATTAAATAAAAAATAGTCTCATTGTCTCATTCAAAACTTTACTTGTCACCTAAAATATTCAATGTCATTTTCTGGATTTCAAAATTAGTGAGTCCTCATGTAATGAAATCACCCTCTAATTTATAAGGCCATGAAAAGGGTAGTGATTCGGGCCTCAATCATTCATATTTATAATTGAGCCTTTGTAACATCTTAAAAAAACAAAAAACAGGTAAATTAATATATATGTCAATCATTAATATTTATAATTGAGCCTTTGTAACACCTTAAAAAAACAAAAAAATGGTAAATTAATATATATATGTTTAAACAAAACAATTAAAAAAAAAAAAAAAAAGCAAGCCACTTATTATGTGTGACTCATGTTTTGCATATGTGACCCAATATTAGTGGATCAAATACGTGTTTCACATACGTGGCGGAATATTAGTGGTCAGTGTGACCGAATATTAGTGAGTCAAATACGTGTTTCATTTAGTTCAAATTATTGATCCACGTTTAACCACATATTTAGTTTAGTTCTTCGCCCTCAATAGGAATATCGATACTCCAGAGAGAAAATCTAGTTAATCAATCTTAAATTCAGGTTACCTCTCAATTTCTCTAACTCTTTATCCTAATTTAATCAAATTTGTTTATTCTTTTATCGATCGAGGTTTATATTTAGTCATAAAATTTGACTTACTATTCTGATAGGAATCATGAGATCTGAAATTAATATCAAGGATTTTCATTTTTTTTCCTTATTTGTGGGATCGGTTAAAACTTAAATTCGTTAGGGAGCAATTTTGAAACGTGCCTGCACGTGCAATTCAATTGCTGCATAGCTTCAATAATTGGGAAATTTCCAGATTTTTACTTATATATTTTATATATATTTATACCGATAAAATAATTAAGATCGTGCAAATGTATTGTAAATTATAAATTCATTCAATCTTGTGTGAGACAGTTTTATAAAAATGTTTTTTTTTATATATATGTGAAAAAAAAAATCAAATACAAGTAATGATTGAAGTAATTCATCTTATATATGTCTTATATAAAACTTTTTGATGTTTGATGAATTAATTTTGTTTTGCAACAAATAAAGCTTTTATGTTGGATGAAGTACAAAATGAGCTTTTATGTTGGATGAAGTACAAAATGAGCATGACATGTCATGATGTTACCACATCACCAACTTCAGATGTATATGATGGAAGCCTGATTTGACAGCCGTTGATCCCCACAACTACTTCACATGTATATGATGGAAGCCTGATTTGGCAGATGTTGATCCCCACGACTGGGAGACCAACACCATCGTCCACTTGATTATCGCTTGTAAGCATATTACTAGTGGTCGGTGGCTTGATCTACGATTGACTCGAGCATTCCGCTGTCGTGTGGCTCGTCGCACCACATGTATGAGGGAGCTGGTTCGTTGACCATGGGCAGAACTCTAATCATGCATGGCGAGATCGTTTACTTTCGCCTGTGCAACTGATTTGGAAGCAACTGATTCAGAAGTGTAGATCGAGTACAAAACTTATGGTTGTTTTAGGTTATCCAATCCATTTCGGGAAGGAAAAAAGGTGTATAGACTCGATTCTTAGGTTGAAAAGTGTAAGTCATTATAATAAAAAGTACAACATAAATATTATTGAAAAATGTACATCTATATAACTAATACTCCCTTCGTCCCAAAGTTGAAGCCACAAACCAAATTGACACGAATTTTAATAAATGAATTGTTTATTAGTATTGTGTAAGATAAAGTGGGGGTAATAAAGACTTTTCAACTTTATAAATAGTAATAAAGTTACTTTTTAGTGTAATAAAGTAGTGACATTTGTTGAAATATTGTGATGTTTTAAGGGGAGTGTTTAAAAGTGCTTTTACTATTTTAGGTAATGTGACTTCAAGTATGGGAGGCCCAAAATGGTAAAATGTGGCTTCAAGCATGGGACGGAGGGAGTATAACATTACTAAAAAGTACTTAGAATATTAAGATATAAGTGTACGTTAAAATATTAAAATATTAAGAGATTATATCTTATATTTCTTATACTCTTTTTAACTAAATAATGACCTAATTTCAGGTGAGAAATAAAGAAAAAGTTTAAATGTAAGAGATTTTTTTAGTTCAATTAAAAAAAATACTCAGTTTCAATTATATTTTGTCAATGTGCAAAACTTCGCCTAATTCATCTAATAATTTATGAGTTGGTCTCCTGTTTGCACACTAATGCATAAGTCAACCCTTATGAACTCAAAAAAAGAAAATTTAACAATAAGGCGGTGACTGGTCTAGCGGTTACAACAACTCAAAACAGTTATTAGGTCACAGGTTTGAATTACACTTTTCAGTTAAAATATCAACCACTTTTCAATATATAATTTTTTAAAATTAAAATAATTTTAACACTACAATTATTACCAAAATTAACATTTTTCAATAATAAAAATTACACTTTTCAGTTAAAATATCTACCACTTTTCAATAATAAAAATTACACTTTTCAGTTAAAATATCTACCACTTTTCAGTTAAAATATCTACCACATTTCAATAATAAAAATTACAATTTTCAGTTAAAATATCTACCACTTTTCAATAATAAAAATTACACTTTTCAGTAACAAATATCTACCACTTTTCAATAATAAAAATTACACTTTTCAGTTAAAATATCTACCACTTTTCAATAATAAAAATTACATTTTTCAATATCCACCACTTTTCAATAATAATAGTTACCACTTTTCAGTATTAGAGATTACCACTTTACATTAATAATGTTTACCACTTTTTAATAACAAAAGTTACACTTTTCAATTCAATAAAATATATACAGTAATACCACTTTTAAGTAATAATAAATTATCAAGTAATAAAAAAATTACTCAATTTTTTTTTTTGAATCCACTTTCCTCGTTCTTGTCCCTGTAGGAGTAGTGTCTAATGGCGCAGTGGTCCCTGTAGGAGTAGTGTCAACCGTAGAGGTTGCAACATCTGGGGGTGTGTCCTGGGATCCGGAATCTGTCCTGGCCTTACTCCTGTCCCTACGGACTGAAGCTCTCCTCTCTCTACGTCTGGTCGTTTTCCGACACAGAGCCAAAGAATGTCCCACAATCTTGCAAGAAGTGCAAAACTTAGGGATGAACTCGTAGTGGATAGACGCATAAGCACTGTGTCCAGCCCTATCATAGCGTATACGGTCAGTGGGGAGGTTGTGCATGTCCACCTCCACAAGAGACTCACCCTAATTATATAATAAGGGTTAATTCTAAATAAATACACCACATTTAGTGTTAGTGTCAATTTAATCACGACATTTACGATTATTGTAAAAAACTCCAACCTTTCATTGTGTTGCAATTAAATACACATTTTTTTCTCCGACCAACAATTGATGATGTGGTTTACCGGGGCTTGCCACGTCAGATTATACATACTCTTTTATTTTTATTTTTTTTCCACATCAGATTAAATTTTATATAAATAAAAATAAAATCTTATACAAATAAAAATAAAACTTCCGCTTCTTCTGCCTCTTTCTCAACTTCTCAAACTAATACAGTTCTTTCTTCTTCTACGTCTTTCTCACCTCTCAAACTCCCAATTCTTCTCTTCTAACGCTAAAAATCAAAATCATAAAGATGGAACTAACACTAAAAATGGCAAAAAAATTAAAAAAATTGTAAAAAATCCTAAAAAAAAAAACAAAAAAAAACTAGATACTACAAAAAACATTCAACCATTGAATGGTAGAAGGATGTGGAAGATGAGGTTAGAAGGATGTGAGGATGTAGAAGATGAGGATGTGAGGATGTGGAAGATGAGGATGAGAGGTCTTGAGAAAATCCTAGAAATTTTACAAAATTGACAAGACATGGGATACAAATGACTTGCTCTGTATGTAATGTAGTGGGCCAAAAAAAAACATATATAGTGATTTAAAATGTCATGTTATTCCTTCCAAAAAAATGTTGTTTGTCATGTTTGAAGAAAAATGGCAAATCAAGACACGAGTGCATTGATTTGCGAAGCCTTTGACACTACATGAGGGCAAGTTTCTTGGCAAGTTTCTTATTTTATTAAATATTTGTATATTTCTTATAAATATATTGTTATATTCATTCTTCAGGCGTCTGGTTGTAGAAGAGGAGGGAAGTCCGCGACAGTTTAGTGAGGGGTAGAATAAGAGATGGAAGGAGTGGAAGTGACTTGGATACTTATAGCCTACAATTGTAATACATTAAACTATGACTTTTAGTATGCTAAATATATTTTTTCAAAATATTTTTTATTCAATAATTGAAGAATTCCTGAAGAAATAAACCACCAGATTTGGATGATTTTTAGGGGATTTTGATTTTTAGGGTTGGAATAAAAGAACTTGATTGAGTTTGAGAAGTGAGACGCCAAAACAACTCTATTGATTTTGAGAAGGGAGAAGGAGAATTTGATTGAGTTTGAGAAAGACGCAGAAGAAGCGAAAGTTTTATTTTTATTTATATAAAATTTAATTTGATGTGGAAAATAAAAAAGAATATGTGTAATCTGACGTGGCAAGCTCCGGCAAACCACATCATCAATTGTTGGAATTAATGGGATTAATTGGGTTTTGACACCCTTGTCTAATTAATTAATTAGATGGACTAAAACGTTAATTATAAAATAATTGAACGTGACATAGTCGATCTACTCGCGGAGTAGATGAACGTGGTATATTTAATATCTCAAAACCGAGTTAAGGTGAGTGAGAAATTAATTGTTGAACTTGGTCTTCAAGATTTAGTCTTCAAGACTTATCCACGTAAGAGATATTTTCGTGATATTCCCACGATTTTCTCAATATTCCCACGATTTTCTCAACAACCTCTTAGGGTTTCTTGTGCCTATAAATACAGACTCTTCCCTCATTTCAAACTTACGCTGAAATTCGCCCCTCTACCCTTCTACTCTCCTCTCGTCCCTACGCTCTTGTGCCGGATTTATATCCGAGAGTGTTCAGTTCGTACTAAGTACGTTCGCCGAGACTTCTTATACAGTGGTGCTACTGTGTAAGAAGTGAAAGTCGTTTTACCTTTGGGAACGGAACGCCGTAACAGTCGAGCACTATCCTGGGCGTATTCTGTTTTGCGGGAAAAGGGTTTCCCTTGACTCGACTTATTTGTGGTATTATGTGAAAGTCGTTTTACCTTTGGGAACGGAACGCCGTAACAGTCGAGCACTATCCTGGGCGTATTCTGTTCTGCGGGAAAAGGGTTTCCCTTGACTCGACTTATTTGTGGTATTATATTTGTTATCTGAAATCTTCGATATTGCAGGTTGCAGTTTACACGGCGTAAGAAGTTTCCAACAATCGCAGAACATAATATATATTAATTAATTAATTTAATTTTCTGGATAATTAATTTAATTTTCTGGATAATTAATTAAGTTTTGGATTACTACTGCCAATATCAATATAATTATTAACTTAATTTCTGAAACACAAAAATCGTGGGGCTGCCCCAAAAGGTGATTATACAAAAGTTGTACTCTCCTGCATATAATATTAATTAATCAATTTTATTATCTCTTGGAGTTAAGAATCCACTGCAAATTGAAATCGAGAGGAAAACCATGGAACCGCCTTCTGCAAATTTATTTCAGGAGTACTAGCTGCCGTGCCTTTCTACCGATTCGAAACATTCGAGTCCGGCGAGTTGAAATCGTGGTTCTTCTGGAGAGCCGGAATTGCTGAGTTCATGGCCACGGTTTTGTTTCTTTACATCACGGTTTTGACTGAGATGGGTGTAAACAGGGCACCTAACAAGTGTGCTAGTGTTGGAATTCAGGGAATTGCTTGGGCGTCTGGTGGAATGACATTTGCCCTTGTTTATTGCACTGCTGAAATTTCTGTTTCAATGGTGCACATTCATGGCACCGAATCTGCCAATTTTATCTCTTCTAGTTTAACGGTGGTATGCTACTCGGATCGGAAAAGATCGAGTACGGTGATGCTAATGTGAAGTACGTTGGTACAACGGTTAGCGCATGAGATTTGTGATTTTGTGAATCATGGATTTGTGAGATTCGGTGACTTGAGAAAAGTCTCTCGCCCCTGTTAATATCTATATTTGATCTAATTAAATTGGAATTAATTTTAATTGACTGGATCTTAAGCTGTCAACAAAAATTAATAGATTAATTTTTGGACTCAAAGAACGAGTATCAAATTATATTTGATATGAGATCAAATATATGTGTGCTTGAGAGCATAAATTTGTTTTGAATTTAGTTCAAAAGATTTTGACTAGTGTAATTTGATCGAAAATTACGATTGAGTCACGAGTGACAAAAGTCACATTTGAAATTGAATTTAACTTTGGTATGTTGACCAAACATTAAATTAATTTTGAAGTTGGAAATAATTCCAATAAAAGAAAAATCAACGCTAGTTTTTTTTTAATGTATCGAGGCTGTGTCCAAATTTGGTGAATAAGAGAAATTCACAAATAAAGTGGCAAGCAACTCGAAAGTGGGGATATGCATCTCCTCACATGGATACATTCGAATGTGAGGGAGAAAAGTCTCCGTCAACATGTTTTGAATGAAAAGGGGTAGCTAAGGTGTGACCTTAAAGCTAAATATGAAAAAACCTAAATTGGTTAACTTCAGTGGAATGTTTTCCACAAGTTATGTGGATTTGTTCATCTTGAAAATTCACATTCGAGTAAAAACTCCGCACGAGGAGTGGAAAAGTACTTTATTAATTTTATTAATGATTGTACACGATTCTGCTACGTTTATCTTTTGAGAAGTAAAGACGAAGCTATAGAAGCTTTTAAACGTTACAAAAAAGAAGTAGAGAATCAATTGGACACTCGAATTAAATCAATTCGTAGTGACAGAGGTGGAGAGTACGTAGCTCCGTTTGAACAATTATGTATTGAATCAGGGATTATACATCAAACGACAGCCCCTTACTCACCTCAGTCTAATGGTGTTGCGGAAAGGAAAAACCGAACACTAAAGGAGATGATGAACGCAATGTTAATCGGCTCCGATCTACCTCAGAACTTGTGGGGGGAAGCTATTCTGTCGGCTAACCACATTCTGAATAAGATTCCTCATAAAATTAAGGATCAAACTCCTTATGAAATATGGAGGAAACGAAAACCTTCATACAACTATCTCAAAGTGTGGGGGTGTTTGGCTAAGGTTGAAGTACCGCTTCCTAAACAAGTTAAAATTGGCCCTAAAACCGTCGATTGTATCTTTATACGATATGCTTCAAACAGTAGTGCCTATCGATTTCTGATTTACAAATCCGAAGTACCGGATATGACAGAAGGCACTACAATTGAGTCAAGGAACGCAGTATTCTTTGAAAACGTATTTCCTCTTAAGGAAAAAGAGGAAGATAGCTCGAGTAAAAGAACTCTTGAAGCAACAGACGACATTGTTAGTCCTTCCACTCAAGAGAGTGAAGAACCGAGACGTAGTAAGAGAGCTAGAATTGATAAAGATTTTGGTTCAGACTTCATTACTTATGTTTTGAAGGAAGAAGAACCTAAAACTATCAAGGAAGCAATGGCAAGACCAGATACACACCTCTGGAAAGAAGCCATAAAAAGTGAATATGAGTCTATTCTCTTAAACCACACATGGGAGTTGGTTGACCTCCCTAAAGGTTGTAAGCCCTTAGGATGCAAGTGGATCCTTAGAAGAAAGTACAAAACAGATGGATCTGTTGATAAGTACAAAGCTCGTCTTGTTATAAAGGGGTTTAAACAAAAGGAAGGGTATGATTTCTTCGATACATACTCACTAGTGACAAGGATCACCTCCATTCGGGTATTGGTCGCTATTGCTGCCTTGCATAATCTCGAAATACACCAAATGGACGTTAAGACGGCGTTTCTTAATGGTGAGATGGATGCTGAAATATACATGGAGCAACCTGAAGGATATGTTGCTCCTGGAAACGAGAAAAAGGTGTGCAAACTCGTTCGATCATTGTATGGACTTAAGCAAGCTCCAAAACAGTGGCATTTGAAATTTGATAGTACAATGCTGTCAAATGGGTTTCGAATTAACGAATGTGATAAGTGTGTATACTTGAAGGACACACCAAATGGATATGTTATTGTGTGCTTATATGTCGATGACATGTTAATCATAAGTAACAATCACGATATCATAGTTAATACGAAAAACATGTTAAGTAGAAACTTCGACATGAAAGACATGGGATTAGCAGATGTGATTCTTGGAATCAAGATAGAGAAAACGTCGAATGGAATTTCCTTGACACAATCTCACTATGTGGAGAAGGTACTAAAGCAATTTAAAGCCTTTGACGATCCACCTGCTAAGACACCTTTGGAACTCAATGTTCACTTGAAAAAGAATAGAGGAGAACCAGTGGCTCAACTGGAATACGCAAGGATCATTGGAAGTGTGATGTACATCACGAACTGTACACGCACTGATCTTGCATGTTCGGTAAACAAGTTGATTCAATACACGAACAATCCAAGTTATGAGCACTGGAAAGCGTTGAAAAGGGTATTAATATACTTAAAGTACACCCTTGATTATGGGCTTCACTACACAAGACATCCAACTGTAGTCGAAGGATATAGTGATGCAAATTGGATATCAGACACAAAAGACTCGCTGTCCACTGGTGGATATATATTCACTATTGGAGGAGCAGTAGTGTCGTGGAGGTCCAAGAAACAAGCACATATTGCTCGTTCCACAATGGAATCAGAATTTATAGCGTTAGACCTAGCCGCTGCAGAGGCTGAATGGTTGCGTAATTTTCTGGAAGACATTCCATGTTGGAAAAGGCCGGTACCATCGGTGACGGTACACTGTGACAATCAAGCTGCCATTGGGAGAGCTACGAATGTCATGTACAACGGAAAGTCGAGACACATACGTCGTCGACACAACTCCGTTAGAGAATTGATCTCCACTGGAGTAATGTCCATTGATTATGTCAATACTAAGGACAATATAGCGGATCCGCTCACGGAGAGCATAAACCGAGATCAATTGAACAAGCTGGTAGAAGGAATGGGTCTAAAACCCACAAGAAAAACTAAAGCAGTGGTAACCCAACCATGATTACTGGAGATCCCAAGAACTTGGTTCAATGGGAAAACGAAGCTGTGGAAGTTAGTGATAAAACACTTGAAAAATACGACTATTCCGGACAGCACTATCTCAAGTGTTAACGACCCGTAAGATGTGGTAAAGGCTGAGTCTTCGACTCTTAATGATTCCTAGAGTATAACGGGATACTCGAAAGGAAGTCACCTATATAAATGAGAAGTGAGGGCCGCTTCGACCAAATATTTATGAACACAAAGGATGTCCATGGCCAAAACGGACAAAAACATGAGAACGTTACGAAGACGAGATTGATGTGTGCTGACACTGTTGTCTAGGTATACACTATGGAGGAGTAGTTCAAGGCATCGCGTCCACTAAGCCGCCGGTATATCCGATAGTGTTTGGCTACAGAAAGTTCAAGGCCAAAAACCACTTATCCGGAAGCACGGAGATCTCACTCGAACAGAACACTGAGTCTGATGTTGTATAGATACGATTTTCACTCATGTGGGGGATTGTTGGAATTAATGGGATTAATTGGGTTTTGACACCCTTGTCTAATTAATTAATTAGATGGACTAAAACGTTAATTATAAAATAATTGAACGTGACATAGTCGATCTACTCGCGGAGTAGATGAACGTGGTATATTTAATATCTCAAAACCGAGTTAAGGTGAGTGAGAAATTAATTGTTGAACTTGGTCTTCAAGATTTAGTCTTCAAGACTTATCCACATAAGAGATATTTTCGTGATATTCCCACGATTTTCTCAATATTCCCACGATTTTCTCAACAACCTCCTAGGGTTTCTTGTGCCTATAAATACAAACTCTTCCCTCATTCCAAACTTACGCTGAAATTCGCCCCTCTACCCTTCTACTCTCCTCTCGTCCCTACGCAGTGTGTTGAGCTCCCGAAAGCCTAACACTGTTCTTTCTTGTGCTGGATTTATATCCGAGAGTGTTCAGTTCGTACTAAGTACGTTCGCCGAGGCTTCTTATACAGTGGTGCTACTGTGTAAGAAGTGAAAGTCGTTTTACCTTTGGGAACGGAACGCCGTAACAGTCGAGCACTATCCTGGGCGTATTCTGTTCTGCGGGAAAAGGGTTTCCCTTGACTCGACTTATTTGTGGTATTATATTTGTTATCTGAAATCTTCGATATTGCAGGTTGCAGTTTACACGGCGTAAGAAGTTTCCAACACATTCAACCATTGAATGGTAGAAGGATGTGGAAGATGAGGTTAGAAGGATGTGAGGATGTGGAAGATGAGGATGAGAGGTCTTAAGAAAATCCTAGAAATTTTACAAAATTGACAAGACATGGGATACAAATGACTTGCTTTGTATGTAATGTAGTGGGCCAAAAAAAAAACATATATAGTGATTTAAAATGTCATGTTATTTCTTCCAAAAAAATGTTGTTTGTCATGTTTGAAGAAAAATGGCAAATCAAGACATGAGTGTATTGATTTGCGAAGCCTTTGACACTATATGAGGGCAAGTTTCTTATTTTATTAAATATTTGTATATTTCTTATAAATATATTGTTATATTCATTCTTCCAGGCGTCTGGTTGTAGAAGAGGAGGGAAGTCCGCGACAGTTTAGTGAGGGGTAGAATAAGAGGTGGAAGGAGTGGAAGTGACTTGGATACTTATAGCCTACAATTGTAATACATTAAACTATGACTTTTAGTATGCTAAATATATTTTTTCAAAATATTTTTTATTCAATAATTGAAGAATTCCTGAAGAAATAAACCACCAGATTTGGATGATTTTTAGGGGATTTTGATTTTTAGGGTTGGAATAGAAGAACTTGATTGAGTTTGAGAAGTGAGACGCCAAAACAACTCTATTGATTTTGAGAAGGGGAGAAGGAGAATTTGATTGAGTTTGAGAAAGACGCAGAAGAAGCGAAAGTTTTATTTTTATTTATATAAAATTTAATTTGATGTGGAAAATAAAAAAGAATATGTGTAATCTGACGTGACAAGCTACGGCAAACCACATCATCAATGGTTGGTCGGAGAAAAAAAATGTGTATCTAATTGCAACATGATGAAAGGTTGGGGTTTTTTTACAATAATTGGAGAAACAAAATGTGCATCTAATTGCAATACGATGAAAGGTTGGAGTTTTTTACAATAATCGTAAGAGATTATTAACTAATAAGGTCATTTCTATAGTGTTTTAAGCAACTAAAAACTACAACTTTTAAAATTTCCTAATAAGGTCAAATTAGTGTCAAAAAACCTTAAATGCCCTTAATATTCATATAACTCTTTAATTAATATATTTTACCCATTAATTCGAATTTTAAATTAAAATCTTAATTGGAGCACATCAATTTCCCAATTATAGCGCATATTAAAAAAAAATCTTGACCTTCTTAAAATCAAATCCTGACATTTCATTCCAGAAAACGCGATTAAGATTTAATTCATCTCCATCATCGGTTTCTGGGCTCAATCAATTTCACAATTTCACAATCAGCTCAATCAATTAAACCTATCGAACAATGAACTGAACGGAATTGTACCGAAGAGGTTAATTTCCCGGTACGGAAGTAGTAGCTTCTCGGGCAATGAAGGCCTCTACGGATTTCTCTCTTTCCCCCATTGTTCATCGGCGATTTCCCAAACCGTACCATCAAATCCAACTTCTCTCCCCTCATCATCTAATTCAATCTCACAATCATCAAATAAGCATCATGAGAAACTCAGCAATGGCGCAATCACATCTCTAATCGTCGTAAATTTGATTCTGGTATTTGTGCTAGGGTTTTTTGCAGTTACATATTGTTGTTGTAAAAGTTCAAGTGACGCAAATAATTCAATTTCGGAGAGTGAATTGGGGAAGAGGAGAAGCAGTTATTCGAGTGAAAAGAAAGTGTATGTTGGAGATAGTGATGGCACTATTGGTACTGATAAGAGCAAATTGGTGTTTTTCGATCGAAAAAAGCAATTCGAGCTCGACGATTTGCTTCGTGCGTCAGCGGAGATGCTGGGGAAAGGGAGTTTAGGGACAGTTTATAAGGCTGTTCTTGATGATGGAGGCGTTGTAGCTGTTAAAAGGCTTAAAGATTCAAATCCTTGTACTAGAACAGAGTTTGAGCAGTATATGGATGTAATTGGGAAGCTTAAATTATGTAATCGTGAAGACCCGATTCCTCCATGGATGACGCTGACTCGAACGATGCCGCCGATTCCTACATGCCTGGAATTACCAGTTAATATTTTTTTTGAGCAAGAATCGCCCTAATTATTACGTTCTTGAGGGTGCAACTTAGTACTCGGGGATTAGGCGAAAAAATGAGAAGTTTCATGCATACATCAGCTTGACATGGAGGTGAACATTAGATATGCACATTACCGTATGTATATATACATGCATATCGTATAGTGCATTTCACATATGCACATATGTAAAATGCATATACCCCCGTTTTCCGTGCATATTCAAACAATGGGTTTTCTTTCCTTTTCTCACAGTGTTGATTTTTTTGAATGAACTTTTTGCCGGAAACAATGGGTTTTCTTTCCTTGAAATCTCTCCGACGATGTCTGCAGAATATTTGGTAAAGAAATCCCGTATAACGAGGAACTGTATTAATTCAAAAGATTTGATGTAAATCTAATTAATATTTATTAATTTCAAATTATTTAAATTGGTAAAGGGCAACTATGTCTTATTAGGTGTCATTTTGACTCTAATAGATTTAAATTAATAACCTATTCTCAATTAGATAAAACTCTTAGTGAAATGACCTTAACAATAGTTTTTTAGAATTAATCCTTATAATAAAGATAGTAAATGATATTTAAATTTTCATCAAAATAGTAAAAAAGGTTATATAATATTAAATCAAGAAGTCTAAAATTTTATACTCCCCTTCAAAATAGATGATATTTTAAGCTTTAATTTTTGTATTAACTATTTGTTGTTTTAATTATATCCACCTCATTTATTTCCAATTTACCGCTGCAAAATAAAATAAAAAATATTGCTAAAGCAATTTCATTTCTACACTCCATGGAAGAAATATGCATTGTTCTTTTTTTTTTTTTTGAGCGAAAAAGGCATTGTTCCTAATATAATTACATATGGTACTCTCATTAATAGGTTATGCAAAGATAGACAACTTCGAGCTGCAAGAGATGTTTTTAATGAACTACCGTCTAGGGGACAGCGACCTTGTGTTCGAAATTGTCTGCAAGATAGACGGGTTGAAGGGTGGTCTAATAGATTTAGTTGCATATTTTGGGGTTCTATATATTGAGGTGAAAAAGAAGAAAATAATAGAATTAATTTTACAAAATAGTATGCAGCCGTGTGAATAATTCTTGTTCCATCACCAAAACAAGCTTCTAGCTTCAATTGAATAATTCTTCATTAAAATGTTGTAGTAAGTAATTTGAGCACTTTATTCATATTTCGTACTACAACATCCTTATGGAAGGATTATGCCATATAATTCAAAGGAAAAGTGGCTTTCTGATCTGTGAGGGCTGTGTTGAAAGCCTGAAGAAGATAGTTAATTGATTTTCAGTATTGCTTATCGTCATTGCAAGGTTAAAAAAAATGACTCATTTAAAGCTCGAATTGGTCTCATGTGCACAGTGTGCACCGTGCACTCTAATCCACATTTGGAGAACGATCAATCCATATATATTAGTCAAAGCAAAATCTTCAACAAAGTAACTGTTGCCCAACAGCCCAAGTGGTTATAGAAGAATGTTAGTATTTCTTTTAGGTTACAGGTTCGATCGATTTCAGATTTCTGCAACGGGCTGTCCATTAATTTTTTTTATTCACATTTATAGAACACAAAATGGAACACCAAATATGAAACAAATGATTTCATAGTTTGAAATGAGTATAAATAAATCCATAAAAATATATTAGTACTGTATTTCCTTTTGAGTAAAGCAAAATAAGCATACAGCTGATTTGCCTTTTAACACTTTTCTGCTTGAAATGAATGCCAAATATCAGGAATCTATATACTCCACTAATGTCTAAATCTAAATATATATGTATGTTAATGTGGCTACACTTAATATGCCTTCTCAGCATCCATACGTTCGACAACTCGTCGTGCTTCCTCTTCAGTCGCGGGAACTACATTTCGAATCCTCTGACCCTTTTCCAGTGCGTCTGAGTGAACGCTGAAAGTGAAGTAGAACTTATTCGATACCTTCAAACAGCAACAAACATACAAAAGGCCAATGTAAGTAATGATTTCCAAATTCAAGTGGCCACAATAGAAAAAATCACGATAAGTTACGTATCAGCGAGTCTTGTGTCAGATTTGACGTGAAAAAGATCAAAGACTGAATCTTCTGATCGCACGTTAAACAAACATTAAAAAAGCACATGAATATAGATCATAGAAAAGTATAAGAGCACAACTATTAACACTAGGATATTTGATTGTACATGATGCTAAAAAAAGGTTGTAGATACAGGTGATTTGAGCAAAAATCCGGCACTCTAAAATATAGTCATCTTACCTCACTGGACCTAAGCTCTGGGCGCACAACATGAGCTACAACTTCCACGTTGATCATAGGTTTCTCCGGATTTTCGAGTTCTGTATACAACACACAAGAATTGAAACGAAGGAAGTTCCCAACATCAACCTGTATCAACAATAGAAAACATCAGGGGATACATTTGTCTTCCCTCATTCTTCTGAAAAAGTATGCAATTATGAAGCAATTTTATAAAAATGACTTTGAACTTTTAAAAATTTGGTAAAAATACCCAGGTACCGGCTACATCCAGGTAAATGATGATTGTGACAAATTAAGAATAAGATAAAAATACTTGACAAAAATGCACAGTAACTAGATACATCCGGCAGTTGGGCACTATTAAATACCAACTTTTCAAAAGTTAAAGAGGCATTTCTATAAAATAGTAGTACTACAGTTGGTCAGCCGGATGTTTCACCTCCTACAACTGGTTACTGGACTAAAACGCCGAAAAACTGAAAGTTACTGTACTATTTTTCAATTCTTGAAAGTCGACAGGACTAAAACCCAAAATAAGGATAATTTACAGGACTAAAAAAACCATTTTCCCCAAAAATATCCTATATAGATATTTGAGTGCATAATTCATATATTCGAAAACAATTTTTTGCATGCAAGAAAGGCAGTGTGTCCTCCCAACTTACCGGTTTAAGGAAATCTACGTGATCGACTTCCAGAAAGCAAGGCTCGCTTCCAGCAAAGGAATAAGCCGTTGCAAAGGCCAATTCAAAAGCTCTCCTCATCAAAAAACCCCCAAATATTCGTCCATGAATATTCCTTTGCTGAGGCTGGCACATTAAAGAATTCTGAAGGCAAGTATCCTTTATCAAAATACTATCTCTGTCAGCCAAAGCTGGCATATCACAAAAAACGCGGCCTTCAGATAGCAATTCGTTGAGCCTGTTCTTTTCCTCATCGTTAATTTCTTTCTTTTGTTCTCCTTTCTGCCTTTTCCTCAATTTGTTCCTTTCTTCTGCTTCTTGCCAGAGTGATTTTTCCTTTTCTGTTTCTGGAGAGATCTGGTTAATTGTAGCTGATTTTCCGGTGTTAGAATCACGGCCAACAAATGTGAAGTTGGCTGTAAGAGCGACTGCGTCCCAGGGATCAGTTTTTTTTTTTGCAAGGAAAGGAAATATATTAATAAATCATGTGAAAGAGATAAACAGATAAAATTACATACTGGGACTGCTACTGAGCAAAGCATAAAAGCAAATAGCATATGTTCATAAACAAGCCAAACATCCATCTAAATCTGCAAATATCTCTACTATTCTTTCCATTACTTGGGGTAGGATTTGTCTTCTTTAGTTATACTAACAAAACTCTCTCTCATGTAAATGAGCCCAGCCGTTCATGAGCTATTTGGAGTTCGATTTGATAAGAGTTCGTTTGTGCTCGTTTAATAGCATGGTTCTGATGTGGAAAGATACCTTGAGAAGACTGAGTGACTTCTACTTGAATCTCCATGGACGATCGGCCAACCCAAGTTACGGCCCCCTTTATTGTCACATCAGTATCAACGTGAATGGGATTGCTTAGGACCATCTTGTCCACCGAAGCCGTGACTAACATCAACGACCTTCTGGAGCTATTTGCACTCGAACAATGCTGCCCCAAACAGCAGGAAAAGGTTACGTATTAGACAAAAAAAACTCTATTATAGGATTGAATGCTTATATATTAAGCTACACAAGAACTGAATCTGTAGAAATTTTTATCGTTAGAAATAGAATTAAAATTTCTAGGTACCAGAAATTGGAACATCTTGGAGCAAGGTCTCAAAGGTGAGGCAGGTTTCAAGATCTTGAAGAAATTATGAGGAGATTAAATGATTTATAGACTAGGAACTTATAAGCTCTCAAAAAGTGTGTGGTAAAAAAATTGTTTAACAGCTTATAAGCTCAAAAAAAAGTACCAACACCCCAATTTATTTTTCTAAAATATTTTAAGCTATACTTAAATAATTCATTTAAAAAAAAAAAAATTACCCCACCTCCAACCACCCACCCCCATCCTCCAAGTTCTTGGATAATTATTTTATATTAAAACTAAGAAATATTTCTCTCAGATTTTCAAAGAACTTAAGACTTAAGAGTTTTATTAACCAAAAACTTTAACAACTCATAAGCTATTTAAAAATTACATCTTATAAGCTCTTGAAACAACTTAAAAGATGTTTAAAATAAGTTTAGCCGACGAGCTCTAGAAAGGGAAGAGAGGCTCAAGCATACTAAAAATTAAGAGATTAACGTGATGTGGTTTTAGACTTAAAAATGTGACTGCTAGTGAATGAGATACCATGATACTACTAGACAACTTGTAAGTATTTAGTGTGGTCAATTTGTGGCCAGGGCACAGTACGATTGCCAAATAAGAAGAGAACAGGGACTCGAGAAGAAGACAAAAGTAATGAATCAAACAGGCGAGTTTAGGGGGTGCTTGGTTCAAAATGCTCAATGGGAATGGATATGAGTATAAGGTAATTGTGGTGTTTAATGAGAATAAAAGATGATCAATTGATCTTCATCATACTTCATATGAGGTTATGAGACTCAAATAAGTTAACCGAGTTAATTGCACGAAACCCCTCGTGGTTTGGAAATGTTGCATGAACTTTAGAAATTACATGAAATCCCCACGTGGTTTATTAAACCAAGCTAACTCTCTCTACTTGGAGAAACGAGTTAAGATAAAACCGTTAAGAGTTAGCTTTATTTAATAAACCATAGGGGATTTTGTGTAAGTTCCAGACCTTAAGGGAATTCCACGCAATATTTCCAAACCACGAGGTAGTTCCAGACCTTAAGGAGCTGAGCTATCAGTAACCGAGATTGAAAAGTTCAACATATTCCAAGAAAGAACCCACCAAAGTATTCAAATTAGTGCAACTGTCTATTCAATTTCGAAGAAAAGACATATTCAAAATTAGCTGCAAAATTGATCATAGTTTTACCAATCACACCCTTTCCATTCCCCACATTATAATGTCCAAAGTCCAAACCAAACGAGAATCACTAGAATTTTTTAACAAAAATACCCATCACTAGATATGCAACCTAGCATTAAAAAAATCAAATAAATTACTACTACAATGCATAAAAAGATTTTTGTTTAGTATTATACCTTGAAGGATATAGTACCAGCCAAAGCATCAAGATCTTCAAGCAATTTGCCGATCCTAATCTCATTCCATGGATTCCTATACTGCTCCCTCAGTATATAATCACTAGAGAACTTATACAAAATACTTGTTCTACTCTGTGATGGAGTTTTTGCGATCAGTTCACCCTGCGCAGGGGCATTCTCGGAAGTCTCGAAGAGGCTCGATCTTGCTTCCCACAATGCATTTGTAACAGGCGAATGGTACATTCCGGGCCATAAACTACTGACGGGCTTTCGAATCGAAGAGCTCGCGTCGATAGGCGTTGACCCCTCCAATGGTGGATTCACAGGGGTTGAATCTGAAGATGAGAATACTCTTGTTTGGGTGAATTTGAGACCGAGATGAGAGGGATTGGAATTGGGTTTTGGTTTTGCGATGAGTTTAGGGAAGGATGATCCATTTTGGGGGCAAGGAAAAGTGTTTTTGGTGGTGGGTTTTGGTGAATCGAGATTAATTTTGATTTGGTGTGGAATTAGGGATGAAGAAGACAGATGGATTCTTGGAGAGATTCCAAATTGAGCTGATGCTTGTGCCATAAAATGAGGATTTCTGCCATGATTTCTTGATTTAGTTTTGAGTAAGAGCTGGGAAAGTGATGTTCTTGCTGGAGTTTTCATGAAAACATTCAATTAACGAGGAGGAAGCAATGCCAATGGTTAAGTGTTTTTTTATGGAGTACTACGTACTAGTAGTATTTGATTAGGAAAATTTGTGATTACTAAAAATAAGTTAAATACTACTCAAAACATTTTTTGCATAGATTTTAGACATTTGCTTTCTCTCATATTTTAGTTAAAATTTGTTTCACATTTTATTTATCAGTCTACTTATATTATTTTACATCTTTTAATTAAAATTTATGTTACACTTTCTAATTATATTATCTTACACAATTTAGTTAAATTTTAATTAAAACGGGTGTCACCTTCCATGCATACACGGACAAAGTGGGATAGATCAAGTGGTTAGAGCACAATGGTATTTAACTTCCATCAAAAAAAAAAAAAAAAAAAAACCTTCCATGCATACACCCAATCACACAATACAATGGGTGAAGAACATGAGACTTACTTTTTTTTTTTTCGAGCCCAATGAGACTTACTTTTCAAAAAATACATTTTCGTGTTTTTCAATTTTAGCCTATATCTGTAAAATACTCTCTTCGTATTTATCTATTTTGAGAGTTCCGAAGCTTTTCGTTTCATTTTTTGGCAATACTCATACTTTTTTTTTTCTATCTATCTTTCTCTACCTATTTTTTTTTATCTCTATCTATATTTCATTTTTCTACCTTAGATCATCTCCAAACTCAACAATTTATCATCAAATTTGAGTCAAACAGTAAAATTATCTTCGATCATTAAACTACATGTGATTTTAATTAAGTTTATTGAGTTATTATTGTATGTAAAAGAATTCCTATTCCAATTTTCAGCATTACTGACAATCAGGGACACACATTGGGGCAAGGGGGGCCACTCGGCTCCTCATTAGTTTTGTAATTTTTTCGAGAGTATTTTAGTAATTTTACACTATATATATATTTAAATAATAATATTATATCCTCTCAGTCCAATTTTATAATTTACATTTTTCTTTTTTGTCTGTTTAATTTTAAAATACTCACTCTGTGCACTAAAAGTATGCTAAAACCTTAAAATTAAAGTGATTGTTTTCATAAAAGAAAATGTACATACTTTTTTTTTATGAACAGACAAATAAAAAAAGTGAACATATTTTTGGTGGACGGAGAAAGTATATAAGATGATGAATTACTACTTAATTTGAGTTAGAAGTAAAAATTCACATGAAACTTCTACCTCCCATTGTGGATGTTCTTATATTGTTTCCAATTTTACCTTTTTAATTTTTTTAAAAAATAGAATAATCCCTTGCAAAACCAAGAAAAAAAAAAAGATTATTAATTATTTCTTAGTTTTTCATATAGCTACTATTAACAATTTAAAACTATTTCATCAATTCTGAGTTGAAACAATCAAATCTTCCTCTTAGTGTGTTTATTTCTTTTTTACACATATTTTAAAAAATATTGTTTATTTATATGTGGGATGAATGAGATAACATACTAATCCTATTCCAATTCGTCTGAAATAAATAACACCGTTTTCTCTCGTGCCACGACGTTCACTTGAAATTGAAGAGAAGGATTTTGCTTGAATTTCTTGCAAAGAAGACACAGTTTTCTTTTTAAAAATTATTTTTATTAAACGTAAAATAAAAGTGGTCAAACCCGCATCGGCCGGGTATATAACAGCATTTGACTCAACTTTTCACAAACACTTTGTTTCAATGGCGGCCGCTGCCACTCACTCCGCCCTATCTCGCACTCCCATTCCTTCGAATAATCTCATTCCCAATCCCCCTTCTACCTTCCGCTCCGTTAAATTCTCTGTAAATCCTAAAACAAGATTTGCTGTTTGTGCTCAAACCGCTAATGGCGGAAACAACCAGCAAAACGACGCCGTTATCTCCGTCTCAGATTCTCCACTCACCGGAACCGCCAATTCCACCTCCAGACCCAACAAGTACGCTAATTAAACTTCTTAATTTACTTGTACTTCTATTTTGAGGATCGAATTGTGCTTTATGCTTGCTTAGAGTTAGAAATAAGTCTCCACGGGATGTGATTATGTTTGCTTGATTTAAATCTCGTTCCTTCTCAGAACACCAAGTTTAATTTATCTTTTTCTGCTTTCGTACGATTTAACTTCGGAGTATTAAATATGACTTTGTAATGTGAATTGTTTACTGTATCAATGGCCGTGATTCCAGGGTTAAACGTCACACAATTTCAGTGTTTGTTGGGGATGAAAGCGGAATGATAAATCGAATTGCTGGAGTATTTGCAAGGAGGGGATACAACATTGAGTCCCTTGCAGTGGGACTGAACACGGATAAAGCCCTTTTCACTATAGTTGTATCTGGAACTGAAAGGGTCCTACAACAAGTTATGGAACAGCTTCAAAAGCTCGTCAATGTATTAAAGGTTTGGCCTCGATCGTATTTTACGACACACCCTTGATTAGGATGTCCCAGGCCCAAAGCAGAGATATAGTGTTTTTAGTCCCGTATAAGTTACTTTAACTTTAATTTTAGTCCTGTCGACTTTTACGCATTGAAATTAGTCAATTTTTCGACAATTTTGTCCGGTGACCAGCTGTAAGAGAAGTGAGACATATGGTTGACTAAAAAACCTCTGCCTCATGGACAAATTTAACTCTGCCACATCAGCATCAACCGGATGCTTCACCCCTTACACTAGGTTACCGGACTAAAATGTCAAAAATTGAAAGTTGCACGATTATTTTTAATTCGTGAAAGTCAACAGGACTGAAATAAAGTTAGGGATAACTTACAGTACAAAAAAATCTATTTTCCCTTTTCATCACAAATGCATTTGGTGTTACTGTTAATTCGTTTTGCTTATCTGCTCTTGCTGGCTGCTGAATGTTGGTTCTAACTTTTTGTGTAAACTTAATATCAGGTCGAAGACATCTCACAGGAGCCTCAAGTGGAGCGGGAATTAATGCTTATCAAAATCAATGCGGACCCAAAATACCGAGCAGAGGTAGAAAGTTTTTTTTTTTTTTTGTATTACTCGTAACAATTCACAGATCAGTATTAGTGCTTACACTTTTGTTTAGCCATTTCACTTTCTCCTGTTGTGTGGATAAACAATTTATTTGGCTTCATTCTCCAGGTCAAGTGGCTCGTGGATATTTTTAGGGGGAAAATAGTGGACATCTCTGATCACTCACTTACTATTGAGGTGATGGCCATTTTATTGTTTGTTGTATACTCCCAGATTTTGAAAAGTAACAAATTGTTAATACGACCTCTCGTCAAGTGACAAGTTGCTGATATGAATCATTTATCCGGTCATGTGTGTTAGCCTTTCTTGTTAAATTTGAGCTGTAAATAAAGAATTTTCCTAGATGGAGGCATCCACTTTTATATTTGCCGCTCTAGCCTAACCTTTGAATTTGACTGTGAGGGTATTTTAAGTTCAAGTGATTGAGAATACTTCTTGCAGCAAATTGTCTATAATAATACATGGTTAGTGTGTTCCTATTTTGTTGTGGTTATGGTTATGGTTAAGTAGTCTTCCTAGCATATGCATGGAGTCAATGAAATATTTTTATTGTGAAAATTGGATTCCTTACTTTATGTTAACAATATTATTATTATTTCTTTAAAGAAACCTGTGCATAAAGTTGGACTACAAAGATGGTTTTCACCTGGTAGGTTAATTTATGAATAGCAAATTCCCATATCAAGGGACTCTTCCAAGTCCCTAGTATTTTTCAATGACTTTTTCACTGTGACCGAGAATGCTACTATCAACTTTCCACAACAATCATTTCCTTAATCGTCATCTGGAAAGAAATTGTGGATAGCAGTGTTGTAATGTGTTTTTGATGTTGTTTGTATGATTTATTTTTACCAACGTAAATCTATACACTTTAAGTAATTGTTCATGCAATACCTTATCATGCATCCATTAGCTGAATCCTCTTAAAACTTCTATCTAGATAACAGGAGATCCAGGGAAGATGGTTGCGGTGCAAAGGAATTTGAGAAAATTTGGAATTAGAGAGATAGCTAGGACAGGGAAGGTATGCATGTTATAATACGAAATGACTTTTTTCTTGTTATATTCTGTTTCCTTTTTTTTAAAGTCCACGCATTTGGTGGTTTGATCAGATTGCCTTGAGAAGAGAAAAGATGGGTGAATCTGCTCCGTTCTGGAGGTTCTCAGCTACTTCTTATCCAGATCTTGAAGAAGCAAAGACTGTTAATACTGTTTTAAAGACTGCAAAGAAGACTCGCATTGGAGAACCTGATACATCTTCTGGGGTATGGTTGTTGTTGGTCATAGACATTAAATATATAATACTCCCTCCGTTCATGAAATTTAGTCCCATTTGTCCACCAAATGTAATCTCACACACTTTATTAAAACTATCACCCTTCAACCATCACTTAATTACTCAATTTGCCATCAACTTTATTTACAAGCAATTAATTTATTCCCAATGGACCCCACAATACCCTATAATACCCTTACTTTATGTACTTTATTTACTTTTTTCTTAAAACTTGTGTCCACCCCCCCATGGGACTACTTTTGGTGGATGGAGGGAGTATAAAATGTAATTATTAAAAAGTTTTGTACTTAAATGTAATTATAAAAAAATCCTTTAAATAATTATATTTAAATACAAAACTTTTGAATAATTACGTTTTCACACACTCCTTCCCAGATAGTTGATTCCGTCAGTCGATACGTAGTCAACTGACGGCAGGATAAAAAATGGGAGCATACGTGAAATTTCATGCCCTTAATTGATTTCTTTAAAAACTTATTGGAACAAACTTTATGTTAACTTTATAGGATCCAAATCATGGTTTTGGATTTCTGTTGTTTTGTCATGTCATGGAAATATTTACATGCCAACTGATATAAGAGAGACCTATAGAAACCTTGTGTTTTCCTGACCAGTTGCAGCTATTGAAAAAATAGTAAGTCAATTTGAAAATGGCAATTACATTATCTTGTAATGTTGGATTTTTCTGATTCATTTTGCAAAATTATGATCTGTAGTGTCTAGTGTAGGTCAATTAAATGCCTAAGTCAGTTCTTTCTTGTATGAAGGGAGATGTTTACCCTGTGGAGTCAGCTGATGGAATTTCTGTCAATCAAGTTCTCGATGCTCATTGGGGAGTGCTGAATGATGATGTAAGTAATAATTTTTTGTATTTTCTGCAAAACATTTAATAGTATTATACTATAGAATTAAATTATACTTCCTCCGTCCCGTAATTACTTTCACACTTTCCTTTTTAAGATGTCCCACAATTACTTTCACACCCTTAAAATGAAAAATCTTTTATATACTCCACCCTCACAATATCCTCAAATTTACACAAATGTCATTACTTTTTCTCCACACATACACAAAAGTCAACTCATTTCTTTACTTTATACATAAAGGTTTACAAAATTACCCCTCAAAATCCCCACTAAATTCACTTTTCTTATTCCGCGTATCATTTCACATGTGAAAATAATCATGGGACGGAGGGAGTAACTCATTATCTCTTTTTCTATTATAATTAATTATTAATTCAATGCAAATTCCAGAAATTCTGATGAATTAGTTCCGTCATAATTTATTTTTCTCATGTTCTGTTCTAATTTTCTACAAGAATTTGATAGTAAAGTAGCTCTCTACTTGTAATTTGCTTTTGTATTTTGGTATGATTTTGTAGTCATAGTCTTGTAATTTGGTGGAAATTTGCTTTAGTTGTCTCCATTCTCTAACTAAATAGTATAACTAAAAAATACTCCAGTTATGGTGAATTTTTGTCTTTGTGTTGTATACTGATATCTAATCCATTTTAAATAATATAATGATCTCATAAATGAATTTGATCAATGGAAATACTTCATGACTTTTTTTGTTTGACGTTATCGTGTTAAATGTTGTAGTTTTGTCTTAGCCCCTCCAAATATAAATGCCTAGTTCCGCCCCTTGTATTGCCTATGTAATAGAAGTCATGTTAAGTGTTGAATTTATGTCTCCTTGAAACTTGCAGACTAGTGGTTTTCGCTCTCACACTCTTTCCATGGTTGTAACTGATGCTCCTGGAGTCCTTAACCTTGTCACAGGGGTTTTCTCTCGAAGAGGGTATAATATTCAAGTATGTCTTTTAATTTTACACCTTTTTACAAATTGTTCTTGAAGTTTTTGGTCTTCATGATTTTACCACCCACTGGTAATTTTGGTCTGTTTCTTCCTTTTTAGAGTTTAGCAGTTGGTCCTGCCGAAGTGGAGGGTCTTTCACGAATTACCACAGTTGTTCCTGGTACAGATGAATCAATTGGCAAGTTGGTACAACAACTTTATAAATTGGTGAATCTTCATGAGGTAAGAGCATATCACTATCTTGCAAGTTGAGATTTAAAATAATATGCATCCCTTAATCCTCAATAGAGACTCAAATAATCTTGCAACAATTTTATTTTCAAAATTGTCACTCATTTTGAGCTCACGTTTTACGTCACACCTCACTAAATCAACCAAAGCACCCCTCATTTATTTGACCTCACACCCACTAAATTCATTTTTCTTAATTTGTGTACTATTGCTCACGTGAAAATAATCCCGGGACGGATGGAGTAATTGTTAAGTAGCTTACTAGCTTAGAAGTTGGTAAAATGTTTGGCTGATAAAACTTAAAAGTTCTTTGATAATTTGAAATAAATTATTTTTTCATTTTTATATAAAATATTTATCAAAGAACTTGGAGAGTGGGGGTAAGTTTTGGGATGGGGTGTGTGGCTGGGCGGGTGAGGTGATTTTTGTTATAAAAAAATGTACTCTTTCCGTTGAAATTCATTATGCTCAGTTCTCCGGGCATGAATTTTAATGAATATTGATTAGTTTATGTATAAAGTAGATAAGTTGGGGGTATGATGTGCTCCATTTATAAATAAAGTGATTGCTTATGAATAAAGTGAATGACAATTAGAGTAAATAAGTGATGGTTGAGGGTAGAGAGGAAGTAGTGTGAATAATATTATTTCTAAAAAGGGAATGAACATAATGAAATTGGACAATCAAAAAAGTAAGTGAGAATAATGTAATTGGGCGGAGGGAGTATTATATAAGTATAACTTAAAATATTTTAGAAAAATAAGTTGGGGTGTTTGTACTTTTTTTTTTGAGCTTATAAGCTGCAAAGAACTTAATTAAAGAACCTATAAGAAACTGTTAAAAATCTTTTTTTACCAAATACAGTTTGAGAGCTTATAAGCTCCAAACATCTTATAACCTATTTCATGGAGCTTATAAGCTCAGCAATACAGGCTCAGTATCTCATTTGAACTTTGTACCAGCTTTTGTTATTGAATTTCCAGTATGTATTAGTAATAGTTGTTAATATGTCTTGTGGAAAGTTATTTATATAGTAGCATAATATATATACTATTGACTAAAACTAAGAATTTGCTTGCATTGCTTCGTCTCTTGTCTGAATATTTGTTTCCGTCTGAGCAATGTTGACTGTGAGCTTATGTCTCAGGTTCGTGATCTCACGCACTTGCCTTTTGCGGAACGAGAGTTGATGTTGATCAAGATTGCAGTGAATGCTACTGCTCGCCGCAATGTTCTTGATATTGCTAGCATATTTAGAGCTAAAGCTATTGATGTCTCTGACCACACGATTACCCTCGAGGTAAACATTTATGTTATTAAAAGGTGATAGCTAACCCATTTTAACTGTTATTGTCGGAAGTAAGATTTGTGGAAGTAGGGTAAAAAATGTGGATCTTAAGACATTATGGTTTCCTTGATAATACAAATAGAGCTGATGACTTAGTAAAAAATGTTAATCTCGAGATGCAATAATGGCACTTCACGGATTATGTATCACTGAATATGTTTCGCAGAATGCATCTTCAGGTCCTGAACTATTCGCGAATATTTTGAAAGGTCCCTAAATTATGAAAAAAATTGGCTTAATTGCAATCTAATCTAGACAATTGGATAATAGCAAATCAAATACAACTTTTTTTTTTTTTTTTTGCAATTTAATCTTCTGACTTGGCGTACTCTAAAGCTATATGACGCCAGATGATTCAAGAGGGGACTCCATGTCAGATAGCCACGCCAGACTTGGGCAAGTGGGGGCTGCCTGAAAGATTCAATTGCAAAATTTTCTTAAATTGGTTTTTGATTTGCTAATACCCAATTGTATAGATTAGAGTGCAATTAACACAAATATCGTGATTTTATCAGCAAATAAGCCAACAAAGTATTATGTGCTAGTCCTGTAGTTTTATATAGCTACATTCACGTACACATCCACTGATTTTCATAGCTTTTATTGACCTTTTATTAAATACTTGTGAATAGCTTAGGGGACTATTGCATATATATGTGAATAGATTGGGGACATTTGTCAAAATTTTGGTGCATACTTTAGGGACCTTGCGGGAACCTTTATTAATAGTTTAGGACTTTAAGATGCATATTTCCAATATTTTTCCATTTTATGATTGAATCACTAATGCAATACCTCTAGCCATGTTATTAACTGATAGATTTTATAATACACCACTTTTTTGCTTGCGATCCTCTTCTTTTCATCGAATTTCCTTTCTGTAAATTTTCCAGTTAAGCGGAGACTTGGACAAGATGGTTGCCTTGCAAAGACTATTGGAACCATATGGCATTTGTGAGGTTTGTTGATCATACGTTTATTTAATATCGAGTGAATACTAGAATTCTGTAATGGATTGATTTTTCTTCGATCTAATATTCAGGTCCTTGAGAATGCTGTGTCTTTAATCATACATTTTTAACATTGAGCACAAGTGAAAACGTGCTTCCTGTTTAGGGATACAATTAACAAACTGACTATCGTTTTTGCTTAAATTTTGTAGGTGGCTCGAACTGGGAGAGTGGCGCTAGTACGGGAATCAGGAGTCGATTCAACGTACCTTCGTGGATACTCTTATCCACTGTGATATGAGACGGACATGTGAAAGTTCTTAAATCTTTCATGTGCAAAATCTGTTTAGTTTCATGTGCTTTATTATGTATGTATATCTCATCAACACTCACAACTTCTTTGAGTGTTTAAAATTTTGATGATCTTCTTGTACTGAATGCAATATTGAGTCCACTGATGACCATTAGAAGGATTATTGTCTTTTCTTTAAATATAAGGGTAAAATGCAAGTTTGGTCCAAGAGAATTTTTCAGAAACAATTTTGGTCCAACTTTTTTTTTGTTCCATTTTTTGCAAAAATGGTTACAACCGTTGAATACCTAACTGTTTCGTTAAGTGATATTGTAAAAATGGTCCCAAAACAAAAAATGAGAAAAAATGACACATTGCATATTTTTCCAAATTAAATTATAATTTGTGTAAACTTGAAAAAACATATAGATAATAATTTATATCAAATTTAAAAATTAAGAAAGATTTATAGAAAGCCTACAACATTTAAAAAAGAAAAAAAAATTTCATTTTTAAATTAATATTTTATATAAAATCTGTCAAATTAAAAAATTTAAATAATTAAAATTTGACGATATTATTTTTTTTATTTATAAAATCATAAAAATTTATCATATAAATTCTTAAAAAATATCAGATATAGTTTTTAAAACGTAAATTTTGAAGAAATTAAAAATTACAAATTTCATCAAAAATTTAAACTAAAGATACTAAAAAAATGTATATATATATATCATTAACCAGGCTCTTCGATCACCCCGTCATTGACAGAAAATTGGAAGTCAATCTTCCAAAAATTCATTTTACATGTTAAGCCCTCTCAAACAAAATAATCATCCCTTCAAAATCAAATCATCAGATTTGGTTTTAAAATTTTTGAGAATATATATATATCTCAAAATTATAAAATTCGATTCAAGTAATACCACACCCCGAACCTATGGTGATCAGCGGCACAGACTATTAGTCCCAACAAAAGAAAATAATAATTGAGATATAGAGAAAAAATCAAGAACGATTTGACGTGCAATTTTAGTGAATGTGGTTTGTCTGCTTCGATTTGAGGGTTTTAAGTGAGGGTTTACGATTTGAGGAATTTAAGTAAGGGTTTGCGATTTGGGAATGCTTAATGAGTGTTTCGGCTTCAATTTTTCCTAAATTTTCAAGTTGGATTCGTGTGGTTTTGTTTGGGGGAGATTTTTTTAGGGCTTTTTTAGAATTATATGTGATTTTGGAGCATTTGATTGAAACCGAGCATTTGGAGATTTTATTTTAGAAGGTAAAATCTCGTGGGACCTTTTTTTGAACAAAATGAGACCATTTTCATGAGCACAAATCTCTTGGGACCAAATCTGCATTTTTCCCTTTTTGAACTTAACGTCACGCGGATTTTTTGCTCAAAATGGGACCATTTTTGTGAGCATTAATTCTCTTGGAACCATATTTGCATTTTACCCATAAATATAATATCATAATGTATGGTTGATGTACCCTCAAATCAGTTTTCATACTTTTATTTTTGGTCCATTTACATTAATTTTCACTAATTTACCATCTATACTTTTTTTGATGGAAGTTAAATACCCATCCCTTTTTTTCCCCTCCCCATGACTCGAACCCAGGATCTAAGGCCTAGGTAGTGGTGCTCTAACCACTTGAGCTATCCCACTTTGTCATTTACCATCTATACTGTTATCCTTTCTTACATAATATCTTTATCTTATCATTTTTGTCTTGGTTTTTCGTGTTCAGATTTGTGTGAAAACTAATATGGTACGGAGAGAGTAATAGTCAATTTCACTAATTTACCATCTATACTGTTATCCTTTCTTACATAATATCTTTATCTTATCATTTTTTTTCTTGATTTTTCGTGTTCAGATTTGTGTGAAAACTAATCTGGTGCGGAGAGAGTAATAGTCCATCTAGTAAATGCTGTAATTTAAAAGGTTTTTTAAAAAGGAGAATTATTGCAAAAAAAAAAAAAGGAAAAGAAAAAGAGAATTAAACATGAAGTTATTATGTTGTCTAAGATACTCCCTCCAACAGCAACAAGATTAGCATAGAACAGAGCATGTAGGGAAAGATGACGTAAATAGAGTTTATAAAAATAGAAAATGCAACAAGTGTGATATTTCATACATCAATTTGCAACAACTAAATCAAGAACCAACACATTTATATTAATCCTAAAACATTAACACTAAATTCAGCAGTTGCAGAAAATTAATTGGATCCAAACACCTAACTAATAAACAAATTAAACAACCCCTTCACATACTTTTTCAGTACTAATCATAAAATCTTTAGGCACCAATTTCTTAACCATTTTCAAAAGTGTAGCATTTTCACGGTCTCCGTGCAGCTCTTCAATTAACAAGGACATGGTAGTGGCATCCGCCGAGAACCCTCTTTCACACATTTCCTCCATCATTGCCATTGCTTCGGAAGCCTCCTTTCTCCTTAACAAACTCTGGACAATAACATTGTAGAAGCAACTATTTGGTTCACAACCACCTTCCTCCATTTTCCCAATCAAAACTTTTGCCTCCTCCATCGATCCTTCTCGACAAAGCGAACCAACAATCATAGTATACGTTCGAACATCAGGTTGCAGGCCTCTAGAAGGCAGTTCATTAATAACATCTATTGCAGCTTGAAGTTGTCCGTCTTTGCATAATCCATTAACGAGAGTATTATATGTAATTATATCAGGAAAAATGCCCTTTTCTTCCATGGAGTGTAGAAATGAAATTGCTTTAGCAATCTCCCTGTTCTTGCACAAGCCATCCAATAGTATATTAAGTGTAAGTAAATCGAGACGTACTTGCCGAACTTCCATATCTTTGAACAGCTTCCAGCCATCAACAAATCTATCTTTGTCAAATAATCCATGAATCATGGTGTTGTAGCTAATTGTATCATGCTTTAAACCATTACGGGGTACTTCAACAAAGAGACGCCAAGCTTCCTCTATTTCTCCCTTGTTGCAATATCCATCTATCAAACTGTTATAGGTGATGATAGAAGGCTTAAGGCCATTCTAAAAAATGGAATAAAATACTTCTTCAGCTTTACTCATATTCCCTTCCACGCAGTATCCGTGTATCAGTGCATTGTAAGTGATAATATCAGGACGTATATTTTGTTGCATCATGCCTTCAAGAACATCCTCAGCATCTCTCACCCTTCCTTCCTTGCAATATGCATCAACCAATATACTAAAAGTAAACAAATCCTTAGGTATTTTACGCTTGGTCATCTCATCTAACAAGTCTCCTACGTCCTCCCACCGACTAACATCACATAAGCCTTGAATCATGGAATTACATGTGACAACATTGGGTGAAATACCCTGCTCAATCATTCGGGACAGAAGCTTCATAGCATCATCCACCATCACACCCTTGCACAACCCGTCAATTAATGCGTTATACGCCTTGACATTGGGCTTCCATCGAGTTTTTTCCAAAATATGAAGCAATTCAATGGCACGGGCAGTTTGCCCAGCTTTGGAGAGCCCATTAATCACGGTGAGAATTGTAACATCGTCAGGCTCAAACATTTTTAAGACTAAAAGCTTTTTGAACAATTTATGTGCTTCAGTGACATTACCATCTAAAAAGTGGCCTTTAATGAGTGTGTTGAATGTTGTGACATCGGGTTCGCAACCGCTCTTGAAAATAATGGCCAAGATGGAGTAGGCAAAGTGTAGACGATTGAGAAGGCAATAGCAATTAATAGCAATATTAAAGGTGAAGCCATTTAAAGGAGCACCCATATGACGCATTTTGTCGAACACAGAGAGGGCAAGGAAATGGTGTTTCATGTTGACAATGAGACTCAACAGATTGGTATATACATGAATAGAAGGCTGTGGGCGCATTCTTTGGATTTGATGAAACAAGGAAACAGCATCATCAACATGTTTAATTCTGCTGAAATCTACCCTGGGCTTAGGTGAACCGCGCCTATCCTTGTGACCCAAATTATGTGAATTCGAAGAGAAAAAATGCAGTGGAAGATTAAACTTACAGAGAAATGGATGAGAAAATCGTGTTCGAATGCGGTGAAATGCAGCCTTTGGATTCATCATCATGTTGTTTAGTTTAGGAATGGAGAATGAGAGAAAATGTTTGGTTGTGTATATAAGAGAAAAGAGATAAAAATCACACCATATCCATTGCAGAGTGAGTGGTTTGTACATCAATAATTTGTTTGTTTGTTTTATTATTGTACTATCTCAGTCTTGTAAAACAAAATCAGAATGAGATTTTTTTGTCATTTTAATGTTTTCAATCCTGAACAAAACAATCAAATTAAAAGATACTCGATAATTAACATTCAACACGTACCCTAGCTATTTATTTATGCATTGTTGCAGATCAACTTTACAATATTGCAATGAAGAAAAATATAAACTATTTTCAGCTTATACATACATTTATTTTATTGTTTGTTGTATACTCCGTATGTTATATATCCCAGACTTTGAAAAGTAACAAATTGTATATCAACTTTATTTTCTAATTTTCTACAAGAATTTGCTTTAGTTGTCTCCATTCAATCTCTAATTAAATTGTATAACTAAAAAAAATGCTCCAGTTTGTCTTTGTGTTACTAATGTCTAAAATCCATTTGATCAATGGAAATGCAGTATTAAAGTGTATTTATATAGGGAGAGTGGGAAGTATTCAGCAAGGAAATTGTTTTCTTCCTTTGAAAATCTTAAAGTTTCTTAAAATTTTGTTTTGCCTGATTAGTTATTTAGATTATTATTTTTTTTTTCGAAAGAAAGGATTAGCTTCCATGGTTACAAAGACAAGGTGTATTGGGAAGCCCTATCACAAAATCTAGCGGATCAACCCAAGAAAAATGATTTTCGAAACTACGAGACTGTCTAGTAAGGATATGTGCCACAATATTAGCACATCTTTTGGTGAACGTAACCGTAACATTTGTGAATTGTGATAACAGTCTTCGACAAGCCATGATATAATCCCCATAAACAGAGTCAATCAAGTCCACAAAATTTATGACATCCATGATTAATTTTGCTTTTGCATCTCCTTCAAGAATGCAATTGTCAATATAATTCTCTTTCATCCACGACAAAGCCTCATAAAAATCAATAGCTTTATAAATCATTTTACACCTTTTCACCCACATAATTACCGAGGAAAAATCTGATGATGATATACCTACAAAATAGATGTAGGCAAAAATGCATTTTCCTACAGAAACAATTGTAGGTAAAAAAAATTTATTTACCAACGAAAACTTTTCAAGCTTTTTATATATAAAAAATATTTTCACTTGTTTTCAAAAAAAAAAAAAAAAAAAATTATATTACCCACAAAATTAGCTAGGAACTTAAACAATATTTATGTCACACGTCAAATTAGGAGTAGAAGAAATATAAGAAGAAATAAATATACATAACAAATTTTCATCCCACATTGAATAATGAGTAGAATAAATATGAAAGGAAAGCAATATAAAAATAATATTATTACTAACAAGTAAGCATATGAACTTTATTATGTCCCAAAACGAAAGTGTAGAAGAAACATAAGCGAAAAATAATATAAAAGTAGTAACATCATCGAATAAGGAGTAGAAAAAACATGAGAGAAAAACATTAATACATTATAAAAGGATTGCAAAAGTGATTGATCACTGATATTAAAGTGCTTTTGTGGGCAATAATTAAGCACATTTCGGACAACATTTTCGCCATTAATGAGTCTATTGACTTTCTTAAATCCAAAAAAGAGATGTGTTGAAATTCAAAGTATTTAAAAAAAAAAAAAAAAGGCTTTCATTTCAATTTTTTTTAGGAGTTCATCGATAATATGATGTTTGGGGTGAATTTTAATTGAATATGGAGGTAGTGGATAAGGGATTGTTTATCTCCTGCTTCTATGATAATTTTAGTGAATGGTAGTCCGTCCGGGGAGTTTCAGTTGCAAAAAGGGATGCGACAAGGGGACCCATCTCCCCTTATTGCAGCTGATATCCAGAAATTTCACAGCTTCAAAATCGGTCATCATAACACCCGAGTCAGCTACTTGAAATTCGTGTACGATACAGTTGTCTTTGGAAAGCTTCTGTGAATATTGATATAACTATAAAAGGGATCCTGAGAATATTCGAGATAACTTTTGGGCTTGGAGGTTTGAGTGTTAGAGATATTGGAGGTGGTTTAGAGAGGAAAATTCTTTATTTAGAATAGTTATATCTAGATAGGGGTCTTTGATAGATTCTTATTGAGTTGAATATTATTTTTAATATCCTATACTAAAATGACTAGAGTCGGGCTGAACATGATATCCCTGATAAAATGCTATTCGCTCGATTCATGAAATGCTGATCATGTTGCCCCAACAATCTGTTCTGGTATACAACAAACTATTGGGTATTCTTGACAAGATGGAAAATACCCTGTTGCCCTCTATCTGTTCGACCAAATGCGTCAATCGAGGTTCCTGCAAATGAGTACACAAAGACAATCATCCTTAATTTTGAAAATCAAAACCTTTGTGTTGTATGCGCTTTAAATGGGGTGATTCGGATGTGGACTGTTCTTTAGCACGATACAAACATAGATGATTATACGGGGTTTATTACGTGTTTATACGAACTATTATGATGATTAAATGAAGAAGATATGAAGAAACAAGAACACAAAGGTGTAGCTTCTTGGAGAAGCTAAAAGCTTGAAGCTTTTGGGAGTATATTGATTAGATTGGGTGTTTTTAGGGATGGATCACTTAGATCTTACAAATGAGCCCATTTGGGCATTATATAGTGGTTTTTAGGGGCAGTCCGCCCTTTACACGTGGCGCCCTGGTAGTGGACCTTTCTCTCTGCCCGAAAAGGTGATGGGATGGCGCATTTAATGCTAAACTGCCTCTGGTGGTCGTCCTCGGCGAGATGCCGAGGAGTTGGAAGACCTGCTCGTCCGGAAAGACCTGCCCGTCGACAAAACCTGCTCGCTGAGATGACGTCGCGGTGGTCGCCGGAGAACCTGGTCGCCATGTCTTATGCTGTCTCCCAAAGCTTCAATACTTGTCTTTCTCTAGCTAAATATATATGTCTGCTCGCCAACATCTTTGGGCGAGCAGTAACTAACATGTGCTCGCCGACATCTTTGGGCGAGCACCCTATTATATTAAATACAATATTTATATTACATTTTCTTCTTGTTGACTGGTCGTCGTTAGACTTTGTTGACTGGTCCTCGCCACGTAAGCTGGTGACTAGGATTGAATTGTCAAAGATTGACTTCTTTGACTAGGTATAACATTTGCCCCCTGGTCGCCTTTCTTCGCATTCGTAGAATGGTAAGACGAGCAGCGTGGTCGTCTTCTTGGAAGGTAGATTTGTCTTCGTCAAACAAATCAATTTTTGAAATCTTGATGACGTAAACTGGAGGCGGTCGCCTCGTTCCTTACGCCGAGCACGCTTTTCGAGGCGCCTTTAGTGATGACTGATGTGACTTGTGTCAGGCGCGTGATCGGCGCCCGAAATTTGAATTGCGCACGTGGGGCGCGTGCCGACCTCAACGGTCGCGCGTGAGCTCACTTTCCCACCTCGATTTCGGAAAAGGGCCCAGATCTTTGGGAAAATTGCAATTTTGACCCCGTTTTCTTGCACATTGGCCCCTGGAAATATTTGCCTATAAATACAGCCTCCAACCTTCACAAAGCCCTTTTCACTTTCTGCAAATTTTCGAATCTCCTTGAGCTCCTTCCAAGTCTTCTTCTTCAAGCTTTCCGGCGAGATTTGGGTGGTTTTCCGATCGACAAAAAGGTAAAATACTTACATTTCTTTCTTAAAAAACTCTTCTTTCCCCCATTTCTTAAGAAAAAATGGATGCTAGTGGTGGCTTCGGTGGTGGTCCGCCGCCGTTGGACGGTGGTGCCGTAAATTCCGGCGAGGTTGATCGACTGACCTTAGCTTTAACGGAGAGGATAGCCTCTTCGGACTCTAGGATCCACTCTCCTGAACCCATCAGTGTTGGAGTCCGCAATGTTGGAATGGCGGCGGTCGTCGACCTAGATGAGACCGACGAATCCGATAGGGAAGATGCCGGCAATAGTGCCGAGGAGGATGGTGATGAGACCGACTCTGATCTGCGCGACCAGAGTTTGGATAGAGGGGTGGGCGAACAGATCGACCCTGCTCGAGTCGAGGAGACTTTGTCGAGCAGCCTCCGCGAGGACTATGAGGAAGTTGTTCGCTATGCGGCGAGCATAAAGGAGCAACGTACGTTTGGAGAAGCACGATGTGGACTGTTCTTTAGCACGATACAAACATAGATGATTATACGGGGTTTATTACGTGTTTATACGGACTATTATGATGATTAAATGAAGAAGATATTAAGAAACAAGAACACAAAGGTGTAGCTTCTTGGAGAAGCTAAAAGCTTGAAGCTTTTGGGAGTATATTGCTTAGATTTGGTGTTTTTAGGGATGGATCACTTAGATCTTACAAATGAGCCCATTTGGGCATTATATAGTGGTTTTTAGGGGCAGCCCGCCCTTTACACGTGGCGCCCTGGTAGTGGACCTTTCTCTCTGCCCGAAAAGTTGATGGGATGGCGCATTTAATGCTAAACCGCCTCTGGTGGTCGTCCTCGGCGAGATGCCGAGGAGTTGGAAAACCTGCTCGTCCGGAAAGACCTGCCCGTCGACAAAACCTGCTCGCTGTGATGACGTCGCGGTGGTCGCCGAAGAACCTGGTCGCCATGTCTTATGCTGTCTCCCAAAGCTTCAATACTTGTCTTTCTCTAGCTAAATATATGTCTGCTCGCCAACATCTTTGGTCGAGCAGTAACTAACATGTGCTCGCCGATATCTTTGGGCGAGCACCCTATTATATTAAATACAATATTTATATTACATTTTTTTCTTGTTGACTGGTCGTCGTTAGACTTTGTTGACTGGTTCTCGCCACGTAAGCTGGTGACTAGGATTGAATTGTCAAAGATTGACTTCTTTTGATTTCAAGCTAGACATGAAACTTTAAAACAAAGATATGCATTAGAAAACAAACCATTAAATAACCAGCTCGAATAAGAAAATTAATTACCCCAATAATTAGAATAGAGTAGAGTTTATAAAAATAGATTGATTCAATAGAATAGATCAACACTAAAACATTAACACTAAATTCAACCGTTGAAGATAAATTAATTGGATCCAAACACCTAACTAACTTACAACATATAAAGAAAATTAATCTTAATATCCTTAGGCACCAGTTTCTTAATCATTTCCAAAAGTGTTGCATTTTCACGGTCTCCATGCAGCTCTTCAATTAACAAGGACATGGTACTGGCATCCGCCGAGAACCCTCTCTCACACATTTCTTCCATGAATGCCATTGCTTCGAAAACCTCCTTTCTCCTTAACAATCTCTGCACAATAACATTGTAGAAGCAACTATTTGGTTCACAACCACCTTCCTCCATTTTCCCAATCAAAACTTTTGCCTCCTCCATCGATCCTTCTCGACAAAGCGAACCAACAATCATAGTATACGTTCGAACATCAGGTTGCAGGCCTCTAGAAGGCAGTTCATTAATAACATCTATTGCAGCTTGAAGTTGTCCGTCTTTGCATAATCCATTAACGAGAGTATTATATGTAATTATATCAGGAAAACTGCCCTTTTCTTCCATGGAGTGTAGAAATGAAATTGCTTTAGCAATCTCCCTGTTCTTGCACAAGCCATCCAATAGTATATTAAGTGTAAGTAAATCGGGACGTACTTGCCGAGCTTCCATATCTTTGAACAGCTTCCAGCCATCAGCAAATCTGCCATTGTCAAAAAATCCACGAATCATGGTGTTGTAGGTAATTATATCATGCTTTAGATTTTTATGAGGAACTTCAACAAAGAGATGCCAAGCTTTCTCTGTTTCTCCCTTCTTGCAATATCCATCAATCAAACTGCTATATGTAATTATACAAGGTTTAAGGCCATTCTCAACAATGGAATTAAATACTTCTTCAGCTTTACTTGTATTCCCTTCCACGCAGTATCCGTCTATCAGTGCATTGTAAGTGATAATATTAGGATGTATATTTTGTTGCACCATGTCTTTAAGAACATCCTCAGCATCTTTCACCCTTCCTTCCTTGCAATATGCATCAACCAATATACTGAAAGTAAACACATCCTTAGGTATTTTACGCTTGGTCATCTCATCCAGCAGCTCTCCTACGTCCTCCCACCGACTAGCATCACACAAGCCTTGAATCATGGAATTACATGTGACAACATTGGGTGAAATACCCTGCCCAATCATTCGGGACAGAAGCTTCATAGCATCATCCACCATCACACCCTTGCACAACCCGTCAATTAATGCGCTGTATGCGTAGACATTGGGCTTCCATCGAGTTTTTTCCAAAATAAGAAGCAATTCAATGGCACGGGCAGTTTGCCCAGCTTTGGAGAGCCCATTAATCACGGTGAGAATTGTAACATCGTCAGGCTCAAACATTTTTAAGACTAAAAGCTTTTTGAACAATTTATGTGCTTCAGTGACATTACCATCTAAAAAGTGGCCTTTAATGAGTGTGTTGAATGTTGTGACATCGGGTTCGCAACCGCTCTTGAAAATAATGGCCAAGATAGAGTACGAAAAGTCTACACGATTGAGAAGGCAATAGCAATTAATAGCAATATTAAAGGTGAAGCCATTTAGGGGAGCACCCATATGACGCATTTTGTCGAACACAGAGAGGGCAAGGGAATGGTGTTTCATGTTGACAAAGAGACTCAACAATCTGTTATATACACGAATAGAAGGCTGCGGGCGCATTGTTATGATTTGATGAAACATGGAAATAGCATCATCAACATGTTTAATACAGCTGAAATCTACCCTGGGCTTATGTGAATTGGAAGAGAAGAAATGCAGATTAAACTTAGAAAGAAATGGATGAGAAAATCGTGTTTGAATTGCAGAAGCAGCTGCCTTTCGAATCAACAGAATCATGTTGTTTATGTTTAGCGATGGAAAATGGGAGAAAGTATTTGGTTGTGTATGTAATTCTAAGAGAAAAGAGAGAAAAATCACAGCATATCGGTTGCAGTGAAGATGAGAGTAGTACATCCAAAGTGTTTGTTTTATTGTTGTACTATCTCTTTTTCTAAAACAAAACAGAATGAGATTTTTTTGTAAAGAGGAGCAACTCTTAAACTTGGAATTTTAGAATTTCCCTCTCTCATTTTAATGTTTTCAATCCTGAACAAAACAATCAAATTATAAACATTATTTTACTATAATACAAGTCAAACAAGAATTATAAACTTGGGAGTATGCTGACTGCTCATGTTTGTCGAGTTTCATATGAATTACTCCTACTAATTAAAACATAAAATAAATAATAAATGACATAAGTATAGTATTAAGAATTTTAAACCAAGAGGAAATGACTGTGACTATATATAGCTTCATATATTATATGTTACACCAAAAATTAGTATAAGAAGGATTTTATTTACACTATTATATGACTCATGAGTTGATATGACTCCATAACAATCATGTTTCAATGGGCAAATTAACACACATGGTGCAACATCTCATGTATAAGTAGAGATGTTTTTCAAGGCTCGGTTAATAGGGCCAGCCCGTTTAACTCTGATTTATGCAGGATTAGTTTGATAAATCATAGGTCCGTTTAAATTCGGTTCTTTTTTGTCCGAATCGATTATCCCAAGGGTTAATAGGGCCGGCCAGTCCGCTAGCCCGAATAATTTTATTTTACACATATATACATATTCTGTTTTAGTAATGAAAAAAACCATTCACGCTCCACAATTTATATTTTGCACGATCTATTGCTCCCATAAGCCCATACTTGATATTACGACTCACACTTCAAGTTGGCCAACCAATGAGTTTTAGTTATTTTAATTTTAATTATTTCAATTTTTTTTTCTTCTAAATTATTGATAGAGATTTCACAACTCAAATAATTAGGACACAATTATCACTTGATTTTGTCATTCATCGAGCAGTCAGCACCGAAGTCACAATAAAACCATTGACATTGCAACGACGAGTGAATCTAATTGAGTTTATATCCAATAGTAATTTTTTTTTTGTATAAACTGACCTAATATGGGCCCGTTAATGGCCCGTAAATTATGTTTTAAAATTTTTGAAAATTATGTTTATAAAGCACGAAAAATATTTTTAAAATTTTTTGAAATTATGTGTTTTTGTATAAACTGAACTAAAATATTTATAAAGCACGTAAATTATGTTTTAATATTTTTGAATGTTTATGGATTGAACGAGATTCAAGCTGGGGAAATGGTTGAATTTTCCAGCGGTGCTTCTTACCTTATGCTGTCCGTTGGTACTAGTGGAGTAGCATTGCCCCATAATCCAGAACCTCTATACCGCTTTTGGCCTTGGTGTCAACCTTTCTGAAACGAAGTCATTGTTCACGCCTTTGTCTTCGTCCAGGGCTTAGTCGTCCTTGCCCTGTTCTCTTATCAGTAGCATGCAGGTGTCTTGGTCTCTCTTCTCTGCGCATAGGGCTACTTCTTTCATAGCACAATTCCTAGGTAGAGCACCTACTACATCAATGACTCCTTAGTCAATCTCTGCAAGAGGCAGGTCCAAAAATCCAGAGGTATGCTCCCGACAATGGAAGTAAAGATGCAACTGGAGAATATTTTAATTTAATGGATCTGGAAAACAATCTATAGCTAAGACTACGCCCTAAGATCTATTGCAGTTTGAAGTTGTGAACATTAGGTATGAGAGTACTTTTGATTCATATTTGGAGAAAACTAATTTGATTTGGACGCAAACTTGGATTCAGGATATAAAATAATAGAGTAAAAATTTGGAGAAAGGAAATTGAAAGAGAATATGAATTGGGATCCAAATGTATCAATAATATTAGTCTCTATTTGTATTTTGTAGACAAAAAAATTTTATGAATTTCGATATAATATATATATATATATACCCTTAAAATCTGAAAGACATTCATATTTTATTTGAGTTAATAATTAATAATAAATATATTCATTTAAAATAAGGTTAATTCTAAATAAATACACCACATTTCATCTGAATATCAATTTAATCACGACCTTTACGATTTTTTTTTAAAACCCCAACCTTTCATCGTGTTGCAATTAGATACACATTTTTTTTCTCCGGTCAACAATTGATGATGTGGCTTGCCGGAGCTTGCCACGTCATATTACACATATTTTTTTTTTTTCTCTATAAAGATTACACTTTATAAAAATATAATTTTTTATAAAAATAAAAATAAAATTGCAGTGTCTCCTCCACATCTCAAACTAAATCAAGTTTTCTTCTACAATTCTCAAACTAAATCAAGTTATTCTCCCAACCATAAAAATTAAATAAAAATAAAACTCTCGGCACTGCGTCTTCTTCACTTCTCAAATTCAACAGAGTTCTTGTTACGCGCGTCTCTCTCACTTCTCAAACTCAATCAATCAAGTTCTTTCTCTTCAAATCCTAAAAATCAAAATCATAAGGGATATAACATTTTTGTTGCAATAATCATTAGTGTTTAAACACATTAATTCCTAGAATATTTTCCTCTCTCATAAAGCATATAAATTGTAGTTCTCGAATAGTTGAACAAAATAATAAAAAACAACCAGGTTATCTTCAACATACACCCAAATACAATAATTAATTGAGGTCCACCAAAAAAAATTATAGTTCTCGAACTAGTTGAACAAAACAACAAAATTATTAAATAATTTAAGAATTCCTGAAGAAATAAACCACCAAATCACCAATGATCATGGATTAGATGCGTGAGTTTTTTTTGTATGATTTTTATGGTTAGAAGAGAATAACTTGATTTAGTTTGAGATAGAGAAAACTTTGATTTAGTTTGAGACGCATGAAATTTTATTTTTATAAAATTTTATGATTACTTGATTTAGTTTGAGAATGGTAGAAGAAAACTAGTTTGAGAAGCGGAGGAGATGCGTGCAATTTTATTTTTATTTTTATAAAATTTTATATTTTTATAAAGTGTAATTTTTATAGGAAAAATAAAAAAATATGTGTAATATGACGTGGCGAGCTCCGCCAAGCCACATCATTAATTGTTGACGGAGAAAAAAAAATGTGTATCTAATTGCAACACGATGAAAGGTTGGTGTTTTAAAAAAAATTCGTAAAGGTTATGATTAAATTGATATTGAGACTAAAGGTGGTGTATTTATTTAGAATTAACCCTTTAAAATATAAGATTATTTATTTATTTTCAAATCATATATATATAAATATAATAAAATATATGTGTGTATATATATATATATATATTAATATGGATTATTAATTTGAATATTTTCTACTCTAAATTCTTTTCACTTAAGTTTCTTCAAATCTGTTATTTTTAATTTTAAAGATAATAGACCATTTTCCACGTTCAACATGACACCAAGACTTTCTTAACCAAAATCTATTTTCTTAAAATATATTATACTTGGTCATTTCACAAAAGCAATTATAGAAAATAAAACTCTTTTCACAGCAAATCTCTCCCTCAAACATTTTGATGCAAAATACTTTTCTGATTGTGAGAATAGGAATAATTCACTATTTATAAGAGTATTTATAAATAGATAATTAAGGTAAATACAATAACCATAATAACCATATATACAAAGATATGGACTAAATTAAAATATATTATTCCTATATTATTATTTCCTATTATATATTATTCCTATATTATTATTCTATATTACCCCCGTCAAGCGATATATGCTGTGGATGCAATCGAACACATAGCTTGGAACGTAACAACTCAAAACTGGGGCGAGGAAGACTCTTGGTGAAGACGTCGGCGACCTGAAGAGTAGATGGGACGAACTTGGTGATGAGGCGACCAAATGAGACCAATTCGCGAACAAAATGGCAGTCAATGTCGATGTGTTTTGCTCGTTTATGAGCAACAGGGTTTTGACTCCAAAACAAGGCACTCTTGTTGTCACAAAGTAGGGTTGGAGCCGAGGAAGGAAGCTGACCAAGCTCCCGAAGAAGTTGAGTAACCCAAATCATTTCTTGGGCTGTGCTCGCGAGTGCCCTATACTCGGATTCACAGCTCGAGCGAGCAACAGTGGGTTGTTTCTTCGCACTCCAAGAGATTAAGTTTCCACCTAAGAAAATCAAGTAACCATAAGTGGAGCGACGAGTTTCAGTGCAACGCACCCAATCCGTATCTAAATAACCAACGAGCGAGTAGTCACCAATCCGGCCAAAGGAGAGCCCATAATTGATAGTGCCCTTAACATATATGAGGATCCTTTTGACCGCGAGGAAGTGGTCGGTGGTCGGCGAGTGTAGAAACTGACAAACATGATTCACAGCATATGAAAGATCAGGACGAGTGATCGTCAGATACTGTAGCGCGTCGACGAGCGAGCGATATAGAGTGTGGTCGGCAAAAGATTCCCCAGCTGCGAGGGGAGTGGAGACAGGCTTTGAGTCGAGCAACTCCGCTCGAGAGAGGACATCGCGAGCATACTTTGCTTGGCTGGGAAAGAGACCAGTTGACGAGTGGGTGACCTCAAGGAAATAGTTAAGGCGATGATTAGGTTGCCGATTGCTCATAATTCACATGCATCTTTGATCCAAATTGATTTGTTTGCATGCAATTTTCACTCATTATCACTTGATTTGGTGTATATTGGTTGAGAAAGGTTTGTGAGATGTTTTTGTAGGAAAATGGAGCCTATTTGGGACTAAAGATCACAAGAAACGAGTGATCGATCATCATTGACACGCATATGGGGAGAAATGATAAGCCAAATGAGCTGGAATGAAGAGATTCGGAAGAAACGGGTCATGATACAAAGGGAGTAGACAAGAAAACAAGAGGATGAGCCAAGAAGCCACATGGCCGGGTAGACATCACCCGGCCGGGTAGAATCGACCCGGCCGAGTAGCTTCAACATGGGTTGTGGCTTAAAATCGAGAGGTTCGTATTTGGCCCGAGTGAAACCCACCCGGCCGGGTGGATTCCACCCGGGCAAGGCCAGATTTTCAGAAGGTTCGTATTTGGCCCGGGTAAAACCCACCCGGCCGGGTGGGATTCTACCCGGGCAAGGCCAACTTTTCTCCTCTTTCGTATTTTGGCCGGGTGGGATGCCCGGGTAGGATCCACCCGGCCGGGTGACTTACAATTCGGGGGTTTTTGGCTATTTTCTCCCATTTCGAAGGGCTAAAGTGCAAAAACTCATTTTTGGAATCCCTACAACATATAAAAGGGCCCTTATTTCATTTTTGGGAGGATAACACACTTTGGAGGGCAACATCTACACACAATCACACATAGTAATAGGTGTTTTTGGTTATTTTGCAATTTCCTTTGATAGATAGCTTAGATTATTGTTTAGTTTGACAATTCAAGTGAAGATTTCATTTGGGCTTTGTAAGTGATTGAAGTGTATAGCTACATTTCAACTTCTAAGGTGATATCTCTTTAATTCTCATTTCAATTTAGTAATTCTACTATTTCTCCCAATTGATTTCTTAATTGTTATGGGTTTTGTGAATTCTTGCATTGTAGCCATGGGATTCTCTTCTAGAACCATGGGCTAATCCTAATTTGCCATGGGTGTGGATGTTTTGATGAGAATTTAGTGTAATTGTGGATTAATTGCATGATAAGCTTATAATTTTGGTGTTTAGATTTCTAGGGTTGTATTTTGTATGATTCATTTGGTTGATTAACCCTATTAGCAAGCATGTTCGATTATGTTTATTGCAACGAGAGTTGGGTAGCATGATTGGGAGTGTGAGTGTGAGCTTTGATCAATTAAATAGAAGTTAATTAGTAATTAGCTCACCCGAGAGGGGTGTTAATGGCTAGACCGACAACCTTAGACACTAAACGAGTAGAGGTCGTCTAGGAGTTTGGTGAGAGGGCGTTTCATAAGCATTAGTAACCGTGTTGAAAGTGCTTATGAAACACTATCTTAGGGGCTTATGGTATTTGGTTAGATCCTATAATTGCTAATCAATACACGATGTTTACCTATGCCTTTCGAGGGGGTTTGCACACTTATGTGATAGCCTTTAGCTTAACCAAAATTTGTAGTAAAATCATGTAATTGGTTCACTAGTTCACTTAATTGCTCACAAAACGGAAACACCCGAGGCAATACACTTCTCTTGCACTTTCAATCGAAAGTTAGATAGTTTGTTATTTCTTGTCACTAGTTCTCATCACTTTAGTTAATTTAGTTTAATATTTTTTGTGCTTATTCCCGAAAATCCAAACAACATCATTTAGTTACTACAATAACATGATAACTTGCAACTTTAGGGACTCATTTTCACTCAATTAAGTCCTTGGAACGAAATTCTACTTGGGACACTTATCTTACTACTAACGAACCCATACGCTTGTGGGGATCGTATAGTTGTAAAAAGTGCAAAAATACGATCCAAGTCAGGCGACCAAGATCTTTGATCGCAAATTCCTTGTTGACACGGCGAATAAATTGCCGAATAGCATGTTGGTCGCTCCCTGTAACAATAATGTCATCCACATAAAACAAAAGGTAAAGAGTGACTATACCACGTTTGAAGTAGAAGAGCGAGGGATCTGCTCGGCTGCATAGAAAACCCAAAGTTTTCAGAAAGTCATTGAAGCGAACAAACCAGGCGAGAGTAGTTTGCCGAAGACCATATAATGCCTTCTTGAGGTGACAAACATGGTCGGGAAAGCGAGGATCAACAAATCTAGGAGGTTGAGCCATGTAAACAGTGTTCGTCAACTTTCCATGGAGAAAAGCATTGTTTACATCGAGTTGGTGCATGTGCCACTGATTCCGAATAGCCAGACACAGGATGATGCGAATAATAGCGGCCTTAACAACTGGACTGAAGGTGTGCGAGAAGTCAATGCCTGGAACCTGCGAGAAGCCCTGGGCGACCAGACGAGCTTTGTAGCGATCAACAGTACCATCCGCATGAAATTTGGTGCGAAAGACCCATTTCGAACCAACAATGTTTGTGGAAGAAGGACGAGGAACGAGCTCCCAAGTTTGATTACCATGTAGGGCATCGAGCTCAGATTGCATTGCAGCTAACTAGTGTGGATGCTTAAGTGCCGATTTGAAGCCCTTAGGCTCATCAGAGACCGAGAGGGCGGACAGGAGACCGGTGGTCGCAATGTCGGCAATGTGTCGAGGCTTGAATATCCCAGACCTGGCACGAGTAACCATGGGGTGAGTCGAGATAGGAAGTGGGCGAGCAGGGGGCTGCTGTACTGCAGGGCGAGCAGGGGGCTGTTGAACTGCAGGGCGAGCAGGAGGCTGCGGAGCTGCTGGGCGAGCAGGGGGCATGATCATGTCTGGTGGGTCAGGGCAGAGACCGCAACGAGAATGGCGAGCAGCAGTTTATGGTTCCACGAATGAGCTGATCTCAAGGGAGTCAACAGGCGAGGATGGAACATGAGAAGCCGAGAACGGGAACACAGATTCATCAAACTGAGCATGACGAGTAGTGTAGAAGTGGGAAGCGATCGGATCATAACACTAGAACCCCTTACGAGAGGAACTGTAACCCATAAAGATGCATGAAGCACTATGAGGAGCAAGCTTGTGGAGAGCATAGTCACGTAGGTATGGAAATACCCGACAACCAAAGGTCCTGAAGTTGGCAAAGTTCGGAGCAGAGCCGAATAAAACTTGAAAGGGCGACTTGTCCCCAAGAACAGGTGTGGGCAGTCTGTTGATAATGCAGACAGCCGTGGAAAAGGCATCAACCCAGAAGTGGACGGGCATGCTCGCCTGAAATAATAGAGATAACCCAGTTTCAGTGACATGACGATGTTTGCGTTCAGCACGACCATTCTGCTGAGGAGTGTAAGGACAGGAGATGTGATGGTGGATGCCATGGTCGACAAGAAATCCATGAACACGACCATTAACAAACTCAGTGCCACCATCACTCTGGAATGCCTTAAGAGAAGTGGAAAACAGATTGCAAACAAAGGTGTGAAACCGAACAAACACATCGTAAAAATCAGACTTGGCGTGCAGAGGATAAAAGCCAAGTGAATCTGGAGAAATCATCCACAAATATGACATAGTATTTAAAACCATCATTCGAAGCAACAAGGGCAGGTCCCCAAAGATCACAATGAACTAAATCCAACACACGAGATGCTCGCTTCTCATTTATTGCAAAAGATAAGTGTTTACTCTAAGCCAACTGACATGGAGTGCATAAGCCAGGTTTGGGCAAAACAGAAGTAAGAGACAGCAAGCCCAATTTATTCAACAAATTAATAAGAGAAATAGGAACATGGCCTAATCTACAATGCCAACACTTAAAAGAAGCCTTCAACGACGAGCTCCGTAAAGCAGCGACCAAGGCTGGAGTACCCTGCTCCAGGGCATAGAGTCCTCGACTATGCCGACCCCTCGCCAACGGTTGCTTGGTCGCCCGATTCCAAATGACAAACGAGTCATTAGTAAACAAAACATCAACAGGAAAATCTGAAGTAAGCTTACTGATGGATAACAGTTTCTTAGTAAGATGTGGAACGACGAGCACATTTAACAAACGAACATCCTTATTAACCGAACACGACCCAACATGAGTGATTGGAATAGTAGAACCATTAGCAACAATAACATTGTCGTTACCAGAATACGGGTGAGGATTGGCCAGATCAGCAGAGCGAGGAGTCATGTGAGCAGACGCACCGCTATCAAGGAACCAATCAGAGGCCGGAGGCTGCGAGATGTGACACTGAGAGCCAAGAGCATGGGCAAGGTTGGCCGCTGAGGGGGCAGGGCGAGCATAGCGGTCTGGGCAGTGGTTGGCATAATGGCCTTGTTGTCGGCATATCTGACAGGTAGGAGGACGGCGAGCAGAAGTCGAGCCACCAGCCGAGGATCTAGTGGTCGCCTGGCCACCAGAATTCCGAGGGGAGAAGTTACGGGATTTGGGGCCAGGGTTAGAAGGTTTACCCGAGCGAGCAGAAACAGAGAATGCTGGAACGGGCGAGGACGAGGAGTCCATCGAACGAGTAAACTGGTCATAGTTTAAGGCTTGATGGATCAGATCCCAAAAAGCAGGCATGGGCGACATAGCCATGCGAGTGTCAGAGAAGCCAGAGAACTGGGGGCCAAGACCGGTAAGAAACCAATGACACTTGTCGTCATCATCAACAGGCTTACCAATGGAGGCGAGTTGATCGCAAAGAGCACGAAACTTCTTACTGAAGTCGTCGACAGAAGTGGATCCACGACGAAGGGAGAGGAGCTGATTCCGCAATTGAGTAATACGGGAGACCGAGGTGTGACTATAGGCAGCCTCGAGGGCGGCCCAGACGGAGTGCGAGGTGGCACAGCCGATGACCTCGGCCATGGCTTCTTCAGAAAGGGAAGAAAGAAGAAGACTAAGGATCTTCTGATCCTTCTCAAACCAAGCGATGTAGGCTGGGTTTGGAGCCGATTCACCAGATGTGGTGATCGATTTCGCCGGAGCGGGTGTCGTGCCATGAACGTGAGAGATAAGATCATGACTTGACAGGACCGGGACCACCTGATTACGCCAGAGCAGGTAGTTGGAGGATGACAACTTGATTGTCAAGAGATGAACCAAAACATTGAGAGGAATGGTGGGGGGAGTAGGAGCCGCCGCCGCCATGAGGAGGGAAGGGAAGAAATTTAGCGTGAGGCTTTAGAGAGAAAATTAGGGTTTCGATGAGTCAGACTGATACTATGTGAGAATAGGTATGTGATCACCGTTAATGAGGTGATAGGAATGATTCACTATTTATAAGAGTATTTACAAAGAGATAATTAAGGTAAATACAATATATATATATAAAGATATGGACTAAATTAAAATATATTATTCCTATATTATTATTCTTTATTACTGATTAACTCAATTATCTTGAATTCTCTGTCGTGACAGTAAGATCTTCTTCATATTTTCCTTATTTTTATTTGACTGATGTGCATGTTAAATACAACGTTAAACATTCTTTTATGAAAAATACGTTTTAAAAATTATTCATCTTAATTTCAGTTCCAGACATTTTACTATTAAATTTAGTACGTTTTAAAAATTATTCCTCTTAATCATTGTTAGTATTCCTTCATTCTATTTAATTAGTCAGTAGAAATCATGCATCGTTTTTAGTCAAATGTTTCCCTTTATCAAAAGGGTAATTCTTAAATGCACAGTGGGCACAAATCAGGTTTGGTGCACACTATTTTTACCCGGATCCGTTTCTGACCTGCCCGACCCAAGCACCAAAAGTTAAGAGAAAAAATTAAAAATTAAGAGAAAAAAGGGGAGATGAGAGTTCGAAGAAGGCACCGGAGAAAAACGAAAAGATGAGAGATGAAGATGGCGGTGGTTGAAGGGTCCGGCGACCTCCCTCCCATGAACGGAAGACGAACGGTGAGGGTTGCGGTTTTCCCGATCTACTACAGATCTGAGCCTTTGTCGCCGGTAGCTTCCGATCGACGGCGCGTGAAGCCTCTGCCGCCTCCAAAAGGGGAAGATGAGAGATGAAGACAGCGGCGGCTAAAGGGTTTTTGCTCGGCTGACAACGACGGCACACATCTCTCCGGCGACCTCCCTCCTATGAACGGAAGACGAACGGTGAGGTTGCAGCGACGTTTGCCCGATCTGTTACAGACCTGAGTTTTTGTCGGCGGTAGCTTTCGATCGTTGGCGGTGTGGTTATTTTCTAGCGCAAACATATTGTCTTTCTATTTTTGTTCTTTTTTTGAAATTCTTTGCTGCTTATTTATTTTCCTAGTGGTACATCTTGTACCTGTACTCCATGAGAATTGACCAGGGGATGAGTCAGTGAAGAAAGCTTAAGAAATTTTGTTATTGAAAAAAAATATATATATATATATATATATATATATATATTATTAAAAAGTGGTAATTTTGTTACTGAAAAGTGGTGTTGAAATTGTTGAAAAGTGGTAATTTTGTTACTGAAAAGTGGTAATTATTATTATTTAAAAGTTGTAATTTTGTTACTGAAAAGTGGTAATTATTATTATTGAAAAGTGATAATTTTGTTACTGAAAAGTGGTAACTATTATTATTTAAAAGTGGTAATTTTGTTACTGAAAAGTGAAAACTATTATTATTGAAAAGTGGGAATTTTGTTATTGAAAAGTGATAATTCTTATTATTGAAAAGTGGTAATTTTGTTACTGAAAAGTGGAAATTACGTACTATTATTGAAAAGTAGGAATTTTGTTATTGAAAAGTGATAATTCTTATTATTGAAAAGTGGTAATTTTGTTACTGAAAAGTGGAAACTATTATTATTGAAAAGTGAGAATTTTGTTATTGAAAAGTGGTATTGAAAAAGAAGGGATAAAATAGAAATTTTTTTAACTATTATTAGGAATTAAACCTATGGTCTCATACGTATGAAAGGTGTTTGAAACCACTTGGACATCATTAACTTTGTTCAATATTTTCGCCCTTACTCATACATAGAAAGTTAACTTGTGCATTAGTGTGCACGTGCACACTATGGACAGGAGACCAACTCTTATCAAAATATGATTTCTAGTTTAAATAATTTCATACCCTCGATATTTTAATGAGTCACCATTTTGTTTTACAATTTATTATACAGGTGTGTATAAATATATATATATATATATATATTTATTTATATGATATTTTTACAGTATATACTGATCTCTTGAATTATGAATAATTATAAGACTCGTTATTTAATTATTTTTATAGAAAATTCAGTAAACGAGACACATCAGTAAATAGGATTGCATTGTAGAATTTCTATCGGCATATAATTGAGGTGGAGATTTCTATCTTGATTTGTTTGTCATTATTAAATGCGATATTGTTATTCATGCGAATTATAATTTCTAACTTATTATGTTTGTCACTGTTAAATTTTGTATATATGACTATTTTAATATTCATGTGAAAGATGTATGAGGTGATGATAGGTCATCTGACCTTTATAAACAAGGATATACCATTTGACATTTATAATTATAAACGAGGATAGGCCATCTGACCTTTATTAACGAGGATATACCATTTGACATTTATAAATGAGATGATGTTGTTGAATTGTTATGAAATTACACATGTTAATGTGAATTGACGATTTAATTGCTTATTGTATTTAGTTTTGACAAACTTGTCCCCACTGAGCTGTAGTTTGCTCACCCTTCATTTAAACATTTCAAATTGATTAGGAGTTGACGGCTTACATTATTTACTACTCCCTCCGTCCCATAGGAACTTGCACACTTGGGTGGGCACACAATTTAAAAAATGTGAAGAAAAGGTGTAATGATTGATGTTTTGAAGGGTAGTTTTGTAAAGTTTTATGAATAAAGTAAAGTAAAAAGTAGATTGAGTGTGGAAAAGTAATGGCATATGGGTAAATAAGAGTATATTTTGAGGGTGGGGGTTACGAACATATTTCCTTTTATGGAGTGTGCAAATTAGTATGGGACATCCATTTATAGAAAGTGTGCAAATTCATGTGGAACAGAGGGAGTATTAAGAATTTTATGAACACGTTTATTTTAATTTTTAGTAATTCAGTTGTGAGATTCCTTTTATAATATTGTAAAGGTTTTGTGTGATTGATAATTTAAATTAAAAATTCACTAAGTCTTCCGTTTTTCTTCAAACAGTTTTATTGCTAAATAAATTCGAAAGTCTCATGTTTAGAGAAAAATGAAATTCACGCCCTTTTAATTTTATACTTTTACTTATTTTATGTAAAATCTATTTTTATGTAAATTGAGTTGTGACAATATATTTTATTAATAATATTATAAAATTATAATATTTATCCAAAACAATGTTAAATATCCAATTAAAAAGAGACACGTGACATTATGTGGTTGGCGCTTTTGGGACAAGCCTCGAAGGCTTGGAAGGACCGGGTTACATAATTTTATTGGATTGGTCTTATATAGAATCAATTTATTATAAGAAATTGAGTTGACTTGGTCAACTCTAAACCCTAAATATTCAAGAATATTGTGAATAAAATTTTTGACTTGGTCATTTTTTTTTATTGGTAATTTTTTTTCGAAAATGTGTGTGTTGAAATGTGTAAGTCAATATTACTAAACAGTGTAACACAATATTACTAAAAAGTGTAACACATTTTTTTATTAAAAAATGTAAGTCACTATAATTGAAAAGTGCAACACAATTTTTAATGAAAAGTGTAAGTCATTATAACTAGAAAGTGCAAGTTAGTATAACTAGAAAGTGCAACGCAATATTATTAAAAAATGCATGTCAATATACTTGAAAAGTGTAACACAATATTTTAATGAAAAATGTAAGTTACTATAATTGAAAAGTGTAACAAAATATGACTAAAACGTGTAACATAACATTACTAAAAAGTGTAAGTCACTATAATTGAACATATTGTTGGAAATTGTAAGTCACTACAACTGAAAAGTGCAACTAAATATGACTAAAAGGTGTAGCATAACATTACTAAAAAGTGTAAGTCAATTTAACTGAAAAGTATTGTTGAAAATTGTAAGCCACTACAACTGAAAAGTGCAACAAAATATATCTAAAATGTGTAACATAACATCACTAAAAAGTGTATGTCATTATAACTGAAATTATTATTGTAAACATTGCAAAATAACATGCTAAGAAATTGTAAAATGCATGTTATATTTTTCCTTATTTTCAACATGCACTTTTATAATTAAAAAAAGTATGTCATTATAACTGAAATTATTATTGCAAACATTGCAAAATAACATGCTAACAAATTGTAAAATGCATGTTACACTTTTCCTTATTTTCAACATACACTTTTATAATTAAAAAAAGTATATGTGAATTGTAAAATGCATGTTACACTTTTCACGTAAAATAGACTATGCCCAACAATTTGAGCTACATTAATTAACAAACATATTTTCGCGTATTTTATTTTTAACGTAAAATAGACAATACTCAATTCCTTATAAGGAATTGAGTCTACAGAAGAGCTACCCAATTTTATTTTATTTTAGCCTAAGAAGTCGTGATAGAACAGAGTATGTAAACGTAGGGAAAGATGGAGTAAATAGAGTGAATAATAGAATTTGATGCACTCAAAGTGTTTGATATTATGTCTGAGAATGTTGTGATTATAATAAGGAATTGAGTCTATAGAAGAGCTACCCAATTTTATTTTATTTTAGCCTAAGAAGTCGTGATAGAACAGAGTATGTAAACGTAGGGAAAGATGGAGTAAATAGAGTGAATAATAGAATTTGATGCACTCAAAGTGTTTGATATTATGTCTGAGAATGTTGTGATTATAATAAGCTGTACTTAGTTGGTGGAAAATAGGGATGCCAATGGGGCAGAGCAGAGCGGGTATCTCAATATCCAAACCTGCCCCGCGCATATACACATCCACCCTGCCCCATGATCTGCTACGGGGCAACATTTTATGCCCTGTCCTGCCCCACGATTGATATGGGGCAACATTTTTTAGTCTTGCCCCGCCCTTTGGGAATTGGACTCTTCAAAGGTATGATCTGCCATTTGGGAATTCCAGTAAATGAGTGTACTCTTAATATTGTAATCAAAAGTTACTGACATTGTAACCGTGCCTCTTATGAGTTTCCCGTTCTCGGCATCTTCTTCAAGCGCGGCTGTGCTCCGGATGCAATTACCTTCTCCACCTTATTGAGGGGTTTGTTTATGGAGAATAGGATTGATGAGGCACTAGAATTGTTTCTCAAGATAACAACACAAGACCTGTGTGACCTAAATGTTGTTCTTTATGGGACAGTGATTGACGGACTCTGTAAAAACATGAAGATCGACACTGCCCTGAAGTTGTTCGATGAAATGTGTGACAGAGACATTTCACCCGATGTTATCATCTACAATTCTTTTATTTGTGGATTGTGCAGATTGAGTCGGTGGGAACAAGTTGAGATGTTACTAAAGGAGATGATAGATAACAGAATACCTCCGGATGTCGTAACATTCACCTGTATTGTCGATGCTCTTTGCAAGAAAGGTTTGGTCGATAGAGCTGAAGATGTACTGCTCATGATGATACAGCTGAATGTGGTTCCTAATGTAGTCTCCTATACCGCGTTGATGCATGGGTATTGCCTACAAGGACGAGTGGATGAAGCTAGGAAGGTTTTCAATTCCATGTCTAGCAAGGATGTCACTCCTAATATTCACACCTATAGCACTCTAATTGATGGATATTGCACCGTGAAGAAGGTAGTCGATGCCATCTGATGAAATCAGAAGAAAAAGAATCTATTCATGTGAAGAAATTTCAATCGAATACATCAATCTGTATTTTCTAAGTGAATTATCTAACAGAACAATGAGAAAGCCTCCAGTTTATATAATGGGATAACAGGTGGTTGTAACAACCTAGCAACCAACTAACTAACCTAAAATATCAAAATAATCTTCAATACTCAATACGCCCCCTCAAGCTGGAGCGTGTAGATCACGAATGCCCAGCTTGGAACGAAGATATTGGAATTGATCCGCCCCAAGAGCTTTGGTAAAGATGTCTGCAAGTTGATTTTCTGTTGAGATTTTGTAAGGCCGAATGATGCCACCTGCGACTTTCTCTCGTACAAAATAGCAATCCATTTCAACGTGCTTGGTTCTTTCATGAAATACGGGATTAACGGCTATGTGGCAAGCGGCTTGATTGTCGCAAAAAACCGGAGTGGGACGCGTAAAAAATATGCCAAAGTCCTTTATGAGCCACCTGAGCCAAATGACCTCGCATGTGGCAGTAGCCATGGCCCTATATTCGGCTTCAGCCGATGACCGAGAAACCACTGACTGTTTCTTTGTTCTCCAGGAAACAGGGGATCCTCCGAGAGTGACAAAATACCCGGTTGAAGATCGTCGAGTAAATGGACAACCGGCCCAATCGGCATCGCAATAACACTCTAAATCGAGGCCTCCATATGCTGAAAGAAAAATGCCCTGTCCTGGATTTGATTTTAAGTACCGTAGAACTCGCTCGGCAGCTGTCATGTGGGTTGCTCGAGGTTGGCCAAGAAATTGACTAAGCTGGCTGACCGAGTATACGATATCTGGTCGAGTTACAGTAAGGTAGAGTAGACGACCAATGAGACGCCTGTATCGAGCAGCATCTACGAGTGGACTATCGTCGACCGTCGTGAGTTTGAGGTTTTGTTCCATGGGGAACTTACATGGTCGACCACCTTGGAGGCCGCTTTCTTCCAAGACGTCCAAAGTGTATTTTCGTTGACTCAAAACGAAGCCCTTGGGGGAACGAGCCACCTCGATGCCCAAGAAATACTTCAAAGGCCCAAGGTTCTTTATGCTGAATTTGTCATGTAGAAAGTGTTTGACAGTCTTGATGTGGGAAATGTCGCTACCAGCAAGAAGGACGTCGTCAACGTAAATCAATGCTGATGTGAATGTGGAACCTTTGCGATACGTAAATAAAGAATGATCTGCATATGACTGGCAGAATCCGATGGAGGTAAGAGCACGCGTGAACTTCTCATACCAGTTACGTGAAGCCTGTCGGAGCCCATAGAGAGATTTCTGCAATTTGCATACCCGAGTATCTCCTGCTTTAGAAAAACCCTGTGGAACACTCATATACACATCTTCATGCAAGTCTCCATGCAAAAAGGCATTGTTGACGTCTAATTGATGGACTTCCCATTGATGCTTTGCTGCGATGGCGAGTAAACAACGAACTGTTACGAGTTTGGCAACAGGTGCAAACGTCTCATGAAAATCCACTCCTTCGATCTGGGTGAATCCCTTCGCAACCAAGCGAGCTTTGTATCTCTCAACGTCCCCGTTGGGTTTGTATTTGATCTTGTACACCCATTTTGAGCCAACAACTTTCTTTCCGGGGGGCAAGGCTGTCAAAGTCCAAGTCCCATTTTGTTCCAAGGCATGTATCTCTCTTTCCATGGCGTCACGCCATAACGGATCTCGAACAGCCTGCGAGAAACATTTTGGCTCATCGCGCGATGTGATGGCCGATAAAAATACTTTATGAAGAGGAGAGAAACAACTATATGAAATGTAATTTGACAAAGGATACACCTGGGCGGAATTATCGGTTGTTTCCGTATTGTCGATTGAGGGAGGAAGGCTGGTGACATAGTCATCCAAATGTTTTGGTCGCTCCCTGACTCTCTCAGAAATGCGTTTATTTTGAGCAGCCTCGCCAGGCGAGGAGGTGATCCCAGGGGCAGTGACGTGGTCGCCAATCAAAGGAACGACATCTGGTGAGGGGACATCTTGATTGCCAGGCAATGAGGTGTCCGGCAGATCTGATGCGGCATGGTGCTCGTCGAGTCGGGGAGACTCATTAGTTCGGCGAATAAAAGGCCGAGACTTCGCGGAATCAGAACGGACAGGGGTGGTGGTCCCTCGAATGCGAGCACAGGCCGTCTCAATGGCAACGGACAAGTCAAGATCCTCGCTTCCTTGAAAAGGAAAGACGTCCTCAACAAATGTAACATCCCGCGAGGTGTAGAACTTGTGTGTGTGAAGATCAAAGACCTTGTAGGCCTTCTGCCCAATTGGGTATCCAACAAAGATGCACGCACTCCCTCGTTCACCAAACTTATCCTTCCGTCGGTTCTCATGAGCATAGACAAGGCAACCAAAAACTCTAAGATGATCATATAGGGGTTTCTTTCCAAGGAGACGTTCGAAAGGTGTTTGGTTAGATATGACTGGAGAAGGCAAACGGTTGATGATATACACAGCCGTGAGGATACATTCACCCCAAAAATCAATGGGCAACCCCGACTCAAAGCGCAAGGCCCGTGCCACTTCTAGTATGTGACGGTGTTTGCGTTCCACGACGCCGTTTTGTTGCGGAGTATCTGTGCATGAAGTTTCCAAAAGAATCCCATTAGCATTGTAGTAATCAATTAATATAGAGGAAAGGAACTCTACCCCATTATCTGAGCGAACACGTTTCACGCATATGTCAAATTGATTTTTAATCATATTATAGAAATTGATCAACTTTGTGGGAACGTCTGATTTTCGTGTGACAAGAAACACCCAAACATTTCGACTAAAATCATCAACAATAGAGAGAAAGAAACGAGCTCCACTAAAGGCGTCACATTTATATGGTCCCCAAATGTCACAATGAATCAAATCAAAGCAATGCACTGTTTTACTAATACTAACAGGAAAGGGCAATCGAGTCTGTTTAGCCCTAATGCAAGAATCACAAAAGAAATCATTGTGTAAGCAGTTTTTAAGAGAAAGAACATTCTGTAGCTTCCCGTTTGGGGCATGCCCCAAACGTTTATGCCATAGTCTTGTATCTCCCACAACGTTCAGTATGGCCCCTTCGGCTTTTGGAGGCTCAAGATAATACAAACCGTTGCTAAATCTACCCACTCCAATCACTTTCTTGGAGTGTAAGTCCTGCAGAACACAAGAGTCAGCAAGGAATGTAAAAGAACAATTAAGATCGCGTGTGAGGCGACTAACGGACAAGAGGTTGCAATGAAATTGAGGTAATAGTAAAACATCTTTCAAGGTCAGTCCATTGCCAAGGATGGTAGATCCTATGGCATGAACTGGAAGGATATCTCCGTTTGGTATCTTGACCGATGGATTTGAGTTCGATTTAACGATATCGAACAATATATCATCGTTGCTTGCAATGTGTTCGGTGGCGCCAGAATCTATAATCCAAGCTTTGGGTTTGCCAATCGTCGTACCTGCCATGTTAGCCAAGGGGTCAGTGGGCGTCCTTGCCTCATTCCCCAGTTCAGATCTTATGTGCTGGGTTAGTCGATCCAACTGCTCGGCTGACATTCCTGGCACGGCAGACTCTGCGCGACCAACATTTGCGGCCGAGGTTCGAGTGTTGCGCCCGGGGTTCCCACCAGCGGGTCCGCGCGTGTTTGTGGTTCGGCTTTCTGGTCCACGACGATTCCAGTTTGGTGGGTATCCAACGAGCTCAAAACAAGTATCAATCGAGTGGTTTGTTTTCCCATAATGCGAGCAACTGCGGCCATCTTTGATGGTTGGCGGGCGACGAGTGGCATCTTGAGTTTTCTTGATTTGAGTTTGAAACGCAGTGGTTTCAGGAATTGTGCCTCGAGAAGCAGTTATAGAACGGTGCTGCTCATCCTCAGATACTAAATGATACGCTATGCTCAAGGTGGGTATGGGTCTCGTTCCTAAGATTTGAGACCTTATGGGGTTGTGCACATCGTCAAGACCCATGAGGAAATCATATAGGCGATCACGATCTCTGCTTTCCGCCAAATGTTTCGCCAGAGCGCACCCAGTTCCATCTGATGAACAGTTCGGCACGGGGTTGATCGAAGTGGCTTCGTCCCATATGTGCCTAAGTTTGCTGTAATACCCAGAGACGGACTGTCCTTCTTGGCGTGCTTGACTAAGCGCGCGACGCAGCTCGTAGGCCCTAGGGGCACTCTCCTTTCCGAACCGTTCTTCTAAGTCGATCCATATCTCTCTCGCCGTCCTGTATTTGACGCTCCGTCGCAATTCTGGTTCCATGCTACTGAACAACCATCCCTTTACCATCGCGTTAGCGCGTCTCCAGTATGGTAAGTATGGATCTCCGGTGGCCGGCATCGGGATCTCTCCATCGACGAATCCGAATTTGTTCTTGGCGTACAGGGCGTTGGTCATATCATCGACCCAATCGCCATAATTGGTGTCCTTCAATAAGGATCCAACAAACACGTCTCCGGGCTTATCCGAGGCGTGGAGAAAGTAAGGTGACATAGAATCTATGTTTGGTGATTTACTGTTGCTGCAGCTGCCATCCTTCTCGTCGCTTTCGTTCTTGTCCGTCATGGCGAAGAAGAAGGTAGGCTGTTAGGGTTGATCACTTCGAAATCTTGGAGCGGTTAAAGGAGAACCTGCTCTGATACCATGATGAAATCAGAAGAAAAAGAATCTATTCATGTGAAGAAATTTCAATCGAATACATCAATCTGTATTTTCTAAGTGAATTATCTAACAGAACAATGAGAAAGCCTCCAGTTTATATAATGGGATAACAGGTGGTTGTAACAACCTAGCAACCAACTAACTAACCTAAAATATCAAAATAATCTTCAATACTCAATACCATCCATCTGTTTCTCGATATGCAACGTAAAGGGTTGAGGCCAAGTGTGGTTACATATACTTCTCTATTAAAGGGGCTGTTTTGTATTGGTAGATGCACTGGACATTTTTGATGAGTTGCAAGTTGTTGGGTTAAAACCGGATTTCTATACTTACTGTAATTTGCTCAACGGATTGTGTCAGAACGGGCATGTTAAACAAGTTTTCGTGGTGTTAGATGAATTGGAGTGCAAAGGAGAATGTATTCATATTACTTACTACAATATTATCATGGATGCATTATGCCGAACTGGAAAATTGCGTGCAGCTGAATCTTTGTTTAATGATCTCCATTCAATTGATTTAGAACCTAATGTGGTGACATACACCCTCCTAATAAGTGGATGTTGTCGAAATGGGCTACTTGAGGCAGCTAGAAACCTTGTTTTTGTGATGGCACAAGCACGTCAAATGCCGGATGCGATTACATACGCTTGTATGTTGAGAGGTTATATGAGAAGGCAAAAATACGTTGAAGCAGCAAAGTTTGTGGAGGAAATGGAAGCACGAGGATTCAGTCCGGATTCATCCATGTTGGGGATGTTGCTTGATCTGCAAGAGAAGGTGGAAGACAGTAATAATATTACTCTTTCAAAACTTATTGGGAGTTTGAGTTGTTGAGTCCAGAGGAGAGGAAGGTGCATCAAGGGTAGGTTTGTAGTGTTTCTAAAGTTACTAGTTGGGTAGAGTAGAATATATATATATATTATTAGAGATAGGAGAAAAGTTGGTTAAAATGGAAAACAGGGTTGTTGGTAAGTTGATGCAATTGCAGAGCAGCTGGATTCAATGGATTTAGCAGCAAGTATTTTATATATGAGAAAGGAAATTGGTCGAGGATTTTACCTACCTAGCTACGTTATGGCATCGATCGGTTTGCTTGTGTACAAGTGTATGATCGAATAAAGAGTATGATAGGCAGCTATACACAATTCTTGTAATAGCTTTCACTTTTTGTATCCATTTTGAGTAATGTCAAGTTCCTTTCTCTAGGTATATATGTCTGCTTTCCATGCATCTGAAGGGGTTGGAATTAAGTGCAGGTAGCAAAGACAGGACTAAAGTTTTTTGGCTATTATTTGAACATCAAAACAAGTACTATCTGTAACTGCTGGAACGGAGAGAGTATTATTAGTCAATCTAGTAAATGTTGTGGTTTAAAAGGTCTTAAAAAAGAAATAATGTCAATAAAATTTAAGAAATCCCACGTTGCAGTTTTCAATCTGCTCAGTAGTTCCAAGTTCTATGGTAACTTGTTAAAAAAAAAGGCTTAATTGCAAAAAAAATCACTTCCTTTTGAGTATTTATCAATTACAATATTTTTTTTTCTTTGCAATTTGATGCATTATCTTTTTAAATTTTACAATTTGATGCACAATTTTTTTAAGTTTTACAATTTGATGCACCGATATATTTTCCGGTCATTTTTAATTCGACATGACGGTCTAAAATTGTGAATTTGCCATGTTGTGTGCGATTAGGGAAAAAAAATACAACATAACATGCGGAAAAACTATTTTATGTGATTAAGAAAAAATAAAGCAACATAAAGAAAAAAAATTAAGACAATAGAGGAATAAATATAATTTTGGTTAATGCACGACTTGTGTGATTAGATTTTTTTTTGCAAAACACGTTAATGCACATTAGAGGAATAAATATGATTATATGAATTGTTTTGTTTTGCATAACTTCTTGACTGATTTTTTTAAAAAAATAAAATTTAGTATGGGGGGAGAGAAAAAAAGAAAGGAAGTCAAAGAAACAGTGGAAAAAAATAAAGTAGAAATAGTATGCCTGCTGGAAACAAAGGTGGAAAAAATGAATAAATTTCTGTGTAAATCCTTTTGGGGGGATAACAACTTCGATTGGGCTAGTAAAGGGGCAGAAGGAAGATCTGGGGGCATTCTAACTATGTGGAATGCGAACGTCTTTGTTAAGAGCAGCGAATGGTGCTCGAGAGGATTCCTAAGAGTTCAGGGTATTTGGAAAAGTGATGGTACGAGATGTTGCATAGTAAACGTCTATGCTCCCTGCAACGAGCGAGAAAAAAAGGAATTGTGGGATAACCTAGAAGCAGTGGAGCAAAAAAATTCCGATGTTTGTATATGTATTGCGGGAGACTTCAACACGGTAAGAACAGAGGAGGAAAGAGTAGGGAGAGGAGGATGGGACGACAGCCGAGACAGAGGAAGGTTCGATGATTTTATCCATCGAAGTGCGCTGATAGACCTACCTCTAATGGGCAGAAAATTCACATGGTATCGCCCGGATGGCTCGTGCAAGAGCAAGTTGGACAGAATCATGGTCAACGAAACATGGGCCGAGAAATGGACAGACCAATCCCTAAAAGGACTAAGGAGATCAGTCTCAGACCACTGCCCCATCTATATCACATCCCAAGCGAAAGATTGGGGACCGAAACCATTTAGGTTCTTTAATGTTTGGAACAATCACCCAAACTTTAAGGAATTTGTAATGGAAAAATGGAAATCATATAAGATCAGCGGCTGGAGCGGATACGTCATGAAGGAGAATTTGAAACTCTTAAAGATAGATCTTCGAGAGTGGAGCAGGAAAGTGTACGACAATTTGGAACAAAAAATTGAGCACAATAGATCGAACATTGAGAGATGGGACCTGTTTGATGACATTTTAGGGCTTGAGGACGAGGAGGTAGAGAAAAGACGGGAATGCTTTGCAACCTTACTAAGGGACCTACAATGAAAGGAAAGCCAAATGGCACAAAGAGCAAAACAAAATTGGATAACAGAGGGGGATATAAATTCAAACTTATTCCATAGGATTGTGAATGGCAGGCGCAATTCCAATGAGATAAAGGGGATTCACATAAATGGGGTTTGGCGTGAAGAAGTCCAGGAGGTAAAGGATGGCATCTTCCAATTTTTTCGCACACATTTCAGATCCGAAGGTATCAACAGGCCAAAAATTCCGCCAACACTGGTGTGCAGAAAATTAGACAACTGCGACAATGAGTTCCTCACAGGCGGCTTTTCCGAGGACGAAATTAAGAGAGCAGTATGGGAGTGCGACGGGGCCAAGAGTCCGGGTCCAGACGGTTTCACGATGGGATTTTACAAGGAAAATTGGGAAATGGGGTAAGAGCAGATATAATCAGGATGGTAGACGAGTTCCACAGAAACGACAGATTGGTGAAAGGACTTAACCCATCGTTCATTGTCCTTATACCGAAGAAAGCAGCGACACAAAAACTTGAGGAATTCCGCCCGATCTCACTAATCGGCAGCCTATACAAAATTATATCCAAGCTCTTGGCAAGCAGGTTAGCGAAGGTAATTAAAAATGTTGTCTCAAATTGTCAAACTGCCTTTATTAGTGGAAGGCAAATCATGGATGGGATATTAGTGGCACATGAAGCTATTGAGGAGGCAAAGCGGAAAAAATTGCAAAGAGTGTTATTCAAAGTGGATTTCGCGAAGGCATATGACTCGGTGGATTGGAAATTCCTAGATTTGATGATGGAATCAATGAACTTTTCAGCCAAGTGGAGAGGGTGGATGATGGAGTGTGTAAGTTCGGCGTGCGCCTCGATTCTAGTAAACGACAGCTCAACCGATGAGATTAAATTGGAAAAGGGCCTACGACAAGGAGACCCTCTATCTCCTTTACTATTTCTCATCATTGCGGAGGGCCTAAACATACTCACAGAAAAAACGGTTGATATGGGGATAATGGAACCTGCTTGCATTGGAAATCAAAAGATCAAAGTTCCGATATTACAATACGCAGACGACACTATCTTCTTGTGTAAGGGCACATGGGAAGACATAAAAAATATCAAGTATGTGCTGCGTTTATTCCAACTGGTGTCCGGCCTGGGGTGAATTTTGAAAAATGTAGTTTGATCGGATTATACATTAGCGATGAAGTGTTGGATGAGATGGCCGACTACTTGGGCTGCAAAATTGGAAGTCTGCCGCTACCGTTCTTGGGCCTGAACATCGGCCTTAACCAGTAGAAAGCGATACACTGGGAAGGACTAATACAAAAAATACGTAAGAAGCTGGAGGTGTGGAAGAATCGTCAAATCTCGATGGGGGGAAGAGCTACACTCGTTCAAGCCATTCTATCTGCGGTGCCAATCTATTACCTGTCTTTCTATAGAATCCTAAAAAAAGTGTTGAATGAAATCATAAAAATTCAGCGTGAGTTTTTGTGTGTGGGGGGAGGGGTGGTGAGTCGAGTTATATGAAAATTCCATGGGTGGGATGGTCCGATATCTGCACTAATAAAGAAAGCGGCGGTCTTCGCATTCGTGATCTTAATTTATTTAATGTGGCTCTATTGGGGAAATGGGTATGGAGGATGCTAAATGAGGGGGATAAGTTGTGGGTAAGAGTGCTAGTATCAAAGTATGGTGGGTTGGAGGGAGAGGGATACAGAAATGGGAGAGGGGGTAGGAACAAGAAGGGATCAAAGTGGTGGAGGGATGTGGTGAAAATCTATGAAGGCAGAGATGGGGAGGGGGGGGGGGGTAAAGAGAGATATCACTAAATTGGTAGGGAACGGGGAGGGCACTAGATTTTGGAGTGACCTGTGGGTAGATAGAGAAGAGTGTATAAAAGATAAATTTTCTAGACTCTATAACTTAAGCAACAATAAAAATGCTCTGATATGCGAGATGGGGAGGTGGGATAATGGTGGATGGGAATGGGTTCTGGAGTGGAGAAGGCCCTTGAATTCAAGAGAGAATAGTTTATTGCAAGAACTAACTATTTTTCTGGACAGGCAAAAGCTTAGGCAAGGCAGCACAGATACATGGAACTGGGAATGTGCACCGAGGGGTGTATACTCCACAAACTCGGCATATCGGAAACTGGCCTCCTCAGTTGGGAATGGGTCAAAGAGCAACACAGATGCTGCGAAAGCTTTCAAATTGTTATGGAAATCTTTCACTCCACGGAGGATACAAATCACTGTATGGAAGGCTCTACGCGGACGATTGGCCACAATTGAAAATCTCAAGAAGAGGAGAGTCTCCATCGTTGATGAAGCGGCAAGTTGCAAATTTTGTGGCGAGGCGGAGGAGACAAAAAATCACATCATACTGGAATGCAAGGCGACAGAGGAAATATGGGTGGAAAGCTACAAATAGATACAGGTGAACATGACAGCCCATAATTAATTATCTCTCAATTTGATACAATTTGGTGAATTAATGGGCATTGACAAAATGAAAAGAAGAATAGGAATTAGTTTATGGAGTGCTGTAGTGAGTGAGATATGGAAAATAAGAAATGTAGTGAGTGAGATATGGAAAATAAGAAACAAGATGAGGTTTGAGGATGGGCAGTTTGATAAAAAGAAAATAGTGGAGAAAATTAAAATCAATTTGTGGTCTTGGGTCGAAGCTAGAAATTTGATAATCCCGAATGCGTCAATTTCGACATGGTGTTGTGATCCGTTTTTATGTCTTCGCTAGAGAAGCTAGGCCCTTTAATGATATCCAATGATGTGAATCCATAGTGAGAGTATGATGATTCATATTATAAAATGTAAGGGTTGAGTACCCCTTGTACTCATATCTATACAAAGGCAACCTTTTACTGTTCAAAAAAAAAATTTGTATGGAGGATAAGAGTTTGAGATGAAAAACACCCACTTAATATCTATAATATCAAAGCGTAGCCAAAGTCTTGTATGTACTTGCGTAGACTTTGACTAGTCAAATGTTGACCGGTCAACGGTTAAACTTTGACTTTAAAAAAAAAAAAAAGTTTATTAACAATATAGACCAAGATCCAAACCCATCTTTTAAATCAAGGCAAAAATTCAGGATATTACAACTTAAGACAAATCTGTATTTTACATTCCTAATATGCCCTCAATCCAATATTAAACGAATTAATATTATTTAACTAGACAATTAATATTAAAATTGAATAAGTCTCCCTTAATTATAGCTGGCCTTTCCTTATACTGTACCGTTTATTTCCAATTGAATCACTCATTTCCATTTTTTCATTACTAATGTAATCAATTCATCTCTCGTTCTTCGTTTTAAAAAATCTGCAATCAATTTCAGTGTTTATCTCCATGAATCGATGATAACCTCTATCATCCTCATCAATTTCTGTTAAAATTTGGGGATAATCAATTCACACGGTTACGTCATCATATAGCATCAATTGTCTTATCAATTTCAAGCCCATCTGCCATGGATTATAATGTGTTCCTGAAGGTTGATTTCAAAGAAAAGTGTAAAATGATTCTTGTCACCGCCGGATCCTCTTTCCGGGAGATTGTTGATCTAATTACTGCATCGTGGCCTCATATATCTTCAGGTAATCCGGCAATCTTATACTCGGTTGGTGACATTAATAAATGTTGTTTAGAATCTGATTCAGATTTATTGGGGATGATAGAGTTATGTCAGATATATGCACTACATTATCACATACTATATTACATATGCACTACTTTGTCTATAATAGTTATGCATATTATATATTATAAGTATTGTTTGTATTTTCAAATAACAATACCGAAACTATTAAATTAAAGTATATACATTCGATCTTTTTATGTATAATAGTATTGCATATTATATAATATATGTACATTTCTATGCATATATTTCAGCTATATGCACAACATTATCGCATGCTATATTTTATATGCACTACGTTGTGCATATGTTATGTACCCCTACGTTTCTTTTCATGTGCATATTTAATTATACTAAAAAAAATAATAATGTATATACCTTTTGTTTGTACCTTTTTATGTTTCTAAATAATTTTAATTAAAAGAAATATATATTCATTGTGGATAATAATTTCTGTATTTATCCATATGATTGTGTATACCGAATATTTAATTTAAAAAAATTATGTATTAATTAATGAAATAGTTTTTCTTGTTTTGCATGAGATGATTTTTACGCTAAATACCTTGAAGGATTCTCGGCACAATGGTTCTTCTTGCTTTCCGTTTTCTTCTTTCAGCTTCAATGGAGAGAGAATGGTCAATGTTTTAGGAATTAATGTTGGCTGAGGTATTAGGAAAGTTTTTTGAATTAAGAATCATGCGCGATTATGGAGCAAAAAAAATTTCCAGATTTTTATTAATGTGTTTGATTTTAGTTGACTTTTCATTAATTTAATTATTTAAATCTAATTATTTCGAAATTGAAATTCTTATCAACACAGTAGGGGTATAATTGTACTTCAATTGGTTAATTTGCCTTGATTTGTAACTGCAATAAAATTTTCCTTGATTTACAAAGACTTAGGGTGAAATGTCCTATAGTGTAATTCTCCCAAAAAAAATTAATTTTTTTTTAAAAATTTTGTTTTTTCGATTTTTTTTTTTTGAAAAAGTGTATGTTATTATAACTAAAAAGTGTATTATTGTTTTTTTAATGAAAAATGTATGTTACTATATTGAAAAGTGCAACATTGTTTTTAATGAAAAATGTATGTTATTATAACTGAAAAGTGTATGTTATTATAACTGCAAAGTGTATGATCTATTAATAAAAAGTGTATGTTATATTAATGAAAAGTGTATGTTTTTATAACTGCAAAATGTATGATCTATTTAATCAAAAGTGTATGTTCTATTAATGGAAAGTATAAGTTATATATTAATGAAAAGTGTATGTTATTATAATTGAAAAGTGTATGATATTATAATTGAAAAGTGTATGCTAATGATACATCTTTTGGTTATTTGCACACTTTCATAATCTAGAAAAACTAGTGCTAAATTTTTTAAAAAAAATTATTATTAATTTTACACGTTTTTTTTAATTGCACTTTTATTATTATTAATGATATTATTAGTAAGTGTAATTAATGATATTAGTACTTGCACTTTTTATAATGTATAAAAAAACTGGTGCTAATTTTTTTTTATTATTATTAATTTTACAAATTTTATTATTTATTACTTGCACTTTTATTACTATTAATGATACACCATTTAGTTATTAATTGTTGCACTTTTATTAATATAGAAAAACTGGGGCTAAAATAAAATAAAATTACGAAAAAATGATACACCATTTAGTTATTAATTGTTGCACTTTTATTAATATAGAAAAATTGGGGCTAAAATAAAATAAAATTATGAAAAAATGATACACCATTTAGTTATTAATTGTTGCACTTTTATTAATATAGAAAAATTGGGGCTAAAATAAAATTTAAAAAATTGTTGCTCTAAATGTTGTCACATGTAAATTGAGACACTACAAGAGTTTGGAACCTGAATTTATTTAAGTGGGTCATGAGTGACTTGAACGAATTTTTGGTCACTAAGTGTTGACTAACTACTTCCCCTCAAGCATAAGGGTTCGTAGTAGTAATGGAAGTATTCGACCAAGTAGTTTCGACCTAGGAGGTGAGTTTGTGCAATGGATCCCTAGAGTTTTGTGTTGTAATAGCTAATGTAACTACGGTTTCGGGTTTATGGATTTCTAAAATTAAAGCTAAATTACTACCAAGATGCTAAAAATTAAATCAACTACCAACCTAGAAACTAACAAGTGATTTATACTACTAAAAGTGAGAAAAGCACCAATAAGAGAAATTACCACAACTTAACAAAGAAAATTACTACTAAGCAAGAATTTAACAATTAAAACAAAGAACAACTACGAATTTAATTCGAAGAAGTGCAAGAGTGAGAGAATGCTTCGGGTGTTCTCCACCTAGTGAAATAGAGAGGAATTGCTTTTACTTTGTTAATTGCTTTAATCAATATTTGCTAAGAGCACCTAAATGCTAGGATGACAACCATTTCCCTTCGGGTAATATAGCCTTAATTCTAAGGTGTTCCCAAACCCGGTAATAAGGTTTTCTTCCTAATCCTCACCAACTACTCAAACAACCATTCAAGTAATTAATGTCCTTTAATGGGGTCCTAATACGATTAACTCTCTCTCGACGAATTAAAAGTATAACTAACACATTTGCATACCAACAACTCACTCCATAAATATAGACATGTCCATGTAACTCTCGTCTACGCTAAACATGCATCTAAATATGGATTAATAGAAGTTAACATACAAAGTACCAATAATACCCATTAAAAGAAGCAAAAAAATCTAATCTTAACAATAACAAAGCTCAACAATTCCAAACTCAATATTCACATGGCTTTATAACACCCAAAGCATAAATAAACTTAGCCCATGGTGTTTTGAGAAACACCCATGGCTAAAACATAAAAAGAACTCAAGTTAAACATTAAATATGGAATTATATAGAAAATGAGAGAATGGTTTGAAGTCACCTTGTTGTTTCTTCAAAATACCTAGCTATTACAAAAGTGTGGAACCTTCTTCTTCAAAAACCTATGCTAAGCACTCTATCTTGAAGCTAAACTATGAATTAAATGAGCAATAAATGTGAAAATGGAGATTAAGATGACTAGGGTTTCAAGAGTTGTAATAAATGAGGGCCAAGATCTTTTACAAACTGAGTTTTGAAGCTATTTAAAGCTTCCAAAAGTGTGTGAGACGAAATTAGCACTTTGGTCCTTGAAGTTCTTCAAAATTCGCGAAAAACCCCGAAACTGTAAGTTCACTCGACCGCCAGTGTGAGGTGAAACGGTCGGCCGAGTGAGAAAAAGTTCCAGAACCAAAAGTGGTTCCAGAACTCACTCGACCGCCCGTTTAGGGTCACTCGACCGGTCGAGTGAAATGAACTCACTCGACCGCCCGTTTGGGCTCACTCGGCCGGTCGAGTGAGATGAGAAACTTTGAAAGTTTCTGTAACTCGACTTCACTCGACCGCCAGTGTGGGCTCACTCGGCCGGTCGAGTGAGATGAGAAACTTTGAAAGTTTCTGTAACTCGACTTCACTCGACCGCCAGTGTGGGCCTACTCGATCGGCCGTTTGGGTCCTGCACCCTTGGACGTTTTCTTCGATTTTTCTTGACTTTCCTTGCTCGTCCTTCCACCGAACTTCTCTTCCAATGCGCCAATGCTCGTTTTCCCTTTAAATGGACTATTTCACCTCGTTTCCTACACTTCGAACACATTTCTTGACAACAAGGTTAGTAGCACCATTTCTAACAATTATGACCAAAATCACATCAAAATGCTACGATAACATAGCAATAGTGAGCACAAAAACGAGCAATCTCACACCCAATCAACCCCCCCAAACTTAGAGATTTGCTTGTCCCCAAGCAAAGAAAAAGAAAAACAAAAGGAGGGAGATTGTGAAAGATTTGCGAATGGATACAATGCATAGTAGGCATGATCAAACAATATCTCCAATGAATGGTTCATCAACACATGCAATTTCTCTACCACTTTCAAGACAAAATGTGATCCAAGCTAAGACAAATTCAACACACTTGATTCACCACTCTCTCAAGAAGTGTTTCTCTCAACACACAAGTGTATATTGGGCATGTAAGCTCTCAACTGTCAATCCACGAAAAACTCAAAGACCATAGGCTTGCTTTTCAACTCAATTTTCTACCAATTATTTAGGCATCGATTGTCAATCAAAGAGGTCTTTCAAGGGTTGTAATGTAGGCTTTTTGGAAGGGGTGGGATGAATTTAGAATTAGTGACTCGTTCAACTTGTAGAGCAACAAATGTTGTATTTCTCTCATTTTTCATTCAACTCTCACACAACACTTGCTTTCTTTCTTTTCTTTTCACTCAAAATGAACTTCACCCCCTTTTTCCTTCTTTTCCCAACATTTTGGAGCCATTTCTCTTCACTTTTGTGATTTGAGCTTTTGGGACTTTTTGTTTCCCTTTTATTTTTCACATTAAGCACAAGCTCATTAGCTCCTCTTTTTCTTTTTCTTTTTCTTTTCAACCCTTTTCTTTCTTTTGAATTCACTTTGATCAATACAAATCCACTCACTTCAATTCCCTCACCATGTCAACCAACATTGAAGCTCTACAAATGATAAGGACAATTAGGCTCAAAAGATGTGGTTTCATGGTGACATTTTGTAGCTTGCCAAAGAAAATTGGTTTTACGGCTCAACGGGGCTAACTACGAAAATGTATCATTTGGTGGGATTTATTTGGCCAAGTGACTCAAATTCAAAGAAATGCCTCCTATCATTTTTGACAATTTCCTCATAAATCAAGTTTCAAACAAGTCAAGGAGCAAGTTCTAGCAATGCATAATTCGTGGACGACTCACTCAAGAAGAATTGAACCGAAATGATATTTCGATTCAAGAAGGCTCTAGTCTCTCCGGCTTAATGTGGTAAACTCAAGTGTTTTCCTAAGCCTAGCCCTTCACACAAAATGCAATCAATTGATAGAGTCATACATGCATTAATTTTCCAATCACCAACAAACATCACAAGATCAATTATAGTAAACTTATGCATCCATCCACAAATTCTCCAAAAATCCACCATCACATAAAATAAAATTCCCTAACATCCATCCAAACAAAATATCAAAAGAAAAACATCCCCATCAACAAAAATCCACAAAAATATCCAAAATACATAAACCCAAAACAAAGATCCAAAGGTACAAATAACAAAATGCTACGGACATAAACATGAACACCGAAAATGAGAGAAAATTAGGACACTTATACCACACCATCTTCGGGGTTTTGAGGCATCATTGAGGTGGTTGAGGTGGGTTGGAGTAGCCTTGTTGGGCGAGCCACTCAAAATGGGGGCGGAACATGTTGTTCATCTCGAGAAGTTGTGCATCAATGCTCGCGTAGTGAGTTTCCATGTTGGCTAGACGAGTGTCCACGTTGGCTAGACGAGTGTCCACATTTTCTCGCCACGCTCTATCTTCACGACTTGCTAGACCCAACTGCTCGATACTAGCCCTAAGTGACTCAAGCTCCCTGTCTCTTCTTTCATAAGTACGGGTAGCATTCCCTCTTTGATCCGGAGCTGCCCGCCATGGACTACCTCCTCCTTGCTCTTGGGGCCCTTGATGCTCCTCAGGCTCAGGCTCGTCTACAGGCATGGGAACCGCTTCATCGACTGGCATTCCGGCTGCGAAGTTGTCTATCCAAGCGCGATGAGCACCAGATGTTAAATCCCAGCTTCCATATCTCCGTCGGCTCACTCTTGTCAGTGGCTTGTTGGGTAAGGGGAAAACTTCCTCATCATCAAGTCTCAGGCAATAAGTTCCCCTGACCATCTTGAGCACTTTCATTTGGATCAATACCCCAACGTCAAGCCTTGAGTCCCCCGCTAGTGGCTCATCCTCCTCTCTTGGCACCCACCCAAAGTGCTCCGCTATGTGAGTGATGAATCCCCCCATTTGCGATTTCCTAACTGGTTTTCGGGCTTGGCGTACCAATTGTGCCATGAGATATGAGGCCATGTTGACTGGTCTGCGATCGACCATACACTTCATCACATATAACTCCTCTCTTCTCACCGCTCCAATCTCGGATCTAGCAAAAACTGAGTTTGCTAACACCCTCTGGACATATCGAAATACTGGACTACGGATGAGAGATGACTTCGACGTGCTCGGATTATAGACTGGAATGTCGTTCCTATCCTTTCGGGCTATTTTCACCCAAAAGTCTTGATCATCGAAGTCTTGGATACCCAAATGGACCTCGTTATCACCAATGTTGGGCACCCGAAATATGTCATTCAACTCGCTCCCAGTCAAACTACGGTCCACATTCCCCAAGCGGAATGTGATCATCCGAGGCACGCGCTGTCGATCGCATTGCAGTTCAACGGTGGTCAAGAACTCCACCATCAACTCTTTGTAGGATGGCTTTTGGATTTGCAAAAAATCTGTCCATCCTATGTTTGCAAAGAGTTGATCAACGTCTTCCTTGATCCCCATGTGCCTCATGCAGTCATCATCAAGGTATTTCGTGGGGTAAAAACTCATTCGGCTCACGTTTACAAAGTTGTCGGCAAATGACGCCCCTCTCTCTCCCAAATCAATTCCGAAATAAGAGGGGTAAGTGCCACACACTTCATACAAATTCCACTCGAGCCATTGGTTCATCTCTTGTACACTTGGTCCGTCGTTATTCGCCATTTTCTACAACTCAAAAGAATAGAAACTCATTAGAATGTGCATAAAGTCTCAACTAAAATTCACCATTCATTAGAGTTCTAAGAATTTAAGTTCATATGCATCCCAAATGTTCAAATTCACATTCTACCTCTCACTACTCAATTCTTCAACAACTATCATGCTCACAAGGTGTTTATCCAATTTTTACAAGAATTTCAAAATATCAAGACACCTTGCTTTCACCAATGTTAACTCTATCCTAGCATGTATTCTTCAAATCAAACACATTCACAAAATTACAACATCACATGCTCAAGAATTAAACAAAAGTTCAAAAATATCCCCAAAGTTCACCATTCTTGCAAAATTTCCTCAAATGTCTAGCCTAAATTCTCCCAAAGTACACCATGATAGCACAAAATAGGCATAGGTATGAGTTACCCATCATCAATAATCACCAATAAGCACAACTCATGGAAGAAATTTACAAGAAATCAAGAAACCCACCAAAAATTTGAAATTTTCGTCACCTCCCTTATGTCATGCAAAAACTAGTATAAAACTTACACTATCATGCTTGTTCTTGCAAAATAAAAGAGGGGAAGGAGATTACATACCTTGGGGAGTGATTTCTTGAAGGTGTTGCAAGAAAATGAAGAGAAAAATTTAGAGAGAGAGAGTGAGTTTGTGAAAATGGGGGTAGGAATGTGTGTAGTGTGTGAAAAATTGAGGAAGAGTAGGGTTTTATGTGCACAAAATTCGCGTGGGTCGGGCTTCGGGTCGGGTCGACCCAAAATTTTTTTTTTTTGAAAATTCTTACCTGTCGCGCTCCCAGATCCCAATCGACCGCCCGTTTGGAAATGAATTCCAGAAACTCTCCCACGACCAGAACTCACTCGACCGACCGTTTGAGCATAAGGGTTCGTAGTAGTAATGGAAGTATTCGACCAAGTAGTTTCGACCTAGGAGGTGAGTTTGTGCAATGGATCCCTAGAGTTTTGTGTTGTAATAGCTAATGTAACTACGGTTTCGGGTTTATGGATTTCTAAAATTAAAGCTAAATTACTACCAAGATGCTAAAAATTAAATCAACTACCAACCTAGAAACTAACAAGTGATTTATACTACTAAAAGTGAGAAAAGCACCAATAAGAGAAATTACCACAACTTAACAAAGAAAATTACTACTAAGCAAGAATTTAACAATTAAAACAAAGAACAACTACGAATTTAATTCGAAGAAGTGCAAGAGTGAGAGAATGCTTCGGGTGTTCTCCACCTAGTGAAATAGAGAGGAATTGCTTTTACTTTGTTAATTGCTTTAATCAATATTTGCTAAGAGCACCTAAATGCTAGGATGACAACCATTTCCCTTCGGGTAATATAGCCTTAATTCTAAGGTGTTCCCAAACCCGGTAATAAGGTTTTCTTCCTAATCCTCACCAACTACTCAAACAACCATTCAAGTAATTAATGTCCTTTAATGGGGTCCTAATACGATTAACTCTCTCTCGACGAATTAAAAGTATAACTAACACATTTGCATACCAACAACTCACTCCATAAATATAGACATGTCCATGTAACTCTCGTCTACGCTAAACATGCATCTAAATATGGATTAATAGAAGTTAACATACAAAGTACCAATAATACCCATTAAAAGAAGCAAAAAAATCTAATCTTAACAATAACAAAGCTCAACAATTCCAAACTCAATATTCACATGGCTTTATAACACCCAAAGCATAAATAAACTTAGCCCATGGTGTTTTGAGAAACACCCATGGCTAAAACATAAAAAGAACTCAAGTTAAACATTAAATATGGAATTATATAGAAAATGAGAGAATGGTTTGAAGTCACCTTGTTGTTTCTTCAAAATACCTAGCTATTACAAAAGTGTGGAACCTTCTTCTTCAAAAACCTATGCTAAGCACTCTATCTTGAAGCTAAACTATGAATTAAATGAGCAATAAATGTGAAAATGGAGATTAAGATGACTAGGGTTTCAAGAGTTGTAATAAATGAGGGCCAAGATCTTTTACAAACTGAGTTTTGAAGCTATTTAAAGCTTCCAAAAGTGTGTGAGACGAAATTAACACTTTGGTTCTTGAAGTTCTTCAAAATTCGCGAAAAACCCCGAAACTGTAAGTTCACTCGACCGCCAGTGTGAGGTGAAACGGTCGGCCGAGTGAGAAAAAGTTCCAGAACCAAAAGTGGTTCCAGAACTCACTCGACCGCCCGTTTAGGGTCACTCGACCGGTCGAGTGAAATGAACTCACTCGACCGCCCGTTTGGGCTCACTCGGCCGGTCGAGTGAGATGAGAAACTTTGAAAGTTTCTGTAACTCGACTTCACTCGACCGCCAGTGTGGGCTCACTCGGCCGGTCGAGTGAGATGAGAAACTTTGAAAGTTTCTGTAACTCGACTTCACTCGACCGCCAGTGTGGGCCTACTCGACCGGCCGTTTGGGTCCTGCACCCTTGGACGTTTTCTTCGATTTTTCTTGACTTTCCTTGCTCGTCCTTCCACCGAACTTCTCTTCCAATGCGCCAATGCTCGTTTTCCCTTTAAATGGACTATTTCACCTCGTTTCCTACACTTCGAACACATTTCTTGACAACAAGGTTAGTAGCACCATTTCTAACAATTATGACCAAAATCACATCAAAATGCTACGATAACATAGCAATAGTGAGCACAAAAACGAGCAATCTCACACCCAATCAATGAGATATGTTGACATGCGGCAGAAGCGTTTGTGGGAAACGTGGATGTCGACTATGCAGCAAATGTTGACACAAAAAGTCCTTTACAGTGGATGTGTTCACCTTATTTGGTACAACTATATCGTGGAGGTCTATACATTAGTCTGTAGTTACATTATCTACTACTGAATCAGAGTACGTGGCCTTAAATGAGGCAGCCAAGAAGAGCATGCGGCTTAAGGGAATCTTGAAGGAGTTTGGTTTATCACAGAGAAGCATGTGGCTTAAGGGAATTTTGAAGGAGTTTGGTTTATCACAGAGAAGTGTGATTGTCTTCTGCGATAATCAAAGTGCAATACATCTTGCAAAGCATCAAGGGTATCATGGGAGAAACAAGTAAATTGATGTGAAGTAGTACTTTGTAAGAGATATTGTGGAGAAGGGGGTGCTTCAAGTGGTGAAGATTGCTACAGAGGAGAACCCAACTGATGCGTTCACTAAGGCATTACCAAAGGAGAAGTTTGATTTATGTCTTAAACTTATTAGATTGCATTAAGTTCTCTAAGGTTAGAAGGTTGTTGTTCCTTTGAGAAGGATAGTTATTGAGGCCGTTTAGTTTGAGGTGGAGATTTTGAGCTAAAGGTGGAGAATTGTGAGTGTTATCTCGATCATAATCTCACATCAGCTGAGGGTTATCGTGACCATATGAATGAGAGTGGCCAGCGGGACAGTTTCAGATGTTGCCATTGAAGCGACGGAGGGAGAGGAGAAAAAAGAAATCGAAGGAGAAGAATTTAGGGTTTAGGGTGAAAGACTGATACCATGTGAGAAGGATTATGTTATCACCGATAAACTTTGGTACGGTGATGAAGAGATGTGGAATATATAAGATCGTGAGTTACAACAGAATCCTTGGATTAAGGATTCAAAAGATACAATATTATCTACAATAATGTAAATCAAAATTTTAAAAGATACAATCTTATCTATTATGTAATCTTATCTCTATTAGATACCACATTGAAATATAGGATAGAGACTAAACACGAAGCTAAAGGGGAAATATGCATAATAGCTTTAATTGTTTGTTTCATTCGATTGATTAATACATTCAACATACAATGTATATATAGGATAAGATGAAACAACCTAAAATCTCATAGGTGTCACAACTTTGATAGAGTATCATCGATCATTTCTTGGCGACTCAAAATTACTTGGCTGTCCATAATCAGGGCGAGGAGCTTCGCAAACACGTTGGTGCGTCTTAGTACATTGAATGCAGCTTGATCTTAAAATCAAATGGATTTATTTTAGTTGTAACCTGCACTTCATTTGATATTCATAACAAATACAGTATTTCATCTTGAAATGTGCCTAATACCACATTTTTAATATTTGGTTTAGATTTCTTATTGAGTTGGAGATTATTTTTAACATCCTATACTAATAAGACTAGAGTCGGGCTGAACATGATATCCCTGAACTCATTTGTTAGTTTTAAGGACCGAGGGGCCTCACATAAATCCTCTATGTTGATATATCGTTTTAAAGAGATGATCTCACTTATCAACTTAATCTCACTTTTAATTTATTCTCCAATCCCTTCAACAGTAACAAGATTAGCATAACAATTAAATAACCGACTCTGCTTGTCGAATAAGAGTTTAATTAATAATTAAAATAAAATAGAAAAGACATTAAACCCAGAACTAAAAAAATAGATATCCACTGCCAGCTTGTAAGAAACAAGTCTCATTTTTGATACATTAATTTGCAACAAGTTATGCAAACTCTAATTTGTTATTCAACCCTAAAACATTAACTCAATTCAAACTAAATTCAGCAGTTTCAGAAAGTTACTTGGATCCAAAGACCCAACTTTCAACAAATTAAACAAATCAATCTTAATATCTTTAGGCACCAATTTCTTAATCATTTTCAAAAGTGTAGCATTTTCACGGTCTTCGTGCAGCTCTTCAATTAACAAGGACATGGTAGTGGCATCCGCCGAGAACCCTCTTTCACACATTTCCTCCACGAATGCCATTGCTTCGGAAACCTCCTTTCTCCTTAACAAACTCTGGACAATAACATTGTAGAAGCAACTATTTGGTTCACAACCACCTTCCTCCATTTTCCCAATCAAAACTTTTGCCTCCTCCATTGATCCTTCTCGACAAAGCGAACCAACAATCATAGTATATATTCGAACATTAGGTTGCAGGCCTCTAGAAGGTAGTTGACAAAAAAGATCCATTGCAGTTTGAAGTTGTCCATCTTTGCATAATCCATTAATGAGAGTTCCATATGTAATTATATCAGGAACAATGCCTTTTTCTTCCATGGAGTGTAGAAATGAAATTGCTTTAGCAATCTCCCTGTTCTTGCACAAGCCATCCAATAGTATACTAAGTGTAAATAAATCGGGACGCACTTGCCGAGCTTCCATTTCTTTGAATAGCTTCCAGCCATCAGTAAATCTGCCATTGTCAAAAAATCCACTAATCATGCTGCTGTAGGTAATTGTATTATGCTTTAAACCTTTATGAGGGACATCAACAAAGAGATGCCAAGCTTTCTCTGTTTCTCCCTTTTTGCAATATCCATCAATCAAACTGCTATAGGTGATGATAGAAGGTTTAAGGCCCTTCTCAACAATGGAATTAAATACTTCTTCAGCTTTACTCATATTCCCTTCCACGCAGTATCCGTCTATCAGTGCATTGTAAGTGATAATATCAGGACGTATATTTTGTTGCATCATGTATTCAAGAACATCCTCAGCATCTTTCACCCTTCCTTCCTTGCAATATGCATCAACCAATATACTGAAAGTAAACACATCCTTAGGTATTTTACGCTTGGTCATCTCATCCAGCAAGTCTCGTACGTCCTCCCACCGACTAGCATCACACAAGCCTTGAATCATTGAATTACATGTGACAACATTGGGTGAAATACCCTGCTCAATCATTCGGGACAGAAGCTTCATAGCATCATCCACCATCACACCCTTGCACAACCCGTCAATTAATGCGTTATATGCGTAGACATTGGGCTTCCATCGAGTTTTTTCCAAAGTATGAAGCAATTCAACGGCACAGGCAGTTTGCCTTGCTTTGGAGAGCCCATTAATCACGGTGAGAATCGTAATATCGTCAGGCTCACAGATTTTGAAGACCAAAAGTTTTTTGAACAATTTCACTGCTTCAGTGACATTATCATCTAAAAAGTGGCCTTTAATGAGTGTGTTGAATGTTGTGACATTGGGTTCGAAACCGCTCTTGAAAATAATGGCCAAAATAGAGTAGGCAAAGTCTACACGATTGAGAAGGCAATAGCAATTAATAGCAATAGTAAACGTGAAGTCATCTACAGGGGCACCCATATGACGCATTTTGTCGAACACAGAGAGGGCAACTGAATAGTGTTTCATCTTGACAATGAGACTCAACAGATTGGTATATACACGAATAGAAGGCTGTGGGCGCATTCTTAGGATTTGATGAAACACGGAAACAGCATCATCTGCATCTTTAATACTGCTGAAATAATCTACCCTGGGCTTAGGTGAACCGCGCCTATCCTTGTGACCCAAATTATGTGAATTCGAAGAGAAAAAATGCAGTGGAAGATTAAACTTACAGAGAAATGGATGAGAAAATCGTGTTCGAATGCGGTGAAATGCAGCCTTTGGATTCATCATCATCATCATCATGTTGTTTAGTTTAGGAATGGAAAATGAGAGAAAATGTTTGGTTGTGTATATAAGAGAAAAGAGAAAAAAATCACACCATATCCATTGCAGAGTGAGTAGTTTGTACATCAATAATTTGTTTGTTTGTTTTTATTATTGTACTATCTCAGTGTCAGTGGCCGGTCCTTTTTCTAAAACAAAATCAGAATGAGATTTGTTTGTAAAGAGGAACTTGGAATTTTAGAAATTGTGGTAACAACTAAAAAAAAAATATAATCCCTTTTTCAATCATCTCTAATTTCTATATCTACCTTGATGCACACCATTTTTTTTTCTTTTATATGGTGTCTTTTGAATTTTGTACCTAATTTAAATAAGAAATATTTAAAAATTCAATTTTAGCTTTAAAGCCTAAATTGGTTTTGTAAAATCTACAAAAATTCTATTACCTTAATTATTATTTATATACTTTGCTTAATAAAAGTCAAGCGACTCATCATATTAAACCAATTAAATATGATTAATTAAATACAATTTAATTAGCGTATATTAATTAAAAAAATTATTTGTTCACGACCTACTAAACCATTACTATTTAATTATTTAAGTATTATTATATTTTATTACCCATTACTATTTAATTATTTGAGTATTATTATATTTTATTACTACATAATGTTGAAGCTGTATTTCACAATTTATAATACATTAAGTATAATTCAAAATCTGAACTCTCATTGGTTTTTTGTGCACCTTTTTTTAAAATCTATAAAGACCGTGTCTATATTGTTTTTTTTTTTTTTTAGGTTGGTTCATAATTTTCACCATACTACTTATAATTGTATTTTGAAAATTGGTTAAAAATCATTTGCTTACAAATTCAACTTTTTTTTATTCAACGTGAACTGTTAAGAAGGATATTTGTGTAAAAGTTACACTGTAATTATTATAATCACTACTTTAATTATAATAAATATAAATAATTAAAATAAAAACTTTAATGAAAACCTAAATAATAAAATCTTTAATAAAGAATTAAAGCTATAAAGAAATTTGAAAGTATTAACGAGACAATGTTGACGATGATACATGGTGATAGAAGAAAATATTTAAATTTAGACATAGTTTGACCAATTAATTTAGACAAGTGGTATGGGACATATATTTTCAATAAACTTTCTTAGTTCTCTTAGGGCATGTTTGTTTTGGGATGAGAAATTTGGATTTGGGATGGGAAATTCGGATTTGGGATTTCGAAACTCCACCCCCATTACAGTTTGAGATTTTGATTTAGGATTTCAAAATCCCACCCTATAACCCTATAAAAGTCAACTCTATAAATACCTACAAACCCTATATAAATACCTATAAAACTTATACTCCTATGCTATAAAGTTAAATCCTACCCTACATAAATCCCAAAACAAACACAAAACATAAAAAGTACTAGAATTTTGAAATCCACTAGATTTTGAAATCCGGATTTCAAAATCCTCAAAATCTCAAAACAAACATGCCCTTAAGTATTATATGGTCTACGAATCCATTCACTGGTTCTCAAAATATGTGTCCCTATAATGCTACTTATAAACATTGATATGACGTTCGATTTTTGCAATGGAATTAAATTTATTGTTAGAAGACATGAAAATCACATCATCGAAGGATAAATTATTTTGGAAAGAATGTTGGTAGTAAATTTTATCACGAAAATGACATTGAGTGTTTCAGGTGACACGACTCGCGTAAAGTTTCGAATGAGGCAATGAGGCTATTTTCTATTTTATAGTTTTTTGCAATGATCATAAATAAAAGTCAAGGTCAATCTATTTCCATGGCAGGTGTCTATATTTCGAAATCTATGTTCACAAACGGACAATTGTATGTTATAGCCTCTACAGTCAAGAACAAGAGTGAGTTCAAAATTATTTGTCTAAATTCAAATGGAAAAATATATAAACGTATGCCAAATGTTGTATATAAGAAAGTTTTACGCAATTTGTAATTTCACATATTAATTTATTTTATAAATAAAATTATAATTCTCTATTCAATTTCATATATACATGTTCTAAAGACTATTTTTTAATTAATAAATTAAAATATATAATAAATTTATTTCAACCCCGCGTAAAACGCGGGTCTTACACTAGTTAGTCTCTATTTGTATTTGGTAGACAAAAAAAATTATGAATTTCGATATAATCTTTATAATATATATTTGCAAACATTTTTTCCAGTCACGTGGCGCTCATTCATTGGTTTACCTCAATCTCTCTCTTCTTAAATCACTCCATTTTAAATCACTACAATTCTTTGATTCATGGATTGTGCAGTTTGAGTCAGTGGGAACAAGTTGAGATGTTACTAGAGCAGATGATAGATCACAGAATACCTCCGGATGTTGTAACATTCAATGGTATTATCAATGCTCTTTGCAAGAAACGGTTGGTCGATAAAGCTGGAGATGTACTGCTCATGATGATGCAGCTGAATGTGGTTCCTAATGTAGTCTCCTATAACATGTTGATGCATGGGTATTGCCTACAGGGACGAGTGGATGAAGCTAAGAAGGTTTTCAATTCCATGTCTAGCAAGGATGTTGGCAGCTATAACACTCTTATTGATGTATATTGTACCATGAAGAGGATAGACGATGCTATTCATATGTTTCTCGAGATGCAACATAAAGGGTTGATGCCCGATGTGGTTACCTATACTTCTTTATTAAAAGGGCTGTTTTGTGTCGGTAGATGCTCTACTGCCCTTGAACTTTTTGATGAGTTGCAATTTATCGGCTTAAACCCGAACTTCTATACTTACTGTAATTTGCTCAACGGATTGTGTCAGCATGGGCATGTTAAACAAGCTTTCTTGGTGTTAGATGAATTGGAGTGCAAAGGAGATCATCTTCATATTACTTACTACAATATCATCATGGATGCGTTATGCCGAGCTGGAAAGCTCCGTGCGGCTGAAGCTTTGTTTAATGATTTCCATTCGATCGGTTTAGAACCTGGTGTGGTGACATACAACATCCTAATAAGTGCATGTTGTCGAAATGGGCTACTTGAGGAAGCTAGGAAGGTTTTCAATTCCATGTCTAGCAAGGATGTCGCTCATGATATTTACACCTATACCACTCTAATTGATGGATATTGCACCGTGAAGAAGGTAGACGATGCCATCCATCTGTTTCTCGATATGCAACGTGAAGGATTGAGGCCAAGTGTGGTTACATATAATTCTCTATTAAAGGGGCTGTTTTATGTTGGTAGATGCTCTACTGCACTGGACCTTTTTGATGAGTTGCAAGCTGTTGGGTTAAAACCGGACTTCTATACTTACTGTAATTTGCTGAACGGATTGTGTCAGAACGGACATGTTAAAAAAGCTTTCTTAGTGTTAGATGAATTGGAGGGCAAAGGAGATAATCTTTATATTACTTACTACAATATCATCATGGATTCATTATGTTGGGCTGAAAAACTGCTTGCAGCTGAATCTGTGTTTAATGATCTCCAGTCAAGAGGATTAGAACCTGATGTGGTTACATACAACATCCTAATAAACGGATATTGTCGAAATGGGCTACTTGAGGCAGCTAGAAATTAAACCTTGTTTTTGTGATGGAACAAGAACGTCAAATGCCGGATGCGATTACATACGCTAGTATGTTGAGAGGTTATATGGGAAGGCAAAAATATGATGAAGCAGCAAAGTTTGTGGAGGAAATGGATGCACGAGGATTCAGTCCGGATTTATCCATGTTGGGCAAAAATATGATGAAGCAGCAAAGTTTTTGAATGATACTAGGTGGTCATCCCACGCACTTGCCTTCGTACACCCCTGGCTTCGTCCAAATAATTTAAATTATTTTTTTTCCCTGTGGCGATTTTAGTGTGTGGATATACATATATGTATGTATGTGTGTATCAAATTAAAATTGCATCAAGGGTAGGTTTGTAGTGTTTCTAAAGTTACTATATTATTAGAGATAGGAGAAAAGTTGGTTAAAATGTAAAACAGGGTTGTTGGTAAGTTGATGCAATTGCAGAGCAGCTGGATTCAATGGATTTTATATATCAGCTGAAAGGAAATTGGTCGAGGATTTTACCTACCTAGCTACGTTATGTCATCGATCGGTTTGCTTGTGTACAAGTGTATGATCGAACAAATAGTATGATAGGCGGCTATACACAATTCTTGTAATAGCTTTCACTTTTTGTATCCATTTCGAGTAATGTCAAGTTCCTTTCTCTAGGTATATATGTCTGCTTTATTATATATATTAGCCTTGTCCTTGTAATTTCAACATAAAGTTTTTTGGCAATCATTTGAACATCAAAACAAGTATCTATTGTTCAAGGTTGGAATGAGGTGAATTGCAGCCTTTGGAGTCATCATCATCTTGTTTAGTTTATGGTGGAAAATGTGAGAGAAAGTATGCAACTCTTATTTTTGTACAAGAGAAAAGAGATACAGGGAATTAAGTGAGTAACATTCAACACGTGTTCTATGCAATTAAAAAAACATGAAGATTCTTTGGGTGTTTTCTCTAAATCTGTTGATTTTAATCGTGATGAGAAAATGTCGATGATAACGATAACGATGCCTCTTCTTTCTGTCGTAGAATTTTGCATTTAGTTTCAAAACTTTTGCATATGGTGTTGTGCTTGAATGAGCAATCTTTATGTTATTCCCTATCATTCAATTCAATTGCACTAATTAGCTCAATCCTTTTGTAATTCATATGGCATCGATCGGTTTGCTTGTGTACAAGTGTATGATCGAATAAAGAGTATGATAGGCAGCTATACACAATTCTTGTAATAGCTTTCACTTTTTGTATCCATTTCGAGTAATGTCAAGTATATGACTGCTTGTTTTGAGCGTTGCGTGCATGTGAAGGGGTGTTAAAAGAATGTTGTCAAAATGGGCTACTTGAGGAAGCTATGAAGGTTTTCAATTCCTTGTCTAGCAAGGATGTCGCTCCTAATATTCATAGCTATAACACCCTAATTGATGGATATTGCACGTGAAGAAGATATATGATGCCATCCATCTATTTCTCGAGATGCAATGTAAAGGGATGAGGCCAAATGTGGTTACATACACTTCTCTTTTAATGGGGCTGTTTTGTGTTGGTAGATGTTCTACTGCATTGGACCTTTTTGATGAGTTGCAAGCATACTTAATGTAATTTGCTCAATGGATTGTGTGAGAACAGGCATGTTAAACAAGCTTTCTTGGTGTTAGATGAATTGGAGTGCAAAGGAGAGCATCCACTACAAGAAACAGGGGGAATAGCGACGAAAATTTTGCGACAAATCTAAATTTCATCGCTAAAATCAATTTTTAGCAACGAAATAGAAATTTTCATCGCTAAATTGTTAGATTTAATATTTGCAACAAAATTTATATATTTCATCGCTATATTAGCAACAAATTGCTTCATTTTGTTGTTAATAATCAAAACAGCAATGAAAATTATATTTCGTCGCTAATATTTTGCGATGAAATAGAATTTTTTGTGGCTAATTTATTGAAATAAATTTTTGCGATGAAATTAAAATATTTCATCGCTACTTTTTCAACAAATTATTTTATTTTGTTGTTAATAATAAGAACAACGATGAAAATTATATTTCGTCCCTAATATTTTAGCGACAAAATTGAAATTTGTATGACTAATTTTGTGGATTTAATATGATGATGGAAAAGAAGATGGACATAAAGATGAGATGATGAAGATTGGATGTAATATTTATTATTATTTTTTTGGAATTGTTAAAGTAAATTGATTTTTTACAATTGAAATTATTTTAAAAATTACAATATATATACAAAAATATATACATATATATAATTGTTACAAGTTAAAAATTAATTAATATATGTGAAATAAATTATTAAATGAGTAAAATTAACTAAATTAGTAACAATTGAATATATATATATATATATATATATATATATATATATATATATAATTAATATTAAAAACTGAACCAAAGAGCTGTCTGCCCGAGTGGTGGGCGTCCATCCACCCGGGATCAATTCCCACGAAGACCAAATAAATAATCATTTAAATAAAATGGGGGAAGGGGTATGTGGGTGCGGGTCGGGTCGGTTGGGGCGGGTCAGGTGTGGGTTGGGTACGAGTTGGGGCGGGTCAGGTGTGGGTTGTGTACGGGTTGGGTCGGGTGTGGGGGCAGGTTGGGTTGGGGCGGGTCAGTTGTGTGTTGGGTACGGGTCGCGGTGTGTGTGCGGGTTGGGTTGGTCGAGTGTAGAAGTGGGTTTAGAGAACGAGTAGTAAATCGGATATCCATAGCCAAATATTAGCGGCAAAAATATGAGTTTCATTTGCAACGAAAATAAAATATTTATCGCAAAAAAATTAGCCACGAAGTAAGGAGCTACTATTTTAGACACGAAAAAATTTGTCGCTAATTCTAATATTTTCGTCGCTAATGTGAGTTAGCGATAAAATAATTTTGTCACGGGATTTGTTGCTATACACCCGTCGCTAACGTGTTTGCGACAAATGTTTGATTTTCCTCGCACATATTTTGCGATGAAGCTCATATTTTCGTCGCTAATATTTTGCGATGAAACTTATATTTTCGTCGCTAATATTTTCCGATGTTGGATTAAATTGATCGAGGATTTTACCTACCTAGCTACGTTATGTCAACGACCGCTTTGCTTGTGTACTAGCTTTTTTTGTATACACAACTAAATATGCATAGATACTGTACGTCGAGCTTGCCAAGATACTCTCCCCGACTGCAAAGTTGTTTAATTACTCAACACTAAATTTGATGAAACAGGGAAATAGCATCATCAACATGTTTAATACAGCTGAAATCTACCCTGGGCTTATGTGAATTCGAAGAGAAGAAATGCAGATTAAACTTAGAAAGAAATGGATGAGAAAATCGTGTTTGAATTAATTGCAGAAGCAGCTGCCTTTCGAATCATGTTGTTTAGTTTAACGATGGATAATGGGAGAAAGTAGTATGTAAGAGAAAAGAGATAAAAATCACAGCATATCGGTTGCAGTGCAGAGTGACTAGTTTGTACATCCAAAGTGTTTGTTTGTTTTATTGTTGTACTATCTCTTTTTCTAAAACAAAATCAGAATGAGATTTTTTTGTAAATTTGCAATTTTAGAATCCTGAACAAAACAATCAAATTATAAACATTATTTTACTATAATACAAGTCAAACAAGAATTATAAACTTGGGAGTATGCTGACGTACTGCTCATGTTTGTCGAGTTTCATATGAATTACTCCTACTAATTAAAACATAAAATAAATAATAAATGACATAAGTATAGTATTAAGAATTTTAAACCAAGAGGAAATGACTGTGACTATATATAGCTTCATATATTATATGTTACACCAAAAATTAGTATAAGAAGGATTTTATTTACACTATTATATGACTCATGAGTTGATATGACTCCATAACAATCATGTTTCAATGGGCAAATTAACACACATGGTGCAACATCTCATGTATAAGTAGAGATGTTTATCAATGCTGGGTTAATAGGGTCAGCCCGTTTAACTCTGATTTATGCAGGATTAGTTTGATAAATCATAGGTCCGTTTAAATTCGGTTCTTTTTTGTCCGAATCGATTATCCCAAGGCCGAGTTAATAGGGCCGGCCAGTCCGCTAGCCCGAATAATTTTATTTTACACATATATACATATTCTGTTTTAGTAATGAAAAAAACCATTCACGCTCCACAATTTATATTTTGCACGATCTATTGCTCCCATAAGCCCATACTTGATATTACGACTCACACTTCAGGTTGGCCAACCAAAGAGTATTAGTTATTTTAATTTTAATTATTTAATTTTTTTTTCTTCTGAATTATTGATAGAGATTTCACAACTCAAATAATTAGGACACAATTATCACTTGATTTTGTCATTCATCGACGCTACAGTCAGCACGGAAGTCACAATAAAATCATTGACATTGCAACGACAAGTGAATCTAATTGAGTTTATATCCAATAGTAATTTTTTTTTGTATGAACGGACCTAATATATATGGGCCCGTTAATGGCCCGTAAATTATGTTTTAAAATTTTTGAAAATTATGTTTATAAAGCACGAAAAATATTTTTAAAATTTTTTGAAATTATGTTTTTTTGTATAAACTGAACTAAAATATTTATAAAGCACGTAAATTATATTTTAATATTTTTGATTTTTTATGGATTGAACGAGATTCAAGCTGGGGAAATGGTTGAATTTTCCAGCGGTGTGAAAGGTGCTTCTTCCCTTATGCTGTCTGTTGGTACTAGTAGAGTAGCATTGCCCCATAATTCAGAACCTCTATACCGCTTTTGGCCTTGGTGTCAACCTTTCTGAAACGAAGCCATTGTTCACGCCTTTGTCTTCGTTCAGGGCTTAGTCGTCCTTGCCCTGTTCTCTTATCAGTAGCATGCATGTGTCTTGGTCTCTCTTCTCTGCGCATAGGGTTACTTCTTTCATAACACAATTCCTAGGTAGAGCACCTACTACATCAATGACTCCTTACACTACAAGAAATTGTTGAATTGCCTACAAAATTTTCCAACGAAAATAATTTCGTCTTTAAATATTGAGAATTGCCTACAGATTGCCTACGGATCTTTATAAATTATTTTACACATTTTCACCCACGAAATTACCAAGGAAAAATCTGATGGTGATTTACCTACAAAATAATCCGTAGGTAAAATCGCATTTTCCTACCGAAACGGTTGTAGGTGATTTTTTTTTATTTACCAACGAAAACTTTCCTAGCTATTTATATGTATAAATTATTTAATTGTATTACCTACAAAATTAGCTAGGAACTTAAAAAATATTGATTTACCTACAAAATAATCCGTAGGCAAAATAGCATTTCCCTACAAAAATGATTGTAGGTGATTTGTTTATTTATTTGCCTACGAAAATTTTCCTAGCTATTTATATGTATAAATTATCTAATTATATTACCAAAAAAATTAGCTAGGAACTTAAAAAATAATGATTTACCTACAAAATAATCCGTAGGCAAAATAGCATTTCCCTACCAAAATGATTGTTGGTGATTTGTTTATTTATTTACCTACGAAATTTTTTCTAGCTATTTATATATATAAATTATCTAATTGTATTACCTGCAAAATTAGCTAGGAACTTAGAAAATACTGATTTACCTACAAAATAATTCGTAGGTAAAATAGCATTTCCCTACCAAAATAATTGTAGGTGATTTGTTTATTTATTTACCTACGCTATTTATATGTATAAATTATCTAATTGTATTACCTACAAAATTTTCTAGGAACTTAGAAAGGCAATAGTGTTATAACAAATAAACATATGAACTTTATTATGTCCCACGTCGAAAGAGTAGAAAAAACATAAGAGAAAAAACAATATAAAAATAGTAGTATTAATAAGTTAGTAACTAACAAACATAAATTTTTTGTCCCACATCGAATAAGGAGTACAAGAAACATGAGAGAAAAACATTATAAAAGGGGCCTAATGTGCACCTAAATTTGTATTTTTAAAATGTTTATATATTTTAACACTTTTTGAATCGGTTTTATGATCGATTCATGGTTGGACCGGTTGAACCGGCTGGTCCAATTTTGAATGAATTTAAATTTATAGTTGTAATGCATTTATTTTGGTCTCGTGAATTTCATTTGCAATTTTAAACATTGAATTAGGTTTCGTATTAGATATATTTAATAGACTTCCTATTTTTTTAAAAGGCCAGCCAAGAGTATAAAAAAATCTATCATAGATAAAATAGTCTTGACTTATAGTTATTTCCACCCCTAATTCCTAACTGTGCTAATACCGATGATCGAGTCAATTTAATTTTGGTATAAGAGTTAAAAAAAGAGAAGTACATACACAGATGCAGATACAGGGGAATCACACCATATGCATGGCAGAGTTTGTTTGTTATGTGATAGCTAATTAACATTCAACACGTGTCCTACCTATTTATGCATTGTGGCAGATCAACTTTACAATGCAACGAAGAAAAACATATTCTCCCTCCGGCACCAAAAGTGTGCTTATTTCTTTTTTTGAGTCCACAAAAAACGTGTTTATTCTATTTAAATAGTTAACTTTTGAGTATTTTTTCTATTTTATTAACAAGACTGAGTATCTACCAACAATATTCTTTACTCGTTACCTCACATATATTTTTTATAATTAAAATATGATTTTTTTTTTAAATATATATAAAAAAAAGTGAGCACACTTTTGATGGACAGAGAGAGTACTTGTTAACATACAACCATTCTATAATCTATACATTTGCTGATTATAATCATTTTCAACTTTTTTTTTTATGATTATTACAACATGATGAACACATTCTTTGGCCGTTTTCAACTTTTTTCTCACATCCACAGTCGTTTTTTCTCTAAATCTGTTTGCAATTCTCGAGATGATGCTCTTGCTTTGTTTGACAAAATGTCGACAAAGACGCCTCTTCCTTCTCTCATACAATTTAACCAATTGCTTAATCGTGTGGTCAATCTCAAAGAGTATTATACGGCCATTGGTCTCTTCAAAGGTATGATCTGCCATTTGGGAATTCCAGTAAATGAGTGTACTCTGACGATTTTAATCAAAAGTTATTGTCATTGTAACCGTGCCTCTTCTTATGGGTTCCCCGTTCTTGGCATCTTCTTCAAGCGCGGCTGTTCTCCGAATGCAATTACCTTCTCCACCTTATTGAGGGGTTTGTTTATGGAGAATAGGATTGATGAGGCACTTGAATTGTTTCTCAAGATAACAACACAAGAGCTGTGTGAGCTAAATGCTTTTCTTTATGGGAATGTGATTGACGGACTCTGTAAGAACATGAAGATCGACACTGCCCTGAAGTTGTTTGATGAAATGTGTCATAGAGGAATTTCACCCAATGTTATCATCTACAATTCTTTGATTCGTGGATTGTGCAGTTTGAGTCGGTGGGAACAAGTTGAGATGTTACTAGAGGAGATGATACACCACAGAATACCTCCGGATGTCGTAACATTCACTAGTATTGTCGATGCTCTTCGCAAGAAAGGGCTGCTCGATAAAGCTAAAGATGTAGTGCTCATGATGATGCAGCTGAACGTGGTTCCTGATGTAGTCTCCTATAACGTGTTGATGCATGGATATTGCCTACAGGGACGAGTGGATGAAGCTAGCAAGGTTTTCAATTCCATGTCTAGCAAAGATGTCGCCCCTAATATTCATAGCTACACCAATTTGATTAATGGATTTTGCTTCTTGAAGAAGGTAGACGATGTTATTCATATATTTCTCGAGATGCAACGTAATGGGTTGAGGCCAAATATGGTTACATATAATTGTCTATTAAAGAGGCTGTTTTGTGTTGGGAGATGCTCTACTGCACTAGACCAATGAGTTGCAAGCTGTTGGGTTAAAACCGAGCTTCTACACTTACCGTAATTTGCTCAACGGATTGTGTCTGAACGGGCATTTTAAACAAGCTTTCTTGGTGTTAGATGAATTGGAGTGCAAAGGAGATCATCTTCATATTACTTACTATAGTATCATCATAGATGCATTATGCCGAGCTAGAAAACTCCGTGCAGCAGAATCTGCGTTTAATGATCTGGATTAGAACCTGATGTGGTGACACACAATATCCTAATAAAAGAATGTTGTCAAAATGGGCTACTTGAGGAAGCTATGAAGGTTTTCAATTCCTTGTCTAGCAAGGATGTCGCTCCTAATATTCATAGCTATAACACCCTAATTGATGGATATTGCACGTGAAGAAGATATATGATGCCATCCATCTATTTCTCGAGATGCAATGTAAAGGGATGAGGCCAAATGTGGTTACATACACTTCTCTTTTAATGGGGCTGTTTTGTGTTGGTAGATGTTCTACTGCATTGGACCTTTTTGATGAGTTGCAAGCATACTTAATGTAATTTGCTCAATGGATTGTGTGAGAACAGGCATGTTAAACAAGCTTTCTTGGTGTTAGATGAATTGGAGTGCAAAGGAGAGCATCCACTACAAGAAACAGGGGGAATAGCGACGAAAATTTTGCGACAAATCTAAATTTCATCGCTAAAATCAATTTTTAGCAACGAAATAGAAATTTTCATCGCTAAATTGTTAGATTTAATATTTGCAACAAAATTTATATATTTCATCGCTATATTAGCAACAAATTGCTTCATTTTGTTGTTAATAATCAAAACAGCAATGAAAATTATATTTCGTCGCTAATATTTTGCGATGAAATAGAATTTTTTGTGGCTAATTTATTGAAATAAATTTTTGCGATGAAATTAAAATATTTCATCGCTACTTTTTCAACAAATTATTTTATTTTGTTGTTAATAATAAGAACAACGATGAAAATTATATTTCGTCCCTAATATTTTAGCGACAAAATTGAAATTTGTATGACTAATTTTGTGGATTTAATATGATGATGGAAAAGAAGATGGACATAAAGATGAGATGATGAAGATTGGATGTAATATTTATTATTATTTTTTTGGAATTGTTAAAGTAAATTGATTTTTTACAATTGAAATTATTTTAAAAATTACAATATATATACAAAAATATATACATATATATAATTGTTACAAGTTAAAAATTAATTAATATATGTGAAATAAATTATTAAATGAGTAAAATTAACTAAATTAGTAACAATTGAATATATATATATATATATATATATATATATAATTAATATTAAAAACTGAACCAAAGAGCTGTCTGCCCGAGTGGTGGGCGTCCATCCACCCGGGATCAATTCCCACGAAGACCAAATAAATAATCATTTAAATAAAATGGGGGAAGGGGTATGTGGGTGCGGGTCGGGTCGGTTGGGGCGGGTCAGGTGTGGGTTGGGTACGAGTTGGGGCGGGTCAGGTGTGGGTTGTGTACGGGTTGGGTCGGGTGTGGGGGCAGGTTGGGTTGGGGCAGGTCAGTTGTGTGTTGGGTACGGGTCGCGGTGTGTGTGCGGGTTGGGTTGGTCGAGTGTAGAAGTGGGTTTAGAGAACGAGTAGTAAATCGGATATCCATAGCCAAATATTAGCGGCAAAAATATGAGTTTCATTTGCAACGAAAATAAAATATTTATCGCAAAAAAATTAGCCACGAAGTAAGGAGCTACTATTTTAGACACGAAAAAATTTGTCGCTAATTCTAATATTTTCGTCGCTAATGTGAGTTAGCGATAAAATAATTTTGTCACGGGATTTGTTGCTATACACCCGTCGCTAACGTGTTTGCGACAAATGTTTGATTTTCCTCGCACATATTTTGCGATGAAGCTCATATTTTCGTCGCTAATATTTTGCGATGAAACTTATATTTTCGTCGCTAATATTTTCCGATGTTGGATTAAATTGATCGAGGATTTTACCTACCTAGCTACGTTATGTCAACGACCGCTTTGCTTGTGTACTAGCTTTTTTTGTATACACAACTAAATATGCATAGATACTGTACGTCGAGCTTGCCAAGATACTCTCCCCGACTGCAAAGTTGTTTAATTACTCAACACTAAATATCTTCTCCAACAACAACGTACAAGATTGGCATAGCATGCATGATGTATGGAAGAAAGTATTTGCTTGTGTATTAATTAATGTATGAGCTGAGTACATCAATTTTCAACAGTGAAGATGAGTACACAAAGACCATCATCCTTAATTTTGAAAATCAAAACCTTTGCATATGCTTTTGATTCCAAGCTAGACATGAGACTTTAAAACAAAGATATGCATTGGAAAACAAACCATTAAATAACCAGCTCGAATAAGAAAATTAATTACCCCAATAATTAGAATAGAGTAGAGTTTATAAAACTAAATTCAACTGTTGCAGAAAATTAATTGGATCCAAACACCTAACTAACTTACAACACATAAAGGAAATTAATCTTAATATCCTTAGGCACCAGTTTCTTAATCATTTCCAAAAGTGTTGCATTTTCACGGTCTCCATGCAGCTCTTCAATTAACAATGACATGGTAGTAGCATGAGCCCAGAAACCTCTTTCACACATTTCCTCCATGAATGCCATTGCTTCGGAAACCTCCTTTCTCCTTAACAAACTCTGGACAATAACATTGTAGAAGCAACTATTTGGTTCACAACCACCTTCCTCCATTTTCCCAATCAAAACTTTTGCCTCCTCCATTGATCCTTCTCGACAAAGCGAACCAACAATCATAGTATATATTCGAACATTAGGTTGAAGGCCCCTAGAAGGCAGTTCATTAAAAAGATCTATTGCAGCTTGAAGTTGTCCATCTTTGCATAATCCATTAATGAGAGTTCCATATGTAATTATATCAGGAAAGATGCCCTTTTCTTCCATGGAGTGTAGAAATGAAATTGCTTTAGCAATCTCCCTGTTCTTGCACAAGCCATCCAATAGTATATTATATGTAAATAAATTGGGACATACTTGCCGATCTTCCATATCTTTGAACAGCTTCCAGCCATCACCAAATCTATCTTTGTCAAATAATCCATGAATCATGCTGCTGTAGGTAATTGTATCATGCTTTAAACTTTTACGAGGAACTTCAAGAAAGAGACGCCAAGCTTCCTCTATTTCTCCGTTCTTGCAATATCCATCTATCAAACTGTTATAGGTGATGATAGAAGGTTTAAGGCCCTTCTCAACAATTGAATAAAATACTTCTTCGGCTTTACTCATATCCCCTTCCACACAGTATCCGTCTATCAGTGCAGTGTAAGTGATAATATCGGGACGTATATTTTGTTGCACCATTTCTTTAAGAACATCCTCAGCATCTTTCACCCTTCCTTCCTTGCAATATGCATCTACCAATATACTGAAAGTAAACACATCCTTAGGTATTTTACGCTTGGTCATCTCGTCTAACAAGCCTCCTACGTCCTCCCACCGACTAACATCACACAAGCCTTGAATAATCGAATTACATGTGACAACATTGGGTGAAATACCCTGCTCAATCATATGGGACAGAAGCTGCAGAGCATCATTCACCATCACACCCTTGCACAGCGCGTCAATTAATGCGTTATACACCTTGACATTGGGCTTCCATCGAGTTTTTTCCAAAGTATGAAACAATTCAACGGCAGGGGCAGTTTGCCCAGCTTTGGAGAGCCCATTAATCACGGTGAGAATAGTAACATCATTAGGCTCAAAGATTTTGAAGACCAAAAGCTTTTTGAACAACTTCTTTGCTTCGTGGACATTATCATCTAAAAAGTGTCCTTTGATGATTGTGTTGAATGTTGTGACACCGGTCTTGAAAATAATTCCCAGGATAGAGTAGGCAAAGTGTAGACGATTGAGAAGGCAATAGCAATTAATAGCAATATTAAAGGTGAAGTCATTTAGAGGAGCACCCATATGACGCATTTTGTCGAACACAGAGAGGGCAAGGGAATGGTGTTTCATGTTGACAAAGAGACTCAACAATCTGTTATATACACGAATAGAAGGCTGTGGGCGCATTGTTATGATTTCATGAAACAGGGAAACAGCATCATCAACATGTTTAACGTAGCTGAAATCTACCCTGGGCTTATAACGCCTATCCAAATTATGTGAATTTGAAGAGAAGAAATGCAGATTAAACTTACAAAGAAATGGACGAGAAAATCGTGTTTGAATTGCAGAAGCAGCTGCCTTTGGATTCATCATCATCATCATTATCTTGTTTAGTTTAGCAATGGAAAATGAGAGAAAGTATGCAAATATAATTTTGGTATTGAGAGAAAAGAGATAAAAATCACAGCATATCCGTTGCAGTGAAGATGAGAGTTGTAGTACATACAGGGGAATCTCCATTGCAGAGTTTGTTGTGTGATACCTAATTAATAATCAACACGTGTCTTAGCTATTTATGTATTGTGGGAGATCAACTTTACAATGCAATGAATTGAATGTCAACATTTATTTTATGATTAAAACATGAACACATTCTTTTGGCATTTTCATCCACAGCACAATCGTTTTAAAGGATTAATAAATATATAAACTCTAAATAGACTTTTATAATTCTAAAATTTATATGATAATAGTGGATACAAAAGAACTTATGAAATTGGAGTAAAGATTCAGACTGTTGAAATTAATTTCAAAACAAAGAGTTACTGAAGCATTATTGATGGTTGAAGCTGAAAGATAAAAAAGAGAAGCTCTAGAAGAAAGAAGAGGTTGCAAGTTGCAACAAGGAAATAAAAGCAAATAGAATTAGAAAATGAGTAGCCCTCCAAGAAGGGAAGAGAAAGAAATTAAAAGAAGCAATGAAGAAAAGAAAATGAAATTAGAAGAGGCATTGGAAGGTGAAAAAATGAAGAGAGAACTCCAGAGGAACAAGTTTACAAGTTGACAAATATTGTTCTCCAAATACAAGCTAGTGGCAGTTTGATAAAGTTATATTGTTGAAAGTGCTTGCATACGTGCCTCATACTTGTTGTTCTGTTTCCAAGTATGACTTCTTTTTTTGACATAGTTCTTGAAGTATTATATGGTTGATACTTGTGGAGATTTTTTTCATTACCTTACTTTAAGTTGATATAATTAGACTGTTTGAATTATAGTCTACGAAAAATCCATTATAAACTTGAACTAATCATCTTTCCAGTCATGCTAACTTTTTTGAGAAATTTTGTATGTGTCTGAAATTTTGTAAGTAAGTGTATTGTATTTATTCTTTTTCATGGTTTATGACCATCTTTGAGGAACTTATTAGTATTTGGTGTGTATTCGTATATGGTGATGTGAATTCAATGTTGCATACACAATTAGCTCTGAAAAATTTACTCGTTTCTTGATTGCTTTCTTTTGGACTCTTGACCTTTGGAATATATTGTTATATGATACCAGTAATGACATAATTTTAATGTTGTTAGGTACATGCCAACTTTTTTTGATGCATACATCATGGGGGTGGCAATTTTTGACACGACACGATAGCACGATACGAATCCGACACGAAAATTACGGGTTAGTGTTTGGCCTTATTGGGTTCATATCGTTGGACTTATATATACAGATTCTTATCGTGTCGTGTTCGTGTTTGGACTTATCGTGTCGTGTTACTATCGTGTCGACACGATAACACGATTTGCTAGCCCTAATACATCATAGTCAATGTGCAATTAATTATTATATGTCATATGAATTTCATTTATATGAATTTGTTTGAAATAAAATATATGATGGATTTGAAAGTGGCTCAATTTGAAGGAGATTATGGCAACCGCAAAACTTTCCACAATTTGCATGTTTAAAAATGCTCCACAGAACTAACTTAATATACTAGTTCTTGAAAAACACTTCACATTAGATATTTTGTAATGGAGCTTATATTAGTTTTTATATATGAAACTAATATACTTGTGGTTCACTGTTGATAAATTCTATTTTGATATTTGAATTAGTACTATGAAGGACAAATAAAGCTAGATTTGAATCATATTGAATATTAGCATTTTATGCGTGTAATAAAACTAGTGTGGTTTTTGTTGTTCGAAAATTAATATTACAACTTTTTTATAATACCATTAATTTTAGAATCAGTCAATAATGTTTTAAATACAATAAATATAATATTGTATTAAAAAATTAATATAATTATTCGATGCTAAGAGCTTTTTTTTTATACTAAAAAAATGCAATCTTTTATATTAATAAATATGTATTGATACAATAAATAAATATATATATAGTATCAAAAAAAACTTTAGGTACTATAAATAAAATGTAGTATAAAAAAAATACTAAATATTTTTTCGATACTAAAGGTTAAATCCTTTTAGTACTATATAAAATATTATTGATACTGTATATTTAGTATCATTAAAATTAATGATACTAAAAATACAATGTAGTATCAAAAAAATTGATACTATTATATGATACTAAATATTATTTTGATACTAATGAGTTCAGTCATTTAGTATTAGAAAACATTTATTGATACTATATGTTTAGTATTGGTAAAAGTTTATGATACTATAAATACTTTGTTGTATCAAAATATTTAATACAATAATCCGATACTAAATACAATTCTAATATTAAAGAGTTCAATTCTTTAGTATCAGAAAATATTTATTGATATTATACATTTCAAAACACTTTTTCTAACACAATTTCTTTAGGATCGGGAGTATAGGTATCAGATGTGTATCAGAAATAAATTTGATACCAATACTCTTTGGTATCAAATATTTCATCTTTGGTATATAAAAAAAATTGGATGCTAGACATTATTTGCATTAGTAAAAGTATGACATCTCTTCTACATCATGTGGAGGTACGTGGGATGAATCAAGAAGCTAATTAATTATGTAAGGTACCCTCTTGCTAGAGCGCTGGTAGGACTTTTTCTAGTTCAGCGTGTTGGATCGAGCCTCCGTCTATTGTGGTATGCCTTTCTGTTGAATAAAATGATAAGTGTTTTAATTTAATACCAAAACCCCCTGAGACATGCCTAGTCATAATTGATTATGTTCTAAGAATGTTAGAACATATAGCATAAGGCTAGATGAGAAGCTGAAATGTTAGGCAGCTCTTAGTTTATTAGATACACAATTTGAGGGGGAACACATGCCTTTAAGTCTATCAAGATCAAGTCCCCTCAATGCTCAAATTCTGGAATGATTGCCAAGATCACTGAAGGACAAGCATGCTGATCAGGAGAGTTGTCCAGATGAGTTGTCTCAGCACAATTAAACCAGAACAAGTATTCTGAAGCTTAAGATCAACTATGCTGAAGAAATCAAGACAATTAAACCCTAAAAACCTTCCAAAGATCATACTAAGATTACATGCGAAGGAAGCAAAGGGAAAGAGCCAAGTCATCTGAAAAGAGCAAGCCAACTATGCTGATAAGCAAGTCTGCTGATAGTGATAAGCAAAGTTGACCATTTGATAAGGAATGTTGTCCCATCATTGGATCAACCTTCAGAAGCCATGTCCATGCTTAAACAAGTGAATCTTGAAGTCAGACATTGGGAAGAGTGCTGCAGAATGAAGACAAAGTCTATACAGCCGTTTATTTCCCAAATGAGGACATGTCACTATCAACAATTTGTCTTCTAAGTTGAAGGACTCAAAGAAGACATTTATAGCAATTTGGGACTGCCTCTCCAACGGGCAAATCCTCAAATTTGTCTATAAATACAGAAGTGTGAGGGCCATTTTGAAGCATCCAATCTACATCCAACTAAACAACTCACTGAAGTTTCAAAAGTCCTCAAAAGACATGCTTAGTCTTGAAACACTTCTTCTAAGCTGAATCTCACTGTATATCCATACAAAGCTTAGAGAGATATCCTATCCTTATACACTAATCTTCATTGTAAAGGATATCTCATTAGTTGGAACCTTACTTCAACCCTTATACATTTCAAGTGAGAAAGTGAGAAGGTTGTAGTAGTAGAAGTGGTAGGAGCTGACTGTTGAAAGAAGAACAGTTCAGTTCTGAGTTGAGAAGAGGGTACTAGGACTCTAGACATCCTAGGGATCAATTCACCAAGGAGTGGTGTTCTTGATCAAGTGCACCTTGGCACTATAAAACAAGTTAATTCCAAGAGTGAAGGAATTATCCTGTTAAATCAGGGAAAGTGGATGTAGGAGCTTGAGTCTCTGAACCACTATAAACTCTTGTGTTGATTTACTTTTAAGTACTTTCATACATTCAACACTGCACACAAAACTGATCTTTAAAAGGACAAACATTCAAAGATTGTGCAAAACTGATTTGGACAAGTTCCCTGAAAAAATGGATTGATTGATTAAGTGATTTCAGAACTTAAAGGAGTTTAAAACTAAAGGGCCAACCACTAATTCCGCACTTATAACTAACTTAGATAGTCATTCAACTAAGTACTCAATAGTACTTAGTAGCTTGGTTGTCTCTAAGAAGTTATACATCTTCAGCAGAGTTGTCCAAGACAATATTACTGATCTCTAGTTTGATCATATTTGAAAACGAAATTGAATACAAGTGTATTCCCCCCCCCCCCCATACACTTGTTATATACTCCCTTCAGGACCAACAAGTGGTATCAGAGCAGGGGTTCAAAAACCACTGCTTCTGAAAATCCATCTTGATTTTCAAAATCACATATCTAGTGTGGTCACTTAACTGATCTATCTGAAATCCTATTACCTGTTGACTAACACTTTATCTTTGAGAAATGTCCAACAACAATGCTGTTCCTCATGATGTTGTTCAAGGAATCAACAATATGGCCATCAATCCTGTCAACCAGATATCACACCGCAAATTGCCCATGTTCTCAATTGACAATTACGATTTCTGGAAAATCAGAATGAGAGCTCATCTTGCATCTCTTCATACTGACATGCTGAGAGTGATTACAAGAGGACCCTATGTGTTCACTCAGCTCAACCCCAGATTGACTGATGAGCAAAGAGCAGACACAAGGGATGTAATTCCTAAGGATGAAGATGACTTCACCTCAGAGGAGAAGAGAAAGGATAATCTGAATTATCTAGCCATGAATACTCTCTATCAAACAATTCCAGATGCAATCATGGGAAGAGTTTACCACTGCACAACAGCCAAAGAAATTTGGGATACTCTTGCTGAAATGTGTGAGGGTACAGAAAAGATAAAAGAAAACAAGCTCCAAGTGGCTGTGCAAAAATTTGAACAATTCTCAATGGAGTCAAATGAGTCCATTGAGAAGTTTGCTGGTAGATTTACAGATGTGATGAATGAAATCAACTTATTGGGCAAGGTGTACTCCAAGAGAGAAGTTGGATTGAAGATCTTGAGGAGTCTCACTCAAAAGTGGGATGTTTATGCTGTGATGATGCAAAACACCAAGGATCTCTCCACCATGCCCATGCAACAAATCTTCTCAGAACTCAAAGCCTATGAGTTTGACCTCAATAGAAGAAAGTCAGCAGAAGAGTCTTCCTTACCAGTCAAAGGAGTGGCATTCAAAGCCAAAGATGCTGAACCTGAAATGCAACCCACTCCAAGATCATCAAAGTCAGTCTCTAAGGATGAAATGAAGGAAGAAATGGCTCTTATGGCAAGGAGGTTTGATAAACTCAACTCAAGGTTTGGTAGATACAAGAAATTCTACCAAGACAAAAAATTCAGGAGAAGGTACAATTCTCCTAAAGCACAGGCTGAAGACAAAAAGCCTGAAGAGAAAAGATCAGAGGATAAGTCCTCTGATAGGAGAAAGTCCAGCAGAGCTGAACCTTCCTCATCTAGAAGGAGGGATGATCCAAAGAAAGATGATGATGAAGATCTATGCTACAACTGCAAGAAGAAAGGGCACTTTCAGTATGATTGCCCTGAACTCAGCTCTAAGGAAAGAAGAGAGAGGCAAGCCAAAAGAGATAGGAAGTTCACCAACAGAAAAGTTATGATGGCTGGTGATGAATCTGACAGTGCTGAAAGCTTCAACTCTTCTGATGGATTGTTCTCAAACAGTGATGATGATGATGATGTGTGCAACATGGCTATTGAGGATGATGAGGTATCCTCCACTTCTAGCTCACCATCATTCTTATCACAGAACACTAGTGAAGTCAACTTGAAACTTTCCTTTGGGAAGTTGATGGAAGATTTCACTAGATTACAAGAATTTCATGATAATTGTGTGAGAGAAAATGAAAGGCTTTCAATTGAGCTTTCAAAACCTGCTGAGACAGTAGTTGACATTAAATCTACTAAGTCGTATCAACAAGTCTTGAGAGAGCTTGAGGAAGCAAATCTCAGGATAGTTGACCAACAAAGACAGATTGATGATCAACTGCTTTATCAGAAGAGAGAAGATTTTGAACTAAAAATTGTTCAAGCAAAGTTTGAAAACCTCTCACATGAGTATGGCATTCTTAAATCAAGTGAAGAGAGCCTGAAACTAAAGATGTCTGCGTTGAACAAATCCTCTAGAGCAATAGAGAAAATTCAAAGTTATCAAAGACCTATGGCTCAAAGAAGTGGATTAGGTTTTGATCCATTTGAATCTTCACCTTGTCTTAGTGTTGCTTCCACAAGTAACACTAAGAAAATCTTTGTTAAATCAGTGGCACAACAAGCTGAAATTGAAGTAATTCAACCACTGAACAAAGGGAAGGGCAAAATGAATTAAATGCCCACTCAAGTGCTTCAGGAGACTAGGCCCAAACCTAAGGAAAAGGTCAAGGCTCCTGAACCCAAGAGGAATGTTGGTCAGCAGGGTAGACCCAATGGTAGGGCAACCCTCCTGAACAATGTTCAGAGGAGTTATCCAAGGTATAATCAGCCTAGGTCAACTCTTCTGAGAAAGCCTCAGCTGAATAGACCTAAGGACAACCATCCTCAAAGGCAGAATAAAATGAGACAACCAAAACCCTTCATGCCAAAGGGTAATGGTCATAAAAATGTCTTCCCTCAAAGATTTCATCAAGTTGCACAAAGAACTCATAAGTTCAGGAGATTTGACAACTCTCCTGAAACTTACAGGGTTAATACTTTCACACATACTTTCCCAAAGGCATTTAAGGGAAAGACAGTGTATGTTGATGCACAAGGAAAACAACTTAGCCACCTTGAATCAATCAGGGTAATTAGGCAAGTTTGGGTTCCTAAAGGTACAGCTAACCTCTCAGGACCCAAAATTCAAAGGGTACCTAAAGCTTGCTAAATGCAGGTACCTATGGGCCACAAGAAGATGAGGAGTATGAGCAAAAAGTCAGCATGGTACCTTGACAGTGGATGCTCAAGACACATGACTGGAAACAAAGAACTCCTCACTGACTTCACTGAAAAAGAAGGCCCAAATGTCACCTTTGGAGACAGCTCACAAGCAACAACAAAAGGTTATGGTACATTGATAATTGGTAATATCAAGGTATCCAATGTATCTTATGTGGTTGGTCTCAAATACAATTTGTTAAGCATAAGTCAGTTTTGTGATAAAGGTTTCAATGTTGAGTTCTCAAGTGGAAAATGTCTAATCAAAGATAAAACTCAACAAAATTTATTGACTGGAACTAGAAAAGGAAATGTGTATTTTGCTGACTGGGACAAGTCTACTGATGCTGCATGTTTCATTGCTAAGAGCTCTAATGAACAAAGCTGGTTATGGCATAAAAGACTAAACCATCTGAATTTCAAATCAATGAACAAACTCGCTAGAAATGCATTAGTTAAAGGACTACCTAATGAGATTTTCATTAAAGAAAGAAGAAATAGAACTCTAAAAGAAGCTGTTAGAACCTTAATTGCTGATTCTAATTTACCTAAGAGGTTTTGGGCTGAAGCCATAAACACTGCATGCTATACTCAAAACAGATGTTTGATCACTAAGGGGCAAGGCAAAACCCCTTATGAACTCTGGAAAGGAAGATTGCCTAAAGTGTCATACTTTCACATATTTGGTTGTAGGTGTTTCATTCACAACAATGGGAAAGAGCAGTTGAAAGCTTTTGACAGCAAAGCTGATGAGGGGATATTTCTTGGATATTCCCAAATCAGTAGAGCTTTCAGGGTGTACAATTGCAAAACCCTAATTGTGGAGGAAACACCTCATGTTGTGTTTGATGAATCCATCATTGAGATCAGGAACAAAAAACCTGGACACTGAAGAGATTACACAAAGAACAACCAAACTGAGCTTAAAAGACAAGGACACTGTGTTCATAGATGTTGTCCAAGCCAATCTCCCTGAAAATGCTTCACTGGACAACAATCCTGAGGCAAACCCCACTGAAGGAAATGGTGAACTGAATGACCCAAACCCAGTTCACACCCAGGTAACAACTACCAATGAAGAAGCAGACCCTGCTGAGGTAGTTAATGAATCTAATATTCCAGGGGGAACCATAAATGTTGAAAATGCCAATGTCCCTGACATTGAGGACAACATCCCTGAATATGATCCTGAATTAGATCCTGCATTCAATTATCTTGAATTCTATAACACTGGTGACTCAACTTTAGTAGAGGACAACTCTACTGAAGGGATCAGAAAAATAAGGACTTGGTTGTCTGACCATCCTACTGATCTGATACTTGGTGATCCAAGTATAGGAGTCAAAACCAGAAGATTTAATGGTGAAAGTGCTTTGTTTTGTTGTTTCCTATCAGAACAGGAACCAAAAGACATTGATGAAGCACTTCAAGATGCAAACTGGATCACAGCAATGCAGGAAGAGCTAAACCAATTCACCAGAAATGATGTTTGGGAGTTGGTGGATAGACCTTCACATCAAGATGTTATTGGAACCAAGTGGGTGTTCAAGAACAAGAAGAATGAGAATGATGTGATTGTCGGAAACAAGGCCAGATTAGTAGCAAAAGGCTACTGTCAATCAGAAGGCATTGACTATGATGAGACCTTTGCACTTGTGGCAAGGCTAGAGGCAATCAGACTCTTCCTAGCCTATGCAGCCCACAAGAGGTTCAAAGTGTACCAAATGGATGTCAAGAGTGCCTTCTTGAATGGAGTCTTAAAAGAAGAAGTCTATGTGGAGCAACCACCTGGTTTTGAAGTTGGAAACCAAGTCTATAGACTGAAGAAAGCTCTATATGGACTCAAGCAAGCTCCAAGAGCTTGGTATGATACTCTGTCACAATTCCTCTTGGACCATGGCTTTACCAAAGGAACTGTGGACAGAACTCTCTTCAGAATCACTGAAGGAGAGGACATCTTGCTTGTCCAAATATATGTGGATGACATCATATTTGGATCCCCCAATGAGAAGCTGTGTGAGAAGTTCTCCAAGCTCATGCAAAGCAAGTTTGAGATGTCCATGATGGGGTTGATGAATTTCTTTTTGGGTTTGCAAGTCAAGCAATCAAATGAAGGAATTTTCATCAACCAAGCTAAGTACACCAGAGAAATGATCAAGAAATTTGGGTGTACAACCAGCAAGCCAGTAAGGATTCCAATGAACACAAATTGGAAGATGGATCCTGATGAGAGTTGTGTTTCAACCAACTCTACTGAATATAGAGGAATCATTGGCTCACTCCTCTACCTCACAGCCAGCAGACCTGACATCACCTTTGCAGTAGGCGTTTGTGCAAGATTCCAAGAAAATCCTAAGAAAAGTCATCTAGAAGCTGCTAAAAGGATCTTGAGGTATCTCAAAGGCATTGAGAATCTAGGCCTTTGGTACCCTGCTGATGACAACATTGAGCTCACTGGCTACTCAGATGCTGATTATGGAGGTTGTAGAATTGACAGGAAGTCCACCTCTGGGACATGTCAATTCTTAGGGAACAAGCTCATTTCTTGGTTCTCTAAGAAGCAGAACACTGTGGCCACCTCCACCACTGAAGCTGAATATGTTGCTGCTGGAAGTTGTTGTGCTCAGATTCTTTGGTTGAGACAACAATTAAGAGACTACAATGTCAACTCTACTGAAGTGCCCATATTCTGTGACAACAACAATGCAATTGCAATATCACAGAATCTTGTATTGCACACTAGATGCAAACATGTGGACATCAAGCATCACTTCATTAGAGACCATGTGGAGAAGAAGGATATCAAGTTGGTAAAGATCCACACAGATCATCAAAAAGCTGATATATTGACAAAACCACTTGCAGAGGCAAGGTTTCTGGAACTATCAGCAGAGTTGGGTCTTCTTGATCCAGGGAAGTTGGACAAATAAGTCCAAAGGAGTTAATTGATCAAGGGGGAATTAAATCCAAACTTCAGCAGACTTGGTCAAGTCTACTGAAATTCAGAAGAGATTACCTCAATTCTTCAGGACACTTGTCCATTGAAATTCAGGACAATTGTCCACATTATCCCAGGACACTTGTCCATGTAGGGTCAGATAAGTTGTATTGGCTATCAAACAACCCTTTGTTTGATAAGCACCTATTTTGGGTAATCATTGCCTATTTCAATATCTGTCTCATTCCTTTTCAAGATATCACCTTTTCAAGGATTCAATTTGTCCCCTACCCAAAAAGTCGCTTTCAATGCATTAAATGCCATAATTTAACTCTTGTTTGCATTAAACAGTTCAAGACATGATCTACCTTGATAACCCCCCAGCTTTAAACTAACATTAAAACTCCTCCCACGTTTTGAATAAAAACAGTTTTCACTGTTACATTGGTTTTTGACCATTGGATCAAAACTGGCCAACTCCCCTGAAATTGATCTTGGCCGTCCATTCTGGATTTCCACATTTGTTAACCGTTGAATTGCCTTAAGACTTCACCTACTCATTGACATACATTCATTTTGGAATATTCACAAGTCTTAAGGAGCCATACTCACTTCATTCTTCCCCACGCAAACAAATCTCTTTGAAACCCTAGTTTTTCTTACTCTTTCAAACTCTCTCAAAAACCTTCACTATTCTTCAATGGCTCCTAAAGTTAGAACAGAAATGATTGTGGATTTCACAAACAAGGACTTGGACCTTGATTTTGGCTATCTTAGCCATAAGAACAATCTTATTTTTGAGCCTATTCTCTCTTTTGAGAGTGAAGATGCTGAAGTCACTCCAACCTTGAGATGGTTGAAAAGAGCAGGCCTACAGAAGTTTATGCAAGAGAAGCCTAATTCTTTCTTGGAAACCTATATGGCTGACTTCTTTGCCTTCTTAAAGTGGAGAGGAAAGCCAGAAGATGGTGAGGTCACCACAAGGCTCTCCTACAGGGCTGAAGGAGAAGAAGAGGAGAGATTTCACAAGGTGAAATTATCTGAGGAAGATGTAGATGCTGCATTTGGATTGCCTTCAGAAGGAAGGAATCCTGAGTTCTATGGAAATGGCCATGAGGAAGAGATTGCACAAGATTGGCTCCTTGTTCTAGGACCAATTTCATCTACTCAACACAAAAGGACCCTTAAGCCTACGTTCCTCAATCTGTTTGAAGTAGTTGCAAAAAGCTTATTGAGCAACACTGGCAGCTTAGAGCAAGTAAGTGCTCCAAGAATCAGAATCATGGCTGCAGTGATAGATGCCAGTGATAAGGGCATCAAGTTTGATTGGAGGACCTTCATCCTTTCTGAGATGATGAAGGAAAAAGCCAAGTTCAAAGTAAAAGCTCACAACAAGGTTGTGCTAGAAGGGAAACTCAAGTATTGCACCAGGGCAAGCTTGTTGATTGAAAAGTTTTCCCACTATTCTCAAATGCAAACCTTTGCAAAGCCCCTTCCTGCCCAGAAAGTGTTGTTCAGAAAGCTAAGCAAGAAGACAGAGCAAAGGAAGATGTTGATGGCTAAACCTGCTGAAGCTAAGCAGGAAGAAAAGCCCAAGTTGAAGAAGAGAACAAAGGCCAGGGCTGTCAAAACAAAGAAGATGTCTCAAATTTCATCAGGAGAAGCCTCAGGAGCATCAACTGAAGTTGATGAAGTGGCAGAAGAGGGAGTGAATGTGCCTTCTGACCACTCAGAAAAGTTGAGGCTAAAGTATAATGAAACAATGCAGAAGAAGAAGGGTGATAAAAGGCCCAGGGAAGTTGTCCCTGAGAAGGAAGTAGAGGGCAGTGGAAGCAGTAGGGCAAGCAAGAGGAGAACCAAGCCCACTGAGAAGGTGCTGGAACTTCAGGAAGAAAGGTCCCTTCAAGTTGCTCTAAGGGAGAGCAGGGCTGAAAGCAGGACAAAATCTAAGTCCAGGACCAACTCTTCTGGTTCTGGAACCCCAGAGTCCAAAGTCCCTGAAGGCCAACCATTAGAAGCCAACCTTCCTGAAACCCAAAATCCTGACCCCAACTCCCCTGAAACTCATGTTACCCCTTCCAACCAACCTATCACCCCTGTCAATCTTACTAAGAGATATTCTCCAGAAGGGAGTGTGCAAAGAAGTGGCATTGATGTGCTTGCAGACTTAGCAGTGGATGAGACAAAGCTCCTGTCCCCTCTTGACTCATCTATGCTAAATTATTCCAAACTCTTAGAACATGCACTTCATGAGCCAACCCCCCTGAGCAAAGCCCCCTCAGAATCATTGCTCTTAAAAGCAACTGAGGTACCTTCAATTGAGCTCAACCCTTCTGAAACCAACCCTCCTGAACTCAACTTGCCTGAAGCTGCACTTAATGAAACCACAGCCAACTCCCCTATAGCCCAAAGTTCTCAATCTAATGAGAATGAGGAGGAGTATACTTATGAAAGTATGCTCAGAGGTGGAGCTAGAGCTACTCTGGATAGCTTGTACCCACAGCTTACTGAATTTCCTAGAATTCAGAAGATGTTCTATGACTTGAGAATGCTAGTAGATGTCAAGGACAAAATAATGATGGAGATCTCTCAATTCATCCAAGATAAGGGTGCAAACTGGTGGCAAGTGGAGGAGAGTAGACTGATACACTTTGATGGTGTACTCAAGACAAGATTCCTCACTGATGAGGATGCTTTTGCCAAGTTAGTAGCAGCAAAGATTGATGAAGAAAATGAGAGAATTGCTAAGGGAATAAGGCATCCTGATAGCAGTTCAAGTGATGATGGCAATGATGACCCTTCAAACCCTTCCAACCCTCCTCAAGACAACCCTTCTGAACCCTCCCAGGCCAACCTCCCTGAACCTTCCCAACCCAAACCTTCTGAAACTAGCAGGTTCTCAGAACCTCTTGTTACCTATGTTAGGAAAGGCTCTGTCTCTTTAGAGGTGTTGACCAGAGTTGGTGACACAGCCAAGGACACATCTGCCAATGAAGGTTCATCTGAACCCAAGGCACAACCTAAAGATGTTGAGGTTCCTATTTCAGAGGCTAGTTTGATTAAGGCCTATTCAGTGTCAGAAGATTTGGACACTGGTCAGCCCTTGATCATTCAGGATGACACAGTGGCTGCTGATAGAAGCATTGTGATCTCCCCACAACTGCCAACTCTGAACCTTGTTGAAGGTGGAGTTGATGCAGGTTTAGAGGAAGGAGTTGAAAAGGATAATCTAGTTGAAAAACCAGAGGGTGTTGTGGATGATAGAGAGGTTGTAATTACTCAGATTGTGAGTGTACCACAAATAGAGGGTGGTATAAGTGAGGTAGGACAGGCTATTCTTGAAGTCAAATCTGAACTTCAAGAATCACTTGATGAGAGGAGGCCTGGTCCTTTGAGTGAGGACATCTTAATTGAAGGGAGAAAACAAAGAGTTGAAAATGAGAAGAAGGCTGCTGATGTATCAGAGTCTTATCCAAAAAATTCTGAGGGTGATGAGTGTTTATTTCCTAACCTCTTTGATTTGTCTAATATTGCAGGTATTTCCCTTGACCAAATTTTTGCAGATGAGTTCTTAACAGATGCACCCATTCAAGTAGATTCTGGATCAGCACAAGTCTTGCTTGGGGTGCAATCAGAAAAATTGGACTCCTTGGCTCATCAAGTCCAATCTGCTCATGCTGAAACATCTGGAGCATTGAATGAGCAAGGAAGAACTCTAGCATCTGTGGAGATGAGATTAACTAGCTCTGAAGATGTAGTGCTCCCTACATTGGAAGCAAGGATAAGTGGAGTGGAAACTGGTCTCCAAACCATTTCCACTGAAGTTCAAAAAGCCAAATCCACCATGGAGTCCATCTCAGAAGAGGTCAAGAAGGAACAGAAGCTGCTGAGAGATAATCACAATGCAAATGTCAAAGCTCTCAGACTGACTGTCAAGCAAGCCCTTGGAAAGAAGACAACACTTCAAAAGAAAAGAGCAGAAGAACAAAGGCTAGCAATGGTGAAAGCTGCATCAGACAAAGTTTCCCAAGAAGTGATGGCCAACATTGCTGAAGGTGTTGTAACCAATCTAACAGAGTTTCTCAAAGCCCAGTTGGATGCATCTCTAAGAACAACCTTGGAAGAGGTTGTTGAGCAAAAGATGAAACCTGTTCTAGCTTTCCTTAGCTTGAGCAGTGATAGAATGCAGAATATACATGATGAAAATGTATACCTGCTGGAAGAGATGAAATCTCTGAACCTAGCCCAATCCCTGATGGCAACAACCATGAGTGAGCTCAAGCCTCAGTGCTTTGATGCTGCCAAAAAGGGGGAAAGGGAAAGAGCAAGGGCAAAAGGTGCCTTGATTATTGGTGGTTCAGAGAAGGGCAAGGAAAAGGCTACTGAAGATAAGGGTAAAGAACCAGCAGTGCTGAACTTGGAAGATCTTGGAGAAGAAGAGCAGTTAGTCATAGCAATGAAGGCTTCTATGGCATCAGCACAGGAAGAAATGGCAAGGTTTCAGCAGAGACCAGAAGGAGAAGTTTCTGGCTTGGACAAAGTTGCTGAAGGTGTCCAAACCAGAGGCCAAATCAAGAAGGCCAAGGGAAACAAAAGAAAGGCTGAGACATTCACTGATTTTCCCAACAGCCTAGAACTTCCTCTTGAGTTCAGAATTGTGAAAGAGCCTACCCCCAAGAAGAACAAGACTGCTGAGAAGTCCAAAGCCGCTGAAAATGTCAAATCTGCTGAAATGACCAAGATTGCTGAAAAGACAAAGTCTTCTGAAACAGAAAAGTCTGCTGAAACAAAGTCCACTCAAGGTGTCAAAGCTGCTGAAGATGTGGAAGAGCTGTATGAAGAAGGCTTTGGACCTGGACCAAAGAAGACAAAAGTGGTGACACTGAATGATCCATCAAAATTGTTTCATGAAGGGTATGGCAAAAACCCTGAAACTCAACAGAAGCTGACCATGATGAAATGATCCAATTTTTTAAAAAATCATCATTTTATCTTACCTTTCACATACCACTTAATTACATATTCAAATTATTATTCAATTTTGCTCACAAATAATTATTTTATTCATGATGAAACTTACAACTTAAAAATACCATTATTTTATCTATATTTTCTTAAAATATGTATCCAATTCAATGAGAACAACATAAATGGTAGTAATATAAATGAAATTTAATATTTAAATTGAAATTGAAAATACATTTGATTTAAATATAGAGATAATTTCATTGTTAGTCAGGTAACTTATTACTTTTACATGTGAATCATTTATCTTTCTTCTTTATTAATTTTAGTTATATGATTTAGATCATTTTTTATTTAATTTTAATTTTTTAATTTTTTTGCTGAAATATATATATAGGGACGGAACCACCCATAGCTTAGGGTGGCCATACCTCCTCAACTTTTTAGTTAATATATATATATGTATGTGTGTGCACGTACTCCCTATATTACGTTATAAATTTTTACTTTGTTTTTGGTGTTTTAATTTAAAAAAATGAGGTGGAATAGTTTAAATGGTTAGAGCCCCATCGAAGGTCCTTTATTTGAGTTAGGGAAAGGAAAGAGTATATAATGTAATTAAAAAAAAATGATAAAATAATAAATGTTGTACATGTAATGTAATTGTGAGAAAGAAAATAATAGATTGGTATGAAATGCAATGTGATAAAATATTATATACTTATAAGAAAAGTATGACTACCTTTCTTTTCTCGGATGGTGGGAGTACTTTTTAATCTTAATTTATCTCTTTAATTAGTCAAAATATATTTTTAAATTAAAGGGAAGCAAAATGAAATTCACATATGTGAGTCGCGCATGCATGCAATTCCGCCATGAATTTTTTATTTATCGAATGAAAAACACCAAAATTTGACCTAAAATATGGACACCTGCCATATTACTAAAATTGATAAAGAAGAAATATAATTTTTTTTTCTTGAATAACCATGTAGGTCCCGAAATGAGAGAGGCAAAGTAAAACCTTTAGAAGGAAAGAGTGAATTAACTTTTTAACAAAATTATTTTTCGTGACAACTGACTGAACTGAGTAAGATAATTGGTGAAATCAGTCGGCTTCAATTAAAAGTTGTGCAATGGAACTAAATCAATCGTTATGAAACTTGAAAACCACATTATCGAAAGACAAATATTTTTTGGAAGAAATGCATGTTGACAGTAATGTATGTATCCCTAGAAATCGGTGAGTGTTTCAGAAGACACTAGAGGTTCGAATGAGACAATTCCATACTCTATTTTATTTTGCAATGACGATAAATAAAAATTAAAGTCAGCCCCTTTAAACGACAGGTGTGTACCTTCCAATACATGTGTCCACACATGAACAATTATACGTTGCAGTCTCTAAAGTCAAGTGCAAGAACAGATTGAAAAATATTTACCGCGATTCAAATTAAAAAATATGTAAACGTACAACAAATGTTGTGTATAAGGATTTTTTCGGAATTTTAAATTTGTATATTGATGTATCCTTGAGGGGTCTAAGATTAGAAGATAGGCCAAACATTATTTGTCGTGTATTTAAGTTAAAGTTTGATCGACTTATGAAGGATTTAAGGACGATCAAATATTTAGTAAATTAGATGCACATGTAATTTTTTTATGTTGCATTATTTATATTTTAATACTATATTTATATTTTAATGAATTTTAACCAAATATTATTTTGTTATAGTGGATTACACAATTGAGTTTCAAAAAAAGAGCTAGGTTTGTCCCACATCCACATATTATTGTTCTTGCTATGACTATAAATAAAAACTCCAATCACACGGATATTTATATGTTGCAGCATCTAGGGTCAAGAACAATAGTGGATTATAAATTTTTTACCTAGATTCAAATGGAAAAATATGTAAATGTACCAAAAATGTTTTTTTTTAAAAAAAAGTTTTCTGCAATTTACAATTTCATATATTGATTTTTTATAAATAAAATTTTAAATATTTTTCAGATATGTGATGTAATTTATATTGCTACAACATTTCATTTTTTATCTTTTACTAATAGAATATCAAATTAACAAATGTACAAAGAATACTTTTTAATTAATAAATTAAAATATATTATATTTATTTCAATCCCGAGTAAAACGCGGATCTTACACTAGTTTACCATATATTCCCAATATTTTGCAATATTTTCATTACGTAGTTGGTTCGGATGTCCATTACTCTACACTACAAGTCTACAAATTTGAAAGAGCAATTCTCCGAATTCTTTAATTTTGGCAAGAATGTAACCACTATAAATAATCATGGATTGTTTGGCAATGTACAAAAGATATTATGGAAGGTTCGAAATGATTTGGTACAATTAGAAGTCATCAACGTTGGGTAGATTATGGTTTTAGAGAGAAGGTAGAGTTTCTATCTCTAGAGAGTTGCTTCTCCCTTTCTTCACCGACCTCCGTCGCTGTCGCAGATCCGTCGTTCATGTTGCCGTCATCGGTCTTGTCCCTGTTGCTGCTCTGTCTTCGTTGTCGCCTCAGATCTATTGGTTTCCGCCTCTCTCCAATCTTCTGTTATTTTAGTTTTCGTTAGATCTGAGTTGTAGATCTGCAAATTTGGGTTGTAGATCTACAAATTTGAATTGTAGATCTGTAGATTTGAGTTGTAGATCTGTAGATCTGGTTTAGTTTCTTCAGTTCTTGTTTGGGATCAACGTAGATCTTGTCCGTAACGGAGCTACGGTGACCGTTCGGGTATTTCTTCGTTGATCCTATTTTATTGCTTTCTTAGGTAGTTTTGGTGCTTGCTTAGTTTTGTTTTAGTTTCTGTTGGATGTGTAGGTTGCGCAAGTTGTGAGACTTTTTTTGTTGGTTGGGCTCTTTGAGATTATCTTGAGAGCCCTGGTGCTATGGTACTTTTGATTCGGGTACTCGTGGAACTTTGTCTGCATATTCTGTTTCCTATTCTTGATATGAGAACACCTTAGTGTGGGGTTGTCTCATTTAAAGATTGGAGATCTGGACACCTGTTCAGGCAAAGGGAAGCTCGTCTTTCTTCTTCACTTTCTTCTTCACGCGATTGGAGTGGACGACGATATCCATTTTTTTGAGAAATGTCAAACAAATGTCCCACATCGGAAAAGGCACAAAGGATCATAAGCTATAAAAGGATGGATTAGTATCCCCATAATTCTTGTATATTAATTCCTAACACTCTCTCAATTCAAACAAATTATTTACCGTAGATACTTTGTAACACATCTTTTTCAACTTGTATCTCATATTCTCTACTTCATCAACTAAATCAAAATAACCAACTATATCTACATTTATGCAATGTTGAGGTCTAAGGGTTCCCCTTAGTACCATTCACAGTGTCAAACTTTCCACTATGTTATCAATATATAGAAAAATAATCTTCCATCTATAAAATATATATATATATATAAGGACAAAAAGAATGTTTATGTATTTTAAGTGCTCATACGCATAACACTCAAATACACAAAGTTAAAAGATTTCACTTACTTGGAGTTTTCGTAGGGTTTAAGATTTACAAACTTCACTCTACTTTCAAACGACACAACTTTTAGGGTTAGAAGAGAATCATTCTACTTTCAAACGACACAGCTTTTAGGGTTAGAAGAGAAGAATTTGACTGAGTTTGAGAGGTGGAAGTTTTATTTTAATTTTTATAAAGTTTTATTTTTATTTCTATAAAGTGTAATCTGATGTGGAAAATAAAAAAATAAAAAAGAATATGTTTAATCTGACGTGGCAAGCTCCGACAAGCCACATTATATTTTTTCGCTTTCAAGTAATGTTTTAATACATGGCCAAAATTAAGTTATTGCATGACCATAATATTGTCACTACAAGGCCAAAAGTGTATTATTACTATAAGTCTAAAAATATTCTGAACACTTAATTTTCGGGATAAATTTTTTTTGACATGTAGTTGTACACTTTTAGTCTTGTAGTGTTAATATTTTGGTCTTGTAGTAACAATATATTGATCATATGTAAACCACCTGCTTGCGACCCACTAATTTTTAAAATTACTTTCATTAGACATATTTCATGTATAAAATATTTCACATAAGTATTGCTCTTCATACAATTGAGTGTTCAGATACATGTTAATTTACATAATTTAATTTTAATTCAACAGTTGTCTCAATTAATTAAAACTCAATTTCAATTGTATAGATTCAATCAATTGCACTCAAGTTTATCATAAAACTTTTTCAAACAAATAAATAGGGCTTATGAAAGAGTGGAGAGCTTCTCTCTCTAGAGAGTTTCTTCTCCCCTACTCCACCGCCCTCCACCGCCTTTTTCGTCGAAGTCGACGACCACACCCTCGTCTATTAGCCGTGTGCCTCCTTACATCATGTAGATCCGATTATTTCATAGCTTTTGGTGTCGTTTTGCTGTTGCTGCCGCCCTTCCGCCGCCGCTGCCAAACTTTCTCTGTTTCATGACTTTCATCTCTTCTTTCGGTTTTGCTAGAATAAGTTTACAGATCCTCAAATCTACTTATTTCTACCTAGAAAACTCTGTCGCCGGTTGTTTAAGTTCCTTTTTAATGTAGTTTTTTCTTAGTTTGTTGTTAGGGATCAACGTATAAATTATTCATTACGGAGTCACGGTGACCGTTCAAGTATTTGATCCCGTTTACTATTTTTCTAGGTAGTTTTTTATCGTGCTTTCTTATTTAATTTTTCAGTTATTGTTTGTTGTTTTCTGGTGCGCCTTGTGTGCGTTTTTTCCGTCTTGGGACTCTGTTGTGATTATGAAACTCTTCTATGGTGGTAGGGCTCTTTTGAGATAGACTCGAGAGTTCTTGGGTTTTGGTGAGAGTTGGTACTTGGTGAAATCTTTACCTATTTATTTGTTTGATATTCTTGACATGAGAACACCTTAGTGTGGGCAAGGGTGGAGCCTCCTTATGATTAAGGAATGCTCCAGCCCACCCTAATTTTTGGAATTTTTTTTATTATATATTTTATTCGTCTTGTTTATTATTTGTACATTTTTTTTATTTAGATGTTACAAAATTACTTCTCCCAATACATAAAAAAAAAAAAAAAAGATTTTCCCATCAATCCATATTAGTTTTTGTTAAATTATTTGTAAAATATACATATTTAACTATTTACATAATTTAAAATTTCAATCAAATAACTTTCAAAAGTTTTCAGAACTTATCAACTATTTTTTAACTATCCAAAAAAATTAGTCGAAAAATAAGGTGCAATCGTATGCTCTAATCACGAGACTGGTCCACCTTGATTTGACACCTTTAGATACCACTGTCACGGTTAAACGAATATTTTCAATAATAAAGCATGTCAAGAGTGTTATTCGAAACAAAATGGTAAACAATTAATTTATCGGATTATATGGTTGTTAATATTGAAAGAGAATTGCTTGAACATATTGATTCTGATTTTATTATCTATAAATTATATGATTAAAAAATTGTATGCTGCAATTTATGTAAAAAAAAAATATATTATTTGTATATTGCATTTATTACCGTCCATCCTAAAAAAAAAATCTGGCTCCGCCCTTGAGTGTGGGGTTGTCTTGGATTAAAAATTGGAGATCTGGACGTTTTTTAAAGGCAAATGAAACACTCGTTTTTTCCTTTTTTTCATGATTGGAGGGGACAGCGATACTAGGATGATTCACATTCATTTGAAGATCAAGATCTTGGGCCGCGTGATGTTGTATTTTATTTGCCAAGGTCTTATATTTTATAAAGAATCGAGTTGACCAAAAGTTAACTTTTTTTTTTTAAAAGTGTATATTGAAAAGTGTAAATCATTATAATTAAAAAGTGCAACACAATATAACTGAAAAGTGTAAGTTGCTATTATTTTAAAAGGTGTAAGTCACTCCAGTTAAAAAGTGTAACAAACAACTCAATTTCTCATAGAGAGAGAGAGAGAGAGGGAGGGAGGGAGGGAGAGAGAGAGTAATATTTGCTTTATAAAGTTTTTTTTTTTTGGGGGGGTGGGGGGGGGGGGGGGTGTTGTCCAAAGATCTAGGAAGTAGGGGGAATATATCTATCAAATACAATCCTACTAGATCGACAACGACTTCTCCACTTCAATCATGTGAACTGGTAGAGTCCGCTCCTCTTTGAGCCAGAGAATGCGCTTGTATCAGTTTCGCTCTCGGGGTGTATATGAATTTGCACACTACAAATTCTCCAGAGGTTCTTTTGATGTCCCTAATAATGCAGTCCTCTGGGCCCACCATCTTCTTGCTTCCCTGACATAGAGCAACCGCAAGTTGGGAGTCCGTATGAATCTCGATGCGGCCTGAACTCCATTGCTTGGCTTTTAAAAGGCCAATCCAGATTGCCATAAGCTCGGCTCCCAAGGCCCCTCTCTGGGGACGGATCTTTTCCGCAAAACTAAATATCGTAGTCCCATCATCTCGGAAAAGTAGTCCTCCCACTCCAAATCTTCTGTCCTCCTTCTTATAGGCCCCATCGACTTCGAGAATAAATCTCTCCCCATCTTCTCTATCTTCTCTATCTGGAGTTGCCTTGGTTAAATGGCTGCATCTCAACTCCTGTTTGTTCTGATACTGGAATGCTTCAAGATAGTTAAGTGCTCTTTCTCCAACTTTCATATCCATTTTTCTCTTACTCCTCCCAACTTCATGTAACATTCTACACCTTTCCTTCCATACTCCCCATGATGTCATGACGGTCCTTTCAATAATTTCTTTACCCATTTCCAAAAAGATTCCTTCCAAGAGGTCATATGCTTGCGACCCTCTACCTCTTTTACACACAAATTTAAGGCCGGCTTGCTCCCAGATTTTCCTTACCTCTCCACAATGGAAGATAGCATGAGTAGTAGAGGCCAGCATCCCTCCACACAATTCACACCAGGGATCGATAGGGATGTGTCTTCTAGCAAGGTTCCCCTCTGTTGGGACGAAGTCCTTGCATAACTTCCAACAAAAAATCCTAACTTTTGGAGGCACGTTCATTTTCCATATCATGTTCCACCATCTTTCCCCCCTCTCTTTAGATGAAGGTTCCGCCCTCTCATCATTGTTTCTAAGCTCTTCAATCCCTTTTCTATATCCCGAACTCACCGAGTAATCTCCCATAGTGTCGTCTATCCAAAATCTCCTATCCTCGTCCTCCTTATTCCCCACCTGCGTACCAAGGATACACTCGGCCTCGAACGGGAAAAAAGCCAATTTGACCAAATCTTTTTTCCATTCTCTTCTATCATCGATAAAAAAATTGATATTTGAGGTAGCTGCAATTCTAGATGTTATTCTCCCTTTGTTCAACCCCTGGACCCAGGCGTGTTTGTGAATTTGAACTTGTTCCCCATTCCCAATGGTCCATCTCGTACCGCTTTCTAAAATATACCTGCTTTTACAAAGTGACCTCCATGTGAAAGACGGGCAGTACCCAGGATCAGTTTCCATAATATCCCCATGCTTAAAATACCGTGCTTTGAGTACCTTATTCAGGAGCGAGTCCGGAAAGTTAATACATCGCCAAATTTGTTTAGCCAAGAGTGCATCGTTAAAGACATGCATCCGTCTAAATCCCATTCCCCCTTCTTCTTTTGATTTGCACAAATCCTCCCATTTTTGCCAGTGCATCCGCTTACCTCCTTCCCTTTTTCCCCACCAGAAATCCGCCATCACATTCTCCATCTAAGTACACACTTGAATCGGAATTTTAAAGCACATCATTGCATATGTTGGAATTGCCTGTAGCACAGATTTAATAAGAACCTCCTTTCCTCCTTCTGAGAATTCCTTATGTTTCCAATTGTCAATCCTATTTTTGAGCCTTTCAACTAAATACGAAAACTGGATCTTCTTCGCCCTAATTGAGAAAGTCGGGAGCCCGAGGTATATCTGATGCCCTTGGGAAATACGAACGCCCAGCTCTTGCTGAGTTCTGTGCTTACGGCCCACCTCAGTGAGCGGACTAAAGAGGATCGTGGATTTATCAAAGTTAATCATTTGCCCCGACGCTTGTTCATAATCTTCCAAAATTTCGCGTACCTCTTTCCCGCTTTGATCCTTGTTTTTGAAGAAAATAACACTATCATCCGCGAATAAAAGATGCGAAATCGTTGGGGCTTCCCTAGCCACTTTAATACCCTCCAGCTGGCCCCTCGCGTCTCTATCATTCACATAGGAGGATAGCCCCTGGGCACAGATAACAAATAAAAACGGAGATAAGGGGTCCTCTTGTCTAAGTCCCCTCTCAGGTTTAACCTTACCTACCACTGTGTTATTGATTTTGAATTTCCAGAAAATTCCATTCTATCCTATCATATGCCTTGCTCATGTCAAGTTTCATCGCTACATATCCCATCTTGCTTTTATTATTCCTCAACCAATGCATACATTCATAGCCAATAAGAATATTATCCGCGATCTGTCGGTCCTTAACAAAGGCACTCTGATGCTCATCAATGATGTTAGGCATGATCCTTTGTAATCTATTGGCTATTGCTTTTGCTACGATTCGGTAACTTACATTGCATAAGCTGATTGGACGAAATTCCTTCAAACATGTTGGGTTTTTTACCTTTGGGATAAGGGTGATCCAAGTTTCATTCCAACTTTGAACATCCTTTCCGCAATTGAGAATTTCCAATACTCCTGTCGTAATATCTTCCCCTATAACCTGCCACTGCTCTTGAAAAAATCTTGCATTGAATCCATCCGGGCCCGGTGCCTTTCCCGGGTTTAGGTCGAACACGGCCTTTTTGACTTCATCCCTGGAAAATTTTCCATTGAGAAATCGCGCCATTCCGTCCGATATTATTGGCTCTGTATGTGATAAAATCTTTTCCAATTGTTCGTTGGATGGCTCGGTTGTCGAAAACAAACTTTTGTAGTATTCCGAAATAAGAATTGTAATGTCTTCCTTCGATTCTGCCCACGATCCATCCTCCTTCTGGAGTTTCTCGATTAAATTTCGACTTCTCCTCTCCGTTGCCCTTCGATGAAAGTAGGTGGTGTTTCTATCTCCATTAACCATCCACGTCGTGCGTGCCCTTTGCTTCCAAAATTCCTCCTGTTGCGACAACAATTTTTCTAGCTCCTTATCTAAAATTAAGCATATGTTTCCAATTCTGTGCTATTCTATGGGGGAGACGGGACTCCATAATAAACAAAATAGAGGGTTTATTTAGGGCTATCATTTGCCTAACTTTCTGGAACGCGTTGGGACCCTTCAAACCCCTCGCGTTCCAACAGGTAGTGATCAATGATGGGGGAAGGGAGGGGTGCCATCCTCCGCCGCCATGTTCGAGGCTGATCCCTCTTCTTCACTCTTGTGGCGCTTCTGTCTCGCAGTGCCCTTCCCCTCATCCAATTCCTCAACCACCTCCATATCCGTGATAATCTTCAGAGTTCCAGTTGCATGTCTTCCTCTTTTGCTAGTTCCCTTGGGGTATGCCTTGTACAAACTCAGCTTCTTACCTTACTCCGAGAGTGCCTGCTGCTCGGCCGTCATTACGGCTTTTCCTTTGTCTTTGTCCTGGGCTTTCCTCAGTAGGCCCTTCCCTGCTCCGATCCCCACTCCTTCACTGGTATTTCCCATATGCTCATTACCCATCAAAGCCGCATAGTAGTTAGCTTGCACGATACCCTCCCATTCCGCTCTCATAGTCTGTTCCACTTCCGCCATATACCTGTGTTCATTTTGTTGTAGAGTCGTATGAGCCTCATCCTCCAGTACCGAGTTAGCAAATTGCAATGCCTCCTGGCTCGTCTCCTGGTTCTGATTATGCCACTCCTCTTCAGCCAAAACCAAGCCACCTGCCCTTGCATTAGGTCTAATGACAATAGCATTTGCCTCCCTCCGCCTCTCCTCCCTCTGGGGCTGCTGCTGTTGTTGTTCCGGAGCTGGTTCCGGAGCTCTGGCTCCAACAATATTCCTAAGGTGCTCATATTGAAGTTGGCATAACCCACGCTGTCCATCCGCCCGGAGCCATATCGGAAACTCATGAAAACCTCCCCTTCTTGGTCCCTCAATCTGATATCGGATCAAACAATCTTTCTCATTGTGAGATAGCAACCCACATCGATAGCAGAATTCTCCCAGTTTTTCATACCTAAGAGCGACGAGAATAGCTTCCCCACGAATTGTAACATTGGTACTACGATTTAGAGACTGATGGAGATCCATTAGAATTCTGACACGGAGGCATCTTCCTCATGCCGCCCCCAACTCCGGGCAGTCCACCTCAATAACATCACCAACCATTTCCCCCAGCCGGAGAGCTAAAGCCCTCGTCATACAGAAAATAGGAAGGCCATGGAATTGGACCCACATTGGAATGCGAGTGATGATAAGATCCCTTGGAAGTTCATCTCCTTGAAGTTTGGACAGCACCAACATTAGGCCGTTGACGATCCACGGTTGGCGATAAAAGGCTCTGTTGTAGTCAGCTTCCTTCTCAAAGTCCAGCATGAAGTATCCATCGGCCACCAGAATGATTCTCACAGCCCCCTCCGCTTTCCATATCCTTCTCAAAGAGTTGAGATTCTCGTTCAGGCTTTGAGGGCGACGAATGGTGAAATGCCCTAGGAGGGCGAACTGTGGGATGGCCAATTCCTGCTCATTAACGTGAATGTTAGCATCTTCGGCATCCGAAATCCTAAAGTTTCGAAGTGGTTCGTTGAGTTGCTCAGCCATCTGGGAAATGAAAGCAGAGCAAAAAGGGGAGAGGAGGCACAAGAAAGGGTTGGAAGTGAAGAACTGGAGCTGGACTCCCTTCCTATAAATACCCCCAAAAACCTTCCTTTCGACCAATCCCTTGAAAGCAAGTAGCCCAAGAAACCAGGTGATGATAACATTCTTCTCGAAAAACCACCTCCATATGAAGAGGCGTCTGGGAATAATCAAAATATCGGCGTAATTAATCCGCTTAATCACGCCACAATCCGGCCAATAACTCCGATAGGCCTCCCTTCCGACAAATTGAATGTCATACTTCAAAAGCCCTATAATTCTAATGATTACTCGCCTCCATGCCTCAAACCCTAGGTACATCCCCAAATACGCTGTCAGAAAAGGGAATTGCACCTTCTTCTATGTGTAAATCGCCCGCATCCCTATGCCATCGCCTTTTCTCCGCGCGTGAGGCGCGTTCTATTGTAATCCTAACTTTTCAACTATGAATGAACTTGTTGACTTTTGTTGCTTTATAAAGTTTGTTTAAGCTGGTCTTTTGTTTAAGCTGGTCTTTTACGAGTTTACCATTTCATCATATCCTTTTTCAACTCCAAATCATCATCTTTCTAAAACCACCACTAAACCCCGCCGCCCCCACCACACGCGCCACCCCCGCCGCCGCGACACCTGACCAATTGAGGTATGATACTTAACGAGTACTATTATGCTTATGCACTTATATTATGCTCCCTTTTCTCTTCTCTATTCTTTTGCCAGTTCGAACATAACTTTTTTGTTTTTCAATTTCTTCAAAAGAATGTCTTCCCGGAGTTTTTGTTCCTGCTTTATTTTCACCAATTTGAGTGTTTATTGATCTTTTGTTTTTTTGTTGTTGAATAATTCATATGGAGATTCTCAGCATTTTTATGAAGCTATCCTTTAATCAGGCTCGATTAAGAAATTAATTAAGTGAATTGTGAAGGAAGTTAGAAGATTATTAGTAGTTAAAACTTTTGAAAGGATTCCATCCATTATTTTGTCATCATCAGAAAAGCTTGCAATTCGGATTTTGAAAAGTAATTTAGGTCAAAATTTGTGCATTTTTTTTTTACTTCGGTTAATAAGCTGAGATGTATTTGCAGGTACTTTACAGAGGAAGCATAATGGATGTGTCTTTTGCATATGCACGATTCTCTGCTCTACCACAAAATAACTTAGCTCTTCCGGCTGCTAGGAACCCACGGCAGCATATGCTATTGCCTATAGTTTCACAAGCACAGAAGGATATAAGAGAGAATGCCAAACGAGGCATTGATATGATTCCGAGTACCAGCGATGGAGGTAGTGGGGAGGCTGCCAAAGGGTCGGGGACTACAGCAAGAGGACGCAGGTTGTTGAAAGTTCGGGAGGAAAAGCGGAAACGAGAATATGAGCGTCTCCACAATTATCCAGCTTGGGCAAAGTAAATTTTCCTATGTCCTTTTCTTGGTTTAATTCTTATTTTCTAATTGCATTTATAGATATAGTGATAAATAGCTAGTTTACGGTGTTTGATATTTTGAAGGGTGTTGGAAGATGCCTGTAGAAATGATTCCGAACTTAGAGCTGTTTTGGGAGATAGCATTGGTAATCCTGAGCTCATGAGAAAAAGAGTAAGTTCCAAAGTTCCTTTCAATTGATTTTCATCTTAGGAGTAAATCATGCTCGAGGCATGGCCTATTTAACTATGATATAAGTGATATTGAGGGGGCATTTGGTTCAAAAATCTTCAATGGGAATGAGTGTAGGGTTATTGTTCTGCTTAATGAGAATAAACATTGATTAATTAATTCAACTCCTATAATCATTTCTCGTCAATCATTCCACTATTCCTCAACCAACAATCTTGTTTTGTTTTTGCCCCTTATTCCTATATTAGAGCAAATCACCATTGTAATTCGTTGTTCAGTGATTCTCATTCGCATTGAAGAATTTGAACCTAACGCCCCCTTAGTGTTCTTTTTGAGGGACCGACCGAATGAGGCTGCTTGATTGCAATTCTGAGTGTCCATGATAATTACCGCTTTGGCTAAGCATTTATTATGATCTGAAGATTGCTCACTCAAAAATCTGTTTGGATAGAAAGTAGTAATCATAGTTTGATGTAATAAAAACCACATGATGAGTTCTGGTATTAGTTCAAGCCTTCAATGTTGAATTTTCACGGTCTCACCTACATACATTTGTTTAAAAATGAATGAGGATTTGAGTGCATTTTATAGGCAAATACTTGTATACACAAGTTGCACCATGCAACTGGTGTGTATTTTTAAAGGGTATTAATTACTTCACCTAACAGTATTAGTTGTTTTATTAAAAAGTAGAGTATTAGTTAGTTAATTAAAAAGTATTATTTGTGCACCTGTTGCACTGAGCAACTGTGCTTGCTCCCAAGTGTTACTCCACATTATATGTTCTATGCAAATCTTTTTCTTTTAATCTGTTTTTGCAATACTACTTTTATATGATGCTTGTCATTGGTATTGTTAAAGTCGATATCTTCTTGGAACAGATGATACACGGATAAAAGTTATTACTCCGTATGATTTAATTTAACTTTTTTCTTTCCCTGTATTTGATAGGTTGAAGAAAGAGCTCGACGGAGGGGAAGAGATTTCACAAAATCTAAAACTGGTTCCGTCCTTGCATTCAAAGTTAGCTTTAGAGAGTAATTTTTCTTCTACTTAATTGAAACTAACTGATACCGTTAGCAATTCACATGTTTTAGTGGAATATTTGGCCTATAATATAACATAATTATGGTGCCTTTTAGCTCTCCCCTTGCAATGTTTCTGTTATTTTTATAGTGCTAATCTTCGAGACTATTATCATTAAACACTTTGAGCATTTCACACCATTATGACACTTTATTTAGTATTTACTGTCTTATACTGGTCTGTTGGTTATGTCTTCTGTAAAGTTCACCAGTCCATCTCTTGATTCAGTGTGTTATTATATTTGTGCATACTTCTGAAAGTTTACTGTTTGGAATGTGTAGAATATCTTCCATCTAAACTGAAAGTATCTCAAATAACTACGTAAATTTTCCTTTTTTTTTAATTTTTATTTTTTTATCTCCCATCTGGTAGCCATGGAGCTTGGTAGTTTTGCTTATAGATTTTATTATTGTGATTGCAGTTTTAATCCTCTAGATTCGCATATATGGTTTGAGCTATTCGGGTCACCCTCTGATCGCGATGTTGAGATTCTTGGTAGTGTATGTTGATTCTGACTTTTCTCGTTTAACTACTTGGAAATCCGAATTCTCATCATTGTTTCTTGTTATGCTTTGAGTTTCATCCTTCAATATTCATGCTTATTTGACAGGTGATTCAATCGTGGTATGTGATGGGTCGATTAGGTGCATTTAATTCAGCTAATTTACAGGTTCGTCCTCTAGATACACTTTTATTGCTGCACTGTAATATTTCAGCTGTCCTATATATATCTAATAAAATATATTCTTTTTTTTTTTTTTACCTTGCTAGCTCTTGGTTAATTTAATCTTCATTTTTTGCCTTCTTACAAAGTCAAATTCATTTATGGGAAAATAGATTTTTTAGTCCTGTAAATTATTCCTATTTTGGTTTCAGTCCTAATGACTTACATGAATTGAAAACAGTCTTGTTACTTTAAATTTTTTACATTTTGGTTCGGTAACCAGCGTCCGGCTGTAAGAGATGAAACGTCTTGTTGACGATAATATGGTAGAGCTTGATTTGTCCAAGTAGCAGAGTATGATTGGTCAACCACATGCTTCACCACTTACAGCCGGCCACCGAACCAAAATGTTGAAAAATTGAAAGTTACTAGACTATTTTCTATTCATGGTCATAACTCTTCATTTAAAATGTTACAAAGCTATGTTAAAAAAAAAAATTCAAGATTATTCGGGTAGCATATATGCTAACTCTGCTCTTAAAAATTGCAGTTAGCCAACTCATCAATGGAATATGATCCTCAATACGATGCTGACAAGGGCTCTAAGGTGATGCCTTCGTCGTTTCATGATATAAGTGACGTCGAATTCCAAGACAACTGGGGCAGGGTCTGGTATGAACGCCGCTTCTCTGCTTATGCCATATGCAGTTCGATTCCACATATTCTTTTTGATAATACAGTTAATGCCATTTTTAAACGTCTTAACAGGGTGGACCTCGGCACATCTGATTTTTTCTCGATAGACGTTCTCCTTAACTGCTTGACTGTGTTAAGCTCAGAGTAAGCCATTTCTGTCCTGTTAATTTAATTGCATTATCATATGGTTTTATGAGGGGTAAAATTGACCTAGCGGCCTCTTTTACGACAGATATGTGGGGATTCAACAGGTTGTTTTTGGTGGGCGTCAGATGGGGGACTGGGAAGAAGGGATGACTAGTTCTGAATATGGGTATAAGTCCTTCAAAATATGAAAACACTCTTTTAGGGGATACATCTTTTAATTTTTTTTATTTTTTTTTAATCTATTTAAGGGTAAAGTCTACTTTGTTTCCATAGAGGTGGCAATTTGGTTGCCAAAACTGGAACTGGAACACCGCGGGATTTCAGTTTGAACTGAAAATCGCAGTGTTCCAGTACACGAATGGGAACCGACGTAGTCGTAGCTTTGTATTTATATGTTTGATTTTTTTAGTAATTTTGAAAATCGTTTTGAGATCAACTTACTGATTTATTATTTTTGGAAAAAAAAAATGCTGAACCTACAGTTTTAAAATTGTGACCAAAATTGAGAAATTTGTGGTTAGGTTTGGTTTCGGTTTCGGTTTCTTCCTTTATTGGACTGAACCGTATTGGCATAAACAATACTACTACCCTTACATTACATTAATAAGATCTAAATTACTTCAGGGGATGTTTCTTTTTTGTTTTAAAAACCAGGTTTTGGATTTCAAGATCCAAAACCCGTTTTACTTCGGGATTTAAAAATCGGTTTTCAAAATCCACTCAAAACCACCCTTATCAAACATATTGATTTGACATAAAGTTATATCTATATAATATTACACCAATCATTATATTCTTTTTCAACAATAATATAATAATATTATAATAATATAATAATACAATAATATAATACATTTAATCAACTAATCATTATAATCTCACCAAACAATAATATAATAATACAAACTCATTCAATCTTACAACTTGATTTGACATAAAGTTAAATCCTTCACTATTCCAAAACCCAAAAGAAACACCCATATTACTATTCATCGGGATTTCAAAAACCAGGATTTCAAAAATCTGATTTTTAAAACCACCCAAAGCCCAAAAGAAACATCCCCTCATTGTTTGTAAAAAAAAATTATTCGTCCGTTGCACATTTGTTTGTACACTTTAATAGGAAATTTTGTCTCTCAGATATTTTTTTTGTGAGGTTGCATGTGAAATACTCTATACAGTATTTTTAGAATATACTCACACTGTCCGGGCTAAGTGTTCCATTTTATTATTTAAAACATTTCAGACTAAATTGGTCATTTAAAATGCACCGTCTAAAATTCACGGTGTAGGTTGTGTAAAATTGTACTCCAAATAATTAGTTACATTTATAATGGTTCCATGAAAATAAAGTTTCAAATATACTATTTTACAAAGTTAGGGAAACGATATTTGCTAAAATTAAGAAAATTTCTCAAAAAATAATCAAAATAATGTTTTATTATACACTACATGTGAGTGTGAGATCCGTGAGATGGGTCTCCCTTAACCTTCATATAAAAAGTGATAATGTTTAATTAAAAAATGACAGTCACTTTTATTAAAAATATTATCATTTTTTATTTAAACATACCCAAAATTTTGAAGTATGGGTTAAAAGGAATCCGTCTCACGTATATTTTTCTGTATATTTTTCTTTTTGACACATTTATATTAATAATCTTTTTTTTTTTTTTTTTGAAGTATGGGTTAAAAGGAATCCGTCTCACGTATATTTTTCTTTTTGACACATTTATATTAATAATCTTTTTTCTTTTTTTTTGTAAACAAGTATATTAATTAATTCTTCATAATATAACCATGAACTATGAAATCAAGAAAATAGTGTGGAAAATCTATAAAATGAGTTTATTTCTTTTTGGAAAAAGTATAAATTTGATACTATTCTTTTTAAATTCGATATCACACTTCATATTTTGTTTTATTAATATAATTATAAAACGTGCAACAGTCATGTATATAAAAATTTAGACATTATTTACTAAATCATTTTCATAGACCTTAGAAATAGAGATAACTTTTTTTCAACATTACTATGAAAGTAAAAAATGAGCTAAAAACCCTTTTATAAATTTACATCATCCATACTTATAAATTTTTAGGGTTGGTCTGCTATGAACTCGAGTGCATGTTGTGCACCTTAGTCCATGTTGCACTTTTTGGTAAATGGTGTTGCACTTTTCAATTATTAAACTGTATAATAATATTTTTAGTAAATAATTGAAAAGTGCAATACCATTTACAAAAAGTGTAAGTCAGTAAACTGAAAAGTGCACATGGACTAGGGTGCACAGCATGCACTCGAGTGCATACTAGACTTTACCAAATTTTTATAGTTGCGTTGTACACTCTCCATCTCATACTAAATTACTCATATCATAAATAATCATAAAAAATATCCCTATCACTCTAACTCATATCGATCCTTTTACTTAATTAATATTAATAAACAACTCTTACATTAAAATTCGTTTCTAAAGAAAGACATGTAAGCAAGTTTCATCGAAGGGAGTAAATAATTGTACGTAAAGAAGTTTGGGATAAGTTTGACTAATTAAATAAAATATGTCACAACGAGGTATAAAAGAATACCTAACATTCGTGTTAAAATACGTAAAAGAAGAAAAGGAAAGAGGTATTAATTAAGTTAAAAGAATACGTTTGATTAAATTATTTAGTTAAATATATGTTTGATTAAATTAGTTTGGACTGTGCCCATGTGATGAAAAAAATTCTATAGAACTTTCCATCGGTGTTTTCATAAAAATAATGGCCATGATTGAATATGAAGGTTTGTTGTAATATTTAAAGATGTTAATTTCTTATTAACTTATGTTTAACGTGTGACATTATGTTTGTATTGCTAATTGTTTAGCTCATACTTTTGTTAAAGACTCTGGGTACCTATTTTTCTAGTCAATCGCGTTGGGTCGAGTCTTTTTTTTTATAGTGGACGGTCTTTTCATTATCACACACTCTTGTCGATAAATTGAATAGCACTTTGTTTTAAAAAAAAATATTATATCTAATTAAAAAGAAACAACTACATGAGTCTAATTTAAAAAAATTGATAAATCATAAATAGTCCAATATTAACATACAAAATGTTCGAAATTTCAAATACGGAGTATATATTATACTCCCTCTGTCTGTCTATAAAGTTTTCGTTACTTTTTAGCATATAGATTAAAAAAAATGATTAAATAATAAATATAGTACAAATAATGTGATTAAAATAAAAATAAAGAATATACTAGATAAAAAAAAAATAGATATAGTACAAGTAATGTGGTTTAAGGCACACCATTTTATTCACCAATGGACATCTTTTGAGGATTGGAATAGAGAACCCCGTTTGTATTTGAGTTAGAATCCATTTTTGTTTGTGTTGATTCATCTTTCATATTGTACTTGTAACTGTTTTCTTTTTAGGGTATTCCTGATACCCATTAATAATATATTTGTCGTTTCCAAAAAAAATACTAGATAAAAAAAAGATATTTATCCAAAAAGTATGGAAAATTTATAAACAAACGGACCAAAAATGACAAAATGAAAAACTTATAAACGAACGAAGGGGGTAATATTTTATACTATATTAACATATCGGATACATTAAATCTTCTAATCACTTATTCATACTTTCTCCGTTTCACAATAAATTTTTATATTTTTGGATGTTTTAATTAAAGAATATAATAAAATAATAGATGTAGACTTGTAGTACAAATGATGTGATGATGAGAAAAAACAATACTCCGTAATAGATCAAATATAATTGATATGATTTGAGAGAAAAAAATGAGTATTCCTTTCTAAATGAAATAAGAAACTTATTTTAGAATATACATAAAAATAAAAAATAAGAAAAAAACAAATTTTGTGCATCACATGTTGTGATATAAATAAATGTGCAGGGAACTGAAAAAGAAAAAACCTTTTAATTTCTTGGCCAACACATGTGGACCATATATCATGTGGAGCATGAGACTTTCTACATCGAATTATTTAATACTTTTGTGTTGTATGGAAGCTATCAATTTTTTTTTTTTTAGTACATATTGTTGGTCCCAAAGTTGAGTTAATATCGAGGGAAGCTAAAGAAAATGTCTAGAGGGGGGTGAATAGACTTTTCTAAAATCTTTCGATATATCAGAATTACAATGTGCGGAATACGAAATTTTATCAATGAGCCCAATTAAAAATTATACTCAACTTAATTCGAGAACTCTGTTCTATACTCAACTAGTCTAGGTCAGTTAAGTAGTTAAACCAATTAAGCAATTTAAACAATCAAAACTGTAAAGTAAATCAAACACAAGATTTATAGTGGTTCGACAACTTGTCTACATTCACTCTCACAAACCCAGTTGTGATGTTTCCACTAAACTCTTCCAATCGAGTACAAGTGTATGTTCCTGTCTTTAAAGTCCCAAGAAGAAGACTTAGATCTTCAACAGACTATACCTCCAGATATGTCTACGATCTTACTAGAAATTTTACAAGTATCTAGCACCTTGAAAAATAACAAACAAAAACTAAAAACTTCTCTGATTTTCAGTAGTAGCCTTCTGGATTCTTCACTTGTCTTCTGGCTATCTTTCTGAACTTCAATCAACTCTGAGAGTAAACTTCAATTGAATCTTTGATAATGCTTTACTTGAGTATGAACGTCAGTGTATCAGTAGTAATTCTTCAGTAGTCAGTAACCAGTAAATACCTTGGAGTATTTATAGACTTCAATCTTCAAGAACTTAGTACGTTGTAACCAACTTTTCTTGATAACTACCTTCAACTGAATCTTCTTATTAATACACGCGTTTCTGTTATGAATTAGTTATTCCATAACTAACTTCTATATCTTTATCACTTCACGCGTATTTGTAACTAACTTTCATCGTTGACCTGTCTTGAGTAGACTTGTATATGTACTTGTCTTGTAGTCCACCTGTCTTGAGTAGTAGACTGGTCTTCTCTTCTTGTGTAGTAGACTTCTAATAGAACTAATCTAGTCCTATCATCTAACCTAACAAGACTATTACATTACTTTAAGCTTTTATAATACAAGCTTAGTCTTCTTACAAACTATACAAAGAATCTAATCTATTACATATAAAAACATGAGCTCTATACAACATTTAAATAGCTCAGTAACAATCTAACATATATGAAGTACTTATAAATCGTACTTATCTTTTGAATACTTTTCTTTTAAACTGTACTTGTCTTTTGAATTCTACTGATCTGTACAAGATGACTTCAACTCAACTAGACTAGATTAGTCAACACTTAGAAAATATTCAAGTCCTCTTTTTGGCTTATCAAAACTTTATCTTTTATCTTTTATTCATATTTTAGGACTTGTTCTAGGATTCATATCCCAACAATTTCCCCCTTTTTGATGAAGCCAAAACTACTTGAATCTTTTCTTATTAGTAGACTAGTTAAGTAGTTATCTTGTCTTTAAACATCAAATAGTACTTTATCTTTTTCATTCATTCAGAAGTAGATCAGTAGATATTACAAATACTTCAAAAATAACGAAATCAAAACAAACTAAACTATACTTGAAAATTACCTCTTTCTGAATCTGGAACACAGAAAGCATTGAGTAGTCTAGTATGGATTCCTTGGATATGTTCTTCATCTTCAATCTTCTCATTGTCTAGCAACTCATCTTCATACTTCTTGATCTGGTTCACATCTGCTCTTTTACCTGAACTCGTCATAGGACACTTCCATTTCGGAAAACCAGGAACAAGAATATTAAAATTAGCAGCAGCAGATATCCTTATGATTAAGTTCCATAGCATCTTATGCTGTCCTTCCATGAACTTATCAAACATAGCATAAAGATCGTCAGAGTTATCAGAATCTCCAAACTTCCTGATAATCCAGTGATCTAGTTCCCATTGTCTCTTCACCTTCATCCAATCTTGACGATGTTCTTTGTCAATAAAATGATCAATGAGCTTGTCTTCTATTTGATCTTCATCAGGCTTCTGCTTCAACAAACTTTCAATGTGTTTTTCTATCTTCTTCTTCTTAGCATAATGAGCTTCATCACTTGGCTCATCAATCTTTTGCTTCTTTGATTCAGGAGTAGGTTCTTCAATGGTAATGGACTTCCTTTTCGATACCATTCTCTTCTGCACTTCAGCTTCTGGAGACGCAATAGACTTGCCCTTCTCCTTCTTCTTCAATTCATCAGCTTCAATTTTAGCTTGCTCAGCTTCTGCAGTTTTAACCAATCTGCCTCTGCTTTTCTTAGGCCTTTTAAGATCTTGCATAGCTTCAGCAGCATCTTTAGCTTCTGGTTCAGCACTTGCCTCCTTTACTCCTTCAGCAGCAAATTCAACTTGACTTGCCTCTTCCCCCTTTTTGGCTTCATCAGATGCCTTGAGAGAGAAAAGAGAAGTGAACCGAGTCATTTCTTCCATCATCGCCTGCTTCATAAGATCTGCAGCTTTCTCAATTTGCTTCTCATGCGACTTGTTTTGACTTAACTTGTCCAGCTTGGTCGCAACCAACTCTAGCTTCTGAGTAGACAAATTCAACTCATTCTTAAAATGTGTAGCAGTTAAACGTAACTTCTTGTTTTCATCAGTCATAGCTGAGATAAGTTGTTGAGCTTGAGTTAGCTGATCATAAGCTTCCTTCCTCTGAACATCAGCAACTTCGATTCGTGCTCGATAGACTCTTTCCAACTTCCTGGATTCAGTAGCTAAGACGCGAGCAAAATCGACTGAGCTCTTCTCTGAGTATTCAACTTGATCCTGGAGAAATCCTTCAAGTTGCTCAAACATATGCTGTCTGTATTCTTCATCTACCTGACTGACTGCATCAACGATCAAATCCTTTGAACTTGTCACAAGGACATTGTTTTGTTCAATAAGAACCTTCTGAACATCAGATTTAAGAAACTCATCAATAGACGCTTTGATGACAGCTTTCAATTCGTCCTTCAACTCATCTATTGAGGCGGCTGAGATAGCTTGAGATGACTGTCCAACCTCAACATGAGTAACATCTATCATGACTTCATCTACTGGATTCAAAGCTTTCACCAACTGATCTGCTGGAACAACCTCTGGATTCAAAGCTTTCATCAACATGAGTAGCCAAGACCTCGTCTTCAACTGGATCAACCTCTGGAAGCACACTTCCAGCAATAGCTCGTAGATTAAGTTGAGGAGAGTATGAGATAATAGCAAACTTCGCTTCTTGAGCCTTCTTTTCAGCAATAGCTATGTCCTTCTTTAATAAGGCATGCAACTTCTTCATGTATCCACAAAGTTCAAATGGAAGTATATCATCAGAATAACGATTTATGAAAGTAAAATCTGATCTTGGACTATCAGCATGTTCTATCTGAAATTTGAACACAATGCCTCTCAACTGATCTGAGACATTGTCCAAATCTAAAACTGGATCAGTAGACTGAATCAACGCAGCTTGATCACCTTCAATCACCACAATGTCTTGCACATCATCAAGATCTGGAACCTGAATACCAACATCAATCTTGAATTCGGAACTCATCAAGTCATCAGAAATACCAAGTAGTCTTTTCGCAAGAGCAGTGATAGCATGATCTGGGAAAAGCTCTGAGTGATCACTAACACCACTGTTCTCCTTCTGCTCCATTTCCCAATCCATGAAGTTTGAAATACCACCCTTTCCTAAGATGACTTCGAAGAGATCATCTGTACCAGACTTTTTCAAGGCCACCCAAGTACAAATTCGAACCAGTTTCTCAAACTGTTCGGAGGAGTAGTCGACTTCAACAGATGAGAGCTGCTTCTTCAAATTCTTGCTCATCTTTGAACGGACTCGCTTCTCTCTTAGACACATGGGATAATAGACCAAGGATTCGAATCTAGCTTCAGTCGGGGTCTGAGTAGATGGGGTCTCTAACTCAGTTGTTGCAGTGGCAACTATTGTCTGATCTGAAGTAGATGGGATCAAGGGTTCAACATATTCTGTTGAGGGAGAGGGTGTGAAAGGACTGGTTTCAAAAAGCTTTGATGTGTCTTGGTTTGGTATGACAACTGTCGGAGTATCAGTTGTATTCATTATGGGAGTGTTTTCAGGTAGGCTGACCCTCAGCGGATATGCTGGCAGCACTTGTGAAGTTGTGGGAAAAGGTCTAGGCCTAGATCGATGTGATCTTGCCTTGGTTCGAACAGAAGAGGATGGGAGAGAGAGAGGAATTGAAACAGATTGAGTAGTAGAACCAACCTGTACACTCGACTCGGCTGGATGAGTAGGCGAATCGACTCTCACCAAAGTGTACATCTCAGGTATTTGTCCACTCGACTCCTGCTCCTGAGTCATCTCTTCTTCTGACTGAGTCTGCTCTGAGTCTTCTGCACTAGATGAGTCTTGTGCAGCTTCCATTGGCTTGTCTTCAACGGACTCATCTTCTGAAGATCCAGATTCACCAGCATATGGCAAAGCCTCCATGGGGTCAATTCTGGCTTGTCTAGGTGCAGATGGCCTAGCAGCAGCCTGTTTCCTTACTGCCCCTTTCTTCAAGTAAAACTTCAAAGGATGAAATGGCTTTCCTTTACTCCATTTCGCCTTGTTTGGTATAAGTAGAGGAAGTAAGACACTTAGCTTATTACCATATCCAACGGCAGTAGACACCACCCAATTTCGAGTATTTTCATCTACTCGAACACTTCGCTCAAAATACATCATTCGGTCTGCAATTAGCTTGAACCAATTGCATTCAGTGATACCATAAAAAATTACAGCCATCACCCTTGCCTTCACAAAGGTCACAGAGTCATGAGAACCAGTCGAACTTAACAGAATTTTGCTGGCAATATCCAACAACGTGCGATATTTCTTAAGAAGATCACCCTTCTTGACTGGAGCATACTTGCCATCCGGTTTCTGTTTCAGCTTCTTACCACAGAAGATGCTCAAATATCGAATTTCTTGTCCAAGTGCATAATTATCAATGTCAATTGAACCGATGGGCAGCTGTAAATGGTTGAACATCGTTTCTGGAGTGATTTGCACACGATCTTCACCAATAAACGATTCAAGAACATCACCTTGTCTGATGACGTTGGCATAAAACTCTAGCACCTCCTCCTCCAAGACCACTTGAGGAAATGATTCTAGATACGGTTTGAGCCCACATCGAGTGCATTTAGCCAGAATCTCAGCATCGTCATTTGAGTGAGTGCCTTTGAAGAACACAGATGGTTCCACATTTACTTTGTTATCGGAGATGTATCGGCCTAGGTCGAATGTGACCTGCATGTTAGTTCTAAGATCGAAGATTGATCGAGTAGACATCTTAACTATAATCAGTAACTAGATTGCTTGAAAATAGTGAGATGAAAAACTTTTTGAGAGAAAGGAAGTTAGAAGAATTGTGACTAAGTCATGTGATAATTTGGGTTTTGATCAAGACGGTTAAGACCTTTGGCATTCGGTTACGGAACCGAGAGTATTATGTAATTTGATATTGTAAACTTTGGAATCCGCCCTTTCTTAGTTAGAACAGAGGAGTGAACTCATCTGTCCTAATGAAGATGAGTGAGAACTGGATGTATACACCACATCAAATGAGAGTGTATAAATCTAATTCAGGGTTTTTCAAATTCTATCAATACCTAAGTACTATAATATTCTTAATCCGTTTTGATTAAACACTTAGCATAAAAAAAACTTAGCTTGTCTGTTCGAGTCCATCCAGAACAGACGAGTAGACTCAAGCTTCACCAGTCGAGTTGACTTAAGTACACAAGACGAGTTCCCCCTTCGTCTGTGCATATCTATTCTGAACATCGAACGACTTCATGTACCTATCTTATCACATCCAACGTGTAATCGATGGTACAAGTAAAGTAACAATGAATAGGATGAATATCAATCTAAGGCAATAATCAAGGTTTCGAACAAGATGACTATTGACCAACATAAAAGTCAACATAAGGATATTTAAGAAATCATAGATTCCCCCTTAAATGTTTATTCCTTTAGTTTTACCCTCAGCTTTACCAGCTTCCTCATCGGGTTGTCTGATCATCTTGTCTAGCCTTGTATACCTGTCTGTTGCGTGAGTAGACGAGTGCCCTAGTCTAGTGATCTTGTCTCCATACTTCGTTTGATGTACCTGTCTGGTTAGTACACAGCTATAGGCAAGTAGGATCTAAATCAATTAGCCCTAAACTAATGCATAATTCACGAAATCGTGCCTCAGCTAATGGTTTTGTAAAAATATCAGCTCTTTGAAAATCAGTATGAATCTTTTCCATGCGAATATCCTTCTTTTCTACATGATCACGTATAAAATGGTGTTTCACATCAACATGCTTACAACGTGTGTGCAGAACAGGATTTTGTGTAATGGCAATTGCACTATTACTATCACAGAATATAGGAACATTTGATTCACAAACATTATAATCTCTAAGCTGTTGAATAAGCCATAATAATTGACTACAACAACTACCAGCAGCCATGTACTCGGCTTCAGTAGTAGAGGTAGCAACACTTGTCTGCTTTTTTGAAAACCATGAAATGAGTTTTGTGCCTAAGAATTGACAAGAACCAGATGTAGATTTCCTATCTATTCTACAGCCACCAAAATCAGAATCAGAGTAGCCACTTAGAGATAAATCATCATTTGAAGGATACCATATACCACGATTGATGGTTCCTTTCAAATATTTCAGAATCCTTTTAGTGGTTTCCATATGACTCTCTTTTGGATTAGCTTGAAAGCGAGCACATACACCAACAGAAAATGCAATATCAGGTCTACTAGCAGTCAAGTACAGTAATGAACCAATTAGACCACGGTAATGAGTTTGATCAGTACACTTACCTTGTTCGTCTGGGTCCATTCTGTATGTAGGTAGCATAGGTACGCCAGCAGACTTGCATGTCTTAATACCATACTTATCTAGAAGATTTCTAGTATACTTTGCTTGATTTATGAAAATCCCTTCAGGGGTCTGTTTTACTTGAAGTCCAAGAAAGTAATTCATTTCACCCATCATAGACATCTCAAATTTACTTTGCATGAGTGTTGAGAAACTTTCACTCAGCTCTTTGTTAGGTGAACCAAAAATGATGTCATCTACGTAAATTTGGACGAGTAAAATGTCTTTCCCTTCTTGTCTTCTGAACAAGGTTCTGTCTACCTTGCCTTTAGTAAAACCATTTTCTAATAGAAATTGAGAAAGAGTATCGTACCAGGCTCTTGGAGCTTGCTTTAGTCCATATAAGGCCTTCTTTAATTTGTATACCTAATTACCTTTGACTTCGAAACCTGGGGGTTGTTCAACATATACTTCTTCCACAAGAATACCGTTAAGAAATGCACTTTTAACATCCATTTGATATACAGTAAATTTCATGTAAGCAGCATATGCAAGAAACAATCGAATGGCTTCTAGTCTAGCAACAGGAGCATAAGTTTCATCATAGTCTATGCCTTCAGCTTGTGAGTAGCCTTGGGCGACTAGTCTAGCCTTATTACGAACAACTACATCATTCTCATCTTTCTTATTCTTGAAAATCCATCGAGTGCCAACTACATTATGATGTTTAGGTCTATCGACAAGTTCCCAGACGTCGTTTCGAACAAACTGATTCAACTCGTCTTGCATAGCAATGATCCAATTACTATCAGCCAATGCCTCATTAATGGTTTTTGGTTCGATAGATGAGAGGAAGCAACACCAGCAAAACAGAGATGGACTAGATTGTTCTTGCGACTCAAAGAGTTGTCGTCTAGTTTTAACACCAACAGTAGAGTCACCAATAATATTTTCAGTATTATGCGCTGATTTCCATGTATTTCTATTTTTAACAAAAGTACTGTCATCTAAATCATGTACAGCATCATGCATATCAACATCATTATCATCAGAAGTTTTAATGGGAGTAGACGAGTTGACTAGTTTAGGTATGTCAACTGGTCTAGTAGAGTTACCTTGAGCACTCACCTTCTTCTGGTCGTCTGACTCGAGAGCTTTCATGAATGGATTATATGCTTGAACGGATTCATATACCTCTGAGTCTTTGTCAGTTTCGACAGTTAGCTTAGTAGCTTTTTCACTGATCTTGTTGGTAGACGGGTCCTGTTGAGATTCTTCGAAAACCACATGTGGTGTTTCTTCCACACAAAGGGTTGAGTAGTTGAATACTCTAAATGCTTTGCTAGTCGAGGAGTATCCTAAGAATATCCCCTCGTCTGCTTTAGCATCGAATGCATTCAACTTGTTTTTCCCATTGTTATGGATGAAACACTTACATCCAAATATATGAAAATATGAAACTCTGGGTTTTCTACCTTTCCATACCTCATAGGGCGTCTTACCTAGTGCTTTATTGATGGCACTTCTATTTTGTGAGTGGCATGCAGTGTTGATCGCTTCTGCCCAAAATTTCTGAGGCGTATTATACTCTGTCAGCATGGTCCTGCAGGCCTCCTTAAGAGTTCTGTTCCTTCGTTCTGCTACTCCATTTTGCTGTGGTGTCCTAGCTGCACTAGTAAGGTGCTGGATGCCACGCTTAGAGCAAAATTCGTTAATATAGCAGTTAATGAATTCAGTACCCTTGTCACTACGTATCTTGATAATTGACTGATTCTTCTCAACCTGTAACTTCTTCAACAGATCAGGCAAAAGTGTTTGTGTATCACTCTTCTTGTGTAAGAAGACTACCCAAGTGAACTTAGAATAGTCGTCTACCACAACAAGTGTGTACCTTCTACCGTTCAAGGTTGGAGGAGTTATTGGGCCATGTAAGTCCATATGTAGAAGTTCAAGAACTCTACTGGTTGAGAGGGATGGAATAGATTTAAAAGAGCCCTTCACCTGTTTACCTTTTTGACAGGAGGTGCATACATGTGACTTATAGTAGACTTCATTGGGAATACCTTCCACAAGGTAGTCTCTGGCTATCTTATTAAGAACCTTAAAGTTTAGATGACAAAGGCGTCTATGCCAGAGCCAGCCAAGTTCTTTAGGATTCTTAGTAAGTAGACAGGTGTCCCTCGGACAACTGTTCCAGTTCACTATGTACACACTTCCTTGTCTAATGCCGACTAGTAGAACTGTGTGTGTTTTCTTGTCGATGATTTCACATTTCTGACTCTTGAACTACACCTTGTATCCACGATCACAAAATTGTGAAACAGAGAGTAAATTGTATTTCAAGCCTTCAACATAAGAAACGTCTTGAATTTCTATGTCACCATTCCGAATGTAACCAAATCCTTTAGTAACAGCAATGGAGCTATCACCAAAAATCACTTTTGGTCCTTCTTGCTCACGATAGCTTGATAAGAGAGTCTTAGTACCAGTCATGTGGTGTGAACAACCACTGTCTATGTACCAAGTTTCTCCTGTTGAGCCACCTTTCTTGTATAGATCGAGTCGACCCTGCAATAGATGATAATACATAATTTAGGTACCCTCCTTGTTTATTGGGGTCCTTGGGGGTTAGTCGAGTTCAATGGAATCCAAATGTACATTGGAGTCCTGAACAAGTTTGACCTTCTAAGCTTTCGACCATATTTGTTGTAAAATAAGACCTTGTTGTCCTTATCTGGCCTATCAGTTGAGTTCGGGTCTACTCTTTGGAGATAGCCTTTTGACTTAATCTCTACTTGAACAGGCACTTGTCTATGATAGTCAGAGTAAGGTTTATATGCATTAGGTCCATACGGTTTATAGACATGTTTAGGTCTTTCTTCTCCTTGGATATCATATGACAAAGGTGGAGGATATAGAACAGGTTGTGTACGATATTTTGGACCTTCCTGTCTAGGTCTAGACGAGTAGAGTTGAGACTGCCTTATGAAAGGAGGTCTAGACTCTTGTCGTCTAGTCTGTACTTGTCTAGTACTAGTCTCCTCAGGATACCAGTCCTCGTATCTGACCTGATTTGGTCGTCCACGATTCCTAGTCCTTTGAAGGTTAGTTCTAGGTTGAACAGGCTTGTTGTTACCATTCTTTTTACCTCCCTTGGTAATTGGAATGTTAACTCGAGCTTGTCTTGGTACAGTACCTTTTGATGGAGTGTCAATATCGTATATCAATGGTTCTTTTCCTTTATCATTAGTCAAAGAGCTTGAGATGAAAATAGTAGGGTTCTTAGGAACTAGAGTAGACGAGCTTGATGTCTCAGCACCTATGCCTGTCTTGTCAGCTGGAGCCCTATACCTATCTGACAATTCAAGGTTAACCTTAGACGAGTTAACCAGGTCAGTAAGTTTAAGGTCTAATGTGACAACCTCGGTTTCTAAGAACTTATTACGTTCTTCAAGCTTTTTGAGCTTACTTTGTAAGACATTGAATTCATGTTTCTCAGTCGCATGTGTCTTAAGTAGGTCTTGATACAACTTGTCTGTCAATGCACACTTGTCTTTGAGTTGTTTCAACTCTTCTTGCAAGCGTTCATTTAGGACTGTTGTATTAGGATCTACTTTAGACTGAGCTTCCTTAAGATCAATGATTTCTTGTCTTAAGGTGATGTTTTCGTCACTGACTTCAATGAATGCCTTGTTGGCAAGTAGGAGGTCGTCTTCAACTGCACTAGTAGAGTGCTGAAGACTACTCCCTACTTGGCTACTGGCAGTGTCACTTTCATCAGAATCTGATTCATCACACGATTGAAAGGATGTAACAGATGATACCTCTTGGTCGATTTTAGCCATGAAGCATAGACCATCATCAACTATGAATGCTTCATCGTGATCTGGTTCAGACGGGTAGCTAGATGAGGATGATGGCAACTCGTCTGAGTCAGAGTCAGAGTCATTATTGGCCATCATTGCCTTTTTACCACGGTTGTACCTTCTTTCCCTTCGTGCTTTGCGTTCTTCTCGATCATCAGTACTCAGGTCTGGACATTCATATATGTAGTGACCTGGCTTCTCACAGTTATAGCACACAAGATCATTAGTAGCCTTTTTAATAGGAGAGTTGTTCCTTCGTTTATCACGTCTATCAGAACGAGTAATCTTCCTACTATCAGACTCTCTATCTTGTCTGTTACCTTTCGAGACTTCGTCTCTCCTTTCGGACGAGTTTCGGTCTCGTCTGGTCTCAGACGAGTTCTTAGAAGCAGACCCTCTATGCTCTCTATAGAACTTCTTATATCTTCCGAAACGTTTATTCAGCCTATCAAACTTTCTAACCATGAGGCTTACCTGATCCTTCAGACTAAGATCAGTATCTAACTCGTCTTTCACAGAAGCAGACCTAGTCTTAGTCTTAGACCTGTCTATCTTAGACGAACTAGCCTTAAACGCAACGTTCTTAGATACAGCATGTTCTCTGTCACTACTTACTATGGGTTCGTCTTCGTCTAGATCAAACTCATGAGCCTTTAGAGTTTGAAACATAGTCTCTGCTGTCCATACGTCTATATCTTGGGTATTTTTAACAAGCATTTTTACCATCTTCCATCGACTATCAAGGCTTTTTAGAATCCTAAGATTGATTTCACGTGGAGTATAAGTTTTACCAAGGACTTCCAAGTCATTCATGATTTTGGTAAAACGAGTATCCAACTGGTCTATTGTTTCACCAGCTTTCATATGAAATGATTCGAATCTTTGAACAGCAGTGGAAAGCTTGCTTTCTTTGATTAGGGATGTCCCTTCACAAATGATAGCTAAGCGGTCCCACATTTCTTTGGCAGTTTTACATTTTAACACTTTTCCCAGATACTCATTAGGAAGAGTGTGTAAGATGTAATTCTTGGCCAAGCTATCCAAATTATTCTGTCTCATTTCTTCAGAGGTAAGTTCTGACCTTGGTTTCTTGACGAGAGTACCCACTGGTTGATTTGGATCAAGGGCAGCAGTGTTGGGGATCATGGTCACAATTGGACCTTCAGTAACGACGGAGATCATTAAGTCGTGAGTGGAGCTGAAAATGGCTTCCATCCTTAGCTTCCAGTAATCGTAGTCTTGTACCTGGAACTTAGGTAGTTTGTTAGCGCTGATCTCAAGAGACATGATTTCAAGAAATAAGTGCTAAGTAGAGTTATGATCAAGAACAACAGATAAGTCAAGAACAGGGAGCACGAAACACAGATGATACAAGAATATGATCAAGAACACGTATACAAGAACAGTCAAGGACCAAGACTTCACCCTAAGTCTTGAGTCGGTTATCAAGAAACAGCAGTTCGTAAACTACTGCTCTGATACCACTTGTTGGTCCCAAAGTTGAGTTAATATCGAGGGAAGCTAAAGAAAATGTCTAGAGGGGGGTGAATAGACTTTTCTAAAATCTTTCGATATATCAGAATTACAATGTGCGGAATACGAAATTTTATCAATGAGCCCAATTAAAAATTATACTCAACTTAATTCGAGAACTCTGTTCTATACTCAACTAGTCTAGGTCAGTTAAGTAGTTAAACCAATTAAGCAATTTAAACAATCAAAACTGTAAAGTAAATCAAACACAAGATTTATAGTGGTTCGACAACTTGTCTACATCCACTCTCACAAACCCAGTTGTGATGTTTCCACTAAACTCTTCCAATCGAGTACAAGTGTATGTTCCTGTCTTTAAAGTCCCAAGAAGAAGACTTAGATCTTCAACAGACTATACCTCCAGATATGTCTACGATCTTACTAGAAATTTTACAAGTATCTAGCACCTTGAAAAATAACAAACAAAAACTAAAAACTTCTCTGATTTTCAGTAGTAGCCTTCTGGATTCTTCACTTGTCTTCTGGCTATCTTTCTGAACTTCAATCAACTCTGAGAGTAAACTTCAATTGAATCTTTGATAATGCTTTACTTGAGTATGAACGTCAGTGTATCAGTAGTAATTCTTCAGTAGTCAGTAACCAGTAAATACCTTGGAGTATTTATAGACTTCAATCTTCAAGAACTTAGTACGTTGTAACCAACTTTTCTTGATAACTACCTTCAACTGAATCTTCTTATTAATACACGCGTTTCTGTTATGAATTAGTTATTCCATAACTAACTTCTATATCTTTATCACTTCACGCGTATTTGTAACTAACTTTCATCGTTGACCTGTCTTGAGTAGACTTGTATATGTACTTGTCTTGTAGTCCACCTGTCTTGAGTAGTAGACTGGTCTTCTCTTCTTGTGTAGTAGACTTCTAATAGAACTAATCTAGTCCTATCATCTAACCTAACAAGACTATTACATTACTTTAAGCTTTTATAATACAAGCTTAGTCTTCTTACAAACTATACAAAGAATCTAATCTATTACATATAAAAACATGAGCTCTATACAACATTTAAATAGCTCAGTAACAATCTAACATATATGAAGTACTTATAAATCGTACTTATCTTTTGAATACTTTTCTTTTAAACTGTACTTGTCTTTTGAATTCTACTGATCTGTACAAGATGACTTCAACTCAACTAGACTAGATTAGTCAACACTTAGAAAATATTCAAGTCCTCTTTTTGGCTTATCAAAACTTTATCTTTTATCTTTTATTCATATTTTAGGACTTGTTCTAGGATTCATATCCCAACACATATCAATTTATTTATTTTATATACGTATTAACTCATTTATTTATTTTACACATATAAATTTATAAAATTTTATTTTTAATTATATATTTTTTAATATGTATACTCACTCTTTATTTGTAAAAATTATTGTGGAACGGAATAAGTATTTTAAATGTGTAGATTGGGTCCACTTTTAGGCAGATTTCTCGCCACAAATCTTCATCTTCAAATATTATTTTATGCAATACACCTTAATTATTTATCTACCAGCTTTGTATACATTAATTACATACCCAACACCAACACACATGTGTGTATCTATATCTATATATACTGTGTCTCCTCATTCAGTTTTTCCCATCAACAAGAAACATATATCTATCAATTCTTGTAATATATATACAAATAATTTTTTTTAAGTCTCAATATTCAGTCCAAACATCGACTAATTCAGGAGATATATATAATTATGTCGAATAAAGAGGTAGCAGAGACCATTGTTGCTCCTTCCCATTCTCATTCTACAAAAAGGTATGTCTTAAATGTTTTTGTTGATTTTCAATGATTTTTTTGTTTCATTTTAATCATAAGCTATTCAATTTGAAAATATATACTACTACTAATGGTGAAACAAGAATCTTTGCATATCACACGTGGTATTTCTAAAATTGATACTCTGTTTCGAAATAACTTTCACAAGTTAGTGAACATAGTTTTTTTTAAAAAAGTGTAATAATTAGTAGAATTTAAATAAATTAGTTGACTTGTGTATGTTTGGACCTAAAAGTAATAACATTTTATGTAAAATTGTGGATATTATAAGAGTGACGTTTATAAAGAGTGTGAAAGGTATTGTGGAAAATCGTGAAAAGAAATGTGTGAAAAATATTATAAGGCTTGCATTTTAAAATATTGTAATATTTAATGTATAAGATTGTATCATACAAGTTTATGACAGTAAATAAATGTGATTTTTGAATATATGTGGTTACTATCAATTGGGTTGTGTTTGGATTGAGAGAGAATTTTGGTTTGGAATCTACACTCAAACTCATTCAACTACTTGTTCCCTCGAAAAACATTGGATAATTCAATTTTATTAAGAGAAAATCTTTAATTATTGTCCCTCGAAAAACATTGGATAATTCAATTTTATTGGAGAGAAAATCTTTAACTATTGTGTAAAAAATAATATGTCGTATAGTGTAGATAAGAGGTGTTGAGTAATTGATAAATTGAAGTTTGAACTCAACCCGAGCATTTGTCGATTGAGCTCGATTGACTCAATTACGTACATTAACGAGTGGGAAAGCGAGTTCGACTTGACTCAAAACTAGTTTAACGAGTCGAGTCGTGTCTAGCGAGCCTAATAAAATTATAAGAAAAAATTTAGATATCGAGCTAACAAGTCGAGTTTAAGTCAAGTACTTGTTAGTAAATTGAATATCGATCTAACGAGCTCGACCTCAACTCATTTATCAATATAAATGAGTCGAGTTTAAGCTCATTAACGGGCCGAGCTGCTCGTTTCGCTCTAACTTAGAAAATCATACACTCATACATGATAAAACACTCAATCAAACATCATTCAGATAAATACATTTTCTTTCTTATTTCCATACGTTCTCATTATGGGTTGGTCTGCTATGGACTCGAGTGCATGTTGTGCACCATAGTCCATGTTGCATTTTTCAGTTTACTGACTTACACTTTTTGGTAAAAGGTGTTGCACTTTTCAATTATTAAACTGTACAATAATATTTTTAGTAATAATTGAAAAGTGCAACACCATTTACCAAAAAGTGTAAGTCATTAAACTGAAAAGTGCAACATAGAGTAGGGTGCACAACATGCACTCGAGTGCATATTAGACTTTACCTCTCATTATATATAATTAGTGTTTTTAAATCTCTCACGAGAAATTAATTAACTTTAATATTTTTTAATTAATATTTCACACTTTTAAGTGTTATTTTATAACTCAGGAAAAGTTTTTAATACATATTTCTTGTATTATGTAATTATAAGAAATTAAAACGTTACCACTCGTATCAACAAATTAAGGTTAAAGAAAATCCAAAATTTAAAAGTAATTATGTTTGTTATATGAGAATTAATATAAAGTAGGAACTTTTAAATGAAATGAAATTATTTTTTATCTAAAATGATTGATCGATTTGCAGGTGGTGGTCGAAAGAGACGGTAGCCATAGTCACGGGTGCTAACAAGGGCATCGGTTATGCCCTCGTTAAGCAGCTGGCGGAGTTAGGGTTGACGGTCGTTCTGACCGCCCGAAACTCGGCCAGGGGACTGGAGGCAGTTGAATCATTGAAACGTGAAGGCCTCCATGTTCACTTTTTCTGCCTTGATATTTCTGATCATCATTCCATCAAAACATTTGTTTCATGGTTTGAACAAGCTTTTGGTGTGGTGGATATACTGGTGAGTACTTTAATTTACTTTTCAATATTTCATTTTCATACTTTAGATAATTTAATTAAAATGGACGGTGTTAATTGCAAAAGCTAACATAGATTAATTAATTCAATTGTTCAGCTTTTCGTGTTTCCATCGTTTAACATGTGTCGTTATCACTAGCTAGTATAAGATGTTAATCACTTTTTGCCATTACAATTCACACATGTCAATAAATCAAATGATATAACATTAAAGGCGGTGTGTTTGTTTTGGAATGTAAAATTCGAATTTTGAATTTTGAAATCTCGCCCTTGTACTACTTTGGGATTTAAAATTCTACCCTACAAATATTTATAAATCATACAGAAATGAATATTATAAATACATACGAACCTTATATAGATATCCATAAATTTTAAATACCTATAAATTCAACCCTACTTAAATCTCAAAACATTCAAGTCATTAGATTTTTAAAATCCACTCAATTTTGAGATAAATACGATGCATATATGTTATATTATCTTCAAAATTAGTAGTTGGAAAAAGTTGTGTACATTTGATTTGTACTTGGTGTCAACACCAAATATTAGGTACGAGAATATTATCATATAAAAAGTTATCAATCTTACGTAATCAATCTTAACACATTTAAACACTCCAAAATTTTAACAAAAGAACCCTTTTTTTTAATACAAAAATATACTTTTTAATGTCTACATGCATGGAGTGTTTCTATTTTCCTTTTTGAGTTGACCACATAAATGTTCATATTTCCTTTTTTGAAAAATATATTTCACAACATTTAATTTATTTCCTCTCAATTTTATCTACTTTATACTCCGTACATAAATAAACAATGTTTCTTAAAATTTGTGCCAAAAATGATCATGATCTTATCATTGGTATAATTTAGTAATAAAATGTAGTATTGTAAAACTATTTAAAATTATTATTATTAGTTTTTTTAATAATATATTATTTTTATTGATATTTTAATAATTATTATTGGTAGAAAGAGTTATTTTTATTAATATATATTTTTCATATTGTTGATTTTGTATAATATAGATGTATTTTTAAATGAGAATAATATTTTTATTATCATTATTTTTATTTTTATTATTAAATAAATTAAAGAATAATATTATTATTTATATTATCAAAAAATATTATACTATATAAAAATTAGGAAATTACATGTCTAGTAATTGGAAAATATTAACTTAATTATGAATTTTCAGATAAACAATGCGGCGGTTTCATTCAACAATATATATGAGAACTCGGTGGAACATGCAGAGACGGTAATCGCCACAAACTTTTACGGCACAAAAATGCTTACTGAGGCCCTTCTGCCGCTGTTCCGCCGCTCATCCACGGTGGCGCGAATTCTTAATCTCACCTCAAGGCTCGGACTGTTAAATGTAAGTAATTAATTGATATTCTTTCCGTGTTTTACTTGACTAACATGTACGTTGCACAGATCGCTCATCACATTTCAGTTAAAATTAGGTAAAGTCTAGTATGCACTCGAGTGCATGCTGTGCACCCTAGTCCATGTGCACTTTTCAGTTTACTGACTTACACGTTTTGGTAAATGGTGTTGCACTTTTCAATTATTACTAAAAATATTATTATACAGTTTAATAATTGAAAAGTGCAACACCATTTACCAAAAAATGTAAGTCAGTAAATTGAAAAGTGCAACATGGACTAGGGTGCACAATATGCACTCAAGTCCATAGCAGACCAGTCCATAGTAAATTAATGTCACATTTCAGTTAAAATTAGTGTCACAATTCAATCGAAGTTGATGTCACGTTTCACCCATGTGCTCACGTTTCAGCCATGTACTCAGTTACATAGTTCAAGTGGTGCACATGACACTAACTCTTTTTAAAAAATATGACATTTTTATGATTGAAAATAAAATCAACATACCTAGTTAGTACTCAATTCAAAATAATTAGGTAAAAGTATATATTCGATTATGCTTGGCTCGATTAATTAAAAGCTCTCTTTTTTTTTTTTTTTAAATTGAATTTATAATATTACATTTGAATATTCCACTTAATTCATTTACAGTTCTATTGTATACTCAACAAGCTAATTAAGGTAGTATTTATAAATTTAGCAAACTACTTTTAAAATCACTTATTTTCTCAGTCGAATTTGCAGACACTAAATTAAAGTATCATTCTTTTGCAGAAGCTCAAGAACCCCCAATTTAAAAAAATGCTTGTTGATGAAGAAAATCTCTCAGAAATAAAAATAGAGGAAATGGTGAATTTATTTGTTGAAGATGTGAAGAAAGGGACATGGAAAAGTAGAGGTTGGCCAAATGTGTGGACTGATTATGCAGTTTCAAAGTTGGCTCTCAATGCATACTCTAGGCTTTTAGCTAAACGTTACAAAGGGATTAATGGCATTAGTGTCAATTGCTTTTGCCCCGGCTTCACTCAGACCTCCATGACCCGCGGCAAAGGCGTAAACACCGCCAACGATGTGGCCGAGGTGGGTGCTCGACTCGCGTTGCTTGCGCCAGAGGAGCTTCCCACCGGGAAATTTTATGTTGTGGAGTCGGGTAGTGCTATTTATTCAAAGTTGTAGTGCTTCCTATGTTGGATTTTTTTTTTTAAGCCTTGGTATTCGTCTTTTTTATAGTACTGATATGGTTGGATCGATCGGTTCAGTTGATTGTTCATCAAGATTAACATAAATCTAAGAGTTAGTATCAATTTGCAGCCTATATTGTACTCTCTTAGTTCTTTTTGAAAATTACTCATTTTGTCATTTTTGGTGTCTTATCGAAAGTTACTCATTTCATTTTTTTATTTTTTTTTAGCAAAACTCATTATTTCTCTACCTTTTCCTTTCCTTTCCTATCTCTCTATATATTTTCAATTTCTTAGGAATTCCTTAATCAATGTGCAAAAAAGACAAATGAGGGACAAAGGGAGTATGTCTTTTTTCAACTTGCGATTCTTTTTATCAATTGCAACATATACTATGCAAGATTCTTTTTATCAATTGCAACATATACTATGCAAAATTCACCGATCGCAATCTAAATTTTATTTTTTTAGAAACAAACAGAAGTTTCATTAAAAAGAAACAGTAGCACCAGAGGAGCAATACAAATCAGATGATCCAGATTACGACCTAAAATTTATTTTTATAGAATTTTCAACTCTATTTTTATGGCATTTTTACAAATGTGCCCCAAAAAAAATGGTTTACATAAACAGTAAACGTACATTGTCTTCTCATTACCATTCAAATTCCTCGTCTGTGAAATCGTCTATCATGGAAAATGCAGCTGTCAATTCGTTCCTCGCCGCTTCTTGTTCTTCTTTATCTTCAAACAAACAAAAAAACAAGATTTCAGCATTTTACATAATATTCTTAGATGACAAAGTGAATGAAAGTTATGGTGTTTGGTTGAACATAGTTCGGATTTGTTCATGATATGATGATACAGCTAAGGTGATCGAAATATCCAATACAGCATTTCAGAACGAAGGCTTACTCTGAGCATAATACGAGCTGTAGGACGTGTGTTGGAAAGATGCCATATGGGCCGTGGTCTACCCTACCCTGTTAAGACATTAAAAGAACGATGTATTATCAGGAAAAACATACCCATGGAACTGAACTCATATGTTATAAACTGATAAAAGGGAAACAAGAATCTCTTACCACACCCTGCCCCCGTTCTCCTGGAATTCAACATCACTTTAAATCCCTTATCCGAAAACCATAGATGAGTTTGCAAGATGCATCATATAATGGCAAATTTAGCGTATATTTGAACTTCATCATCACTCCAGAGAATTTGTATCTGAGTACATAGTCATAGGACAAAATACCATTTAATAAATATATTTACTATTGACGTACTGCATAAACATCATTATGAACTAGGAGAAATATCAGTTTTAGTCCCTAAAGTTTACATTTTTAAGGTTTAGTCTCCCCGTTTCACTCACTCTCAAAATTGGTGATGAAAGTTCACTTTTGGTCCTGCCATCAGATTACTGCTTGTTGACTAACGGAATTAACTATTTATTTGTGGGTGCTAAATGTATATAAAACTTTTAAATAATTACATTAAAGTACAAAACTTATAAATGATTACATTTATCACCCCCAAATAGTTGATTGTGTCAGTCAACTGACGGCAAGACCAAAAGTGAACTTCCATGACCAATTTTGAATGGGAGTGAAAAAGGGGGACCAGATCTGGAAAACAGTTAACTTTAGGAACTAAAAATGATACTCCATTATCTCTTAGGAACTATGTGTGTGTTTGGGGGTGCAGAAAAATGGCGTGTTCATGAGCTTCCTACCTGGATTTATCAGGACTAGCTTCCAGTTTCAGCAATGTAATCACACAAAGTAGAGATTCATGCTTACCAAAAACACTCTGTTTCCAAAATTGCACATCATATAATATTAGTGTACCACAAATAGTTGATCTATCAGTCAACGGATGGTCACTGAGTAAAAATGTACTTCTATGACCAAATTTGATAGTGAATAAAAGTTGGGGGGCTAACACTGGAAAAAGTAAACTTTAGGGACCAAAATGATATTAACCCTTTTCAAGTGTATATTGATACAAAAAGTTTCTTTACTTCTAAACATAATGCAGCAACATCAGAATGCAATCAGAGTATAATAGAGAAATAGAGGCACTCTGTGTAAACTTATAAATGCTTAACACAACTCATTCAGGAAAACTCCTTAAACTTGAAAAAATAGCAGAAAGTACCTGCAAATGAGATTTGAACATCACCAATCGCACTATGTAGTGATTTTAAAGGGAGTATCAACGTATATGAACGAGTTTAGATGCCAAAGAATGAGATATTTTCCGAGTCAGAAGTCTGAGAAGCAAATTTCTGGGTCATTTATGTGCAAGTAATTTTTTTGCACTCTTTCTTGATGACAACATCGAAAAATCTAACTCCATTTCAGAAGCCAAAACAGATCATTCGTTTTTCAGTAGAGGCACAACTTTCTTAATCATTTCCAGCAAGTTATCATCTTTACGTTCTCCTTGCAATTTATTGAGTAACATAGATGCAGTAGTGGAGTCAGCTGAATATCCTCTTTTGTACATTTCCTCTAAGATTAGCATTGCCTTGCACACCTCGTTTCTTTGTAGAAAACTTCGGATGATAATATTGTACGTCACATTATCAGGCGAACAACCACTTTTGTCCATTTCAACAAGCAAACATTTCGCCTCTTCATCGAGTCCTTCAAGGAAAAGAGCTTCAATAATCATGGTATATATTTTAACATTGGGTTGCAAACATTTTGAAGGAAGCTGATTCAAAAGATTCCTCGCAATATTAGCTTTTCCAGCTTTGCACAAACCAGCAATGATCGTACCATATGTGACAATATCGAGATTAATACCTTTCTTTACCATCACGCACAAGAAGGAAAATCCTTCATCAAATCTACCAAAATGAAAACATCCATGTACTATACTATTGTAAGAAACCACCGTATGCTTTAAACCTATACGAGGGACCTCATGAAAAAGGCGCCACGCTTCATTCAAATTTCCATTCTTGCAATATCCACTGATTAAACTATTATAGCTAATAATAGAATGCTCAATACCCCTTTTTGGTATAGAATCAAACACTTCTTTTGCTTTACCTATTTGCCTGTGCAAACAATACCCGTTTATCATAGCACCGTATGTAATAATATTGGGACGAACATTTACATGTACCATAAGTTCCAAAATATCCTCAGCCTCCTTCATCTTTCCTTCCCTGCAAAATGCATCCACCAATATACTAAAAGTAATCACATTTGGGGATACCTTGTGATCCACCATTTCATTTAATAACAAGTATTTCACCTCGTTCCATCTACCAAAACTACACAAGCCCTGAATGATCGAATTATATACTACAGTATCGGGCGCTATGCCCTTGCAAATCATTTTAGCTAGAAGACGCAGAGCCTCGTCAATCATTCCATCCGACGACAATCCATCAATTACAGCACTATAAGCTTTAATATTCAGCTTATAGCTAGCCTTTTCTAATTCAAGAAGCAAATTATGGGCATTACAAGTTTGTCCAGCTTTACAGAGACCATTTATCACAGTCAAAATCATAACATCATTAGGTTCACACAGCCTGAAAGTCAAGATCTTATTGAACAAAGTTTCTGCCTTTCCTGCCTTACCAGCTGAATATAGCCCTTTAAGCAGAGTATTGAAAGTCGAAACAATTGGCTTGTAGCCCTGCTTCAAGAAACGGCACAAGATTGCTAAAGCAAAGTCTACACGATTCAGAAGGCAGCAGCAATTAATAACGATGTTCATCGTGAACTCGTTCACTGGGATACCCGATTGACGCATTTCCTCGAACAGGTAGAGTGCAACAGAGTATTCTTCCATATTAGCAATGATGCTCAAGAGTTTGTTATATACAAAAACAGAAGGCTGTGTTGACATGTTCTGCATCTGCCGAAACAAGCGAATTGCATCGTTGGCTTGATGAATTGAGCCGAAATCTACTCTGGGCCTGGGTGAGAAGTTGCGCCCCTTTTCGAGATTGGTGAAATCGTGAGAAGATTTAGCTGCAAATCCTCTGCGAATGAGGTGAATTGCAGAACCAGCGGCTTTACGCCGCATCATTTTTAAGAGATTATTATGAGAAGGGATTTCAAGAATGGGCGAACCGAGTGTGAATCAGAACAGGGGTTTATTTTATTTTTTTCAGTTAAAACAGAGTTTAAGGTAGCCTGTCGTTTATTTATTTATAACCAGGATTATTTGCCACATTTTTTATTTTAATATAATTTCTCTCTCTTTTTTTTAATTATAAAAAGAATCTGCAATGTTATTTAAAAAAATAAAAAAACAATTGGATGCATAAAAATAATTAAGAAAATGCTTAGATATTTTTGCCAACAATCCATTAAAGAAAACAAATTATAGTAGAAACTTTATAAATTAATAATATTGGGACTATCCAAATTTATTAATTAAAAGAGTTATAAATTAATAATTTATATATTAATTAATATTTTATTAATTTATAGAATAATAAAATACTCAATTTATAAACATCTTTTCAAACTTGTAATAATTATTGTATATGAAATGAAGACCTAATTTAAAAGAATTCTTCAATCTTCCACATTATTGTGCTTTCTTGTGTTCATTGTATCACTTTATGAACATTAAAAAAATATTTTTTACATAAATATACAAGATCAAAATATGCTAACATAAACAAAATCATACACTTATGAGGCTATTAAATCAACAATCACGTTGAATAATTTTTTGTTGAGCTATGAGAAAACGACACCATAAGTTCTTACAATGATAAGAAAAATTAGAGACAATTAAGTCATTTTTCAAGAAATCTTCATAAATTATTTATGTAATATGTAGTATATAAGAAATTATTAATTTATATTTTATATGGGGTTTATAGAAATTATTAATTTATATTTTATATGGGGTCTATAGAAATTATTAATTTATATTTTATATGGGGTCTATAGAAATTATAAAAAATGTATTATCTTATAATTTTTATTTATGTAATATGTATTCCCTCCGTCCCGGATTAACTTTCACACCTACTTTTTCGGTCCTTTAGAAACTCAATCCAGACAATATCTAAAATATTATATTTAATGTCATTATTTTTATGGTACATACATACGCACAAGTCAACTCACTTATTTATTTTTTTATAAAATTATATCTCAAAATTCTATTTATTATAATATTTTTTAAAAAGGGGGTGAACAGTAAGTGTGAAAGTTAATACGGGACGGAGGGAGTAGTATATAAGAAATTATTAATTTATATTTTATATGGGGTCTATAGAAATTATAAAAAATGTATTATCTTATAATTTTAGCGAGTTTATTAATTTAACACTCTATCCCCAAGTTGGGATCGACTAAAAATATTATCGAGTTTATTAATTAATTCAATATTAATTTATATTTCTACGGTATTGGATGAACTATTCAAAAGTATGGATTATAATATAAAAATAATAACTTAAATATTTAAAAGTATAAGTTTTATCAACAATTTGGTTGGGTATGTGCATATCTGGTATTTTCTGAATTCTTATGTAAGAAATTATAAAAGAAGTTCTTTCAACAAAGACGTGAATTAGAAAAGATTGGTCGACGAAATATGAACCAAAGACCCTTGATATCCCCCGAACAATACATGTTTGTTTCCATGAGACATACTGGCTGTCGCTGATCATTTAATTGGACTGAAATTTAGAATTTGTACACTTGACGATATGAATCATTTGAAAAATAAGTGCATTCATTCTGTAGCGGATCTTTTACAAGATTAATTCGGATTGTCTCTGATTCGTTTAGAAAATGTGGTTCGAGAAATTATATGTGGAGCAATTCGACATAAATTGATACCGACTGTTGGGTCTCCTCGTCGTCTCCGTTGAACAACTCCGATGAGTATTCCGATAGGGACGGGCTCAGGTCACCTGAGTATCGGATCTATACGGATAGTAGAGGGAATAACCAAAAGACTAAGACTGGGTAGCACAACAACCCACACAAGTCTCACACACTTCTCTCGATATCGTTTTACGTCACAAAGAATGAGGAGAGACTTGTAGTGTATTTGTATGGCTGCCAAACAGCCCTAGGGCAAACAAATGGAGTGGGCCTAAAGGTTTACCACATGGGCCAAAACAACAATAGGGCCCAAGCCCAACAATCTCCACCTTTTTTGCCATCTCCAACTACAATCCGAAATCCGCAGGTGGTCATCATCGCCTTACACACACATTCCCACACACACATAGCACACACAACACATGCATAAAATAACAATAAATGCAAAATAAGCTATCATGGGAAACATTCACAAAGACTTACAAAGGCACACAAAGACAAGCTCCACCTCACTCGAAGCACTCACAAAGACTCACACAAAGGCACACAAAGACAAGCTCCACCTCACTCGAAGCACTCACAAAGACTCACACAAAGGCACACAAAGACATGATATCATAACATACATAAATCACAAAGACAAATCACTCCACTTTACTAGGAATAATCTCTAAACACAAAGAAAAACAAATAAACATGCAACTAGATGTATATGGGGTAGGGAGAAAAACATGAAACCAAAATGTATGAAGTCATGCATAACACACATACATATAAACATGCAACCATTCCCCCCACCTTCCCACTAGCCCATCATCTACACATGCATCACAAAGAAAATCACAAAGCAACACAAAGATATAAGCACAAAGAAAGATCCACAAAGAAAATAACCACAAAGACACCAAAGAAACACACAAAGACTCAATAGACATCACCAAGTTCATCACTGTCATCAGTAGTGGCAATATTAGCACGATTAGCATGAGAGTTCTTATTATGCTTCTGGTTCTTCCTAGGTTCAGTGCACTCATTAATCTTGTGACTAGGGTCACCACAATTATAACACTTTCTAATCCAAGGCTTACCATGGGGTTTCTTACCACCCTTCCCTCTAACATGCATAACCTCACCAGAAGAACTACTACCCCCACTATGTTTTAATTCATGTTCTTTACTTTTTAGGCCATTAACAACAATGTCAAGAGTGAAATTATCCCTACCATACCTAATTGCAGATTTAACATCAGTATAAGTATCAGGAATAGCATTTAGCAAAACAACAGGGGTATATTCATCAATGCCCTTATCACCAGTAAGTTTGATATCTTGAATAAGCTTAGTAAACACATCAAGATTTTCATCCATATCCTTATTCAAGTCAAGTTTAAAACTAAAGAACTTTTCAAGTAAAAATGTTCTACTAGGCAAGGATGTTTCAGTGTATAACTTTCCTAACTTATCCCATAATTCTTTAGCATCTTTCATTACACCAACCTTTCTCAACACACAATCAGACAAATGCAAGATTATTGAAGATAAAGCATGTCTATTCATTACCTTTTTCTGTTTATCAGATTCATCATTCTCATAACAATGGTCAACGGCTGCGTAAACATTCTGCTGGATTAGGATGCATTCCATTTTCTGTTGCCAGATACTGAAATCACCTTTTCTAGTAAAGGGAGCCAACACATACATAGGAGTAGGGTTGGCCATTTGTTTACTCAGCTTTGAGCCCAAAGAAAAATCACAAAAAATATGCAATGAAAAAACTGTAAATAGCAAGCGGAAGCAGACACACACAGATCACCAAAATCAAGACCACAAAACTGAGATAATAAGCTTATAAATCAGCCACAGAGACCTAAATCTAGAGCACCAAAATTCCAAGCAAATAATCCCCGGCCAGGGGCTACGCTACAAATGCAGTAAAAAGAAGAAATAAGTTTTTATACCAGATCGAGACCCTAGGTAAGGATCTCAAAACGACAGACTAACCACGAGTGCAGATTTAAAATTAATCTGGAACAAATTCTCAAACCACAGGTTAAATATAATTATTTATATAAATAATTAAAACCTGTTAATCAAATTAATTTAATTAATATGTGAAATCTGGCGTAATATCTATTTTAAAGGAATCACAAATCAATTAATTAAAAAATAGCAGAAACAAAGCCAATAGTACACAGCACCTTACCTGACTTACCTGCGTCGCGGGGACGGTTCTGGACAGCAGGGAAGCAGCGGCGCTTGACAGCAGGGGAGCGACGGCTTCAAGGCAGCAGCAGGCGATGATTCTGTCTAGACGGCGGCGGCGCTGCTAGGACGAGCGGCGACGGCGAGAATCTACGACGGCGGCGGTGCTGCACGGTCGAGCAGTGACGGCGGTGGCTAGGGTTCCGCCCACAAAGACGGCGGCAGACGACGACCCGTGGCTCTGATACCACTGTTGGGTCTCCTCGTCGTCTCCGTTGAACAACTCCGATGAGTATTCCGATAGGGACGGGCTCAGATCACCTGAGTATCGGATCTATACGGATAGTAGAGGGAATAACCAAAAGACTAAGACTGGGTAGCACAACAACCCACACAAGTCTCACACACTTCTCTCGATATCGTTTTACGTCACAAAGAATGAGGAGAAACTTGTAGTGTATTTGTATGGCTGCCAAACAGCCCTAGGGCAAACAAATGGAGTGGGCCTAAAGGTTTACCACATGGGCCAAAACAACAATAGGGCCCAAGCCCAACACCGACTTCTCAAAATTTGGTAACTTCAACTCCATTAACAACTACTTATGAATCTTTTTTTGATTTACACCCTTTTATCTTAAATTTTAAATGACACAAATAGTTTCCCTCTATAACTCCACTCATCAAATAATTATATTTACACTTCATTTTATTTACATCAATTATGACTCATTTTACTTTTCATCATCGTGAATACAAAGACACGGTGCAACTATTAATGGACGTGGTAAAAGAGATTCATTCATCATTGAGTTGAAATTACATTAACTTTAATCGTTCATACAAAAATCAAACGAGCTTACTAAACACAGAGACCGAGAGGCTTAATGAAAATTTATTTGAAGAGAGAAGTACACATAAATGATTAACTCAATAATACGATTCAACGTAATCTATAATTAGTTAGTTCATGTAGTCTACCCCAATTATTTAGAAAATTAAAGGCTCATTTGTTTGTTTGGAGGATTTGAAAGTTGATTTAAGTCGAGACACAGTGGCGCAACACGGGATCGCAATGGGCACCACCACAACCGCAAGCAACACAAATGTCATTTGAGTCGCAATTGGCACATCTCTTCGCACACGCATCTTTAACCTCAAGTTTTCTTGATACAATTGCACTTGCTACTCCTCCAACTAGTCTTGTTTCAATGCTCAATCCTAAAATCAACAACAAGAGGCAAATGTTGGTTTAGGACTTAGAGTGATAATATTCACAATTTTGGTAAATTGAAGACAACAAAATTGATGCGAAATCGTCTCATCGTGAAATCATTTTCACTTTTCAAATGTTTGTCTTAATATAATTCACTTTGTATATATTTTTTGAAAAGTGATACTCCATCCGTCCAATTTTATTATGCCCACTTCTTCAGACACGGGTTTTAATGAATATTGATTAGTTTATTTATAAAGTAGATAAGTTGAGGGTATGAAGTATGATAGAGTATTGTGGGGTCCATTTGTAAATAAATAATTATTTATGAATAAAGTGAATGTTAAAGTGAGTAAATAAGTGATGGAAGGAAGGTGGAGATAAAGTAGTGTGTGTTTCCAAAAAGTGTATGGACACAATAAAATTGAACAACCAAAAAAGGAAAGTAGGAATAATAAAATTGAACGAAGGGAGTACAATTTTTCTGAAAAAATGATATATAACATTCAATTATAAAGTTATATTAGTGGCATGATAAGAGGGTATCACACCAGACTTTTTTTTTTTTTTCCCATAATCTAAGGTCTAGGTAGTGGTGCTCTAACCACTTGAGCTATCCCACTTTGTCGTATCTGGTCTTGGTCATTGAAAACATTCATAATTTCAATTCTTTTCTTTTGCCCTTAAAAAATATTTTATCATCTTAATTATGTCAATCAGGCCAGTTCTTGGTAAGAAAGATGAGTTTATATTACTAGTTTTAATGGACGACGAAAATATTTAGAAATATTTTTGATATATTTTTGATATTTGTGTAAAAAGATATTGTGGTATTATTATTTAATAAGTGATACATACATTACAAAATTAAAGAAATTAGAGATCTTTTTATTTGGGATTCAAAAAAAAAATCATAATAAAAAAAAATTAAGAGAATAAAAAATTTCATAATAAAAAATATTAAGAGATGTTTTATATGGAATATAATTGAAGAAAATTAAATAGTTAAAGAATAAATAATTGTGAATAAAATCTGAGAAAAAAATTCTAAATAAATGCAAATTAATGAGATCGAGGTGTTAGATAATTACCTGATGAAGCGATTAAAAAGAGATTGAAGAAAATTAGAAGCTTAACACATATGCTATCCATATTTTATCTTGATAAAAAAAGAAAAGAAAAAAACGTTTATATTTTTCAAATTTAACATGAATGAAAGAGGATTCATCAAGGCCATGATATATAATACGGAGTAATAAATATAATATCCACATTGTTACTTTCTATCATTGGGAAAATCATCACAAAGCAAACACTAGCTGTCAACTAAATTAATATTGATTAATTGTTACAATGTTTTTTCTTGTTTGTGTTTTTTAATCAATAATTTTTTTTTAACTTAAGAAATTATATACTCCACAATATTTCGGTTTATAATTTTATTTATGTTGATATTCTTTTAATGAAACAAATTAATGTATATTATCACATATTAAACGATTACCCAAAAGATACTTTAATTTTTTTTTATTGTATGGTTCACCGAATCATAAAGACTATTAAAACTAGGACACTAGCGGATCCAGAATTTTAGATTTAGGGGTACGAAACACTTAAAGTCATACAACTCGATGCAAAAAAAAAAAAACACATAACTTGCAAATCAAATTATAAATACAGCTGAGTTTGTAAAATTTTCATTTTTTTGAATGCAATATGTGGCATTAGCATTGAAAACTTGTAGAAACACATTATTTTTAATAAAAATAATCAAACAATAATTAGATACGGGTCATCCACATTTTTTCACCGTTTATACTCTTTTATATATTGGTTGGACGTCATTTAGAAAGAAACTAGGTGTACCATTCAACATTTTTTTAATTGAATTCATGATAGTTATTAGGGCAATTCTTACGGTAGTCACATTTTACAAAGTGACTACGCAGTCACTTTGTCGAATCGCGCCATGTGGCGTCGTAATCGTAAAAACGACCTGCTACCTGTCATACAGGTTTCAGTTATTTTTAGCATTATTTAAATTATATTTTGTTATTTACTATATTACCCTTCTTTTTAAATTTTATTTATATTTTACCTGCACCCACTAATTTAATGAGTGCACCCCCTAATCATATTTTTACTACAATTATTTGCACCCGCTAATTTAATGAATTCACCCTCTAAACATATTTTTACAACAATTATCTGCACCCGCTCATTTAATGAGTTCACCCCCAAATCATTTCTTTTTTACAACAGTTATTTACACCCGCTCATTCTATGAGTTCACCCCCAAATTATTTTTTACCACAATTATCTTCACTCGCTCATTTTATGAGTTCACCCCCAAATTATTGTTTTACCACGGTTATCTGCACTCGCACATTTTATGAGTGCACCCCAAAATATTTTTTAAAAAATAATCACATTTAAAAGACTATATTATCCTTTTATTATTTTACACAAAATATAATAAAATAAACTCTAAAAAATCAATTCACCACCAAATGACCCATATTTAAAAAAAAAAAGCGTAAAAATATAATTAATAAAAAACTATCGAAATTAGCCACAAATCTCAATTTTTTTCTTTTTAATTTTTCTTCCCCCTCCTCTTTTTCTTTTTTCTTCCCATTTTCAATTTTTTTTTCAAATTTTTTATTTCCTTATTTTTTTTTCTTTTCCTTTTTAAATTTTCATGTCTTTCTTTTCCATTTTTTGCATGTGTATTTTTTAAATTTTAATACAAAATAATGTTATAGGTATAATTTTATTAAAGTTGATCGGCGGTGCACCTAAATTTTAATTTTAATTTGATGAGTAAAGGACCTGCCGGAAATCCATGCATGTCGGCGGGTGGCCCAGCCACCACCATGCCCGACCACCCCCTCGACGGCGAAGGCGGCGCTTCGGTCTCAGCCGCTGAAGCCCAAGACCCCTCCTCGAATCGCAATCGTGATTCTTCACTTCCATAACAATCGACATAATCTTCCATCTCGGCCACGATCCATGGTGGCCGAAATCCTCTCCTCATTTCGACCACCGACGCGACTGCTTCGATCAATCTCCCTTGCGTTCGCGATCCAGGAGCTTCTCCTACATCAACGGCGCTCGCCTGCAACAATCGGATCGACGCTGCCTCTCTCTCGTCGTTCATCTCTGTCCAAATCAAAGCTACATTGCTTCATCCGTCTTCTTCACCCTGCTCCTGCGCAGCCTCTTCCTCCGGCTGACGACGGCCCGACGGAGGACTGTGAGTATGTTGCTGATGGATCTCTGACCGGACGACACTCGGAGCTGGTGACCTTACTGATGAAATCCCAAGCGACGACTACTGACCTAGGGTGCCCTCCCATTGGGCTAGGGTTTCCTTCAATTGGCCTTGGTAATGTGCACCCTCTATTTTCTTTAGTACACCCCGATCTGCACTCTCTCCACTTTTTTTATGGTATTATTGTTATTGGTATTATTGATACTGGTATTACTAGTTATTGATTGCGGTATTACTATTAATACACTATTGAATTAATATTAATGATTATTGATTATTAATTGTGGTATTACTGATTATGTGAAATTATTTATTACTGATTATTATTATTTTTAAGGTATTATATATTATTGTTTATGGTATTACTGATAATTGTTTTTGGTATTATTGAATATAATTAGATTTGTGGAATTATTTGTTATTGTATGAGATATTACTATTCAATGTTCATGGTATTACTACTTACTGTTCATGGTATTACTGATAATTTTTTTTTGTATTATTGAATATAATTAGATGTGTGAAATTATTTGTTATTGTATAAAATTTTACTGATTAATATTAATGGTATTACTGATTAATGTTCGTGGTATTACTAATTATTGTTAATGGTATTACTGATTACTGTTTATGGTATTACTGTTTATTACTTGTTGTATTACCGACTACTCCCTCCTTCCTATTGAAAACTACCCAACTTTCCTTATTCGTTTGTCCCAATGAAAGTTACTCATTCCTTTTTTGCCAAACTATTCCCTCTCACATTTCATTATATTCTTCTCTCTCTCAATCATATCACCTCTCATACATCCACTTATTATATCATATTTTTTAACCTCTCTGTCCGAAGCTCATGAGGAGCTTTCACTGGGACGGAGGGATTATAATAAAATCATACATATAATATTATTTTGTATTAAAACTAAAAAATATACTAATGAAAAAAAAGTAGGAAACAAAAAAAACGAAGAAATAAAAAGTTTGGAATAAAAATTGAAAATGGGAAGAAAAATTAAAAAGAAAAAAAAATTGTGCCTAATCTCGATAGTTTTTTTTAATTATGTTTTTACGATTTTTTTTCTAAAAATATGAGTGATTTGGTGGTGAATCGATTGTAACTCGGCAATGACTCGGTTGTAGATTGTAAATGTATAAATTAGGGTTGATGTTATTATATTTTGTGTTAATTAATAAAAAAATAATATAGTCTTTTAAATTTAATTATTTTTAAAAAAAAAAATTGGGGTGAACTCATAAAATGAGCGGGTGCAGATAATTGTAGTATAAAAATAATTTGGGGGTGAACTCATAAAATGAGCGGGTGCAGATAATTTTGGTAAAAATATAATTTGGGGGTGAACTCATAAAATGAGCGGGTGTAGATAACCGTTGTAAAAAAGAAATGATTTGGGGGTGAACTCATAAAATGAATGGGTGAAGATAACTATGGTAAAAAATGATTTGGATGAACTCATAAAATGAATGGGTGCAGATAACTATGGTAAAAAATGATTTGGGGTGAACTCATAAAATTAGCAGGTGTAGATAATTGTTGTAATAAATTATTTTATTGTATAAGGATAAAAATGTAAATTTACAATAATATATTTTAATTAATTTAATTTAATAGAAAATACAAATTTATGACACTTTACGACACATTACGACAATACATATCGTAAAATTTACAAAAGGTAACAGGTCATCAAATCTAAACCTTTAGATTAGATTTTTAATGGTTTAAATTAACTGACTACGGTAGTTATTACGACACGTTACGACACCCTGACTACATATAGAAGATCCCTAGTTATTAATAAGATTACAACTATTGTTATTACTATAAAAAAATTCATAGTTGAAACAAAACTTATTAACAATTTTATCTCAACTTAATATATACGGAGTATGTAGCAATAATAATATATATAAACCCTAATTTTTTTAATTAATGTTGAACCGGAAAAATTGGATTGAGCTCAATTTATTTTCTTATTATTAATAAATGTAGTAATATTTTCTTACACTAAAATTATTATTGGGGTACAATTTTTTTTTTTAAAGGGTTGGTCTGCTATGGACTCGAGTGCATGTTGTGCACCCTAGTCTAGTCTATGTTGCACTTTTCAGTTTACTGACTTACACTTTTTGGTAAATGGTGTTGCACTTTTTAATTATTAAACTGTATAATAATATTTTTAGTAATAATTGAAAACTACAACACCATTTACCAAAAAGTGTAAGTCAGTAAACTGAAAAGTGCACAGCATGCACTTGAGTGCATACTAGACTTTACCTTTTTTAAAATGGTATATTAGTTGAAAATTTTCAAATTTTGGGGGTACAGCTGTACCCTAAGTACCCCTCTCCCTCCGCCACTGAACTAGGATGATGAGTTTGTTTCTAAGTTAATACTCCGTGTATGTATATTAAGGGCATGTTTGATAGCAAAGATGAATTATTTAAGATTAGGATGATAATTAAACTTTATAAATTTTAAAGTATAATCTATCCTTAATTTAAGTTATCAAACAACCAATAAAAATGATATACAATTAATCTATATTTAATCTAAGCTATCAAACATGTCTAACTAATATATTATCCTAATTTGATAGTCTTTAGGATTATGAAGCGTATAATAGAAAGAATCTATATAAAAAGTATCTTTCGTGTATCTTTTTGAAACACATCACCTCGTAACAATTATAATTGATGTGTTTTAAACATCTTTTATTTTCATTAACAACCAAACTTACATTATACTCATTTTCATTATCGCTCACATCGATTTTTTAAAGTGACGCCTGAATTTAAACTTTTAATATTTTTATTACATAAGTTTATTTGTATTTTAATATTATGTTAAGATAAAGTGTGTTCAGACAGAAAAGTTAGTTGGTTATTTATAATTTCAAATTTCTCATAATTTTAAGGCTGTAAAAATCGAAAATCGATAGTCGAACGAATTGACACTGTCTAGCGCCTAAACGGTTAGTCGGGGCCCTAGGCGATGCCTAGTCGGCCACTTAAAATTTTATTTTTAATTATTTTTTTCTTATAATTCTCGAACAATAAACATGAAATCCTAATAAACTAAAAACAAAAAATTGTAAATGAATCTCTAAAGAAATTAAAACTTGCAAAAATTATGTCGAAACTAAAAAAAATGCAGTTTTCACCCTGATAGAATTTTACAAAAAAAAAAAATTATACATAATGGCAAAACCACATGTCTTGTTCGGAGCATCAATTTCACTTTAAAAAGTGTATTCGATCGCTTGAATTGGACTTCAACTCTGAGAAGTGTAATTTAAAAAAAAAAAAAAAAAACTATTCAAAAATCGCTAGACGAACTTTAGACCGGAGACTAGCGTCTAGTCGGGCTAGGCGTCAACGTTTGCAACAGAGCATAATTCCAAAATCACATAATCGGTGAGCTTTTTTGGCATCTAAAATGAGTTGATGGTCATTTATAATTTGAAATTGTAGAAGCTGTATTATGTTTTTAATCACAATTATGTTTTATGTTATTCTAAAATCTAAACGATTGTTAACTACTTAATATAAAAAATTAGTGTAGAACCTGTGTATTACACGGAATTTTAAATATATTTTTAAATATTTAATAATAAATTTTTATTTATTTACTTAATTTAATTTTTCATATTTTTATAATTATATTTTTTTTTAAATGATTTCGCAGAATTATAATTATTTTGTTAAAAAAATTTAAAAAAATTTCAATTATATTTATTATAATGTTGTATTATAATATAAAAGTTTAACTAACATAATATTTTGAATTATACAAAATACACTTATGTTAGTTAATTTTATAAAGCAAATTAACCACAAAATGACACATATACTATAGAAGTAGTGTATTGTGTATATATAACAAATTTGTTAATCTTGTAAAATAATATAGTAATTATTTATATAATAAATATATTATGTATAAAATTATATAATAAATTTTACATATATATTTTTGAGCTCTATTTTTAATTATAAAATACAATTTAATAACTAATTAAATAAAGAATGGTTCTAATAAAGAATTGTTGTAAAATAAATTAAACTAAAGAATAAAATAAATACTACAATAAATTAAGTAAATAAAATAAAAATTAATTTAATTAGTCAATGTTAAAATAATAAGAATATAATATTTAGAAAGAGTTTATAAATCATATCTTATTCAATGTTAAAAATTAATCTTACACATCATACTTTTTAAAATTTACAACTTCATTCAATTATGACACATAAGCCAAATCAACCACAAAATGACACATAAGTCAAATTAACCACAAAATGACACATCATCAATTTAAACTCCCTATATAAGGGGATTGTATACCGGTGTAATAATATACTAATTAATTAATTAATTAAATTATCTGTTCACAATTGGAAATGTAAATTGGAATACAAAATGGTGGTACCTAATTAGTATCTACACTTGATTAAAAAAAAAAAAAAAGGTAAAGATATATATGTTACCAGTATAACTATATAGATTACAGGAGGGCACCACTTTGATCTCTTGCAACAAGATAGGGTGCTTATGCTTACACACACACACACGAACGGTCGTACATCAAAACTGCGAACAAGACGAAGGAAGCTACGCGTATCCAATTCATCGACTTTCTTGAATGACATGTGGAGGTGATGCTGTATTTTCAATCTCATTAGACGAGGTTTTCGACTTGATATAGGAACGAGCTACGTCTAGCATTATGTCCACCTCTTTCTTGTACTGCAAAGTCGTATCAACTGATGCTTTAGAATCGATCTGAATACAGTGAATTTAACACAAGTGCGACAAGAAAATACCTCGTTGATAGCACCCGATTTGATCTTGGATTGCATCACACACCATTTCTTGAAATGTGCACCTGAAAATCAAATTTGAATACAATGCGAAAGGCGAATGAGAGAATAAAAGCTACAAGTCTCGTGATTACAGAAATCCACCAATATCACTCAAATCTTTCTAAAGAAACCGATTACACACCCAATGTCAATACAGACGAGTAAAATTATAACATATCGACCAAGGGGTGGAGCCCTCGAATTCGTTGTTCTTCACTTCCTGATTTCTTTGCTATCATTTTCATTGTATTTTTCCGATTAATAAGTCAAGAACACTACCTAAACCTTGACAGAAAATCATTGGTGCAGCGAAGAAAAGCTACAAAGTTATTTTCATCGAGTTAATATCAAGAATCGTCATATAACTTAGGATGAGTCCAATTTTGGTCCTGTATATTGTTACTTTACAACCTTCTGGTGTAAATTTGAGTCATTTTTTGCCAGAAAATAAAAAAGTGAATTTCATCAGATTGCATTAAAGAGTACAATCAGCATTATAAACATATATTAATGAGTAGAATCAGCTATAGACTCTAGGCTGCCACAAAATACACAACCAATGAAAGCGACGAAAGTTTTGAGCAGTGGCAGACACTTACCAACTTTAATATTCAAGGTGCACGACGATTCAGAATTAGACTCTACAGACCATCTACAATGGATCTGATTCATAAGGCATGCACATGTAAAATAAAGTTAGAAACAAGTAAGGGATTAGAGAATAACAAAAGAAAGATGAGTTTCTCATCATCGCCTATTAATTTCATTAGCTTTTTCTGAGGCCAATTCTTTACTGATTAGAAAAATGCGGATGCAAAAAAAAAAATACATACCTCAAAATATGAACCGAATGGAACATCATGAGCCTGCTGTACAGTCTCGAACACCTAAACACGTAATTGAAATATGATCACTTCAATACCACCTAACAGAACAAAATTACACGAGAGTGACTGCTTGTAAAGTTGATTCTCACCAGTGTCTTTTTATCTTCAGACAGAACAGCATGTTGCCACTCTGTCATTGCAGTATCTGGAGGGCACATTGGACTATTGCACACAGATCTAAAATTAATTTCTCTCACTTGACCATCATATTCATCAGCTGCGTGCCACTGACCCATCTGAATTTAGCATAACAGGAAACATAAGACGACTAATATAATAGAGAATTCACAGTACTAAAAGTTGAAAATGCTAAATTTGAGTCCCTTTGCCTTGAGAACAACAATAATTTGAAGAGCAATGCCTCGAGATCTTTAGTGAGACACGTCAATATTCGTTTTGGGGACTTGTTTGTAAAAAAAAAATCAGATGTAATGAATACCAATCCTGGGCGTAACTATTACTTACTATGAGATTAGAATCTTTTCTGACACTACGATACTCATTTATGAAGGTTGAGTCATCATCTAACAAAAGTTTGAAATATTGCTCCGCTGTGCATGGAAACACATCCTGCAACGTAATATGGCCAATAAAAAAATAAATATATAACGTGTCACGTTATTTAGACACCAGAAGATTTAAAAAATAAGCAAAGAAAGAGTTAGTAGTGTACATTGTAAATTTCAGAAAGCACATCCTCCTTGATGAACGGCTGAGACTTTTCAGTCTTTGCCACACTCTCTTCGGAAACTTTGGATTGCCTATGAGTGCCTCGTAAAGAGCTGCTATGAGCGCGCAATGCCGAATGTTCCTTCTCCTGTGTGTACACAAACTCAGTAGATGGATTAAAAAGCCAACTAATTTCCACATCTAGTAGCAACTTACTCCCTAAAAAAGTTTATTTTTACCCATCAAGTATCAATCTTGCTGTGACGTGTAATATAGTTTTTCATACGTAATCAAATAATACAGGTCTATATATCAAGATTTTGGATATTCCAGTTAAGGGCTAACGTCTGCAAAAATATTGAATTCAACATAATAGGTTGCACTCACTAACATTTCATGAAAGATAACAAAGATTTAACAGAATCAGAGGCTCAAACCTTCTTCTCAGCTTCTAACATGTCATGATAATTCTTTGTTGCACGTTGTAATCCTCTCAATGCGTGATTTCTGTTCCAGAAAGACGCAAATTTGTATCTGACTCTACCTAAAAAAAGAGAAAAGCAGATAATGGTGCTTACATACAGGCATCGGTTTCAATAGAGTGAGCAAAAATAAATCCAGACAACACTTTTAAACTTGAATGTCTGTATGATTAACAATACGAAGTTTGAAACTAGTCTTATTTCTTGTAAGTTTACATTTATGATAGCTATCAAAGGAACTCACACTCTACACACCTGTTTCTGCTGTCAAATTATTGATTTTAAGTCGGGAAAGATGAAATACAAACCCAAGGATAAATGAAAAATGAAAATAGACCTCTATCTCAGGTGGAAAGAAAATCGTCAAATTTAAACTGCATTGTTAAGCAACTCAACAAGAACTGTATTTAATTTTTGGAAAAGTAGAACTGTATTTAATTTCAAGGCTTCAAAGCATATAGTCCTTCGTATGGCCTACTTTAACAAAGACAGCGTTGCTTTATTTTAATTACCAAGTGCCAATAATGGAAACAATTCCATGAAAACGGGTTCATTAAATTTTTCATCAGTGTCTTTTATTATAAGAAACAGAAATTTTATTGCTTAAAAAGAAATCCCTATCAATAGTTTCCGATTCCGAATAGCATAAGTTTTTTATTCAGGAGATTTCAGCACTTAGATGACCATAATGAAATTACAATACTAACCATCAGGATTTCCTAATGGGGGCACGCCATGTCCCCCAGCACCCGTTCGAAGAATTATTGTAATAGCTGGATTTATAAATGCATGCTGGCTCCTCTTTATCTGAGGTCGAAAATCAATATTAATTCAATAATTTACACTTCCAGTACTGCCGTAAAAGGTTAGCCGAAAAAAAAAAAGGCATTGTACCTCATCTATGTCTCCAATAGGAATAATTACCTGAAAAATGAAAATACAAACATAACAAACTAGCAGAACTTAGAACAATTAACTTACACCGTAACTGAAATAAGAATATGAAAAGGGACAGTCACTAGCACTAGAGAGAGAGAAATAAAAATAAAAATACACATATTTGGGATCATCAAAGGGTAGTGAGAGACACTGTTATATTCAATTCAAGTTCTAGCACCCAAAGTTTGTTTTTTCCCGAATTTGGTCCCCCAATTTCACACTCTCTAAAAATTGGTCATGAAAGTTCACTTTTGGGCCTGTCGTCAGTTGCTGACGGAATCAACTATTTGGGAGTGCTAAATGTAATATTAGAAGTTTCTTCAAGTAAAAAACTTTTAAATAATTACATTTAGCACCGCCGAATAGTTGATTTGTCAGGCCAAATTTGATAGAGCGAAAGAGAGGGGCCAAAAATGGTTAAAATGTAACTTTAGGGACCAAAAATGATATTCCCTAAGAAGTAATCTTTATCAGCCAAAGTTGATAGAAAAACCCAAATCTCGAAACAACAAAGTTAGATGTGATACTAACCTTCATTTGCTTGGAGAAAACGTTAGAGTGGAAGCAGATATGCCATGTTGATACATACATTCGACCATGATACAAGAATGATCTCTCAAGTGCACACGAATAGCTATGTTCCACAACCTGACGAATAGACATCAGCAAGTAAATATGCGTACCTAGGTTGTCTAAATATAAGAAGAAAGTCTTAGATCTAAACATGTAGGGAACTATGCCTCATCTGGGAGAAGATTAAAGATAGTTTGCAGTGGCCCAGGTTTCTGATGAACAACTGTAGGTCCTTGTTTATCCAAAGTCCTTCTTCGAGTGTTAGCACCAGCAAAACCATTCAAATCCCTACCAAGTACAAGTTTAAACAACCTCAGCTACCTTAGTAAATAAACTACACTGCCGATAAATACATCTGTTAGATTAGCATTGATCGTAATTCTCAGAAAGTGGAGGAAAAGATGAAAACAAAGAATACTGGTCGTAATTCCCTGAGCCTAAATCGAGAGCAAGATTACATGTGTGCACATTTTAATTATTCAGTTCAATCATTTGCTCGATACACCTTCATGGGCCAAACAAGAATAAGACCCTCGGCCAATCAACTTGCTAAACCAATTTATGTACATTAAAAATAAATTATTTGCAAACTTCAGTGTAATATTACAAATTCCCAACAAAAAGATGTAAAAAATGGGCCATAATAAGAAAACGAGCACTGGGATCAAATTCTCAAGGGTAAAATGTTAAGCTAAATTTAGCATAAGGGCTCGTTTAATTTGGTGGAAATGTCAGGATATAAAGAAATAATCCTCTAGCGTCCATTGTTTAGTTTGGAAGATTTTGAATTTGAGGGTAGAAGTGGAGGTTTGTATCACACCCCATGAGGTGGGATTCGAATAATTCTTCCTAATAAGAGCAGGTGGGGTTGGAAAAGTACTAATAAGTCCAAATTGATGGATTAACATTTTTTTTTCGTAAAAACAATAACAGCTAGAGTAACCAGTAGATAAGGATATTAAATTATTCCATATCCGTCATATTATCCCAAATTAATCAACCATTCCATCTAAAAGTGAAGAGAACAAGCCCCTAAAGGGAGTGAGGAATTTCGAATCAGTGGAATAAAAAGAAGCCAAAAGAGGGTTATAAAGTATTATCAAGTCTCCCAGATTAACACAAACTCCTGTATTACCAACTAAACAACCTCTGTTATTTCCTATACAAATAAATCCCAAACAAAAGCCCTCGAGGTAAAAGTCCTGTGAATTCGCAAGAAGTCTAATAAAAAGGAAGTGTATAACCAGTAAGCACAAAAAGTACCTTGAAGAATTCATCTGGAGTTTGAGTGTTTTAATATGAAGACAGACCTGAAAACAAACAAAATGAGCCTTCAACTGCCCGATACAAAAATGAAAATAGCACTGAGCATGCAAAAGAGGATAAGTATATAAAAACTGTTTACCTGCCCGGATGGACTGTCTAATGTATGCCATACAGCACCAGTTTGACCTTCATGTTCAACACGGATCCTTACAGATCCAAGAACTGCACTTTTCCAAATTATATCCCAGTCATAAATTGTCACTATAATCTGCCCATAGGTTGAATTAAAAAATTAGCTCCAGAAAAGATGACAAAAAGGAAATAGCAGCAATAATTTTCAATTTTAAACATGCCAGAATTTAATGTGATTTTTGTTAATTGTTAATTTATTAGCTCAAAGTATTGGATAGATTTTACGGTTAAAATATTCAGGAATGAGGTTTTTTATAAGATTAACATATCAGCAGATTTCTGAATAACGTACAGATTACTACTGGATTACTCAGACACTCTACAATGATCAAGAATATCAAGTAAATGGCCTGTCCTTGTATTCCTTTAAATCGGGCTAAACAAAAATTGCTTAATACTCTGAAGTACACAATACTGCATACAGAGAAATGTGAAGGGCAAGATGTCCAAAACAAGGCAGCGAAAAAAATTAAAAGAGGTTTAGTTAGATAGGAAAGCAGATATTTTAACTTGATACAAAGACTTCAAAAGGGACCTATTATAATATGCAAATAGCACAAGACTGTCACTACAGTAGGAATTCCAAGTAAATTGGTTTTGATTAATAGGAAGACGTAATGTGATAAAGGGTCTTCCAGGCATGCATGACACTTATTTCACGAGGATGATTTTGTTGTTCAATGAGTTGAGCTTTCAAAGTACTTTAACAGGTTAAAAGTGCTTATGGTTGATACAAATCCCAAGAGAGAGAAAGTTGATGTAAGTAAGATCATGTTTATCAAGTGCACTTAAATTCCTGACAAAGATTATTATTTCTAAATTGTGTAAAACAACTACCTCAACAGGAAGCTCGTCAACTGAAAAATTGAACTCCTCGCCCCACATGGGATTTCTTGAGCCAGGAACCATAGAACTGCAAGAGCAACAACTTAAATCTTGATACATATTTATCTACATTAGAACATACAAAGTAACCAGAATTTAAATGTGATTTTTGTTAATTTATTTGCTCAAATTATTGGTAAGATTTTACGGTTAAAATATTCAAGAATGAGGTTTTTAAGGGTATGTTTGATTTGAGATTTCAAGACCGGATTGGGACTTCGAAATCTAAATCTGGTTCGACTTTGGGATTTTAATATCCTGTTTCTAAAAACCGAACACATCCACCCGAACAACGACCTATAATCCTATAAATAAATTTTTTTCTACACCACACCCTCTCTAATGACCCATATGATTTTTTTTTATTCCCTGTTTTTCACTTTTCACACCTTTTATTCTCACTTTTACAACTTCCAATTAAACACACTAATTATTACACAATCATTCTGTTACGGAATGGGTGTATCAACGCAAGACAAAAGGAGAGCAGCGATCTAGATTGATGCGCAATTGATTTATTTCCTTTGCAAACTATTTTCCTTAATTATGTTCTTTCCATTTCTGTAGTTAGGCGTGGGCCTCATGTTAGCATGAACCAGATTAGGGCTTCTTTGATCATTTTAGAATTTGGAGCCTACGGCTTGGATGGAAGAGTGCTTTCGTTGATCTTGAATCCTTGTACAGTATCGAACAATTCTCAGAATAGTTCATTAGTATTATTCTGACCATTCATTTCTCAGAATCCATGTACAGTATCGAACACATTCAATCATTACAATTTCAATCAACAATAATATAATAATACAACATCACACCCTCATACACATTGATTTGATATAAAGTTAAAACCTACCTTATTTAAATCTCAAAACAAACACACATCATTACTATCTATCACGATTTTGAAATCCAGATTTCAAAAAACCTTTAAATCCCAAATCAAGCATACCCTAAGATACAGTCAAACTATCAGACAGGAAAATGAGTCAATTATGTATTCTGAATGAGATTAACACTGCTCAAAACAACATCACTTGAATAGAAATAGTATTTATAACTTTCTTTAAGATGAGCAGTTTTTTTTAAGTCCATGACCTCTAACTGAGATTACACTTCTCAGAAAGTATAAGCATCCTAAAAAGAAGTTAGTATCAAGGACACTTAAGAATCAATACCAGTAGCTTACTTCTTCATGAGATTACACTTCTCGAAAACTAAATATACCCAAATAATGAAGTTATGAGTCGCATACACCCAGAGAAGGTGTTGATGCAAGCGTGGCCACAAGGACAAAAAAAGGTAGCAAAATGAGACTTTTGAGAGTGGAGCATTGCAGACCATTTATTGAAATTATGTGTCAAAGCACATGGTAATAAATTAACCTATCAGACCTTATAAATTTCTGTAGTTTGTAATATCTAATTTATAGAGGCGCCAAATGAGATGCAATCACCTGAAACGCTTTTCCGAACCACAAGTGATAATTGCATAAGGATCTGATGTGCCATTCAAATTCGCCCCAATAAGATTCTTGGCAGCTAACAGCTCTACCTGAAAGAGGAACTTGCTATAATAGGAAGCTTGTGATTTATCTAGAAACGAAGCACCCTGATATATCAAGCAGACTAAAAACAGACACCAGCTAGGAAACATTTCACGTTACCTTAATTAAATATGCAGAATTAGCCTGAAGATCTCCTTTAAACTGGCCCATCTACAAAAGAAGTGCAGAACTGCATGTCAAGCAAGTGGAAAATTACTCCAAGAAATACATAATACATGAATTATGCAAAATAGTAGCAGAACGACAGAAACTCAAGAGAGCCATAACTTCACACCAAACTCCAGCAGTAAAAAAAGTCTTGAAGCCCAAAGTATAAAACACGTTCTCACTAATAAGTAATCCCTTTCGTCCACTTTTTCATCTTTTGGCTGTCCAGACTTAAATGCCCACTTCTATAAATGGAAATATTTATTTCCCCAATACACTAATACACCCTTCACTTTTTACTTTACACATCTATTATTTACAAAAACTACCGTTATTCCTTAAAGCCAGCGTAAAGTGTGGATGGCGGGAGTACTAATTAATAATTATCTAAAAATTATTAGCTATGGTACAAATTGAGCAATTGTGAAAAATCTACTGCATTATATTACGGATAAAACTTCATAGAGACTGACCAAGTAGTTATCACGAGTTATATTATGATAACAGTTAACCAAAAAAAGGTTATGTTAAGATAACAAGCCATAAACAGATAAAATTTCCAATTAGAGCAAAACCTCTTGGCACTCTTCTCAATAAACCAAAAAGTACATAATATTTGCAACTAGAACAAAAAGTAGACGAATCCGCTTATAGAACAGAAGGTATAAACACATATCTTAAAAGTAAGTAAAATTGTACACTTTATTATCTTCATTATAAGACCAAAAGTGTATTTAGGGCCATAATAGTTAAACATATTCTAGTAAAAATTATTTCTAATCAGTAATCAGAAAAGAAAACAGGCTGGCTTCACCTCAAATTAGGTGTTTTCATGAATTTCCACAGTATGTACTGTTGTTCTCTTTGCACAATTAGTTTGAAAATAAGATGTATTAGCCACTTCTTATTAATGACTTGATAAATATGGTTAATAGAGGTTAAATAATGGTTCCTAAGCCGAATTTCATAAAACTTGATTATATACAGTTTCTCAAATACTACAGAGTATGATTTACTACAAATCGTTTGATAGCAAGTTCTGATTTCATAAAAAAGTTGAAGGGTGCGAGCAACCTTGTAACAATTAAACGTCACAAGCTCAGATGCAAGAAAATTGCTGACTAATCTAGGTATATTTGGATTCACCACAGAATCCCAGCATATAAAGTGAAATAAGCCTTTGACTTTTACTTGTATCACTTCAAATTCACTTATAACCACTTTAATAAATTAGAAAATGCAGTGATTACTTGTAAGCAATGCATAGGTATCCTGCACATGATATTTATGCATGTAACAGTAGATTACGCTAGTTTCCTTGGTCATTCAATAGAGTAAAATTTCTGATCCACCATTCTCTTTTCCCCCCTCAAATCGGTGTCTTAGAAGTAGCCATCATCTAGCCAGTAAAAGATTGTCTCTAACAACTATCTGGATTCACTAGAACGGCCCCAATTGTCCCAAAATTCATCCCGATAACCAGATCAAGACTTACTCTAAAAGCAAATGGTTTCATATTCAAAGAAACAATGTCTAGTTCACATAAGTATATCAAACTATGGATACAGTTAATTATGCAAATAAGTAACAAAACATCTCAAATGGACCTTAATTTGACACGTGTTACAAAGGAAACTCAAACTATAAAAATAAAAGGACAAAAATTTCGACTCATTCTCAGACTATACTGTAACAAATTTGGAAGAAAGTAAAGGGAAAACTCTTGAATGAAACGAAAATTCACCATCAAAGCAGCAATTTTCTCTAGCAGTAATTTACAATAATGGACACGTCTCCGCCATCAATGATGAACTAAAAAAGCAAAGTGCAATAGATATATTTAAACTTCAATCCCTGCAATCTCTGTACAGATTCAAGAGAATTACTACTAGTTAACAAAACACCACTAACATAAAACAAAAACTCCGAATCCGAAATGAAGGAAATCAATAGTGCATTTTCCGAATTGGCTTGTGCACGTCAACAATAGACTTAGGAGTGTACTCCTCTCCAGGTCTCAAGTTCGAAGACCCAAATATAAACAATTCTACGGTGTCAGTCCATTAAGATTACGGCCATACTAAGTCTAATTACTAGTTAACAAAACACCACTAACATAAAAGAAAAACCCCAAAATTAAGCCGAATTTACAGGAAATCAATAGTGCATTTTCCGGATTGGCTTCTGCACGTCAACAAGGAGTGTGATCTTCTTTAGGTCCCTAGTTCGAAAACTCAAAATGTAAACAATTTCTACGGTGCTAGTCCTTGGGGCGACTTTAAAAAAAAAAAAAAAAAAACTAAATTACGGCCATACTAAGTCTAATTAGAACACTTCTAAAACAACACCACTAATTGAACTGATCGCGATAAACACAAAAACACAACAAATCAAACTCAAAGAGGAATTCGATTCGGTAGTAAAATGACGGAATTGACCTTATCCTTATCATCAATCATATCGGCGGCGCCATTGACGAACGCCCGATCATCGGCGCCGCCGCTGCCGAGGGTGAAGAACAAGTACGCTACCACTATGAAAGCCGCCGCCGCCGCCGTGACTTGCACCTCCCACCACGACGGCACGAGAAACTCCATGATCGCCGTATCGACCACCATCGGACAACAAAATTTGTGGGGAAAAAGAGGAAAAGAGAAATCTGCAAAGAAATGTTAACACGCAGTAACACGGTGAGTGCGTGTGGTTGCGTGCATGATGTGTAGAGAGAGAGTTGGTGTGAGAAAGAGTCAACGAAAGAAGGGAGAAAACCAGGCAGTGCAGAAGAATATTGAATCTGTCTGAAAAAAATTCTAGGCTACTTTGTCCCTTTCCTTCTCAGAATTTGAAATGTATTCGAGAGCAATGGAAGTTTTTAAATGGTTTAATTAAAAAAATGGGATTTAAGTTTTTGTACTCTTTTTTTTTTGTTGGACTAATAAATTGCTAAAATTTTTGAATTCAATACAATTTTATGTCATTGTAGGTAATTTGACTGAATTCAAAATTTTGACCAATTTATGGAAACAAAATCAAAATGTGTATTCCATTTGTATTAAATTCAAAATTAATCCAATTTAAAGAATTAAAAAAATTTAATCCCTAAAAAAATATTACAAATACATCACCTTTTTTTTACAATTAATAAAAGCAAAAAACGTATATACTTCCTCCATCCATCAAATGTAGTCTCATGGAGGATGGACACAAGTTTTTAAGAAAAATGTAAATAAAGTAAGGGTATTATATGGTATTGTGAGGTTCATTGTAAATAAAGTGATTGTTTGTGAATAAAGTTGATGACAAATTGAGTAATTAAGTGATTGTTGAGGGGGTGGTTTCCATAAAGTGTATGAGACTACATTTGGTGGACAAAGAATATGAGCCAAATGGGACTACATTTCATGGACGGGGGGACGGTGGGGAGTAAAATATTTCACAATAGCACTACCGTGAAATTTGACTCATTCTTCTATTCTTATTCGGTATCCGATCTCCTTCTTCAACGATACCTTCTTTTCTTCTGCGCGAAATCTGCAGGCTTCCATAAAAAATAAAAATAAAAAGTTCATATTTCTGATCTACTAATCACGAAATAAGGCGGAGAAATCGTTTTTTTTTAAATGAATTAATGAGAAAAATCAACAGTAATACCACACAAAAATTTATTCCAATTAATTATTGATAGTTGTGTTTTTGTAATTGTAGGGATCGATAAACTATTCAACATGGTTGTGTTTTTCGTGTTTTTAATTATTGTTCTTCATTTCTTAAATGTGGGTATCCCATTTCCTCTCAATAATGACGTTTTATTTATACATTAACATATTTTTCTCTATAAAGTAATACACTTGTGTTTATATAGTAACATAATTTTCAATCAATACATGTGTTACTTTAAGGACAAATATGTGTTACTCAAAAGTCAATTGTGTGTTACTTGTCCTTACAGTAACACATATTTGTCTGTACAATAACATATAATTGTATTTAAAGTAACATAGATTAAGAACAAGTTTTTTTTTCGTCTCTTGGGTGACTTTTTTTTAAAGATACAATATGTTTGTGATGCGGCCAAAATACGTCGTCTTACGAGAAGACGACACGTGGATAGATTATGAGTTATCCTTATTAAACACTCATATCTAATTCGGTGATATGATTAATACACCCTCCATTGTAGGGGTGCAAATAGTCCAAAGGACTCCTTAAGAGCCCGATTATATGGAAAGCAAGTCCATGAAGCGGCCCAGAGTGGGGAATTGTATATGAAGTGGATTATGAACTCTAGGAAGACAACTAGAAAAGATGGATCTGGCCCTCGGCCCATATCCCAGGCTCAGGAGTACCCCTCGGCCCACACTTTTGGTCCAGATATAACATTAAGAGGACCGAGTCTTAGTCAAGAGGGAACCCCGAGATAAGGGGAAGGTTGAAGCTGGGAGTTAGCAGATTGGGGCCGAGAAGCTAGGGAAGTGGGCTGACTTGAAGGGAAAAGCGCCAAGACCTAGTCTAAGGGAAGACGGTTGAGGGAAAGTGGGGAAAAGACTACCTTTTCCCCAAGGTACGTTTTAGATTATTATTTAATCTAGTTGAATACAACCATTCGGGACATTAAGAAAAATACTAAGAAACACTCTAAAATCATTTGATTCTTGCGAGATCTCTCCCTCTGATCTTAGGGAAACTCCTATTTTGATTCTCTCGAGAATGTATCTGACTTGAGCGTCGGAGATTTTGCGCTGGAATACCCTCCGGCGTGTTTTTGTAGATTCTTGGGAGCTTGGAAGAGGTTTCTTCGCAGGAGATTATACCCAGAAGTGATAATTCAAGCTCAGAGTAGCCCTTATCCAAACCGTGGGATTTGATAACCTTGCGTTATTTTTTTACGCAACAACTGGCGCCGTCTATGGGAAATTTCTCGATCTAAGGCGTGAGAATTTCCTAAAATTATGGTTGGAGGACAAGATCTCGGAAAACAATCTAAAGAAACGGGAGACTCTGTTCCTCCTGCCTTCCCCCACCCCCTCTAGGGTTCTCTACCAACAAAAATGTGGGGAAGGACATAGGGTTGTAAACGAACCAAATAATTTTGGTCGATTCGGTATTCGTATTCGAAATTTTATGATTCGAATTCGAATACAATTTTTTTTTGATTCGATTAATAAACGAATACAAATACAAAATCATGATATTTAATTCGATATTCATAAGTATTCGATAATATATATATATATATTATTATAATATAAAATTTTAAATTATATATTAAATTAAAAATATATTATATTTATTTTTTCAATAACTAATACGGAGTAGTAACAAATTACTAAAAAGTAAAAAAAAAAAAGTTAAAAATAAAAACTGCAGAAATACAAGTATACGGCTTTGTACTTGTCAACAAAACGGTAGCTTCAAGCTGCTCGTTAGCCTGATTAACTCCCCTTTTTGGCTAGGAGGGCTCCCCAGTTGTAAAGTTCTTTTTTTGCCACACTTTTTTGGTCGCTTCAGGCTGCTCGTTAGCTTTGGCGGTGTCCAAAATTTCCTCCATCTGAATGATATTACCGGCCCGGTTGCGGAAATCTGCGTAAAATTCCGAGAAAAGTGTATGCATAGATTCCCAGAGCTTGGAACCTATCCTTAGGCCGAAAACGGCTGAGATCAGCTTGGTTTCATCATTCACGGCCTCCCCATCGATTACCAACCTATCGAAGCGTTCGATAAAGTCCTTTCCTGACTCGGTTGGGTTTTGGCGAACGTTTGCCAAACGTTGCTTGGATGCTGGGCGAGCAGCAATGGATCCGTAGTAAGTCAAAAATTGCTGCCCCAGCTCGATGAAGGAGCTTATGGACCCGGCTCCCAAAGTTGTGTACCAACGATGGGCCCGGTCTCCCAAAGTCAGGGAGAAGTTTCGGCATTGTGTGGCCTCTGTTGCCCCGATTGAAGCCATGTAATTGGAGTACTTTGACAAGAGCACCCGTGGGTCGGACATGCCATCGTACGCCGCCATTGAAGGCATCTGGATTTTTCTTTGAATGGGGGCAGTGAGGACCATGATTCTTAAGGGTGAGACGGGCAGAGTGATCGGTGGGATATTTCCTCGTTTGGATGCGGCCACCTCTGCCCGCAAGTTTTCAACCTCCAATTTCAATTGTTTCTGGATTTCGACGAACTGAGTGATCTGCCCTTCTTCGGCAGTTTGTGGTCGAGGCACAACGTGCTCGTCACGTTGGCTTCGGTGTGATGCGACCGGCCGATCATATAGGTTCCGGTGTGATCGCTCGGGCGAGTGATGGAAGGATCTCTCCGGTCGGTAATTGTGGAAACTTTTTTCTAGTACTCGCGCTTTATCCCCTACGCGCTCGAGGGCGGAGACTCTATCTCCCTGACCTCTTCTTCGGTGGTCGTCCTTGTCTGGACGACCATCAATATTGAAATTTACCGGGCGAGGACCTCTTTCGTTCTTGTCGCCCATCCGATTAAACACCGACGCCCGACTATCTCGTGATTCGCCCGAATGACTTCGGCGTGGTCAATCATAAGGTTTTGCTTTTCCCTTGTCACGAGGGTTTTTGTTCAATTAACGTTTTGAGAAAGATGTTTATAAAATTTGTTATATTTTATTGGGTAGGGAAAATGTACAATATATATACAACGATGAGAATTCTTTTTTTTTTTTTCAAAAGAAAGTAATTTTATTGATCAAGATTTCAAAGAATAATCGCATCTTCATTGAGTTTCATCTAGTTTTGGAGAACTGTCTTTCCACCCAGCCCAAAAATGCGGTGGACATCTTCGATGGTGGAAGAAACTAAGGACACGATTGATATGATTGAATGAAATTGAAATTGTGGCTGAATAGAATGATACAAAACATTATTTTTAAAAAAATTATAAAGTTCAATTTCAATCAAAATGATTTGAATCTATGGAGAAACATTTGTTAATCAAGCAAGCATGATTTATTATTTTTAAATATTATTCTTTTGTTTCATATTAATTGTCATTTTAGTGGTTAAAATTTGTATTGAATTAATTATTGTGTTGCATATTTCTCCACAAATATTTGTAATTTACCACCATATGTATCCCTAGAACCATGTTTGATTAGAAATGGTGATGATTAGATAAGGATGGAGATGAAAAAAAAGTGAATGAAAGTAATCCTACAAAGTATATGTTTAGTTAGCAATGAAGAAATAAGAACCGGTGAGATTTTATGTTAAATTAATAGTAATGTTTTATTTTTATTATTAGTTAGTAATATAATGGTTAAATAGGAAATAAGTGAGAGAGAAATGTAGATGATAGAAACGTAGAAGTGTGAATGAAAAATGATAGACGTGATTATATGAAATTGTACGAAAATAATTAAGTGTGTAAATATATTATAGAGATAAACGAGTATTTAATTAAAGGTGCATTTGGATATGTCAATAAAAGATTGAATAAAAAGAAAGATAATTCATCTCCATCTATAGGGTCATCCCTTACCAAACATGACCTAAAAGATATTGTGTTTAATAAATACTCCTATCATGTTTCCCTCGTAGCTTTAATTGTTCCACCCTCTTTTTTCTCTTTTACTAATTTTATATTCCATAATTTAATACAAATTCTATAAAACAATTTAAGAAAAGATGTAATATGTAATGTAAAGAGTTTCAAATTGTTCGGAAAAGATTTAAGAAAGACGAAGACTTGCATTATACAATTTTACGTTGACAACTTTATAAATTAGCATTCATCTCTTTTAAAATATTATAATGTAATGTTTAAATTATGATCGTCACACAAGATATTCTATTATTGGAAAGACACCAACCATTTGGATAGTTTAAAATTATGAACTTGGGTGTTTCTATGGTAAGACAGGGTTCGCACTGTCTTACAAAAGGCAATACTTCAAATACCGTTAGATCGTTGATCTGACGTATAAAATTTAATTTATATGATTGCACTTCGCATTAGTGCGTTTGCTCTATGCATTATGCAATCGCACTGCATCGCCTTACTAATAAATTAAATTAATATATATAAAATGACGAAAATATCCTTTTATTTTAAAATAAATAAAAATATTAAATTATAAAATTACATAAATATCCTTATTATTAAAATAATACATCATTTAAATTATAAAATTAATCAAATTACAATATTTTAAATCAATTAATCTCATAACCCCTTTTTTCTCACCCATCTTTCTCAGTTGTTTAATTAACATGGTTCATCAGTTGTTTAGTTTGTTTAGTGTTAACATGGAAGCCCGTGCAAATCTTAAAATCGTGTGAATTTCACAGAAAATTCCAGTTTATGCATCTGCCCAAAGTGGGGAGTTTATGAAACTCAACTGCACAGTAGATCCGTTTTAATACTTAAAAGACCGAAATACCCCTTCAATTTAAATACTGTAGGTACTTTCCATTCCTCATTCTGATCATGCCCTAGATTTGCCGACGCCGAATGCGATTTTGGGGTCATGAGTTTCAGAGCAACTTCAGCAGGATTTGTGCAGCAATTGAGTCAAAACGCCGGCAGCCACCGCGTCTCGCTGAGCTCGCTCTGACACCGAGTAGCACCGTCTTTGGCGCTCTGCTTTTCAAAGGGTAAACCTCCAAGCTTCATATTTGCTTCAACAACACCAGATTCTTGACCCACATAGGCGTCTCCTTGCCATCCCCAACTTCAAATCAAGGAAGAAGGCTAGTCAAAAACCCTTGATTATCGTGTTTTTTTTTCGAAAATTAGTTCGATGAGCAGTGACACCACTGTAAGCCATTGCGCGAGCTTCAGCCGCCTCTCCTTCGAGTTTCCGACAATTTCGCCGGAGAAGACGGCGGTGTTGAAGCCGAACGACTCGTCGTTCCAAGAGATTTGACTGAAGATGAATCTGACGTTCCGTGAGGTGCGGCAGATCGGGAGCGACAATATCGGCAGGGTTTATCTCTGCCGCCTCCGGGTGACGGTGGAAGAGGGGCGGTTGTACGCGATGAAGGAGGTGGATAATGGTGTGTTGGGATTGAAGAAGAAGACGCAGAGAGCGGTTATATCTAACATAAAAGAAGCTTAACTTTATAATTTTGTATATATTTTTAAAAATGGTTATGAGGACATTTCAGTAATTTTATAATTTTTTTAAGAAAAATTAAATATTTTATAACATTGCGAAGTGCGATCGTTATAACGAAGCTAAATGACATGTCAACTTCTCATTGGACGCCTTTTGTAAAATAGGGCGAACCCCCTGTCTCACCATAGAAAAACCCTATGAACTTATCTCTAGACTCTAATTCTTATTTCTTCATTCTTATTTATATATAATGTTTCTAAATTTTAGTACTATCTTTTATGTCTTACTTTCTCTTTTTTAATCACATCACTTATTTGTACATATCTATTATTTAATCACTTATTTTAATTGATGTGCTCAAAAGTAATGACGGTTCGTCAATTTATATAATTAAAAAAATTAACTAAAAAAAGTTATAATAACAACATTTTTGGCATTAAGGTCAATTTTATTGTAATACAAATTGATCCATGAAAATGAGATTCATAGTGAAACAGTTGTAATTTGAGTCGAGTTGAGTACTTAAAGTTTGAGTTCAACTCGAAGTCGACTCAATTACATTGATAAGCAAAAAAACGAGTTCGACTCAACTCGTACACGAGCCTAATAGAATTAAAAGAAAAAAAAAAGATATAGAGTCTAACTAGTGTAGCTCTATCATTATGTTTAGATATAAATTCCATTATATCAATGTATTTAATATGATTAGAAATATTGTTATATTATTGGATGAAAATTAGTATTGCTATTATCTAAATGTACTATACATAATATTAATATTTGAGTAGTATTTTAATTAGTTGGAAAAGATATGAGATATATGACTTAATTTGACCAAGATTGAGATGGATTTTAGTAGTTGAGAGAGATTTGGGTAGACATTTCTGAAATTTGGGCCCGAGCCCCTGTCTTTTCTTGAGAAGGCCGGAGTCCACAACTATCATAAGAGAGGGCCCAGGCCCATATTAACTATACGAAGGGTTTTAGGCTTAAAAAACGAATCAAACTTGTTAACGAGCCTAACGAATCTAATGTAATTAAAAGAAAAAAGTGATATATCGAACTTAACGAGTCGAGTTCAAGCCAACTCGTTAGTAAATCGAGTATCTAACGAGCTTGATTCGTTTTACGAGTCAAGTCGAGTCGAGCTCACGAACAGCTTGATTCGTTTAACAACAAGAGTTTTAGCCCACAAAAGTAATATTTTTCAAAGACTTTATAATCTATTTCAATTTGAATTGATTATTTTACCCATCTTGTTGAGGCATTAAAAACTTTTTGACTTTGAAAAAAAATAAAAAGTCTAGGAGCCTAGGATTGATTATACAATTTTTTGATAAAATGATTATATTTTGAATTTCATTAATTGAATCTAATGGGCCACTTTTTACACATTTTTTGTCATCAACTTTTTTTGGTCAAAAGTTTGACTGAGATTTGGCCCTAAGTTAGACCAATAAAAATAATATAAAATTAAAATAGCTATGAGTTCTATAATGAGTCTCCTTCACCCAGTATAAAAAGTAATAATGTTTAAGATTTTAGGTAAAAAATGATAATATTTAAATAAAAATAATATTCATTTTTATTAAAAGTATTATCATTTTTTTAATAAACATAAAATTTGAAGAAAAAAAAAATATATGAGACGATCTTACATAATTTTTTGTCAAAATTAAAAATAAAAAGAGAAATAAACTTAAAGTCATGTATCCTCCAAAACAAAAAATCACGTTTCAAGCCTAATATAATTCTCTCAAAAAATTACTAATAAGGTTTTTCATTACTCAAAATCACATATCCGAGGTAGAGTAGAATTGAAAAGAGATATTAAAAGGCGTCTTGTTATTCTTAAAATAATACCCTCTTCGTTCGTTTTAAGGGAAAGCTCTTTCATGAACTTTGGACACAGAGATTAAGAAATGTAATAGAATAAATAAATGTATTAGATATGATGTGATGAAAAGAGAAGAATATAATGAAATGTAAGAGAGAGTAATTTGACAAAAAAAGAGCAAGTAACTTTCATTTCATTGAAATGGATACAAAAGAAAAGTTGTGTAGCTTCAAATTCATTTTATGTTTGTTAATGGGTGTTGAAAGTCACAAATTCAAAATCCTACGGAGTACTATTTAAAATTTATAATAAATTGTAAAAATATATTTCATCCGTCTCACAATTGTTTGCACTATTTTCTTATTCGTCTGTTTCACACAATTGTTTGCACATTCTAAAAATGAAACTTTTTTATAAACCATACTCTCACAATATTCAAATATTAACACAAGATGACATTACTTTTACCCCAATTCAATTATTCACTTTACTTGACGAAGTTGGATAGCTCAAGTGGTTAGAGCACCACTACCTAGGCTTTAGATCCTGGGTTCGAGTCATGGGGAGGGGAAAAGGGCTTTAGATCCTGAGTTCGAGTCATGGGGAGGGGAAAAGGGATGGGTATTTAATTTAATTCAAAAAAAATAAAAAATTATTCACTTTACTTTATTCATAAAAATTTACAAAATTATCCACAATACTCCAATCATTACCTTTTTTTCTGAAACGGGGTAGTATGTTTGTTTTGAAAATTTATAATGTTTATGATTGAAAAGTTGATTGATGGTGGTGTGAGATTATATAATTGTGGGTGTATTGAGAAAAAAAAAATAAAGAAACATAATTGATTGAAGTATTTTGAGAGAATTAAAAAAAAAAAAAAAAACGAGTGTTGTTGTGATAAAGTAGAATTAGATTTATAAAATTTCAAAATTCATCATTTGAATTTTGAAAATTTTATTTGTTGGACTCACAGAAACTAAACCATGTTGGCCACTTGGCCCAATGGTTCGGCGCTAACATAAACGATCAAATTTTCAACAAACGATCCTTGAATATAGAAAAATACCAAATTATCAAAATATCAAATTTTGTCCTCTAATTTAGATGAGTCTAACTTTAGTTTTGTAATTTTGCACTTACTCAATTTTCGTTCTAAAATAATCAATTTTAGTCCTATAATCTTATACTTTCTTAATTATAGTCCTAAATGTATCAATTTTAGTCATGACGGTATCAATTTTGGAAGAAATTTTTTATTTACGTAACTTTCACTTTTTTAAAAATGTCCCCAAAAAGATAAAAAAAATATTTTACATCCCATAATTTTGTAAATTCATTAATTCACATCCAATTTTTCTGGAGACACCAAAACGGGATTGTTTCACTACTTTTTTTTTTCACGTGCGCATACAAATCGTGGATAACCGACAAAAATTATAACGTGGCCGAGCATGACATGTATAGCGTGAAAAAATAATTGTCATGTGGATAAAAAAAAAATTACAAGTCACTATTTACAATTTGTAGAATAAAGAAAAATGAGGTAAATTAACCAAGTTGCGAAATTATGTGATGCATCTTTTTTTGGACTTTAAAAAAAGGTTAAAGTTACGGGACATAAATAAAAAAAATTCTCATTATTGAACGTAAGAAGACGAAAATTAGATGTAGATTAATTAATTTAAGAAATTATGGGACAAAAATTAATTTTCTACGGAGTATTTTTTGGGACGCTTTTCAAGAAAGGTAAATGTTACGGGAACTAAATATTTTTTTCTCCAATGTTAGTGCAAAATTAGAGGACTAATATTGAGAAAACACAATATTATAGGACTATAATTGAGCTATCACTACAAAAAATTGGCCAAAAGGCAACGAATTTTAGTAACGGCAGTGTACCGTTGCCAATTGGCAACGGATTTGGCAACAGACATAAAAAAGGCGACGGATGCCTTATCCGTTGCCAAGGGAGTGGCCCCGTAGCGAAAAGGCGACGGATTTTAACGCCCTTGCCTTTTGGCAACGGCAAGAAAAGGGCGTTTTCTGCACTCGCCAAAAGGCGGCGGGAGTGGGCCCGTTGCCAAATTGCAACGGGACCCCACTCGCTAAAAGGCAACGACAGTGGTCCCATCGCCTTTACCGTAACCCTAATTGAGAATAAATTCGCCCAAACCCCTCTCTTCCAGAACAGCGGCGCACCCCCTTCTCCATTACACACTTCGAGTTTTACACCTCCAAACTCAAAATCCACCTTCGTTTGCGGATCGAACTCGGTTTTTGGCCATTTGTGTTCTACACTTCGATAGGATCATTTCTACGGTAATTTTTTTCGTTTTCATTGGTTAAATTTGAAGTTATATGTATATATATAGTTTTAGTATATATATATATGTATATATATGCATAGGGATGGCAAAATGATCTGCCCCGAAGTCGACCCGCCCTGCTCTGAGAGGTTTAGATCCGCCCTGCCCTGCCCCATCCTTAAAACAGGGCAAATCTGCCCTGCCCTGCCCTGAATATAAAAAAAAAAATTATATTAATATATATTAATATAAAAATTATTTTTGATTATTTTGTTTGCTGTTAAGTATTTTGGATATGACTTACTGAATTTATAATGTTTAATTTTAATGTTTAATTTAATTATGGATTTTTAATATTTATTTTATTGTTTAATTTAATTTAATCTGCATATTTTACTTGGACTTTTGGAGTGCATTGGGCAGGGCAGGGCACGAAATGTTGCCCCGCAGCAGGTCGCAGGGCAGGGCAGATACTTATGAACGCAAGGCAGATTTGGATATTTAACTATCTGCCCTGCTCTGCCCCATTGCCATCCCTAATATGCATATATGTTGTAAATGTCAATTTTTATGCATGCATGTGTTAATTGTTAGAATTTAATTGTTAATTATATTGTGTTATGTATTTATATGTATGTTTTAATTAAGTTATATGAATTTATTTGTTAATTAGGGTGTTAGAATTATATTGTGTTATGTATATATATGTATGGTTTAATTAAGTTATATGAATTTATTTATTAATTAGAGTGTTAGAATAATTATTAGAATATATTTGGAATTATATTAATTAATTTTAATAGAGTTGGAGGAATGAGACGTTGGTTGTTTGTGTGTTGTAGACGTCGATTGACATGAATTATTCAAGTCGTAGTTGGATGTATAGTCCAAGATTAGTGAATGGGATTATGAACCCCGGATTTGTTAGTGGAGTAAATTGATTTATTGAAACTGCCACTAGTAATCCGAATTCGATTTGGGAAGGAAAAATTAGGTGTCCTTGTTCGAAAGCTTGATGTCGAAATGAAACTTATAGAGATCCTAATGAAGTGAAATCTCATTTATATCGAAATGGTTTTACACTGAATTATTATAATTGGATTTATCACGGGGAAGAGAGTTGGGGTCCACGTCCATTTCAAAACACTAATGAATTTGCGTCAACTTCAAACGACGTTGACCCAACGGGACCTAGTTCGTACCACACTATGATAGAAGAGTTAATGGGTGGCCCAAACATTGATTTTGGAATAGACGTGGAAGAGGAGGCACTTAATGAAGAACCCCCTAACGAGAATGCGACACAGTTTTACGACATGCTTCGTGCAGCGGACCAAGACTTGTATCCTGGTTGTGAATCTCATTCGCAATTGTCATTCAATTCCAGACTGTTGAACATTAAAATGGAAAACAAATTGTCTGAAAGGGGATACAATCAGGTCGTTGAGTTGATTCGTGAGATTTGTCCTCCCGAAAATAAGGTTCCCAAGAAATTTAACGACACCAAACATTTGATTAGTGGGATGGGTCTTCCGGTAGAAAGGATTGATCGTTGTGCACAGAATTGCATGTTATTCTGGGGTGCAGACAACGAACTAGATTTTTATAAGATTTGTGGTCGATCACGGTTTAAGTCGAGTAGGGTTGATGCAGATGGTCAGTTGAAAAAGAATCGTCCGGTTAAGGAGATGTTCTACTTTCCGATAATTCCTCGTTTGCAAAGATTGTACATGTCCAAGGCCACTGCGAAGGTTATGACATGGCATGCCTCGTGCGCTTTTGATGACTCTGGTGTTATGCGTCACCCGACAAACTCGTTGGCTTGGAAGCATTTGGACCGTTCGTATCCTGATTTTGCATTTGAAATTAGGAATGTTAGGTTGGGCTTAAGCATAGACGGTTTTGCACCGTTTGGAATGACGGGAAAACAATATTCGTCATGGCCAGTTATACTTACTCCGTACAATCTACCCCCGTGGTTATGCATGAAGGATCAATTCATATTTCTTTCGATTCTCGTGCCCGGGCCTAAAAGTCCGAAGAACAAACTTGATGTGTTTTTGCAACCACTGATAGTACATTTGAGATTTTTATGGGAAAATGGGGTGCAAACTTACGATGTTGCTAGACAACAAAACTTTTTGATGCGAGCTGCACTTAGCTGGACCATTAGTGACTTCCCAGCATACTCAATGTTGTCTGGTTGGAGTACAGCCGGAAGGCTTGCTTGTCCATATTGTGGAGAGTACACCGATGCATTCTATTTGAATAAAAGTCGAAAGCAGTCGTGGTTCGACAACCACCGAAAGTTCTTACCACTAAATCACACGTGGCGAACGAATAAAACTGCATTCATGGCCGGAGTAGTAGTCACAGATGATCCACCGCCTATTCGAATGGGTGCAAGTCTCCTACACGAAATTGATCATTTGGGATATAGAAAGGTTACAGAGGAGGGTGCTGAGGCCCACAACAAAAAACTTTTTGGAGGGTGGAAGTGGAAAAGCATTTTCTGGGAGTTGCCGTATTGGAGTACCTTGTTGATACAACACAATTTAGACGTGATGCATATTGAGAAAAATGTGTTTGATAACGTATTCAACACGGTGATGAATGTGGAGGGGAAAACATAGGACACGTCTAAATCAAGAGATGAGCGGAATGATTATTGTCGTCGTCCCTCTCTCAAGAAATGTACACGTACATCAAAGTATCCTAAGGCTTCTTTTTCGCTTGATAAGAAGCAAAAGGATGTTATTTGTAAGTGGATAAGTGAGTTGAAGTTTCCAGATGGATATGTGTCTAACATGTCCCGTTGCATTGACTGGTCGAAATTGAAATTGTATGTGATGAAGAGTCATGATTGTCACGTGTTTATGCAGAGACTACTACCGATTGCTTTTTACAAAATTCTGCCGCTCAATGTGTGGAAAGCAATCACTAAGCTTAGTCTATTTTTTAAGGAGTTGACTTGTACAACCATCACAGTTGACAACATGACTCGACTGGAAATAGATATCCCTGTCATCTTGTGCAAGTTAGAACATATCTTTTCACCCAGCTTCTTCAACTCTATAGAACATCTACCTGTGCACCTTGCATATGAAGCAAAAGTGTGTGGTCCAGTTCAATACAGATGGATGTATCCATACGAGAGGTAATTTAATTAATTTCTCATACGATTCTTCAAATTATATGAACTTACGATTCTTAAAATTTAATCAGGTATCTTCGCACCTTGAAATTAAGCGTGGGTAACAAAGCATGTGTTGAAGCTTCGATTGCAAATGCATATTTAACTAAAGAGGCGTCAATGTTTTGTTCTCACTATTTCGAGGACCATGTTACGACAAGGATACACAATGTACCTCGTAATTACGATGGTCAGGACGAAGTACACGAGTATGTCGAGGGTACTTTCTCCATATTTAAGGCGTCTGGCAAACGATTTGGAAAGCCTAAGAAAAGATGGATTTTAGACGAGGGGAAAAAAGTTGCTCATACGTACGTGTTGTTGAATTGTGATGAGGTGCAGCCATATGTTCAGTAAGTCAATCTGACCAAAATGTTTGTCAATCAAATACTTAGTGTTGACATGTCTTATTAATCTTATATCGATCGTACGTAGGCTATTCATGCAACAACTTCAAGTTCTTCAACCAAATCTCTCGGCCGCTGAATCAGATTTAAGGCTACAAGATGGATTTGCGTCGTGGTTTGAAAAAATTGTAAGTTATCTTAAAATAACGATCTGTGTAAAGTGTTAAGTTATAGAAATTCTCACATTAATTCGGCTTATATATATAGGTGAAGATAAATTGCGTTGAGAATAGGTTTTTATACGATCTTTCAGTCGGTCCGTCTGGTGAAGTTCTTACGTACGTAGGGTATTACGTGAACAGGTACAAATTCCACACTATGGCTTATGGTGCATCTAGAGCAACATCAAACAGTGAGGTCTGTATCAAGGGAAAAAACTATGATGCGGATGAGGAAGATTTCTATGGGAAACTCGAGGAAGTAGTCTGTTGTATGCGCTTTCGTTGGGATGATTCGGATGTGGACTATTCTTTAGCACGATACAACCATATATGATTATCGGGGTTTATTACGTGTTAATACGAGATTAATAGATGATTTGTGATGAACTTAATGAAGAACGCACAAGAACACAAGATATAGCTTCTTGGAGAAGCTAAAGCTTTAGAAGCTTGGGAGAGTTTATTGCTTAGGGTTGAGGGTTTTGGTAGGAATGATTACTTGGATCTTACAAATGAGCCTTTTAGGCATTATATAGTGGTTTCTGGGGCTGCCCGCCCTTTACACGTGGCGCCTCCATAGTGGACCCTTCATTCTGCCCGAAAAGGTGATGGGACGGCGCATTTAATGCTAAACCGCCTCTGGTGGTCGTCCTCGGCGAGATGTCGAGGAGCTGGAAAACCTGCTCGTCCGGAAAGACCTGCCCGTCGACAGAACCTGCTCGCCGAGATGACGTCGCGGTGGTTGCCAGAGAACCTGGTCGCCATGTCTTACGCGCCCTCCCAAGGCTTCAGTCTTCTCTAGCTAAATATATGTTTGCTCGCCAACATCTTTGGGCGAGCAGTAACTAAACATGTGCTCGCCAATATCTTTGGGCGAGCACTTAATTATATTAAATACATTACTTTATATTACATTTTCTTCATCTTGTTGACCGGTCGTCGCAAGACTCTGTTGACTGGTCCTCGCCACGCAAGCTGGTGACTAGGATTGACTTGTCAAAGATTGACTTCTTTGACTAGATATAACATTTGCCCACTGGTCGCCTTTCTTCGCATTCGTTGAATGGTAAGGCGAGCAGTGTGATCGGCCTCTTGGAAGGCGGACTCGTGTCCGACAAACAAATCAATTTTGAAATCTTGATGACGAAAGTTGGAGGCGGTCGCCTCGTATCCCACGCCGAACACGCTTTTCGAAGCATTAGTAATGATGACTGATTTGATGGGTGTCCGGCACGTGATCGGCGATTCAAAATTTGAATTTGGCGCGTGGGCGCGTGCCGACCTCAAAGGTCGCGTGTGGTGCCCACTTTCTCGCCTCGATTTCGGGAAAGAGCCCAAATTTTTGGGAAAATTGCAAATTTGACCCCGTTTTTTGCACATAGGTATTTCAACAAAGGCATTGAAAAACCTTGTTTGTATAGCTGGTCTCCGAATACAGTGTACCTTGCCGACCCGAGTTGTAATTTGGTCGCCTTTACTTTGTCCTCCGGGAGCTCGCCCGTCTTGATGTACTTGGTGATCGGCGTCCTCCAGTCCTCGTCGCTGGTCGCTTCAACCTGCAAAATTTGACTTCTGCTCACTGATGGGGAAGATATCTTAGTGATGGTTGCTTCTGAAAATATTGCTTCTCCCTCTGAAGTGGCCAGCCGAGCTAAAGCGTCTGCTTGCGTATTCTCCTCCCTAGGGATTTGCTCGATGTGAATCTGATCGAATTGCTCGAGCAATCCTTTCACCAAGTCTTGATATTTCACCATTTGGTCGCCGCGAGCCTCGTACTCGCCCGTTATTTGACAAACCACTAGCTGAGAGTCAGAAAAAAATTTCAGTTTTCTGGCGCCCATGGCCATAGCCATCTTGATTCCCGCGACCAAAGCCTCGTATTCTACCTCGTTGTTGGTTGCCCGATACTCGAACTCGATCGCCGAAGCAAAAGTCTGTCCGGCTGGGTTGGTGAGGACGACTCCTGCCCCTGCTTTGGTGTTCGTCGAAGAGCCATCGACGAACAGTGTCCAAGGAAGCTCGATTTCCTTGTCCAGTTTATCCGGGAAAGTGAGTTCCACAATGAATTCCGCCAGTACTTGTCCCTTGATTGCCGTTCTGGGCGCGTAGGTGAGCCCAAATTGCCCGATTTCCACCGACCATTTCAAAAGCCTTCTAGTGGTATCCGGACGATGTAGTGCTCGCCGAAGAGGAAAAGTCGTGAGGACGACTACCTCGTGGTCGAACAGGTACTGCCTTAGCTTTCTAACACTCATGACCAAGGCGTATGCCAATTTTTCCATCGGAGTGTATCTCAATTCCGCATCTCTCAGTGTTTGACTTACGTAGTATATTGGAAGATGTGTGCTCCCCTCTGCTCGGACGAGCACTGAACTGATCGCACAGTCAGTGGCCGCCAAGTAGAGATATAAAATTTCGCCGGGGACTGGCTTAGATAGGACCTTCGGATCCGATAAATATTCCTTCAGCTTTTCGAAAGCTTTTTCACACTCGTCGGTCCATTCGAACCTCCCTTTTTTCAAAGCATCGAAAAAAGGTTTGCAACGATCGCCCGTTCGTGCAATGAATCTGTTCAGCGATGCAAGGCATCCTGTCAACCTCTGCACTTCTTTTACGTTCCTTGGGCTTTGCATGTCGATGACTGCTTGAATTTTACTCGGATTCGCCTCGATGCCCCGCTGGCTAACCAAGTGCCCCAGAAATTTTCCGGAGCTAACTCCAAAATTGCATTTTTTCGGATTTAATTTCATGTTGTACTCCTTCAGAATATCGAATGTCATGGCAAGGTGGTGTAGGTGATCTTCTTTCCGTAAGCTTTTGACAATGATGTCGTCGATGTAGACCTTCACCATTTCGCCGATGTGCTTCTCAAACATCTTATTTACCAGTCTTTGGTATGTTGCCCCCGCATTTTTCAAACCGAAAGGTATTCTTTTCCAACTGTACATGTCGGTTGCTGTCATGAAAGTCGTATGTCGCTGGTCGTCGGGATGCATAGCAATCTAATGGTATCCCGCGAAAGCGTCCATGAAAGTTAACATCTCGTGCCCCGCTGTATTATCTACCAAGTGATCGATGTGGGGCATCGGAAAGTGATCTTTCAGACATGCGTCGTTTAGATCCGTGAAATCTATACACAATCTCCACGACCTGGTCGTCTTTTTTACGAGCACTGGATTTGCCAACCATTCAGGATCAGTTCCAGTTTTCTCGATTAATTTGTTGTCGATCAATTTCTTGACTTCGACTGCCATAGCCACATACTTATCAGGCACAAATTTTCTTCGTTTTTGGGTGATGGGTCTTCTTGTCGGATCAAGGTTCAACCTGTGGCAGATATGGCTCGTTTTGATGCCTAACATGTCCTCATGCGACCAGGCGAAAGCTCCGATGTTTTCTTTCAAAAATGCGATCATACCGGAGCGCAAATGTACTGATAAATTCGAACCTATGAATACCTCGAGTTCTGGACGAGCCTCGTTTAGGTGAATAGTTTCAAGGTCCTCCGCTGAAGTTGTCCGCTCTTTAGGCTCCTTCCAACGAGGATCTTCGATTCCGAATTCTGGCTCAAAGCCTAACCTAGGCTCCAGATCTGGAATGTTTTCTGGAACCTGGTCGTCGGGGATCTGGTCGCCCGAATCTATCTGCTCGTCAATCTCCATTGGGTTGTGGTCGTCCACTTCCATGGAGGTGTGCTCGTTCACCTCCACTAGGTGGTCGTCAAAACGTCGACTGGACTCCCCCACTTCGATTTTTGATACTTTCTGGGAAAACCTTCCAGGTAGTTCATTTGTTCTTTTTGTTTTTGACACTCAATATACTGGCCAATCATAGTACTTTCTTTAGAGTGACGCTTAGAAAAACGGACGAGACACTCCCTCGCCCGCGTCTGATCGCCCTTAACGGTTATAACTCCCGTCGGGGTTGGAAATTTTACACAATAGTAATATGTAGAAACAGCCGCCTTGAACTTGTCGAAGAAAGGTCGGCCAAGGAAAACATTGTACGACGACGGCATGTCGATGATCATGAAGTCGAGCTGCCGGGTACAGTGCATTGCTGGCTCTTTCATTGACGCCAGTTCCAAAGATAGTCTGCTTTTCCCCAATGGATGGGAGCGAGTGTCTCCAAACCCTACGATAATATCATCGCAAGGCTCGACATATGCAGCATATCCACCCAGGGCATCAAGAGTATGCTTAAAAAGGATATTGGTGTATGCCCCGGTGTCGACCATCATGCGATGGACGTTCGTTCCCATGATTTTTCCAGTGATGACCAACGCATCATTGTTTGGCTGCACCACGCCGTTCAGGTCGTCGTTTGTGAAAACGACTTGGTGGGATGGAGGCTGCTCGGCAGCCGGAGCGACGCACACCTGATGGACATTGTTGAGTGCTCGCATTTCGCTCTGCTGTCGGTGAACAGACAGAGCAGTTCCAGATTCAGTCCCCCCCAAGGGGCCTTCTATCACAAAACATCTCGCGCCCACATTGTCGACGTCGCCCGTCGGATTGTTCGGCATGGGGGGCCAGTTTCTGGTGATTCAGCTGTTGGCGAAGGTCGTCGCTCTCGTCGCGACGTTTCTTGCCCCTGCTGTCGCCATTTCCACCTCCGGACTTGATGAACTGGGTGAGCTTGCCCTCGTTGTACAGTTTGAACAAATTTTTCACCAAGTCTCGACACCCATTGGTGTGGTGGCCGATTGAGTTGTGGTAGTTGCAGAATTTACTACCATCCAGATTGTTGTCATTGGTATGCATTGGCTTAGCTTGGAGGAGCAGATTCTTTCCCCTGATCGCATCATAAATACCCCTGAGGTCAACAGAGAGGGCCTCCCTGAATTGAAGAATCTCAGGAGACTCCTCGAAAGATCTGAAATTAGATGGGCGAGCACTACCGCCCTGAGTGGTCGCCTTCTTTGGCTGGGAAGACTCTCCAGTGGTGGAATTTTTCTTTGGCCAGATTCTTTTGGCCGCTTCAGGCTGCTCGTTAGCTTTGGCCGCATCCATTATCTCTTCCATCTGAATGAAATTTCCCGCCCGACTGCGGAAATCCGCATAGGAAACGGGGAAAGAGGTGTGAATAGATTCCCAAAGCTTGGAACCTATTCTTAGACCGGAGATAGCCGAGATCAGCTTCGTCTCGTCGTTCACTGCTTCCCCATCAATCACCAACCTATCGAATCGTTCGATAAAGTCCTTGCCCGATTCGGTCAGTGTCTGGCGAACGTTGGCCAAACGTTGCTTTGAGGCTGGGCGAGCAGCGATAGACCCAAAGTGAGTCAAGAATTGTTGCCCCAGCTCTAAAAAAGAGGTGATGGATCCGGCACCCAGAGTGGTGTACCAGCGATGAGCTCGATCTCCCAAGGTCAGGGAGAAGTTTCTGCATTGTGTGGCGTCTGTTGCCCCGATTGAGGCCATGTAGCTTGCATACTTTGACAAATGCACCCTAGGGTCGGACGCCCCGTCGTACGCTGCCATAGAAGGCATCTGAATCTTCCTTTGAATTGGGGCGGTGAGAATCACAACACTTAAAAGTGGAGTGGGCAGAGTGACTGGTGGAGCAGTTCTTTGCTTTGTAGCGACCACCTCTACTCGCAAAGTTTCCATTTCCAACTTCATCAGTCTTTGTGTTTCGAGGAACTGGGCGATCTGCCCCTCCTCGGCGGTTTGTGGTTGGGGGACGACGACCTCGTCGCGTCGGCTCCCGCAAGATGCGGCCGGGTGATCACCACGATGTGATCGCCTGGGAGAACGCCTCTCGGAATGATGGCTGTGATAACTCTTTGACAGAGCTCTCACGCCTGGCCCTACTCGGTCTAGGGCGGAGACCCTGTCTATCTCTTTCCACCACGATCCCTGTGGTCGTCCTTCGCTTGTCGTCGGCCGATATTCAAATCCACCGGGCGAGGAGGCTTTGGGTCCTTGTCGCCCACTCGGTTGAAAACGGATTCCCGAGCGTACGACTCTCCTGTATGGCTATTGTGGGAGCGAACGGGAGCTTTATTTCTTTCCCCGTCCTGGGGACGAACATAATATGAATGATAGGAGCGGTTGTCCTCATCATTATCATTGACCCTTGCCTTTGCTTTGCGAGCTCTGTCGAAATCTTGGTCCTTGGCCTTCTCCGCCTCCTCCACTTCGATCAGTCTCCTCTTCTCTAGGAGGAAATCGGAGAATTCTTTCAAGTGTTGGGGATCTTTCATGATGTCCCCCAAGTTTAAATTTCTGAAAGGGTTTGGCGACGGAGCCGTCGGCGGCGGAGGGTGTTCGTTCCCCCCGGGCGGTGGGGTTCTGTCATGATAAGAGTGTTGAGACATCGTTTAAAGAGTGTCTTTCTTAAAGAGGTTACAAAAGTATGACTGTTCTAAGCCTTCGATGCTTAAAACGAAAGATTAAAGGTTCTTACGCAGAAGAACGTGCTATTACAACTACTCTTAGCAAAGTAATAACAGAAAAAGCTTGAAAACACAATTACAAGGAGATCAAACTCCAAAATATGTCTCGAAAATAAAAAATGTTCAAGAACACGAAGAACACTAAAATACGTAAACGATGCTTTAAAAGGTAGCTCTACCGATTAAAACCTGAAATAAAGAGTTTTCAAACCGATCGCTCGATGATCGGTCGAAACTGAGATGAAGAAACACGTAAAAGGATCCCCTCATTCTAGCGCCAAATGTTGTATGCGCTTTCGTTGGGATGATTCGGATGTGGACTATTCTTTAGCACGATACAAACATATATGATTATCGGGGTTTATTACGTGTTAATACGAGATTAATAGATGATTTGTGATGAACTTAATGAAGAACACACAAGAACACAAGATATAGCTTCTTGGAGAAGCTAAAACTTTAGAAGTTTTGGAGAGTTTATTGCTTAGGGTTGAGGGTTTTGGTAGGAATGATTACTTGGATCTTACAAATGAGCCTTTTAGGCATTATATAGTGGTTTCTGGGGCTGCCCGCCCTTTACACGTGGCGCCTCCATAGTGGACCCTTCATTCTGCCCGAAAAGGTGATGGGACGGCGCATTTAATGCTAAACCGCCTCTGGTGGTCGTCCTCGGCGAGATGCCGAGGAGCTGGAAAACCTGCTCGTCCGGAAAGACCTGCCCGTCGACAGAACCTGCTCGCCGAGATGACGTCGCGGTGGTTGCCGGAGAACCTGGTCGCCATGTCTTACGCGCCCTCCCAAGGCTTCAGTCTTCTCTAGCTAAATATATGTCTGCTCGCCAACATCTTTGGGCGAGCAGTAACTAAACATGTGCTCGCCAATATCTTTGGGCGAGCACTTAATTATATTAAATACATTACTTTATATTACATTTTCTTCATCTTGTTGACCGGTCGTCGCAAGACTCTGTTGACTGGTCCTCGCCACGCAAGCTGGTGACTAGGATTGACTTGTCAAAGATTGACTTCTTTGACTAGGTATAACATAGTCGAATTGGACTATCAGGGGTACCACGAGAAGAAAGTGGTTTTGTTCAAGTGTCAGTGGTTTGATCCCTCAAACAATGGGACAAAAGTTTATCCCAACTACAAGCTCGTGGAGTTTAATCAGAGGCGATCTTACGGCCGGTACGATCCATTCGTACTAGCAAGTCAAGCCACACAAGTCTACTATTGTCCATACCCTGGACCCCGTACTGATTGGATATTTGTCTGCAAAGTCAAACCGAGATACTTGGTGGATGCAAAAGATACTACTGAAGATGAAGTTCCCGCGTGGCAAGAGGATAACATAGAGACTCAAATGATTGTTCAAGTAGATGATGATCCTGTCATGTTAACTGATGACACCGGTACAAGGATGGAAGTGGCAGAATATGAAGAAGATGAAGAAGAAGATGGAGAAGAAGACGGAGAAGAAGATGGAGAAGAAGACGGAGAAGACGACGAAGATGAAGCTGAAGATGAAGATGATGAAGATGAATGATGTTGTTAATTGTTAGACAATGTTATCTAAATATTAATCCCTTAATTATATTCCTTATTTATATTCTAGTGTTAATCGTTACAGTGATGTTCATATATAATATTTTTTAATTGTTACAATGTTCAACGTTAATAATGTTTTAATGTTCATTTTGACAGATGAGTCGTAGACATGGTTCTTCTGGACAGGGCTCTAGTCAGGGTTCTTCTAGACAGGGGCGAAGTAGAGGTAGAGGAGAGCCGGTGGATGAGACACCGACTGTGCCCACCCCACAGGGTTTTTATATGCCCGATATGACCTAGATACTACAGTTGCCCCAGATGCCCGGAATGAACCCCAATTCCTATTACACTCAGGTGCCTCATATGGTTCCACATGCACAGGAACCATCCCCTCCACTGATACATTCGCCAGTTAGACCTCCGTCTGTCGGGACACAGGCCAACATGTCGACTGATGCACCCGAGAGTCGCATTTTACTGTGGATCTACCTTGATACGTAAGTATATTATATTTAATTTTCATTATACGTATGTATAACATGTTTATTAATAATTTTTTTATTATTATAAAATACGTGTAACAGGTTGATGCCTTCAAATTTGATTTCGAGGACGATCAGATCGATTATGTACAGGAATATGAAGCTTGGTGCACACGCCTTTGCCAAGGTATCACCCGACAAGATACAGCGGTGGTGGGAGACATTCCAGGTATAAAATCACTTTACATTAACATTTTGTTATTTTGTTAAATTAATTTATTAATTAATTATTTTTTGTAGACCGAGGTCAAGTGGGACCCTGAAGTCACATCTTCTGAAGAGGTGTACAAGCTCTTTCTTCAAAGAGCAGCAAGTCGGTACACTGGCACGTTATCAAGAGTCAAGAAAGCGTGAGTGAAGGAGAAGAAGAGGCCGAGATGGGATGTCAATGTTTGGAACGACTTAGTTCGTCACTGGAACGATCCTGAAACAATTAAGAAGAGCGAGCAGGCTCGTAAGAACAGCTTATCCGAGCCTGGAGGTCCGGGTACTGGCTATGGTACTCATAAAGGCGGAGCTCGTGGAGCAGCAGAGGTCGCACGGCGCATTGTAAGTATTTGTGGTCAATTATAATTAATTTTAGTTAATTATTTAGTTTATTTATACGTATATGTCTTCAATTCAAAATACAGGAGGAGAAGATGGGACGCCCTGCCTACGACTGGGAGATAGTTGAATATTACCACCGTTACGAAAATGTCATATACAGTTATGGTTATATGGGTGATATACTTGTAAGTGTGTACATATATATATATATATATACATATATATATATATATATATATATATTACATTATATAACAAATATATATTTAATTGTATTTGAAAATGTATTAACCCACTTTTAAATGTGCACGTATAGGACCAAATACAGGAGGAGTTGACCAATCAATCAGGAAAATCGTCAGATGAACCTACTTCAGAGGATAGTTCCCAGGGCCCACCTATACCCGACATGTCTGAACTGTACTTGACGAAGGTCGGCAGGTCTCATGGACGTGTTATGGGCCTTGGACAAGTAGGCAAGAACAAACGGGTCTCCTCCGGTCCTGGCGAGACGTCACGTGGTACGGCTTATGGACGATTCACCCAGGCCGACATTGACCATGCTATTGCTGAAGAACAGAGAGTCAATGAGGAGAGAGAGAAGCGCTTACTCCTACATATGCAGCAGACGGAGGAGCGCTTACTCAAGCATTTTCAGTGTTGGGATATGAATCCTAGAACAAGTCCTAAATGATGAACAAAAGATAAAAGATAAAGTTTTGATAAGCCAAAAGAAGACTTGAATATTTTCTAAGTGTTGACTAATCTAGTCTAGTTGAGTTGAAGTCATCTTGTACAGATCAGTAGAATTCAAAAGACAAGTACAGTTTCAAAGAATATTATTAAAAGATAAGTACGATTTATAAGTACTTCATATATGTTAGTTTGTTACTGAGCTATTTGAATGATGTATAGAGCTCATGTTTTTATATGTAATAGATTAGATTCATTGTATAGTTTATAAGTTGACTAAGCTTGTATTATAAAAGCTTAAAGTAATGTAATAGTCTTGTTAGATTAGTTTTGTTAGAAGTCTACTACACAAGAAGAGAAGACCAGTCTACTACTCAAGACAGGTGGACTACAAGACAAGTACATCTACTAGACTACACAAGACAAGATAACTTGGAGTTAGTTACAAATACGCGTGAAGAGATAAAGATATAGAAGTTAGTTATGGAATAACTAATTCATAACAGAAACGCGTGGATTGAAAAGAAGATTCAGTTGAAGGTAGTTATCAAGAAAAGTTGGTTACAACTTACTAAGTTCTTGAAGATTGAAGTCTATAAATACTCCAAGGTATTCATTGGTAAAAGACTACTGATTACTGAAACACTGACGTTCATACTCAAGTGAAGCATTATCAAAGATATATTTGTAGTTTACTCTCAGAGTTAATTGAAGTTCAGAAAGATAGCCAGAAGACAAGTGAAGAATTCAGAAGGCTACTACTGAAGAACAGAGAAGTTTTTAGTTTTTGTTTTGTTATTTTTCAAGGTGCTAGATACTTGTAAAATTTCTAGTAAGATCGTAGACATATCTGGAGGTATAGTCTGTTGAAGATCTAAGTCTTCTTCTTGGGACTTTAAAGACAGGAATACACACTTGTACTCGATTGGAAGAGTTTAGTGGAAACATCACAACTGGGTTTGTGAGAGTGGATGTAGACAAGTTGTCGAACCACTATAAATCTTGTGTTTGATTTACTTTACAGTTTTGATTGTTGAGATTGCTTAATTGATTTAACTACTTAACTGATCTAGACTAGTTGAGTATAGAACAGAGTTCTCGAATATAAGTTGAGTATAAACTTGATTGGGCTCATTAGTAATCTGATTATTCCGCATTGTGTATTCTGATATATTGAAAGATTTTTGAAAAGTCTATTCACCCCTCCCCTCTAGACATTTTAATTAGCTTACTCAATATTATTAACTCAACTTGGGACCAACAAGTGGTATCAGAGCAGTAGTTTACGAACTGCTGTTTCTTGATAACCGACTCAAGACTTAGGGTGAAGTCTTGGTCCTTAACTGTTCTTGTATACGTGTTCTTGATCATATTCTTGTATCATCTGTGTTTCGTGCTCCCTGTTCTTGACTTATCTGTTGTTCTTGATCATAATTCTACTTAGCACTTATTTCTTGAAATCATGTCTCTTGAGATCAGCGCCAACAAACTACCTAAGTTTCAGGTACAGGATTACGACTATTGGAAGCTAAGGATGGAAGCCATCTTCAGCTCCACTCATGACTTAATGATCTCTGTCATCACTGAAGGTCCAATTGTGACCATGATCCCAAACACTGCTGCCCTCGACGCAAATCAACCCGTGGGTACTCTCGTCAAGAAACCAAGGTCAGAACTTACCTCTGAAGAAATGAGACAGAATAATTTGGATAGCTTGGCCAAGAATTACATCTTACACACTCTTCCTAATGAGTATCTGGGAAAAGTGTTAAAATGTAAAACTGCCAAAGAAATGTGGGATCGCTTAGCTATCATTTGTGAAGGGACATCCCTAATCAAAGAAAGCAAGCTTTCCACTGCTGTCCAAAGATTCGAATCATTTCATATGAAAGCTGGTGAAACAATAGACCAGTTGGATACTCGTTTTACCAAAATCATGAATGACTTGGAAGTCCTTGGTAAAACTTATACTCCACGTGAAATCAATCTTAGGATTCTAAAAAGCCTTGATAGTCGATGGAAGATGGTAAAAATGCTTGTTAAGAATACCCAAGATATAGACGTATGGACAGCAGAGACTATGTTTCAAACTCTAAAGGCTCATGAGTTTGATCTAGACGAAGACGAACCCGTAGTAAGTAGCGACAGAGAACATGCTGTATCTAAGAACGTTGCGTTTAAGGCTAGTTCGTCTAAGATAGACAGGTCTAAGACTAAGACTAGGTCTGCTTCTGTTAAAGACGAGTTAGATACTGATCTTAGTCTGAAGGATCAGGTAAGCCTCATGGTTAGAAAGTTTGATAGGCTGAATAAACGTTTCGGGAGATATAAGAAGTTCTATAGAGAGCATAGAGGGTCTGCTTCTAAGAACTCGTCTGAAACCAGACGAGACCGAAACTCGTCCGAAAGGAGAGACGAAGTCTCGAAAGGTAACAGACAAGATAGAGAGTCTGATAGTAGGAAGATTACTCGTTCTGATAGACGTGATAAACGAAGGAACAACTCTCCTATTAAAAAGGCTACTAATGATCTTGTGTGCTATAACTGTGAGAAACCAGGTCACTACATATATGAATGTCCAGACCTGAGTACTGATGATCGAGAAGAACGCAAAGCACGAAGGGAAAGACGATACAACCGTGGTAAAAAGGCAATGATGGCCAATAATGACTCTGACTCTGATTCAGACGAGTTGCCATCATCCTCATCTAGCTACCCGTCTGAACCAGATCACGATGAAGCATTCATAGTTGATGATGGTTTATGCTTCATGGCTAAAATCGACCAAGAGGTATCATCTGTTACATCATTTCAATCATGTGATGAATCAGATTCTGATGAAAGTGATACTGCCAGTAGCCAAGTAGGGAGTAGTCTTCAGCACTCTACTAGTGCAGTTGAAGACGACCTCCTACTTGCCAACAAGGCATTCATTGAAGTCAGTGACGAAAACATCACCTTAAGACAAGAAATCATTGATCTTAAAGAAGCTCAGTCTAAAGTAGATCCTAATACAACAGTCCTAAATGAACGCTTGCAAGAAGAGTTGAGACAACTCAAAGACAAGTGTGCATTGACAGACAAGTTGTATCAAGACCTACTTAAGACACATGCGACTGAGAAACATGAATTCAATGTCTTACAAAGTAAGCTCAAAAAGCTTGAAGAACGTAATAAGTTCTTAGAAACCGAGGTTGTCACATTAGACCTTAAACTTACTGACCTGGTTAACTCATCTAAGGTTAACCTTGAATTGTCAGATAGGTATAGGGCTCCAGCTGACAAGACAGGCATAGGTGCTGAGACATCAAGCTCGTCTACTCTAGTTCCCAAGAACCCTACTATTTTCATCTCAAGCTCTTTGACTAATGATAAAGGAAAAGAACCATTGATATACGATATTGACACTCCATCAAAAGGTACTGTATCAAAACAAGCTCGAGTTAACATTCCAATTACCAAAGGTGGTAAAAAGAATGGTAACAACAAGCCTGTTCAACCTAGAACTAACCTTCAAAGGACTAGGAATCGTGGACGACCAAATCAGGTCAGATACGAGGACTGGTATCCTGAGGAGACTAGTACTAGACAAGTACAGACTAGACGACAAGAGTCTAGACCTCCTTACATAAGGCAGTCTCAACTCTACTCGTCTAGACCTAGACAGGAAGGTCCAAAATATCGTACACAAGCTGTTCTATATCCTCCACCTTTGTCATATGATATCAAAGGAGAAGAAAGACCTAAACATGTCTATAAACCGTATGGACCTAATGCATATAAACCTTACTCTGACTATCATAGACAAGTGCCTGCTCAAGTAGAGATTAAGTCAAAAGGCTATCTCCAAAGAGTAGACCCGAACTCGACTGATAGGCCAGATAAGGACAACAAGGTCTTATTTTGCAACAAATATGGTCGAAAGCTTAGAAGGTCAAACTTGTTCAAGACTCCAATGTATATTTGGATTCCATTGAACTCGACTAACCCCCAAGGACCCCAATAAACAAGGAGGGTACCTAAATTATGTATTATCATCTATTGCAGGGTCGACTCGATCTATACAAGAAAGGTGGCTCAACAGGAGAAACTTGGTACATAGACAGTGGTTGTTCGCACCACATGACTGGTACTAAGACTCTCTTATCAAGCTATCGTGAGCAAGAAGGACCAAAAGTGATTTTTGGTGATAGCTCCATTGCTGTTACTAAAGGATTTGGTTACATTCGTAATGGTGACATAGAAATTCAAGATGTTTCGTATGTCGAAGGCTTGAAATACAATTTACTCTCTGTTTCACAATTTTGTGATCGTGGATACAAGGTGCAGTTCAAGAGTCAGAAATGTGAAATCATCGACAAGAAAACACATACAGTCCTACTAGTCGGCATTAGACAAGGAAGTGTGTACATAGTGAACTGGAACAGTTGTCCGAGGGACACCTGTCTACTTACTAAGAATCCTAAAGAACTTGGCTGGCTCTGGCATAGACGCCTTTGTCATCTAAACTTTAAGGTTCTTAATAAGATAGCCAGGGACTACCTTGTGGAAGGTATTCCCAATGAAGTCTACTATAAGTCACATGTATGCACCTCCTGTCAAAAAGGTAAACAGGTGAAGGGTTCTTTCAAATCTATTCCATCCCTCTCAACCAGTAGAGTTCTTGAACTTCTACATATGGACTTACATGGACCAATAACTCCTCCAACCTTGAACGGTAGAAGGTACACACTTGTTGTGGTAGACGACTATTCTAAGTTCACTTGGGTAGTCTTCTTACACAAGAAGAGTGATACACAAACACTTTTGCCTGATCTATTGAAGAAGTTACAGGTTGAGAAGAATCAGTCAATTGTCAAGATACGTAGTGACAAGGGTACTGAATTCATTAACTGCTATATTAAAGAATTTTGTTCTAAGCGTGGCATCCAGCACCTTACTAGTGCAGCTAGGACACCACAGCAAAATGGAGTAGCAGAACGAAGGAACAGAACTCTTAAGGAGGCCTGCAGGACCATGCTGACAGAATATAATACGCCTCAGAAATTTTGGGCAGAAGCGATCAACACTGCATGCCACTCACAAAATAGAAGTGCTATCAATAAAGCACTAGGTAAGACGCCCTATGAGGTATGGAAAGGTAGAAAACCCAGAGTTTCATATTTTCATATATTTGGATGTAAGTGTTTCATCCATAACAATGGGAAAAGCAAGTTGAATGCATTCGATGCTAAAGCAGACGAGGGGATATTCTTAGGATACTCCTCGACTAGCAAAGCATTTAGAGTATTCAACTACTCAACCCTTTGTGTGGAAGAAACACCACATGTGGTTTTCGAAGAATCTCAACAGGACCCGTCTACCAACAAGATCAGTGAAAAAGCTACTAAGCTAACTGTCGAAACTGACAAAGACTCAGAGGTATATGAATCCGTTCAAGCATATAATCCATTCATGAAAGCTCTCGAGTCAGACGACCAGAAGAAGGTGAGTGCTCAAGGTAACTCTGCTAGACCAGTTGACATACCTAAACTAGTCGACTCGTCTACTCCCATTAAAACCACTGATGATAATGATGTTGACATGCATGATGCTGTACATGATATAGATGATAGTATTATTATTAAGAATAGAAATACATGGAAATCTGCGCATAATACTGAAAATATTATTGGTGACTCTACTGTTGGTGTCAAGACTAGACGACAACTCTTTGAGTCGCAAGAACAATCTAGTCCATCTCTGTTTTGCTGGTGTTGTTTCCTCTCATCTATCGAGCCTAAAACCATTAATGAGGCTTTGGCTGATAGTAATTGGATCATTGCTATGCAAGACGAGTTGAATCAGTTTGTTCGAAACGACGTCTGGGAACTTGTTGATAGACCAAAATATCATAATGTAGTTGGCACCAGATGGATTTTCAAGAATAAGAAAGATGAGAATGATGTAGTTGTTCGTAATAAGGCTAGACTAGTCGCCCAAGGCTATTCACAAGCTGAAGGCATAGATTATGATGAAACATATGCTCCTGTTGCTAGACTAGAGGCCATTCGATTGTTTCTTGCATATGCTGCTTACATGAAATTTACTGTATATCAAATGGATGTTAAAAGTGCATTTCTTAACGGTATTCTTGTGGAAGAAGTATATGTTGAACAACCCCCAGGTTTCGAAGTCAAAGGAAATCAGGTATACAAATTAAAGAAGGCCTTATATGGACTAAAGCAAGCTCCAAGAGCCTGGTACGATACTCTTTCTCAATTTTTATTAGAAAATGGTTTTACTAAAGGCAAGGTAGACAGAACCTTGTTTAGAAAACAAGAAGGGAAAGACATTTTACTCGTCCAAATTTACGTAGATGACATCATTTTTGGTTCACCTAACAAAGAGCTGAGTGAAAGTTTTTCAACACTCATGCAAAGTAAATTTGAGATGTCTATGATGGGTGAAATGAATTACTTTCTTGGACTTCAAGTAAAACAGACCCCTGAAGGGATTTTCATAAATCAAGCAAAGTATACTAGAAATCTTCTAGACAAGTATGGTATTAAGACATGCAAGTCTGCTGGCGTACCTATGCTACCTACATACAGAATGGACCCAGACGAACAAGGTAAGTGTACTGATCAAACTCATTACCGTGGTCTAATTGGTTCATTACTCTACTTAACTGCTAGTAGACCTGATATTGCATTTTCTGTTGGTGTATGTGCTCGCTTTCAAGCTAATCCAAAAGAGAGTCATATGGAAACCACTAAAAGGATATTGAAATATTTGAAAGGAACCATCAATCGTGGTATATGGTATCCTTCAAATGATGATTTATCTCTAAGTGGCTACTCTGATTCTGATTTTGGTGGTTGTAGAATAGATAGGAAATCTACATCTGGTTCTTGTCAATTCTTAGGCACAAAACTCATTTCATGGTTTTCGAAAAAGCAGACAAGTGTTGCTACCTCTACTACTGAAGCCGAGTATATGGCTGCTGGTAGTTGTTGCAGTCAATTATTATGGCTTATACAACAGCTTAGAGATTATAATATTTGTGAATTAAATGTTCCTATATTCTGTGATAGTAATAGTGCCATTGCCATTACACAAAATCCTGTTCTGCACACACGTTGTAAGCATGTTGATGTGAAACACCATTTCATACGTGATCATGTAGAAAAGAAGGATATTCGCATGGAAAAGATTCACACTGATTTTCAAAGAGCTGATATTTTCACAAAACCATTAGCTGAGGCTCGATTTCATGAATTATGCATTAGCCTAGGACTAATTGATCTTGATCCTACTAGTGTGTAGAAATGTACTAACCAGACAGGTATAATCCTAAGAAGAAAGGAGAAATAGACAAGTTACCACAAAAGAGCAGAGCACTCGTCTACTCACGCAACAGACAGGTAAACAAGGTCAGACAAGTTGACCATCCAACACGATGAGGAAGCTGGTAAAGCTGAGGGTAATACTAAGGGAATACACATTTAAGGGGGAATCCTTGATTTCTTAAAGATCCTTATGTTGACTCTGTAGTTTGGTAACAGTCATCTTGTTTGAACCTTGATCATTGACTTAGATTGATATTCATTATTATTTATCCTACTCTACTACCTGTAATACATCTAATCTGTATTGCAAGAACAAGACAGGTACATATAGTCACTTGATGTTTAAAGTAGACAAGCACAATCGAAGGGGGAACTCGTCTTGTGCATACCAGTCTACTCGTCTGTTCTGGATAGACACGAACAGACAAGATAAGTGTTCCTTTGATGCAAGTATTCTAAGTGTTTAATCAATTGAATCAAGGACATATATGTAGTTTGAAGTATTGAAAGTTTGAAAAACCTAGATTTGGATGTATACACTCCATTTAATGAGGTGTATATAACCAGTTCGCGCCAAACACTCTACTTTGCTAGGTTAGAGGAATACACCCCTCTATTCTACCAATAGATGAAGCGGATTTCAAATTTCACAATACTAAATCACGTAATTTTCTCGATTCCGCCAAACTGAATTCCTAAAGCCTTTCATATCTGACCATTGGATTAAAACTTCAAATCTCAACCATTGAACTCAAATGTTTAAAACCCATTTTACTTGTTCTTAACTGCTCACGATTTCAGCTTCTCTTGATCTCATAACTTCTCAAGCACTCAAACCTCTTCGAAATTTCTTGATTTTCATAAGTCGTGTTTACTATGTCTATCGTTTCAATGTTCGATGCTCGTACTAACATGCAAGCTAGGTTTGATCTCGGTAAGTACATTACCGAAGGAAGGGTGCATACAGAAGGATCGGTATTTTTCAAAGGGAATCACACTGAAGACAACAAGGAATTATTGATGAAATGCTTCAGATGCGGTTTGAGACCATATTTGGAGGCATTTCCTGAGGTTGTTCTTGAAGAGGAAGTGTTGGAGTTTTATGCTACTGCAACTAGACAGGGCGACTCAATTGAAGCTTTTATTGGAAGAAGGCGAGTGGAGATTACTAGAGAATTTCTGACCGAATCGCTGAAACTACCATCTGGATCGATATATATAGAGAGATATGCTGAAGGTCGAGAGTTGAGGTACCTAAGTATTTTCTGCGGAAGAAGGCTGCAGTTGAAAAGCGATGGGAAGGTTCCTGTGGTGAAGAAGAAGGAGCTTCTGGAAAAATACAAAACTCTTCTTGATATTGCGTCTAAAATGTTGCTAGGAGTTACTGGGAGTTTTGACTCTGTGACGCCTCAGAAAGCAAGGATTATGGCTGTGATTTATGATGGAATCACGGAAGGAAACTGGACTAAACTCTTCTTGGATAGATTGATGTACTACAAGAAGTTTGTGCAAGTTGATACCAGCTCAGCCAACTGGGTTGTTTCTGCAAATGTCAGTTTTGGAAACAAGTTAAGTATCATCCTACCCATTCTATTGCCGAACAAGACAAGTTGGAGTAAAGGCAAGCCGTTTCATCCACTAAAGCATTACTTGAAGAAGGAAGCTCTGGCTAAGCAAGCTGCTGCTAGGCCATCTGCTCCTAGGCAAGTTGAGGTAAATCCTATGGATGTGATGCCATATGGTGGGTCATCTAGTTCTTCAGAAGACGAGTCTCATGATGCAGAATCGGAAGAGGTTGAAAAAGGAGAGTCCGGTGAAGATGACTCAGAAAAGACTCAGTCAGATGGAGAGTCGCAACAAGAGAAAGAGTCGAGTGAACAAATTCCTGAGATGTACACTCTTGTAAGAGTCAGATCGCCTACTCGTCCAGACGAGTTGAGTACACAGGTTGGTACCTCTACTCAATCTGTTTCAATTCCTCTCTCTCTCCCGTCTACTTCTGTTCGAACCAAGGCTAGATCACATCGATCTAGGCCTAGACCTTTTCCCACAACCTCGCAAGTGCTGACAGCATATCCGCTGAGAGCCAGCCTACCCGAAAACACTCCTAAATTAGATACAACTGATACTCCTACAGTTGTCATACCAAACCAAGCCATATCAAAGCCCGTTGAAACCAGTGCTTTCACACCCTCTCCCTCACCAGAATATGGTGAACCCCTCAACCCATCTACTTCAGACAAGACGCTAGTTGCCACTGCAACAGCTGAGTTAGAGACCCCATCTACTCAGGACCCGTCTGTTGTTAGATTCGAATCCCTCGTCTATTATCCTATGTGTTTGAGAGAGAAGAGAATTCGATCCCGAATGACCAGAAATCTGAAGCGGACGCTCTCAACTGTCGAAGTCGACTATGAGTCAGAACAGTTTGAAATTCTTGTAAGGATTTGCACCTGGTTTGCTCTTAAGAAGTCCTCCACTGATGATCTGTTCGAAGTTATTCAAGGAATGGGAGGAATCTCCAATTTTATGGATTGGGAGATGGAACAAAAGGAGCATAGTGGTGTTAAGGATCATTCAGAATTATTTCCACCAAGAGCCTTGGTTGATCTTGTCAAAAGGCTATTAAAAATTCCTGATGGAATCTTGGTTGAAGAGTTCTCATCTGATATTGGAACTCAGACTGATCTCCTGGAAGAGGAGTTAAGAGCTATAACAGTTGAAGCTGGAATTCAAACTTCAGATCAGTCAGAAGATGAGTCTGCACACTCTGATGAAGATTCTTTCAATTTTGGAGTAGAAGATGATGAGTTCATGGACGCCGAAATGTTTACAGAAGATGAGCTTGTTGAGAAGGCTCAAGAAAAGGGTGTTACTGAAGCTCAGTCATCTACTCATGGTGTTTCTGAAGGATATCTTGCTGAGTTGAAGTCGGATTTGAAAGATGTTGTTCATTCCGCAATAAACGAGTTTTTGCAATCAAAAATAAAGGATGTGTTGATAGAACAGAATAAATCACTCGTTGACAGTTCCAGAGATTTATTTGTTGGAGAAGTCAACAAGATGGACTCAACTTTCAGAGCGGAGTTGACTGCAGAAGTTGAAAGATTTTTACAGAAACAAGTTGAAGTTTCTAAGAAGAGGTCTATCTCATTTGCTAGATCGTTGGCTGAAGAATCTGGCAAAATGGAACGTCTTTACCGTGTTAAGATTGAGATAGCAGATGAGCAGAGGAGAGAAGCACAAGCTCAATTGGTGAAGTCTAAAGCTATTCTCTCTGAGTTAACACAGCAAAATACTCTACTGCGTCAGACAGCTACTCATTTCAAAGATGTGTTGGCTATTACCTCGAAGAAATTGGAGTCTACTGTTGATCGCCTGGACAAGATGAGTCAGGATCAAACACATCAAAGGCAGATAGAGCTAGCTGCTGAAGCTATGAAGGAAGCACTAAAGGAAGAAATGACTCGATTTACTAGTCTATTCACTCTTAAGGCAAGTGATGAAGCCAAAAAGGGGGAAGAGAAGACAAGTAGAGTTGAAGTAAAGTCAAGTGCTGAACCAGAAGAAAAGGATGCTGCTACTACTATGCAAGAGCTAAGGAGGCCAAAGAGGAGGCTAGTTAAAACTGCAGAGTTAGAGCAAGCTGAAGCAGATGAACTTAAAAGATTAGAGAAAGGTAAAGCTGTTGCATCGTCTCCTGAAGCAGAAATTCAGACTAGACGAGTTAAGAGGAAGCTGAGTATTGAAGAACCTACTGCTGCTACAGTTGAGAAGAAGCAAAAGATTATTGATCCTAATGATGAAAGTCATTATGCAAGCAAAAAGAAGATAGAAAAACATATTGAAAGACTGCAAAAGCTGAAGTTGAATGAAGAAGAGATGGAAGATCAGTTCATTGACTACTTCATTGACAAAGAGCATCGACAGGAATGGCTCAAAGTGAAGAGGCAATGGGAACTTGATCATTGGATTATTCGAAAATATGGTGAGTCTGAAAGTCCAGATGAGTTGTATGTCATGTTTGACAAATTCATGGAAGGACAGAATAAATTGCTTTGGAATTTGGTCATGAGGATATCTGCTGCTGCAAACTTCAATATCTTGATACCGACCTTTCCAAGATGGAAGACTCCTATGACAAGCTCAGGAAAAAGAGTAGATCGTAATCAGATCAAGAAGTTTGAAGAAGAGCTACTTGACAAGGAGAAGATTGAAGATGAAGATCAGATTAGCTTAATTCACAAGAGACTCCTCGACGCATTCTGTGTTCCAAACCCGGAAGGAGGTACTCTTTCAGATTAGTTGATTGTTTTAGTTGTTTTTGTTCTGATATTTTGTTTTTAGAAGTATTTGTAGTCTCTACTGATCTACTTCTGAATAAATGAAAAAGATAAAGTACTATTTGATGTTTAAAGACAAGATAACTACTTAACTAGTCTACTTATGAGAAAAGATTCAAGTAGTTTTGGCTTCATCAAAAAGGGGGAAATTGTTGGGATATGAATCCTAGAACAAGTCCTAAATGATGAACAAAAGATAAAAGATAAAGTTTTGATAAGCCAAAAGAAGACTTGAATATTTTCTAAGTGTTGACTAATCTAGTCTAGTTGAGTTGAAGTCATCTTGTACAGATCAGTAGAATTCAAAAGACAAGTACAGTTTCAAAGAATATTATTAAAAGATAAGTACGATTTATAAGTACTTCATATATGTTAGTTTGTTACTGAGCTATTTGAATGATGTATAGAGCTCATGTTTTTATATGTAATAGATTAGATTCATTGTATAGTTTATAAGTTGACTAAGCTTGTATTATAAAAGCTTAAAGTAATGTAATAGTCTTGTTAGATTAGTTTTGTTAGAAGTCTACTACACAAGAAGAGAAGACCAGTCTACTACTCAAGACAGGTGGACTACAAGACAAGTACATCTACTAGACTACACAAGACAAGATAACTTGGAGTTAGTTACAAATACGCGTGAAGAGATAAAGATATAGAAGTTAGTTATGGAATAACTAATTCATAACAGAAACGCGTGGATTGAAAAGAAGATTCAGTTGAAGGTAGTTATCAAGAAAAGTTGGTTACAACTTACTAAGTTCTTGAAGATTGAAGTCTATAAATACTCCAAGGTATTCATTGGTAAAAGACTACTGATTACTGAAACACTGACGTTCATACTCAAGTGAAGCATTATCAAAGATATATTTGTAGTTTACTCTCAGAGTTAATTGAAGTTCAGAAAGATAGCCAGAAGACAAGTGAAGAATTCAGAAGGCTACTACTGAAGAACAGAGAAGTTTTTAGTTTTTGTTTTGTTATTTTTCAAGGTGCTAGATACTTGTAAAATTTCTAGTAAGATCGTAGACATATCTGGAGGTATAGTCTGTTGAAGATCTAAGTCTTCTTCTTGGGACTTTAAAGACAGGAATACACACTTGTACTCGATTGGAAGAGTTTAGTGGAAACATCACAACTGGGTTTGTGAGAGTGGATGTAGACAAGTTGTCGAACCACTATAAATCTTGTGTTTGATTTACTTTACAGTTTTGATTGTTGAGATTGCTTAATTGATTTAACTACTTAACTGATCTAGACTAGTTGAGTATAGAACAGAGTTCTCGAATATAAGTTGAGTATAAACTTGATTGGGCTCATTAGTAATCTGATTATTCCGCATTGTGTATTCTGATATATTGAAAGATTTTTGAAAAGTCTATTCACCCCTCCCCTCTAGACATTTTCATTAGCTTACTCAATATTATTAACTCAACTTGGGACCAACATTCAGGATCAGATGGTAGTGATGATGGGTGGGATGGATCAGGTGGGTCAGATGGGTGGGGCGCCGAGGCCGTCGGGGGCGTCACACAACGTTCATGATCGTAGCCAAGTTGAGGATCGGAATGATACTAAGGATGATGGTGGTGATGAGGAGTGATACTGATTCGGGTGGAATCTACACGATTTAGATGCATATTTGAAGCTCATTTGATGTTGATTTCATTGAATTATACAGTGAATATGATTGTTTAAGCCGAAATGAGAGAAAGGTTGTGTTTTGTCGATTGTGTAGGAAATACGATGGAATTTGGAGCAAAATACATACCACAACTGATCGGACCGGAAAGAGGAGTGCACGGTTGGATTCTTCTAAAAAACGGAGTGGATTAGCCAAAGGAATCGAGTCAATCCGACATCCGAGGCGAAAGTTATGCATGGAACGAGAAGGGGAAGAGGCAACTCGGCCGAATCTGCAACTTTGAACTCTACTGCGCACTCGGCCGAGTGAGCCAACTCGGCCGAGTAAGGTTGAATGTGTAGCTCCTGGAATCGGACATCACTCGGCCGAGTAAGGTTACTCGGCCGAATCTGCAACTTTGCACTCTACTGCGCACTCGGCCGAGTGAGCCAACTCGGCCGAGTAAGGTTGAATGTCGTAGCCACTGAAATTGAAGACCACTCGGCCGAGTGACCCTCACTCGGCCGAGTCTCGGATGGAAAGAGTTGCTACACGCTTCTTAAGTGTTCCACTCGGCCGAGTGACCCCAACTCGGCCGAGTCACCCCATTTTCGATGCCAAACTTGTATTTTCTCCATTTTTTAGGGATCAACTTGCAATTATGTCATTCAAACCCTACCCAAACACTATATAAACTCCATTTCTTGAAATCCAAGATTCAACCCCAAATTCCAAAAATTCACACATAGTCATAGGTGTTCTTCAAATCAAGCTACGATTATCATCGGGCATCGTCTATTACATCGTTTTGTAGCTAAATTCGCATGATCAAGGTGATATTACTCTATTTTGCAATTCAATTTGGTATTTTCTTAATTTCTTCAATCTCTTGTTATTTTATTATGAGTTTGATGTTATTTGTTGTTGTAGCCATGGGATTCTCTTCTAGAACCATGGGCTAATCTCTAATTGCCTTGGGTGTGGATGTTTTGATGAGAATTTAGTGTAATTGTGGATTAATTGCATGATTAGCTTATAATTTGGGTTTTTATGTTTTTAGAGTTGTACTTTGATTGATTCATTTGGTTGATCAACCCTATTACCAAGCATGTTTGATTATGTTTATTGCAACGAGAGTTGGGTAGCATGATTGGGAGTGTGAGTGTGAGCTTTGATCAATTGAATAGAAGCTAATTAGTAATTAGCTCACCCGAGAGGGGTGTTAATGGCTAGACCGACAACCTTAGACACTAAACGAATAGAGGTCGTCTAGGAGTTTGGTGAGAGGGCGTTTCATAAGCATTAGTAACCGTGTTGAAAGTGCTTATGCAACACTATCTTAGGAGCTTATGGTATTTGGTTAGATCCTATAATTGCTAATCAATGCACGATGTTTACCTATGCCTTTCGAGGGGGTTTGCACACCTACGTGATAGCCTTTAACTTAACCAAAGTTGTAGTAAAATCATGTAATTGGTCCACTAGTTCACTTAATTGCTCACAAAACGGAAACACCCGAGGCAATACACTTCTCTTGCACTTTCTATCGAAAGTTAGATAGTTCGTTATTTCTTTTGTTATATTCTTGTTAGCGTAGTTAATCTAGTTTAATACCTTTGTTCTTATTCCCAAAAATCCAAACAACATCATTTAGTTACTACAATAACATGCCTACTTGTAACTTTAGGGATTCACTAGCACTCAATTAAGTCCTTGGAACGAAATTTTACTTGGTATACTTATCTTACTACTAACGAACCCATACGCTTGTGGGGATCGTATAGTTGTAAAAAGTGTGCAAAAATACATTCAAGTCAATGGCGCCGCTGCCAGGGATTTAAGCGAGTGTTATTAGTGAAACTTAGAGTTTGTTGAGTGTTATTGATAGTAGCATTTCTTTTTCGTTATCTTGTTTTTCGTTTCTCTTTGTGGGCTTTGACATTTTCCTTTTGTAGGTGCATGATCACAAGATCACGTGGAGGAAACCTTGAACCATTAGACCTTGAGATCGAGGCACACGCAAGAAGAAGGAATCGAAGTAGGAACCGACAAAGAGTCATAGAAGAACCATTTGAGATGGAGAACATTGAAGAGATGAATCCTCCACCAAATGGAGATGATGGGCCTCAAAGAGAGAATCCCCAAGTTGGAAATCAACAAGGAGGTAATCCACCTCAAAACCCTCCACCAACATGCTAATGATTATAATTAATGTTGTTTGTGATGTTATTCTAATTGAAAATGAACTTGAGAATGATTTTATAATAGATGAAAATATTTTTAATTAAATGGATAAGTGAACTGATATTTTTAAATGGATGTATAAGTGAAAATAATTATATTTAATGTTGTGAATTGAAAATTAGAATGAATTTAAATGATGTGATTAGAATAAATTTAAATGTATAAGTGAAAATAATTATATTCAATGTAAATTATAATGTTGTGAATTGAATTGAAAATTAGAATGAATTTAAATGTTGTAAATTGAAGATTAGAATAAATTTAAATAGGGTGAATTGATACCGTAATTAAATTATTTAATTTGAAAAACATAATTTAGTTAATTCTCATTTAGAAATAAATATGATATGCTTTGATAATTTAATAAGCAACAATTAAAGTTAAAATGCATTGAATTAAAGAATTAAAAACAAAAATTAAATTGAATATATATTAATTGCATTCACAACATGTCGACTAAAGCTCCTAGCCTAAACGGCACACAGGGGGCGCCTAAAAGCCTTCGAGACCGAGAGGTCCCGAGTTCGAACCCTGCCTGAAGCATATATTCTGAATATTCCGAAAATTGGGGTGGCCCAGCGGTGGAGGGGGGTGTTAGTTGCCTTAGATACCTGGGTTCGAAACCCAGGTTCGCATTTTTTAAATGTTGATAAAAAGGCGACGACCAAAATGGCAACGGCAGTGGGCCCGTTGCGAAAAGGCAACGGCAGTGGGCCCGTTGTGAAAAGGCGACGGTTGTGGGCCCCGTTGCGAAAAGGCAACGGATTATTGTCGTTGCCAATTAGCAACGGCTGTCGCCCTCGCCAAAAGGCAACGGCCTCCACGCGCTTGCCAAAAGCAACGGCCACCTGCCGTTGCCTTCTTGATTAGTGAGGGGGAATCTGTTGCCTTTTTGCCCACGAATGGGAGATAGTTGAATATTACCACCGTTACGAAAATGGCACATACAGTTATGGTTATATGGGTGATATACTTGTAAGTGTGTACATATATATATATACATTACATTATATAACAAATATATATTTAATTGTACTTGAAAATGTATTAACCCACTTTTAAATGTGCACGTATAGGGCCAGATACAGGAGGAGTTGACCAATCAATCAGGAGAACCGTCAGATGAACCTACTTCAGAGGATGGTTCCCAGGGTCCACCTATACCCGACATGTCTGAATTGTACTTGAAGAAGGTCGGCAGGTCTCATGGACGTGTTAGGGGCCTTGGACAAGTATGCAATAACAAACGGGTCTCCTCCGGTCCTGGCAAGACGTCACGTGGTACGACTTATGGACGATTCACCCAGACCGACATTGACCATGCTATTGCTGAAGAACGGCGAATCAATGAGGACAGAGAGCAGCGCTTACTCCTACAAATGCAGCAGACGGAGGAGCGCTTGCTCAAACATTTTCAGGAACAAATGCAAGCGATGATGGGTCAGATCCCTCAGATGGGTCAGATGGGTGGGATGGGTCAGATGGGTGGGATGGGTCAGGTGGGTTAGATGGGTGGGATGGGTCAGGTGGGTCAGATGGGTGGGATGGATGGGGCACCGAGGGCGTCGAACAACGTTCATGATCGTAACCAGGTTGAGGATCAGGATGATGTTGAGGATGATGGTGGTGATGAGGGGTGATACATTTTATATTACTTTGTTATGTGTGATGTTATTATATTACATTGACGTTGAGGATTAATGTTTATTTTAATGTTGTGTGTGATGTTATTTTAATTGACGTGAACATGCTAATGATTATAATTAATGTTGTTTGTGATGTTATTTTAATTGAAAATGAACTTGAGAATGATTTTATAATAGATGAAAATATTTTTAATTAAATGGATAAGTGAAAATAATTATATTTAATGTTGTGAATTGAAAATTAGAATGAATTTAAATGATGTGATTAGAATAAATTTAAATGTATAATTGAAAATAATTATACTCAATGTTATATGTAATTATATTGTTGTGAATTGAAAATTAGAATGAATTTAAATGTTGTAAATTGAAGATTAGAATAAATTTAAATAGTGTGAATTGATACGTAATTAAATTATTTAATTTGAAACACATAATTTAGTTAATTCTCATTAAGAAATAAATATGATATGCTTTGACAATTTAATAAGCAACAATTAAAGTTAGAATGGATTGAATTAAAGAATTAAAAACTAAAATTAAATTGTATATATATTAATTGCATTCACAACATGTCGACTAAAACTCATAGTCTAAACGGCACACAGGGGGCGCCCAAAAGCCTTCGAGACCGAGAGGTCCCGTGTTCCAAAATTCGCGAATATCCCAAAAATTGGGGTGGCCCAGCGGTGGAGGGGGGTGTTGGTTGCCTTTGATACCTGGGTTCGAAACCCAGGTTCAAATTTTTTAAAAGTTAATAAAAAGGCGACGGCCAAAATGGCAACGTATGTGGGCCAGTTGCAAAGAGGCAACGACAGTGGGCCCGTTGCTAAAAGGCAACGACCGTGAGCCCCGTTGCGAAAAGGCAGCGGATTATAGCCGTTGCCAATTGGCAACGGCTGTCGCACTCGCCAAAAGGCGACGACCACCTGCCGTTGTAAAAAGGCAACGGTTTCCCCAAATTTGTTGTCTATAAAATAGCAACGAGCATATTGGCAACGGGGAAATCCGTTGCCTTTGCCGTTGCCTTCATGATTAGTGAGGGAGAATCCGTTGCTTTCCCCCTCGCCTTTTGACCAATATTTTGTGGTGTATGTTCAAATTACAGAACAAAAATTGATATTTTTAGAACTAAAATTGAAAAAGTACAAAATTACCGAACTAAAGTTGAACTCAAACTAAATTATAGGACCAAAATTGATATTTTCTCTAGATAATTTGATAGTTTTCTAATTTCAGTATTTCAAGGATTTTTTTTGTTGAAAATTTGATCGTGGGGTTAATTAAATTAGTATTTAAATAAATAGTACGGAGTATAGATTTTGTTTAAGACGGTCTCGCTGTAAAATAAACATGATTTATACCTAATGTTTTAATACTTTAAAAATAATAAATGTCTTACATAAGATCGATTGAAAATAAATCTTTTAAAAGTAAATGGAAATCACCCACATAAATACACGGCAGTGCAATAAATTAAAACAATAGTATATATCACAGTTTTATAAAGTTTATCACATTTTTCATTTTATATAGAATTAAGAAATATATTTTTTTGACATATTTACTTCTCATTAATTTTTCTTTTTTTAATTTCCATCTTTCTTTTCCACCATTTCTTTGATCTTTCTATCATTAATATATTTAAAAATATATATTAACAAGGGTAGTTCGAGAAGATCATTGGTAAAAATAGAAAAAACGATAAACTTTTTGAAACAAAATTTAAGATCAAATGTGACAAACTTTATGAAACGAATGAGTAATAAATAAATAAAAAGAGAATAGTTAGTTATCATTTCTAATATTGTTGGTCTTTTAGAAAAATTCAAATATAATATATTTAGACTACATAACTCTTTTTGGAAGTGATGTTAATGTTATAGCCCATCCTCATATATGCTAGGGATGTTAGTTCACTTTCAAGACAGGATAAAAGGTTGGGGTGGATTAGATTAAAATTGAAAAGAATGTATTGGAGTTATTCATGAGTAATAATTATGTTAATTAGGATCATAAAAATCGAGGAGTAGACACACACAAACGGTTAAAATCGAAGGTTAGAAATCGACGATTACAGTTTTCGGGATTTTGTAATCGAAATCGAACCAGCGGTTCAACCATTTTTTTTCTTTATTTTTTCGCTCCGTTTTTGCTCGTTTTTTCATTTTAATTTTTTTTTTATTTAGAAAATACATTACTAAAATTTAATACATATTATACAACTTCAATTTATTCTTAAAAAATATAAGAATTGTGTTAAAAAAAATAGAAAAATTGTGTTAAAAAATAGAAGAATTGTGTATAATAATAAATAAATAAAAAATGCCGATTTTGAAAATCCATAACCGAACCGTCATTTTACGCTTACGATTCGATTTTTTAACTGTAATCGGCAGTTCGGCCAAACTGTCGATTACAAACCGTTCGGGTTATTGAGTTTTAGTTGCGCATGTCTATTGAGAAGTATGGGTGAATGTAGTTTGTCAAATCAAAAGTGGTGTTGTAATATTTTATTAGTGGGTAGAAAAATAATACTAGTAATACTAAAAAAGAGAATGAGTGTGTGAAATAAAAATAGGAGCTAGAGAGAATGAGTGTGAAATAAAAGTAAGAAAAAGAATGAGATTAAAAAGAAAAATGGTGATGTGATATGTATTATAAGAATGATTTGATATTTGAATTTGTATTTAGATTGAGAGTGATTAAATTGAGAATAATCAATCCATATTCAAATGGTCAGTCCCAAATCAAACTAGGTTTGTTTAGTCGAGTTTTCTTCATTTTGCGGAATGCTAGATCATTTTATCTAGTTTTTATTGTTGGATTGAGCCTTCTTTCATTTGTGAAATATTGGATTGACTTTTAGAAGAGTGTACCTTTTTCCTTGACCTGAGTTTTATTCCTAAGTAGGGTTTTCCCAGACAAAGTTTTAATTGCACTCCGGCCTCTGGCTCGACCTGTGAGCTTAGGTAAAGTCTAGTATGCACTCGAGTGCATGTTGTGCACCCTAGTCTAAAGAAAAGTGTAAGTTATTAAACTGAAAAGTACAATACAATATTACTAAAAAGTGTATGTCACTATAACTAAAAATATTATTATACAGTTTAATAATTAAAAAGTGCAACACCATTTACCAAAAAATGTAAGTTAATAAAACTGAAAAGTGCAACATGAATTAGGGTGCACAACATGCACTCGAGTTCATAAGCAGACCAACCCGTGAGCTTATGGTTCTAGATTTTCTTTTATTTTATATGATGTACCTTTTATTGTCTCATTTGTGAAATATTGAATTGTTTTCCAACTCTTATTGTCGAATCTTTAATATTCTTTGTTCTTGAAGGGTTTGACAACAATTAAAATAGATTGGGTCTCATGTGCACTAAGTGTATACATGCTTTTGAGTCCATCTAAACGGGTCAAGACATTGAACATATAATAAAACAATTCGCATTGTTAGCAAGTAAGGTAATACTTGAAGAGGAAGAACATTTCTTTTAAGTTTTTTTATTTGGATTCATTGTACAATATTGTATTGCATTTGGGAGTAGTTGCTATATCTCTAAGATAATACTTAACATATTAATCTAAATAAAATGAAAGTGCCTTTTGAAGAAAGAGTCTTTACAAATTAAGATATGGCAATCCCTAAAACAAGAGATTTGTCGTGTAATGATGATGTTTTTTAGTATTTTATATTTTGGTTTCGTGCAGCTGCTTTGCTTTAATTTAAGTACAATTCATTAAACACCACTAACTAAATTAATCATTATGCCTTCCATTGTACAAGACTAGTATTACTATAATCTAACTGCACTTTTTTTTAAATAAGGTTTACACGATCACTGCAAATACAACAATATATTTTTAAGCATAAAATCTTTAAATAGAATTGATCAATTAGGTATCGTTATCCGTTCTAATTGTAAAAAATAAAACGCGAGTGTACACTTTATCCTCAAACTCCGCACAATTTTTTTTTTTTTTTAAAAAGTTTACATGATCAACACATTATACAATACAATTTCAAACTCATACTAATGATCTTCAAACCATTCGACATCCTATGGTATCGTTGCCCCTCTAATCGCGAGGGAGAGAATAAGCGAGTGTATCATTTGTCTAACAATGACGTCAATTGGATCTCTAATTTCAATACGAAAACAACTCCACACTAAGGTGTTCTCCTATCAAAAGAAAGAGACAAAAAAATATAGACAAAACTCCACCAAATACTAAGATCCTAAGGCCACAGGCCTACTAAAACAAATCCAAGCACACAAAAGCTCCACAAAGGGATTCAAAGCTCAAAAGCCAACAAAAAAGAAGAAACATATGAAAAAAAACTAAGAACGGGAAAACATAAAAATAAACCGGGATAAACTTGACACTCCCTCAAACGGTCACCATGGTTCTGTTAGGATAAATCGTCCATTGATCCCTACTAACTTCTAAAAAAAATATCTACATAAAATCGGAAGGACAGCGACAGAACTGAACAACTCCGACAGCGACAGATCTGGTCAACGACCAAACCTAAACGACACAAGGTGGCGTACATTTTTCAATTCAAACATCAAGACAAATCCTACAAAAAAAAATAGTCTAATGTTGAAAAAACATAGGAAAATAAAGAGGCAAATTAATATCACCAAACACAAAGATTCAAAACCACCACACCACGAACAAAACTAACTCCACAAAATTGCTCGTATATATATGAGCGTTTGCTTTCTTTATAATGTTTTACATTTGCAGTATTCGATTCGAGGATCGATTAATTTAAAAGATCAATCACATTGTTTATTAGGGAGGACCTCAATTGAAATCAGAACAAAATTATGTATAAACTGATCCATAAAAAATTATATGTACCTTAGAATTTCGAACATGAAACTCAAAGAAGAACATGCTTTTAAATCAATATTTAGAGGATAACATGTGTCGTTTTAATATTTAAAATTAATTTTATGTATTATTCTTTTTAAAATTATTGAACAAAACTATAAATAGAACACTTGGTATGTTAAATAAGTATATTGATTTCATCATAAATTTTAATCGTCATGTATAAGTATTCTCAAATTTTCTAAGAAGTCATAATTAATATAATTAAATGGTTGCATAAATATATGATGTAAAAGTACAGATCCTCTCTAATATGAATGCAGTTTTTTCTTTTTTAAAGTTTACAAGATCATATCAATTAAAAAAGAAGACAAAGATGTGTAAAAAATTGGAAAAATGAAAAACAAAATGAACAAAAAAAATTCACCAAGAATTAATCCAAAGATTATCAAACACGAAAAAAATCGACGAAAACAAGTTTCATGTATGGAGGAACATTGCAATAACCGTGGAAAGTTTCATCAACGGTACATGTATTCTACCAAGTCGCCACACCACATGTACGATGATAATTAAAATTGATAGGTTTTTGAAATATAAACACAATACTTACAGTTTTCACCAACAAACGAATCCTGATTTAACTGTACAACATGTCAACATTAGAGAAATTTATAAAATTATTCCTCAAAACTCTACTATTTATTACACTTTCTTAATATGTATGTTCAACTACATATAAAAGTTATAATGGGAGGGAGGAATAAAAATATCACATAAAACCTTCTAAATGCAAACAATCCAATATAATATTCTATAAATGTAATACCAAATATTATTAAACAAATTAATAATACATAAATAATTGATTTAAGTACAATGTTAATTATCATAGTTTTCAAAAAAAAAAAAACAATTGCTTATGTGTACCAGTTACATGTATGTAACTGGCTATTTACCCTCCTTTTTTAATAAATCCACACTCCCTTTTTTAGGCACTTATGTGTAACAAGTTACATACATGTAACTAAATCCAATTTTTTACATGGGTTATTAGTTATTTACCTTCTTTTTTATTAATTTCACCCCCAAATTTTTTAAAAGAAAAATACATGTAAAATACTATATTACCATTTTATCAATTAAATTAAAATACAACTCATTATAATTATACACCGACTATCGATTCACCAATGAATCACCACGAAGTCAAATATTATTCTATTTTTTTAACTTTTAAAAAATAAATATAAAAACATAACGAATATTAAAAAAAATATGAAACTCAAATATAAAATTATGAAATAAAATTTCCAGTTTTTTTTTTTTCAAAAAATGACCAAAATTTAGGAGAAAAATACAAAAAAAAAATCGAAAAAAAAAAAACTAAACTAAAAAAATTCAATTTTTTTCTAATTTGAGTATAAATGTATGAATATGACATGCTCACTTTCTAGCTTTAATCTGATTTATAAGTACTAAGATTATTTTGTCATGTCTTCATTATTTCTAAAATGATATCTGATTTGTTACAAGTTTTTTAAGGTTGTAGATTATTTTTTAAAACTAATTAATAATATAATCTAATTGAAAAATAAAATTTATATTTAGAAACTTAAATGAGTTGAGAATTGGGGAAGAAACTAGCATAATATTGCATCAGCTTTATTATTTTCTTTGGGGTCATCTTCATGTTGATGCATTCATATGTTTATTGAGTGTGATCGTATCTATTAATTGAATTGTGTGTTCAATGTGATTCATTCTCACTTTTGTTCTTCTTACTAGTTAGTTAAAATCATTTTTTTAATATTGATGTATTAATTTGCATGGTAGGCCTGGAATTATAAATGTGTTAAGTTATGTATTTTCTGTTAAATATAAATATTAGTTTAAATACGATATAGTATTAGTACGCCTATGGTATAGTACTAGTTAATATATTGTATAATACTAGAAATTAATGTGGGTATAAAAATATTACAGAGTATTTAATATATAAACTAATACTATACAATATTTGAATTTATACTATACTATATTTGAACTAGTACCATAGAGTATGTGAACTAATACTATACAATATCTGAACTAATATTATACTATATTTGAACTATTACCATAAAGTATGTGAACTCGAAACTCGAAAAAATTAAAACATGTATCAATATAAACTAATATTATACTGTATATGAACTAATATGTACATTACTGCATATTAACTAATAATATATCATAATACTTATCAACGGTTATTATAACATTTATAAACTAAAAATTATATTCATAAAAAATTAAAATAAAGTGATTAAAAAATGAAAGTTCAAATGAAAAATTAAAATAATTAAACAATGTAAAACGAAGTGAAATTTATAAGGAATGAAGTAAAATTTTGAAAGGATAAGGTGAAAATTATACACCAATTAATTAAAGTAAAGTAAAATAGTACCAATAAAATTGAACACTTGCCTAAGAGAGGTGAGAGTTTTATTTTTTAAAACAAATTATTATTATACTATTTAATACTTAAAAAAAACAATTAATATTATTTTTAAAATTTTCTTATTAGACTTTAAAATTTTAGAATATTTATTTTAGACTTTAAAAAGAAAGTACGTTAAAAAAATTATCATTTGAAACACAAATGATAAACAGGAAGAAAAATAAATTTAAAAAATAATATTAAAAAGATAAATATAAATATCAATTGAGTAAAATAAAAAAATAAAATTTTAAAAAATTAATGGAGTATTATTTTTTAATGATCAAATTAAAAAAAATTAATTGAAGTAAAATAAAGGTCCATGAAAAAATGTATATGTTAAATTGATACAGTAAATGGGTCATGTGTTATTGGATTAGATATAGTAAATGAGTCATGTGTTATTTGTAGTGGGTTATTTGATTGGATATATTAGTTACATATATTGAATTGGATATAGTAGTTACATACCTATAACTAGTACACAAGAGAACAACTTAAAATAAATACAATGTTATCATAATTGACGATTATCTTTAGGACATATATGTACTAACAAAAATGCAATAAGTTAGTACATAAAATGAAATATAACGATACGAACTTAAGAATATGAGCAATCTATTATGCGTTCCAAATTCTTCAACGATGACAATCAATGATTTATCTGATGTAAATATATATCACATTGTTCGAGAAATTTTAAATATGTTGTCCGATTAAAGAATCGCATCTTTTAGTTCTTCCGCACATATCTGATTAGGAATTAATATATAAAAATTAATTTTCATCTCTCTATAAGTTCGAACTTTTAATTAGATGAGACGAAATTCTTTCATATATAATTAGTCATATTGCTGAAAACCAGTCTACAACCACTTTCGAATTAGTCTCTATAATCACCTCGTTAATTACCCCATCGCCTCTTTAGGTTGATACAAGCCCGGTCCGATAAAAGCTTTGAACGACTACTTAAGAAAACTCCCTCGCTGTCATGAATAACCAATAAAAAATGAGTTTTTTTTTTTATTTTATTTTAACGGGTTCTCATTGTAGGTAGAAATTTTAAATTCGTAACTTTTGATCATCATGTTCACCTATTGTTTAATAGTAGTAGTATGCATGATAATTTGATGTGTGGAGACCTAAATCAAATTAAAGCATGCACAAAAACATATTATAAGTTTATATATATAATTACCTATGATTAAGTCACAGGGCATGAGCAAATTAATATAAGTGTAACAACCTTCTTACATGCTTATAATCATGACATAATAGAATTAATATTGACAGAATGTGATTATCATTATTAATTAGCATGTGGTTAATATTTTTATTACCATCACACAGTAGATCACGTGAATGAATCTTCATGACTAAATTAAAGTTGGGGTTTTCATTTTCTTAATTATTTTGGATTGTGTTTTTATAATTGTGTGAGTATAAATTTTCTATAAAACTCAAAAGATGTTCATTTATTCTATTCTTTAAAATATACTATAATTAGTTTTAAGCAAAAAGTAAATTTTTATTTATTGTATATACTCCCTCCGTCCTACTATATACTACACATTTTTTTCATTCGAGTACTCATTCTACTTATGTTCAATGTTCAATTTCGTCGAAAAATATGAAACAATGTTGTTTTGTGGGAGGTTTTCGTCACATGATCGCTAAAAAATGTTTTGCTTAGCTCTTTTACACATCGATAGATCAATCCATCGAGATTTTTTGCAATATCAATTATTCTTACAAACGACTAAATGAAAATCAACCAATCTGAAAGAAAACACAACAGAGTCCACCTAAGGCTGTCGAAAACCCCCCACATGTGTGCCAAAACGCCACTGCTTCATATTTTTCTGTAAATCCGAAATAAAATGAACATTGTCAAAAAAAAAAAAAAACTAAATCGACAAACTTAACTTTTATTTTTTGACAAAATTTATTTTCTCATGAGACTCTCATATGTTGCAATTGATTAAAAATATTGTACAAATTACAAATTGATATTATAATTAACATATAAAAAAAGTCCATTCATTAATTATATATCCAAGAGACCCCATTCGACCTGGAAGCTAGAGACATGGGCCACTCTTAGTTAGATCTAGCTACGATATCAATACATATCTACGTTCTCAATCTCTTCTTTTTTAAATTTACATTATCTTTTTTAAAAAGGAAGTAATAGGGATAATTTAGAATCATAAATTGTTTGTTTAGATATTTTCTCTTATTTAGATTTATCTTATATTGACCAAATCTTTCCACAATTATGGGAGTTTGTTTGTAATCTCACTTGTATATATATATATATGAATATACACGCTCACCAGAGAGCAGTGATCTTCTCTCAATTCTTCTCTCAATTCTTTCTTTATGTGTTATTCACATTCTGTCATGGTATCAGAGCGCCTGTTCCTTCTCCTCCATCCAGCGCCTGTTCCTTCTCGGTGAGTGATATCAAAGGACTGGTACCCTCCTTTCTTCTCTCGATCGACAAGATGTCCACTTCTTCTTCCACCGATCCCCTTCCGGTGACCACTATGATCAATATGATGCAAATAAAACTTGACTCGTCCACGTATCTTATGTGGCGTCGTCAAACGATTCACATGGCCGAATGCTTCGATATTCTTGGCCATCTTGACGGTACATCTCCATCTCCTCCCTCCACCATTCCACCTGTTACGCCTGCTGGTGCGCCCGCTACTGCTGCTACTGCCGAACCGACTCCGAATCCGGAATATCAGACATGGCGTTTGAAGGACAAACGCTTGCTCAGTGTTCTGTTTACCTCCCTCTCTCCCGATGCAGCGTCTGAAGTTATTGATTGCACATCTGCACATCAAGCGTGGGAGGCACTTGAATCTGTGTATGCCTCTACTTCTCGCTCACATCAACTACGTGAGGAGTTATTATCTCTTAGACGCGGCGACTTATCCGTGGAAGATTATGGGCGAAAATTCAAACACCTTTGTGATCAGTTACATGCTATTGGTCGCCCGATTGACTCCTCTGATAAAAGCCATTGGTTCCTTCGTGGATTGGGAATTCAGTTTGCGGGTTTCGCCGATACCCGTATGGCCATCTCTCCGATCCCGGCGTTTCGGGATCTCTTGCATCAGGCGGTGCAATTTGACATGATGTTACGATCCATGGAGGGTCCCTCTCCTACGCCTGCTGCTTTCTCTGCTGTTCGCGATGGGCCTTCACACTCGAGTAATCCCCGGCAGCCTCTTCGTTCGCAAAACCGCAGCCAACAGCAGCCCCAACACTCCTCTCGCTCTTCTGGTTTTTCTGGAGGTAATGGACATTCTGGTGGTAATGGAAATTCTGGCAGGAGGGATGGCAACTCTACTGGTGGTGGATTTCGTCGACCTCCTAGGTGTCAGTTGTGTCGCGGGGAACACTACGCCGATAAATGCTCCAAATATTTGAATGCTCTTAATTCCAACTCCGCTGCCCACCTTGCTCAGGCATTTACTTCAACATGCAATGTCTCGGATCCCACACCCGACTGGTATCTCGATTCAGGCGCCTCAGCACATATGACGAACCAGTTATCCGCTCTTGACACTCATGAGTCCTATTCTGGTAACGGTTCTGTTATAGTTGGTAATGGTAATGTTTTGAATATTTCACATATTGGTAACACTAATTTATCTGAGGATGTTAAGCTGTTAGATGTGCTTGTCGTACCCCATATTACCAAGAATTTACTGTCTATCAGCAAATTAACTGCGGATTATCCTGTCGATGTCATATTTTCTGATAAGTTCTTTGCGATTCAGAATCGGGTCACAAAGAAAATCCTGGCTCAGGGAAGGTGTAATCAGGGGCTTTATCTGCTTGATCGGGGTATTCCAGCTTTGGTTGCAGCGATTCGGGTCAAGAGGTTGAAAGCGAGTTTTGATTTATGGCATTTACGTTTGGGGCATGTCCCGTTTTCAGTTATTTCATTATTAAATAAGCAGGGTTGTTTATCTGTTACTTCAGTTTTACCAAACCCTAGTCTTTGTGGATCTTGCCAATTGGCAAAGAGTAAACGTTTACCTTTTTCGTTGAATGAAAAGCGTTCTACTGCTGTTCTTGATTTAATCCATTGTGATTTATGGGGTCCTGCGCCTGTTTCTACTTCTGATGGTTTTAGGTACTATGTTGCCTTTGTTGATGACTTTTCTCGCTTCTCTTGGATATACCCGTTGCGTGCTAAATCGGATTTCTATGATGTCTTTGTTCGTTTTCATGCCTTTGTCTGCAATCAATTTTCTCGAACTATAAAGATATTTCAATCTGATGGTGGAACTGAGTTTTTGAATGGGAAGATTCGTGATTTTATGCACTTACATGGTATTCATCATCGAACTTCGTGTCCTTATACCCCACAGCAAAATGGCAGAGTTGAACGTAAACATCGTCATATCTCTGAGACTGGCTTATCCATGCTTTTCCATGCTCATGCTCCCGCCTCTCTATGGTTTGATGCCTTTGCCACTGCCGTGTATGTCATAAATAGGCTTCCGTCTGTCGTTCTCGTTAACTCTTCTCCATTCCAGGTATTATTTGGATATCCCCCCAGTTACGATACTTTCAAGCCTTTTGGCTGTCGTGTGTATCCTTATCTTCGGGATTATGCTGCACATAAGTTGGAACCTCGTAGTCGACCATGTATTTTCCTTGGGTATAGCAGTGTTCAGAAGGGTTTTCGTTGTTTTGATCCGGAGTCTTCTCGAGTCTTTATCACTCGACATGCTCAGTTTGATGAGCTCTACTTTCCCTTCTCACGGGCCATATCTCTCACGAAGGTTACTGACTTGGATATCTCCACATTTCTTGATATCGCGTCTGATTCTTCTCTGGCTCCTGCATCGGCACCTATCCGTCCTCCACACCGCTTCTATGTTGATCCCGATACTCGTTCATCATCGTTGCTTCCTGATGAACCTATTATACAGACACCTCCGTCCGATCCCGTTGATCCTGTTATTCCCATTGACGGCACACATACTCCACCTCCGTCCCCTGATCCCGTTGTTCATCCTCCGGCTTCAACGTTGTCTGTTCACCCTATGACTACTCGAGCCCGTGCAGGTATATTCAAGCCCCGTTATCCAGTTGATTTGGCTTCTTCTGCTCTTCTATCGGCTCTCGTCGCTACCTTTGAGCCCCGTGGTTTCAAGTCTGCCGTTAAACATCCTCATTGGCTTGCTGCTATGCAAGAAGAGATTGACGCCCTTCGTTCAAACTCCACTTGGGATTTGGTGCCTCGTCCCTCTGGTACTAACATTGTTGGTTCAAAGTGGGTGTTTCGTACGAAGTTTCTTGCTGATGGGTCGATCGATCGTCACAAAGCTCGCTTAGTGGCACAGGGGTTTACTCAGGTTCCTGGTACTGATTTTCACCATACTTTTAGTCCTGTTGTGAAGGCGGCTACGGTTCGGATTGTTTTGGCTCTCTCTGTTCGGCAGGGTTGGCCTCTTCATCAGCTTGATGTCAAGAATGCCTTCCTCAATGGGGTTCTTCAGAAACCTGTCTTCATGGCTCAGCCCCCTGGCTTTGTTGATCCTCGTTATCCAGATCATGTTTGTCGTCTGAAGAAGGCTTTGTATGGTCTTCGTCAGGCTCCTCTTGCCTGGTACCAGCGTTTCAGTTCGTTTCTCTTCGGCTTGGGATTCTCTCAGAGTCGTTCTGATTCATCTCTTTTTTATCTTCATCAGGGTAACTCTGTTATTTACCTCCTCTTATATGTTGATGATATTATTGTTACAGGCAATGATCAGGCCGCTCTTCGTCGCTTTATTCATCGCACTGGTGATGAATTTGCTATCAAGGATCTTGGTTCCTTGAGCTATTTTCTTGGCCTTGAAGTTTCCTCCACTGATACTGGCTTGTTTGTTGGGCAAGCTAAATACGCGCTTGACATTCTTCAGCGTGCGGAATTGATGGATGCAAAACCTGTCTCAACTCCTTTGGCAACGGGTGAGTCACTTGTCAGCACTGGCCCTATTTTCAAGGATCCTACTTTGTACAGATCTCTAGTTGGTGCATTGCAGTATTTGACCATCACTAGACCAGATCTGTCTTATGCTGTTAGTTCTGTGAGTCAGTTTCTTCAGTCACCTACTGAAGATCATTTTTTGGCGGTTAAGCGTATTCTTCGCTATGTGAAAGGAACAATTCATTTTGGCCTCTCCTTCACTAAGCGCTCAGACTCTTCTGTTCTGGGTTATTCTGATGCAGACTGGGCTCGTTGTGTTGAGACTCGTCGTTCGACATATGGGTACTCGATTTTTCTTGGGGGCAATCTTGTTTCCTGGAGTGCTAAGAAACAACCAACCGTTTCTCGCTCTAGTTGTGAGTCTGAGTACCGTGCTATGGCGAATACTGCTGCAGAACTTGTATGGGTTATTAATCTTCTTAAGGAACTTCGAGCCCTTCCTCCTGATCGACCTACTTTGTTGTGTGACAACAAAAGTGCAATATTTTTAAGTCAAAATCCTGTTGCACACAAGCGAGCCAAACACATTGACTTGGATTACCATTTTGTTCGTGAACTGGTATCATCTGGTCGTATTTCTACTGGTTTTGTTCCCTCTCATCTACAGCTTGCCGATATCTTCACAAAGAGCCTTCCACGTCCCGCTTTTGAGTTTCTACGTTCCAAGCTTTGCGTGTGTCTTCATCCCACGCAGCGCTTGACGGGGGGTAATAGGGATAATTTAGAATCATAAATTGTTTGTTTAGATATTTTCTCTTATTTAGATTTATCTTATATTGACCAAATCTTCCCACAATTATGGGAGTTTGTTTGTAATCTCACTTGTATATATATATATGAATATACACGCTCACCAGAGAGCAGTGATCTTCTCTCAATTCTTCTCTCAATTCTTTCTTTATGTGTTATTCACATTCTGTCAGGAAGAAGTATAAAAATAATATTTCCTCGTCTCGAGCTAAGTGTTCAATTTTACCATTTAGACGTCCCAAATTAAGTTATTAATTTCTATTTTTATCAACCCTCCATATACCTTATCTCCATATACCTCAAAATTCCACTATCTATTTATTCCCTCCGTCCACAAAAAATTATGTCTCTTTGGTTGTGCACAAATTTAAAAAAAAAAAGTAAAAATGTTGTGAGGTAAAATTAAGTGATTGTTTTTGTAATAGAAAATAAGCATACTTTTGATGGACGGATAGAGTAATATTATTCTTTAAAAAGTGTGCAAACAGTAAATGAGACACTTAATCTAAAGAGTATATCAATACTACTACTACATATGTGTGTGGATATTTTGGAAGGGCTAGTTGGTAATTTAGAGTATAAAGGCAAAGATTATTAAAAATTTTACTTTAGCTTTGAATTTTGAATGGCTTTATTATTATTATTATTATAAATTGAGGTGATCCAATCAGTTGGAATCATTTTCTGGCAAAGTAAAAGTAAAGAAACACCATTGCCAACCTATCTCTCTGTCACAAAAGTGTGTTTGATCATTCTTGTGTACCCCCCAACAAATGACCATATATCTCCCTTTCTCTCTTATTCTCACTACTATCTTCTTCATTTGTTCATGCAAGATCCCAAGAACACACACTCAAGGTTCTCTCTCCATCTCTCTGTTTTGTTCATTTGTTCATGACTACTACAATTATCTTTCATTTGATTTTTCTTCGTAGCTAAGATTAAGCATAGATTAACTTCATATCAGCCCTTATACATTGTTTATAGCTAAGATTAATATTAGATTATGTTTTAAAATCTGTAAAATTTAGATATCATTCTAATCTCGACCTAATCAGTCTTAACTATCAGACTTAGCATAATACTTCTTTAATTTCACATGATCTGCCTATTAAAACTAGTACTTAAGTTTAAAATTAGTTATTCTTAAGATACAGTTAACCGTAGTTTTGATAAGAGGTCTGTTAGATTTTTTTTTTTTTTTTGCAATTTTGGCTACAATTTGAATAATCTTAATGGATCGTAGGCTTCTGTCAAAAAAAAAAAAATCATAGGGCCCAAAAAAATGATATAAAGAGTATTATTTTATTATTATAAATATTTACACAAACTATTTCCGCTTAAAAGCAAAACACTATTTGATTTCAAATTTGTGGGTCAAAATTGCACTAATTGTATGGTGCATTGCAGTGTTATTCATTTTGTAGGTATTGTTTATTTTACTATATCGTGCAATTGTATAGTATAATTGGTACAATTGAGCTACAATTTTTATTTGATTATAATTTAGTGGGTTAAAAAATCAGTTCACTTAAAATTCGATGATAAATATACATTCAAGGGTTGGTCTGCTATGGACTCGAGTGCATGTTGTACACCCTAGTCCATGTTGCACTTTTCAGTTTTACTGATCTACACATTTTGGTAAATGGTGTTGAACTTTTCAATTATTAAACTGTATAATAATATTTTTAGTAATAATTAAAAAGTGCAACACCATTTACCAAAAAGTGTAAGTCAGTAAAAATGAAAAGTGCACATGGACTAAAGTGCACAACATGCACTCGAGTGCATACTAGACTTTACCTACATTCAATTGCATACACGAATTTATCTTAAAATATTAGTGGAAGTTGTCAAATTAAATACTAGTGAATTAAAACATGAGAGAATTACGATATTGGATCACATCTTACGTACCTTTTCTGTGTTTTTGGGCTTTGGGTATGAAATTAGTGGATTTAAAATGGGCCTCTGTAAAAAAAAGGGCCCAATGTAATCTCTTCCTAAACCCACCAATAAATTTGGAAGTTTATTTTATATTTCTAAAAAATTAGTGTAATATTAAGCAAAATTGACACCTTTTCATCTCTCAACTAAAATGTCAGTCAAAAGTGTTATTATATGTGTTTTAAACAAAATGCTAAATTAAATAACATACTTTTAGTCATACAATCAATTCATATATTTGATGATATATGCATATTGTTACATTGTAGGAAGCCTTGGTACCAAAGAGCTATAGAGATGGCCACATTGTGGAAAGTCCTCCCAAAGCCTCCCAAAATCCCCACAAAAAATGACAATATTTGGAAAACAATCTCAAAAACAAATGGGATCACCCACACAACAAATCCAACAAGGAAGCTAAGAAAATGCACTTCCCTTAGGGCGGCAACCTCGCTCACACGAGTTTGTTTATGCGCTCCAATCTCCTCTTACACGGAGATTTTTCAAGCTGAAGTTCCTCCGAGGAGAAGCTACAGCTATCCGAGAAGTAAGCCTAATAATGTCCATAACACTCCACATGAAATTAGAAGCACTCCAAGTGCAAGAATGAGCATTGAAGGGCGAAGAATTTTTCGCGGAAAATCCTTGAATGACGATGTGTTGATGAGAAGATTTGTGGTTGAGGAAGAAGCAATGATGAAAGGTAGAAGAAGAAATGAGATGGAAATTATTAGGAAAAGAAGTGCTATGAGAAGGAAGAAACTTGGCCCTAGTCCATTGAGTAGAATGGTTTTGGTTGAGGAGGAGGAGGAGGAATAAATACTACTAATATGCATGGGATCAAGTTTTTTTTTTAATTATTATTTTACCCTTTTTTTTTCTTTTTTTTTTTTTTACTCTTTTCCCAATTTAATCGATGGAAATTTGGTTTTTTTTTGGGGTTTTTTTTTCAAGGGTTGGATTATTTGTATCCATTTTTTTTTAACTTGATATATATAATCTATGTGGATCAATAAGCCAATTCTAGCTCAAGAAGGTTTAAGTGAATGAATGTGGGAGGCCTATTTTTAAATTATCTACTAAATTAATTTAATTAATATTCTGAAGTAATATAAGTCTATTATGCATATCTTAATTTGAAAAATGTCTTAATTGATCTTGTCACTCAGCCTCGAGTTGTAAATTTTAAAACAGAAGGAGAGTAAATAATTGAATTCCTCAAATTGGGTCATATTCAATCGTGATACTCCAAATTTAAATATCAAATCGAAAAAGTATATATTTTTTAAAAAAAGTTCTTTATAATTTTGTACATATAATACCAATTGCAAGGATTTCAACAGGATTGATCTTGTGCATTATAAAAATATTACTCCAATCTGTCTCATAATAACTCTTCATCCGTTCCACAATAACTTTCACAGTTTTAAAATGAAAAACTATTTATAAACTCCACATTTACAATATTCACAATTTTACACAAAATGTTATTATTTCTGAGTCCGTACATACACACAAATCAACTCATTTTTCACTTTATAATTTATACATAAAACTTTATAAAATCACCCCTTAAAACTCTACTAATTATTACACTTTATTAATATGTGTATCGTATTCTCAGCCACATATAAAAGTTATTACAGGATGATGAGACTTGAGAGTATCTTACTTATTGTCAAGATTAATAATTAACCAATTGGTCTCAAGTCTTACCACAAAAAATGCAGATATTAACTATGGAAATTTTGTGACTTGTCACCGGTTCATCGCAAATTGCGATGAATTTACGACGAATTTGGTTAAAATGATTGAAGTCAATAGGATTTACAACAGATATGTTGGTTTTCGTAATTTGCCACCAGCTTCCACTCGGGAAGGAAATCAATGTTTTTTTTATTCAATTTACAGTGAAAAAGACCGTCGCAAATTTGACCTTTGAATTTATGATCAAAATTTTCGTTGCAAATTGACCTGGTTCCCATGACGTATAGTTTGTCGTGTAATATTTTACTGTTTTCAATTTTTTACTCTTCTTCCATTTTATTTAATTATGTTTAATATTTTTTTAATTAATTTTAATTTATTAATTGCATGCAATGTAATTAGTTAGGATTTTAATTATTTAATTGGTTAATTGTATGTAATTATTAGTTAAATTAGTTATGTTTTTTTTTTAAATTTAATTGTATGTAATTAGTTATGATTTAATTGTTTTGGTTAATTCATACAATTGTTAGTTGAGAATTAGCTATGTTTTTTTTTTAAAAATTGGTTAGTCATCTTTTCAAAATTGCATATAATTAGTTATGGTAGTTGACTAGAAAATTTTAAAAATGACTATATTCGTAGATACTCTACCAAAAGTTTCATAAAAAAATAATTTAAGTGATAATCATATAATAATTCACTTATTTGAATGTTTAATCTAGATTAGTAGACCAGAAGACAATATTTGCAAAATATATACATATATATAAAAGTACTGTGTTGTAACACGTGCATTGTTAGCACAAGTTACAATCTAAAGCAACCAGTCATCATAGTACTCCTTCAGAACCCAATCACATGAGGGAGCTTACAACTTTCATATCTTAGTAATTAAGTAATTCAATATTTTCATCTAACAAATTTAAATAACGATAAATATGGAGTAGTTTTTTACCCACTTAATATTACTTGCATACTCTTGAAAATAACCAACAAAATTAATACTTTTACAATCTCATTTTATTTTCAAAATTTTCACTCAATCACCACTACAAAAAAATATTTTTTTAATTACAGAATACTCTCATTATTATTTTTCTAGTTAAAAAATTTTTGTGACAAAAAATTAAAAATTAATGTGAAAATTGTTCAATATATTACTACTAAAGAAGGTATGCTTTTTTTTTTTTTTTTTTTTTTTTTTGAGATTTTTGAAGAATGTGAAAATGTTGTTTTATTATCAAATTTCATGAATCTAATATTAAAACTGTATTTATCTTCTATTTATTTAAATAATTGTATAAGTGGGTGGTGGAATGGGATATTGCTTTTCGAATAGTCTTCCAATTAAAGAAACGTTAGTTGTGTTGAAGGTGACCAAACAAGATATTACTATTCAATACAAAGGTGGCCAACTTCTTGCCTTCTTCATTCTAACATAAAATTATTATTATTATTTTTATAAAAGTAATACTAATATTTAAGTAAAAAATAATTGTTAATTTTGTTAATTAAAATATTATCACTTTAAAAATTAACTAAAAAAAAAATGAATTGTCCAATTGAAAAATTGAAAATTCATTAATATCAGAATACCTATCATTGTTTTTCTCCTAGGATAATACTGTCTACTCCAAATTAAGAGGACGTTCTGCGAATCCAAACATAATAATTTGTTTTTAACACACAATTTAATTTAAGGTTCATTTTTTTAAAGAAGAATTGTATCAAGTGAATTGGACAATCCTGAATTTAAATCATTATCTTTTGTTTTGCAGTATTTTTTTTTACTTCCAAAATAATACTCACTACATTTATTAGTGAATATTCCCATCTTAATTTTTTGTGATTTAAAAAAAAAAAAAACTTAAAATTTAGACAATTTAGAGTTTAACCAATCTTTACATTTTCAATCTTCTCACTCCATACTTATTCATATTTACCATTTTTATTATAAATAACTCTTTTCTTGCTTTCGGATTTTGTTTCTAACTAGAATTTTTTTCAGGTAAGATTTTAACGGCACTCCGACCACTGACTCAATCTATGAGTTTATGGTTCAATATTTTTTTTTATACATCATACTTTTTATTATAAATAAAAAGGGATAAATTAAAAAGAAAGAAAACAAATACTACCTTCGTCCAATTTTATTATGCTCACTTCTTCGGGCACGTGTTTTAATGAATATTGATTAGTTTATTCATAAAGTAGATAAGTTGAGGGTATGATGGAGTATTGTGGGGTCCATTTATAAATAAATGATTGTTTATTAATAAAGTAAATGACAAAATGGGTAAATAAGTGATGGTAAAAAGGTGTATATAAAATAGTATGAATAATATTGTTTTAAAAAATAATATGAGCATAATAAAATTGTACAATCAAATAAGAAAAGTAGAAATAATGAAATTGTATGGTGAGAGTATTTTTTAACAAAATTGAAGTCTAAAAAAAGTTACTCCATTAACAAACAAAGAGAATGTTTCCTAACAAAAGTTGACTTTGTCTCTGTCAATAACTACTTGTAATTTCTAAGCACATTGTTGAAGTATAAGGTTTACACTAATTTGATACTCCCTAATAACATAGATTACTCATTTAGTAATATGCAACTTTTTCACTCTAAATACTATTTTCACAAGTTTATGTGTAAAGTAGAGAATAAAAGATAAATTAGAATAAATAGATAAAGTAGAGAAATATTCACCAGTCGTCTACTTAATAACTCATTTTACCATTTTTAACGTTTATTAACTTATATTTAAAATAGTAAAAGAACATTTTAATTATCCCCTCAAAACATCATAATATTATATCAAATGTTATTACTTTATCACATTAATAAAAAAGGTAAAAACTTGTGTGAGACCGTCTCACAGATCTTTTTCTGTGAGACAGATCCTTTTAACCCATATTTCAAAATTTTGAGTAGGATAATCCATTTTTTTTTTCAAGATTTTGGTTTGTAAAAAAAGTGATAATGTTTAATTAAAAAGTGATAATATTTTTAACAAATGTGACTGTCATTTTTTACTTAAACACTATCACTTTTTACTCAAACATTATCACTTTGTATATATGAAGCCAGTCTCACGAATCTCTTTCTGTGAGACGGTCTCACCCAAGACTAGCCCTAAAAAAAACTTCATTACTTTTAAAGTTAAAAAGTCTTTATTATTCTCACTTCTATCTCTCATAATACTAATAAACAATTCATATATTAAAATTGGTGCTCAAAAGTTATGGATTCTTAAATAAGGGACGGAGGGAGTACAATACAACGTAAGTGTGGTGAAATATATATATTTTTTAAATGAATCATTAACACTTAAGTGGACAATTCAAAAAGAAAAACAGGAATCACTTTACACTTTACGTGGACGAAAGGAGTATTAAACACATTATTTATTCTATCCACTTTATCACTTTAAATATTACTCCCTTCATCATGTGATTACTAGTATATTTTATTTATTACACATTCTTAATATAGAAATACCCCACAAAATTAATACCCTCTTAACAATATTTTATTTTTAAAATTGTCATTACACCCTTATTTATCTTACATCATCAACCACTAAATTTTTCTTTTTTTCTTATTTAAGTGTGCCGATCAAATCGTGCAAGTCATCTCGGGACAAAAAGAGTACTACATTAAAACTCGTGTTCGAATCAATAGAATATTTATTAAGAAACAAAGAGAATATTTCTTTACAAAAATTGACTTTGTGTCTGTCAAAAACTACCTGTAAGCACATTCTTAAAGTAAAAGGTTTTACACTAATTTGATATTTATTTCTATTTGTCAAGAAATACCGAATGTAGGGCAGTTTGTTGCTTAAAGAAAGTAAGAAATAAGCCTACCACCTTTCATCATCATCACCATGAATCATCCCACCAAACCAACACTGAAACAAGGAATAAATTATATGTATTCAACAAAGTTAAAACCTAGAGAAAAAAAGTTGCAATCTTTTGCAAGCAAAAATCTAACAACACACACATACACACACTCTGGGGTGTTGGATATAGAAACTAGTTGGCCAATTTTAAAGGAAAGAATGCTATAGAAGTTATTATGAAGGAAAAAAACATGATTTTTATGAAGATGGATTGAGCAGCTTTCTTCAAGGTTGGAGAAATAGTTTTAAGGTAATTGCCTTTAAGGTGTTTGTGAAATTGCTTCTTAGAATTAAAATGATGGAAAAGTAATATTTCCCTCTTCTTTTTTACTTTCTTGCAAGAATTTATTGCTCTTTTTGGTGGGATCTTTATGTTTCTGGATGTCCCTTTTGTCTCTTTATTGATTTGAAATGTTTTTTTTCTCCTTTTCTATTACTGATTTGAGTTTTCTGGAAATTCTGTGAATCTTATTATCTACTTGAATGGCTTCCCCTCTCTCTCACATTCTTGATGATACTGGGTGGTGACAATGTAGGATATATAAGTATTTTTATGTGTGAATGTAGTTGGATGGTGAAATCCGGATGTTAAATCCCGAACTAGGTGAATCCCGAAACAAACATGGCCTTACTGATTTGAGTTTTGTGGAAATTCTGTGAATCTTTGTATCTACTTGAATGGCTTCTCTCTCACATTCTTGATGATGTGGGGTAGTGACAATGTTAACACATCCCTTGAAATAACTATAATTTAGTGCAAATTCTTTCCTTTGGTCATCAACTGCTTAATCATAGTTATGTTCTATCTCATTACAAGTGTAATAGTTTTGTTAGTGAATGATGATTGTTGCAATAGATTTGATCCAACCACATCCCCCTTCTGTTTGTGTCCTGTTTCTTGCAAGCTTGAATTTAATCAGCACACTTTTGCAGATCTTGAAGTTTTTGTTCTCAAATGTTCATTAAACATTTTATTTGTCTTCATATTTCCTATGAAATTTATGACAATAAAGTTGTGGTTCGTGATGTTCATGTTGTAAAAATTGTGCAGCAAACGATTCGAATCCGCTTTGTTCTGTATTGAAAAAGGCTAATGTGGTCTGTTGTAGGTAGAAAGAGTAATGCTGAGAACATGGGAAAGAAGGGAAGCTGGTTTTCAGCCATCAAAAAGGCTTTTACACACAGCTCAAAGGAGAAGCCATCCTATGTAAGCCATTCTTTAAAAAACACGATCCTCATTCGAATACTGAATAGTTTTTTTTAGTCCTGTAAGTTATTCTATCTTGGTTTCAGTCTTGTCGACTTATGAATATAATCCTGTAACTTTCAATTTTTTACATTTTGGTTCGGTAACCGACTGTAGGAGGTGAAATATCTGGTTGACGCTGGCGTGGCTGAGTTAGATTTGTCCACGTGGCAAAAGTCTAATTAGTCAACCAGATATTTCACCTCTTGCAAGCAGTGACTTGACCAAAATGTCGAAAAATTGATACTCCTTCCATATCCTAATTATCGGAAAAGCAAATTAGATAAGTGAAATTCATAGTATAGTCCAATTTAAAACTTATAGTTTCAAGATTGAAGAGATTGAAAAAACCAGTATATATATAATTGAGATGGAGGGAGTAGTTACAGGACTGTTTTCAATTCGTAAAAGTCCAAGGGACTAAATTCAGAATAAGTTTTAACTTACACAACTAAAAGAACTATTTTTCCGCAACTTATGTTGATTTAATCAGGTATTCGACAAGAAAAGCAGCAAGGAAAATAAGACAAGTAGAGCAATTGTAAGGCATGGAGAGAGCAAATCATTCATTACTCGGTCTAGAGAACCGAGTAGCATTGAGAAAATACTAGGAGAAGCAGATCAGCTTCTTCTTAAGCCTCCTACATCTTCGCATGAACCGAAAACATCGCCTCCTCGTCTATGGAAACCAGCTTCGCCAAAAGCTGCTTCACCTGAAGCTGCTGCTTCTCCAAGAGTTTCTTCAGCAAGACTGAATCCTCCTCCACGCTTTCTTTCTCCGAAGGTTGTTCTTCCCACCATTTCCACTCATCCAGCTGCTTCTTCGACGAAAAATGCAGCTCAAAATGGCAAGGAAAATAGGTATGTGCAGAGGCCTAAACCAACTCTACGAAACCACCACCATTCAGCAACAATTATCCAGGCTACTTATAGAGGTTACCAGGTAATACGTTGATATATATTAAACTGGGTAAATGTATTTTTTTGTCCCTTAACATGCACCAATTTTGATTTTAGCACGATCACTTTTTCGACTTTGAAATTCTTCCCTTAAGTTTACTCCTTTTAGTCGGCTAAAAGGACGAAAAAGAGTGAATTCGACCTGTCACTAAATTCTTGATGATTAAGCACAATAGGCAGCATGTTTTCTTACATAGTAGAACTGACTGTCTTTCGTTTGTTGCTCTTCTCATAGCATCCGACATACAAAAAGATTCATGCCAATCGGGTGTTTAATGCTTATAACGTTTTAATATTGCAGGCAAGGCGGAATTTTAGAGCTTTGAGAGGCTTAATGAGGCTTCAAGGAGTGGTGAGAGGCCAGAACGTAAAGCGACAGACGATCAATGCTATGAAACAAATGCAGTTCCTAGTCAGAGTTCAAACACAAATTCAGTCACGAAGGATACAAATGTTGGAAAACCAGGCGCAAAGGAACGAGAAGGAAGCTGAGAGTTCGTTGAGTAAATGGACCTCAAACCAGCTGGTGATCACTCATCTATGTATCACTTTATCTTTCAATATCGCAAAAAACGAGCACATATTTTTTTTTCCAATCAACGTTGTTAGTTTATGTTGTTTTAGCCTGAAGCTGGAAACAATGGAGATTGGGATGATAGCTTGATAACGAAAGAGGAACGAGAAGCAAGGTTGCGAAAAAAGGTGGAAGCAGTTGTAAAGCGAGAGAGAGCAATGGCTTATGCGTATTCAAACCAGGTACCTTTTAGCATATGAAGTGTTACGTTTTAGCACACGAAATATCACTATTTAAAAAACGTTTTATTTTATGTGTTATCTTTGTCAAAATCACTAAACAATGATATTTCAAACGCCAAACAATATTACTTCGTATGATAAACAATATACCAAGTTCACCATAAAACTTCAATGATATTATTCCTCATTTTATATATATATATATATTTTTTTTTTTTTCTGAGCATTTTCAATCTATTGCAACAGCTGTGGAAAGCTAATCCAAAATCAGCACAAAGTCGATTCGACATACGTTCCAACGGATTCCCTTGGTGGTGGAACTGGTTAGAGCGTCAGCTCCCTTCAGCAACCGCCTCTCAGACGACGAAAAGCATCCCCATTATAACTCCCCCCCGTCCCGTTTCAGAGTACAAGGCGAGTCCTCAACTAAACAGTGCCAACTACAGACACAGCAGTTTCGCTTCTGATGATCACAAAGATATCAAAACCAAACAAATTATCAAGCCAAGTTATAAAACGCCTTCACCAGCTGCAATCATCAAGCCAAGTTATAAAACGCCTTCACCAGCTGCAATCATCAAGAACTCAAAACCGAGAGGAAACGCAACGAATTCAGGCTACGATTTCCCTGTAAAAGACGATGATAGTCTCACAAGCTGCCCTGCTTTCTCTGTTCCAAGTTACATGTCACCTACTGTTTCTGCTAAAGCAAAAGTGAGACCAACTAGCAACCCTAAGGAGAGACTTCTGGGGACGCCTGCAAACGAGTCGAAGAGGACGTTTTTGTCTTCTTTGACAACGAATATTGGTTCTTTCAAGTGGAATAAAGGGTCTAACAAGGAATCTGCAGCTCAGAAGGGATTGAATAAACACGTTCTTGGACATTCTATTGGAGATTTGAGCATTGATTCGACGGTTTCAATGCCGGCTATAGGTGGGAGGAAGCCATTTAACAGATTTGTGTGATTTTCTATCTTTTTCTTGTGCATGGTTTTTTTTTTTTTTTTTTTGGGTGTTTTTTTTTTTATACTTGTTGAACGTATGCATGAGTGGTAATTTGAGTAAAGTATACTGATGTAAAATAAAGAAAAATTCATAATGGAAATCTTATTGACAGTTTATGCATAATGGCGATGGATTCATATTTTGTTGCTATTCATAATGCCTAAATAGGAGTGTATTCTTGAATTTTGTTCGATATTTTTGATTTATTTGAGATATTTTAGATTATTTCAGCAGGTTTTGTGAATCAAGTTGTTTGAACATTCCTACCCTAAACAATCATAAACAACTCATATTAAATAATACTAAACAATATAAACAAGCAATTGATATAGCTTGAGTGACACTGCAACTTTTATAAAAACAAGAGCATTCAAAGAATTTGGACTGAAATTTGAAGTTTTGAGAGTCGTAACTCGATCTTTGCAAGTGAGCACACTTTTTTCAGTGGAAACGATGCTTTGAATACGTTTTTTGGCCAAATTTCATCGTTTGAAGGGTCAAAATTGCATTTTATTATTTTTTTTTTTGTGTTGTTTTTGCACTTTTCAATTGTTTGGGTTTATGTAATTTTCGAATTCCGTGACATTAAGGTTTCATATTTAATTTTCTCTTCCAATCTTTGTGGAAGACAGTTTTTGAAAATTTTATATTATTGAAGACGTGTTCTTCATAGATTTTGATATTTTATTAATCAACGAATTTTGGTTCTGGACTTCTGGTTCAATTTTTATCATGCCTGCTGCATCACTAATCTTAAACAATACTAATCTTAAACAATCTTAAACCATGAATGTTAAACAAGAGTAAACAACAGCAGACAACTATAAACTACAACTATTAAATAACATTATTTGTTAATCACATATAAGAAGAATCAAAATGAAAATTACTTTTTAAATGAATAAACTTTAGCATTGTACGGAATTAACAAGCTATGGAATTATTTTTGTTGATCTCTATGGTTTATGGTTGTGTTTGGATGATCAGATTTGATTTGAGTAGGTATTTTAAATGAAATTTTTTTAAAAATAGATGAATTTTAAATGATATGATTTCAGTAAGATTTAAAATTCTCTCAATTTTAACAAAAAAACGTGTGATAAAAAATCTAAGCATTCATAATTCAAACAAGTGAAGTGAATTTGAATGATAAATTTAAAATTAATACATCAAATCCCTCTATCCAAATGTAACCTATGTGAAATCAAGGTAATTGATGTTTAATAAAGCCCAGGGCATTATCAGATGGTATTGGTATAGAAAAATGCCACACCATATTTTCATAAAAGTTTATAACATGGGTAACATTTTTCTCAATTTTTCTTATGTTTGTGTTATTTATATTTGACGGAGTCAAGAATTTTCGGTAGAGGCCCAATTAATATTAATATTTATTTATTATATTCATCGAAATTTCTCATAATAAAATTGTCAATACATTTTATTTCATTAAATTAAATTGAACGAATTAATAATTCTGATTCAAAATGAAGCAAAACAATTTAAAAAATTCTTAAAATATTAATGTCATTAATTTATTTATTTAAAAAAAATCTTTCTTCAGTTATAATTTAACCTCAACGTTCATCAAAATTCAATTTTTAAATAGTTTATTTGTTGGACGCAGAGGCGGACCTCTCCTTTCAATTTCATTGTTCTCACTTTTCTTTTTTTTGGTTAGTCCAATTTCATTATGTCAATTCTATTTTTAAAAACAATATTATTCATACTACTCTATCCTTACTCTTCAAGTATCACTTATTTATCCATTTTGTCATTCATTTTATTTACAAATGGACTCCACAATACTCCACCATACCCTCAAGTTATCTACTTTATGAATAAACTTATCAATATTCATTAAAACTCATGTTCGAAGAAATGAACATAATGAATTTGAACGAATGAAGTATAATACCCCCTCCGTCCCAATTAGATATGTTTATTTTCCTTTTATAGATATCTCATTTATATATGTTTGTTTCCATTTAGAGTAATATTTTATAATTCATTTACTAATATAACCTTATACATTAATTGTTGGTCCCAAAGTTGAGTTAATATCGAGGGAAGCTAAAGAAAATGTCTAGAGGGGGGTGAATAGACTTTTCTAAAATCTTTCGATATATCAGAATAACACAGTGCGGAATACGAAATTTTATCAATGAGCCCAGTTAAAGTTTATACTCAACTTAATACGCGAACTCTGTTCTATACTCAACTAGTCTAGATCAGTTAAGTAGTTAAACCAATTAAGCAATTTAAACAATCAAAACTGTAAAGTAAATCAAACACAAGATTTATAGTGGTTCGACAACTTGTCTACATCCACTCTCACAAACCCAGTTGTGATGTTTCCACTAAACTCTTCCAATCGAGTACAAGTGTGTATTCCTGTCTTTAAAGTCCCAAGAAGAAGACTTAGATCTTCAACAGACTATACCTCCAGATATGTCTACGATCTTACTAGAAATTTTACAAGTATCTAGCACCTTGAAAAATAACAAACAAAAACTAAAACTTCTCTGTTCTTCAGTAGTAGCCTTCTTGATTCTTCACTTGTCTTCTGGCTATCTTTCTGAACTTTTAATCAACTCTGAGAGTAAACTTCAAATATATCTTTGATAATGCTTCACTTGAGTATGAACGTCAGTGTTTCAGTAATCAGTAGTCTTTTACCAATAAATACCTTGGGGTATTTATAGACTTCAATCTTCAAGAACTTAGTAAGTTGTAACCAACTTTTCTTGATAACTACCTTCAACTGAATCTTCCACGCGTTTCTGTTATGAATTAGTTATTCCATAACTAACTTCTATATCTTTATCTCTTCACGCGTATTTTTTAACTAACCTTCACGTCGACTTGTCTTGTGTAGTCTAGTAGATGTACTTGTCTTGTAGTCCACCTGTCTTGAGTAGTAAACTGGTCTTCTCTTCTTGTGCAGTAGACTTCTAACAAAACTAATCTAACAAGACTATTACATTACTTTAAGCTTTTATAATACAAGCTTAGTCAACTTATAAACTATACAATGAATCTAATCTATTACATATAAAAAAACATGAGCTCTATACATCATTTAAATAGCTCAGTAACAAACTAACATATATGAACAGATATGAAGTACTTATAAATCGTACTTATCTTTTAATAATACTTAAACTGTACTTGTCTTTTGAATTCTACTGATCTGTACAAGATGACTTCAACTCAACTAGACTAGATTAGTCAACACTTAGAAAATATTCAAGTCTTCTTTTTGGCTTATCAAAACTTTATCTTTTATCTTTTGTTCATCATTTAGGACTTGTTCTAGGATTCATATCCCAACAATTTCCCCCTTTTTGATGAAGCCAAAACTACTTGAATCTTTTCTCATAAGTAGACTAGTTAAGTAGTTACCTTGTCTTTTAATCATCAAATAGTACTTTATCTTTTCATTCATTCAGAAATAGATCAGTAGATATTACAAATACTTCCAAAAATAAAATATCAGAGCAAAAAAAACAACTAAAACAATCAACTAATCTGAAAGATTACCTCCTTCCGGGTTTGGAACACAGAATGCGTCGAGGAGTCTCTTGTGAATTAAGCTAATCTGATCTTCATCTTCAATCTTCTCCTTGTCTAGCAATTCTTCTTCAAACTTCTTGATCTGGTTACGATCAACTCTCTTTCCTGAGCTTGTCATAGGAGTTTTCCATCTTGGAAAGATCGGTATCAAGATATTGAAGTTTGCAGCAGCAGATATCCTCATGACCAAATTCCAAAGCAATTTATTCTGTCCTTCCATGAATTTATCAAACATGACATACAACTCATCTGGACTTTCAGACTCACCATATTTTCGAATAATCCAATGATCAAGTTCCCATTGCCTCTTCACTTTGAGCCATTCCTGTCGATGCTCTTTGTCAATGAAGTAGTCAATGAACTGATCTTCCATCTCTTCTTCATTCACCTTCAGCTTTTGCAGTCTTTCAATATGTTTTTCTATCTTCTTCTTGCTTGCATAATGACTTTCATCATTAGGATCAATAATCTTTTGCTTCTTTTCAACTGTAGCAGCAGCAGTAGGTTCTTCAATACTCAGCTTCCTCTTAACTCGTCTAGTCTGAATTTCTGCTTCAGGAGACGATGCAACAGCTTTACCTTTCTCTAATCTTTTAAGTTCATCTGCTTCAGCTTGCTCTAACTCTGCAGTTTTAACTAGCCTCCTCTTTGGCCTCCTTAGCTCTTGCATAGTAGTAGCAGCATCCTTTTCTTCTGGTTCAGCACTTGACTTTACTTCAACTCTACTTGTCTTCTCTTCCCCCTTTTTGGCTTCATCACTTGCCTTAAGAGTGAATAGACTAGTAAATTGAGTCATTTCTTCCTTTAGTGCCTCCTTCATAGCTTCAGCAGCTAGCTCTATCTGCCTTTGATGTGTTTGATCCTGACTCATCTTGTCCAGGCGATCAACAGTAGACTCCAATTTCTTCGAGGTAATAGCCAACTCATCTTTGAAATGAGTAGCTGTCTGACGCAGTAGAGTATTTTGCTGTGTTAACTCAGAGAAAATAGCTTTAGACTTCACCAATTGAGCTTGTGCTTCTCTCCTCTGCTCATCTGCTATCTCAATCTTAACACGGTAAAGACGTTCCATTTTGCCAGATTCTTCAGCCAACGATCTAGCAAATGAGATAGACCTCTTCTCAGAAACTTCAACTTGTGTTTGTAAGAATCTTTCAACTTCTGCAGTCAACTCTGCTCTGAAAGTTGAGTCCATCTTGTTGACTTCTCCAACAAATAAATCTCTGGAACTGTCAACGAGTGATTTATTCTGTTCAATCAAAACATCCTTCATTTTTGATTGCAAAAACTCGTTTATTGCGGAATGAACAACATCTTTCAAGTCCGACTTCAACTCAGCAAGATATCCTTCAGAAACACCATGAGTAGATGACTGAGCTTCAGTAACACCCTTTTCTTGAGCCTTCTCAACAAGCTCATTTTCTGTAAACATTTCGGCGTCCATGAACTCATCATCTTCTACTCCAAAATTGAAAGAATCTTCATCAGAGTGTTCAGACTCATCTTCTGACTGGTCTGAAGTTTGAATTCCAGCTTCAACTGTTACAGCTCTTAACTCCTCTTCCAGGAGATCAGTCTGAGTTCCAATATCAGATGAGAACTCTTCAACCAAGATTCCATCAGGAATTTTTAATAGCCTTTTGACAAGATCAACCAAGGCTCTTGGTGGAAATAATTCTGAATGATCCTTAACACCACTATGCTCCTTTTGTTCCATCTCCCAATCCATAAAATTGGAGATTCCTCCCATTCCTTGAATAACTTCGAACAGATCATCAGTGGAGGACTTCTTAAGAGCAAACCAGGTGCATATCCTTACAAGAATTTCAAACTGTTCGGACTCATAGTCTACTTCGATAGTTGAGAGCGTCCTCTTCAGATTTCTGATCATTCGGGATCGAATTCTCTTCTCTCTCAAACACATAGGATAATAGACGAGGGATTCGAATCTAACAACAAACGGGTCCTGAGTAGATGGGGTCTCTAACTCAGCTGTTGCAGTGGCAACTGGCGTCTTGTCTGAAGTAGATGGTTTAGGGGGTTCACCATATTCTGGTGAGGGAGAGGGTGTGAAAGCACTGGTTTCAACGGGCTTTGATATGGCTTGGTTTGGTATGACAACTGTAGGAGTATCAGTTGTATCTATTTTAGGAGTGTTTTCGGGTAGGCTGGCTCTCAGCGGATATGCTGTCAGCACTTGCGAGGTTGTGGGAAAAGGTCTAGGCCTAGATCGATGTGATCTAGCCTTGGTTCGAACAGAAGTAGACGGGAGAGAGAGAGGAATTGAAACAGATTGAGTAGAAGTACCAACCTGTGTACTCAACTCGTCTGGACGAGTAGGCGATCCGACTCTTACAAGAGTGTACATCTCAGGAATTTGTTCACTCGACTCTTTCTCTTGTTGCGACTCTCCATCTGACCGAGTCTTTTCTGAGTCATCTTCACCGGACTCTCCTTTTTCAACCTCTTCCGATTCTTCATCATGAGACTCGTCTTCTGAAGAACTAGATGACCCACCATATGGCATCACATCCATAGGATTTACCTCAACTTGCCTAGGAGCAGATGGCCTAGCAGCAGCTTGCTTAGCCAGAGCTTCCTTCTTCAAGTAATGCTTTAGTGGATGAAACGGCTTGCCTTTACTCCAACTTGTCTTGTTCGGCAATAGAATGGGTAGGATGATACTTAACTTGTTTCCAAAACTGACATTTGCAGAAACAACCCAGTTGGCTGAACTGGTATCAACTTGCACAAACTTCTTGTAGTACATTAATCTATCCAAGAAGAGTTTAGTCCAGTTTCCTTCCGTGATTCCATCATAAATCACAGCCATAATCCTTGCTTTCTGAGGCGTCACAGAGTCAAAACTCCCAGTAACTCCTAGCAACATTTTAGACGCAATATCAAGAAGAGTTTTGTATTTTTCCAGAAGCTCCTTCTTCTTCACCACAGGAACCTTTCCATCGCTTTTCAACTGCAGCCTTCTTCCGCAGAAAATACTTAGGTACCTCAACTCTCGACCTTCAGCATATCTCTCTATATCTATTGATCCAGATGGTAGTTTCAGCGATTCGGTCAGAAATTCTCTAGTAATCTCCACTCGCCTTCTTCCAATAAAAGCTTCAATTGAGTCGCCCTGTCTAGTTGCAGTAGCATAAAACTCCAACACTTCTTCTTCAAGAACAACCTCAGGAAATGCCTCCAAATATGGTCTCAAACCGCATCTGAAGCATTTCATCAATATTTCCTTGTTGTCTTCAGTGTGATTTCCTTTGAAAAATACCGATCCTTCTGTATGCACTCTTCCTTCGGTAATGTACTTACCAAGATCAAATCTAGCTTGCATGTTAGTACGAGCATCGAACATTGAAACGATAGACATAGTAAACACGATTTATGAAAATCAAGAAATTTCGAAGAGGTTTGAGTGCTTGAGAAGTTATGAGATCAAGAGAAACTGAAATCGTGAGCAGTTAAGAACAAGTAAAATGGGTTTTAAACATTTGAGTTCAATGGTTGAGATTTGAAGTTTTAATCCAATGGTCAGATATGAAAGGCTTTAGGAATTCAGTTTGGCGGATTCGAGAAAATTACGTGATTTAGTATTGTGAAATTTGAAATCCGCTTCATCTATTGGTAGAATAGAGGGGTGTATTCCTCTAACCTAGCAAAGTAGAGTGTTTGGCGCGAACTGGTTATATACACCTCATTAAATGGAGTGTATACATCCAAATCTAGGTTTTTCAAACTTTCAATACTTCAAACTACATATATATCCTTGTTTCAAATTGATTAAACACTTAGAATATTTGCATCAAACGAACACTTATCTTGTCTGTTCGTGTCTATCCAGAACAGACGAGTAGACTGGTATGCACAAGACGAGTTCCCCCTTCGATTGTGCTTGTCTACTTTGAACATCAAGTGACTATTTGTACCTGTCTATTCTTGCAATACAGATTAGATGTATTACAGGTAGTTGAGTAGGATAAATAATAATGAATAACAATCTAAGTCAATGATCAAGGTTCAAAACAAGATGACTGTTGCCAAACTAAAGAGTTAACATAAGGATCTTTAAGAAATCAAGGATTCCCCCTTAAATGTTTATTCCCTTAGTATTACCCTCAGCTTTACCAGCTTCCTCATCGGGTTGGATGGTCAACTTGTCTGACCTTGTTTACCTGTCTGTTGCGTGAGTAGACGAGTGCTCTGCTCTTTTGTGGTAACTTGTCTATTTCTCCTTTCTTCTTAGGATCATACCTGTCTGGTTAGTACATTTCTACACACTAGTAGGATCAAGATCAATTAGTCCTAGGCTAATGCATAATTCATGAAATCGAGCCTCAGCTAGTGGTTTTGTGAAAATATCAGCTCTTTGAAAATCAGTATGAATCTTTTCCATGCGAATATCCTTCTTTTCTACATGATCACGTATGAAATGGTGTTTCACATCAACATGCTTACAACGTGTGTGCAGAACAGGATTTTGTGTAATGGCAATTGCACTATTACTATCACAGAATATAGGAACATTTGATTCACAAATATTATAGTCTCTAAGCTGTTGAATAAGCCATAATAATTGACTACAACAACTTCCTGCAGCCATGTACTCGGCTTCAGTAGTAGAGGTAGCAACACTTGTCTGCTTTTTCGAAAACCATGAAATGAGTTTTGTGCCTAAAAATTGACAAGAACCAGATGTAGATTTTCTATCTATTCTACAACCACCAAAATCAGAATCAGAGTAGCCACTTAGAGATAAATCATCATTCGAAGGATACCATATACCACGATTGATGGTTCCTTTCAAATATTTCAGAATCCTTTTAGTGGTTTCCATATGACTCTCTTTTGGATTAGCTTGAAAGCGAGCACATACACCAACAGAAAATGCAATATCAGGTCTACTAGCAGTCAAGTACAGTAATGAACCAATTAGACCACGATAATGAGTTTGATCAGTACACTTACCTTGTTCGTCTGGGTCCATTCTGTATGTAGGTAGCATAGGTACGCCAGCAGACTTGCATGTCTTAATACCATACTTGTCTAGAAGATTTCTAGTATACTTTGCTTGATTTATGAAAATCCCTTCAGGGGTCTGTTTTACTTGAAGTCCAAGAAAGTAATTCATTTCACCCATCATAGACATCTCAAATTTACTTTGCATGAGTGATGAGAAACTTTCACTCAGCTCTTTGTTAGGTGAACCAAAAATGATGTCATCTACGTAAATTTGGACGAGTAAAATGTCTTTCCCTTCTTGTCTTCTGAACAAGGTTCTGTCTACCTTGCCTTTAGTAAAACCATTTTCTAATAGAAATTGAGAAAGAGTATCGTACCAGGCTCTTGGAGCTTGCTTTAGTCCATATAAGGCCTTCTTTAATTTGTATACCTGATTACCTTTGACTTCGAAACCTGGGGGTTGTTCAACATATACTTCTTCCACAAGGATACCGTTAAGAAATGCACTTTTAACATCCATTTGATATACAGTAAATTTCATGTAAGCAGCATATGCAAGAAACAATCTAATGGCTTCTAGTCTAGCAACAAGAGCATAAGTTTCATCATAGTCTATGCCTTCAGCTTGCGAATAGCCTTGGGCGACTAGTCTAGCCTTATTACGAACAACTACATCATTCTCATCTTTCTTATTCTTGAAAATCCATCGAGTGCCAACTACATTATGATGTTTAGGTCTATCGACAAGTTCCCAGACGTCGTTTCGAACAAACTGATTCAACTCGTCTTGCATAGCAATGATCCAATTACTATCAGCCAATGCCTCATTAATGGTTTTTGGCTCGATAGATGAGAGGAAACAACACCAGCAAAACAGAGATGGACTAGATTGTTCTTGCGACTCAAAGAGTTGTCGTCTAGTCTTAACACCAACAGTAGAGTCACCAATAATATTTTCAGTATTATGCGCTGATTTCCATGTATTTCTATTTTTAACAAAAGTACTGTCATCTAAATCATGTACAACATCATGCATATCAACATCATTATCATCAGAAGTTTTAATGGGAGTAGACGAGTCGACTAGTTTAGGTATGTCAACTGGTCTAGTAGAGTTACCTTGAGCACTCACCTTCTTCTGGTCGTCTGACTCGAGAGCTTTTATAAATGGATTGTAGGCTTGAACGGATTCATATACCTCTGAGTCTTTGTCAGATTCGACAGTTAGCTCAGTAGCTTTCTCACTGATCTTGTTGGTAGACGGGTCCTGTTGAGATTCTTCGAAAACCACATGTGGTGTTTCTTCCACACAAAGGGTTGAGTAGTTGAATACTCTAAATGCTTTGCTAGTCGAGGAGTATCCTAAGAATATCCCCTCGTCTGCTTTAGCATCGAATGCATTCAGCTTGTTTTTCCCATTGTTATGGATGAAACACTTGCATCCAAATATATGAAAATATGAAACTCTGGGTTTTCTACCTTTCCATACCTCATAGGGCGTCTTACCTAGTGCTTTGTTGATAGCACTTCTATTTTGTGAGTGGCATGCAGTGTTGATGGCTTCTGCCCAAAATTTCTGAGGCGTATTATACTCTGTCAGCATGGTCCTGCAGGCCTCCTTAAGAGTTCTGTTCCTTCGTTCTGCTACTCCATTTTGTTGTGGTGTCCTTGCTGCACTAGTAAGGTGCTGGATGCCACGCTTAGAACAGAATTCTTTAATATAGCAGTTAATGAATTCAGTACCCTTGTCACTACGGATCTTGACAATTGACTGATTCTTCTCAACCTGTAACTTCTTCAATAGATCAGGCAAAAGTGTTTGTGTATCACTCTTCTTGTGTAAGAAGACTACCCAAGTAAACTTAGAATAGTCATCTACCACAACAAGTGTGTACCTTCTACCGTTCAAGGTTGGAGGAGTTATTGGGCCATGTAAGTCCATATGTAGAAGTTCAAGAACTCTACTGGTTGAGAGGGATGGAATAGATTTAAAAGAGCCCTTCACCTGTTTACCTTTTTGACAGGAGGTGCATACATGTGACTTATAGTAGACTTCATTGGGAATACCTTCCACAAGGTAGTCTCTGGCTATCTTATTAAGAACTTTAAAGTTTAGATGACAAAGGCGTCTATGCCAGAGCCAGCCAAGTTCTTTAGGATTCTTAGTAAGTAGACAGGTGTCCCTCGGACAACTGTTCCAGTTCACTATGTACACACTTCCTTGTCTACTGCCGACTAGTAGAACAGTGTGTGTTTTCTTGTCGATGATTTCACATTTCTGACTCTTGAACTGCACCTTGTATCCACGATCACAAAATTGTGAAACAGAGAGTAAATTGTATTTCAAGCCTTCAACATAAGAAACGTCTTGAATTTCTATGTCACCATTCCGAATGTAACCAAATCCTTTAGTAACAGCAATGGAGCTATCACCAAATATCACTTTTGGTCCTTCTTGCTCACGATAGCTTGATAAGAGAGTCTTAGTACCAGTCATGTGGTGTGAACAACCACTGTCTATGTACCAAGTTTCTCCAGTTGAGCCACCTTTCTTGTATAGATCGAGTCGACCCTGCAATAGATGATAATACATAATTTAGGTACCCTCCTTGTTTATTGGGGTCCTTGGGGGTTAGTCGAGTTCAATGGAATCCAAATATACATTGGAGTCTTGAACAAGTTTGACCTTCTAAGCTTTCGACCATATTTGTTGCAAAATAAGACCTTGTTGTCCTTATCTGGCCTATCAGTCGAGTTCGGGTCTACTCTTTGGAGATAGCCTTTGGACTTAATCTCTACTTGAGCAGGCACTTGTCTATGATAGTCAGAGTAAGGTTTATATGCATTAGGTCCATACGGTTTATAGACATGTTTAGGTCTTTCTTCTCCTTGGATATCATATGACAAAGGTGGAGGATATAGAACAGGTTGTGTACGATATTTTGGACCTTCCTGTCTAGGTCTAGACGAGTAGAGTTGAGACTGCCTTATGTAAGGAGGTCTAGACTCTTGTCGTCTAGTCTGTACTTGTCTAGTACTAGTCTCCTCAGGATACCAGTCCTCGTATCTGACCTGATTTGGTCGTCCACGATTCCTAGTCCTTTGAAGGTTGGTTCTAGGTTGAACAGGCTTGTTGTTACCATTCTTTTTACCTCCCTTGGTAATTGGAATGTTAACTCGAGCTTGTCTTGGTACAGTACCTTTTGATGGAGTGTCAATATCGTATATCAATGGTTCTTTTCCTTTATCATTAGTCAAAGAGCTTGAGATGAAAATAGTAGGGTTCTTAGGAACTAGAGTAGACGAGCTTGATGTCTCAGCACCTATGCCTGTCTTGTCAGCTGGAGCCCTATACCTATCTGACAATTCAAGGTTAACCTTAGACGAGTTAACCAGGTCAGTAAGTTTAAGGTCTAATGTGACAACCTCGGTTTCTAAGAACTTATTACGTTCTTCAAGCTTTTTGAGCTTACTTTGTAAGACATTGAATTCATGTTTCTCAGTCGCATGTGTCTTAAGTAGGTCTTGATACAACTTGTCTGTCAATGCACACTTGTCTTTGAGTTGTCTCAACTCTTCTTGCAAGCGTTCATTTAGGACTGTTGTATTAGGATCTACTTTAGACTGAGCTTCTTTAAGATCAATGATTTCTTGTCTTAAGGTGATGTTTTCATCACTGACTTCAATGAATGCCTTGTTGGCAAGTAGGAGGTCGTCTTCAACTGCACTAGTAGAGTGCTGAAGACTACTCCCTACTTGGCTACTGGCAGTGTCACTTTCATCAGAATCTGATTCATCACATGATTGAAAGGAAGTAATAGATGATACCTCTTGGTCGATTTTAGCCATGAAGCATAAACCATCATCAACTATGAATGCTTCATCGTGATCTGGTTCAGACGGGTAGCTAGATGAGGATGATGGCAACTCGTCTGAGTCAGAGTCAGAGTCATTATTGGCCATCATTGCCTTTTTACCACGGTTGTATCGTCTTTCCCTTCGTGCTTTGCGTTCTTCTCGATCATCAGTACTCAGGTCTGGACATTCATATATGTAGTGACCTGGTTTCTCACAGTTATAGCACACGAGATCATTAGTAGCCTTTTTAATAGGAGAGTTGTTCCTTCGTTTATCACGTTTATCAGAACGAGTAATCTTCCTACAATCAGACTCTCTATCTTGTCTGTTACCTTTCGGGACTTCGTCTCTCCTTTCGGACGAGTTTCGGTCTCGTCTGGTTTCAGACGAGTTCTTAGAAGCAGACCCTCTATGCTCTCTATAGAACTTCTTATATCTCCCGAAACGTTTATTCAGCCTATCAAACTTTCTAACCATGAGGCTTACCTGATCCTTCAGACTAAGATCAGTATCTAACTCGTCTTTCTCAGAAGCAGACCTAGTCTTAGTCTTAGACCTGTCTATCTTGGACGAACTAGCCTTAAACGCAACGTTCTTAGATACAGCATGTTCTCTGTCACTACTTACTATGGGTTCGTCTTCGTCTAGATCAAACTCATGAGCCTTTAGAGTTTGAAACATAGTCTCTGCTGTCCATACGTCTATATCTTGGGTATTCTTAACAAGCATTTTTACCATCTTCCATCGACTATCAAGGCTTTTTAGAATCCTAAGATTGATTTCACGTGGAGTATAAGTTTTACCAAGGACTTCCAAGTCATTCATGATTTTGGTAAAACGAGTATCCAACTGGTCTATTGTTTCACCAGCTTTCATATGAAATGATTCGAATCTTTGGACAGCAGTGGAAAGCTTGCTTTCTTTGATTAGGGATGTCCCTTCACAAATGATAGCTAAGCGATCCCACATTTCTTTGGCAGTTTTACATTTTAACACTTTTCCCAGATACTCATTAGGAAGAGTGTGTAAGATGTAATTCTTGGCCAAGCTATCCAAATTATTCTGTCTCATTTCTTCAGAGGTAAGTTCTGACCTTGGTTTCTTGACGAGTGTACCCACTGGTTGATTTGGATCAAGGGCAGCAGTGTTGGGGATCATGGTCACAATTGGACCTTCAGTAACGACGGAGATCATTAAGTCGTGAGTGGAGCTGAAGATGGCTTCCATCCTTAGCTTCCAGTAATCGTAGTCTTGTACCTGGAACTTAGGTAGTTTGTTAGCGCTGATCTCAAGAGACATGATTTCAAGAAATAAGTGCTAAGTCGAGCTATGATCAAGAACAACAGATAAGTCAAGAACAGGGAGCACGAAACACAGATGATACAAGAATTTGATCAAGAACACGTATATAAAAAAAAACAGTCAAGGACCAAGACTTCACCCTAAGTCTTGAGTCGGTTATCAAGAAACAGCAGTTCGTAAACTACTGCTCTGATACCACTTGTTGGTCCCAAAGTTGAGTTAATATCGAGGGAAGCTAAAGAAAATGTCTAGAGGGGGGTGAATAGACTTTTCTAAAATCTTTCGATATATCAGAATAACACAGTGCGGAATACGAAATTTTATCAATGAGCCCAGTTAAAGTTTATACTCAACTTAATACGCGAACTCTGTTCTATACTCAACTAGTCTAGATCAGTTAAGTAGTTAAACCAATTAAGCAATTTAAACAATCAAAACTGTAAAGTAAATCAAACACAAGATTTATAGTGGTTCGACAACTTGTCTACATCCACTCTCACAAACCCAGTTGTGATGTTTCCACTAAACTCTTCCAATCGAGTACAAGTGTGTATTCCTGTCTTTAAAGTCCCAAGAAGAAGACTTAGATCTTCAACAGACTATACCTCCAGATATGTCTACGATCTTACTAGAAATTTTACAAGTATCTAGCACCTTGAAAAATAACAAACAAAAACTAAAACTTCTCTGTTCTTCAGTAGTAGCCTTCTTGATTCTTCACTTGTCTTCTGGCTATCTTTCTGAACTTTTAATCAACTCTGAGAGTAAACTTCAAATATATCTTTGATAATGCTTCACTTGAGTATGAACGTCAGTGTTTCAGTAATCAGTAGTCTTTTACCAATAAATACCTTGGGGTATTTATAGACTTCAATCTTCAAGAACTTAGTAAGTTGTAACCAACTTTTCTTGATAACTACCTTCAACTGAATCTTCCACGCGTTTCTGTTATGAATTAGTTATTCCATAACTAACTTCTATATCTTTATCTCTTCACGCGTATTTTTTAACTAACCTTCACGTCGACTTGTCTTGTGTAGTCTAGTAGATGTACTTGTCTTGTAGTCCACCTGTCTTGAGTAGTAAACTGGTCTTCTCTTCTTGTGCAGTAGACTTCTAACAAAACTAATCTAATAAGACTATTACATTACTTTAAGCTTTTATAATACAAGCTTAGTCAACTTATAAACTATACAATGAATCTAATCTATTACATATAAAAAAACATGAGCTCTATACATCATTTAAATAGCTCAGTAACAAACTAACATATATGAACAGATATGAAGTACTTATAAATCGTACTTATCTTTTAATAATACTTAAACTGTACTTGTCTTTTGAATTCTACTGATCTGTACAAGATGACTTCAACTCAACTAGACTAGATTAGTCAACACTTAGAAAATATTCAAGTCTTCTTTTTGGCTTATCAAAACTTTATCTTTTATCTTTTGTTCATCATTTAGGACTTGTTCTAGGATTCATATCCCAACATTAATTACATTAGAAAGTATAACATTCATTAAATAAGGTTATAATAATCGAAATTTTACTTGTCTAATGTGCTTTTCCAATAAAAAAAAATTAATCATTGTGAAAAGTCAAATCAGCACACCTAATTAGAATGGAGAGAGTTATATAATTTCATTAGATCTTACCTATTATTGTAATATAAAATTAAATTATTTCTTACTTAAAAATTTAAAAGAAGCACGCATATTAAAAAAAGTTAAAAACTTAACATTTTAAAACCAAAAAACTCAAAAGTAAATATCACCTAAAAATATTACAATTGCATTTCTTCCTTCATTGACGTGGGTTGAGATATTATTTGAAGGAATAAAAGAAGAGAAAAATAAAGGTTCAATTTGCCATAGAAAATGTTGATACAAAATTTGTAGCTCAGATGAATATGATAAGAAACCCAATATAGTAATTATACTCCTAGGACTAAAATCTATTTGGAGAGATTAACTCGAATCTTTAAGAAATGAGACACTATGCAAATTACTCAAACACGCGTTCGAATCTTCGCAATTCTTATAATGACTCTTCAGTTATGTCTTTTTAATTTGATTCGAGTTTCAATTGAATCCAATGTGAATATTGTTAGAATTTTTTTAACCACGCATCTCAATTCTCACGTTGTAATACTTCGTGTGCACGATGCACACTATGCATCAAAGACCAACTCGATTTTAAATAAGCTCTTTACATCTTATTTATTATACTCATTTTTTAGAATACGTATTTTAATAAACTTGAAATGATCATTTTTAAAATGCGTGGGTCCTCACACAATGAAGTCACCCTCTCATTTTTCGAAATGAATTTATAATTATTGAAATTTATACATAAACTACTCATTATTTTATGGTTCCAACTAAGATTTAATTAGTTAGTATTATTATCTAACACATTAATAAGTCATCAAAGGTAGGGGTGGGAATAGGTCAGGCTACTCGGCAGGGGCCTACGGCTCGGCCTATTAAAACTCGGCTCGACTTGGCTCGTTTAATAAACAAGCTGGACTCAATCTTTTTTAAAGGCCTATTTAGTTAAATAGGCCGGGCTTGAGCTTTTTCGTAGGCCTTTCAAGCCCAACAGACCGACCTATTTAAATAATATAATATAAAAATGTAATAAATATCTAATATATATGGTATTATATTTAAATATAGAAAACATCTTAAATAAGAGTATCTTATATATATAATTTCTAACAGTAAGCATTAAGCAATATAATTCAGGAGTTTTTATGATTTGATGAAATAGTAAGATTTTTTTTAAATGCATTAATATGACTAAATCGGCCTTTAAAAGGCTTTCGGGTCAGACCTATTTATTAAAAAGGTCAGGTCAAACCTTAAAAAAAAGGCCTATGACAAGCAATGGGTCAGGGTCGGGCCTAAAAAATATTTAACATGCCAGAATTTTTTTTTGTAAAGTCTACCTAGGTTTGGCCCATTCCCACCCCTAATCAAAGGGTATTGATTCGTGGCTCAATCATTGATATTTATAATTAGGGGTGGGAATGGGCCAGGCTACCCGACAGGGGCCTACGGCTTGGCCTATTAAAGCTCGGCTCGGCTCGACTCGTTTAATAAATAAGCCGGGCTAAGCTTTTTTAAAAGCCTATTTAATTAAATAGGCCGGACTTGAGTTTTTTTGTAGGCCTTTCAAGCCTAACAGGCCGACCTATTTATTATATATATATATATCTAATATATATGGTATATTATACTTAAATGTAGAAAACATATATGAGTGTCTAATATATATAATTTCTAACTAGTAAGCATCTGACAATATAATTAGTCGATTTTTTATGATTCGATGAAATATAAGTGTTGTAGATTTTTTAAAAAAATACAGACTAAAAAGGCCTTTAAAAGGCTTTCGAGCCCGGCCTATTTGTTAAAAAGGCTAGGCCAAGCCTTAAAAAAAAGTTTATAATAGGTCATAGGCTAGGCTCGGGCCTAAAAAATATTTAACAGGCCAGATTTTTTTTTGTAAAGCCTACCTAGGCTCGGCCTATTCCTACCCCTATTTATAATTGAGCCTTTGTAAGAGGCCTGGAACTTAAAAAACATGGGAATTAATTCTAAATTGTAATGAATTAGAGAAAGCTGGAAAGGAGCACTAATCATATTTTAGGTAAATGTCATTTAAATTGTCTTATACTTTTTAACATATTATTAATTTAATAATTATTTATTAATTACATGGTGCAATTGATTGATTGTACATATGACCGATGAGTTACACGATTGAGAAAATATAACAAATCTTAACCTAGTCTTCAAATATTACATATATGCATTTCAGTTATTCACACACATATTCTTTATAAATACACCCACAAGTTTAATTCACACACATTTTTTATAAATACACCAACAAACTTAATTCACACACACATTTTTATAAATACACCCACTGACAGCTTAATTCGAAATTTTTAATCCGTTTATTTTACTCGTTTCTGTGATTTTTTTATCTTTTATTTTATTGTCGAACGCAGGATATTAAATGTCGTAATTCAAATTTTAATATGTAGTAATACACATTATTTTATGTAGTAATAACACAAACTATTTATATAATAATACAATTTTTTTTATTTAGTAACACGTTTTTTCTAGTGTTTTTATTGATGTAGTAACTCACATTATATTATATAGTAACATATATTATCGAATCTTTATATATAAAAAGAAGAAATGTCTTCTCCAGAGCTTGACACGTGTCAATTTCAGTACTCTCTTCTTCCGCCATGTGTCAATTTATCTAATCTAACGTGGCACCTATTCAGCAACCCCTCTGTCTTCCCTTTCTCCACCAAAGCTTCTTTCTTGCTGCTTGAAAAGTGAAAATGCTGCCAATTTAAGTTAAAATCTAAGGCGCTAATTTGTTTTAGTATTGTAGGTAGAAGAAGAAATGTTGATACACAAGTATTATGAGTTTATGGCAGCTCAAGGTTTAGTTGGGAAGGTATGTCCTATTTATCACTGCGATTATCTTTGTCCTATTAGTCATATTTCATCAATATGTACCTGGGTTTGCATTAAATATTTATCTATTGTTGACCTGGTGAGAAGTGGAGCTACATTGAGGGAGAATAATCTGAAAGAAATTGAAGGTGAGATCATCTTGGAAAGTTAGGTAAACTGCATCTATTGTTATTGAGATCTTATAAGCATGCAAAACTGAAATGTTAATTCTATTTTAGGATAGTCGATGGCCATGAATTGAAGTTATGGCTGGCTCAATCTCTTTTGATCTAGGCTTATCTTTTCAGGTTGCACTCATTGCTAGCAGAAGGTCATTGATCCAACGTAAAGGTGTGCTAGATATTACTCACAAAATACTTGAAAGTTTGGAAGCACATTTGAAGGCTGATGGTTAGTTCACAGTGCGAAATATTTGTGCATTGATTTTTTTCTTTTCTTTTAATTTAGAAGTTAGTCAGACTTGCAAAACAGATAAATATGATTTGCTTAAAACTTGCTCATCTTCTTCCTCTGCACTGCTTCCATATTATCTTGAATGGTTTAATTATAGAGGCTACATAACAAACACCATCTAATATCGATTCAACAAGTGAGGATGGTGAGCACACCTGCTTTAGATTCTCTTTTTATCTGTTTATGCACATGTATGTACAATTTGAATCGGGCATTTATGGATCCTATTGAAACATTAATAACTGGGTGGTGTCTTCTTTAGTTGATGAATTGTCTTTTGTCCTTGGTTGGGATAATATTCTAGCATTAATACCTTTTTCTAATGTTCACTTGTGCATTTTGAATCAGTATGTATATTGTGTTATTGAAGTTGTCTTATATGTATCCTTTTATATAAATGTATTTTCTTAATTTGGTTGTTTCGAAATTCACTACCACGCTTTCTTTGTATTTGGAACCAGCAACTTAGGGAGATGATTGAAAAAGCTTCTCAATGAATTGAGATGAATCCATCAACTGCAAATTTGTTTGAGTCGCCACTTGCCACTAAATCTCTATGACCCGTCTATTTCAGATTTACAGTGAAGTAATATGTTTCCTTTCTGGCTCCCCTGTTTTGGATATAGCTGAGGTCATCCCTGATTTTAGATCTGTTAGAATACAGGTAATTAATTTTGATCTCTGCTCTCTATATATTCTGAAGATATGCTTCGCTTGATTTTTTGAAACATTACGTGCACATTTTTTTAGCAATAAACAAATCAAAATTGAGATGATGGTCACATGTTGATTTTTTGATGTTTTGGGTTCTTTAATTTTCTTGATTTCGTTCTAATCTCATAATGTATTTTATGAAGCTTTGGGGTTCTTTTTTATCATCAAGAATCTTAGATCTCATAGCACTTGGTAAATATGAATCTTTATCGGATATGGTATTTTGGCCAATCGATTCTTTCCTAGATAGTAATTTGAAAAGAATTACCCCTAAGTTGTATATATCACTTTATTCACAAGCATCTTTCATTTTAATTAGCTCATGGGCTTTATACCCTGATATTTAGATGTTTCAAGCAGTTGTTGGCCTGCTCTTGGACTTAAGCGAAGATGAAGGTCAAAATGGAAATCTAGGGGTTGTGAAAGGCATGGAGGTCAGTGTTCTCTAGGCTACCTTTTCGGAGGCAATGAAGCTCCTGCAAACAAAGTACAAGCTCTTTCTTATCCAATCCTTTTGTTTTTGAAGGGGCGCGAGTTAAGAACTTGTGCTATTGAAAAATTAGTCGGCAAAGGCCTTATTTTCCTGATATTGATGTTGTAGTTTTTTGTTGTTTATTTTCTTAGCAGGAGAAAATCGAATTCGAGTAGTGAGAATGTGAGCCGAAAAAGACTTATTCCTGTTAAATTTCTTTTTTATTTTGCCTGTTACGTAACACATGAATGAAATGTCCTCTAGAAGATGGAGACTTTCCAAAGTCTTCTTTCAAGCTACCTAAGCAGCTTGATTATAATGGAAAGCTTACTTTTAGTAAAGGATTTCTCAAGTGATCAGTTTGAGAGATGATTCTCCTGGTATAATTTGCTATTTGTATCGCATTCATATGCGTTTTTGATAAACTTTCTCATCAAGGATGTATTTTCTTGATTTATACATTTTTAGTGCATGGCTTTGCTTTATGTATTTGTGTACTTATTCTTAGGAAACAATGACATGAAGTTACTTATGATGCATTTGCTTTCTGGTTATATCTTGATGATCTCCTGTGAATCTATCTTTAATCAATTTATTGATTTGCGTTTAATATTTATAGGTGAAGCAAATAACAACTTTTGTAAGTTACCGTTTGTAGGCGGCTTGACGATGGTGACTAATTGACAAAGAATTGGAGGCAAGTGCACCCCTATATTTGGTCAGTAGTAGTAGTCAGGAAGCAAAAGAAGAATTGAAAGTGAGGGTGACACAAGCAGCTGCAGTTGCTTGGAGATGGAGAGTATTCTAGGAGTGTGAGTTAAGATATTTTACTATTGAAAAATTAGTCGGAAAATGTCTTGTTTGCCTAATATTGATGGTGTAGTTGTTTGTTGTTTAATTTCTTAGTAGGAGAAAATCCAGTTCGAATAGCGAGAAAGTGAGTCGTAAGAGACTTTCGCATGTTCAGCAAGTGAGTTGGAATCGATCCCTTTCCACTAGGTTTCTGTGACTGTTGTAATTTTTAATATGTAGATTTAATTTGTGATTTACAAAAATAGAAAAATATTTTTTTGACTTGATCTGTTGGTTCATACTCAATCATTTAGACTGTTGGATTAATTCTTTAGACATATATTAAGTCTTGTGACAATGTATCGTGGATGGGATATATATATATATATATATATATATATATATATATATATAGCAAAAATGAATTTCAAAATTCTAGATGTTTTTTAGCTTGTGAAGTTCATATTTCAGTGGGTTGTTTTCACATTTATTAATTGTTTCTTATCAATTCTTATTGATTTTGTAATGATTCTTTGAGGATCTCTATTTTTATTATAGGCCACAAAATCATATTGCAACCATTGATGCTGAAGAGTTGATATACAATTATTTTTATAGATATAAAATACAAATTCTCTTTATGTAATTATCAAATTATATTTTGAGATCTCTACTTCAATTCTACTTGAAGATAAGATGTGAAGCATCAACCTCTTAGAGTGTACAAGCTAAATGTTTTGATTGTTCTGAAATTGTATTTAGATTCTATCTCGAGTATTCACTAGTTGGGCTACATGATAAATTTTCAAGAACAATCTATTGGTAAAATTAGATATATTTTAATGAAAAATTTATTGAATTTTAATTTTTAAGCAATGAAAAAATACAAACAATAATAGAAGGCACGGGCAAAAACTAGTGTAGTAAACACAATAATCATGTTGTAATACAAAATTTTTTATTGTAGGATGATGCGAAAAATATTAGATCATTTGATAAAGTTACATATAGTAACACACGTTTATTCAATGTAGTAATTCAAACTGTAGTATGTAGTAACATATAATTTTTTATGTAGTAAAACAACAAAATTTTATATAGTAATATTGATTCTTTTATATTTTTATTTTTTTTATTTATTAAGTAATCCACATAATAATATATATAGTAACATATATTATTGCATGTAGTAAGATATATTATTACACGTAATACAAAATAACATTGACCCATAATGATTAGTATTAAAGAATATTTAAAAAAATATAAAATATTTAAGGATTAAGGTCATCGTAAATTGCAGCGTCTGATCGCGGCATGAGGTGATCGAAAACTGCTCGGAGAAGACGATCATGTTCAATTTCTGTTAGTGGGTGCATTTATAAAAAATGTGGGTGTGAATTGAGTTGTCAGTGAGTGTATTTATAAAAAATGTGTGTGTGAATTAAGCGTGTGGTGTATTTATAAAAAATGTGTGTGAATTAAGCTTGTGGGTGTATTTATAAAGAATATGTGTATGAATGACTGAAATGCATATATACAATATTGCATATAAGTTTTTGTGTAACCACATTAAAAAAACAGTGATTTTCAAACTTCTCTTATTATTTTAAATACTCGAAATTTATATAAAAAAACAGTGATTTCAAACTTCTCTTATTATTATTATTTTTTTTTGGACTCTCAAAGTTTTGGGGATATTCAATTAAAATTTTCAAAAGTCTTTAAAAAATTATGAGGTATTCAATACGAATTTTAAAAAGTCTTTAAAAATATTTATTCAATGGTATATAGATTTTGTTGGATTCTCCTAAAAAAAAATATAAATAAATTTCAGTATCCAAAATATTTTCTAAAAATCAGAGATTTCAACGGATTCTCTCCGAGAACAACTATACAAGAATTACTTCTCTACCAAATGAGACAAAATTCTCTCATGGTATCATAGCAAACCATTCCTATTGAAAGCACTACACCCATTAAAATGTCCACTCATGGGTCTCCTCCTCAAAAAGGGTAAGAGGTGATAATTCGCCCACGAGTGAGAGGGAGTGTTAGAAATTAATATACAATAATTAATTATCTACATCTCTACAAGTTCGGACTATTCGATGAGACACATCTCTACAAGTTCGGACTATTCGATGAGACAGAATTCTTTCAGATGACAATATTGGATACCCGCGGGTACCCGCCCCACCCCGTCGGGTTTGGGTCTTATGTCCGCCTCGAATTAATATATAAACTTTATATATATATATATATATTTTTTTTTTTTTTTTTTTTTATTGGTAAAATATTATATATATATAATAGGAATATTAATTTTAAAAAAATTATTCACATCAATAGTTTCGGTGCCCGAGTTTATGAGAATCTATGTAAATAAAAAAAAAATATATTGCACAAAATCTAAAAAAATCTCATAGAATTCACACCCCCTTATTTTATTTTATAAATTTTTTTTTACATTTAATTTAATATTATCTCTATCAAATCATGTTAATTAACACATTAATCTTCCATTAATTTTTTCTCATAATCTCATATCAACTTCTCCACACACTCACATGAGTAAGTCTCCGACTCCTTTCCCACAAACATTTTTCAGTAGATAAGTTGTCAAAGCATGATTATGATTATGTTGTTCAACAAAATTACTAATAATTCATATATTATTCATTTTTAGATCCTTTTAACTATCATTTTTACTTGACACACATTGAATAAGTCCGCGACTCCTTTCCTTGCCACATCATTTTTCTTAAATTCAAATGTTTGAATTTGTTTTCCAATTTTTAGAATTATGTATATAACTAAGAAATTAAGAACTAATACAAAGACAATCGTCGATTTCAAATAATGAGTAAGATTAATGAGGTTAGTAGTTTGATAAAGATAATATTAAACTAAATGTAGATAAAATAAAATATTAATATGAGATTTAATTAATAGACAATGGAAAGATTTGAGAAAATATTAATGGTGTTAAATAAAATATTGATATTAAATTAAGTTTAAATTAAATATAAATAAAAATTAGTTTTCAAACGTGGCGGAATATTAGTGATAAAAATACGTGTCTAGTGAATATTAGAGGTCCGTTCAACAATTTTCAAACATGGCGGAAAATTCCGTGTGACTCATGCAAATAGTTTTCAAACGTGGCGGAATATTAATGATCAAAATACGTGTCTAGTGAATATTAGAGATCCGTTCAACCATTTTCTAACGTGGCGGAATATTAGTGATCAAAATACGTGTCTAGTGAATATTAGAGGTTCGATAATGTTCAACAATATTTATTTAGTTCTTCGCTCACCATAAAAAAAATATGGAGATCTGAATATTTAGAGACTTTAGAGAGAAAATCTAGTTAATTAATCCTCGAAAAATTAGCTCCTCATCAGTTTCTCTAACTCTTTATCTTAATGTTAATTTTCTAGTTGTGTTCTTTTATCGATTGATATTTATTTTTGCAATTGATTTGTAATTGATAGATTTGTATGAATGAACTTATGTTCTTCGCCTAGTATTTCTGAATATTAGTAATGAAATTTGATTTGAAAAGATCTAGTTGTGATTGGAGTCATTAGATCTGGAAACTTGGAAACTTGAAAAGATCTAGTTTTGATGGGAATCATTAGATCTGAAAACTTTGAAACTTGAAAAGATCTATTTTTGTTCAGAATCATTAGATCGGGAAATTAAGAGAGTTTTTTTTTCTTTGTTGTTTGTAGGATCTGATCAAATTAAATTAAGGGATTTTTTTTTTCTCGTTTGTTTATAGGATCTGATTCTGAGATCTGGAAATTAAGGAATTTTTTATTCTTTTTCGTTTGTAGGATCTGATCAGGTTAAAACTTAAATCTTCTGTATACCATTTGTTTAAGTATGCAAATTTTGAAAGCAATTCAATTGCTGCATAACTTCAATAATTGTAAAATTTCCAGATTTCCAATTATATATTTTATATTTATTCTGAATATTGACTTGAAAATTAATCTCAAGGTATTTTCCTTTTTTTTCTTTTCACATACGATCTGATTATCGTTAAAACTAACTTAAATACGTTTGGTAGATTTATGTATACCATTTTCTTTTCTTTTTAAGCATGCAAACAGCTCCAATCAATAATTGGGAAATCTATCTTGTCTTAATTATTGCAACAGATAACAGCTTTGATGTTGGATGATGTAATAGAATATCTTAAAAAAACCTCAAAATCAAAACCAGAAAGCCATGTCATCCATGATGTTGCCATTGACGCAGCAACAACTTCAGATATATATATATATATATATGATGGGAGCCATAGTCATGAATACCATCAATCGTCCCGAATTCATGAGGTTTGTTCATAGGTACAATGCAATATATTTGCCTCGACGAATTTGGTGGAGAAAAGGTTGTTCATCCTAGATATCAAGAGACAACCCTTGTTCAACATATATTTGGTGGTCGCCTTCAATCTCAGGTTATATGCATCAGATGCAATAATGTTTCTAACCGATTTGAGAACATGATGGATTTAACTGCATCAGATGCAATAATGTTTCAAACCGATTTGAGAACATGATGGATTTAATTGTTGAAGTTCATGGAGATGTTGGATCATTGGAGGAGTGCTCGAATCAGTTCACTACGAAAGAGTTGCGATAATAAGTATAAATGTGATCGTTGCAAAGATTATGTCAAGGTATGGAAGCGCCTATCTATTCAGTGTGCACCGAACATTCTTACAATTGCCTTGAAAAGATTTCAGAGGAAAGACTTTGGTAAACTTAACAAGATGGTTACTTTCCCTGTTACATGAGTGAATTAGAAGATGGAAATGATGTCTACAAGTTATATCCTGTTATCATATCCTAACTCTTGTGATTTTTGTTATTGTAAAAGATGCAAGAGAGGATGTAAATACTAGGTTACATATGAAATTCTTGTGAAGAACAAATTGGGAGGAAAATGATAGAGAAAATGATTTTGTTGTAAATTAAGATTAAATTATTTTGGCTAGGTTATTTATAAGTGAGACTTTAAATTAATGTCAGTTGTCCTTTTATACTCAATAATCATTCTCATCCTCAAGTAGTCCTCAATTTTTGATTTCCTTGTTTATATTGTACATATGACCAATGACTTAGTCTCTTTTCTTTGTCAATATCTTAATCTCATTAAAAGATAAAACAGTAATTTTAAACTTCTCTTATTATTTTAGTCTCTTTTCTTTGTCAATATCTTAATCTCATTAAAAGATAAAACAGTAATTTTAAACTTCTCTTATTATTTTAAATACTGGTATTCAAAAAGTTACAAGAAAGAGAAAAAAGCCAAGAGATCTTCAGTGTGACTCAGCCAAATACGTGTTCGCATACGTGGCGGAATATTAGTGGTCCGCATGTGTATCTATATGAGCTGTATTCTTTAATCGATGAATGAACCTCTATATTAATTTGACCGGTCCGCATGTGTATCTATATGAGCTGTATTCTTTAATCGATGAATGAACCTCTATATTAATTTGACCGGTGTTTCTGAATATTTAGTCATGAAATTTGACTTGAAACACGGGGAATTTAAGTTCTTGTTAAAAGTATGTCATTTATAATTTATCTATTTTTTTCGAGGGATTTTTTTTTTTTTTCTCATTTGTAGAATCTTGATCAAATTATCGGTTAAAACTTAAATCATTAGGTTGCTATAATCCTTTGTTTTCATGGACTATTTTTATACCAATTCATTGGTTCAATGAACTATATATATTTTGAATTATTGGTTAAGAGAAATTATGTAAAACTCTCAACAATTCTCTACCTATTCAAAAACTTTCTAAAACTATTTAAGAAAATTCTTTGAAATACTTTCTCATCAACTGATTTAAGAAAATTAGGTAAAATTATAGGAGTGTACTATCAATCTAGTAAAATAAATAATTAAATATTAAATAGAGAGTCATGGCAAGTATAATTGATCATTTTCTTTAAACCATACAAATACATTAAAATTGTCAAACAAATACATAATATAAGCTTTGACGTTGATGTTGGCCTATAGTTTTTTTATTTTATCATTTTAGTCTTTTTTTTTCTATAAATTTCTCATATATATGTATATATATATATATTGATAAATATCTTTTATTTTTTTATACTTGTATTTCACTTTATATTTTAATTTTTCTCTTTTTCAAATTATATCTATTATTTAATCACTTTTTATTTTTTGTGTTTAAAAATAATGAAAAACGTATAAGCTTACATAGTACTAAGATCTCAATAGGCATAATTGGAGCTTTCCTTGAAACCTTATTGATGTATAAATTTGTTACTTTTGAAATTTGAATTAGATAAACGACTGGAATGCTTATGAATAAAATAATCTTTAAAAGTTGATATACACTGAAATGAGTGAAATCTATGCGGTAATTATGATTGGACCTTTCACTTATAAAAATTACATTGAATTATATACAGTATATACTAAGATCGACATTACAATGAAAAATTAGAAATGCCATCAAAGGCTGTTTTACCAAAAACTCGCACGTAAAAATTAAGGCGGTGTTACTTTCGATTTTATTAAAATTTGAATTTTAAGTTTCAAAATTCAAGTTTAGTTCATGTGTGAAGAATAATATTTGATCACCGTTAAATTGGTGATGTGAGGAACTTGTATTTATATAAGAAGATTACAAAGAGATATACATGGAATGTCTAACAAACTTATGACTAACAGCATATCAAATCCTATCACAATAATATTTACGAAGATAAGATAAATAATTAAAAACTTATTCTTTAATCCCATTACCCCCCCTCAAGCGATGCTGTGGATGTAAAGAGACGCAAAGCTTGGAACGAAGCAACTCGAAGCTTGGTTTAGGAAGACTCTTTGTGAAGATGTCAGCAATCTGAAGATTCGTGGGAACGAACTGAGTGTCCAATTTTCCGGAAGAGACCAATTCACGTACAAAGTGACAATCGATGTCGATGTGCTTAGCACGTTTGTGTGCAATTGGATTTTGAGAGAGAAAGAGAGCACTCTTGTTATCACATAGGAGCAAGGGACGTCCGGGTGGCAAAGCTCCTAACTCTCGAAGTAAATGTGTAACCCAAATAATTTCTTGGGCCGTGTTTGCTAAAGCCCGATACTCAGATTCACAACTAGAACGTGCCATAGTAGGTTGTTTCTTGGCACTCCACGAAACCAAATTTCCACCCAAATAAATAGAATACCCATAAGTGGAACGACGTGTCTCAACACATCGAGCCCAATCAGCATCTGAATAACCAATGATGGAGTAATCAGCACTTCGTGTAAAGGATAAGCCCATCTTGATTGTACCAGCAACGTAACGCAAGATGCGCTTGACGGCGAGAAAGTGTTCCATAGTAGGAGACTGGAGGAACTGGCTGACATGATTTACTGCAAATGATAAATCTGGACGAGTGATAGTGAGGTATTGAAGAGCCCCAACAAGGGAACGATAAAGTGTGGGATTGTCGAATGTTGGGCCGCTGCTAACAAGAGATTCTCCTGCGGCAAGAGGGGTAGAGACGGGTTTAGACTCCAAAAGACCAGCTCTTACAAGGATGTCGTGAGCATATTTGGCTTGGCTCAAGAAAAGACCATCAGATGTGTGACTAACTTCAAGCCCAAGAAAATAACTGAGAGGGCCCAAATCCTTTACAGCAAATTCCTTGTGAACGCGGGCGATGAAACGTCGAAGAAAGGTGGGATCATTGCCTGTAACAATAATATCGTCAACGTACAAAAGTAAATATAGTGTAACAGAGCCATTGGAGAAATAAAATAATGATGTGTCAGCTCTACTGTAGTGAAAACCCAAACTGATGAGAAATGTGCTAAACCGAACAAACCAAGCACGAGGAGCCTGTCGGAGACCATAGAGAGCCTTTTTTAGCTTACAGACATGATCTGGAAAACGAGGATCCACAAAACCAGGAGGTTGAGCCATGAACACAGGTTTGGTCAATACCCCATGGAGGAATGCATTGTTAACATCCAATTGATGCAAAGGCCAACGATTTCGGACTGCAAGGGATAAAATAATACGAACAGTAGCAGCTTTGACAACAGGACTGAAAGTGTGAGAGAAATCAAAACCAGGAATTTGAGAATAGCCCTGTGCAACTAGTCGGGCCTTATAACGATCAACAGAACCATCACTGAGAAATTTCGTACGAAACACCCATTTAGACCCGACAATATTTGTGTTAGGAGGTCGGGGTACCAGTTCCCAAGTACTATTTGCATAGAGAGCATCTAGCTCTGCACGCATAGCATTCATCCAATGTGGATGTTTTAATGCAGATTTAAATCCTTTAGGCTCATTAGAAGCGGATAAAGCAGTCAATAATTTAGTAGTGGCAATATCAGCGAAATACCGGGGTTTAAATGTACCGGATTTAGCTCTTGTGATCATTGGGTGAGTGGAGACCGAATGATGTGGTCTAGGCGGCGGATCAGGCTGAGCTAGTGGGGAAGGTTCAGGTGGGTGGGCCTGGATGGTGGTTGGCGTTGGAATTAAATCAACTGGGCTTGGGCAAAGTGTGCAAGGCCCAACTTGTGGTGGGCTGGAGTGAGGCAGCGTGTTTTGGCCAAGAGGAGAAGCTGTATGGGGGCCATGCTCAAGAAAGGAGGTGTAATCCAAACTGCTGGAATTAAATGATGGATTTTTATCTGAAAAAGGGAACGATGATTCATCAAATTGAGCATGTCGTGTAATATAAAAACGGGAAGCAACAGGATCGTAACATCGGAACCCTTTGTAAGAGGAGCTATATCCCAAAAAAATACAAGGAGTGCTACGAGGGGCAAGTTTGTGAGGAGCATAATCTCGAAGATACGGAAAAACACGACATCCAAAGGTCTTAAAATTAGCATAAGACGGTGGATTATGAAATAAAAGCTCAAATGGTGACACACCATCCAATATAGGCGTAGGTAGGCGGTTTATTATGTAAACAGCTGAAGCAAAGGCATCTACCCAAAACTGACCCGGAACACTGGCAAGGAACATTAAGGACAAGCCTGTCTCAGTGATATGTCTATGTTTGCGCTCAGCACGACCATTTTGTTGAGGAGTATAAGGGCACGATAATCTATGATGAATACCGTGAGAAGTAAAAAATTCTTTAACTCGTGTGTTGACAAACTCAGTTCCCCCATCACTCTGAAATACCTTAATTTTACTGTTAAACTGATTGCAAACGAAAGCATAGAACCGAACCAGAACATCAAAGAAATCAGACTTTGCATGCATAGGATAGAGCCATGTGAATCGAGAAAAATCATCAATAAATACGACATAATAACGATAACCCTCATTTGAAGAGATAGGGGCAGGTCCCCACAGATCACAATGAATTAATTCCAAAACATGAGAAGCACGTTTGTCATTTGTCTGAAATGAGAGATGTTTGCTTTTAGCCATTTGACAAGGAGTACATAATGTGGGTTTAGGCAAAATAGACGTTACTGATAAAAGTCCTAATTTTTTAAGAGAATTGATAATAGAAATAGGAACATGGCCTAATCTATTATGCCAAACTTCAAAGGATGCCTTCAAAGAAGCCGAATGCAAAGCAGCAACTAAAGCTTGATTTCCTTGTTCTAAAACGTAGAGTCCCTTACTACGTTTGCCTCGGGCCAACGGCTCCTTGGTCAACCGATTCTGAATCACAAATGACTGGTCAGTGAATAAAACATCAACGGGATAATCTGATGTTAATTTGCTGATTGAGAGTAAATTCTTAGTTATATGTGGTACAACCAAAACGTCCAATAAGCAAACACGATTATTAACATGATAAGAACCGACATGAGTTATAGGAATGGATGTACCGTTTGCAATGACCACATTATCGTTACCATTGTAGGGCGCAAGGGAGTCCATATTTGATGTGTGGGGAGTCATGTGAGCCGAGGCACCCGTGTCAAGAAACCAATCTGACGTGGGCGAGGGATTCACAGAACACTGTGTTTGAAAAGCTTGGGCCAAGTTTGATTGAGGGTTGGAGCGAGAATACCGATCGGAACATCGATCGGCGTAGTGCCCTGGTTGACGACAAATTTGACAATTGGGGACATAGGGTTTCTTACCCTTGAAATTGGTTGCAACAGAAGAGTATCGGGACGCCTGGGAACTGCCTTGAAGCGAATTGGTCTGGGAGGAACTGCCCTGAAAGAAACCGCCAGGCCGAGAACCGCTATGCTGAGAATCGCGAGATCGTGACTGGAACCGACGCTGAGAAGAATCCGGACGCCGATCGGCAGTGAAGGCAGGGACGGTGGTGATCGGAGGATTCATCTGGCGTTGTAGAAGTTCAAAATTAATAGCCTGATGTACTAAATCCCGAAAAGAGGGCATCGGAGACATTGACATACGAGTATCCGAGAAGCTAAGAAATTGAGGTCCAAGACCGTTCAAGAACCAGTGGCTTTTATCAAGAGAGTCGACCGGACGACCAATCGACGCCAATTGGTCGCATAACAGACGAAATTTCCGGCTGTACTCTTCAACGGAGGAAGAATCGCGACGTAGGTTGAATAATTCTCCACGGAGTTGGTTGATGCGAGAAAGGGAAGAGTGACTGAACGCCTCTTCAATGGCTTTCCATACCGAGCAGGAGGAAGTTAACCCGATAACCTCCGCCATAGCTTCTTCAGAGAGGGAGGAGAGGATTAGACTGAGTACTTTCTGATCCATGGCAAACCAGAGGGTGTACGCTGGATTTGCAGACGAAGTGCCGTTCGTAGTGATGGTTTTCGCCGGCGCCGGAGAAGTTCCATCGACATAGATAAGTAAGTCGTGACTGGTAAGAACCGGAGTAATTTGGTTTTTCCAGACCAGATAATTTGACGATGTAAGTTTGATTGTCAACATATGAACAAGGGTGTTGAGAGGGAGAGCTGAGGTAGATGAGGTTTCTGCCATGGTGGATAGACGGAAGAAAACAGAGAGCAGAAACGAGGAGATATGGTGTGAAAGAGAATTGAATTGAATGGCACTTAATTTGTGGAATTGATAATGGGACTTTGAATTGAATGGCACTTAATTTATGGAATTGATAATGGGACGGTGATAATGGGACGGTGAATTAGTTAATTGAGATTTGAATTAAATGATGGAAGACAGAGGCAAAGAGAAATTAATTTCGACCGTGGCAGAAGATTGTAGGTGAAGAATTGAGAGTATTTTTAGGGTTTAGATGTTGTAGGCTGATACCATGTGAAGAATAATATTTGATCACCGTTAAATTGGTGATGTGAGGAACTTGTATTTATATAAGGAGATTACAAAGAGATATACATGGAATGTCTAACAAACTTATGACTAACAGCATATCAAATCCTATCACAATAATATTTACGAAGATAAGATAAATAATTAAAAACTTATTCTTTAATCCCATTATCATGATTTAAAATTTGATTTTTAAAAATGATTCAACATCACCCATATTAAATCTTACTAAAAAAATCTAAAAAATATAAAACATATAATTTCATAAACCAAGATTTTGAGTTTTAAAATTTTACACCGATTTTACTTTGAGTTTTAAAAATGGATTTTAAAAAATCACACAAAATCAATTTATTTGACATAAAGTTAAATTCTTATAATATCACTTCAATTGCTACAATCTTTCTCAACAACAATAATACTACAATAATATAATTCAATCATTATACAATTTTCTTATCATTATAAATTCATTCAACTATAATACTCCCTCCTTCCAATTTCATTATTTTCACTTTTCTTTTTTATTATCCAATTTCATTATGCTTATTCTATTTTTAAAAACAATACTATTCATACTAATTTATCCTCACTTAACTATCACTTATTTATCCATTTTATCATTTATTTTATTTACAAATAGACTCCACAATACTCTAGCATATTCTCAAGTTATCTACTTTATGAATAAACTAATCAATATTCATTAAAACTCATATTCGAAGAAATGAACATAATGAATTTGAATGAATGAAGTATAATTAATACTCCCTTCGTCCCAATTAGATATGTTTGTTTTCCTTTTATGAATGTCTCATTTATATAAGTTTATTTTCAAATATTTTCTAATTCATTTACTAATATAATTTCTTAAATAAGGTTATAGTAATATAAATTTTATTTGTCTAATATATTTTTTCAATAAAAAAATTTAATCATTGTGAAAAGTCAAATCAACGTATCTAATTAGGATGGAGAGAGTCATATAATTTCATTCAATCTTAGGGATGTATTTAATTGAGATTCTGTTGGATTTTTTTGAACTTTAAAAAAGTCAGTGGATTTAGAAAATTCATAGACTCTATGCAGAGTTTGACTGACTTTTTTTATTGATTTATATGGATTTTCATAGATTTGACAGGATTCTGAAATATACAATTTTTTTATTAATTTACATGGATTTCCATAAACTACACCCCTAAAACTATTGATACAAACGTATATTGAACACACTTGTATATAAAAAAAATTATCTAAATTATTTAGAAAAAATACCAAAAATATATTAGTTCAAAAAAAATATATATTATTCATCATTATTATTCTAATCTTCATTTCCATCACGATTATACCTCGGCTTCATTTCCTCCATGCATTAGCTTCAGTTCTTTGTTGTAGTTAGCCTTGAGAAAGCAATTTCAAATTTTTCTCTTCCATGTCCAGATGTGTTGAATCTTGATATTCTTCATATTCGACTAGAAATTCATCAGAGCGACATTTGAAATGAGAACTTGTGAATCGCGATTTGAAAATACCAAAAATTCTCTCGATCACATTTCTTATGCATGGCAAAGATTGAATAATTGCATTTCTGGGGTGACGACCTTGACAACCAAAATCTTTTAGATGATATCGAACACCACGTAATGGGAATTGACTTCGATTATATATTATTGCTAACTTAACGGTGTCCAATATACTATAATTTTTAAAGAAATGACATAATTTTAAAATAAAGAGATGTAATATTTTTCACGATAGTGGTAAAGAATCTGTGATGCTTATCGAAGAACATAGTTACGAAGAGCAGGAAGATGGACAGCTTTTCGATTTTTCTTGATTTTATTTCGTCTAAAGAAGAGCAGGAAGATGGACAGCTTTTCGATTTTGTAAACTGTGAGGCTGTGTAGGATTTTGTGGTTCGAAATACAGTAAGAATGTCTTTTTTTTCTGTACTTTTCTGGGCTGTGATAGCCATGAACCAGTTTTATAGTGTAAAATTCTGAAATAATAAAAACTTTTATAATGTTTTTGTGTTGTATATCTTTTTGTTTCAAATAACAAGTGCTTTCGAAGGAGACTAATGCAGTAGGTTAGTAGTTGAAATTTTGTTAGAAGAACAACAAAGTTTTTTTTTTCTTCTCTTTCAGAGTCTTCTGAAAAAATCCGTTGAAATCACTAGTTTGTAGATTTATTTATATTTTTGAAGGAGAATCCAACGAAATGTATAGAGTATTAAAATTCATAAATTGTTGAATACCTAAAGATTTCTAAAGACTTTTTAAAATTCGTATTGAATACCTCAAAATTTTGAAAGACTTTTAAAAATCTGGATTGAATACTCCATATTTTAAAATTCCAAAAAAATCCAACATAATCTCAATTGAATACACCCCATTAATCTAATCTAATGTATAAATTTTGTTTTTATTTTTAAAATATATTAATGAATTGTCATTAATATATTTTAAAGATAAAATCTTCAATGCAATTAAATATATAGATACACTTGAATTTTAATGCTCAATTTACTCTCAATTTAATCTTTTGAACAATAAAATTGATCAATTCTATATCACTAATATATATATATATATATATAATCAAATATTTATGAATATTGAATTAGAATACATAATATTGTATTTATATTTAAATATTTATGAATCAAAAAATTATTTACATTTGACTTTGAAGAATATCAAAACAAATAAAAATCATTTAATTAATTGTTTACAAATTTACACCCAACCAATGACCTCTCTTTCACATGAAAGTAATACCCTGTACTTTAAAACTTGGACGCAGGGACGGACCCTAGACTCAAGATTTAGGGGGGGCAAAAAATTTTAATGATTCAAAACACTAATATATATATATATATATATATAATATTTGTGTATATTATATTTAAGTTAAAAGACATTAGTATCACTTATCAAATACATCAATATGTCGTTTAGTAAGAAATAATGACGTTTAGTTACAAGAAAAAAAAATTGTGTTGTGACGACGTTTAGTTACAAGAAAAAAAATTTATGTTGTGACGTCTTCTAATATTGCATGATAATTGAAAAAATTAACACTCAAAATATATATAAAAAAATGAATCTTTTATTTTTTTTTAATTAATGTGATGTAAAATTAAAAAAAGTGAATAATTAAACTATCAATTATAATTTTTTCGATTATCAATCCTTTTTTTAAGGGGCTAATTTTTTTATTTATATAATACCACAATACATCATCAGTTGATTGCAAACATGGTAAAAAAATACTAAAATAAAATATAAAAAGTGATCAATTAAACATGTAAAATATAATTCATTTTAGACCGATTTTACAATTAAAATAGTGCAAAACAATTGTTTTTATATACAAATATCAAAAGTGCAATAATTATTTTAAGACAATTTTTACAATAAATTTACTATTAACATGATTTATTAAATTAATATATCATCAATTTTACTTAATTTTTAAAAAAAAATTAAAATATATAAATATAGAGGTAGGTGGGTGGGTGGGGGTTATTAACTTAGATCCGCTCCTAATTGAACGGTAAATGTCTTTAAAATAATAAATTAATGTGTTTCATTCTATAATTCATACAATTTAATACTTTTAAATATAAATGTACAAATTCATATATTTTATATATAAACAATCAATATTCCTTAAAACTCGTAAAAGTGTAAAACATTTGGACCAAAATTAAAAAAAATCAACTTAATGGACTAGAAACTTTAACCCATATATTAAAAGTTGTAAAATATGAAATGATATACTAAAATAAAATAGAAACTCGTGTCAAGAAGAAATATTTGTGTATCAATTCATCGAGATCATCGATCATTTCAATTAGAAAGATTTTTTTTAATAAAAAAAATATTTCTAGTGATTCCTTGTACGTCTTCTAAGATCGGCTAGAATAAAGCGATAGCTAAAAGGATTCATAGATCTCTCGGTTCGAGAAATCAAGATAAGTGATGCGGCCTAAAATCGTCAGTTCGTAAGAAGTCGACACGTGTATAGAGGATAGGATTGATGAGAGGATATGAACTTAAAGAGGATTCCTCAGAATAGAGAATCGCATCCGGGTGTCCCTCCGGAGGGAGCTTCACCCAAGGACCTCAGGGGAAAGATATCAGGAAGACCTGGCCCTGAGGGGAATTAGTTGGCCGAAAGTTTAGGAGAGGTTCCATATAAAACGGGATAAGATTGGATAGAGGAAGACTCATTCTTCCTCTACTCAGTGGCTGAAATCTAGAGGAGGAAGTGGTTGCGTCTTTTCAGGGATTGGGAGTTCAAAGGCAGGGGGACTAATTCAAAGAGAGAAAAGGTGGCAGATCCGAGATAAGGGGAAAACCTAACTTCCCCTCAGGTAGAATTCCTCTATAAATAGGCAAGCTTAGGTACATTTACGTTTGACGATCTCTAACATCATTTTTACACACTAAGTCTTTTACTTGATACTCATATACCTCTTGAGGATCTCTTTGACGATCAGAGGACTCTCTAGTCCTTACCTAATACGAAAATATGCTTACTGACTTAAGCATCAGAGTGTCCGCGCCGGACTCCCCTCCGGCGTATTTTTTGCAGGTTCTCGAGAGGCTAATTCCAAGAAGACATTACATTCGAGGATTATTCATACTAGAGCGAAATCCCGGATATTTAATCCACGGGATATACAATCTGACCGTGCAAGTTATTGCACAACAACTGGCGCCGTCTGTGGGAACGTCTAAGGGATCTTCTCACGATTTTTTATCTGTTTGAACTATGGGCGGAGGAAATAACACAATCACGCCTACTCTAGGAAAGTTCGGGAAAATAACTTGTATTCGTCTCTTCAGGGGCAAATCCGTCCCCCGCACCTGTAAAAGGTCAGAACCTGATGGAAGAGGCTCGAGACACCCCTATCTCTACAGGGGGTGATATTGTTGGCACGTCTGGAGCCCTCGGGAGTGGACCTGGCAAGGAGATACCTCCCGCCGCTGTAGGGGATGACAACATTCGTGCCCCTCCACGAGCAGTAGAGTATTCAGGACCCCGAGGTCCAGAATCCAAACTTGGTGATATGATATGAGTTACCTAGACGTAGTTGTTTAGAGCATAAAACCTCGAAGCACATGAGCATTTGCTAAGGCTTCAGAAATGATTGATTTGAGAAATGCTAAGGTGATTACTTAGGAGAATTTCGTGATTGAATCGAGAGAATGATCGAGAATTTAGGCATGGTTAAGAACATGTTTTTGATTAGTGATGAGTCAAATTTTTTCTAAATTATGTTAAAATGTATGTTTATCTTTGATGAATATTTGAAGATTTTATGAGATGTGATGAAAACATTTTGAGATTTTTGGAAATTTGTATGAGCACATATTTCCTAACAATTTAAGATATGATTCATAAGCATACTTTGAGCATTCTGAAACGCGTGAGCGTTAACCACCCTGAGTAGTCGGATGGCTAAGTTTGAAAATTAGGAGTGATGAAATGATGAATGATCTATAGATCACTGAGCATATATGAGATATGAGAATTCAAAAGTGAGAAACACTTAAAGGCCACGAGGCCAAGGGAAGCTAGAAAGTCCCTCGCCCTACTTGAGATCCAAGTGGATTACTTAATTTACAAAGGTTTAATGAGATTAATACCTTGAAATGAGAGTGAGAAACACTCAGAGTCCACGAGGCCGAGGAGAGCTAGAGAGCTCCTCACCCTACTCGAGATCCAAGTGGATTACTTAATTTACAAAGGTTTAATGAGATTAATACCTTAAAATGAGAGTGAGAAACACTCAGAGGCCACGAGGCCGAGGAGAGCTAGAGAGCTCCTCACCTACTCTAAATCCAAGCGGATTACTTGAACTTGAAAGGTCTTTATATGATCAACACCTTGAAAGGAGAGTGAGAAACACTCAGAGGCCACGAGGCCGAGGAGAGCTAGAGAGTTCCTCACCCTACTCTAAATTCAAGCGGATTACTTGAACTTGAAAGGTCTTGATATGATCAACACCTTAAAATGAGAGTGAGAAACACTCAGAGGCCACGAGGCCAAGGAGAGCTAGAGAGCTCCTCGCCCTACTCTAAATCCAAGCGGATTACTTGAACTTGAAAGGTCTTGATATGATCAACACCTTTAATTGAGAGTGAGAAACACTTAAGAGTAATGAGGTTCAAGGTATGAACCACATTGTTTGATAAGCCAGGATGTGGCTGAAATTTTTTACTTGAGAGCTCGAGAGGTTCAAGATATGAACCATACCTTTCTAAGTAGCCACGATATGGCTGAATCCTTTGAAATATCAAGTGATGAAACACTTGAGAGATCATAAGGTTCAAAAGATGAACCACACTCTTCAACGAGTCTTGATGAAGTTGAATGATGGAGCATTAGGTGTTGAACATCGGAAAGCCTATGAGATTTAGGATACGAAGTACATTACGGGATAAATTATGATACAACCGAAATTTCAAAAAAGGTTCTAAAGCAAATAGCGCATGGGAAAAGTGCTAGAGCTCATAAGGATTGAGACGAATGAAGATTATGAAAGATTGACGATCCAGAGAAATGAGAACTCCACCCATGAGAGGCTTCGAGGCTAGGGGGAGTGGGCGTCATATTGATACCTTAACCTTATTCCGAGAAATATAAAGAATTTTATTTGCAGAACATAGAAAGAGATTGTTAGAGCTTGAGAATGGAAAATTTGAAAATAAGAAGTTATGATTTGAGAGGCAAACATGAAGCATAAAAGAAAAATTATATATAGAAGAGAGCTAGAGAGCTCCTCACCATACTTGAGACCCAAATGGATTACTTAAAAACAAAAGAAATATTTTACGAATCAAAATCTTCTAAGAATGAGAGTGAGAGACACTCGGAGGCCTAGAGGCCGAGGAGAGCTCCTCACCATACTTGAGACCCAAATGGGTTACTTAAAAACGAAAGAAAGATTTTATGAACCAAAATATTTTGCTAAGAAAAGCTGGAGGGTTACTCCTCTAGCCCGAAACCCAAGAGAATTACTTCCCAAGAACTAAGATCTCTGGGGAACAGAAGGAAAAGATATGCAGAGGCCTAGAGGCCGAGGAAAACCCCCCGATCTACTTAAAACTCGAGGCGGTTCCTCAGAATGGAGAAAGATTCCTTGAATCTTTCGAGAGACTGCTTGAAGGTTAAGTGGACCATATTCGAAGGTTGTGTGACCAGGAGAAAGTAATAATGATGCAGCCCATAAGACCAAGAGGGGGGAGTTTCCGAGGAGAGAAGATGTGAAATGAGGATGCGAAATGCGGAGAAGTGAGCAGAAAGGGGCTAGAATCGAGGCTTTCCCTCGGGAAAGTAGCAGGAAAGAGAAAATCGTATTTGAGTGGGGCCCAGACGCGGAAGTCAAGGCGTTTTTCTGGAGTTTGGGCGGGAAAACTCATGGAGGGAAATACTTCCGAAACTTTCCTCCGAATTGAAGTTAAAACACGTCTCTCCGGAAATATCCTTTATGCCAGATTCCCTTGAATTTCTTACTCTCACAAAGATATGATCACTTTATGAGAGTAGGGGGGAGTAGATGATGCGGCCTAAAATCGTCATTTCGTAAAAAGTCGACACGTGTATAGAGGATAGGATTGATGAGAGGATATGAACTTAAAAAGGATTCCTCAAAATAGAGAATCGCATCCGGGTGTCCCTCCGGAGGGAGCTTCACCCAAGGATCTCAGGGGAAAGATATCAGGAAGACCTGGCCCTGAGGGGAATTAGTTGGCCGAAAGTTTAGGAGAGGTTCCATATAAAACGGGATAAGATTGGATAGAGGAAGACTCATTCTTCCTCTACTCAGCGGCTGAAATCTAGAGGAGGAAGTGGTTGCGTCTTTTCAGGGATTGGGAGTTCAAAGGTAGGGGGACTAATTCAAAGAGAGAAAAGGTGGCAGATCCGAGATAAGGGGAAAACCTAACTTCCCCTCAGGTAGAATTCCTCTATAAATAGGCAAGCTTAGGTACATTTACGTTTGACGATCTCTAACATCATTTTTACACACTAAGTCTTTTACTTGATACTCATATACCTCTTGAGGATCTCTTTGACGATCAGAGAACTCTCTAGTCCTTACCTAATACGAAAATACGCTTACTGACATAAGCATCGAAGTGTCCGCGCCGGAATCCCCTCCGACGTATTTTTTGCAGGTTCTCGAGAGGCTAATTCCAAGAAGACATTACATTCGAGGATCATTCATACTAGAGCGAAATCCTGGATATTTAATCCACGGGATATACAATCTGACCGTGCAAGTTATTGCACAACAATAAGAGAATCGAACCATTACTTCTGACTCTTTTTCAGGATGGGGTGATTCACAATGGATCATAGGGAGGGCAGGGAGAACCATTTTGAATTAAAATTTTATTATCATAAAAATACACAGTACATACTAAAATATTTAATACTCCTTTCATCCTTTTATTATCTACTATCTACTTGATCTACTTTATTTTCCTACTATTCTATGACTCTTTTCTTTAAATGAAATCTTCTTCTAGAAGGCACTATCACCAATCACCACCATCGATCGTCGTCACTGCCACACCATCGTCATGTTGTTTGTTGTCGCCTTCGTTCTCGTAACTTCGGTTTTTTCTTTAATTTTTTTAGTTCGGGCCAAAAGTTCGATCTTTTCAAAAGACGTTGTTCTTACGATTTTCGATTGGAAGACCATCCATTGACCAATTTTTCTATTTTGTTTTTTAGGTTCTTGTTTGTTGTTAATTTTCTATTTTCGTTCTTTTATATTTTAACTTGTACTCTTTAGGTGTTTATGTTTTTATGCTTCATTGCTCTCTCTGTCTTCTTGGTAAGACTTTTCACATTTAGTGCAATTTCCCTCTCTTTCCACGTCTGGTGAGGTGTTCCTTTTTATAATTACTCTCAATATATATTTTTAAGTTAAACCTCTATAAATTAATAACCTTGGGACCATGAAATTTTATTAATTTAGAGAGGTATTAATTTATGGATAAATTAATATTTTATTAATTAAAAGAGAGTCTTTTTAAATTCAATAAATTTAGTACATATGTATTTAAAAATAAATGAGTTTATATATGTTTCATTGATTATATTCATGTATCAACCAATTCTTTTTAACTAATTCATGAATATAATATTATGCATCAATTCATTGGAATTATTTAAATATACATTTATACATTAATTCGTTGCACTTAAATTATTATTATAGTCAATTTAATATATTCATGCATGATGAATGAAACATATACTCCATAAATCTCAGTATAGAAATAAAATAATTCAACACTCAGTCATGTCTTCTCATTTAAAAGACATCGCAAAATCATCCATTAATAATCAAATGCGTAAAACATTATGTGAGTATAAGAGATCGAGATCATCCCACATGCACTCAAAAAGATTTACAAGAGTTTGGGTTGATGAAAAAGATTTAGTATAAGAGAGACCATGTCATAATATTTATAATTGTACTAATATTTATGAATTATTAATTTAGAGTTTTAATGGTACCTAATATTTGTAAAGGAATTTTTCAAAAAATTATTATCTTATTATCTTATCGAATTTGATGTTTTTTTACAAAGGCCCAAATCGGGACCGGAAGATTTTATTATTTTAGAGAGTTTATTAATTTATAGAGGTTTTACTATATATATATATATATATATATATATATATATATATATATATATATATATTCTCATTTGAATCCACCATCTATTTTTAAAATTTTCTCTCTGCGGATCTCCAAATTTCTTCGACTTACCTTTTTTTTTTTCATTTTATAAGAATTTTCAATTTTTTTATTATTTATTTTCTCTCACTCGTCTAATTCTAATTTTTTTTTGTTTCCACCTTTTCATTTCCTTCTCTATTTCTATCTATTCTTTTTATTAATTATTAAAAAAATAAAAAATTTAAAAAATATATTAAATTTTAATAAGTAAATATTTTTAAATATTACATTAAAATTAATAATACACAATTTTATTCATTCTCGTGTATTACGCAGTTTTGTACTACAAATATATATACTCTTCTCGCAGGGCGGAACCAGGCACACCCTGGGGTGACTCTGGCACCTCTACGTTTTTTTATTTATTTTTATATTATATATTAGTTATTAAATTAGTTTATAAATTAATTGATTTGGTTTGAATCAGCTTTTAAAAGGCTTATTTTCTTAATTAGTCCAAATATTATTAAAATATATTTTAATTATACAAAAAAAAAAAATTAAAGACGATTACCATATATTTCAATTGATAAATTATTGTGTACAATTGAATTTAAAGTAATTTTAATATATTCTCAATTGTTCAATTGAATTTTTGACTCCTTGCATTAAAATCAAGTTAAAATAGTGGTCCAATTGCACCATACAATGTAAATGTGAGTGATTTCAATTTCTTATATTTTAATTATTGAAATTAGGGATTATAATTTATTTTTCACCCGTTAAGTTTATTTTTCTCGTCTTAACAAGATTAAAAAACAAGTAGCATAAAAACACATATACAATTCTTCAATACTTCAAATTCTTCTCAATTTTTTTTATTTATCATTAATTATTTTTTTCCATTTTCAGTTCATATGATTATAGGGGTTTGTTGCGTCAAGAAGTGGCGAGGTATGATATCGAATCCAATAGTTTAGATTAAGGCTTTTTCGAACTTGAATTATCACTTTTGGATAAGCTTCCTTGTGAATAACCCTCTTCTAAGCTCCCAAAGACCTGCAAAAACACGCCGGAGAGTATCTCCCTGTACAAGTCATCAATATATCTTTTTTAAGGCTTTTTTCAACCGTAAAAATTGTTGGAATCAAACCCTGAAAAGGGCGTCATATAGCGTCAGAAAAGTGTCATCAATCGCATTTACTGGAGGCTTTTCTTAACCTTCAAAAATAATAATCATTGAAATCAAACTTCAAGAAGCGTAGTATAACGCTCCAAAAAAATTATACCCCTCAGAACCCTTGAGCACTGGGGAGCGCAGAACTCTTCGAAATTTCCTCTCATCTTCTTCATAACCTCTCTTGTTTTTTTTCTCTTCATATACCTTTCTTTTATATATGTATGTACTTGTTTGGAGTCTGATAGTTTTAACAACTTAGCACGACCCCTACTCCCCCAGGCCTTAAAACCTATCATGAGTGGAGCTCTCACTTTTTTACGTTCTCAGTCTTGCATATTCATTATTCCCCCAGGGTCCTTATGAATTCTAGCAACCCTCCAACGTGTTAGTTGGCACTTATCAGAAACTCTCAGCCATATCCTGGCTTAATATGATTTAGATCTTAAACCTCTCGTACTCATATGACCAATGAGGTCCATGTCTAAAACCTCTCAAATTCTCAAGGATTCCAGCCATATTATGGCTATTCCAATAATGTGGTTCATATATTGAATCTCAAAACCTCTTGAGTGTTTCTCACTTAATAATCTGGTCACATGGCTTCAAATTAAGCTCATCATTAAACTTCAGAATTGTGAGGGGATCTCTAACTCCCCTCGGCCTCGTCGCCTCAAATCAAGTTCATCCTTGGACCTCAGAGTTGTGAGGGGCTCTATAACTCCCCTCGGCCTCGTAGCCTCATGTCAAGTTCATCATTAAACCTCATAATTGTGAGGGACTCTCTAACTCCCTTCGGCCTTGTGGCCTCACGTCAAGTTCATCATTAAATCCTAGAATTATGAGGGGCTCTATAACTCCCCTCGGCCTCGTAGCCTCACGTCAAGTTCATCATTAAACCTCAGAATTGTAAGGGGCTCTCTAACTCCCCCTCGGCCTTGTGGCCTCAAATCAAGTTCATCATTGAACCTCAAAATTGTGAGGGGCTCTATAACTCCCCTCGGCCTCGTGGCCTCAAATCAAGTTCATCATTGAACCTCATAATTGTGAGGGGCTCTCTAATTCCCCTCGGCCTCGTGGCCTCAAATCAAGTTCATCATTGAACCTCGGAATCTTTCAAGTGTTTCATCACTTGATATTTCAAAGAATTTAGCCATATCGTGGCTATTCAAGTTTAAATAATCCACTTGGATCCCGAGTAGGGTGAGGGACTCTCTAGATTCCATCGACCTCGTGGCCTCTAGTTTTTGATCTCGTGGTTTGGCCTCGTGACCTCATTTTTCACCTCGTAGTCTGGCCTTGTGGCCTCATTTGTTTACCTCGTGGTCTGGCCTCGTGGTCTTAAATTTGGAATGGTCATCAAGACCTCAATTATTAATCATGCATCATTAAAATGCTCTAAGCTCTTAGGAAATGTTCATATGCTTCGAGGATTTATGCTCTCTAAACAACAAAATCGAAAGTAAAAAGTAAAGTATACACTTTTCACTTACTTGGCTTCATAGCCACATCTCAGAGGTGGCAGGCGTAGACCCTTCATCACCCCCCCCCCCCCCCCAAGCATTGAAGTGTAAGGCATTTGCAAGTTCCTCAATCCTTATCGAGGTTCGGGTCTAGTGACCTTCAATCTTCAATTTTTGGACATCCAACACTCATCATGGGCGTGGAGAGGTCCTCGTACAAAATTCATGGCTTTTGGGTCGTCGAGCTTTTCTTGTAAATTTTGTCCTATTTTCTCAATTCAATCATGGTTATCACAACCTAAAACATTATAAATACTCAAAATACTTAGCTTTATTGTTAGAAGTTCGGAACTTCAATTTCTTAGCGAACTAGATCTCCTACCCCTGAGGGTTAATCAACACAATACCAGCTCCACATCCAGTCATGGACACAGAGCCATCCACAAATATCTTTTGTTATTAGATCTCGTCAAGCCTGGTGATTTCTTGGATGAAATCCGACAAGCCTTGAGTAGTGCTGTTATTCGAACCGAGCCTTAACGAGACTCGGCTCGGCTCGACTCGTTAAGGCTCGACTTGTGGAGGTTAATGAGCCGAGCTCGAGTAGTATTAAAGCTCGATTACTTAACGAGCCTAGCTCGGCTCGACTCGCAAGGTACTCGGTAAAGCTCGAAACTCGAATGGGTAATTTTGTAAATTCCACAAATTAGGTCAATAACCCATTCACCCTCAATTCTCAAAACTCCAATTCTAATTCTACCTCTTTTGCTTTCACACACAGACGCACAAAACTCACTCCTCATTGTCTTCAACCTCACACACCACGCCGTGACACAACCGCTCCTCAACCTCACACTCACTCCCCAACCGGCCAGCCGCCGCACGCCGCAGCCGCTGCGCCGCAACCCTCCAGCCGCAGTCGCCGTGTCGCAATTCCGAAGCCCTAACCATAGTCAAAGCACTCATTTCCCTACTTCAATTTCTTAGGGATACACCAACTCCTTGATTTGCATACTGGTAAGTATTTTTTTTTTCTCCATAGTTTATGTTCTACTTTCTAACACTCTGTTCCATAAGATTTATTTGCTAATCGCAGTACAATGTCAACTCTTTTTCGAAATCAAATTGTTTCAATTGTAATAGAGCATATTAATCTTAATATGGATTCAAGTGAAAATGAAATAGCAACTGAAAGAAATTCTCACCGAGTGGGGTTTGCGAGTTATCACCGATCATTTTGAAGCTAAGTGGCGAAGTTTTACTCCGAGGCATTATTTTTGACTTGATTTATCAAAAAAGATCGAGGAATGAACTTTTATTACTTTTTCCCCAAACAATTTTAAATTTATTTGGTTTCTAATTCATTCGGTGGGTATGCAGCTTTGGTGGGGTGGGTATCTAATTTACATTGGGTACTGGGTAACATAGTTTCAGTGGGATGGGTACTGAGTATGCCCTTTGCTTCATATAATATTGAATTACTATGTTGGAGTATTGTTTATAATTACTGATGGTGGAATATTGTGATAGGTAGCATGGGTTTCTTTTGCTTATTGTTTATAATTTCTAATTTATTCTTTTACTGATGTAGTGATGTGAATATGGTGATGGAGTATAGATAGATTCATACTCAAATGTTGGTATGGATCAAATTAATGAAGAGTTTGAGATTGAAGAAAATGTAGATGTGATAAGCTAGAAAAAGCTCCAAACAACAAATGACCAACTCAATGAAGTAGGAGGGAAAAAAGAAGGCAATGAAGAAGTTGAACTCTCATTTTTATTTATTGTAAATTCCATATATCTTATTTATAGTTTACATATAATGACTCTCATTTTTTTAATTTTTTGTAGGAATCATTGGATGTTGTTGAATCATCTACATCGACTTATCAAGAAATTGAACTCCCTAATCAAGATTGAAGAATGAATTTGTTGGACGTTTTGAATGTTTTAGTTGTTGATTGAAGAAATGTAAACCTTTTTTTTTTTTCCGATAGATTGATGTTGCTTTCATATTTTAGTTGTACTTGCATATGTACTTTTGAAGTATGGATTTGTTTTGATATTTGTACTACCTTTTACATTGTGTTGATGAAATTGATATAATATTTTGGTTAAATATGCATTTTTATAGGAATTTTAATATTTTAGTTAAATATGTGTGTTTACAGAATTTCGAGCTCGAGTTCGAGCTTTGTCGAGCTCAACTCATTTTGTTCAAAGAGCCGAGCTCGAGTTCGAGCTTTGTCGAGCTTAATAAAAAAAATATACGAGCCGAACCGAGCTCGAGCTCGAGTTTAAAAAAAGAAAAATCGAGTCGAGTCGAGTCACATAGTAAACTCGATAACGTTATCGAGCGAGCTCGAGCCTAACTCGAAATATGTTCGAGCCGAACTCGAACCTTAGGTACTCGGGCTCGCTCGGCTCGAATAACAGCTCTAGCCTTGAGCTTTGATAGCCTTCCAGGGCTCAAAATAAACATTGCACTCTTATAATTATTTGGTTCATTTGACCATTTGTCTAGATAAATCTTCAAGCTATCATCAGCACAGCCAAGGCAGTGTTCTCAGCTTTTGAACATCATATCTAAGCACCCTTGGGAGGGTTTGGTTAGCTTCAACAGCTGGGCTCGGTGGAGCTTCAACTTCTCAAATGCCTTCTAACATTATTCATCCTACTCGAATCTGGATCTTGGACCTTGGGGTCGTGGATACTCATTTCATCACTTCTTATTTGGATTTTGGACCTCAGGGTCCTAGATACTCGTTTCATCTCTTCCTTAATTTTGTAGCATTACTCAGCCACTTCAAGCATAAGATCTTGTAAAAAGGTCAGTCATCACGCTCATCTCTCAAAGTCTGGGTCTTAGACCCCATAACTCAGCTTCCGGGCAGCAATTCTCCAAATCCCAGTCTCAAACTCTGTCCTCTCGAGTTTTTTGGAATGTAGCAATCTGATCTCCAGTGCTTCGCATGATGAAGTTGGCTTCATAACCAGTCGGGTAATCTCCATTTTCGTCTTAGCGTCTTAACCATCAATTTCCTGACTATCGAGACATAAAAATCACAACTAATATGAATTTACTTGTTACCTTAATATTCATCTTCAGAGTTGCACATATCTCTCGTATATCTACAGTTCCTCGAGTAGGTTGAGGTTTAACATTAGTTTACCATCTCAAACTAGAAGTCAAATCCTCCTCTATGAGTTATCGCTCGCAAATCTGACCTGCATGACCTTAATTTCACATGGTCTTTTCCTGAATCTCCAGCCTCTCAATGTTGTTTGACTTCGCTCTTTAGGATCTCAAGTCTAGAGGTTTCGCCTCCAAGTCTCAAAATTCTCTTCACGTCCTTCAAAATGGTGAACCATCCAGAGGTACGAAGACATGGATAAATCTAACTTCAGAGCAATCTGGGGGTCCTCCAAGGCTCCCCTGAACTCAGTCTTTATTCTCTTCTGTAATCATGCACTCTCGAGCTCCTCAAGCACCTCCAATAGTTAAGGGATAAATCTCACGTCTTAGATCTATTTTTCCACAGACGGCGCCAGTTGTTGCGTCAAAAAGTGACGAGGTATGATATCGAATCCAATAGTTTGGATTAAGGCTTTTTCGAGCTTGAATTATCACTTCTGGATAAGCTTCCTTGCGAATAACCCTCTTCCAAGCTCCCAAAGACCTGCAAAAACACGCCGGAGAGGATTCTGGCGTGGAATCTCCGACGCTCAAGTCAGATATGCTCTCGGGAGAATCAAAGAGGAACTTCCCTACGGATGGAGGCGGAGTTCTCGCAAGAATGGTGTAATTTCAAGGTGTTTTGTGTATTATTTCGTGTCAAGAATGTAAAAAACTGTTGTATTGATAATAATGATCATATATCCTGTATTGAATCACTTAAGGCTGCTTAAAAAACGTACCTTGGGGAAAATGTAGGTTTTCCCCCTTTCTCTCAATCACTTCCCCCTAGAATCGGTCTAGAGACCTATCTTCCTCATTCCAGCCGACATCCATAGATTTTCGGCCTCAATTATTATCTCCTAGCTTTGACTTTCTTCCTAAATCGGAGGTCTCTCTTTGAATAAGACTTAATCCACTTGACCTTGTATTTGGGTCGAGAATATGAGCTGAGAGCTATCCCTGGGCTTGGGCCGGGGATATGGGTCGAGGGTTAGCCCTGGGCTTGGGCCACGGATATGGGTCGAGGGTTAGGCATGTTTCTTCCATTCATTTCTCAAGGGGGCTCAGGCCCACTTCCTTTGTTATTATCAAGTTGGGCCACTTCATGAACCTATTCTCAATACAATTGGGCTCATAAGAGACCTGTTGGGTTATTTACAAAACATATAATTAAGGGTGTATTAATTATCTCATAAAATGAATATAAATACTTAGTGAGGATAACTAATCGTTTATCCATGTGTAGTCACCTCATAGGGCGACATATTTTGGCCGCATCAAGTTTAAAATTAATTTATGTATTTCGATATATTTAGCCGTGATAATGATATAAATATGGAATACTTTAATTTTATTAACGAACATATAATAACGGTGAATAATATTCTATTGGCTCTCCTCACCCACCAATCTTGGGTCTGCCTTGTCTTCTCGTTCCTTAGAAATGTTTACAGTTTTCTTTTTTATTCGTCACAACACATCGTTATGTTTTCTTATTTAACAAAATTCATTATTTCTCTCTACATTTTTTTTATATATATTTCTACCTTAATTATTCACTATATATTTAATATTATATTTTTAATCTCATATATATAAAAATAATTTGTATAAGAGCTATTGAGCTAGCATGCATGCCATGTGAGTTGTCAAGAAATTAAGGAAAGGGGTTACGCGTGTGATACATGCAGTTTACAAGCCTGCCAACTCCAAACAAACCCCATTAATTCTTCTATTTTTTCTATTTACATTATTACCCTTACTTTATAAAATATTTTCATTTGTTCAGTGTGTAAATTATTTATTAATCTACATAAATTCTTGTTAATTTCAAATGTACTATAAATCTCTTTTTTATTTTTTCTCAAAACTTGTACTATAAATCTCTAAAAATTTAAATCAGAAGGATGATTTCAAATCCATAAAAAAATCAAACGACCCCCAATCAGTTTCTCCACTATAATTTAAATCAGAAGGAGTATTTTTTTTTTTTTAAAGGACTTGATTTTGAAATCTCCATTCCAAATTTGAACATAAGATGTCACTATTAAAAAAAATCTTTTTTTAGAATCAATCATTATTAATTCGTAGATTTTAATTTAAAATGTTTATTATTTTACCAATGTTTTTATATTTCTCTATAAATTACCTCTATATGTAATTATTGTATTCTTAAAAAAAAAAAAAAAACTTTTTTATACACATTATTTCATGATAATATAAGTTTGATAAAAAATTGTGTGAAAACGTTACAGATCCTTTTAATTCATATTCTACATTTTAAAATTGGACAATCCATTTTTTTTCAAATTTTATGTTTATAAAAAATGTGACAATGTTTAAATAAAAATTGATAATGTTTTTAACAAAAGTGATAGTATTACCGATCTCAATTCGTGACCAACTCAATTTATTCCTTATTTTCTTTTATTTTTATAAATTTCTTTTTCTTTTTTCTCATTTTTCCTCCCTCCTTCATAATCATAATGGTTAAGGTAAATTTGTAAGAATAATTTGCTTGATTAACATAATTTTCAAACTAGAAGAAAATTTTGTGCAAACATTTTCAAAATCATGAGGTTCTTAGCTCAATTAATCCTAAATTATTTTGATGAGACATTTTTGTTTCAAAATAATTTAGAGGAAGGGTAAAAAGGGCATAACGAGCAATATTTCACCTTCAGTTGGTGTGTTCACACACATATATATGCCACCACCTCTCTATGTTGTCCCACCATCACCATTTCTCTCACTTGTGTTCTGTGGCGGAAAAACAACTCCATTTTCACTCAAACAAAATGGCCTTCAAGCTCAATGCCATTAACCTTCAATCACCTAAATCCCCTTCGTTTGCTCTTCCGCAAATGGCCAGCCTCAGATCTCCTAAATTTGTCGTGGCTTCCACTCTCCGCTCTGCTTCCAAGTAACTTCTAATGTCCTTTTCGAATGTGTGAAATTTGGTATTTGCATCACTGATTTCGTGTATTTATTTCTGTATCTAATTCCGCTATTGTTGTTGGTATGTACGAGTAGTGTACAAGTTGATTTTGTTTATTTCTGTTGTTTACTGCTGTATTGCTTTCGGATTCATATTCGCAGAATTTCGCCATTAAAGAGTTTTCTGCTTCCACTAATTTCCTTTTCGAATGTGTGAAATTTGGTATTTGCCTCAACTGATTTGGTGTATTTATTTTTGTATCTAATTCTGCTATTGTTGTTGGTATCAAATTCTGTTTTATTATACGAGTAGCGTACAAGTTGATTTTGTTTAATTCTGTTGTTTACTGCTGTTTTTCAATTTTCTTCATATTCGCGGAATTTCGCCATTAACGTGTTTTCTGTTTTCTGCTTCCAAGTAACTTCTAATTTCCTTTTCGAATGTGTGAAATTTGGTATTTGCCTCACTGATTTGGTGTATTTATTTGTGTAGCTAATTCTGCTATTGTTGTTAGTATCAAATTCTGTTTTATTATACGAGTAGCGTACAAGTTGATTTTGTTTAATTATGTTGTTTTCAGCTCTATTGCTTTCTGATTCATATTCGCTGAATTTAATTTCGCCATTAACGAGTTTTTTCTGTTTTAGAATTTTAGAATTTTTCTAATTAAAATGAAGAGAACAAGTGGTAGTTTGGCGGTGGAGGTTCCTGCAATATTAAGAATTCTTAATTTCGCCAATGATTATTCCTAAATGTTGCTTTCTTTATAGGTTTGATTATTTTGACTATGGAGAAAGGGTGCTTTTTCCGTTCAATTTTCTCTCCCTCTCTCTCTCCACATTTAAATTTTCTCTCTCCATTCCCCTGAATTAGTTACGAGTTTTCTCACTATTTCACTTTCAAGGTTGTATAACTTTTTGAGCAGTGAAGCAACTTCTCCTCTATAGATGAATGAAAATCTTCTCGGGTTAATTACAAATTAAATCACCATTCATTTATAATTTAATTTAAACCTTTACTTAGTTGCGAATAAATCACCAACTTTAAATATTGTTGCAAATTAGACTTCTTGACAACCTCATTTGTGCTCGAATCAGACGCTTTGAGATTGAGTCGGATTAAAAAATAATGTCATCTTCTTTAAGGACTGTCAAGAAGTCTAGATTGCAACCATGTTTATTGTTAGTAATTTATTTGCAATTATCTAAAAGTTTAGATTAGATTGCAAATAAGCGAAAGTTGGTGATTTAATTTGCAATTAACTCAAAATCTTCTAATAAAGTTATGAGACGTTTTCCTCCATTATTTATAATGGGATTTAAGACTCGGTGTGTTAGTTAAAGTAAATAGGGGGTTTAAACCATAAAAACAATATTTGAGGTCACAGTTTCTCTCAAAAGTCATGTGGTGATTTTCTTTTTATATCAATATTCAATAGTCATGTGGTGATTATCATTATGCTGCAATTTGACAATTTTATGATAATAACATGATTAAGGTCAATATGTTCTCAAATGATTTACCTTTGTCTATTTATCTAATTTGTACAGAGATGTTGAGACTGTGAAGAAGCCTTTTAGTCCTCCACGCGAGGTTCACGTTCAAGTCACACACTCTATGCCACCACAAAAAATCGAGATCTTCAAATCTATGGAGGACTGGGCTGAGAACAACTTACTTATTCACCTTAAGCCCGTAGAAAAAAGCTGGCAACCTCAGGATTTCTTGCCAGATCCTGCATCTGATGGATTTCGTGATCAAGTGAAGGAATTACGAGAGAGAACAAGGGAGCTCCCAGATGATTATTTTGTTGTTTTAGTCGGAGATATGATCACCGAAGAAGCCCTTCCAACATACCAAACAATGCTTAACACCTTAGATGGGGTTCGGGATGAAACGGGTGCGAGCCCAACTCCATGGGGAATTTGGACGAGGGCGTGGACTGCTGAGGAGAATAGGCACGGGGACCTTCTTAATAAGTATCTCTATCTTTCTGGAAGAGTCGATATGAGGCAAATTGAGAAGACTATACAGTATCTCATTGGCTCAGGAATGGTAAGTAGCTTCGTTTTTTCGTATCTACATTGCCATTTTTAAGGGTATGTCCGGTAACTTTTGAATTACAAGAAAATGTCATGTAACTGTAAAAAAAAAAACGTTGGTAAGAATGCCCATTGTCCGACTGAGAAATTGAAACAGCCGGTTGTGGGGCAGTTTTATCAAGAAATTTAAGTTACAAAGCATTTTTATATAATTCTAAAGTTACATGACATTTTTTTCAATTTTCCCTTTTTTTAATTCTATCCTTTGTTGCTGAAATATTTTTATCGATTGCTGTTACTTGATCTAGGCACCTGATTTCTAAACTCTGCATGCATCTGCCGTTTGGTGAAATGAGTGAAGCAATCTGAAATTTAGCCATTTTATCCAGACTGATTCCACTTTTTGAAATTAATCCTTAAATATTAAACGATTCGACAATTTCGTCCAAGAATGATTCATTCTCTGCAGGTGTTAGGTATAGGGTTGAAGACTTGAAGTATTTGGAGGAAAAATGATATAGTTTTTTCCCTGCTTTTTATAGGATTATATTTTTTTAGGCCAGTAACTTTATCCATTTTTTTGTCCATGCTGTTTCCACCTTTTGAAATCGTTCATGTAAGTTTGCCATATTCGACTTTTTCATCAAGTGACCGGCTACTAAGCGTAACCCAGCCGATCACTGGCTCACTGCATCTCATTTTTAAAAATTGGTCTGGTAAGTTTTACCATTTGCATTTTCATTTTTAGAAAATTGGTCTTGTTAGTTTGCCATATTCGACTTTTATTGAGAAATATATAAGTGATGGCTTCTTTTTGTTGAATAATCTTGTTTGAGCAACGTGTGATGTTGACTCCTCATCTCTTCTCTTCTCTAAGGATCCAAGAACCGAAAACAGCCCGTACCTTGGATTTATCTATACGTCCTTCCAAGAAAGGGCTACTTTCGTCTCCCATGGAAATACGGCCAGACTTGCCAGGGAGCATGGGGACTTTAAGCTGGCTCAAATCTGCGGTATTATCGCCTCAGATGAAAAGCGCCACGAAACTGCATACACCAAGATAGTTGAGAAGCTATTCGAAATAGACCCTGATGGAACGGTGTTGGCCTTTGCTGATATGATGAGGAAAAAGATCTCCATGCCAGCTCACTTGATGTACGATGGGCGTGATGATAACCTGTTCGAAAACTTCTCAGCTGTAGCTCAACGTCTTGGTGTCTACACAGCAAAAGACTATGCTGACATTCTTGAACACTTGGTTGGGAGATGGAATGTGGAAAATTTGACGGGATTGACTGCAGAGGGGCAGAGAGCTCAGGACTACGTGTGTGGATTGTCCCCGAGAATTAGAAAGCTAGAGGAGAGAGCTCAAGGAAGGGCGAAGCAGGCGGCAAAGATTCCGTTCAGCTGGATATATGATAGAGAGGTGCTACTCTGAACTTTGTAATTTCGTTGGCATGCTCGATCTCTTCATGGGCTTTTTCGTAATTTGGCATGGGAAGAGACATTGCACTCTGTAGATACTACCAGTTTGATTAGCCAGCCCTTTAGTTGTTTTTGGTATGTTTCCAGTATTCTGCAAGATGTTTTTGAGCCAATTTTGATTTCTGTTCCTTCAAGTATACTTGTTAGTAAGTTCTATTTGCATTGTTGTGTTTTACTCCTATTTTCTTTTCTTCTAAATAAATCTAAACTATTACAGTATATTCTATGCCTTCTGACGGATAACTATCACAAATACATACTCCCTCCCCTTTCTGGTGAAAGCTATTCGGGAGTGTTGGGCATAGAAGTTAAAAAATATGATAGAATAAGTAGATATATTAGAGGTTATGTGATTATGAGAGAAAAATATAATTAAATGTGAGAGAAGTAGTTTGTTTAAAAAATGAATGAGTATCTTTTATTGGAACGTACAGAAATGAAAGTTTAGTAGCTTTTACACACTACTTGTATTTGAAGGAATCACAGCCTGCTAAGTGCTAACATAGTCTATTAACATTCAACTTAATCCAACCTCAAAGTGAGTTTCTTGAATTTGTTTCTACTTTTAAGAACTGAGTTAACAATAAAATAAAGCATAATAATATATGGATTTTCTCTAAAATTTCCAATACAGCTTAATACAGTTTCAAATTATCAAATGACCAACAACTCTGTTGTTAGATTCACAGTACTGGGACTTGTTTTCTTCGAGTTTTGTAAATTTTTTTAAAAAAAATTCCTCGTTTTGAATTAAAACTCGATCAACTTTTCCACGTTATGATTCAAAACTCGGCGAACTAGTGTTGAATCAAAATGTGGAAAAGTTTGTCAAGTTTTTTATTAAAACGTGGAAAAGTTGGCCGAGTTTTAATTCAAAACGTGGAACTTTTTTCCGAAAAATCTCACAAAACTCGGCGAACCAGTGCGAGTTTTTGCAAAACGCAATTTTTGTAAAAAAAAAAAAAAAAACTCAAAAACAAAATACACTACACATGTACTCCCTCCGTCCAGTGATTATTTTGCACACTTTCCTTATTAGGACGTTCCAAGATTATTTGCACACTCTTAATATAGAAATACTCAACAAAATTAACACCCTCCTAACATCATTTTATTTCAAAATTGTCACTCTTTTTTTTACAAACATTTTACTTTACACCTCATCAAATCATCCAAAATACCCCTCATTTATCTTACATCACCAACCACTAAATTAACTTTTCTTAAAAAATGTGCCGGTCAAACTGTGCAAAAAATCCCGGAACAGAGGGAGTATTGAGTAGTTAATGCGAAATCGAACCATGGTGAAGAGAAATAAAAAAAAGAGGATAAGGTTACAGAAAAATTAGGACAATAAAAGGTAGATAATATAAAAGAAAAAAAAAATTAGGACCATAAGCTCACATGTCGAGCCAGAGGCCGGAGTGTCATTAAAACTTTGCATGGGAAAACCCTCCTTAGGGATAAAACACAAGTCAAGGAAAAAGGTACACTCCTCTAAAAGTCAATGTCTATAGAAAGCAGTATATAAATCATTATGCAGAAATGAGAGTAAAAAGTTCGGGGATAGCCTCTCTAGACACAATCAAGGCCAGTCTTGGCCACAACATCCGCCGCCTGATTGGCCTCTCTGAAGACGTGTGAGTATTTGATGTACATGTTCTTGTAAGAGGGGAATAGATTACAGAAAAATTAGGATTTATGAATAAGAAGGGTAATTTTAAAAAATAATAGGTGGGTGAACTCATATACGAGGAGTATTTATCCGTGGCCCAAAAAGAATCAACCTGGCCCAATTGGTCTGTCGACCAACCCAGTTTTTCGTACTAGCCATAATTTTTTTAAGGGTTGGGTATATACCCCTCCAGCTTTGTTTAATGCACTCCCCCGATGATACACGCACTCCCTCAAAAATACGTGTAAGATAGATGCACTCTCCCTAAATTACCTATTATACCCTTATCTCTTTAAATTGTATAAGATAAATACATTCTCTAAAAACCCTAATTTTTACATTTAAACGCTAATTTTTTCAAATTCCTTCTTCCCCACGCCATTCATCTTCTTCTCCATCCCTTCTCCACCCCATATCGCCGCCGCCGCCTCCCACCGCCTGCCGCCTACGTCCACCGCCGCCAGCTCGCCGTCTCACCCAACACCGCCGCCTCCTACTCCTCTTCTTCCATCGCGCGGCGCCGCCTCATCTTCTTCCATCGCGCGACGGCGGCGCCTCCTCCATCGCATCGCGCGGCGGCAGCGCCTCCTCCTCCATCGCATCGCGCGGCGCCGACGCCTCCTCCTCCATCGCGTCGGCGCCGCCATACCCCAAGAAGCAACGCTTCGTCTTCCCTTTCGTCCATCCTCCGTCGCTCGCCCGCCGCCCTAGGTATGCATTTTTTGGTCGACTCCTCCATTTTTTTTCTGTTGCTCCTCCAGCTTTTTTTTTTTTTTTGACAATATTGAGTCGACAAAAAACACTCCGATCGACTCTGGTTTGTCGACGGAAGTGTTTTTGGTCGACTCAATATTGTCGAAAATTTCAATTTTTTTTTGAAATTCTTTCGAAGAAATCCTATTGACCGGAGTGTTTTTGGTTGACAAACCAGAGTCGACCGGAGTGTGTTTGGTCGACAAACCAGTGTCGACGGAACAAATTTTGGTCGACTTTTGTTTTTCGTTTTTTTTTTTTTTTACTTTTATGTTTTTTTTTTAATTTTTTAGTGTTTATTTGGGCGGCGGCGGCCGGAGTTTGGCCGACGGCAACGGCGGCGGCGTTAGGTGGGCGACGGCTAATACCTTTCAAATTAGGGTTAGGGTTAAAATTAGGGTTAGGATTATTTTAATTTATGGAGGGTGTATGTATCTTTTTGTATTTTATTAAAGGGGTAGAATTGACATTTTACATGATTATTTAATTAATAAAAATGGAGGGGGCGTGTATTAAACAAAGATGGAGGGGTATATACCCCAACCCCTTTTTAAATCATACTATAAATTGTAGTACTCCTTTCGTCCCAACATTTTTTTCACACTTTGACTATCACGGTTTTTTAAGAAAATGGAATAAAGTGATTGGTGATGTAAGATAAATGAGGGGTATTTTAAGTGATTTGATGAGGTGCAAAGTGGATTTGATGAGGTGTAAAGTAAAATGTATGCAAAAAATGAGTGGCAATTTTGAAAATAAAATATTGGTCCCAAAGTTGAGTTAAGATTGAGTAAGCTAAGAAAGTCTAGAGGGGAGGGGTGAATAGACTTTCAAAAATCTTTCAAAATATCAGAGTTTATAATGCGGAATAGTGTTCTGAATAGTACTGTTCTTACTGAGTCAGATCAGTACTTTCAGTTTTAGAATTATACTCAACTTTTATCTAGATCTTTACTTATTAAATTCTACTGTTCTTGTTTAAACAATTATGAAACAAATATCAAACAGAAAAGTAAAGAACACAGAATTTTATAGTGGTTCGACAAATGTCTACATCCACTCTCACAACTCCAGTTGTGAAGTTTTATTAACTCTTCCTTCTTGAGTTTCTTGTGACTTAAAGTCCCAAGATTAAGACTTTGATCTTATCGATTATACCTCCAGGTATATCTTCGATCTACTAGTAATTTTCCAAGTAACTAGCACACTTGTTTTACAACAATACAAACTTAAAACTTTAAAAGTAAAACTTCTCTGTGTTAGCCTTTGAATCTTCTCTTCAAATCTGTGGCTTATCTTCTTTAATCTCCTTCAACTCTGTGAGTTCTTCTTTTGCTCTGTAGACTTAGATTACTTGTGAATGCTTTAAGATCAGTAGTCTTAGCAGTAGGAGATCACACAGTATTTATAGAACTTAGTATGACAGTTAGCAGTTTGTGAACTAACTCTCAACTAACTCTAAAACTGTTTTTGTAACTTCTTCTTGTAACCGACTTTGTAACTTCCTTCAACTTCCAAGTCAGCATATCTTCAAATATATCCAGTTACTCTTTAAATAAGTTTTCCAAACTTATTCTTCAAATTCACCAAATCAGCACAGTAACTTACTGCTCTGATTTTTACTCTTCGGATTTTTACTCTGCTGAGCCAGTCAGCACAGTAACTTAAAACTATTCAAAACTTCTTCAGATTTCTTCTAAGCTTCTCTTCAACTCTTCTTGAAGTCTTCTTATTCTGAAGTAGTCCTCTGAGTCTTTTTTAGTCTTCTGATCTTCTTCTAATCTATTCCTAATCTACTGTTCTGAACTATTACAATGCTGATTACAATAAAATACACCTTTACAAATATAAAACCTATCTATACATCAACTGAACTATATACAGATGAGTATATCTAAGTCCTATACTATAAGTTGTCTATACAATACAAAACATCAGCTTAGTTCCTAACAGTTCATATATCAGATCAGTAAACAATAAGATCAGTAAACACCTAAGATCAGTAACTTACATATAAAATCAGTAAGCATATAAGATCAGTAAGTATACAAGATCAGTAACTCAGATTCAAATACATAAGATCACTAAAATTATTCTCAGTTTCCATACTCAGATCAGTAATCTTATTTCAAATGACTCAGTTAAGATCAGTAATCTTATTCTTAATATTACTAAATAAGATCAGTAAACTTATTTTAAGTTTCTCATCAAATGACTTAGAACCACATATATTACTAACTTTAAGTTGTTTTTGGCCATCAAAACATACTTTCATCATCTAGAACATTGTTTCAAGGATTCATATCCCAACATAAAATGATGTTGGGAGGGTATTAATTTTGTGGAGTATTTCCATATTAAGAGTGTGCAAATAATTTTGGGACGTCCCAATAAAGAAAGTGTGCAAATAATCATGCGACAGGGGGAGTAATAGTTATACTTGCACATTTCTAATATAAAAATAACTTTAATATCCTCAAAACATCCTACTCCCTCCGTCCCACAGGAATTTGCACACTTTCTATATATGGATGTCCATACCAATTTGCACACTCCATAAAAGGAAATATCTTCACAACCCTCACCCTTAAAATATATTCATATTTACCCATATGTCATTACTTTTCCACACTCAATCTACTTTTTACTTTACTTTATTCATAAAAGTTTACAAAACTACCCTTCAAAACATCAATCATTACACATTTTCTTACACATTTCTTAAAATGTGTGTCGGTCAAAGGGTGCAAGTTCTTCCGGGAACGGAGGGAGTATCATATTAAAAATTGTCACTCATTTTGGACCACATTTCCCCTACACTTTCACCAATTTTTCTTTACACCCCACTTGTTCATGCCATTAAGGAAAGGGAATAATAATTATCTTTAAAGGAGTACAAACTCTAAAGAATATACAGTAGTTTATTCAAGATTTCTCTGTTATAGTATTTTTTTTTTCTCCATTAGGAAAACAATAATGTTTTCAGTGAACTATTATTTATAACACACTAATACAAAAGTTTGTTGATGAATATCCCGAGACTTGCAGAGGCACTCCTCATGGCGTTATAGCTATGTGTGTCGTGCTTTAAACCTTAACGAGTGACTTCAAGAAAAAGACGTCAAGCTTCCTCTATTTTTTCCTTCTTTCAATATCCATCTATTAAAGTGTTAAAGATGATGATACAAGGCTTAAGGCCCTTGTCAACAATGGAATTAAATACTTATTTCGCTTTGTTCATATTCCCTTCCACACAACACACGTATAAGGACATATTTTTTGTTGCATCATCACTTGGAGAACGTCCTCAGCGTCTTTCACCATTCCTTTCATGCTGTAAGCATTAACCAATATACTGAAACATTTTGCAATTGACCCTTTAATCTAACACACATCGACCAACAGTACACAAGCCCTGGATAATTGAACCATTCGCAACAACATTGGGTGAAATACCTTTGGACGTCACTTGAGGGAGGAGACGTAGAGCATCATATACCACCCAGAAAAATGTTATAAGTACTCCTCATGGCATTATAGCTACGTGTGTCGTGCTTTAAACCTTTACGAGTGACTTCAAGAAAAAGACGCCAAGCTTCCTCTATTCTTCCCTTGTTGCAATATCCATCTATTGAGGTGTTATAGATGATGATACGAGGCTTAAGGCCCTTGTTGACAATGGAATTAAATACTTATTTCGCTTTGTTCATATTCCCTTCCAAGAAGGTCTTCAGCGTCTTTCACCATTCCTTCCTTGCTGTTGTAAGCATTAACCAATATACTGAAAGTAACCATTTAATCTAACAGGACTTGAAGGTTCTCCCATCGACCAACAATACACAAGCCCTGGATAATCGAACCATACGCGACAACATTGGGTGAAATACCTTTGGCCATCATTTGAGGGAGGAGACGTATAGCATCATCTAACATTCCACCATTGCATTTAACATTTCCAAAATATGAAGCAACAGTTTTGCATACCGTGAGAGATTTTCAACACCAAAAGCTAGTTTTTTGAACAATTTTAGTGCAGCTTCAGAAACCTTGTCATCTAAAAAAAAGCCCAAAATAGCAAACCCAAAGTGTAGCCGATTCAGGAGGCAACAAAAATTAAATGCAATATTGAACGTACAGGGCCACGCATTTCATCAAACACGTTGAGGGCAACGGAGTAGTTTTTCATCTTGGACAATGACACTCAATACTTTGGTGTACGCAATCTAACCATTTGACGAAACAAGCAAATAACATCATCTACATCGTTAATACTGCTGAAATCTATTGTATTATTGTGACCCAGTACATTTTGAAAGAGAATGGATGAGTAAACGTACCACATTCAGGACAAGATTTGCAGCAATTCGTATTCGAATCAGCTGAATTGCGGCATTTCGACTCATATATACTTATCCTCAAATCCCTAAACCCTAACCTAATCGACGTCGTCGGATGAATCACAGCGAAAGGGGTGATATCAATGGGCTATAAGATTCCTATTGGCCCGAAATTGTATGGACTATGGAGTACAATTTTCGCATTTTAAAACCCAAATAATTTGTTTTTGTATAAAGGAGGGGAAAAAAGATTTAAGGGCACAGTTATACGCACACACTGACCTATTGAGGACACCCACCGGAACCTTTTTTTTATACTAAAGGGAACATACAATGTCTAATATACCCTTTATTAAAATTTTGATTAAAAAAATTGATAGATGAGTACACCCACCATTCCATTTCACAGCATAATCATCCCCACCCTCACCATCAAAACAATCCCAACAATTAAAAACATAAATGGTGGAAACAAAAAAAATCGGAATATGTCTTGTTCTTTTTAACCTAATTAAACCTAATGAAACAAAAAAAAATCTGGATGTTCGAGAAAAAAAATCGAAAATATATTAAATGTTCGAAATAAAAAACTGCAAACGGATTAAATGTTCAAAAATAAAAATCGGACAAAAAAATTTGGGGAAAATTTTCGGACAAATTAACAGAATTCGGCAATAATTTTCGGACAAACAAAAAAATTCGAAAAAAGTAATTGAATTCAGCAATAAATTTCGAACAAACACAAAAATTTCAAAAATAATAATAATAATTTTAGATTTGAAACAATATTTTTTCTAAACACTAAACTTACCTGGAGGAGGGGTTGCGAACGACGGAGGAAGGGGTGCCAACGTTCGCCGACTGTGCTAGATAAGGTGGACGACGGATTTGTTTCTTTTTTTGGAAGGGGGTCGCGACGGAGGAGGAGGGGGAGGGTGGGCGACGGAGGGGTCGCGACGGCGGCCGCGTCGCTTGATCTTCACTCCAGTAGCAGCGACGACTCGTTGGGCGAGGAGGGTGGGCGATGGAGGGGTCGCGATGGCGGCTGCGTCGCTTGATCTTCACTCCAGTAACAGCGACGGCTCGTTGGGCGGGGAGGGTGGGCGATAGAGGGGGGAAGGAGGGGTTGCGACGGTGGTCGCGTCGCTTGGCCTTCACTCTAGTAGCATCGACGGCAGCTTCAAACGGGGCAGTGATGGCGGCCACGTGGAGGGATACAGTGGTGGGCGGCGGCCGCTGGAGTGGGAGTGGGAGTGGGAGGAAGGGAGGTGGGTGTACCGTGTAAATGTGAGGGAAGAGGGAGACATGATTTAATTAGAGTTTAGAATGACAGGAGTATTTTAGATCTTTTCATGTGGGTGTCCTCATTTAAGGGTGTGTGTTTAGCCAGTGGGTGTCCTCATTTAAGGGTGTGTGTTTAGCTAGTGGGTGTCCTCAATAGGTCTGTGTGTGTATAAGTTATAACCGTCATTAAGATTTAATTAGTGTTTTCATAATAGAATCAGGCTATCAGCAAGCAAATTGGACTGATCGGTAGCCATAATTAGACAAATATCATTTGTATTCAAAACTTCAAGTGCTAAAAATTTAAAATATATAAATATTTAAGAAATTATAAAAAAATATAGAAATACTGAAAAAAATTAAAGAAAATTGGTTGAATCAGTTTTTTTTTTTTTTTTTTTGACCGGTTTAACCTTAAAAATAGCTTTTTTTTTACGGGTAATTAGACTTAGACCTGTCTCATGGTCGATTTCCGATCCAACCCAATTATGAAAATATTACTTCTTTTTTTTTTTTTTTTTGAACAGTGAAAGATTTATATACTATTAATTAGAGTACAAGGGTACTCAACCCATCTACATGTTACACATATTACGAGCTCCCATCTATTTTCCATTGTTAATAACTATGCAAGACATAAACATGGGTTACAACACCAGGCCGAAACCGAAGAATTCGGGATGATCAATCCTCTTCCTGATAGCCACGTCCACAGATTAATCTTGATTTTTTCCATGAGTCTTTTATGGTCAGCCGCTCCTCCTTCGAACCTTATTGCATTTCTGCAGTTCCATACCTCCCCTACCACTTCTACCCACAAACTTGATGCCACTCTCCTATGTATTTTGTCTCTCCCCAGCAGTTCACAAAATTGTAGGAAATGGTGTATAAGAGAATTGTTTGCAACAGTACTAACCTTTAGCCATTTGAAACATTCCTACCAAATTTGTTTTGTGAAATTGCATTCCAACAATAGGTGTTTACTGTTTTCCTCTTCCTCCCCACAGAGTTTACACATGGCGTCCTCGTTTGTTATGTTGATGTCGCGTCTTCTCAGGTTTTCAACTGTTGCTAGCCTGCCCTTGAGAGCCTTCCACACCATGGTTTGTGTCCTCCTTGGCGCCATAGTTTTCCACAGAATTTTGACGCCTGCCTTGCTGTCCCCCAATCTCGCGCATGCCTTGGTTCCAAGTTGAAGGCGTATGCACGACTGGTTGAGTAGATCCCAATTGGTGCACAATCCCAGCTCCACCTGTCGTTGCAGCCTTGTGTTAATTTTGACATGTTCAAGACATTTGTTAGTTCAATAAGTATAGATTTATCTCGTGCATTTAGCTCCCTTCTCCAATCCCATTCCCACACCCAACCATCTACACCCCAGCTCCCCATTTCATTAATATAGGCCTCTTTTTTATTGCTACACAGAAACAATCTATTGATTTTATCTTTAATACAGAAGTTCCTATCTATCCACACATCCCACCAGAATTTGGTGTTGCTCCTATCCCCCACACTCTTGACAATCTCATTTTTCACCCCACCATCCCTGCCCCCTTCGTAAATTTCCACAATGTCTTTCCACCATTTCGACCCATTTTACCCATTTTTCTTTCTACCCTCCCTACGAGATCTGCCTTCGTCCCCCACCAAACCCCCTGTTGTGCCAAAATTTGCACGGATATTTTAGATATCTTCCACGTCAGATGACCCGATCTCCGAATGGATATATGAAGAATCCGGGTCCAAAGCTTCCTTCAAAAGAATCCTCCAGGAACCTGCAAAAGACACGCCGGAGGGGAGTCCGGCGCGAACACTCCGACGCTCAAGTCAGTATGTGTGATTCAGTCAATAATGGGGACTCAAAAGTCCTCTTTTTAATGATCAGGTTCTCGGAGAAGATATTTAGAAATTTTATAGGAGAAAGTTTAATAGTACTAAGTAGTTCTTAGAGATCGTAACCTGTTAATGTGTCTAGGCGTGGCTATTTATAGGATAACTCTACCGAGGGGAAATTAGGTTTTCCCCCTCTTTCGGATCGGCCATTCCCCTCTCCTTGAATCGGTCTGAAAACCTCCACTCCCTGAAGAATCGCAACCACTCTGCCCTCTAGATTCTAGCCGTTTGAGTAAAGGGAGAATTAGTCTTCCTTTATCCGTTCTTATCCCCTTTTATAGGAAATCTCTCCGGAAATCCAGGCCGACTAATTTCCCTTAGGGCCCGGTCTTCCTGGTATTTCTCCCTCGAGATCCTTAGGTAGAGCTCCCTCCGGAGAGACATCCGGAGGGATTTTATATCCTGAGGAGTTCTCTTCACGTTCCTATCTTCTCGTAAATCTTATCCTCTATACACGTGTCGACATCTCCTGAGGTGACAATTTTAGGCCGCATCATCTACTCCCCCCTACTCTCATAAAGTGATTATATCTTTGTGAGAGTAAGAAGCTCAAGGGAATCTAGAATAAAGGGCACTTCTGGAGAGACACGTACTAACTTCCCTCCAGAGAGGAATTTCGAAAAAGCGTACCTTCCTGAGTTTTCCCGCCCAAAGCTCGGAAAAATGCTTCGACTTCCGCGCCTGGGTCCCACACAGTCGCAATTTTCTCTCTCTTGCTGCTTTCTCGAGGAGAAGCCTCGATTCTAACCCCTTTTCTTACTCACTTCACGCATCCTTCTTCCAAATTTTATCTTTTCAAAAGTTTCGCCGTTATATACTTTTTTCTTCTCTTCTCGGGCGTCTTCCTCCCCAGGTCTCATCGTCGCTGGTCGCCCCGTCTGACTTTGTACTTCTTCCAACAAGGTAACCTAGCTATCTTCTACCTTCTTTTCTTTTTTAGCACTACTTTGTCAATGTCTTCCGGCAAGGCAACCCCGTTTGAATCCTTCAAACCGAATCCTCCCGAGTCGGTACTGTTTCCAATAGAGGATCCTCAACTAAGGGATAAGATCTCTACCTCTTCTCTAATCGATGACGCTCACTTGGCTAGTCTTATCCAAGCCCAAATCTTTCCCCCGGAGTACATCCCCCGAATCCCTCATCCGGATGAACGCCCTAATTTCCCAGGACCTCGAACCCTAGCTTTCTTCGAAGCCCAGATTAGGGCTGGTCTTCGATTTCCCATCCATCCTTATCTAGCCTCCATATCTACCCGCATGCAAATTCCTCTTAATCAGTTCACTCCCAACCCCATTCGACGGAATCATACGCCTTTGTGAAGTCTACTTTGAAGAAGGCTCTCGGTTTCTTTTTTCTTTTTGCTTCTTCAATTGCCTCGTGCACCACCAAAATACCGTTCATGATTTGTCGGCCTCCAATGAATGTCGATTGGCAATCTGAGATTATACTCTCCAGTACCTTTGCAATACGCCTTGCCAACAACTTGTCAATAATTTTTTATAGGCTGCCTATCAACGATATGGGCCTGAACTCTTCTAAATGTTGCGCCCCCTCTTTCTTTGGGATTAGGACGATGAATGACGGGTTAATTCCTTTCACCAATTTTCCGTGTGTATGGAATTCGCCCACCATGCTCAGAATCTCTCTCTTTACCAGTTCCCAGTTTTCCTTGAAGAAGCCCATCGAAAACCCGTCCGGCCCTGGGCTCTTAGCACTGTCACAGCTCCACACTGCTGCTTTTACTTCATCTTCAGTGAACACGGCCGTGAGGAACTCATTCTCACAATTCTCCAATTTTTTCTTTACTAATGTTGCTGGAATCCACGGCCGCCTAGTTTTATCTGATTGGAAGTGGCTTCGAAAAAACTGAAAAACCCCTTGTTTAACCAATTGTACCTCCTATGTCCAGTTACCCTGCACATACAGACCATGTAATTCATTTGACTTCCGTCTTCCGTTGACCACTCTATGGAACAATTTTGAATTCAGATCCCCTTCCTTCATCCAGCTGATTTTTGCTCTTTGTAACATATGGCTTTCATTCCATTGTACATCACGTAGAAGGTCTGCAAAGCATTGTCTCCTTTTTTCCACCTCCTCTTCGTCCAAGCCGAAGGCGTCATCAATAATATCCAGCCTGTTGATTTCATTTTTGTTCTTCTCCATTCTTGATTCTAGGTTCCCAAACACTGTCTTATTCCACTCCCTCATATCAGCCTTCAAAAGCTTTAGTTTTTCCTTAAGAATGTACCATGTCCATCCTCTGATCTCATAAGCCACCCATTTTTCCGCCAAAAATTGTTTAAAATTTGGGTGATGGTTCCAAGCATTGAAGAATTGAAACGGCTTCGGTCCCCAATCTTTGCCATGTGAGATCATATAGATGGGGCAATGGTCAGAAAGGGATCTGCCCGAGCTTTTCAAGGCAGCTTCTGGCCATTTCTCCGCCCAATTTTCATTAACCAAAATTCGATCGAGTCTACTCTTGCAAGAGCCGTCGGGCCTATACCAAGTAAATTTTCTTCCAAGGAGTGGAATGTTGATCAGCTGGCATTGGCTAATGAACTCATTGAAGGGTGCTCTGTCTCGACTATCATCTCGAGAGCCTATTCCAACTCTTTCCTCCGTCGACCTAACTGTGTTAAAGTCGCCTGCAATATAGACACACTCACCCTCGCTTTGCAGTACTACGTTACTCAGCACATTCCACAGATCTATCATATCTCCCTCACTACAAGGTGCATATACGTTGATGATGCATCATCTTGTACCGTCGACTTTCCAGTAACCATTTACTACTAGTAGGCCCCTTCCAAACCACTCACTAGACTTAACAAACACATTTGCATCCCATATAGTTAGAATTCCCCCCGACCGTCCTTCTGCCCCTTTACAAGCCCATTCGAAATTCGCATAAGCCTATAAAGATTTGCAAAGAAATGTATTCATTACCTCGACTTTTATTTCTTGTAAGCAACAGACCCAAATTTTGTACTTTATCACCATAGCCTTCACCTCCCGCCGTTTCTCCCTCCCTCCCAGTCCTCTTACATTTAGACTTAGGACTTTCATTTAACACTATTTTTGCCCCCTTCCTTGGTTGCCTTTTCTGTTGTGCTAGCCCGTTTCTTGTTTTGTAGCTCTGCCATTTCAAGGCGTTTGATAATGTTTTCATCCGGCAGTTCGCACAAAAATCCCCATCGCTTTTCCCAAGTTCCAGATACATTTTGCTTCGTCCAACGCAAACTTAGCTTTCTCCACATGCCTCCACCTTTGTTCTTCGAAGCTCTCTCTAAGGTATGGGCCCTGCAACTCTTCTCTATTCATTTTCTCCTTTAGATTTTTGTTTTTCTTTTTACTAATTTCTAGACTTTGTGTATCCCAATCCATGTCTTCCACATCTCCGTCACTTTCCTTGCTCCCAATACCCCATCTGGTTCTAGAGTCTTCTGGTATACCCCTTATAGAATTAGGGCTTAGGGCATCGCTGGTTTCTGGCCTCGTGATAGCAGGCTGCCCCTCACACTGACTCAAAATAGGCCCACTCTCGTCCGGCCCAAAATTTTGGCATGGGGTGTTGAGATCGAGCCCAATTTTATGATTCTCTTGGGCCCACAACTAACCCTTGTCTAATTCATGGGTTTGGACAACTTTCAATTTGGGCCTTAGGTCGAGGGGGTCCATCACTTTGGATTTTCTCCCCAGGCGCATTTATGACTATGCGCGGGTCCTTAACCACTTTCGCAGACTTTGTCGGTCCCCACTCCCCAATATCTTGTGCCTCGAAACCCTCCCTAATTCCTCGATCCCAGTTGTCAGCCATAATTGTTTACTGGCATGCATTCTCTTCATTAATATCAGTGGTTTTTCGGTTTCTATCCATGACGTCAGCCCTACCATGAGACTGTTCATCTACTCCGGTCGCCGCTTCTCTTTCCGCCTTCTCCGCCCAATTTTCCAGTTCCCACTCATCGTCGGTGTCTGCCACGACGTCTTTGGATTCTGAGACCCATGATTCCACATCGAAATCCTCGTCTTCCTCCTTAATTCTGATGTTGTAGACTCTTTCATCAACGCAAACCCTAACTGGTAATCTAGTGATTTTCGCGAATGATGTCCTGATGAGAATTCGGGCGAACTGAAGATTACTCTTATTAAAAGTATCTTCGTCAATCTTTACTATGTCCCCGAACCTGATCGCCATTTTCGTAAATAAGTCCTTATTCCAGGCCTGTAGTGGCACGTTAAACCAGTTCGTCCAGACGACCCTCCGACCCCAGCACATCTCCAGCTCCCAGGGTTGAACAGATTCGAACCATTTTCTTGCCCATGAGCTTCTGCTGGTCTCTTCCATGCCTTGATCCCCCAAGATTTGTGGGATCAGGAGCACCGTGTCCCCGCCTAGGTGTCTGATTTTCCACACTTCATTGCTTTCTTCCATTATAACTTCTCCATGTATCGGCCAAGCATATATGTCTCTTAGTTTACCCACCCTTGCGCCCATGAGTCATTCTCTATCCTTCTCCGAGGATGTGTATGTCATGCCTTTGAAAATCTTTGTGCCTGGGTAGTCAAGTGGTTGTTCTTTTATCTTGTCTATATTCATCGCGTTTCCTTTCTTATCATCCGTATAATGAAGATTTTAATTTAATTAAGGTATATCGTACAAGGGTTGGGCTGTTGTGTACTCAAGTACACGGTGTACTTGAGTCCAGCCATATAGAAAATATCAAGTATATATAGGATAAATAACACAATACTTAACAAAAGTCATTCTAGCCTAGTGGTTGTCTTTTGATTGCTTTACATATATTAATAAAAGTGCAACAATTAATAACTAAATGGTGTATCATTAATAGTAATAAAAGTGCAATTAATAAATAATAAAATTTGTAAAATTAATAATATTTTTTTAAAAAAATAGCACCAATTTTTTTATACATTATAAAAAAAGTGCAAGTACTAATAATAACATTAATTGCACTTAATAATAATATTATTAATTGTAATAAAAGTGCAAGTAAAAAAATAATAAAACGTATAAAATTAATAATAATTTTTAAAAAAAAATTTAGCACCAGTTTTTCTAGATTATGAAAGTGTGCAAATAACCAAAAGGTGTATCATTAGCATACACTTTTCAATTATAATATCATACACTTTTAATATAAATAATAACATACACTTTTCATTAATATATAACTTACACTTTTCATTAATAGAACATGCACTTTTTAGTTATAATAACATACACTTCTTTGTAGTTATAATAACATACATTTTTCATTAATATAATATACATTTTTCATTAATAGATCATATATACACTTTGCAGTTATAATAACATACATTTTTCATTAATATATAACTTACACTTTTCATTAATAGTTCATACACTTTTCAATTATAATATCATACACTTTTCAGTTATAATAACATTCACTTTTCATTAAAAACAATGTTGCACTTTTCAATATAGTAACATACATTTTTCATTAAAAAACAAAGATACATTTTTTAGTTATAATAACATACATTTTTTTTTTAAACAAAAAAAAATTGAAAAAAAATAAATAAATAAAAGTCAAAATTTGAGTCAACGGTCAACATTTGACTAGTCAAAATCTACTCAAGTACATGATGTACTTGTACTTGAGTACATACAAGACTTTGGCATCGTACAATAATGGTAGAGGTAATTTTAATATTTGCACATTGTTACATGTATGTCTTCCTAATGAATGTTGATTATTATTTTTTTAATATGATACATGACAACTATTCATATATTGAAGTGTGGAATACCAAAATTATTGACCCGATTTCATTTCTAGGTATAGGATCACATATACCATTTTTAATGTTTTACTTTGTATTTTACTATCTAATCTATTAGCATATGTCATGTTAAAAATAAATTAATATTTCATAATAGTGAAAATGACACGGGTTATAAATTCATTATGGTGAAACAATTAAATGAATTGATTTACTCAAAAGAGTTTTGGTCAATTTAATCCACTAATTAAAGAGTCACGTGAACCTAATTGCATAGTGCAAATTGATGTAATTGTATTATAATTTTAATAATATATAGTTTTAAAAATGAATTAAGATTAATGTGAAAATACATTTAATTAAATATATCCACAAACCACCGAGTTTGCCTATTTTTTTAAAGAGGCAATAAAATACATAAATAAATCATAAGATTACAATCACACACACTATTTAAATTGTAGGAGTATTAATTTGTTAATGTTGAACGAAAGTCGTTTAAGTGGTTTGAAGACTAGGCTTAAGGACATAACGTAAAATGAATGTCATTAAGATTAATTAAAGATGTCTCTTTCCATGTTTTCTGCCTCAATTTGCGCAAGACTTCATTTTAATTAGCTTTAAATTTTCATACCGATCAATCGACTTTCTAGAAAAACTAGGCAATATTTATTTTGAGTGAGGCCGTCTCATAGATCTCATTTTGGGTTTATCTTAACCCGATGTAAAAGAGGATAATGTTTAAATAAAAAATGATTACTTGTTAAAAATATTACTCCCTCCGTTTTTAATTAAGTGTCACTTTGCCTTTTTTAATATTTTTAAAACAAGTGTCATTCTACATCTTTTTCTTGAATTTTGACAATTTTATCCTTATACATTATACTCCCTTCATTTTCTTTACCTTGATTTAAGTCTTTTCCCTTTTGATTTTGAATACAGTACTATAACATAAATCATGGATAAACCTTAATTATTATATACATGAATATCACCTACAATATTGACCACATTCATTACTAAACATAAATTTAATATTAAAATTAATTATCATTAATGAAGGGTAAAATGATCCACGATTATATATCTTAATTTATTGAAAATGACTAGAATGACACTTAATTAAAAGTGGAGGGAGTATTACTCTTTACTTAAATATTGTCACATTTTAAGTGTGGTTCAAAAATACAGATGACCGCAACTTGACAAACATAAAATCTAAAAGAAAAAATAAAAGTTATCCAACCTAAAAATCTGAAATATGGAGCAATTCTATGAGATTCCATCACGATCTCAGCTGGAATTACCGCGGTAGCAACATGTATTATATGAAATTTACTGATCTCAATATAAATTTTATTTTTGACCGAAAATTGAGCGAAAAATACAGTAAAAATAGAGTTCAGGTTGTAGCATATTCCGGCCGGATCCAAATTTGTCTGTGATTAAAAAAGACAAAAAGTAAATTTTGAGGAAAATTATATATATATATATTATTTTGATATAGAACTAAAAAGTGGATTTCTTATGAAACCAATTAAATAAATAAAATATTTGTACATTTAAAATGCACAGACCAATCCTATATCTATTTATAAAGATACATAAATAATTAAGTAATAAATGTTCTAGTGGTTATAGATATTTTTTTAAAAGCTTGAGGTCACAGGTTCAAAGCCTTTCAAACTTATTTTTTTTTCATTTTTTGTTTTTTTTTTCGTTTTTTTTTTCTGTTTTTTTTTTCGATTTTTTTTTTTAAACTTGTTTATTTTTTCATTTTATTTTCTGTTTTTTTTTTTTTTTTTTTCGTTCCACTTTTTAATAATAATAGTCTCTACTTTTCATTAATAAAATTTCCACTTTTCACTAATAATAATTATCACTTTTCATAACAAAATTACCACTTTTCAATAATAATAGTTACCACTTTTCAATAATAAGAATTACACTTTTCATTTAAAATATCTACCACTTTTCAATAATAAAAATTACAATTTTCAGTTAAAATATCTACCACTTTTCAGTAACAAAATTTCCATTTTTCAATAATAAGAATTACACTTTTCAGTTAAAATATTTATCACTTTTCAATAATAAAAATTACATTTTTAAGTTAAAATATCTACCACTTTTCAATAATAAGAATTACACTTTTCAGTTCAAATATCTACCACTTTTCAATAATAAGAATTACACTTTTCAGTTCAAATATCTACCACTTTCAATAATAAAAACTACATTTTTCAGTTAAAATATCTACCACTTTTCAATAATAAGAATTACACTTTTCAGTTCAAATATCTACCACTTTTCAATAATAAGAATAACATTTTTTCAATTTTAATAATAATTTTAACTGTACAATTTATAATTAAATATACCTGTTTTAATTAATTAATATTTCCACTTTTCACTAATAATAATTATCACTTTTCATAACAAAATTACCACTTTTCATTAATAATAGCTACCACTTTTCAGTAACAAAATTTCAACTTTTCAATAATAATAGTTACCACTTTTCAATAATAAGAATTACACTTTTCAGTTAAAATATCTACCACTTTTCAATAATAAAAATTACATTTTTCAAGTTAAAATATCTACCACTTTTCAGTAAATAAATTTCCACTTTTCAATAATAAGAATTACACTTTTCAGTTAAAATATTTATCACTTTTCAATAATAAAAATTACATTTTTAAGTTAAAATATCTACCATTTTCAATAATAAGAATTACACTTTTCAGTTCAAATATCTACCACTTTTCAATAATAAGATTACATTTTCAATAATACGAATTACACTTTAACTGAAAAGTGCAATTCTTATTATTGAAAAGTGGAGATTTTGTTACTGAAAAGTGGTAAATATTTTAACTGAAAAGTGGTAACTATTATTATTGAAAAGTGGAAATTTTGTTACTGAAAAGTGGTAATTATTATTAGTGAAAAGTGGAAATTTTGTTACTGAATAGTGGTAACTGTTATTAGTGAAAAATGGAATTTTTATTAATGAAAAGTAGCAACTATTATTATTGAAAAGTGGGGGTGAGTAACGAAAAAAAGAAAACGAAAAAAAAAAAACTGAAAAAAAAAAAACGAAAAAAAAAACAAAAAAAAAAAGTTTGAAAGGACTGTAATTTATTAATTAATTAATAAAGTAATAGATTATAAATTAATTAATTAATTAATAGAAAAAAATAGAATTATAACCATAAGTAGAGAAAAAAGGATAATAAGTTAAAATAGGAGGATAAAGACAAAAGTATGTGCACATGGTGCATTTGAGAATTTCCCTATTACTATATATATATATATATATATTAAGAGGGAGTCTTCGATGAGACAGTCTTATATAGTTATATATGAGATGAAGATCGATTTATACATTTATATCTTATTTTATTTTAATATATGATTCAAGTACAATCAAAAGTTCACGGATAGTAGTACAATATACATGTGATAGAAAAATTTGCTGATTGTTCAATATAAGTTTTTGTCCTACTTCCCTCCGAGTTGTAAACTAGAATTTATTCTCTTCTTCATTTTTTTTTTTTTTTAATTTACCTTTATTTTTTTTTAAAACATTAGATGGTGATTAAGGGATTTTAATTAATACAAAAACTTATAGTATGAAATATTTCATACATAAAATATAATATAGATAGTTAAGATAAATTTAGAGTAAAAATTTGTGAGTCGAACTCGAGTCAACGCAGGTCAGAATTAACTAAAACATATTTTTTCAATTTTAAGTATTGCTTTATCACATGACCAAAATTATGTTAGTACAAAAACATAAATGTACTACTACAAGTTCAAAAATATTCTGAACATTTAGGAGGTGTTTGTTTTTGGGACTCACACGTCCGGATGGGGGACGTAACGTCCCCGTCCTGTTCTAGTTCGGAATTTACCTCTGAATTTCACCATCTAACTCCATCAACCCCTAATAATACACATATACTGTTACTATAATAATACAACATACATTCTTACACAATTGATTTAACATAAAGTTACATTATATAATATTATAATACAACATCACTCATTCTTACACAATTGATTTCACATAAAGTTACATCTTATCCTACTCAATTAAAATCTCTAAACAAACACACATAATTAATACGGAGTACATTATTTACCATAATTTCTCCATTCAAGATTTCCCCATTCAAATTTTCTGCGTCATACATAATCCCAAAACAAACACCCCTTAGATTTTTAGTCGAATTTGTCAGAATATTTTAAAACTTTTGATGGTAACATATTTTTTTGTCTTTAGTAGTAACATATTTTGTGTACGTTATTACAAATCCACAATATGTTACTATAAGCTAGGTTAAAAATATTTTGTTACTATAACGTCAAAATTATGTTAGTGAAAGACTAAATTATTATCACTACATGATCAGAAGTGTACAACTACAAAAAAAAAAATTTTGAACATTTAATCTTTGAACGAATTTTAATTTTCAATTTTTTTTTGTTAACATATAGTAATATACTTTTAATCTTAGTGATACTCATGGACAAAAATATTCGGAAATTTCCCCGATATATCCATTTTTCGCAGTCACCGATATCGACATTGAGAAGAAACGATATTTCCACGATATTTGTAAAAAAAATCGAAAATACCAATAAAAATCGATATATAATAACAATATCGAGACTAATATCGGTAAAATATCGAAAGAATATCGAAAAATATAAAAAAATATCGAAAAAAAATAAAAAAATGTCGATAAAATTTAAAAAATATCATATGAAATAACATTGTATGCTATATTTTATATAAATTTATCAAAAATGTAAATGGATTTAAATTGTTTTTTTGAATTTATGTATTAAAAATTAGTTATTAAATTTCCACAATTTTTAAAATTTATATTCGATATCGATAATATTTCCACAAATTTAAGATCTCGATATTTTCAACAACACCAATATTTTTGTCCTTGGACTGATACTACGTTGATTTTCTTTTATGTAAAAAATATTTTACATAGTGTTTCTTTAAAATTAATGCAAAGAAACAAATGAAGAGGGGAAACCGCGTGGACCCACTTCTTCCTGCCCTGGACTTTCGTGCACTGAAGTACCAAAGGCGGCCCCGCACTAGATCTCTTCACCGCCTCTCTCAGTCCACGTGGCATTCATATTTTTGGTATGAAAACTTGTTTTGATAGTGATTTGGCGCCAAGAACTAAAACAAATGCAACCATGCAATACTACCTTAGTCCCTCACTCATATTTTTAAACACTAATTTTAATGTATGAATTACTCTTTTCGTTCACCTATAAAAAATTTATTTTATTATTTTGATTTGTTCGTCTATAAACTTCTCATATCTTTTTTGATAAATTTTTTTATTTTTTTATTCTTACACTTCACTTTATATCTTATTTTTCCTCTGTATCTCTCGTCTTCTATCAATCACATCACTTATCTATTATTTAATCATTTTTTTAATCTATGTATAAAATGGTAACGAAAAACTTATAGACAGACGGATGTAGTATTTATTACTCCCTCCGTCCCACAAAGATAACTACATATTCTTTTTTTGGATGTCCAAAATTGACACATTAGCTAAATTTGACTACATTTATTGTTTTTTCTTAATATGTGTGTAAAGTCAAATGTAGCTATCTTTGTGGGACGGAATGATTAGTATTATAAAAAATAAAAGTAAGGGTAGTAAAAAAAAATTAAGGAGGGTGTATTCAATTCAAATTTTGTTGGATTTTTTTGGACTTTAAAAAGTCAGTGGATTTAGAAAATTCATAGACTCTATGCAGAGTTTAACTGACTTTTTTATTGATTTATATGGATTTTCATAGATTTGACAGAATTCTGAAATACACATTTTCTTATTTATTTACATGTATTTCCATAAATTATGCCCCTAAAACTATTGATGCAAACGTATATCGAACTCACTTGTATATAAAAAAATTATCTAAATTATTTAGAAAAAATATCAAAAATATATTAGTTCAAAAAAAATTATTATTCATCATTATTATTCTTATCTTCATTTGCATCACGCTTATACCTCTACTCGTTTTCCACATAGCATTAACAATATCAGTTCTCAATGCATTAGTTTCAATTCTTTGTTATGGTTGACTTTGAGAAAGCAATTCTTCTTCATATTTGACTGAAATTCATCAGACATTCTCTCCGAAGAAAGTTATGTAATCCATTCTTTTCGAAGAAAGTTATGTAATCCAGTCCAAGCTAGTACTAACTCTGCTTATGTTTGAAATGGGAACTTGTGAATAGCGATTTGAAAATACCAAAAATTCTCTCAATCACATCTCTTAATCTTAATGATGCATGACGAAGATTGAATAATTGCATTTCTGGAGTGATGACCTTGACCATCAAAATCTTTTAGTCGATTACTGGAGTGACGACCTTGATATTGCTAACATAACTGTGTTCGATATACTATAATTTTTAAAGAAAAAATATAATTTTAAAATACAGTTTTCACGATAATAATGGTGGTGAAAGAATCTGTGATTCTTATTGAAGAACATAGTTAGATTTTATTTGTTTGAAGAATAGAGGTTGTGTAGGATTTTGTGGTTCGAAATACAGCAAGAATGTCAGTTTTTTCTCTACTTTCTACTCTTTCAGAGTTTATGAGAGAATCCGTTGAAATCTCTGCTTTTTAGAAGAGATTTTGAATAGTGAAATTTATTTATATTTTTTAAGGAGAGTCCAACGAAATACATAGAGTATTAAAATCATAAATTGTTGAATACCTAAAGATTTCTAAAGACTTTTTAAAATCCGTATTGAATACCTCAAAATTTTGAAAGACTTTTAAAAATTCGGATTGAATACCCCAGATTTTAAAAGTCCAATAAAATCCAACAGAATCTCAATTGAATACACCCTCCTAAGTTTATGAGTTGTAAAAATGTTTTTAGTGTGAAAAAAATGATGACATTTAATGTAATATTAAGATATTTTTAAAAAATGTTTAAAAATGTTATTTTACCACTTTAAGTATAAATTATTAAATAAAAGATAAAAAAATAAGAGTCATTAAGTTGAGAACGGATGAATATTACATATACTTTTGAAGAAATGGAAATTATTGATTATCATCTAACTATTCCAACTAAAATTAAGTTTATGAATCAAAAGTACCAATTCATATAATCGACAATTTGATAATAGTGTTATTTCACAAATTGTTTAAACCAAGCACAAATTGATAATATTGACATTTATTTAATCAACGAATAAACACACTAAAAATTGTTAAAAATGAAACTTTGAAATTAAAAAGATAGTATAATATATATTTTTTTAAATGGTTGAATAAAATATCTATTTGACTATGTCATACATGAGAGGAAAATGAAAATCACATAAAAAAAATCATATCACATAACTCAAACGGGTAAGAATAAAAAATATATTTGTCGCTTTATTTAAAAAATAAGAAGTATATGTATACAGTAAAATATTATTTCCCCGTTCTATTATTATTTGAACATGTGATAAAATCGTCTATCTTATTATTAATTGAACATTTTTTTATTTGAAAAAAAATAATTTTTTTACTCTTTTATAAATTAAAATTCTCTCAAACATCTCTAATTTAGATTACATGCATTACTTTTTACATACTAATTAAAAAAAATCTCCAATAAAATTGAATTACCCATTATATTTCTTCTAAAATTCACTTTATCACCCTTAATACCAATAAATAATTCTTACATTAAAATCCATAAAAACAGTAAATGTTCAATTAATATAAGAACGAGAAAGTATTTATTATAATTGTAGTTAAATTTAAATAAATTATATTAATATAAGGACAGGGAAGTATCTTTGTGGGACGGAGTAATACACATTACACGATTTTATTATAATTGGATAAGATGATTAAATTTTCCGCCTAAAATTAATACACCATAAAACCACGTAAAAATTAAATATTTTGATAAATATTGTAAGTTAAATTTTTAATATTGATACTATTGACATTTATTATCTTACAAAATATATGTAATTAAAATTATTAAAAGTGAAAGTTTGAAATTAAAATAATAGTATAATTTTTTATTTTTTTTTAATGTTGAATGTTATCTACTAGAGAAAAATCACATAACTCAAATGGTAGACGGATAAAAATAAAGAGCCTATCTCTCTCTTTTTTGTTTAAAGAGTTTGTTTGTCGTTTATATAGTAAAACATTATATTTTTTTAATACACATTCCACAATTTTACTATACCAAGACAAAGACGATTAAATTTTTCGTGTAAAATTAATACACCATGAAACCGCGTAAAAAGTTTAAAATATTTTGATAAATATGGTAAGTTAAATTGTTAATATTGATAGTATTGACATTTATTAATTAGCTTAAAAAAATACATGTATTAAAATTGTTAAAAGTGAAAGTTCGAAATTAAAAGGATTTATTTAATGTTAAATATAATATCTACTTGGCTATGCCACTCATGAGTAGGGATGGGTAAATATAGCGAAATTTCGGTATACCGAGTTTTTCGTACCGAAAAATATTAAAATTATCGAAGTTTTCGGTATACCGAAATTTTCGATACGGTATGATATCATACTGAAATTTTCGGTACGGTAACGGTATGTAAAATGATCATACCGCGGTATTTTGGTATATCGAAAAAATTTAGGTATTCGATATGAAACGGTATATCGATATACCGAAATACCAAAATCTTAATAAAATAATAATTTTATAATATAATTTATAATTTTATATTATTTTTAAATTAAAATAACTTTAATTATTAAAATTTAAATAAAATAAATCTTAAATAATTATTTTTGATATAAAACAATGCTTCAATATTTTTGGTATGAATTAGTATACCGGTATTTTGATATGAAATTATGATTCAATATTTTCGATATGAATTGATATACCAATATGGTACGGTATACCGTACCGTAATTTCGATACAGTATACCGAGATTACGGTATACCGAAATTTCGATATGATAACGGTATGAATTTTTTCAATATCGAAATTTTCGATATGATAACGGTATGGTTATGTATGATCGGTATACCGTACCGAACCACCCCTACTCATGAGAAGGAAACCACGTAAAAGTACTATAGTAGATAAATAAGAGAAAAAAACATTATTACTTTATTATACAAGTGATTTAGTCGATTAAATTCTTCAAGATTGAGTTCGAATAAATTTTAATCAAATCCAATAAAAAGAGAATTTAAATTTCAATATCTTAAAAAAAAAATCACCCATTAATTCTTGTGATTGAGCTAAATTTTAAAACAGTTTTTTATAATAATTTTTTTAAAGCAAATAACTAGTACTACTCCCTTTATTCATTTTTCTAATTTTACCTTTATTTTTTTTTATTCTGTTCAATTTATAATTTTTATTCCACCATAATTTTTATACTTTTATTTTCGGTCTTTCCATAATAATTTACATATTCTTAAAATGAAAAAAAATTATTTTTAAATTATATTTTTACACAAAATGGCATTACCTTTTTATTCATACATATACATAAGTCAACTTATTTATTTACTTTATATAAAAAAATTTACAAAATTATTCTTAAAATTTTACTCAATTACACTTTCTTAATACATGTATTCACATCTCACAGACGAAATAGTTAAAGTATAGTTCACACATACGGAGTACTACTTTATTGTCTTCACAATTTAAATTTGAATTATAAAAATTGGAATTAACCAAAAGTCATTTTCAAGAATAGTCAAAAGTGAAAAAAAGGTGATGTCAGCCAGAGTTTAAATCACCTGCTCCCTCTTCGTCTTCTTTCCCTCTGATGGCTGTATATTAGCTGTCAAATAATATACACACATACATACATAATCCATATATCTCTTTTTTCCTTTTCTCTCCACATCACTTTGCTTTCACATGTCATCAAATGTAACTATAAAACAGACTTTTGAAAACGCCCTCTCTCTCTCTCTCTCTGCTATTTCCATTCTTTTCAAGCTCCTCTCTTTGCTTCAACTAAAACCTAACAAACTCATTTGTCTCTTTTTCCTCTGAAAAAGTGTTCATGCTTATACTTGTACAAGATTCTTTTTTTCTTTTCTTGCCCCTTCTTTTCTTAATATTTACAGAAATCCCTTTACTTTTTTGAGTGAGGGAGAGCAGACCCTTTGATGTTTTGTGAAATTACTGAAGTGGGTTTGGATTTTTTCTTGTAAAGCTGAGATTTTTATTTCCATTTTTGGATTCTTGAAGTGGGTTTTGAAGATTATGAAGTAAAGTTGTGATCTTGCAGAGTATTTTGATGCTGGTTTTGTAGACAAGGTGAGTTTCCTTCTTTCTTTTTTTTTGCAGGATTTGATTTTGAAGACTTTTTGTAAGGTTATTTGATTAGGCCTGAATTTGCTCTGTTTTACTTTACTGGTTTTTAGTAGTTTCTCACTATTTTGCATTATTAAATCTTAATAGATGATGAATTTATGTCATTCTAGCATTCTTTATCTTGCATGGTTATTATATTATCTTTGAATGCTCAAATCACGACATTGTGTTGTTTAAAATAATGCAGTATGTTGGATTTAGTAGTATTAAAATATTGGATACAAAAACGCGTATTCATCCTTTGTATGGTCCACATCAATTGATAATGTTGAATTTTGTTGCTCTCAAGTCTCAATCATATTAGCTTAAGGAAGATAAATCATAAATCCTCTTGTGATTTGTACAAAATCGGGGACTTTAGTACGCGGGCCCACGCTAAAACGAGCCCGTTTGAACACTAGATCGAAGTAGCTCGTTAAGTTTGTAAGCTAGGTCGTCTTACTTTAATTACTCGATGTGGGACAATTCATGTGTGGCATGTTCTGGTTGTTGGATGGATGCTATCTCTTTTGTTTTCTTAGCTAAAAGAATCAAAATATGGTGAAGATTAAGTTTCTTGGATCATGATTTGAATTGTTTATTGTGCATCGATGAAGTAGATGGCGGCTGCTGTAATAAACTATGTAGGATAATCTGTTTGTTCCTGAGTTTTTGTCCCTAATTTATGTTTGCTGCTATAATTTTCGAGTCAAAGCTTTTTGCTTGTTTGATATCCCCTATTAGATTAAGGGACGAGATTGTTAACACTCGATGAGATTAAGTGGGATTGTACGGTTTACAAAACAAACTTTGAATGGATGGATTGAGATTAGGTTACAAATCACTTAATAGTACCACAAATTCGTTTGTTGGAGACCAGTGTTTTTACTCATGTTCGTGTTGTAACGAAAAAAGCATCTAATTTTAGAGACGGAGAATGATTTATTTTATAATTTTGCAGATTATTTATAGGTACCTAATAAGAGAGAGCAGTAGAGGAGAAGATGATGCAGCACAAAAGAAGCCTCGTCTCTGTTGATCAAAACAGCTTCATGAAAATGATTCCAAAACGACTTAAGACTGATGTACCCCTGTCTACCAAGGTTAGTGTTTCATGATTGTAGTAGTAATTGGTAATTTCAGCTGAACATTAACTAGTTGATATGTATTTATCCCATTGCACAATAGCTCCTTATTTTAAAAATTATCCTTATACATTTTGTGGATTTAAGTAAGTGTTTGATTTTGTTATATACTTGGGGCATGTTTACTTTGTTGGACTATAAAGTATGTATACTTTTATCGCATTTATTTTGCGTTTTGGTTCATGTGACACTGGCGCGTGATGGATTGCCAGTCCGGAACTCTGCTTGTCTCATGAATAAGGGATAATTATTTATCTATCGTGTCCATTATAAAGCAAACGAGTCCTTATATTTATTGTTTTGCCATTCTTGTGAATTTTTCATGGGAGTAGGAGAAGAAAGAGAAGGTTAGCGAACGGATTTCTGCTCTTCAACAGCTCGTTTCACCCTACGGGAAGGTATATAATACAACATACACACATTCGATTCTTGGCATGTATGTGGCAACATTTTGCACTCGTTTCTTACTAAACATCTTCGTCGTTTTTTTTTTTGTGTGTATTTACTACAGACGGATACAGCTTCAGTCCTCCTCGAAGCAATGGAATATATAAACTTCCTTCACGAGCAAGTCAATGTATGGTTTCTCTTTCTCGATGTTGTTTTACTACAAGATCACTAGCTATTGACACCCACAAAATAACTTTATACGCACACTTTGTAGTTTTATTTGATAGTACTAGCATCTTAAAAATGTTGAACATGTGGGTGTATTCAACAATTTTCTGGGTGTGAATAGTCGCGCCCCAGAAGAACGTGGCAGGCTATCGACACTTGCGGAATTAAGATTAAGGGAAAAAATTGATCCCTTATTTTTATTTTAGTTTTGTTGATTTTCACAATTGAAAATAGTTACTATAACTTTCAATTTTTTGACATTATGGTCCGATAACCGGTTGTATGAGGAGAAACATCTGGTTGACCAATTAGATTTTGCCACGTGGATAAAATCAGACTTCATGCTATCAGCGTCAACCGGATGTTTCACCTCTAACAACCAATTACAAGACCAAAATTTCAAAAGTTGGAAGTTACGTGACAACTTTCAATTTGTGAAGGTCGACATGACTAATACGGAGTATCGAAATAAGGGTGACTTACCGGACTAGAAAATGAATATCTCCATCCTTTCATTGAATAATCTAACGTTCGTATTATTGTTGCTTCGTCTCGTCATAACACCATTTTCAAATCAATTTAAATTTTTGATCATGTCGTACCTTTCAGGTATTGAGTGCTCCGTATTTACGCAGTAGCCCGCCAACAACACATGTACACAATCATCAAGGCGAGGGCGAGGAACGATACAGCCTTAAAGCAAAAGGTTTGTGTCTTGTTCCGATTTCTTTCACTAATAGTGTTGCAAGCAGCAATGGTGCGGATATATGGGCACCCATCAAAACCGGACCCCCAAATTCGAGAAGGTCGTCTTCGGATGAATCTTCGGTTATAACTTACAGTTGAACGTTGGGGTCGGGAGAGATTAAGTTCGGGTTGTTTTTAGACGTTTGAAGAAAGGAGATGATGATAGAAGTGCGTAGATGCAACAAATATTTGTAAAGATTAATGAGATGTGTTTGCAAAAGAACTAGGTATCACAATAATGTTGTTTACTTCTATGAATATTCAAATTGTTGCTAGTATTAAACCAGCAACACTATATATATGTCTTCCATTTTGGTTGTTGCAATGTTTCCTAGCCAAAATAATCTAATTTTGGTGTAGGTTAGTGGTGTCAGGTGAATGTCAAATTTAGTTCAAGTTACTGAGTTCAAATTTAGTACAGTAATAGTTGACTCAATAGGCTTACCACAATCGAGTTTATGCAATTTTTTATTTAGTTTTATAAAATGTTTATCTCCCTGTTACTATGTTTTATAATGAGTTGCACTCCTGTATACCAATATGGATTCTACTGAAGTATTAATATAATAAATGCAAAATCAACTTCATTTATTGTTTGTAGCTTTTTGGTCAATACCATATTATTTTTTTGGGTTAATTGCAAATTAAATCACCATCTTTCACTGGATTGCAATTTAATCTAAACTTTTGAATAATTGCAAATAAAATCACCACCTTTAAATATTGTTGCAATTTAAACTTCTTAATAGTTTCATTTGTGCTCAAATCTAACGTGGTTGGCGGATGTAACACATTCTTAATGAAACAACATTGTTTTTTATTTCGATCTAATCTCGAAACGTCAAATTCGGGCACAAATAAGATTGTCTAGAAGTCTAAATTGCAACAATATTGAAAGGTGATGATTTTATTTGCAATTATTCAAAAGTTTAGATTAAATTGCAATTCATCGAAAGGTGGTGATTTAATTTGCAATTAACCCAATTTTTTTTTTGCCATTTTTGTGGGTTTCGATTCCTCCCGCAACATTTGAATATTGTTCATTTATTCAAATTTCTTTTAACTTCCTTTAATATTTTTTTTAGGGTCCCTTTTATATCTTTTTTTAATGGACCATTTTTTGTTCTTTTATAAATTAAATAAAATTATAATTTTAAAATTTTAAAGCCTAATAAAATTCTAGAAAAATAATATTAATTGATTTTTTTAATTATTGTTCCTTTTCTTTGCCCCTTGTGCTTTAAATGATTTTTGTTTTCTTTTTGTATTGACCACTTTTTTTTTATAACCCAAGTATTAAATTTATTTTTTTCACTAAATAATTTTTATTTTCTTTTATCATGGCCACTTCATTTTATGATCCAAGTATTAATTTTATTTTAAATAATAATAAAATTTTAAAATATAATATTAATTAATTTTAAAAAATTAAGTATTACAATAATAATTTATTGATTTAAAAATTATCATCTTACATGAACAAATATTTTCATTTAATAGTGTAAAGTCACCACAGATACCTTAATAAGTTGTTTTGCTTCAATATTTATAACCGAGTCCAATTTTTTCTAACAATATTTTACCTCAATTAATTATTTTTTCATCTTGATTTCTAAATTTTGTTTCATTTTACCTCATTTAATTTTTCTTTTTTCATTTAAGCCTCATTTTTTTAATCATTTAAACATATTTTAGTTTACTATGAATATTAGCTTTTGTTTTATATGTGTTATATTATTAGTTGATAAGTGTTATGATATAGTATTACTTAGGAGAATGTATAATATTAGTTTATATGTAATATAATATTAATTTATATACATGTATAAGCTCTAATATCTTCCAATTTCAAAATATATATGATATGCAATAAGATTTAAGTTCGAAAAATGTATAATATTGATTCACATACAATATAATATTAATTTATATTTTCTTTTTCAATCATACCTCTACTACTAAATCATTAAAATAAATAAAAAATTACAATTAAAAACAAATGGAATAAATTATACACAATGCAATAATTTGTTTGTTTGTAAACTAGTAACTATATTATATATAAACTACTACTATATCTTATTTGAATTAATACTATACTGTATATGAACTAAAACACTATTATATGTAAACTAAAATTATATTATATATGAACTAATATTATATTGTATATGAAATAATACTATACTACTTAGTCTAATACCAAAAGAATAAATAATAATTTTTAATATATTTGAACAAACTAGACAAAGTAAAACTATATCGTATATGAACTAGCTAATACTATACAATATACAAACTAATACTATACTATACTATATTTAAACTAATACTATAATAGCAATTTGATAGACGTATGATAAACTCAAAGTTGTTCACTCTTGTAATCATATGAAGAGCTTGATTTGATAAAACAAAGTCAATAATATTAAATAAATTATCATAAAAATACAAAAAGGAATATCAATGTGTACTTAACCATAACAAACATATAGTAAAAATATTTACATAACAGAAACTTCACCGAACATATTCATCACATACTAATTTAATTTTTTTTCTAAAGTTTTATTCAGAATTTTGGTCATTTTTTTTAAAAAAAAAAATCTAAAAATTTTATTTTAAAGATTCATATTTTTTTAATAGTAATATTTTGTAATATTGATAGTTTATACTGATAGATTTTTTTGAAAATTTAAAAACAATATAATATGTTAGCAACTCAGTCGTGATTCATTGGTGACTCAGGGGTGGATGTACAATTAGAATTTTAATGAGTTGTAATTTAATTTAATTGATAAAAGGGTAATATAATTTTTTACATGTAATTTATTTTAAAAATGAGGGGGTGAACTCATAAAAAAAGAGGGGGCAAATAACTGTGTCTTATTTGAAAACTCAGACCATAGCCCATGTGTATTATACAACTCATTTAAAAAATTGGATCAAGTTACCAACTAGTACACACAAGTATAATGGGTTTTATTTTAATTTAATTAATAAAAAGGTAATATAATTTTTTACATGTAGTTTTATTTTTATAAAATTGGGGGTGAACTCATAAAACAAAGGGTAATAGTCCACAAATAACCCATTTATAAATTGGATCCAATTACATTTTTAAATTAAAGGTTTTTTTTTTTTTTATGGAAGTTAAATACCCATCCATTTTTTCCCCTCTCCATGACTCGAACCCAAGCCTAAAATCAGGACTAAGGCCTAGGTAGTGGTGCATTTTTTTTTTTTTTTAAATTAGAGGTGAACTCATAAAAAGAGGGGTGCTGATAGTCAATGAGTAACCAATTTAAAAATTGGATCCCGGTACAATTATCTTTATAATGAAATGCATAGAACTATTTCAAGGTTGGCCCTGGCTATATACCCCTCCAGCCTTGTTAGATGTACTCCCTCGATTAATGTACTCCCCCTAAAATGTCATACGTTAGATGTACTCCCCTACAAAATACCTAATCTACCCTTATAAATACACTCCCCTCATTAAATCATAAATCCTAATTCTTTCTTATTCTCCTCCCAACACTCCATACCTCTTCTTCTTCCTACCAACACTCGCGCCGCCGCCTCCAAGCACCGCCGCCCTCTTCCTCGCCGCGTGCCGCCGAAGGTGACTTTTCTTCTTCTTCCTACCAACACTCCAAGCGCCGCCCCCTTCCTCGCCGCGCGCCGCCGTAAGTGATTTTTTTTCTTCTTATTTTCTGTTCAGGCGATGCGGCGACGCCCCCTTGCCCACCGCCGCCCGCCGCTCTCTCTTCCCCTCGCGCGTCGCTCGCTGCTCGCCGGTCGTTGCCTTCCTCCCGCGCGAGCAGGTAAGGTTAGGATTTAAAAAAAAAAAATTATGTTGTGCGGCGACGCCGCTGCCTCCCTCCCACGACAACCTTCTCCCAAAACCTGAATCGGCCATGTAGCACTGCCTCCTCCCCCTCTTTCGCTGTGCCACGCTCCCCCTCTCCACACGACAGTCCGCGCATGTTTTTTTTTTTTTTTTTAACTTTCAACGAACCAGTGTCGACGGAATGCATTCTCGTCGGCAAATTGTTGTCGACGGAATGCATTGTCGTTGGCAAATTGTTGTCGATGATAATGCATTTCTTCAACACTGGTTCGTCGAAAATTTTAAGTTTTTTTTTCGACAAACTAGTGTCGACCGAATGCATTATCGTCGACGACAATTTATCGACGATAATACATTCCGTCGACCCTGGTTTGTCGAAAATATGTTTTTGATTTTTATTTTATGTTTTAAAATTTCTGTGTTGAAAATGAGTTGGTGTTGGTCGCCGGAGGAGGCGGCGGCGACGACAACTATTAGGGTTAGGGTTTTAAAAGTGGGGGAGTGTATTTATCATGATTATTTTAGTTTATTTTAATACAAGGGTAGTTTAGATATTTTACATTAATATTAAATTAATAAATGTAGAGGGGGAGTATACTTAACAGAGCTGGAGGGGTATATAGCCAACGCCCTATTTCAATTTTCAACTATCCATATAAATTTCTGACCCCCTACCAAACGTAGCTAGAAATGCTTATAACTATCTCAACTATCCATATAAATTTATAACCCCTACGAACGTAGCCTAGAGCTAAATAGAAAATTGTGTAAAAACTCGATTAGGGTGGCAAACCTATTGAGCCAACAATTACCATACTTTGAATTCAAGTAGTTCGAGCTCTCGACTTAATTATATTTGAATCAAATTTGAGATTTTGTTGAATAAAGCTCGTGTGTAGCGAGTTGACATTCATTGACACTAGGAGTATAAATGAGTCGAGTCAACTCGCGAGCTACTTGTACTCGACTCGGAAAAAAATCGAAATCAACTCGAAGTTAATTGAGTCGAGCTTCAAATTACTCGAGTAGCTACCGAGTTCGAGTTCAAGCTCATAAATACTCGACTCGAACTCGCGAGCCTAATCAAGCTTGAACAATATTTACTATTTTGTCATTCATATATAATTTACTACTACAATCATGAAACACTAACCTTGTAGACAGGGGTACATCAGTCTTAAGTTGTTTTGGCATCATTTTCATGAAGCTGTTTTGATCAACAAAGACGAGGCTTCTTTTGTGCTGCATCATCTTTATTAAGTACTCCCTCCACTTTTAATTAAGTGTCATTTTAACAATTTTCAACAAATTAAGATATATAACCATGGATCATTTTACCCTTCATTAATGATAACTAATTTTAATATTAAATTTATGTTTAATAATGAATGTGGTCAATAATGTAGGTGATATTCATGTATACAATAATTAAAGTTCATCCATAATTTATGCTATAGTACTATATTCAAAAGGGAAAAAGCTTAAATCAAGGTAAAGAAAATAGAGGGAATTTAATGTATAAGGATAAAATTGTCAAAATTAAAGAAAAAAGTGTGGAATGACATTTATTTTGAAAATATTAAAAAAGGCAAAGTGACACTTAATAAAAAAACGGAGGGAGTATTAAGGATAATATTTTGTTAATCATGATTAAATGTAAATTGTAACGTTAAATTATCATTAGTGTAAATTGTAACGGTCAATCATCATTAGTGTAAATCATAACAATAGCCAATTAGATGGGATCACACCCCTCTCAATGTAATATAAATAGGAGTATCCTTGTCAATCTAAATCAACCTTTCAATCATTCTCTTTATGGTATCAAAGCCATTTTTTTACTAACGTCACAAAATCTGATCCTTGTCCTTTTCTTATCGGTCAAACATTCTCCCATACCCTAATTTCTCCACAATTTGTGGATCAACCGCCCACTCCCCTAACCCACCTTTCTGTCCAGATTCATCAATGGCCAACGACACCCCTGCTCCTCCCGCTGTTGTCCCTGCTCCTCCCGCTGTTGTCCTCGCCGGACAGAATAAAGCCAAATCCACGGTATGGTTTTACCACTTCTCTCCAATCTGATATTGAACCACGAACTATTTCTCAAGCTATGTCTGACTCCCGCTAGAGAACTGCTATGTCTAATGAATTTACAACTCTTCTCAAGAATGGCACATGGGATCTAGTCCCTCCCTCCAGTTCTCAGAATCTCATTGGTTGCAAGTGGGTGTTTCGTGTGAAACGCAATCCAGATGGCTCCGTTGATAAATATAAGACTCGACTTGTCGCTAAAGGCTTCCATCAGCGCCCTGTCATTGACTTCTCAAAAACTTTTAGTCCGGTGGTTAAGCACGCAACAGTCTGCATCATTCTCAGTCTTGCTGTTGCCCAGAACTGGCCTCTTCGCCAGTTTGATGTTAACAATGTCTTCCTACATGGATCTATCCCGGATGAAGTGTACATGGCTCAGCCTCCGGGTTTCTTGGATTCAAACTTCCCTTCCTATGTTTGCAAGCTTCGGAAATTCATATATGACCTCAAACAGGCACCTAGAACATGGTACTATGTTCTTCACACCTTCCTTGCCACTCTGGGGTTCATTCACACAAAGTCAGATGCCTCACTTTTCGTCTACAACAATCAGGGTGTTCTTGCCTATTTTTTGGTGTATGTCGATGATCTGATTCTCACTGGAAATTCACCTCCCTTCTTGAACTCAGTTGTCTCTGCTTTGGCATCAAAATTTTCAGTCAAGGACCTTGGGAACCTATCATACTTCCTTGGTGTGGAAGTTCTTCGAACATCTTCATCCTGCAAGCTTGTACAACGAAAGTATACTACTGATCTTCTTGCGAAATACAACATGCTTGACTCAAAGTCCGTTCAAACACCTCTGCAACTAGGAGTCAACCTCTTACTTAATGATGGGACCCCCCCGGCTGACGCAGCTGTCTACTGCCAGGCCCTTGGCAGTCTTCAGTATCTTCTCTTTACTCGTCCGGACATCGCCTTTGCTGTTAACAAACTCTCCCAATTCATGCATGCTCCCACTGAAAGTCATTGGAGTGCTGTCAAGCGGCTTCTCAGATACCTAAACGGCTCTCGGTCTCTAGGTATCCTCCTCCGTCGACAATCCTCCTCTGCCCTTCACTGTTTCATTGATGCTGATTGAGTTGGGGACTGTAATGATCGAACCTCCACTAGTGCCTACATTGGTGCTACCTACCTTTGCTCCAACCCTGTTTTCCACTCTCGGATGAAACACATTGCTATTGACTACCATTTTGTTAGACTTGTTCATCAATCCTCGCTTCGTGTCTCTCACGTCTCCTCGTCTGATCAACACGTCGATGCTCTCACCAAGCCTCGACCTCGCCCTCGGCTTCGCCTTCTTCTGTCCAAGATTGGAGTCGTTGACACGTCTCCATCTTGAGGGGGCATATTAAGTATTAAGGATAATATTTTGCTAATCATCATTAAATGTAAATTGTAACGTTAAATTATCATTAGTGTAAATTGTAACGGTCAATCATCATTAGTGTAAATCATAACGGTAGCCAATTAGATGGGATCACACCCCTCTCAATGTAATATAAATAGGAGTATCCTTCTCAATGTAAATCAACCTTTCAATCATTCTCTTTAATCTTCTCCTCTACTACTCTCTCTTATTAGATAATAAATAATCTGCAAAATTATAAAATAAATCATTCTCCGTCTCTAAAATTAAAAAAAAAATCAGTAGATTTCATTGAAATGGATATAAAATAAAAGTTGAATAACTTTCACTGAAAGGGAGTGAATATTAAATATTTTAAAAATAATTAAACAAGTGCTTTTTTTTTGGACAAAATTTAAACCCCCTACCCACTACACCCCTTCTAAACCCGTCTCCCGTCCTCACAATTATTTGCAAACAAATCTTATTCGTTCTTGTTTTTACATCCAAAAAAATTATAAATTTACCTCTTAGACCTTAACATTCCACTTATTATACATTTTTTTAATTTTTGTGTAAAAAATATGGTGCAAACATTTGTAAAATAGAGGGTATATAATACTATATGAGTTATTTATAATTCCAACTAATTACATTAGAGAGGGTGCTTCTCCATGAGTTACATGTTCCAAGTTAAGAAAGTTTTCTAGTAATAAAGTATAATTGTAAATGTACTTTAAAGTAAAAAATATAAAAGAAATTATAAATTTAATTTGAAACGTCTATGCATAGAAAATGGGATGGAGCCATGGACAACATAACAAAAGTTGCTTAATCCAAGACACGCTTTTAGGGCATTATAACAGCCTCCGGGATAATTTTGGGTCGTCATTGCCAAATGATGCTTTGATTCTGTAATTGAATCTCCACAAAAAATCTCTGAAATGAGTCGAAAGGCAGCTGTTTCTGCAATTGAGTTGATTCAAGGAGGAACTGCGGCTAAATGTTCACATGAATTCGGTACTTTTAATCCTCCATTCTATTTCTTCTGTTCCAATTTACATAATGTAGTGGGTCACAAAGATGGGTGTCATTTACCTAAACCCAGATTAGATTTCACCTCTATCCATAACATAAACGATGCTACGATCATGTTTCGAGAAATGGTAACAATGCAGCCACAGCCTTCTGTTGTTGATTTCACCAAACTCTTGAGCACCATTGTTAAAATGAAACACTACTCTGTTGCCCTTAAAGTGTTCGACGAAATGCGTCAATTGGGTGCCCCTGTAAATGAGTACACATTCAATATTGTAATTAATTGCTATTGCCTTCTGAATCGGGTAGGATTTGGGTTTTCCATCTTGAGCTACCTCTTCAAGAGTGGTTACGAACCCGATTCCACAACATTTGGCACTCTGGTTAAAGGCCTTTTTTTAAATCATAATGTCACCCAAGCAATGGAATTGTTCAATAAGATCATGAGTTTGCGATGCTGCAAGCCTAATGATGCTTTGATTCTCTCTGTAATAAATGGGCTTTGCAAAGCTGGCGAAACGGCGAATGCTCGTGGTTTGCTTCACAAACTGCAAAGAACTAGCTGGAAGCCCACTGTTAATGCTTATAATGCAATGATTGATGGGTTATGCAAGGTGGGGAGAATGGACGATGCTCTCGAAATCCTATCTGAAATGATTGTCAAGGGTGTTTCTCCAAATGTTGTCACGTATACTTCGATGATTCAGGGCTTGTGTAACGTTGGTAGATGGAAAGATGTCCGAGACTTACTCAATTGTATGGAAAATCTGAAAATATCTTTAGATGTTGTTACTTTGAATATACTAGTCGATGCGCTTTGCAAGGACGGAAAGGTGGAAGAGGCCGAGGATTTTGTGAAAACTATGGCGAGAAAAAATATTTGCCCTGATATAGTCACTCACACTACTCTGATATGTGGGTATTGTTTGCAAGGGAATATGGATAAAGCAAAAGAAATATTTGATTCCATTCTTGATATGGGCCTTAAGCCTTCTATCTTTTGCTATGGCAGCTTGATTAATGGATATTGCAAGACGGGGAAAATTGACGAAGCTTGGAATCTTTTCCTCGATGTTCCTAGGAAAGGTTTAGAGCACGACACTTGTACCTATAACGCCATGTTACATGGAACGTTTAAAGTTGATAGATTTTCAGAAGGTTGGTTGCTTTTCGATGAAATGAAAGCTCGAAAAGTGCATCCCGATATTCGTACTTACAGCATCTTATTAGAAAGCTTGTGTAGGAGGCATCAGATTGATGAAGCATTTTCATTTCTGCACATGATTGAGAAAAAGGGTGTTATTCCTAATTTAATCATGTACAATATACTGATTGATGGATTGTGCAAAAGTGGAAAACTTGATGCTGCAAGAGGTGTCTTTAGTCAATTACCTTCCAAAGGTTTGAAACCTAGCGTTCGGACATATACGATGATTATTGGCTCACTTTGTCGAGAAGGTTTAGCAGAGGAGGCAAAAGGGTTGCTGATGGAAATGGAGAAACGCGGTTGTGCACCCGATAGTATGGTGTACGATGTTATTATACAAGGTTTGTTAAAGAAGAATGAGTTGGGCAAGGCAATGGCATTATTCGAAGAAATGTGCAGCCGCGGATTCTCAGCTGATTCGGTTACGATCTGCATGTTACTTGATCAAGGACAAGGCAAAGAAGATATTATTTTGGAAATGGCGAAGAAACTTGTGAGCAAAAATAATATAAAGTTCATTTTCAGTCGAACGAGGGCTAGTCGGCCCCTAGGCTCTAGGCGCCCACCGGCCGACCCGTGTTCATGATAATCATTGTTTACATTACTTGCTGGTGGAGTCGGGCTAGGCAATAATTTATTCCTTTAAACTTTTTTATTTTTAATTCGTTTCAACGAAAGCTACATTCTTTTTTTTTTTTTTGACAAACTACTCTCTTTCACATTTCATTTTTTTTCTTTCAATCACATGAACAGAAAGGAATATTGTACTAAAATTTATCACCCCGTAAAATAAGTAACCATCCAAATCACTTTGACCTTATGGTTATGGAGCTGCATACAGCTTTTGGACTTCTTACAATTAAAAGAAAACAGGATTGAGGAAGTAGTTTATGTATGAGACCAAAAACACTTGCATGTTTTTGTGACACTTTATCATAACGATAGACAGTTTTAGCCCCACCAAACAAGCGTAATGCGTGCACTTGCTTGAAAAGACAAGTTCGACACTTATCGAACATACGTATCATAAACAGATACTCTGCCCAGAAGGCACGAAACACTTACACGCCTAGTGAGCTCAAAATATTCATATTTACACTTGCTTTTTGAGTCACTAGGTAGAATCATAAACATCATTTGAGTAACCTCTTAAGCTACTAACCTAACTGTTACATTAAAGTTCGGCCGAGGTTTCAATATGAAATGTATCAAAAGGAAACAGAGCTGGTCATCTGCACGAGCCACCAACTCTCATCCCTGATGAATGCAGAAAATATACCAAAAATTAAACGCGTTGCATGTACAAACGGGCTTCAATGTAGGGAAATAGTAATACATGCTCAGCAAAATATAGGCATGGATAAGATTGGAAGGCGCCTAGATGTGTTACGAGTTTATTTGTTCTTGAGAAAAACTCGACTTTCAACTCAAAGGAAAAATTGTTTGTTAGAATCACGAAGAGAAAATGTCAGCTGTATACATGTCAAACTGAATCATGTAGCAGCAAAATTTAATCAGGAAATTAAAATTCAGGGGAAATAGTTTTTAGTCTTGTATTGTTTCAATTGTTCGACATTTTAGTCCAATAACCGGAGGTAGGAGGTGAAACATTAGACTGACGCTGACATGACAGAGTCCGGTCAACAAACGTTTCAACTCCTACAGACAGTAATCGAACTAGAATGTCGAAAATTTGAAAGTTAAAGGACTTTCAATTCGTAAAAGCCACTCGAATTGAAATCAAAATAAAAAGACTATTTTCCCTAAAATTCAGGGATTGAGTATTTCTTATACTAGATTCCATGTGTTTTATTCATGAATGCACATCCTATGAACCATAGGTCAGATTTCGACGTAAAGAGAATAAATAATAACATCAACGAACCTGCCTCCTCCTTCGGCATTGTACAATGTACCACGAGCGACCCACCACATAGCAAGGAAGAAGAAAGCCAGCTAGCTGAAGAACCGAAATCTGATACTGAATAAAAAAAAGGAAAAAGAGAGACAAAAATATTACATCTCACACAATGCATAACCTTTTACTGTGAATAATATTTAAGGGAGTATAATTTACGTCCACTAAAGGTGGATCCAAAATAAACCATTTATTCTACACTATTAAATTTAGTCCTAGGGTGTTCAATTGTAATCCTAGACGTAAGTGATTTTCTGCCGATTTTGAATTTTTCAGCAGAAAAGGAATAAGATTGGACAGGAAATGACTGAAATCGGATCCCCTAGGTCTAAAATTGATAAAGTAGAAAGATAAAAGATCTCCACCACAAGACATAAATTGACATTTTGAGGCAGAGAAGATGCATTACTCGATAACAAACTTGGACTTACATGGACAAAGGCTGATGATTCCTGTAGCATTCCAAAGTCTCTTGTGATCAAAAGAGTTTGACGAATCAGCAAGAGCAGCATCAGCTGCCGATTATAAAAATAAAACACCCGCACACACTATTTAGACGTTTGTTGAAAAGGAAGCAAGAAAGGAGTATCAGAAGATATTTTTGTTTGCTTACAATGACAGCTATGGAACGGAAACAAGTAAGAGTTCCACTATTCGTTATAGCATATTCATCGTACTCTGATTGCAGAAACTGACGCTCAGCTGCCGCAAAAGCCAAGAAACGAGGGTCTCGGAGATCAATATGAGGACCCCATGCTTGTCTGAAGGAGAGAACATGTGTCATTTTTCTTGAAAAATACATAAAATGATGTAAAAATTCGAAGAAGATATCAGTAATTCAAATGGCTACAATGAGATAAAAGCTAATTGACAAAGTATAACAATATGAATTATACGATTTTTCATTGAATTTTTTTAAAAAATTATTAAAATGCTGATTATAAGGATGCAATTTCGAAAATAAGTTGCATCCATAATCTCGTCAACCAATTGTCCTATGCAATATTTACGTAGCTTAGCACCTTGAAGATCATGCTACAGCTAGATATTTAGGCCCTAAAAAGCATAATCCATGTGTTCTAAAATATTAAAATGTTCATCCCTAAGCATGTAATAATACAGTACACCGAGCAAATCCTAAGACGTAAAAAAATATTTGTTGCCCTTAAATTTATAAATAAAATTCAACTTTTTCGTCCTTTTACATGTTCAACAAAATTCAATGCTTTCATCCTTTTAGTCCACTGAAAGGACGGAAAAGCTGGATTTTGTAAACTTGAGGGACAGATTTCAAAGTCGAAAGAGTTAGCGGACTAAAAGTCAGAATTGATGCAAGTTAAGGGACAAAAATAACAAGAATGGGTGGACCCCAAGTGCTTATATAAGTTAGAAAAGCATTTGTTTGCATATACAACAGTCTGCACGTTTGGTCCAGACCACCATAACTGTAATGCATTAAACGAAACAGTAGATTGAGAGTTTTGAGAAAGATAAAATGCATTAATAATTTTTACAGAGGATAAGAATATCGGGCTTTCATGATCTATTTCGTTACTCGTTAGGTGATTAAATACCAGCACTAACCTGATATCAATAGCCAAAACATCGGCATTACTTCTTGGTGGTGGACTGCTATAATTCGGTGAGAAAACCTGTCAACAGAGACGACTTCATATCGAGTTTCTGATACGACATTTAAATTTTCTTACAAAAATCATTGCAAGATCCGAACCTGATTGCAGATTTCACAGGTGATATCACCTTTCTTGTTGCACCATCTTTGGATGCATTTCCTATGAGCAAACTACATTAAAATCATACAAAATTTAGGATCAAATCTACTTCAATTAGTTCCACTTATACTCAAGAAAAAAAAATCATGCTACAAGACTAAATAATCCACTGAAAGTGACAAATGCTGAATGAAATGAAACACGAGATTGTAACACGACGCATAATGTGAACTGAGTGAAATGTTTGAATTAATGCAAGAATATGTGGCATTGTGAATATAGTAGATAAACAATATTATGAATTTAAATTCATCAAAAGATATAAAAAAAAATCCAAAATCAGAAGGATAAGCATAGGCCAGGAAAGCAAGTAGGGATGGATTCATTAAATGCACAACTGCACAAAAAAGACAATAAATGTATCTCACATACCAAATGACTAAAACACCCAAAAAAAAAGAAATCATACTTTTTCTTGAAAATAATTAAAAATGGTGAAATTTTGAAAGACTAAGACTTTTTCTTCAATAAATAAACACAACCAAATTTGGGAAAACAGAGGCTAAAACTAAAACTAATGACTTCAATCAAAAGAACAATCAGTCACACAAAAATCATCAATGCTGATGCAAATATAAAAAAAAAAAGGTCAAACACACAAGAACATGGTTGTTTGTATAATCATCCTCCAATACCATCTTAAAAATGGGGAAAATCTATTTAGTAGAAAAAACAAGCAAATTTGAGGAAAAAAGAGGCAAAGACCCAAAAAAATCAACCCAAAATTCCAGCCAAAAAGAAACAAAAAGCTCAATAAAGTATAATTTAGTCAATGCTGAATGTAAGCATATCCCACATAAGAATTAGTCTAAAACACACCAAAAACATACTTAATTGAATAAACACCCTCTAAAATCATATAAAAATACAAGCAAATTAGGTGAAAACAGAAGCAAAGACCCAAAATTTCAACCAAAAAGCACAATAAAAATCAGAAGAAGAATCAAGAAACACAATTTTTAAAAAAAAAGAAAAAAAATTAGACCTTAAGAGTGCCATTGCAAGCACAAGGAGCCTCCATATCTTTCTCCTCATCTTCCTCTTGACAAATTCTGCACTCCCTCAAACTCCCTTTTTCTTTCACATCAAAAACCCCATCTTTATCATCACCATTTTCACAAACAACACTAAAATCAACAACACTTTCTTCTTCTTCTTGTTTCCCAATAGTATTAACAGTTGATGTTGAAGCTGATTCTTGAAAACAAATTATTCTGTCCACACACACCATGAAATCATCCACCATTGTCACAAAAAAAGCTAATTTTCCCTTGAGAAATGTAGTTTAATAGAAGAAGGAAGAAAGTGGGAGTTGGGTTTTGAATTAGAAAAAGAAAAAAGTGGTGGGGTGGGGTGGGGTGGGGTGGGGGGCGGAATTTACGAATGGACATGCGTGGAGGTGAGAAGACAAGAATAGCCCTGGTTGGTGAGGATTATTACAAGAAATATCTTGAATGGCAGCTGAACTGCCTGTGCATGCTTTAATGAGAACAAACAAGCATCATTGAAAACGGTGAAATCTTTAATTATTGTTTTGGTTTGGTTACCAGTCTCTGTACCTGTTCCCTTTTACCAACTCTACATTTTTTTTACAACTTTTTTTCTTTATACTCCTTCTATCTCATAGACTCATACTTTAAAAAAATATTTTACAATTTTCGGCGTTCATACTTGAAAAAACATTGCCTAAAATAGAAAAATATTTTTAAACACTCCTCTTAATACATCACAATATTACAACAAACGCAACTACTTTTTACACTAAAAAATAACTTTATTACTATTTATAAAGTTGAAAAGTTTTTACTACCTCGCACTTTATCTTACACAATACTGTTCCTAATAAATAATTCATTCATTAAAGTTCGTGCCCAATTGGTTTAAGCCTTCAAATATGGAACGGATGGAGTAACAATTACTCCCTCCGTCCGCCTATAAGTGTTAATTACTTTTTGGCACAAAGATTAAGAAAAGTGATTAAATAATAGATATAGGACAAGTGATGTGATTGAGAGAGGAGAGAGATGGAGAGAAAAAGTAAGATATAAAGTGAAGTGTAAGAAAAAGTACTTACCAAAAAATGTATAGAAAGCTTATAGGCGGACGGACCAAAATGATAAAATGGAAAGCTTATAGACGGACGGAGGGAGTACTTACTTTAAAACATATTTTCTAATGTCTCATAATTTTTACATGTAGATAAACATACTCTCCTTCTGATCAACTATAAATTTTTGGTTACTTTTTTATAAAGAAATTAAGAAAGGTAATTAAATAATACATATAATATAAGTGATGTGATAAAAGATAAAAAGTAAGATATAAAATTAAGTATAGTAATAAAAAATTAAAACTATTTATTAAAGGTTTACTCTTGTATACACTAGAGGTGCACATGGTACACTCGAGTGGATTTTTTCTTTTCTTTTTTCGCTAAAAGTTTTTTAAATTTTTGCTTGTTTTTAGTAGGTCAAGGCCCAATAACGTTTGAACATGTGATCTAACTTTAAAAATTATTACTCTAACCATTTATACTACTAACATACTTATTAAAATATTGAATTTCTTTTATTTTTAAACGTTTAAGTCAATATACCTGAAAAGTTTAACACAATATTATAAAAAATGTAAATCATTATATCTGAAAAGTGCAACACAATATTACTAAAAAGTGTAAGTCAATATTACTGAAAGGTACAACACAATATTATAAATAAGTATAAGTCAGTATAATTGAAAAATGTAACACAATATTACTAAAAAGTGTAAGTCAATATAATTGAAAAGTGTAACACAATGTTACTAAAAAGTGTAAGTCATTATAACTGAAAAATGTAAGTGTCTATAACTGAAAAATGCAACACATTTTTTATTAAAAGGTGCAAGTGAGTACTGTATAACTGAAAAATGCAACAACATATTAATGTTACATTTTTTAGTATTGCTACTTGCACTTTTATTTACTATTATTAATATTACACTTTTTAATACTATTACTTGCACTTTTATTTATTTTTACTATTTACACTTTTATAATTAAAAAAAATTACAAAAAAATAAAAATAAAAAGTGTGATTTTTTTTTTTTAAAGTGCAAAAATAAAAAATGGAGGGGTGACTTGGCACTAAGTGCACCGTGTGCACTTGAATGCACAAGAGCCTCATTCTTTATCAAAAGGTTAAGAGAGTGTAATACTTTTTTTGCCCGTCCTTAAGTTTTCCATTTTATCATTTTGATTCGTCCACCTATAAGTTTTTCATACATTTTTTGATAAATACTTTTAATTTTTTAATCTTGTACTTCACTTTATATTTTATTTTTTCTCTCTATCTTTCTCCTTCTTTCAATTACATTATTTGTACTACATGTATTATTTAATCATTTTATTTAGTTTTTATACCAAAAAATAACAAAATATATTTATAAACGGATGGAAGAAATACTAATGAATAGAGTTTTAGGGGATGTTTACTTTTGATTTTAAAAACCATGTTTTAGATTTCAATATCCAAAACCCATTTTACTTTGGAATTTAAAAATCGGTTTTCAAAATCCACTCAAAATCACCCCTATTAAACATATTGATTTCACATAAAGTTATATCTATTCCCTCCGTCCCACTATAAGTTTCCCATTTTCCTTTTATGAATGTCCCACTATAAGTTTCTCATTCCATTTTTTGCATATTATTTTCTCTCTCCCAATCACATCACTTCTACTTTATCTATTATTTTATCATACTTCATCTAATACTCATCTATTATTTTCTCTCTCCCCATCACATCACTTATACTTTATCTATTACTAGTGTAAGACCCGCGTTTTACGCGGGGATTGAAATAAATTTATAATATATTTTAAATTTATTAATTAAAAAATATATTTGGAACATGTATACATTTGTAAAAATTTTATTCCATTAAAAAAAATATTATAGCAATATAAATGAAATGGTATATAAAAAAAATAGAATAGAAAATTATAGTTTTTTTTTTTTTTTTTGAGAACATCATATTTTGATCATTAGATAGCTATTTAAATGACATGTGTTTGACATTATTATGATGACTCTCATATTAATTGTACTAAAATCCTATTTTAAATAAATCAAATATAGCCAACAAAGAAATAAAAAAGAAACCTAACATTTCACATGTTTATTGTACTGTTGTGCTTTAAAGCAAAAGAAATAAAATTAAACATCAATTCAATTTAGTAATTCTAAAGTTAATCAATGTTTATATCTAAACAGATTGAGAAACAATTCATAAACCATCTCCGCAACAAAATTACCAATTTACTTCTTTCGTCCATGGTGTTGAAATAATTTCTCTTTTGCTTAATCTTCATAGGAATCATACTTATGAATTTAAATAAAATTTCACAATAACAAAAAAAAAAAAAAACACAATACAATACAATCGATATCCAACAATTTACTCAATCCGCCCCAAAGCCCAAATCCTAACATGGAAGAAACAATAATTCAAATCAAGAAAAAAAAAAGCAATTTATTCAATTTTCGCACAATTTTATCTTTGAGATAATTACTTTGTCTCCCAATGAACTTCTCAAGAATTTAATCCGGACTCCAATCTGCTCAGAAAATTGACACAAAAAATCATTGCACACTACAATTCAATAAGAATTTCAAGACTATAAAATAAAAATACACCTAAATTGTGGATGATTGAACCGTACATTATTTCAGTTTCAGAAAACAAAAAATAATTTTTAGGATTAGTTGAAATCAAAATATAAGACCATTTTTTATTAGGTAAAATAATAAGCACCAAATTAGTTAATAAAAATAGGGAGTCAAAAGAGGTAAGAAAGTAAGTGTGAAATTAAGAATCGAGAAATACAATACTTGTGAAATTTAGAGATTTTTTCTAAGCAAATGAACTGAGATATTTTTATTTCATTTTTCAATATCTACCTATTAAAAAACTTAATAAAACATGAATCATAAATATTAAATAAATATTAAAAGATATATGACAGATTTTTTAATACATAACAGTACTTTGAAAACTGATCTTTAGAATGTAATAAAAATAGAAAAAATTTTCGTTTTAGTTATAGGTGCGGTTGCAACCCGCACTTATTAAAAAGGTCAAAGTGCTTGTTAGACGTATTTAGTAATAACTATATATAAATATTATTTAAAATGACATAAAACATGACTTCATACATGAAAGAAAATAAGTTATTATTCTTCCGTAAAATGAAATAAAATAATTGAAGCATTTATTCAAATGTACCAAAACGTACGCGTGTGTATAGTCTTGATAAATTCAACACAAAATGTACCTATTAAAATATTATAGTTGTAATAAGATTTAAAAATTAATAAATTACACATGTTAAATTTTCTATAACATCATAATGATATATTTTTTGTTATGGCCTTCTTTAAATTTTGCTAATCAAATTTAATTATTAATTTTTTAGTAAAAAAACATGTCATAATTAATAAATTATTTAAGGTTATTAATTAACTCACTAATTTGTAAAATTAAATATTGATTTGGTCAACATAAATTAATTATTTCCTTAATTTGAGCATTTTTTAATTCTACTTGACTAAATTTAAGGAGAATCCCAAATTATAGAAAATAGTCTAATTAGCCGAATTTATAGTTTTATCCTTTATAACATAATTATAAATGTTGTTAAATTAATTCTCTACACACATTAATTCTTAAATTAAGGAATTTTAGTAAACAGAGTGACAAATTACGTTTTAGTTTGAAATGTTGTTTTATGGTCAAATTTACCACCTATGTTAAAAGTCATGTAATTATTTCCAAAATATATTCATATAAAATATTTAAAATTTTATTAATTTGATTTTAAATTATACCATACTTACTTGAAGCTAATTTCGTGTAATTTATTACTCCATTTCCTAAATATAATATTTCACAAATATATAAAACTCTAATTTATTGTGTAATAAATTATACTACTAATTTGAACTTAATTAATGTATTTTTCTACCAATTATACATTTAATACTCTGTAAATTTATACAGCATAATTTATTTAAATAATTATATATAAATAGTCTAAGTATATAAATATATGAATCATTCTAATATTTTTATTTTAGTAGGTTAAATATTATATTCATTGCAGACTTGGAATACAATAATTAGAAGTAAACTAATCTCAAAATTAAATGGAATTCAACGAAGTAGTGTAAAAAATAAAAATAAATCTCGCCAACCTTGGCAAAATAATAAACACGATTTCATATTTTCCATTCCATCTAACAAAATTCTTTTTATCGATGTAGATGAATGAAGAAGCAAGAGAAAGATATATAACATGTCTGATGAATGTAGATGGGTAATGTAGATGGGTGGCTAATTTTTTTTGATATTCTTCATCTAATCTAACAAAATTCTTCTTAACTGTGTACATCGAAGCAAGAAAAGAATATATAATATATCTAATATCATATATATGCGACGTTTAAATGATGACCGAAAATGATTGCCAATTTTTTTGCCAAGAAATGATCGGAAAAATTTATAGACAAATTTCGAAGAGGAAATATTCAAGAGATTAAAACTTGAGTGATTGAGATGAGTAAAAATGAGTTGAGAATTGAGATTTATATAGGAGTAAAAATAAGGATGGAAGGTTGAGATTAAGAGTTAAAATAGATGGTTTAGATTAAAAGTTGAAATATTAGAATGAAGGAGAATGGAGGGATTTTGAATTGGAGAGAATTAAGAAGAAAGAGAATGAGAAAGTGAATGAGATTGTGACATGTGTCACATAATGGTTTGCAAATATATATATATATATATATATAAATAGATTTTATCATATTTTTTAATCAAAACACTCAAAAGAAAGGAGAAGTTTATAACGGACGGAGGAGGGAGTATATAATATTACTTCAATCCAAGGACGGAGCCACATAGGGCCCCCCACCAATTTTTTATTTTTTTTTATGTATATTTTTTCCGTTTTATAATTATTTGTATTTAAAAAAAAAAATTATTTGTATACTTTCTTTATTTGAGATGTTTTAAAATCATTTGTACACTCATAATATGTAAATAATATACAAATTTAATATTCTCACTACATCATTTTATTTTTAAAATTATCACTCATTTTAATCTACATTCTTCTCTACATCTCACTAATTTTTTTTTAACACCTCAGTAAATTCTTTTTATACATCACTAAATCACCGAAAATACTCCTCATTTTTTTTTACCCTACACCTCACTAAATTCACATTTTTTAAAAAGTGAACTTGTCAACGTATGCAAGTCATTACGAGACGGAGAGAATATATTTTAAGTTATACATTTGTCTAATAATGAGTAATATCTCAGCGGGATTGCACGTAGATCTGTTTCATCTATTATGAGTCGGAACAATCAAAATTAATTTTTTTCGAAACATAATAAAAATCGTTAAATTTAAATTAATGAATTGAGATATTATAAAATTTATAATGAATTAAATATAATATTATTTTGTCTTTATAGTAATGAAAATCGGCCCTCAATCTAAAATTTATGGCTCCGTCACTGCTTCAATCATTATATTATTTTTCAACAATAATATAATAATACTATAACAATATAATACATTTAATTATTATACGATTAACTAATCATTATAATCTCACCAAACAATAATATAATAATACAAACGTACTCATTAAATCTTATAACTTGATTTGACATAAAATTAAATCATTCACTATTCTAAAACTCAAAAGAAACACTTATATTACTATTCGGATTTTAAAAATCAGGATTTTAAGAATTCAATTTTTAAACTACTCAAAGCCCAAAGTAAACACGCCTAAAGTATAATTGGGTAATCCGTAAACCTTTGTCCTTTTATCAACACTAGAGTCTAGACTTTTCTTTTTAAAACAATTTATGGGTATAAGTTTTTCTGCACAAGATCTGATCGACTATGTTATCACACATGTACAGTAAATACCCTCACTAAGTGATTCAGACCTAGTTATTTGCTTTGATTATTGCATATTCTTTCTCCTTTTAAAATTAAGTACTCCCTTACTCACACATTTTTTTTCACAAATTATATGTTTATCCTATTTAAATAATTAACTTTTGAATATTTTTTACTTTATTGACAATATTGAGTATGTATCAACGATATTCTTTACTTGTTATTTCACATATATTTTTTATAATTAAAATATATATTTTTTAAAAACATGTACAAAAAAAAGTGAGCAAAATTTTACTGAATAGAGAGTAATTTTTTACTATAATTAATAAAATATTATTTATTGCGCATAAGATTCTGAATTTTGTTTGTAAATTTTCATGTTCTTACTTAGATGATTTTAAAAATTAAAAAATTTTATTTCCTCTTTCACATTACAACAATTTAAATATTCATTAATTAGAATAATTTTAACATTATACACCGTCTAAAAAGGAATGACTCTATTTTGAAACAAATAAAAAAGAATATAAAACTATAATTTTGAGAATAAAATGAAATGAACATACTCCTAACGGACGGGCAGATAAATAAGAAAAGTGAGCATACTTTTGATGTACGGGGAGTATTATAAATTTATAATAGTAGGATACATGGATATTTTTAGAGTGTATATAGTTGATTAATGGTGAAATCTGAATGTTAAATCCTAAATTAGAATAAGACGGAAGACGTTATGTCCTACATCCAGACATGTGAGCCTCAAAACAAACATGTCCCGAGTAATTTATTAAAAAAAAAATAGAAACTAGATAGCGATTTATCTATATTTTATTATGTTATTTATTGTAGAAAAAAACGCGTGAGAGATTTTCTCACGGATGTGATCCACTTCCAGACGGCCTCGCTTGCTCCACGACCGTAGTCTGGGCTTCCCCAGCCACGGGAATCGAACTGACTTCTTCGTACGACCCAAACTTCCAAACTTTTAGGTTGGACAACCTTTTTTTTCTCCATATTTTATGTTTACAAAAAAAAAAAATTGATAATGTTTAAATAAAAAATTACAATATTTTTAATAAAAATAGCTATCACGTTTTACTTAAACATTATCATTTTTTTACATCGAATAAAAAAAAAAGGTCTCACGAATTGAGATTTGTGAAACGGTACGTCATCCAAGACCAACTCTTTATTGTGTAGTTGCAAGATTTCAATATTTAAAAATATAAAGTACAATAATAGATAAAATTGTTGAAATATTAATTTTATTTAATAAAACAGATGAAACTTTAGTGCAATTTTTAAATTATGAGTGAATTTTGGGCATTATTTTCAAATCATAACTTACTTAATTTTTACAATTAACCCCTTTATTTGCACTCCCAGACTCCCAGTCCCAATTATAAAGCCAATTTTCCACATTTGATAATATATTTTTCATTTGTAAGTGCAATTTAATTCTAAGTTTTCAATTTTGCTCGTTTAAAATATATTTTCACAATTTACATACTCAATTATTCATCATATAGGATTAGGAGCCATGGGTCCTTATTACTGGGATTCATGATTTAGTATATTCTAACCTTTGATATAATATGTTTTCAAAAAAAAAAAAAAAAAATTTGATATACTATCATAATTATGTCCAATTAATGACCTAGCTTGTTTAATTTTCGTACTCATTAAGTATGATTACATTAGGAAATTTGCTTGTATACTTTTGAATAGGAATGAATGATAATGGAAGTTATCATGGATAATTGTGGCTATTTATGAGAATAAAAAATAATTTGAGATGGAAGTGAAATACCATCCCTTTTTTCCCTTTTTACCCTCTCCATGATTCGAACCCAGTGATGCTCTAACCACTTGAGCTATCCCACTTTGTCTGAAAATAAAAAATAATGAATTTTATTTTATATACTCCACATGGAGTAATGAGACTAAAAAAAAAATAACTTCTACCTTATTTTGTATGTCTACAACCACTCCAATTTAGGTCATCTTCAGCCCTTAAACTCAAATTGCCACTAAAATCTTCAATTTGTCACCAAATTTGAATCAAACAATAAAATCATCTCCAACCATTCAACTCAAATTTAATTATATCAATAAAAATATTTTCAATTTTAACTTTTTATATTCCATTTTATCAAATATTTTTTTATAATCAAATATATAATTTAATTTTGTAGTACGCATGTTTTTTTTTTATTGTATTTTATAATTTAAATTATATGTCTGTATATTAATAAAATATTAAAATACAACAAAATTATATATTTTCAATTTTAAAAATATTATAATACTAATGTTGCATAATATCAAGTACAAAATAATAATAAATATAAAATTAAATACACCCCCATTTCAAAAAGTTTGTCGTATTTCTCATTTTGTATAGAATTAAGAAAAATATTTTTTTGACACATTTAATCCTCATTGACCTTTTTTTTCTATTAAAAGAAAGTGAGATAAAATTAATCATTAATATATTTCTAATTAAAAGTGATATTGTAAGAGTTACAAAAGGGCATTTTATGAAAATTCGTGGTAAAAATAGAAAATACGACAAATTTTTTGAAACAAAAATAAAGACCAAATGCTACAAATTTTATAAAACGGATGGAGTAATATTATATATGTATAATATTAATGTATCATAATATTAAATTAAATAAAAACAATAAATACATTTTTAGAAAAAAACAAACATTTCAATCTAAAATAAAAGAAATCACTATAAAATGGAATTTGAGTTTGCGTTGAACAGTAGGTGGCAAATTTGCCACACGTACTATTCAATTGAGGCAAATTGAGTTGAATATTGTCACTGCATTCGATGAGGATTTCCCACTTAAATTGGATTTGGGTAGTGGCATTGGAGATGCCCTTAATTGGCCTCCCCCTACAGCCCCAATCATTATAATTGGAACCATCAATTGCTCATGGTTAGTCTCCTTGTGGTCTCTGCCCTGACCATCCTGCTCGCTCAATTGATCCGGCTCCACCACATGTTCGTCTAGTTGTTCATCTTCCACCAGTTCTTCGGCCACCAACTCCTGCTCGCTCAGTTGCCCCATCATCAGTTGTTGCTCGTCCAACTGTCTGGCCCTCAGTTGCTACTCGCTCTTATGGTTCGGCATAGCCCCTTGCTCGCCCAGCTCCTGTTCCATCCCACTCAATGGTTACTCGGGAAAAGTCTGGGATATTTAAAACTTGCCACATTGCTGACATTGCTACGACCCGGCTGTTGTCTGCTCTCTGTTTTCGATGAACCTAAGGGCTTCAAATCAACACTCAAACATCCTCATTGGTTGGCGACAATGCAATCCGAGCTCGATGCCTTACATGTAAATCAAACTTTGGAATTGGTTCCTTGACCTTCTTCCACAAACATTGTTGGATCCAAATGTGTTGTTCGCACCAAATATCTTGTGGATGGGACCATCGATCGATACAAGGATCTTCTGGTTGCCCCAAGGTTTTTTCTTGGTTCCGGTCCTGATTTCTCGCTCATTTTCATTCCAGTAGTCAAGGTTACCACTATTCACTTCATTTTGTGTCTGGTTGTTCGAAATTAGTGGCACATACATCAACTCGATGTGAATAATGTCTTTCTTCATGGGGCATTGACCAACACTGTATACATGGCTCAACTTCATGGGTTTATTGACCCTCTCTTTCCCGACCATGTACGTCGCTTAAAAAAAGTCATGTATGGTCTTCGTTAGGCTCCTCTCGCCCGGTTTGTTCGATTCAGTGGTTTTCTCAAGTCCTTGGGATTTACTTGTTATCAAGCAAATACTTCTCTCTTCTACTAAGCGAGAGAATGCCACTCTGTATATTTTACTTTATGTTAATGATATTATTGTTACATAGAGTGATCAGGCATCTATTCACTGATTTATACGTCGTGTTAACAAATAATTTGCGATCAAAGATCTTGGTCACCTAAGCTACTTCCTCAGCCCCGAGGTCACCCACTCATCTGGTGGTCTCTTCATCAGTCGAGCAAAGTATGCTCATGACATCCTAGTTTGTGGCGACCTATTTGACTCAAAGATTATCTCCACTCCCCTCACCACGAGGGAATCTCTCGTCAGTATAGGTGCTACTTTCGAAGACTAGACACTTTATAGCTCACTCGTCAGTGCCTTACAATACTTGACTATAACTCGCCCGAATCTCTCTTATGTTGTGAATCATGTCAGTCAGTTCCTTCACTCGCTTACCGTCAATCACTTTCTCGTCGTTAAGAGGATTCTCAGATATGTCAAAGGTACTATCAATTTTAGGCTCTCCTTTTATTTTTTTTATTTTTTTTATGGAAGTTAAATACCCATCCCTTTTTTTCCCTCCCCATGACTCGAACCCAGGACCTAAGGCCTAGGTAGTGGTGCTCTAACCACTTGAGCTATTCCACTTTGTCTTAGGCTCTCCTTTTATTGTGGAAATGATTATTCTCTTGTTGGTTACTCCGATGTGGATTGGGCTGGTTGTATTGAAACTCATTGTTCCATCTACAACTACTCAATATTATTTGCTGGTAATTTGGTTTCTTGGAGTGCGAAGAAACAACCTACTGTTGCTCGCTCAAGTTGGGATTTTGAGTATCGAGCACTTGCGAACACAAGTTAGGAAATTATCTAGGTCACTCATCTACTTCGGGAGCTCGGCCAACTGCCCTCGACTGCCCCAACACTTTTCTGTGACAACAAAAGTGCTTTATTCTGGAGCCAAAATCTGATTGCTCGCAAACGAGCTAAACACATTGACATTGAATGTCAATTTGTTCGCGAGTTGGTTTCGTCTAGTCGCTTGCTCACTCGGTTTGTTCCTACTAATCTACATCTCGTCCACATCTTTACTAAAAGTTTTCATCACCCAAGCTTTGAATTATTGAGATTCAAGCTCTATGCTCGTCTTCTTCTTCAACATCACTTGATGGGCTTGGAGAGACAAACAAGTTGATATATAACTTGACCTTCGATTTGTCAAAAAATAGTCGTTTTTGGTCGTCGAAATTGACATGAATAAATTGTACTTAAATGTGTGGAGTTGTAATATACCAAACGAGCAAGTAGAAGTACCAAATTGACTAGCTCTTTTAGAGATGAATAATTTGATATATCACTCATTCTTTAATTCGCCAAAATATGGTGGTAAATGCAACGAAAGACAGTGAATTTTTTATTTTTTTGGCAATTTTGGACATAACTTGCGAAAAAATGATAATTGAAGGATAAAAATTACTACCCCTAACATGACAAACAATTTTCGATACTGACAGAGAAACTTTGCAATTTTTCCATAGTTATATTATATATTGAATACTTCCTCTGGTTTAAATCTATGATGTTTTGATTTTTATTTTATTTTTGCAAAATAATTTTTTTTTTTAAATATTTGCACATTATTTAGTGACATACATTTTAAATAGGAGGGAGTATTCTGTGAGTTATTTTGTTTATCTCATTGAAAAAAAATTGCATCATCTAACGAACGAGAAAATTTCATTTTACGTCCGGTAACTTAGGCCTAATCCAATTTATATCCTTTAAATTTTTACTTTTTCGATTTACGTTCTTTTTGGTCCAATTTACGTTATTTACGTTAAATCGGGATTCCAGCCAAATAGTCCAATTTACATCCTTTAGGGCATGTTTGTTTTGAGATTTTGAGAATTTTGAAATCCAGATTTCAAAATCCTAATGCTTTTTGTGTTTTGTGTTTGTTTTGGGATTTATGTAGGGTAAGATTTAACTTTATATAGTATAGAATTATAGGTTTTATAGTCAACTCTATCATTACCTACAAATCCTATATAAATACCTATAAAACCTATAATTCTATACTATAAAGTTAAATCCTACCCTATTTAAATCTCAAAACAAACACAAACCATAAAAAACATTAGAATTTTGAAATCCACTAGATTTTTCCGGATTTCAAAATTCTCAAAATCCCAAAACAAACATGCCCAAAGTGTAACGGGGTGGAGTTTCGAAATCCCAAATCCGGATTTCCCATCCCAAAACAAACATGCCCTTAAGTTTGAAAATTAAAATTTTCTAAAAATCCCATTAAAGATTTAAAAAATCTAAAAGTATCATTAAAAATCCAAAACTCTCCTTAAAATTAAAAACTATAAAATGTGTAAAATAAAATTCAAAATATCTCACTAAAATTTCTAAAAATATCATTAGAAATTATAAAATGTGTAAAAAAAAAATTCTAAAATTTTGATAATGCAAAAAAAAAAAAAAAAAAAATCTACAATTTAAAGAATGGAAAATGTGTAATTTAAAAATTAAGAAATTCAAAATCTCATTAAAATTTCTAAAAACTCTAAAAATCTCATTATTTTTTTTTAAATGTGTAGATTATTGCTTGGTTCTGTTCTTGCTATAGGATTCATACCCCTTATCTTATGAAGTAATGGACTAAGTCCTTATGAAGGAATTGCGTAGTATAAGGTAAATCGATTCTAGCTCCTCCAGTAGCCGTAGAAGACTCGACAGCAGGAAGGAATAGCAATAGCAGGTCTAAGAGGTCCTCGGCGGAAACCGATAGTCAAGCCTCAAGCCCACTTGATCAGTCTCAGTTTGGGGAGATCCGGAAAAGCACGAGAAGCCTTATGGTGATTCCAATAGGTATTCAAATAGCAAAGAGAACACCGGTAAATGGAACAGTTACCGAATCTGATAGTCTAACAACGGAAACTCTCACAGAAAAGACTAGCACGGCTAATAGTTGAGCGCTTACTGATTAAATTGCAAACAACGGATCGCTCTGTTATAAACCGCTTTTTCGTCGGGTGGTGGCTTATTTCTAAGAGACCCCCTTGATTAGATCAAAGAAGTAAAGCTCCATTGAATGAATCAACTTATCCCTCAAGGGTCAATGGTTCGGGGAAAAGCCTATCTCAGTGATGTTCAAAAACGGGAAAAAGCGTAGTTCGAAAAGTCGCGTTAGCTCTTTTTTGGACCACCTTCTACTTTTTAAGCTGTTCTCGACCCCGAGCGTAGCGACCAAAAGAAAGGTGCATTGGCAGCTTGTAGTCGCGGCAAACGCACTTTTCTTGTTCAATCATTACATTAATAGGGGTCTTTCCAGGAATTGACCAAGCAGGATTTGGTAAAGGAAGTTCACGACTGGGTGTTTAAGTTTATGGTAGGTGCGAATCCCTTCAAACATCTGATTCACTAGCATAGGAAACCAACTGCTAGGCCAATAAGCCCAAGGTAAGGGAGGCGAGAAGCGGACTTCATTAGGAGAGCGAAAATAACTAATTCTAAAAATCTAATAAGAACAATAAAAATTATTAACATTTCATTAAAAATCAAACTTAATTTAGACTCGTCTACCATTAAAGTTTTGCTCAAACTTCTAAAAATTTTGGGTCCCACGAGATTTTTCAACTCACCGTCGAGGTTGAGTGGAAGTTCACACCTTAATCGATTTTGGAACCGTCCCAAATTCATTTTCACGATATTTTTAAAATTGTGGAATTTTTTATTTTAAACATTTTTAAAATTTTAATTTATAGATTTTTTTATTTTTATGAGTTTTTAGATTTAAAAAAAAAAATTTACACATTTTTTCAGATTTTTAGAATTGTATAATTTATAATTATTTTAGAATTTTAATATTTATTTTACACAATTTATAAGTTTTTAATGATTTTTTTTTTGAATTTTTAATGATATTTTCAGACTTTTTAATTATTAATTTATAATTTTCAAACATAAAGGATGTAAATTGGAATATTTGATCGGAATTTCAATTTTTCGGTGGAAAGGACGTAAATTGGACCGAAAAGGATGTAAATTGAACACTTTATGATGTAAATTGAAAATGTGAAAAGTTAAAGGATATATACTGGATTATGTCTAAGTTACAGGACGTAAAACTAAAATTTCTCTCTAACGAATCTTTGGACGTGAAGCTTGAGCCTATGATACCTGAAAAAATTATGTCTCATCTAACAATCTAAAAGTCTGAACTTATAGAGAGGTGAGAAATTAATTCTTGTATATTAATTCATATTATTCCTTATATGTTTAGACACTAGTAACACTACCATTCCGAGCAAAATAATCACCCACACTTTCAACTAATTATTTCAATAATAAATTTTTCAGTATATATAAGTTAATCATACATACCTTCTTCATTGACAATTAATTAAAGATTGATGACAATGAAAGATCATCTTCTAATAACTTAGTAAACGCGCTACTATTCATGATGACTGGAGTAACATTTTTTTAATAATTAAGTACTTTAATCATATGTCAACAATTTGTTCAATCTCATAATAGTTGCTTATTTTGCAAGAAATTAATGTAATTATTGATGAAATATTTGGTTCAAGAATCTTTGATTTTTATTTTATTTTTTATTTTAAAGAATCTTTGAATTTAGATATTCTTGTTACCGTCTCAGTAAGACAATCAACATTGATATATAATATACTACTCCATTAGAGTAGTATAAATTTTTAAAATACTTAAAGATGGTGTAAAGTTTTTTAGCTTTCTTGGTAAAGCTATATCACCGCCGCATCTAGCTTCCTTCCTCCGGTAAACCAACCCCATTCTTTTTCAAATATTTAAGTGGGGTTAGGTAATTTTTTTCTTCAGAATATATATTAGTCGGAATTAAAGGGTAGATCCTCTCTGACGATGCAATAGTGGTTAATGGAATGAGTTATCTGTTGGTTCCGATTTATTGTTATTTTTAGTTTTTTTTTTAATTGCTTAGTGCTTTAATTAGTTGATATTTATTTTTAAGTTTTTGTTGTTATTTTTTTTCGTTTTTTATACAGTCTCGTTTTATTCGTCTGATTTGACCTGATTGAAGTTGGTTGTCCTTGGGTCTTGTTTTAGTGAGTTGGAAGGACGTGACGCAAGTCATAGTGTGCGACAATTTGTACCATTTTGGTGCAGATTTTTTGTAACCTTTCTAGATTGATGATCTTAATGGTGTTTCATCTTTCTTGGGATGTAGTGCTCGATTTCTCCATGGTCTCACGATTGATTTGGAGCAAATTTCATTTGGTTAGTTACAATTTGATGATGATAGATGTGTGCTTTTATAAGTTGTAATTTTATGATCTATTGATATCGTACTTTATAAAAAAATATTTTATATATTAGATACAGTAAAACCTCTATAAATTAATACTTTGCAAATTAATAACCTTCCTAAAATAATAAAAAAAATTGATCATAACTTGTGCCTATGTAAAAAAAATCATCAAATTCGATAAGATAATAATTTTTTGAAAAATCCTTTTATAAATATTAGGTTTCATTAAAACTCTAAATTAATAATTCATAAATATTATAAATTCATAAATTTTACAGTTCATATTGAGATTTATATTCATGCATGAATATATTTAATTAATTATAATAATTATTTAAGTGCAACGAATTAATGTAAACATGTATATTTAAGTAATTCTAATTAATTGATACACACATTCATGAATATAATAATTAATTGTATACAATAAATTGATATTATACATGAATATATTTAATTAATTATAAAAAATTGATTGATGCGTAAATATAATCAATGAAACATATATGAATTCATTTATTTTCGATACTAAATTTAATGAATTTAAAAAGTCTCTCTTTTAATTAATAAAATATTAATTTATTCATAATTTAATATCCCCTAAAATAATAAAATTTAATGATCCCAAGGTTATTAATTTAGAAAGTTTTACTACATAGAGAAAAATATATATTTTAAATTAATATCTATTTTTATTTTTATTATCTAAATTTTTTGACTTTGAAATTAGTTTCAATATTTATAAAATTCAGAGTTTTATTCCCTTTACCACCAACAAATGTAATGATTTTGGATGAGTTCAATCCAGGATGGGATTGGTTTGCCGTAACACAGTTTAATTCGAAGTTTTGAATTTTAAGGATTTTGAGTATGTGAATATCCTCTTTTTTTTTTTGACCTAATTATGACTATCTAATTTTAAATAAGCTAAAAAAGGTGTTTCAAATGAGTTACAAAATGAGATAGGAAGTGGATATTTTTTTTCCAGACATGTCACATTTTTATTTTAAAATCAAAAATAATTATCACGTCATCTATTAATAGATGAGTTACTTTTTTTTATAAATATAAATAACTAATTTTCAGAGTCAAGAAATTTAGAGGAACAACAAATATATTTACCCTAAATTTAGGTAAAGACTTGCGTGATATGAAATAGTATCACAAACTATTCAAATTAACACTTATTTTTAAAATGTTAAAATGTCATGTTTGAATCATTAAATTCTATTACACGAAGATTTTCTCGTCAATTTAAATTATAAAGGCATGATTAATATGATGGAATGAAAATATAACTAATGAAGAAATGACTAATGAAAATAACACAACAATAATTTTGTATTTTAAATGAATTGTCTATTTAAATTACTCCATTTATGAATTGAGAAAGCCAGTTTCTGTAATTGGGATTCAACAAAGTTGTGTCTTGTCACTCTGTTGTCCATTTAAGTAAAATTATATTATTAAGAAAATATTACAAAAAAAAAAAAAAACTATCGTAACAAATTATTGTCCTCATTTGCGTCTTCGCCTTTCTGAAGTCAAATTAAAAAAAAAAAGTTTGCACTTAGGAGGTCAATAATAAAAACATTTTATTTTCATTAATTCAGATGTTTTGTCACCAACAGCACAATTAAGATTTATATTTTGCGACAATATTGAATTTTATGAACTAAATAGCTGAGAAAATAATAGTGTGATAATTATTTGAATAATATTTTAAGTTAGGTGGAATGGGGATCGAATCTCAAACTGGACAATGTAATAGGTAGGAATGACAAAGACAGAGCGATTTTGACTCGCTCTGTCCTGTTGACTCGCTCTGTCCTGTTTCATTTTGAAAACGGGGTAGATCAGCCCCACCTCACGCATGGGGCAGGGCAGACATGGTTTACATATTTATTGTTCTGTCTTGCCCCACCCCTCTCTTCCCTAAATTTATACTTCATATATAATGAAGGAGAAGTGAAGCTGGTGGTGTAAACCGTGAAATTTTAATTTTTATGAAATAGTTATCGCCAATTTGTAAACCAATAAACCAATAAATTTAAACACCTACAAATATGCACATAAAAGGCGATAAAAATAAGGTAAACATATTTTTATTATAAATGTGGGTTACAACTCTCGTTGATCTCTTGATTCCACTCTCTAAACATAAGGTAAACATATTTTTATTATAAATGTGGGTTACAACTCTCGTTGATCTCTTGATTCCACTCTCTAAACATAATTTGATCTCTTGATTCCACTCTCTAAACATAATTTGATATCGGGACGTATTCCGAATTTTGATTTGACCTACAATTTGATAGTAGGGAGATGATGGAGTCGTTTGTGACTTATTCCATCTGACTCTTGAAATTCTATTATCACTATCCTATCTATTTATAAGAGATAATGACTTAGAGAACAAGAAAAACATATTATAAAATCCTAAAAATAAGGAAAGAGATAATTCCTCAATTTTGGAGATATTATTTTATATTTTTATCTCCAAAACTAGGATTTACATAATATTAGACACGTTCAAAATTTAATAAAATTTCAGTGTCTACACCATTGTGAATAAATTGATTGATTTGTGAATAAAGTTAATGACAAAATGAGTAAGAGTTAGTCTTATGTGAAATATACATGCACTCAATTAGACCAAGTCAAAACTCTAAGTTCATTTAGCTCAAAAGTTAAATTAAGATAATTTTAAAAAATTCGTGGGTCATAAGCCCGAATTCGGGTGGCCTAAAAAATTTGCGAGTCACAAACAAGTGATTTACTACATGATCAAAATATTATTACTACAAAGTCAAAAATTTAATATTACATGTCAAAACATTCTAACGAATTCACCCAAAAAATTAACTGTCTAGAACATTTTTGGACATGTAGTAATACACTTTTGACCTTGTAGTGATAAAATTTTGGTTTTGTAGTAACATTGTTTTAGTCATGTAGTAGTCGAATAAGTTAGAATTATTTTAGTAATTTTGCTCAAAAAAATAAAATAAATAAGTGTCCAGAATATTTGGACTTGCAGTAATACACTTTTGATCTTGTAGTGACAAAATTTAGGTCTTGTAGTAAGGTAACATTTTAGAGCGAAAATAAATATTTTAATTAAGGTTGACCCGCTTTGACCCGCGTTTAACCCACAAGTTTAAATTTAATTGGTCAATATTGCATATAAGTTTTTGCCAACAAATAATCGAATTGAGGGTAAAAGTGGTAATAATTTGTAATTTTTTTTAAATATGTGAATATTGTAAGAGTATGGTTTATGATTTTTTTTTTTTTTAAATGTGTAAATAATTATGAAACAAACAAATAAAAAAAGTGTGTAAACAGAAATCGGAGTACTTGACTAGATTTGCCATTAATACAATTAAGAAGGGCAAAAATAGAAATTTAAGTGAAGGGTCCAAATGACAGGTCAAGTGGGTTGGGTGAGTTTGCATAAAAGAATTGTTTTAATTATTTGGCTTTATTATATCATGATATATGCCTCTTTGTGTCTGTAAGTAATATGTGTATATATGTCAACCTTAAGGATGATGAGAGAGAAAAGAGATAAGATTGATGGTGATATTTTTATCTTATTATATCTTCCATTCTGTGTGCTTATGATGATGTGGGGTGGGGGGGTGGGGGGGTGGGGTGGGAATTCACTATTATTATATATATATATTGCAATCACAATCTTGAGATTAATTGGATAAGAAAGAAAAACAAATAATCAAGGCCACGTTTGATTCTATTATCTTTTCTAATTTTTCTTCATTATAAATTTAATTATACTCATGTTTAAATTCGTAAAGTTTATTTCTTTTAGCACTAGTTTATATAGTTTATATATAAAGTAAATAGATTGGAGGTACGAAAATATATTTTTGGATCCATTTATATATAAATAAATAAATTATTTATAAATAAAATAAATACTCATATCAATTTAATTGAAGAATGTAAATAAAATAGTGTAACTAATTAATTTAATTACAGTTATAACTTTATTTTTTTTTAATTATTAATTAATTAATTTATTAATCAATCCATCACTTAATTAATTAATTTATATTTTTTGATTAATTTACCATTCTCATTTTTATTGACCATTCATCACTTAATTAATTAATTAAAAATGGTATATTTAATTGTAAATTGTACTGTAAAAATTATTTTAAAAAGTGGTAGATATTTTAAGTAAAAAGTGTAATTCTTATTATTGAAAAGTGATAGATTTCGTTACTTGAAAAGTGTAATGCTTAATAATGAAAAGTGGTATATATTTTAACTTAAAATATGTAATTCTCATTATTGAAAAATGATAAATTTCGTTATTGAAAAGTGTAATTTTTATTATTGAAAAGTGGTAGATATTTTAACTGAAAAATGTGATTTTTATTATTAAAAAGTGATATATATTTTAACTGAAAAGTGTGATTTTCCAAACCAGTCCTTTCGTATTTATTTCCATAATTATGTCTCAAAGAAAATATCAATGGCGTTGAAGAAATTATTAGCTCAACACTTTTGCCATATCCAGAATCACCATCTCCGTCATAACTAACTGCTGCGTTTCCTCCCCGTCTACCGCCACACATTCCAAGGCTTTAAACCAGACGTCGCCGAGAAAACTCGCCCCCGATCCCTTCGATGACGGAGTATTCCGTCGATGCGTCCGCCTCACTGTCGTTCCTTCCAACCGGGGAAAGGATCGAAATCTAACGGTGAAGGATGCCGTAAAAAATAAGATTCTCAAACTTTCCCAACTTGAATAAGCGGTTCAAAAAAATCGTTGAGTTTAGTGTGTATAGTGTATATGAGACTTTCTCCTCGTGTGTATATATATATATATGTTAAAAATATTTCTTTAAAAAATACTCCATTTAAAACTTGTGTAAAAAAATTATATATAGAAAATTTGAACATAGGGAGTATTAAATATTTTTTGTTTTATTAAATTCACACCCATTGAAATTAGACAAAACTTCTAAACATAATAGAGTGGAGAGATAAAATGGGCGAGGGCTATAAAACAGGAAGGGGAAACGTGTGAATATAGAGAGGCGTTTATTACTTTTTTTTTTTTTTTTAGGGTAGAACACGGATGTGTAAGTAAACATAATACAATATCTTCTTCTTTGAACCATTCTTGGCTTGTTCATTGTTCTACCAAATCATAAATTGCATCCAAACTCAATCATGAGAGTGTGGAGCTATAGCTGCCTCCGTAGCCAACTAATGGGCTCGCCAATTTTGTAATCGAGGGTGATGACGAATATCGCACACAACAATTCGTTTCCTGTTCACCCTGATTTTTTCCAACCAAAATCCTTCCAGTGATGAAACCCTAAACCCTTTATAATCACACAAATTAACTGCTTCTAGGCAATCAGACCAAATGCAGGCTCTCTAAGTTAAGATCGATGGCCTCCTCAATGCCTTGTAAAATTGCCATTAGTTCCGCTCCTAAGACCGACTTGTGATCTTTTTACGAAACTCTCGAACGATCTTTCCTTCCTCATCTTTGATACAACCCCCCACTCCATAACAGTTCGATCTTGCCATTAGTTCCGCTCCTAAAATTGCCATTAGTTCCTCATCATTCCCCTTCGTTGTAGGTTTCCCCCCACTGAATAAAATCTTGAGCTAATCTCCAGAACCTTAGGTGGTATGTTTAGTTTCCATATTTACCTCCAGAACTTTTTAATCTCCCCATGATCAGAAGTCGATGCTTTTTGCTTCTCCTTATATTGTTCCCTCCTTGCAAGGACGTACCCAGATTTCACCGTATAGTCTCCTTTCGAATTCAATCTCCAAAATCGTGAATCTGTTGTTTCTTCCCCATTCACTGGCGTACGCAAAATAACCTCTGCTTCAAAGGGGAGGAAGGCTTCTCTGATCAATGTTTCTTTCCACGTCCCATTGTCATTCAAAAATCTGCTCACCATAGACCCCGACGCGATTCTTGATTCGATACGGCCCTCCGCAAGGTGTTGAACCCATGCATCTTTAAAAATATGGATAAAGTTGCCACTCCCAATTCTCCACCTAGCCCCCTTTTCAATTATACCCATGCTCCAACAAAGAGAACGCCAAACAAAAGAAGGATTTGTACCTACACCTGCTTCCAAAATATTAGACGTTTTAAAGTACCTGGCTTTGAATACTTTAGCAACTAAGGAATTCGGATGGGCTTCCATTCTCCAAATTTGCTTTGCAAGCAATGCCCTGTTGAAAGTCGTAAGTTTTCTAAAACCCATTCCGCCTTCATCCTTTGGTTTGCACAGTTTGTCCCAAGAACTCCAGTGAATCCTCTTTTTTTTTTCTCTTTTGATCCCCACCAAAATCTGCAAAAGACTTTTTCTAAATCATCGCATAGGGTCGTAGGTATTCGGAAGCATTGCATCGTATATGTCGGGATGGCTTGCAAAATTGCTTTAATCAGAACTTCTCGTCCCCCCATTGAAAAATCCCTATTCTTCCACCATTGCACTCATTTTTGCACTTTATCCACGAGAAAACCAAACTGAACTCTTTTAGACCTTGCCGAGAGTGTTGGCAAGCCCAGATACACCTTATGATCTTGAACAATTATGACCCCCATAATATTTTTGATTAACCCCTGTGTATTTCGGTTTGTGTTTAGGCTGAACACAATGGCAGACTTTTGATAGTTAATCATTTGTCCTGAAGCACTTTCATACATCTCAAAGGCTCCCTTAAGGTTTTCGCCTCCCTGCTGTTTTGCCTTAAAGAATACCAAACAATCATCTGCAAACAAAAGATGTGAGATTGAAGAAGCCCCTCGAGCAGTTTTAATCCCCTCAATATCACCTCTTTGTAGTAGACTGCTCAAAATAGCGGATAAACCTTGCGCACATAATACAAAAAGGAATGGTGAAAGAGGATCACCTTGCCTTAACCCCCTTGTAGGTACCACCTCTCCGATGATCCTACCATTAATTTTGATGGAATACTTCACAGTTTCCACACAATCCATAATCAAATTCACCCATTTTCGACTAAAGTTCATATTTGTCAATACTTCTCTAAGATATGACCATTCAATACGGTCATATGCTTTGCTCATATCAAGTTTAAGCGCTGCATATGCCGTATTAATCTTATTATGTCGCATCTAGTGCATACACTCGTAACTAATTAAGATATTATCTGAAACAATTCTCCCATGAATAAAAGCACTATGTGATTCATCAACCAATTTTCCCATGACTCCCTTGAGTCTGTTAGAAATGGCTTTTGCTACCAATCTGTAGCAAACATTGCTGAGGCTAATTAGCCGATAGTCAGAAACTTTCTCTGGTTCCTTTGACTTTGGAATTAGGGTAATTGTAGTAGAATTACAGTCTCTAATACTCTCCTGTTGATTGAGAATTTGCAAGGCCCCTTTCATCACTTCTTTCCCAATTTTTTGCCAATTTTGATGAAAGAAGCAGGTTGGCAGACCATCTGGTCCTGAAGCCTTATCCCCTTTAAGGTCTGAGAGAGCCTGAGTGATATCTTTCTCGGAAAAAGGAATTTCCAAACTCTCCTGCATGTTTCTGTGAGAGCTGTTGAAATGTGTGATGTAATCTTTGAAATCTCGTCTTGTGTTGGATTAGTAGATGTGGAGAGGGTTTGGAAGGAATCTTATACCACACCTGCCACTTCCATAGCCCTTGAGTGCCATCTGCCCTCATCATCCACAATGCCCTTGATGTTGTTAATTCTCCTTCGTTCCGAGGCTTGCATATGGAAATAGCTTGTATTGCGATCCCCTGCCTCCATCTGTGACCCTTGCCATTTGATACCATTTCAATTCCTCTTGTTTTTGTAGTTTCTGGAGCTGACCATTGTATTGATCGAATTCCTCCTCATCAATGTTGTCCTCAGTAGATTCAAGCATATCAGACAATTTTTTCTCCAAACTTGAGATATTTTTGTTGTAGCCTTTTCCCTTCATATTGGCCCATTGATTCAACTTTTGTGCACAAGAATCCAATCTTTGAATTAGGGGCTTACTGCCCGTGTCCGTATCCCATGCCCCCTGTAAATCCAATTCATAATCATTTTCTAAAATCCAAGCCTTATCGAAATACCTTGGTTTATGACCGACCATCTTCCTTTTGAATGAAATTATGTTTTTCAAAATTCATGATTACTGCCCTGTGATCTGAATCATAAAAACCTCCATTTTTAGCTTCACAATCCGACCACAAATTCAGCCATTCAGAATTACCCACACATCTGTCCAATCTCTCATGAATGAAACCAATGCCCTTTCTTTTATTCCACCATGTGAATAGGGGACCTTTGCTCTTGATATCCTGAAGACATAGATCATCCTATGCTTCATTAAAAGCCCTAATCTGGGAATAGGGCCTCTCTCTATTGTATAAACTCTCATTCTTCTCATTTTGGCTCAAGATTTCAATCTCCCCCTACCAACCAGGGACAATTACTCTCCGAATTATTACTCATTTTAATAGATATCAAGAGCTTCCAAGAAACATGGCGTAGATGTGTGATAGGTTCCCCATAAAAGCCCGTAAACCTCCATTGTTTATGCTTGAAATTAATAATATAGTCTATATAAGACTTAGAATAAGAACACAAATTAACTTTCATTTCATTCGAAGCAAATAACAACATGCCCCCTCTAGATCCGGCTGCATCAACACCAATACATAAATCAAAGTTTAAAGTAGACTTCTTAGAACTAGCAAACTCGACATAAATTTTTGATTCAGAAACAAACAAAAGATGGGGTTTGAATTCATCAACAAGTCTCTTCAGCCCCTGGAACGCACGCTTACTCCTCAAACCACATGCGTTCCACACCACGCAACTCATGTGTTTGGGCGGGGCTGAGAGTCATCAGCTTCCGCCAATAAGTTGCTTCCCGATTCAACCTCCTCGCTCTTAGATTTTTTCTTCTCTTTTTTCGGCGTGGTTTGAGTATCCTCCAAATTGATAACCCCACTTGGTTCAGATACCTTCGCTTTGCCCGTACCTTGTCTGCTCCTCTTCTTTGATTCCAAGTAATTTTTCTGGGAGTTTTGGATGAAGGCTTGAGGATAAAGCCTTTGTACAAGAGCAGTAGACTGATTAATCACTCTCTTCATTTTCCGGACATCTCTGTTAAAGGCTGTCTCTTCTTTTTTAGTTGGTTGCCCCATCTCTCCCGATCCCTGGTTTGCTTTCCCCTCAACTAGACCCTAGGTCACCTTATGAATGTCCCCAAGCATTGCGGAGTGGACCACCTCTGTAGGGTAAAACTGTATCTTACTTTGGGGGCCTCCCATCTTTGTCCCAAAAATTGTTGAGTATAAAGAGTCATCTGCAAAAGAGGATACTTCATGGAAAATCGAATTAGTAACATTCGGGCTTACATGTGTATCCTTCCAAATGCCTACAGAGTGTTGTTAAGTCTCAGCCACTAGATCTTTTGCTGGGGGTGCTTGGTTTGAGCTAAATTCGGGCCAATTATTTTGTGAATCAATAAGAGCACCCTTATTAACTTGCCCATGGGTCACCGGAATCGGTGTTGAGTCATGCACTGTCACAGAAACCAAGTCAGTATTAATTGGAGCAGTTGGAGCATCCTGAGGTGCCTGTATGTTGACTTGCATGTCTTCAAGAATGGGTCATTCCTCCTTAGGGGCAGGTTTCTGACCTTCCGCTTTCAACCATTTCGGAAACCTTGAGGCAGGTGCATGCAATGTTCCTCGGAACTTTAGGGGACAGTCCTTCTCCACATGAGTTAACACTCCACACTTGAAACAGAAATCAAGTAGCTTTTCATATCGAAACATGATGATAAGAGTTTTACCTTGCACAGTCATAGTGGTGGCATATGTAGATGTTGTTAAACTCTTAAATGCTTTAACATTATCAACAACATCTTAATTTGACCTTCCGTGATTTATTCTAAGTCCTTTCTGAAATGTTGGACTAAATGCTCTCACATTCAGAGACGATTCTAGAAGCCTCTACAAGAGTGTGGAACCTGGAAGATTCCAGAATGTTGGAGGACGTGCTAGAAGAGTCTGGAGTAGCTTAGAAAACGACCTGGAAGATGGAAGAAGGATCTAGAGAGATCATGGAAGTTGAGTTCCTAAAAAATAGGATCTCATATGGAAGGATCTAGAACTCGGGTATTTCTCTATAAATACCGCTGGAGACTTTCATTCCAAAGTATGCACTATTCAAGTAAAACCTTTTTGAGCGTTCAAACCTATTAGGAGTTATGGTCAGTAGTTGTATCATTTAATGTACACCGAGGGATACTACACCTTCCCGTGTATTTAGTTCTAGTCTTGTATCGATTGAGAGTGAATCATAGATCAGATTAGTTTAGACAATGATCAAACACTTAAGTCTCTTTACAGATTCAGGCACCTACCTCGATTGTAGTTTCCGTTTGTGGAATGTTGAAGTAATTGTTGAGACATTTCACACGACATTTTCGTAACTTACAAACTAAGTTATTGTTTTCGCCGTAAGGCATAACATAGGTTTTGTTATTAATAAAATCTATGTTAAAAATTATTCCATTGTGTTCTTATTGTGTTTTAGTGTTTTAGTCTTCCACTGTGTACTGTGTCTATTCCTTTATATTCTGTTAGAGTTAATGCTACACTATTTGTCTCAACAATTGGTGTAACATTGTTCTGTTTTTTACTTAAACACTAGATACCAATCCACACACACACTTTCAGTATACATTAGTGGGGTGTTGATATCCAACATTACCCGCACCCTTAGGCATCGACCGATCACACACCCTGTCTCCGACGCGTCAACCTCAAGGACTTCCCCCAGAAGGCTCCCCATAGTGAGGCCCACTGGCACTGTCATGGATTGTAACTGCAACCCATGGATCTGGACCCAAGTTGGGACCTTTGAGATGACAAGTTCATCTTGAGTCTCCGTACCCGTCAGAGCTGCCAGAATGAACCAAGACTGGTTGAGTGTCCATGGTTGTAGGTGGTAGGTCTTATTGCATTCCACCACGTCATCAAACTCGAAAACGAAAAGACCTTCACCCACTTGGAAGGCCGACACCGTTTTCTCCGTACGCCAGATCCTTTTCATTGTAGTGCAGATGTCGGAGGTCGAGAATCTCCTTGGAGTAGTGAATCTCCCCAAAAGTAGGTGTTTTGCCTGTGCAAGAGCTGCCTCTAGGATTGGGACCCTTCGATTGTCCTTTTCGGCCAAAGTGACTTTTTGCATTAGGGGGCTTAGCTGATCTTCCATTGGGATAAGAAAGCAAAAAAGGAGATAGTAAAAGGTGTAAAGCAGATGGTGTGAGAAAAAAAAACCCAAGAGGCTGGGTAAAATAGCCATCCTGGGCGGTGGAATTGGCAAATCCGGCGGGATTAGGCTCAATCCTGAATCGAGGTAATCATTGCCATAAACAAATCCTACCCAGAGAAACAAAAACGAAGGGCTTAGATTAATCGGGGAAAGATTTAGGGTGATTCTCAAGGGATTTTGCGTGCATAAGTGTTCTTGGGCACTGTTCACGCCAGAGAACAATTTTAATTTTTTTACATTTTTTTTCGAGAGAAAATAATTAGAGAGAGAAAAAAAATTTTACCGAAAAGGGTTTATTACTAAATGACAAACACAACACCAATAAATATATAGTAAAAGTTTAAAAAATATATAGTAAAAACTTAGAACAAATCAGTGTGGGGCCTAGTGCACCCCCTGGGCCCTTCATAGATCCGTCTCTACTGAGAAATATAGGGGTACGTAATATTTCAAAATCTAAATAGTTAAAACTTTTTTTCATAATCGACTCGTTTAACTGGAAATAGGGCCTGAAACCGGTCCAATACCCCTTAAAAACTTGTTTTAAATGGTTGAATCGTTCAAATCGAATAAAATCGATAAAATGCGGGAAAATCGACTATAACCGTTTTATTTTAAATTATTTCTTTTTCTTCTATAGTTTTATATTTTGACATGAGTTGTTTCGAGTTTTTTAATTTTTGTGTTGTTATTTTATGACTCTATTATATGTATTTTTTTAAATATGAATCTTATAAATTCATGCATTTTTTTTAAATGTAACATAAAAAATCTTGAAAAAAATAGATAGTTGAACCATGAACTGATGTCCAGTCCAATTTAATCGTAGATTTAGTTATGAAAACGTTGAGTTAAAATATAGTGGTAGCATTAATCCAAGACCCAAAAATCTTTTATATGTCTTTTTAATTTTATTAGTACATTAAAAAAATCTACTAACACTTTATTATCATCGAATTCAATCATAAAATCAACTCTTTAAATCGTAAAATGGAGAAATAAAAGTAAAATTTATCCAAATAAATAAATATTTTTTTCAGCTATTAAAAAAAATATATAACCACTTAATATTACTCCCTTTGTTCAATTTTATTGTTCTCACTTTTATTTTTTTATTGTCCAATTTTATTATGTTCATACTATTTTTGGAAACAATAATATTCATACTACTTTATCTCCACCCTTCTATTATCACTTATTTACCCACTTTGTCATTCACTTTATTCATAAACAATAATTTATTTATAAATGGACCCCACAATACTACATCATACCCTCAATATATCTACTTTATGAATAAAATAATCAATATTCATTAAAACTCGTGTACGGAGAAGTGGACATTTTAAAATTGGACGAAGAGAGTACTAAACTTCGTTGCTTTATTTATTTATGTATCACATATATTATATATTTATTATATTTTTATATTACATATATATAAATGAAGAGACAGTCTGTTGGACATAAAAGGCCCACAAAAAATCTCGAGTCTAGTATATTTAATTAAATAGGCTTAAAAAGAAGTTGGAGTCCGACTTATTAATTTATTAAATGTGCTGAGTCGAGTCGAACTTTAATAGATCGAGTTGTAGGCTCTTGTCGGGTAGTCTGATCTATTCCTACTTCTAGGTAGAATGGTGAAAAAGTTGATTGATATTATATTATTATTATAATGAGTGTATTGAGAGAGTAAAACGGTGGTGATTATTATGAAAATTGCTCAAAATTCATTTGTTTAATTTTATGCATTATTTACACTAATTTGACTAATTGCACTTGATTTGAAAAAATGAAGTAGTTTGTTTTTTTTTTTTTTTAAGAAAATAAGTTTTTTTTGAGTAAAACATACCTTAAATATATTTAATGTGATGTCAATCGAAGTAATAAATAAAAAATATGAGAAAATGATGGAGCCTAATATTTGAGGCCCATTTTGATGGCCCAAAATTAAAATTTCTAAGGGCACGGCTAAAGGCACCCGAGGATACTATGAGTACACCCACGCGATGAGGACACCCACATGGAAAACTCCAAAATACCCTCCTTCTTCTTCATAACCCTAATTTTTCTCTTATTTTGGTACACCCACCAAATTTCTCTCCTCTCTCGCTCTGTCAATCACCTCCTCCCACACTCCCACTGCCTCCTCCCTTCCTCCCACTCTCAGGCGGCCGCCGCCGCGGCCCACCTCCTCACCCCTTCGGTTGAAGCTTCTTCCGTCGCCGCGACCCCTCCGTTTGAAGAGAAGACCAAGCGACGCGACCGCCCCTCCTCCAAGCGACGCGACCTCCGTCGCGAACCCTCCACTGTCTTTCGCAGGGCACCGTCGCGCCCCCTCCACTTCCTCTTTCAAACGCCGCCGCTGCTGGAGGTGTGCACGCTCGCCGCTGTAAATGTACCGGAAAATGGTGCGGATGTACGAAGGAGAGAGAGTGCTTGGAGAGGTGGAGCTGCATCCGCAGAACGGCGTCGTTTAGGTGGGGGCAGCTTAAAGAAATTCGGATATCGCACTTTTCACCACCTAGTGAAAGGTGCCCGCCCCTCGCCGTGCTTCACACTGTAAGCTCCACCGAAATTTGCTCCAAGTTGGAATCTACCGTCAAGAATCAAGAATCAAGAATCGCCGCTTTCACTTTTGCATGCAAGCTGTCTCAGAGATAACAAGGTATTGTCCCTCATCCCCTCCTCCGTGCGAAGCGGCCGCCGTTCACGTCGCCGGCCAGTGGACGCGGCCTCTGAAGAAGACAAGTAGGTCAGTTTTTTATTTCTTAATTTAGGGTTTTCTTTTTTAAATTTAGGAATTTTAGGAAAATTAGGGTATTTTAGAAGTCTGGGAATTATTTTCGAACCTATTGAATTTGTTTTGGAAATTTTTTCGAACAATCTGTGTTTGTTTTGCAAAAAAAATCGAACATTTTGTTCAATCTTTTTTTTCGAACAAATTTGAGTTGTTATGGAATTTTTTTCGAACATATTCAGTTTGTTTTGGAAATTATTTTGAACATATTGGGTTTGTTTTGGAAAAAAATTCGAACATGTTTGTTTTGGATTTTTTTTCGAACATTTGGTGTTTGTTCTGGAAAAAAATTCGAACATTTTTTTTTTGTTGAAATTTGGAGTTTTTTTTTGTTGAAGAATGGTGTTTGTTTTGGTGCTGGTGGAGATAATTTTGTGAAATAGAATGGGTGGGTGTACTCATCTTCGTTTTTTTCATAAATTTTACCCTAAGGGTATATGTGACAATTCACAGGTTCTGAAAGATTAAAAAAAATATTTGGTGGGTGTACTCATAGGAAATCCGGGTGCATTTAGCCGTGCCCAATTTCTAAATCAACCCATTTGCTTATGTACCTTGCGCTGTCATGGCCGACGGATTTACAGTGATTGAGCAGAAAAAAAAAGGAGGAAGAAGATCGGGGCCAGATGGACTGCCGCGGTGGGACAACGGTCGCCGCTGATGGATGGTGGAGGTAGAAGGATGAAGAAGATGTAGAAAAATGAAATTACAGTTATTTTATGGAGAGGGCATCTATTTAAATGAATTTTTGAGAAAAAAAGTAATTTAAATAATTTGAAAGAATGCATGATGCATCTATAATATGTAAGTACATCTAACATTCTTGGAGCAGCATATAACCTACACCCCTCCAAAAATGGCGTGGGCCCTCTTTAATTAGTTAACAAAGGTGATAGTTATTTTCTTTCTAATTCATAGACCAAGAGTGAGTCAAACATTGCAACCATTAGTTGGGCTTAATAAATTATTCAAGGCCCCTATATGAATGTTAGATGCACCATTAAATATTTATGCAAAATACTCGTTTTATTCTTATACTAAAATATCTCAAAATAAATACACTTTTCCTAAAATTTAAACACAACCCTAACCCTAATTATAGGGGAAGTAGTAGTCGTCGCCGCTCCAACTCTATCGAAGCCAACCACTAGAACTGTCAAAACGGGTCAACGGAGCGGGCCAAAATCACAAAAGCCCATCAATTGGCAGGCCGACCCATTTGCTAGGCACGCTGCCAAAACCTCAACCCAACCCACAAAGGGGTGGGCCGCGGGTTTCGACGGACCAACTCGAATTTTTTAAAAATAAAATTGTTTATTAAATTTATCATATTCATTTCTAAAATTCAAAGTCTATTAGTATTTATCTCTTACAACACGCTCATTATTACATCTATTATTATTATTATCTAAAATTTAACAATGAAACTATAACTAGAAGTTCGGCGTTAATTTGTAATGCGAGACAAAGATTTGTTGCGCTTGACAGTTTTTGTGCTTCTAAATTTTGGTTGTTAATTGCATGCAACAACTAGATTTTGAGTTGTTGAATAAGTCTAAAAAAGGTGACCAACTTTTGTTATTTTTCTATAATATTAAACTAATTATAATAGAATAATAATAATAATATTACTAATTTTTTATTTAAAATAAAAAAAGGCAGGATGGCCCGCCCCCACCAAAACCCGCTGCCCAACCAGGGCGGTCCCTGTAGGTCCGCCTCCTAGCGAGCTGAAAAAAGCTGAGCCCAACCCGTGTTTTGTTTTTTTTATGGCGGGTGAGCTAGCCCAACAATCTCAACCCATTTTGACATCTCTACCAGCCACCATCTCGTCGCCGGCGGTGGCCAAACAAATTTAGATTTTTTTAAAAAACTTTGAAATCTAAAAAAAATTACTTTTTCGACAAACTAGTGTCGATCGAATTATTTTTTTAAACTTAGAAATCTAATTTAGATTTGGTTTGTCGACCATAGAGTGTATATATTTGACTACAAAAAAACACCCTTATCAACAACATTTTATCGATTTTTTTTTTAAATATGAATTTTCGACAGTGAGTATGTTTAAACCTACAACAATAGCTTGATAGACGACGTGCAAAAAAAAGGTACAACAACGGAGAATCTCCGTTGTTATTAATTGCCTACAACAACGAGAATTATATGTTGTTATAAAGTATGATCCGTTGTTAAATTTCAACCAATAACTTAATTACGCATTATATTTTTTAAAATTAATAACTTTATTAATTTTGATACATAGCTAAATTAAATCACAAAATGACACATAAGTAAAATTAAAAATGATATATCACCAATCTAAATCCCCTATAAGATAAGAGGATAATATACTAATTAGACAATTTTAATTCAAAAAGCAATAGGCTAAAACATGAGATACTCAATTATAATAATATAAATACATTGTCAATTTGAATGAAATTATTATATAATATAATGAATTTTAAATTATCATCGATATGAAAGTACGTTTCTATTCACATTAATTTTATAAATTCAAGGGTTGGTTTGATGATGCGGCTTGTATCATGACCCGTATGAATTAGTTGGTACTAGAAATGTTAGAAAAAGTGACGAACCCGAAAGGAGGTTGATCGATAGGAACACGCGAATCGAACCTAAATGAAAATGACAGGAAAAGTCTTTTTCAAAACCTAGCATTAAGGGCGACCCGAAGCTCTATCTGTTCTGCTCCACTTGGTCTATATAATACAAGCACCTTCCATTCAAACAGTCATAAATTGGGCATTCCAACGGTCATAAATTGGGATTTAATTGCCCCGGCGATGATCTCTGGCCACTGGATGATTCAGGCGAGATCAATCGCTTGTAAGAAGTACGTCATCGGTCGATGATTCCGGAAATATGTATTTGTCCGGATTGGCTGCGAATAACCAAACCCCAAATTCGGAGGATCTCAAGAGTCTTCAGAAGTCTCTTTTCCTTGTCCCTTTTAATAATTTGAATCACAAACATTCTTTCGTTCTTCACTTCAATTTTGATGATGGCTTCACTCTCTTCATCATCAGCTTATTCCACTTCTGGACTTCAACAAATTGTTCCTCTTTCCGATCCAAATGCACCCCCTCGCGCAATTCGATTCTCATGCAAGATGGTTAGTTTTTTTGATCTGCTCGCTCTTCTTTTCCTTAATCTCACGTTTTGGCACTTCTTTAATGCTTTAGTGGATTTGTTCTTGTTTTCTCTCTATGAGATTAAAAAAACCACATATGTATTTGTCGGGATTCTAAATTCCCAAATCAAACATATCGTATAAAGTATACTTGAACATGCTTTTTCTTCTATCATGTGCTTATTTTATAGGTTTTGAAACTGTGTAAGTATGCTGCAAATATCATAGTGACACAACTGTAAACTCGGCCTGTCTATTAGCTTTTAATTCATCAACAAAGTAAATTTATGTCATTGTGCAATTCATCTTCTCATGAGACTTGTTGAACTTTGGCAGGTTTTTTGAGTTCTTTTTTTGATTTTCTGTTATGTATGACAGAATTCAGTGTTTGTTGTGATTAGCAGTAGTAAACTAGCAAGAGATCAAGGCCTAAAGACGACTTCGCTGATCTGCTGTTTTCATGGTCAGTTGAAGACATTTTTTATGACAATCTGTTCAAATCTCAGGTCATTAATCTATTTCTTGTGCTTGTATTTATACACCCACCAAATGTGTGTGTGTGATGAAACTATTTTAGTGCATATATTAGTGTGTATAGGCTTGTCTAATTTGGTTTTTTAGCTTAAAATTTTTGTTTAGTTCTTCTCAACTTGCTTACTTAGTTTTATATATGGTTGGGGATAATCATTTTACTTCTCAAATTGTGTAAGTATGCTGCAAATCCAGCTCTCTGTGAACTCGACCTGTCTTAGGAACACTTTGCCAGTCAGCCATAGAAGCATTGCTTGTTGCTGGTTGTATGGTTGTGTCAATATGCATGACTTGGATTGGGGATTTCAAAGTGATAGACTCTCTGATACGACCATCTTTTACGACTAATTTAATAACTATGTTTATATCTTGAGGATGATTGTACATATGTATATATATATAATAATAGTATGGAACCCCATTTCTGGTTGAACTGAATCAGAAATTGCCTTGTTAAACTCTAATATTCAATTTCTGCAAACTAACATTTGAAAATGTAGACGAGAAGTGGGAAGACTTATACAATGCTTGGAGAGATTGATGATCATGTAGCATGTGAATGGATAGACCAGGTGCGTACAAATATTGTGAGAAAGATTTCTTCATGGGAAAAACCTTTAGAATTGAAGAATCATAAGCCTTTATTTTTTCTTTTCTGCTTTTCTAAATATCTCTTTTGCTCTTTCTTTTCAAACTTGCTGGTCCTAAGATCCAATCTGATGAATAAGGTAAATTTGTGATTTACCGCTTGCTGAGAATATTCCCATTACACACAGTAGTGTTCGAAGAGGAAAGCATTCAATCCAATGGAGAGCAGATAAACCATCAACAATTGTCTGGTATGAAGTCTAATGATTCCTGCATCTGATAGACAGTTACTCAGTAGAATATGTTAAAGTCTACATGATCAATTCTTTGACTACCATGCCTTTTTTTATACACAGACATGTGCTGGATATTACCTGATGGTTCATGTTCTTGAGGAAGACATATAGAACAGTGCTGGAAATTTTGAGGAACAACTGTGCGTCCGTTGCTCTAATGTTTCAAATAGGTGAAAATGCAACCTCTATCATAGAGGACCTCTTGATTGGCAGTCTTTAATTGCTCTTTTTTTATTTTCTAATCTTGGTAACCTATGTACTGTAAGATAGTAGGTGGCTGTGAAGATGGGCCAGATACTTGCACGAACAAGGCTTGTCGTGCGCATTAAGTTGCTATTCCAATACATAACAGACAAGGTTATGGGGGTGATAGGTAATGTAGGTCTATGCTACCTATTTTCGGTGCATGCGTTTGATTTCCTCTGTTCTAACACGTGTGTTATGCTTTGGTCCCAACTAACAGGTTTGGTCATTTGGTGGATGTTTATGCTTGGAACCCTCACTGCAGATTTCTTGACGGCCTCTTCCAAGATTCTGCATGAGAACGAAGCTAGTTTGGATTGGGATTACTCTCCAGAGAGCCCAGGTATCCTATTATCAGTGTTGATTTAAACCAAAAGCACTGCTTCGAAACTAGAGTTACTAATTTTTGTTTTAAAAAAGCCAAAATAAAAAAGGACTTTTGTGTGGAGTAACATAATGTTTACAATCTGATGTGTATGTATTGGAAAGTTTAATGTTATTAACTGATTTTAATTTCAATCAGTGGAAGAAGATATCTTCAGTTGAACAATGCCACTCTTAACCAAGAGATTCAACATAAAAAATCCGTGGAAAAATGTTTCCACCAGAAATTCTTTGATTTCTTGAACTGCAATCTCTAACTGCTTGTGTTCAAGGGAAGAGTGTTAGAGTTGTAAATTATTAAATATGTGCATCATCTTGTCTACTTGGCTCTCTCTCTGTCTTGATCATAATTTTATCATCACCCTCTAGATCATCAGTCAAATGTATTCATATACGTTTTTCATTTTTTGTACAAAAAGTTTATTTCCATTCTGCATGTAAGTAAATTGGCAGGTTTTTTGAGTTCCTTATTTTTTTTTTTGATTTTCTGTTATGTATGACAGAATTCAGTGTTTGTTGTGATTAGCAGTAGTAAACTAGCAAGAGATCAAGGCCTAAAGACGACTTCGCTGATCTGCTGTTTTCATGGTCAGTTGAAGACATTTTTTATGACAATCTGTACAAATCTCAGGTCATTAATCTATTTCTTGTGCTTGTATTTATACACCCACCAAATGTGTGTGTGTGTGTGTGTGATGAAACTATTTCAGTGCATATATTAGTGTGTATAGGCTTGTCTAATTTGGTTTTTTAGCTTAAAATTTTTGTTTAGTTCTTCTCAACTTGCTTACTTAGTTTTATATATGGTTGGATAATCATTTTACTTCTCAAATTGTGTAAGTATGCTGCAAATCCCGCTCTCTGTGAACTCGACCTGTCTTAGGAACACTTTGCCAGTCAGCCATAGAAGCATTGCTTGTTGCTGGTTGTATGGTTGTGTCAATATGCATGACTTGGATTGGGGATTTCAAAGTGATAGACTCTCTGATACGACCATCTTTTACGACTAATTTAATAACTATGTTTATATCTCGAGGATGATTGTACATATGTATATATATATAATAATAGTATGGAACCCCATTTCTGGTTGAACTGAATCAGAAATTGCCTTGTTAAACTCTAATATTCAATTCCTGCAAACTAACATTTGAAAATGTAGACGAGAAGTGGGAAGACTTATACAATGCTTGGAGAGATTGATGATCATGTAGCATGTGAATGGATAGACCAGGTGCGTACAAATATTGTGAGAAAGGTTTCTTCATGGGAAAAGCCTTTAGAATTGAAGAATCATCAGCCTTTATTTTTTCTTTTCTGCTTTTCTAAATATCTCTTTTGCTCTTTCTTTTCAAACTTGCTGGTCCTAAGATCCAATCTGATGAATAAGGTAAATTTGTGATTACCGCTTGCTGAGAATATTCCCATTACACACAGTAGTGTTCGAAGAGGAAAGCATTCAATCCAATGGAGAGCAGATAAACCATCAACAATTGTCTGGTATGAAGTCTAATGATTCCTGCATCTGATAGACAGTTACTCAGTAGAATAAGTTAAAGTCTACATGATCAATTCTTTCACTACCGTGCCTTTTTTTATACACTTTTATTGTGCTCATATTGTCATATACTTCCTTGACTATATTCTTGAGTTTTTTCTCGTTGTGCTCCTGATTTTGACTATTTTGTTTTCAGAGGGCTGATGCGTCTACCGACTGGAGAGAATTCACTACTATGACCACCTTAGATTTCTTTTTACAGTGCAATCATATATAACACTTCACTTTTAAATTTTTTAACTATGCTATTTTTTTTATTTAAATGCCACCCGTTTATTTGGACCCAAATAACCGAATGCAACCTAAAGTTACCTCCGACTTAGCCTGCTACCCTTCCTAGGATCCTGACCTAGTGCTAGACCTTTTCGGACACCCTGACCTAGTACGCTACCATTCCTGAGCCCCCAACCTTATATGCCACTTTTTCCGAAACCCCGTCATCTTACACGACACTTCCTGTACCTCAAACCTAGTATTTGACCCTTCCCGCGACACCCACTTAGGAGAGTTATTTGAGTCCAGAAAGAAATGGTGTGGCATTTTTACCAAAAAAAAAAAAAAGCATATGTGGCATTTTTGTGGTTATTTCACTGCCATTGCTCTTCTCTTGAAATTTATAATGAACAAATTACTGATCTTCGTGACACTTCATCCACAGACATGTGCTGGATATTACCTGATGGTTCATGTTCTTGTGGAAGACATATAGAACAATGCTGGAAATTTTGAGGAACAACTGTGCGTCCGTTGCTCTAATGTTTCAAATAGGTGAAAATGCAACCTCTATCATAGAGGACCTCTTGATTGGCAGTCTTTAGTTGCTCGTTTTTTATTTTCTAATCTTAGTAACCTATGTACTGTACTGTAAGATAGTAGGTGGCTGTGAAGATCGACCAGATACTTGCACGAACAAGGCTTGTCGTGCGCATTAAGTTGCTATTCCAATACATAACAGACAAGGTTATGGGGGTGATAGGTAATGTAGGTCTATGCTACCTATTTTCGGTGCATGCGTTTGATTTCCTCTGTTCTAACACGTGTGTTATGCTTTGGTCCCAACTAACAGGTTTGGTCATTTGGTGGATGTTTATGCTTGGAACCCTCACTGCAGATTTCTTGACGGCCTCTTCCAAGATTCTGCATGAGAACGAAGCTAGTTGGATTGGGATTACTCTCCAGAGAGCCCAGGTATCCTGTTATCAGTGTTGATTTAAACCAAAAGCACTGCTTCGAAACTAGAGTTACTAATTTTTGTTTTAAAAAAGCCTAAAAAAAAAGGACTTTTGTGTGGAGTAACATAATGTTTACAATCTGATGTGTATGTATTGGAAAGTTTAATGTTATTAACTGATTTTAATTTCAATCAGTGGAAGAAGATATCTTCAGTTGAACAATGCCGCTCTTAACCAAGAGATTCAACATAAAAAATCCGTGGAAAAATGTTTCCACCAGAAATTCTTTGATTTCTTGAACTACAATCTCTAACTGCTTGTGTTCAAGGGAAGAGTGTTAGAGTTGTAAATTATTAAATATATGTCATCAATCAATATGTGCATCATCTTGTCTACTTGGCTCTCTCTTTGTCTTGATCATAATTTTATCATCACCCTCTAGATCATCAGTCAAATGTGAATTATACGTTTTTCTTTTTTTGTACAAAAAGTTTATTTCCATTCTGCATGTAAGTAAATTGGCAGGTTTTTTGAGTTCCTTTTTTTTTTTTTTTGATTTTCTGTTATGTATGACAGAATTCAGTGTTTGTTGTGATTAGCAGTAGTAAACTAGCAAGAGATCAAGGCCTAAAGACGACTTCGCTGATCTGCTGTTTACATGGTCACTTGAAGACATTTTTTATGACAATCTGTACAAATCTCAGGTCATTAATCTATTTCTTGTGCTTGTATTTATACACCCACCAAATGTGTGTGTGTGTGTGATGAAACTATTTTAGTGCATATATTACTGTGTATAGGCTTGTCTAATTTGGTTTTTTAGCTTAAAATTTTTGTTTAGTTCTTCTCAACTTGCTTACTTAGTTTTATATATGGTTGGATAATCATTTTACTTTGAGATATCTATGGTCCGATCCGATGTCTCAGTTTTGGTATAGATTGAATGGGAAATAGAAATAGTGTGTTTTTAAGTCATTTGATATACACACAATGAGTGTATTTTTGCGTATTTGGTAGAAATTTTATTTCACGTCTGATTTAGTGTCTATTTTGTTCCTGATTACACATCTATCTTGGGTACCAAACTGGTCTTAGTGCTTGAAAGAATCTCGGAGATGGTTTATTGTTATCACAAATTTGAATGTACATTTCAAATTTTTTGTTATTACAAATTTGAATGTACATTTGACTCATGAGCTTTGATTTCTTTTCACATTTAGGTGGAGACTATTCCAATGTCATTTGAAAGTGTGGATGATTATTTTGCTTCATATACCCCTTGTTGGAAGAGACTCGTGCAGAACTTGCTTCCGCGTTGGAAATTGCGTATAAGGCGCCTTTTGCTGAAGTAACATATTGCAAAAAGTCCAAACATGATGAGCTGTTGTATAGTGTTACAGTTGATTACTGGAGAAACAGAACAAGTGATCGTGGCAAGGAGCCTTACAGAACATTGCCTGGTGACTTTGTTTTGCTTTGAGAAGATTTTCAGACCTAGAACGTGATGATTTCGCATTTACTTTCGCATCTGTAATAAATATTTCCGAGGATGGTATTGATGATAATAGTTTATTCTCTAGTAGTGGTTTCAAACTCAAAACAGCTGAAAGGATTGAAGTTGAAGATAAAGACAAAAAGCCACTCTATGTGGTTTACTTGATGAACTTGACTACAAATAAGAGGATATGGGGGGCGTTGAATATGCGACGAAATCTGAAGATAATTGTATTAACCAAGAATGACTAAGTATGTCACACTTGGTTCTTTCTTCTCGTTTTCATTTTCTTCTTTTACCATTTTTTATTAGTAATGTCCACTCTCAAGACCAATCTATATGTCTATGATATATTTTTTTATTGCAATCTTCCATGCATTTAAAATTGCAGTCGAACATGATTATCATTCTTTAGTTTATCTCTATAATGAATGTCAAATATTTTAGGCCTCCGCTGTTAGTTTTGTATGAAATTAATTTGCTTAGGTTCTTATGCTTCCTTCCTTTCATATCTAAGTATCTCTTCTAGATTCAAGATGAGTTGATACGTGCTCTGTGTGTTTAAATCGTCTACGTGAAGAATACTCTTTAGTCGAATTCTGCATTTTCTCTAAGTTTTCTTCCTATTAACTTGAGTTCAAATTCTTTAACAGGCTGAGGGAAATTGTGAATCTTGTCCTCTTAATGTCAATAATGAAATGGAGGAGAAATTTGGTACCACTTTATTGTCTAGATTAAATGAATCACAACTCGAGTCTGTTTTGGCTTGTACAAGCAAAATTGGATGTAGCCACAACTCTTCCGTGGAACTCGTTTGGGGCCCACCCGGAACTAGCAAGACGACAATTTTGTTATAGGTTTTATTTGTATTTTTAAGACAATTTTGTTATAGGTTTTAAATTATCGTGCTGAGAATCTTCTAGATTTCTTGGTACCACAAACTGGTTGGAGGCAGTATGTTACATCCATGCATGAATTTCTTGAAGATTGTGTTTCTCAGTATTGAGTACTTGTGGACAGTGAGAGAATCGAAGCAGAAAGAAGGTCTATATCCATATCATTTCTGGAGTTTGTTAGAGATCGGTTTAGACATTATAGCTTAAACTCTGAGAACATGCATGCAAACATTCTGCACCCATTTACCTAGAAGTTGCATTAATGAGCTCAACTATCAAAACATCGTTGAACTTATGTCTCTCCTCGACTCCATTGAGATGTCATTGTTCGAAGACAGTACTCTCACATCTGACAGATTGGAGGCTATCTTTCTGCAAAAGGGATTAAATAGTTCTGCATCATTTGCTGCTGATACATCATCCTTGATGTATTTGAGAAGTCAGTGCCTGTCTATTCTAAGATCTCTTCGGGCTTCCTTCAATAAGCTTAGCCTTCCGTATGTCACCAGTAGAGATTTTACTAAGGAGTTCAGTCTACAAAATGCTTCTTTGATATTTTGCACAATTTCTTCCTCGTATAAGCTGCACAAAGTTGATATGGACCCATTTCAGATATTGGTCATTGATGAAGCTGCGCAAGTAAAGGAGGGCGAAACGTCAATAGCCCTTCAGATTCCATACGTGAGACACGCTATTATGGTCGGCGATGAAAAGCAATTACCAGCAACAATAAGCAGCAAGGTAATTTTCTATTTCTAATCATCATCGAATTTATTAACTGATGCTGTCACTGACTGTCTTTACGTGCAGCTGTCTGAAGAAGCTGGCTTTGGACGGAGTTTGTTTGAAAGATTGAGCTCGTTGGGTCATTCCAAGCATCTGCTTAATGTGCAATACAGGATGCATCCAGAAATAAGTCGGTTTCCAAATTCAAAATTCTATCTGAATCAGATATTGGATGCCCCTAATGTAGAGAGTGAAAGCTATGAGAGATGCTATCATAAAGGCAGTATGTTTGGTCCGTACGCATTCATAAATATCCGTGGGGGAAGAGAGGAATTGGACGAGGTTGGCCACAGTAGAAGGAACATGGTTGAGGTTTCAGTGACACTAAAGCTAGTGCAGAAACTCTTTGAAGGTAAGCTGATCCATTTCAGACACAATTACTGCCATCTTATGGTTTCTGTTTTGTAGTTATGTCTCCAAAATTCCCATAATGAATCCAAAGTTTCGTCTATTTATTTACCTTTTTTCTGATGTGGTATATCATGAAAAGCGTGGAGTATCTCAAAAGAGAAACTCACCACTGGTTTGATTTCTCCCTATGCGGCTCAAGATGCAGCAATTCGTAATAAGCTTCAGGCTAAGTACGATAATCATGAGGGGTTTACAGTTAAGGTGAAGTCAATTGATGGGTTTCAGGGGGGTGAAAAAGACATAATAATCATAGAAGTGGATCCATTGGTTTCTTGTCTAGTCCTCAAAGAACCAATGTAGCTTTGACAAGAGCTCGGTAATCAATCACTTGATTTATTTTTTATTATTTTTAGTTCGGAAAAGATTTTAACATTTATTCCCTTGGTTCTTCTAGTCATTGTCTGTGGATATTAGGAAATGAAAGAACTTTGACTGAAAATGATTCGGTTTGGGAAGCAATAATATATGATGCCAAGCATCGACGATGCTTCTTCAACGCAGATGAAGATCATGATATCGGAAAAAGTATTATAGATGCTAAGAAAGAGTTTCATCAACTTGATGAGCTGCTTAGTGCAGAGAATGTACTTTTTCAGAATTCAAGATGGCAGGTACCACATATTATCTTGGACATTTTAGCATTAAATTAAGCGTTACGGAGATTTTTTATTTTTATTATCTGTCTTGTCTACTTGGCTCTCTCTCTGTCTTGATCATAATTTTATCATCACCCTCTAGATCATCTGTCAAATGTATTCATATACGTTTTTCTTTTTTTGTACAAAAAGTTTATTTCCATTCTGCATTTAAATTGTAGTTTATTTTTAGTGTCTTGTCCATCCTCAGAGTATTTTTTACTCATCTTCAGGTTATATTCAGTGAATACTTCCGAAGATCATTCCAGATATTGGAAATTTCGAATGCAGAGATAGTACAAAATGTGCGTCTGTTGCTCTTATGTTTCATATAGGTGAAAATGCAATCTCTATCATAGAGTAAGTATGTAGTGTGACCTTCTTGATTGGCAGTCTTTAAATACTCGTTTTTTATTTTCTAATCTAAGTAACCTATGTACTGTAAGATAGTAGGTGGCTGTGAAGATGGACCACATACTTGCAGGAACAGGGCTGATGCGTCTACTGTCCAGAGAGAATTCACCACTGCTTAGGGGAGAAAGAGGTTTATATTAAGAACTTTTCCAAAAAATTTACTTTCTTCTGCTGCATCTGAGAAAATCCAATATCCACTTGGTATAGAATTGCTGATTTTTACTTTTTTCTATGCTATTTTTACAGGTTTTAACACTTCATTTTTGTAGATGCTTGAAGCAAGAGATTGCTTAAAGCATCACATGGATTGGGTTGCCTGAAAAGCATCAACATGTAGCATGTGAATGGATAGATCAGGTGCGTACAAATATTGAAAATTGGAAATGAAGGAACTTTGTGGTAGAATGGGCGACTATTGTTTTTTATCTGCAGGAGAAACTTTTTAGGATGGTAGAAAGGGCGACTATATCTTTCAAACTCTAAGTTTCGTTATTTTGTTTCTTTTTACAGGTTTTATCACTTGGTATAAGAAATCCCAATTTTTACTTTCTTCTGGTGCAATCATATATGACACTTCACTTTTAAATTTTTAACTATGCTAGTTTTATTTTATTTTTTAAAAATGCCACCCATTTTTTGGACCTAAATAACCAAATGCAACCTAAAGTAACTTTTGTATAAGGAGCAAGGTATGTGATTTTGAGCGTGAAACCACAACTCCAACTTAGCCCGTTACCATTCCTAGGATCCTGACCTAGTTCGAGACCTTTTTGGAGACCCCGACCAAGTACGTGACCATTCCTAAGACCCCAACCTTATTTGCGACGTTTTTCGAAACCCCGCCCTAGAATTTGGCTCTTCCCGCGACACCCACTAGGAGAGTTATTTATGTCCCGAAAGAAATGGTGTGGCATTTTTACCAAAAAAAAAAGAAAGCATATTTGTCATGTTTGTGGTTATATCACTGTATGTGCTCTTCTCTTGAAATTTATAATGAATAAATTACTGATCTTCGTGAACCATCCACAAAGCTGATGGTACCTCCATTTTATAATTTTTGAATTTACTCTAATTATCTATGGTATAGAATAAATTTTCACATTTTTCATTTTTGTGTATAAGTTACGTGAGGATATGAAACAAGAGTGTACGTAGAAAATCTATCAGAATTTGAGGTACAGAATGTCTGCAGCTTTTGATTCAGGTGGCTGACTATCGTACTGTTTTCCTATTTAAATTTAACCTGTTTCACAAATCTTCATGAATTCTTCTTAAAGCTTGTCACTGTGTATTAACTGTCAAGTTAGGGCTCTTCGAATAGGAAAGGTGCAACAGCTATAAAGATGAACACTGTAAAGATTTCTCAACGATCAAAACTGATTCAGAACAATGACTTTGAAGGTGCGTGATAAAGATCAGGAACTGCATTTGATTACATGGTGTTAATTCGTGTGGTTTTCGTTCATTATTAGGTAGTGCAAGATGGGAAAGAGGCCTAGTTGCAAGTTAATGGGAACTCAAGGGTACGATTTCTGGGAATTTAGTGCAATAGATGTTTTATACATGAAGTTTACTGCTGTCATATCCCAGGATTAATTCTATAATTTACCCTAATTTAATTGCAGAAATTAGTCTTGCAAAAGCAAGAAAGCTTGACAACCATAGGTCTGCGTTACAAATTCCATTTGTGAATTTATAACTGCGCTCTTGTTATATTGGAGCCAATCACATCTCATATTATTATATTTAACCTATTTACAAGTTTTACATACTTTGGTTTTTCGTATAATCATATCAGATTGTATCTTTACTCTTTCTCAGAGTTTGACAACTGTGAGTTTCCAAAGTACGTCATTTCACTTGGTGGCTGCTGTGCTATAACTTCTCTCAAACCTTTGAGTGTGTCTCATCATGAGAAAACATCATTTTCACCTGTAAGTTATTGTCTTATTTCTTCTATTTATTTGATGGCTGCCCTTGAAAAATTTAATCTCGATTTTCCTTGAAACAAACTTATGAATATAATTATTATCGTTAGTTGCACATTTATTTCACTCTCTTTATTTGTATATTGGTTATCATCATTTTTCATTTATTTCATAAATATGTTGCAGGGGGTCTCAAGTCATTGAATATGGGCATATGCCCCAAATGAATGCGCTCCATGTTGAAGCACCACAAATGGTTTCACTTGAACTAAAAGGCTGTGGTGTATTATCCGAGGCATTCATCGATTGGCATCTCTTTGGGTGCATCTTTCTGCAGGTGATAAGACTCTCTAATACGAGCATTTTTTTCGGCTCATTTGATGACTACTCTTCTGAGAATGCCCTCTTGCCTGAATCACAACCTAACTGTCTGCTGCAGAACCTCAACTTTGATGGTTGTTCTAATATTAAGAACGTGGTTATTTCACCTGCCGCTAGATGTTTCCACTTAACACCGTTGAACCTGTCATTGTCTTCAAACCTGAAGGAAATTGACATATAGTGTTATAATTTGCTCTTCTTAACCCGAGGTATGTTTATTCCCACTTTATATATTTATCCTACCTAATATGATCCTGAAACACCCATTATTGATAATATTTTGCATAAATTCTTCAGCAATTGTAACCCATTGGAAATTTCGAATGCAGAGATATTACATTGCTCTAATGTTTCATATAGGTGAAAATGCAACCTCTATCATAGAGTAAGTATGTAAATGGTCTTTATTTATTCAAATTTCTATATGTCATGATAGAAGCAAAGAAACTTCAAATACACTGCAGCAGCTCAGTTATCTCCTTCCAAACAAAGTGTAACCATACAGAGTCCCAGGCAATAAAAATTTTGGTTTGTAAATGGTCTTTATTTATTAAATTTAGAAGTGAAGTTTTGAGTTTTCTTTAAACGTGACAGGATTAGATGGTCCTAGTTGACTGGAAACAATGAAATCACAGTCAAATATTGGTGGCATTCGCACGGTATGTAACTTCTTTCCTACATTCTTGTTATATTACTCTGCTTAATTAATTTTTCACTTTTAAATTTTTGGACTATGCTATTTTTTTTTTTTTTAAATGCCACCCATTTAATTGGACCCAAATAACCGAATGCAACCTAAAGTTACCTCCGACTTAGCCTGCTACCCTTCCTAGGATCTTGACCTAGAGCTAGACCTTTTCGGACACCCTGACCTAGTACGTGACCATTCTTGAGATGAGACCTCAAACCTTATATGCGACTTTTTCCGAAACCCCGTCATCTTACACGACACTTCCTGTACCTCAAACCTAGCATTTGACCCTTCCCGCGACACCTAGTTAGGAGAGTTATTTGGGTCCAGAAAGAAATGGTGTGGCATTTTTACAAAAAAAAAAAAAAAAAGCATATGCGACATTTTTGTTGTTATTTCACTGTCAGTGCTCTTTTCTTGAAATTTATAATGAACAAATTTTTTTGACTGATCTTCGTGACACTTCATCCCCAAATCTGTGCTAGAAATTACCTGATGGTTCATGTTCTTGAGGAAGACATATAGAGTGCTGGAAATTTTGAAGGAACAACTTAAAGTTGGAAATCCTTATATGCGGTAAATTCTATTATCTATTTGTAGTCAGTTCGCATCATGATTATGGAATTCTTTATGTGAGCTACAATTTTGAACTACTTGTGTTCAAGGGAAGACTCTTTTCTATTAGATAATATTGAGCTACTATGCTAATGTCAAATGCTCAGGTGACAGCTCACCGTGTCTTCCAATTTCTGCAAGCAGTACAAACGAACTACTGAATTCCGGAGACTGAAATAATAAGGAATCAAACCTTAACAAGTACAGATACCAGCGAGATAGATCTGATCTTAGTGCTCCTGAGAGGCTGCAATGATCCCTTTGAACACCAGAGAGTTGCTACGGAACTTGAACTTTGACAGGTTTGTCCTTTTTTATTCTTTTTTCTTTTCTCATATGACTAACAGAATGCAGTGTTTCCACCCGCCGCTAGATGTTTTCACTTAACATCGTTGAACACACTGTCTTCAAACCTTAAGGAAGTTGACATAGCATGTTGTAAATTGTTCTTTCTTAACCTGAGGTATGTGTATTCCCACTTTATATATTTATCCTACCTAGAATGATCCTGAAACACCCATTATTGATAATTGTTTGCATAAATTGTTTAGCAATGTAACTCATTGGAAATTTCGAAGCTCGACTGTCCAGGATTGTCCAGTCTTTTTCTGCAGCTGAATCGTTGAACACTATAAAGTTTTCTCAACGAGCAAAACTGATTCGGAACTATGTAAGCCTCTGCATTTGCTAACTGAAATCCATTTGTTTTCAATTTATATATCATATGTTAACCTGCACTTTTTGGACTTATACTTCATGATATACGAGCTATTATTGATGAAGACTCGTCAAGAGACGCTGCTGCATTGAAGCATCAGATACAATTGTTTGGCAACATAAATTGGTTAGAACTAATATAGAACTGAACTTATTCTATTGTTTAATAATCATTCATGCCATTTTATTATCATTTTCATAATATATTGTGTGCTTGTAGCTATTTCAGGAATTTATTCTATTGATGATTCTCCACGTGCCTGTAGTTTAAGTTGCTTATGTTGATGGCCACACCAGATGAGTTGTTGCAGTTTTAAAGCCAAATGAGTAAGTGGTTTCTGACCAGCTATATTTATTTTTATGTTTCTGCAGTGGTGGATACTAGTTTATTGTAGGGATGCCTTTGGGAGAGAGATTGAGGGGATGCCATCCACTCGATCAATTGGTGAACTTCCACCCGAATTGCATTGCCCACTGTGTAAAGATGTAATTAAAGATGCTGTCCTTACAAGAAAGATGTAATGAAATACATGGAGTCACACAATCCTGGTTTAGGAAGATTCGGACGGTGAAGGGGTATATTTTGGGTATGATGAAGGGATGGCTTTGTGGCAGTTTTGGCTATAGGTGTGGTTGCATTTATATGGTGGTTTTGTTCCTGGTCGTCCTCGCAAGCCCATAGTTACTACACATCTTACTGAGCAAGAAGAGTATTACCTCTCAATCCTTTTAAACTTTATTGATTTGGTTTTCTTGTAAAAGAAAAAATACTTCCAAGATTGCGTGGATGCTGGCTTTCGTATGGTTTGAACATTTATCGAATCCCACTAAATTTAGTGCTCAGTTGAGTATTTCATCGTCTACAGTGTAGGTCAAATCTAGAGAATATTTATGATGATGTTCAAGCTGTAAAAGGTAGTAGCTTTGTTGGAGCAGGTCAATCTGCCATGAAATATGTAAGCTTTCATTTATTAATCTTCACATCTCCTTAAGTAACTTGGATAGCAGCTCTACTGTTGAAGTGCATGAATTCTTGGTCCCTGTAGGCTGATGATTTGGAATGGGATGAATTTGGAAATGACTTATACGCGATGCCTTAAACTGTACCTGTTCAATCTAGCAACCCAGTTCAGGATGCTACGTACCCCTGTTAGCAAAGAGGATGAGGAGAGCAAGATCAAAGCTTTAATTGATACTCCAGCCTTAGATTGTCTTACTTGGCTATTATTTATAATACTAAGTGAATTATGCCTTCTGATGGTTTTGGTCCCGGTATAGGTTTTGGACGGGGCATGGGTGGGAGAATGATGGTTGGTCGTGGTTTTGGTGATTTTCTCATCCCTTAAAATCTATCTGTCTGAAAGTGCTCACTTGTTTAATAATCATTCATGTCATTTTATTATAATTTTCATAATATTGGGTGCTTTTATAGCTATTTCAGAAATTTATTCTATTGATGATTCTCCGCGTGCCTCCGCGTGCTTGTAATTTAAGTTGCTTATGTCTTCCAAACCTAATGATTTGATTCTGCAGGTCGAGGAGGTGGGTTTGAGAAGAAAACACCACCTCTCATCCCTTAAAATCTATCTGTCTGAAAGTGCTCACTTGTTTAATAATCATTCATGTCATTTTATTATTATTTTCATATATATATATATATATATATATATATATATATATATATATATATATATATGTCACCAGTGCCTGGTATGTTCTTTTCCTGAGAAGTTGAATTTACTTTACCATTAGAACAAGTGAAAATATATATATATAATCAAGTATCTATTGATGTTGTATCTCAAGATTTTGAAATTTGGAAAATGACACTATTAATTTATGTCCTACTTTTATTCAGCATTGCCCAACAAATGGGGATCCCAATTTTGACATCAAGAGGGTCAAACCTCCTACTGGAATTCATGTTGATGGCCACACCAGATGAGCTGTTGCAGTTTTAAAGCTAAATGAGTAAGTGGTTTCTGACCAGCTATATTTATTTTTATGTTTCTGCAGTGGTGGATACTAGTTTATTGTAGGGCTGCCTTTGAGAGAGGAGGATAACAGGTGCACCAAAATGATAACAGGTAACCCCATAGAAGTCTGATAATTTTTCCAACCACATTTCTTCTCAGGTTATCAGAGAGAGAGAGGAGGATAACAGGTGCACCAAAATGATGTTAGAGAAGGCAAATTCAAAGAGTGGAGTCTCTTCTTGGTTGAATTGGAGTGTATTTTTATGTTTTTCATGCCATGGCTTTGGGTCTATTTGTTAACTCTGATGACTAGGCTATTGTTAGGGCTTTCCAATTTATTGGTGTGTGTTGTTGGCCCCAGGTTTACTGACCTGTTGTTTCGATAATGGCTTTTGCAGAACATAATGAAGTTCACATTTCTTCATTGGCTTTTGCAGAATTTATTCGATTACTATGCAGCTCCACAACTTGTTCTGGTATCATTGGATGGACCAGTGAAGCCAATTGAGCCTCTGGCTATATATACATCGTTGGACCCATCTCCAGATGGAAACGTGAAAGATTTCTCATTCTTGTGTGCTTGCTAAATATCTTAGAATTTCTTTCAGATAATCTGTACTTGATAATTATTTTTCTAGGATTAATCAACTAATGGGGAATCTTGCTTTTAAATTAAAACAAGTAAATGTTTCTTGATGCTGCTACATTGGAAAAATAGAAAAAATGGAGAATCTTCTTATATTTTTGTTTAGAACTGTCTTGATGAACATTATAGTATTTTTTTTGTCATTGCAGGAGACACTATATGCTCAATTAAAGCATTGTGCTGAAGCCTTTGGTAAACGATAGCAAAATGGTAGTGATCTTGCTTTATTTATTCCTTCTATTTGCCATCATTAATCAGTTTTAACTAAATTATCTACCTTAGTGAGTTATCCATCGAATTTACCTCTTACACGTTTTGCCTGATTCTCTTTATGCTTTTTAGTAAAACAGTGCAAATAAAGTAACACTCTATGAGGATGCATCAAAGAAGCGAGTTCATTTCAGCTTAATTTGCGTGGGTGTGATCGAAATGATGACCAATGCATGCTCTTCACTTGGTGCTGTTTAGAGACTGCGGAGCGACTGTTACATCATCTATTAAATCCTGTATAAGTTGAATATAATTTTTGGTATTATTATCCCCGGTTGTCTGTATCTTATGTTGCATTTATCCAGGTGCAGGGATTTCTGATGTAAAATATTTTTGAAGCAATTCAATGATGCCTGCCTTTGATTGGGAGGGCGGAAGCGAATCAGTTATTCCTCGGGAAGGGGCTGATGTCCAGTATGATGCTGCATGCCATGTTGTTAAAGACATTTAAAGGAGCAGAAGAAACTTCTTGTTGATGCATCTGTAAGAATTACTGAAATAACCTGTTTTATGACGATTGAGCGCCTCGGTCTTCATAATTTATTTATTTTGGGATGTTGTAGATTTCTTATGTGACAATTGGAAAAGATGTACACCTTTTGGAAGTGCTCGAAAGTTTATCACAAAGGATTCCAAAGGAATACGAGCTACGATTGTCCAAGAAGTTATTTCTCACTTGTATCTAATTTATAGTGGGTTTTCTTTTCTTTCTTTTTTTTTTTTTTTCTCTGTGCAGTTATTTCTTCCCTCCCGATTAGTAAGAAAGAAACGTGAAAGATTTACAATTTTAAACAGGTAGATTGCAAGAAGTAGACCTTACTGAATGTGAATCCTTAACGAATTCCATTTGTGAAGTTATAATTGTGCTCTTGTTAAGTGGAGCCAATCACATCTCATATTATTACATTTAACCTATTTTCAAGTTTTACATACTTGGTTTTTCGTATAATCATATCAGATTGTATCTTTACACTTTCTCAGAGTTTGACAACTGGGAGTTTCCAAAGTACGTCATTAGTTAGTCTTTCACTTGGTGGCTTCCGTGCTATAACTTCTGTCGAGCTCAAATGCCCTTACCTTGAGTATGTCTCATTAGATGGTTGTGATCATCTTTAGAAAGCATCATTTTCACCTGTAAGTCATTGTCTTATTTCTTCTTTAGAAAGCATCATTTTCACCTGTAAGTCATTGAATATGGGCATATGCCCAAAATGAATGCGCTCCATGTTGAATCTTCTGGGTATTTTTTGGACTATATTTCTTCTTATATTTGTTTCACAACTGCCTTGATGAACAGTGTATTTATTTTATTACAACATCACTTTTTGTCACTGTAGGACTATGCTCTATTAAACCATTATGCTTCAGCCTTTGGCAACAGTTGCTTAGAACATGGCTTGCAAGACCTTTGTATCACGTTGAATCAATTAAGGGATGCCAGGATGCTATTGCAGAATTGAGGGTATATTTGACTCTAAAAATCTCTTCCTTTCGGCAGTAACCTTTTCCTTTGCCATGTTCTACCTAAATTAATATGCAGATCTTGAATGAAAAGAAGTTAAATTTCTTAGTGGTGGTTGATTCTAATAATCTGCAGTGAAGCTAGTGGCAGGAATGAAAATAAAGTAACACTCTATGAGGATGCATCAAATCATAGAAGCGGCTCCAAGAGTTCATTTCAGCTTTGTGTGGGTGTGAAATAATGATGACCAATAAATGCTCTTCAATTGGTGCTGTTTTAGAGAATGCAGAGTCTCGACTGTTACATCATCTATTAACTACGCTGAAACAATTTTTTTTGTGTTATTATCCCCGGTTGTCAGTATCTTATGTTGCATTTATCCAGGTGCGGGGTTTCTTCCGCTACTGGACTCCTGAGATTAAAACACTAGCTATTGACCAGATATATATCACAGATAGGAGCGGATGTACCTGCAGAGAGTATTACTTTGTCTGCTATTGACCGGATACTAGTTTATTGTAGGGCTGCCGTTGAGAGAGGAGGATAACAGGTGCACCAAAATGATAACAGGTAACCCCATAGAAGTCTGATAATTTTTCCAACCACATTTCTTCTCAGGTTATCAGAGAGAGAGAGGAGGATAACAGGTGCACCAAAATGATGTTAGAGAAGGCAAATTCAAAGAGTGGAGTCTCTTCTTGGTTGAATTGGAGTGTATTTTTATGTTTTTCATGCCATGGCTTTGGGTCTATTTGTTAACTCTGATGACTAGGCTATTGTTAGGGCTTTCCAATTTATTGGTGTGTGTTGTTGGCCCCAGGTTTACTGACCTGTTGTTTCGATAATGGCTTTTGCAGAACATAATGAAGTTCACATTTCTTCATTGGCTTTTGCAGAATTTATTCGATTACTATGCAGCTCCACAACTTGTTCTGGTATCATTGGATGGACCAGTGAAGTCAATTGAGCCTCTGGCTATATATACATCGTTGGACCCATCTCCAGATGGAAACGTGAAAGATTTCTCATTCTTGTGTGCTTGCTAAATATCTTAGAATTTCTTTCAGATAATCTGTACTTGATAATTATTTTTCTAGGATTAATCAACTAATGGGGAATCTTGCTTTTAAATTAAAACAAGTAAATGTTTCTTGATGCTGCTACATTGGAAAAATAGAAAAAATGGAGAATCTTCTTATATTTTTGTTTAGAACTGTCTTGATGAACATTATAGTATTTTTTTTGTCATTGCAGGAGACACTATATGCTCAATTAAAGCATTGTGCTGAAGCCTTTGGTAAACGATAGCAAAATGGTAGTGATCTTGCTTTATTTATTCCTTCTATTTGCCATCATTAATCAGTTTTAACTAAATTATGTACCTTAGTGAGTTATCCATCGAATTTACCTCTTACACGTTTTGCCCGATTCTCTTTATGCTTTTTAGTAAAACAGTGCAAATAAAGTAACACTCTATGAGGATGCATCAACGAAGCGAGTTCATTTCAGCTTAATTTGCGTGGGTGTGATCGAAATGATGACCAATGCATGCTCTTCACCTGGTGCTGTTTAGAGACTGCGGAGCGACTGTTACATCATCTATTAAATCCTGTATAAGTTGAATATAATTTTTTGTATTATTATCCCCGGTTGTCTGTATCTTATGTTGCATTTATCCAGGTGCAGGGATTTCTGATGTAAAATATTTTTGAAGCAATTCAATGATGCCTGCCTTTGATTGGGAGGGCGGAAGCGAATCAGTTATTCCTCGGGAAGGGGCTGATGTCCAGTATGATGCTGCATGCCATGTTGTTAAAGACATTTAAAGGAGCAGAAGAAACTACTTGTTGATGCATCTGTAAGAATTACTGAAATAACCTGTTTTATGACGATTGAGCGCCTCGGTCTTCATAATTTATTTATTTTGGGATGTTGTAGATTTCTTATGTGACAATTGGAAAAGATGTACACCTTTTGGAAGTGCTCGAAAGTTTATCACAAAGGATTCCAAAGGAATACGAGCTACGATTGTCCAAGAAGTTTATTTCTCACTTGTATCTAATTTATAGTGGGTTTTCTTTTCTTTCTTTTTTTTTTTTTTCTCTGTGCAGTTATTTCTTCCCTCCCAATTAGTAAGAAAGAAACGTGAAAGATTTACAATTTTAAACAGGTAGATTGCAAGAAGTAGACCTTACTGAATGTGAATCCTTAACGAATTCCATTTGTGAAGTTATAATTGTGCTCTTGTTAAATGGAGCCAATCACATCTCATATTATTACATTTAACCTATTTTCAAGTTTTACATACTTGGTTTTTCGTATAATCATATCAGATTGTATCTTTACACTTTCTCAGAGTTTGACAACTGGGAGTTTCCAAAGTACGTCATTAGTTAGTCTTTCACTTGGTGGCTTCCGTGCTATAACTTCTGTCGAGCTCAAATGCCCTTACCTTGAGTATGTCTCATTAGATGGTTGTGATCATCTTTAGAAAGCATCATTTTCACCTGTAAGTCATTGAATATGGGCATATGCCCAAAATGAATGCGCTCCATGTTGAATCTTCTGGGTATTTTTTGGACTATATTTCTTCTTATATTTGTTTCACAACTGCCTTGATGAACAGTGTATTTATTTTATTACAACATCACTTTTTGTCACTGTAGGACTATGCTCTATTAAACCATTATGCTTCAGCCTTTGGCAACAGTTGCTTAGAACATGGCTTGCAAGACCTTTGTATCACGTTGAATCAATTAAGGGACGCCAGGATGCTATTGCAGAATTGAGGGTATATTTGACTCTAAAAATCTCTTCCTTTCGGGAGTAACCTTCTCCTTTGCCATGTTCTACCTAAATTAACATGCGGATCTTGAATGAAAAGAAGTTAAATTTCTTAGTGGTGGCTGATTCTAATAATCTGCAGTGAAGCTAGTGGCAGGAATGAAAATAAAGTAACACTCTATGAGGATGCATCAAACCATAGAAGCGGCTCCAAGAGTTCATTTCAGCTTTGTGTGGGTGTGAAATAATGATGACCAATAAATGCTCTTCAATTGGTGCTGTTTTAGAGAATACAGAGTCTCGACTGTTACATCATCTATTAACTACGCTGAAACAATTTTTTTGTGTTATTATCCCCGGTTGTCAGTATCTTATGTTGCATTTATCCAGGTGCGGGGTTTCTTCCACTACTGGACTCCTGAGATTAAAACACTAGCTATTGACCAGATATATCACAGATAGGAGCGGATGTACCTGCAGAGAGTATTACTTTGTCTGCTATTGACCGGATATTTGTTTGAATGGGCACTAAAAAGATCAAATTATGGCTGGACAAAGCACGTTTCTACAAAGCTTTTGGAAACTGCATCTATGCCGGTAATATGATTACAACTTAATTTCTTTGCTCATGAGCACTTGCTTCATCAAATTAATATATTAAAGAAATAAATGTTTTTATAGTCCTAAATAGATTGTCCAACTTATTCTGCAGTAACTAATTGAAAAATCATAGCTTGTTATTTGAGGTTGATTTATTAAAAGATCTAAATCTTATCTTCTACGTTGCCTTTTTTATTTCCTTAATGTGACCATCTTGTTATGTTATAACCTATTGCGAATAATTTATGCAGACTTTAGCAACTCGCATTTCACTTTTGGCGTAAGTACGTGAAACTGTTTAGATTATAGTCTTGTTTTTTTTTTTTTTATCCTTATTCTGATATAACATCTGAACCTAGGGCACTATGTGTCAGATGAGAACTATTTATTAAGAGAGCCAATTTGTAGTTCCATGTCTTTTGTCTGCTTTGCATCTAATAACCTTTGTGAACGATCTATTTACTCTTATGTAACTTTTGTCTGCTTTTGCCATTGCATCGGTGCTTGAACATTTTGTTCGCACATGGAATGTTCACTACACATTATCATAGATTAACTACCAGAATTATCCAAAGGTATGCCAAATCTTTCTTCTTTTTTAAACGAAAGCAAAATAAATGAGATGTTGTGCATATGGATAGAAGATATTTTTTTTTTTAAAATTCGTAATGAAACTATTCTGACCATGAATAAAGTATACCAACTGCTTTTAAGGAGAAGGTTATACAATAATTTATGGATGTGGGATTGGGATTGATTGTCCTGATCTGGAATCACTATGCAGGACCAAGCTTTGAGTAATAAAAGTCAGTTTCAGACAACCTAATATTCTCAATTTAGGTCATATGAGCTTCATTTTCATGTTTCTTAAAACGCTTGTTCTGGTTTTTATAGGCAGAAAGACTATGGGCTAGGCTTTGACCCATCATATTATGCATTGCACTGAAAATGCACTCAAGGACTAAAAAATTGTCATTTCAAGTGAGAGGTAACTCTATTTAAAAAAATCTTCCATTCAACATTCTATAGATCATTCAGAATGAGAACAAGATTTTGAAGAAATCACTTAAGGTGAACCTTGCAGTCAATTAAGTTGCCCATCAATTTCGTTTGGTTGATTCTACCCATGTGTTATTCACATAAAGTAGCATAGAGGAGTGACTACTGAAAATGAATTTGAGAAGAAGTTCCATGCTTCGGGTACTGGTACAAACTTTATCAATATATCTATGTCCAGCATTACATCTTTATCAGTATAATTTGTTTTATACATGTTATTATTTTCCTATAGGTCCAACTAATCATATAATTTTGAAATTTAGTGGTTTGGTGAAGGAGAGAAATATGTGAAAGCAGTCTTCTCTTTGGCCAGAAAAATAACCCCTAGCGTTTTTTTCGTTGACGAGGTTTGCATAGTCTTCTGCTATAATTTTTCATGTTTCTTACCATTCTGTGGTCCTCACTTATTCTTATATCTTTGTGGATTTGGGTTGACAGTATTTTAGGGAGACAGGAAAATCCTGGAGAACATGAAGCAATGTGCGAAATGAAATATTAATACATGGTGAATTGGGATGGTTTACGTACAAAGGATAAAGAATGCGTATTGGTACTTGCAGCCACCAATAGACCTTTTGATCGTGACGAGGCTGTAATCAGGAGGCTTCCTCAAATGTTTTCCTATTAACCACCTTAATACTTGTTCAAACTAAAATGGAGAAAGTGTTTGATTATATTCGTAAAATGGTGCAGGTTGATGGTCAACTTACCAGATGCTCAGAATAGGGAGAGAATTTTGAGGGTGATATTAGCCAAGAAAGAAATGACTCCAAATGTTGATCTTGAAGGTTACTAGCATGACTGAGAAGGGTACTCAGGAAGTGATTTAAAGGTTTGTTCACTACATTTTCTGCCCTGCTTCTTATTCGACTATTTTCTTCTTTTTTTGGTTTTCCTACTGAATCTGCACGTGAGACTGCTGCCCACTGCACTATAAGAGAAATTCTGGAGAAGGAGAAGAAGGTACTTTATCCGTCATCTAATCTTTCAATTGTTTCTTGCTGATTTTGCATTATTTATTAGCTGTTTTTGTCAGAACACTTAGGCAGTATTTTGAACAGCTTCAGCTTTGTAAACATTCATACCTAAATTTCATTAAATTTTGAGGTATTGCTAATTTATCTTCTAATTTGAAAATTTCAGGTTATGATTCACATAGAGAAAAACTGTTTTGGTTACAGTAGATGCTTGAAGTAAGAGAGTGCATAAAGCATCACATGGATTGGGCAGCCTGAAAAGCATCATCATGTAGCATGTGAATGGATAGACCAGCTGTGTCCATTGTTCAGCCTAGTCACTGATATTGACACAATAAACGGCGATGACATTGATTTTGCCGAAAGGGTATTTGCACAAGAATATCAGGGAGTTCTCATAATATCCTGCAAACAGGACAGGAATATCTTAGAATTTATTTCAAATAATCTGTACTTGATAATTATTTCTCTAGGACTAATCAACTAATGGGGAATCTTGTTTTAAATTAAAGCAAGTAAATGGTTCTTGATGCTGCTACATTGGAAAATCTTGAGATATTTGAAAATGGAAAAAATGGAAAATCTTCTTTTACTGTATTTGTTTAGAACTGTCTTGATGAACATTATAGTATTTAGTTTTGTCACTGTAGGACACGAGTTAGCTCAACTCAGTTGCATCCAATATGCTAATTTCACTGGGATGTTTTTCCTTCTTTTTTCTCGGAAATATTGGCATCATTTCATTTCAGGACATCCAGATTCAGTATTACCAAAGGCTGCAGCCATGTCTGAGTTTGAAGCAAATTACAGCACTAAAAGTTGGGAAGACAAGGTCCTTGATAATCGAGAAAATGAAGTTGATCGTCGAGCCAACGACGTTAAGAAAAAGCGTTGATTGGGAGGCAACCCAATGTTTTTATGTTATTTTATTTCCCTTTTGTTCTTGTTTTTATTTTATTTTTCATTAATAAATGTTTCACTCTTTGTTGTCTCTCCAGGGTTTTTTTTTATTTATTTATGACAAGCTGTGCTAATTTTCTGGGAAGGTTTATGGCCACCACATCACGAGGATTCTATGATTTTTGAGGGCTCAACATCCGCCACTTACTTAGACTTTGGTATCCCCGTTCCACTCTATTGTTCTTTGTCTAGGGTGTTATGCTTTGTTTGTGTATATCTTGCTTTTGTGTTAGGTACTAGCACCTATCTTGTTCTTCATGTATGTTGATGTTGTGCATGCTTTACTGCTTGAAACTTGACGACTTTAGTATTTGCATATGAGTTTAGTGGCTATATTTTTCTTTTTGTTAAATATGTTGTGGTCTTGGTAGTTTGTTCTAATTGGCAATTGGATTGATATTCATGCTTGAGTGGTGGAGTCGAGTTAATTAATGGTTATTTTGGTTTTGAAAGTAGTCCTAGATTCCTTGTGTTTTGGTATATTTGTTTTGATTCTCTTGAGAAGGAAACTCTGAGTTGGTGGACGAAGTCGAAAAAAATTTGAAATAATTGTGGTTGGTGGAAAAAAAAAAGGAGTTCAGTCGAAAAACAATTGAAATGAAAAAAATAACGAGGGGCTGAAACAGCTACCTACTTGAGGGGGCTCACGTGTTCAAATGAAAAATAAAAAACACGAGAAGAGCTAAAACTCGAAAAGTAGAGAGGAGCTGCAGACCTCGTTTGAAAGTTGAGGATGAAGGTGGAAATCAAAAAGGAGTTGAGTCGAAAAAAAATGAAATGAAAAAAATAACGAGGGGCTGAAACAGCTACCTACTTGAGGGGGCTCATGTGTTCAAATGAAAAATCAATAACACGAAAAGAGCTAAAACCTGAAAAGTAGGAGCTGCAGACCTCGTTTGAAAGTTGAAGGAGACGGACACTACTCAGATTTGTACTTTGATAGAGAATTGAATCGAATAAACCAACATCGGGTTTTTAGAGAGCTATTGATTTACTTGGAATAACCGTTAATTGATAAAGTTCCATGCTTAGTCGTGAATTGAAGATCTTAGTTGTACAAGAGGGACAAGTCACTTTTGATTATGGCTCAAAAAGGAAATTCAAGTGCTAAAGTCATATGAAAGTATTCTTGTTAGTCTTGTTTTAAACATTCGAGTAGCTGGTGTTAGTTGTGTTGTTGATGTGGTTTTATTCTCTCTTTGATTGTAATTGTTGCTTGAGGACAAGCAATAGTTCAAGTGTGGGGGGATTTGATGAGTTGGGATTTCACAAGATTTTTGTGCTTTAAATTGTCATTTTTGTGCATTTTATAGGTGGTGGCCTTGCCGGCCGGCATGACTTCTGTTACTGCGTTAGATCTTGTCAGGACAAGGCTTGCAGCACAGGTGATACAATATTGCATACTAATGTGAAGGATTTTGCTCAGGCATTTTATTAATTTTACTGATCACCATCTTAGCATAGAAATTAAAATAGGTAGAATGAATAAGAACAACTAAGTATCATTCATTTTTGTCTAGAAACTTGGTTTGGTGACATTTTATTCCCTAAGTTGGCATGGGCATTTGTCCTCTCCTTTGGTAAATTATCTATGTTATGTGCATCTGTTTGAATATTAAATAATTTTATTCTTGAAAATTGTAGAGGAATGCAGTGTACTATCAAGGCATAAGGCATGCATTTCGCACCATCTGCAGAGATGAAGGTTGTCTTGGTCTGTACAAAGGGCTAGGAGCAACATTATTGGTATATTTCGTTGCGCCCGGCCTTTATACCTAGCATTCTTTATCCTAAACGTTGCTTATGGTTGATTTTAATTTCATTTCATTTGGTTTGCTTTGTGGTTGTAGGGTGTTGGACCCAGTTTAGCAATAAGCTTTTCAGTTTATGAGAGTCTAAGATCTTCTTGACATTCTCAAAGGTGAGGAATCGACTTCTTGACTACATTTAATAGTCGTCTTTCAATGTTGATGTGTTGAAGAATCTTCGATCTTCCATTACTGTTGAGACATATCTCTGTTTTATTTGTTTGAAGTAACTGTTTATATCTCAAGTATACAACTTATAATTAGAATTACAGGGATCCAAAAATGCAAGTTTTAGACTTTCATTCTGTTTATACCATCCCACTCTCCTTTAGTTAATTCTCTTCTTAGTTTGGCGCTTTTCGCAACAATGCTGTTTTAATAATGTGTATAAACATCGAGGAGTTAATTGTGAGCATTAGGGGTGTCAATGAGTTGAGTCGTGCTGTTACATAATTTTTTTAATAATACTCTTGTTTGCAGCAACATTTCCTCTGGACCTTGTGAGGAGAAGAATGCAATTACAGGTGCTGGTGGTCGAGCCTAACTCCGGATTGTTGGGAACATTTAGACACACGTATGAGACATTGAAAAAGCTACTGTCTGAAGGGGGCTCATGTGTTTAAATGAAAAATCAATAACACGAGAAGAGCTAAAACCCGAAAAGTAGAGATCGAGGAGCTACAAACCTCGTTTTAAATTGTTGCTTGAGGACAAACAATAGTTCAAGTGTGGAGAATTTGATAAGTCGAGAAAGATTTTTGTGCTTTAAATTGTCATATTATGATAATTAATTTGATAATTCCTTATTCTCGATATACTATTATTTTGGCCTTGTATACTTTTGATGTTGTGTTTTCCTTAAAATTTAGATTAATTCGGAGCATTTTGAGAGTGCATGAAACAAGTTGTGTATGAGAAGATGTTGAATAGGAACCAAACGAGTCGATAGCAGAAAAATGCCCCCAACATTAGGAAGTTCAATATTAAGCACATATCATAATTACATGGAGAATTAATTATGGGATATACTTTGTTTATTTTCGTTGATCTATTACTTCTGATCAGTAGCTAATTTTATATTTTAATCAGACGATGTGAAACTTTAATTTAGGTATATTGTTTTAATTACGTAATTCATGATTTATTTCGATTTTGTTATTATTTTGGTTCGTGTTAAGCATGTTTTAATTAATAAATTTATTAGGACTTGTCATTTGTCCGTCTCATTGCATTTACATGATTTTAAGAATACTTAGTGAAGTGGAGCATGATATGTCTAAACTTGAGAATGATATGCTGAAAATGAGTTTAATGATGTGTCTAATAATCTTGAAAATGATGATAATTTGTAAGGTGGAAATGATTGGTCTAGAAGGATTGTTAGGATGACATATATATATATTTCATGACTTTCTTCAACTTTCACTCATTCCGTAAAACTGATGGTCCTTTAACTTTAATTCGATTGACTCCAATCTCACTTGATGGAGTAGCGCTGTTTTCCTCAACTCATTCTCAACTTGTCCATCTCTACAACTTCACAAACCATCCACTATTTCTACAACTTCCCCAAACCTCTACTATTCATCAAGTAGAATTTGTTTCGAAATCATAAAATTAAGTTGATCATGAATCTAATCGCACCTAACCGTACTCGATCAATGAAGTAATTGCAAATTAAATGAATAGTTTATCTCTTTTTTATTTTTTTTTTGGATTATAAATGGCTCCAATGAGAGCATAATTGGATTTTTTTGTGTCTTATCTCTTGTTTTTAAATGTTTAGTTTGTTTACGTTTTGCAAATTTCTACCATTTCTCATTTTAATTTTAATTGAACTTTCTTTTTTCTCTTTCTCTAAACATAATAATAGTAGGTTGATATTTCATTTTTTTTTCCCTCTTTCTCTAAAGATAATAAATGTGTATTTGACAAGAAATATGTGACAAACATTGTAAAAAAACAGTGTATTTGACAAGAGAATTAATCACAATACACGATGCATAAATTTAAAGAAAAATAGTCATTTAAAACTACATAATATAAAATTAATCTTATTTAATTTAAAATTATATAATACAATCAATTTTTTACAAAGAGAATTTGTTAGATGATTGTGGATTGAGCAACAATATGCTGTAATTGAGATTTTCAACTAATAAGAGAATCACATAAAATAAAAACATAAGAAAGTACTCCCCACGTTCCCAACCTAATAACTTATTTATGATAAAATCATATTGTTTGCACTTATAATGTTTATTAAGTGCCAAAAGATCTCCTGGAACCTGCATACCTAAATAGTTAGTTATTTTATTCCATTGTGCCGTCATTATTTTAATGTACAACTATGAGAATATTAGTTAAACCCTTCAAAAAAAAAATTGAGAATACCCTCCATATCAGAATTATTTTTAACACACACACAAAATAAGAAAAAATATTTTAATAATGTGTAAGGTTATATAAAAAAGAGGTATTTTGTAATTTAGCAAGGTATAAAATAAAATAATTTTATGTGTTATTTTTATATTAAAAGTGTGTAATTGTACAAATAATTTTGAAACACATGAATAAAAAATTATGCACATAGTTGCATAAAAAAAAGAGTACATAATTAAGTCAAATTAATTGTCAAGGAGCGGCGCAGTGCCGTGCAGTGTTCATGCTAGCAAGACTAATTATGTTAATTAATTAGTAGACATGTGAAAACTCCACTTTTAATTTAGTGCCCTCATAGTTAATATAATAATAGCAATAGCAAATTTTTTATGCAAAAGGTGATCTCATATAATTAATTTTTTTATTATATAATTTATAATACTAGTATACAACCGATGAAAATTACCATAAATTTTAGATATGAATATTAAAAAATATGATAGAATAAGTAGATATATTAGAGGTGATGTGATTGAGAGAAAAAAATATAATAAAATGTGATAGAGATAATTTGTCAAAAAAAAAAAAAAGTAGCTTTTATTGACACAAATAAAAAAAAAAGTTTGATAGCTTTCACTGCGACGAAGAAAGTGTTACGCAATATTGCGTATAATTGAAGCAATATTACAAAAAAAATAACACAATTCAGCGTATTTCTACATGTAAATATATTGTGGTACTCCCTCCGTCCTATAAGTTATCTTACTTTTTGGCAAATGAATTAAGAAAAGTGATTAAATAATATATATAATACAAGTGATGTGATTGAGAAAGTGATAGTGAGATATAAAGATAAACTTTAAGCCAAATACTTGTATGCCTGCGAGTCCATGGTGCATACCTCCTCAATTTCAATTTTTTTTTTTTTTAATTCAAATTATCTGTACTCATTCCTTTAATTAGTTCACCTCCCAAATTATTTTTTACTATAATTATCTGCACTTACACATTTAATGAGTTCACCCCCAAATCTTTTTTTACCACGGTTATATGTACTCGCTCATTTTATAAGTTCACCCCCAAATCGTTTTTTTTACCACGGTTATCTGCACCAGCTCATTTTATGAGTTCACTCTCAAATTATTATTTATCACGATTATCTGTACTCACTCATTTTATGAGTTCACCCCAAAATAATTTTAAAAAAATAATCACATTTAAAAAAATTATATTATCTTTTTATTAATTTACACAAAATATAATAAAATAAACTCTAATTTATATATTTACAATATACAGACAAGTTATTTTCAAGTTACCGTCGATTCACCACCAAGTCACCCATACTTTTTTAAAAAAATTGTAAAAATATAATTAATAAAAAATTATCGAAATTAGCCACAAATCTCGATTTTTTTCTTTTTAATTTTTTTTCCCTCCTTTTTTCCTTTTTTCTTCCCATTTTCAATTCTTTTTTCCAAATTTTTTATTTCTTCATTTTTTTTTCTTTTACTTTTTTTTTCATGCCTTTCTTTTTCATTTTTTTCATGTGTGTTTTTTTAATCTTAATACAAAATAATATTATAGGTATGATTTTATTATAGTCGATCGGCGGTGCACCTGAATTTCAATTTTAATTTGATGAGTAAAGGACCTGCCGAAAATCCATGTCGGTCGGTGGGTGACCCAGCCACCACCATATCCGACCACCCCTTCGACGGCGACGGTGGCGCTTCCGTCCAGGCCGCTTAAGCCCGAGACCTCTCCTCAAATCGCAATCATGTTTCTTCAATTTCATGACAATTGGACATCATCTTCCATCTCGGCCACGATCCATGGCGGTCAAAAATCTCTGCTCATTTCGACCACCGACGCGACTGCTTCGATCAATCTCCTTTGTGTTCGCGATCCAGGAGCTTCTCCGGCATCAATGGGGCTCGCCTGCAACACTCACTTCACTCTCGTTGTTCATATTTGTCCAAATCGAAGCTACATTGTTTCGTCTTCTTCACCATGCTCCTGCGCAGCCTCTTCCTCCGGTTGACGACGGTCCGACAAAGGACTGTTAGTATGTTGTCGATGGATCTCTGATCAATCAGCACTCGGAGCCGATGAAATCTCAGGCGGCGACTGCTGACCTAGGGTGCCCTTCTATTTGGCTAGGGTTCTCTTCAATTGGACTTGGTAATGTGCACCCTTTATTTTCTTCAGTACACCCAGGTCTGCACTCCCTCCACTTTTTTTATGGTATTATTGTTAGTGGTATTGGTATTACTATTAATACACTATTGAATTAATATTAATGATTATTGATTACGATATTATTGATTATTAATTGTGGTATTACTGGTTATTGTTTGTGGTATTACTGATTGTGTGAAATTATTTATTATTAATTAAGGCATTACTGATTATTATTATTGTTTATGATATTATATATTATTGTTTATGGTATTACTGATAATGTTTTTTGGTATTACTAAATATAATTTGATTTGTGAAATTATTTGTTATTGTATAAAATATTAATGATTAATGTTTATGGTATTACTAATTACTGTTCATTCCTTTATGGTATTACTGATAATTATTTTTTGGTATTACTTTATATAATTAGATGTGTGAAATTATTTGTTATTGTATAAAATTATACATATAATATTATTTTATATAAAAAAAAAATTTAAAATACTAAACAAAAAAAAAGAAAAAAAAAAGCAGGAAAAAAATGAAAGAAATAAAAAGTTTGAAATAAAAACTGAAAATTGAAAAAAAAATAAAAAAGAAAAAAAATTGAGATTCGTGACTAATTTCGATAGTTTTTTTTTAATTATGATTTTATGATTTTATTTTAAAAATATGGGTGATTTAGTGGTGAATCGACGATAACTCGGCTGCAAATTGTAAATGTATAAATTAAGGTTGATTTTATTATATTTTGTATAAATCAATAAAAAGATAATATAGTTTTTTAAATATAATTATTTTTTTAAAAAATATTTGGGGGTGAACTCATAAGATGAGCGGGCGCATATAATTTGGGGGTGAACTCATAAAGTGAGTGGGTGTAGATATCTGTAGTATAAATATAATTTGGGGGGTGAACTCATAAAATGAGCGGGTGCAGATAATTGTGGTAAAAAAATAATTTGGGGGTGAACTCATAAAATGAGCGGGTGTAGTTTTAAAAAAATGATTTGGGGGTGAATTCATAAAATGAGTGGGTGCAGATAACTGTAATTAAAATATGATTTAAGGGTGAACTCATTAAATTAGTGGGTATAGATAAAATATAAATTAAAATTAGGGGGTACGGTGCATACGGATGCACACAAGTATTACCCTTCATCTTTAAATATATATAAAGTGAATTGTAATAATAAAAGGATATGTTAAGTTTATAGGTTGAGTTTTTCTTACGGTAGTCAAAACAAATAGACTCGTAGTCAGTATGTCGAATTGTATCATGGGCGTCGTATGCGTCGTATGAATTTGTTACTGTTATATAGGTTTAAATTAATTAAATTATTTTTTAAATTTTATTTTTTTATTTACTATATTACCATTCTTTAATATAAATAAAATTTTTAATTTATAAAAAATTACTATCCTACCCTTTTAATACAAATTTCATTAATTATTATTTTAAAATTAAATACATATCATTCCAACAAAAATAAATTAAATAATAAAACATTATTCAAATTGAAAATAGAAATAATAATTTAAATTATGGTTCTTCTCATATTTCTCCAATTCCATCGTGTGCATGCAGATTCTCTCCGATCGTTAGAACTATCAAATGGGTCGGGCCAGCTCGTTACTAGCCCACCTGGCCAAACGTTTTTTTCGAGCCGAAAAAATTTGGCCAAGCACGACCGGCCCGCCAGGTTACTTGGGCCAGGCCAAATCGGCCCGATTATTTTTCGGGCACTATAATTACAACCCTATCCATTAGTCGGGTGGGCCGGGCCCATTTTGACAGCCATGTCTGTCTTCTCTCCCGACATTTGACAATTAATACTGATTTTTTTAGTTTAATTTTATATTTTAATTAATTTTATTAATAATAAGGGTAAATAGGTAATTTTAATATTAAATATTTTAATCAAATTAATAAATATAATAAAATATTTTATTGTATAAGAATAAAAATATAATTTTAAATTATATATTTTTTAATTAATTAAATTAAATATAAAAAAAAAAACGTACGATACCATACGACATACGATGAATACATACAACACATTATACAAAAGGTAACATGTCATCAAGTTTAAATTTTTAAATTTAAATTTTAATAGTTCAAATTTAATTGAATATGTAGTTATTACAACACTATACGATACACAAAATTTACCTTGGGTTTCGAAATTGCACAAAACCGTGTAATTTATTAAATTCAAATAATTTATCTACAATTTCATGTTATATCCTTCAAAATATAGTCTCAACTGCATTTGAAAAAAAAAAAAACCAAAAAAAAAATGTGAAAACATTATCTCTTTTTAGTGAAGTACCGCTTCAATCATTCAACGTTTTTTTCTTGGGATGGGGTATATACTCTCTCTAATTTTTATTAATTCAATATATATATATATATGAAATACCAATTTTATCCCTTTTACTAAATCATGTTAGATACATACACTCCCTTCTAAAATCCTAACCCTAATGCATTAACCCTAATTTTGCAATTTTGCAATCCAGCCGCCGCCGCTCCTCCGGCAACCACCATTACCTCTGGCGGTCAACCACTTTCTCTTACATTCACAAAAAAAATTTTAAAAAATAAAAATTCAACAAAACTTAAAAATAAACTTCCACTAATCTACAAAACTTAACAAAACTCAACAACAAACCCTAAACCAATAACTTAAAAATTCAAACAAAACAAAAACTTATTTTCGACAAATCAGAGTCGACCGAAAATTCTCCCGTCGACAATGGAGTGTCGATCAAAAATAATTCGGTCGACTCTGGTTTATCGACCAATTTTGTTTTTAAAAAAATTAAATTTTCGTTAATATTGAGTCGACCAAAAATAATCTCGTCAACAACCATTTGTCGATGAGAGTGTTTTTGCTCGATTCAATATTAACGAAAAAAAAACCTGGACAAACGCATGGGCGGCGCGGCCAACGAGAGGGTGGGGAGGGGGCACGACGGGTGGGCGGCGCGGGCTCAACGGCGGCGGCGGATTTGGGGGATTAGTTGCAGAAACGAAAAAAAAAAGAAAAAAAAAGAAGATGATGCGGGGGCATCTTGCTGCGTACGGCGGCGGGGCAGATCTGTTGCAGGGGCTTGTCGGCGGCAGTGCGGTGAGGGGCTGGGCGGCGTAGGCACTAGGGAAGAAGATGAGGGCGTCGGCGACGAGAAGAAGATGAGGCGGGGAGGGGCTGCGCTAGACGAGAAACGAGGGAGGAGGGCGGCGGCGAACACCGCCGGCGCTCGACGATGGGCGGCGGATGGGAAGAAAGAAAGAGAAGTATGAGAAGAAGATAAGAAAAATTAGGGTTAGGGTTATAAGGGGGCGTGTATGTATCTATAATATTTTAATAAGGGGTAAAATTGATATTTTATATATATTTTGAATTAATAAAAAGAAAGGGGGAGTGTATTAAACAAAGCTGGAGGGGTATATACCCCATCCCTTTTTTCTTTAGTTGGCTTATAATCTGTTAGGGGATAGTTTGTTTTGGAATTGTGTAGGATGGGAGAAATCCTGATAAATAGTAATTGTGTGTGTTTGTTTTTGAGATGTAAATTTATGTCAAATCAAATTGTGTAAGAATAGTTGAATGAGATGTAATAGTATTTTTAAGGGTGGATGTAGTTGGATGGGGAAATTTGAATGTAAAATCCCAAAGTAGAATGTCCCACAGACGGGTGAGTCCCAAAACAAGCACCCCTAGTAATTGAAACATCACGTTTTTTTATATATATATATAATTGATTATTGATAGTAGAATTAATTTTTACTTTATAAAAAAATCACTAAGGTGTTATAATTTTTTAAACATAATTAGCTGAAGTTACTATTTTGTACGTCCACGTTACTTGATCATAATATGCTTATAAAACTGATTAAGAAACTTGTGCCAAAATATGTACAGACCAAATCATTGCACCATACAAATGAATACACATTCATTAGAAGACTTACAACTTACGGGGGCTACGACCAATCTTCCCCTTTTTTCGTATCCGAAAATTCTGTGGCATCCTACAACCTTTCCTATGGATCATTACACTTACTCAGTAACATGTCCAGTTGAGGCCTTCTTGTTTCAAACCTCTTCAAAAGTCGTTCAATCTTCGTCATTGCTTTAACATCAAAGTCATTGCTTTGCATGTAAATAACCTTTGTGAACGATCTATTTACTCTTATGTAACTTTTGTCTGCTTTTGCCATTGCATCGGTGCTTGAACATTTTGTTCGCACATGGAATGTTCACTACACATTATCATAGATTAACTACCAGAATTATCCAAAGTTATGCCAAATCTTTCTTCTTTTTTAAACGAAAGCAAAATAAATGAGATGTTGTGCATATGGATAGAAGATACTTTTTTTTTTAATTCATAATGAAACTATTCTGACCATGAATAAAGTATACCAACTGCTTTTAAGGAGAAGGTTATACAATAATTTATGGATGTGGGATTGGGATTGATTGTCCTGGTCTGGAATCACTATGGACGAGAGGAAGATGAGGCGGTGAGGGGCTGTGCTAGACGAGAAACGAGGGAGGAAGGCGGCGGCGAACACCACCGGCGCTCGACGATGGGCGGCGGATGGGAAGAAAGAAAGAGAAGTATGGGAGAGAAAGAGAAGTATAAGAAGAAAAATTAGGGTTAGGGTTATAAGGGGGCGTGTATGTATCTATAATATTTTAATAAGGGGTAAAATTGGTATTTTATATATATTTTGAATTAATAAAAAGAAAGGGGGAGTGTATTAAACAAAGCTGGAGTGGTATATACCCCATCCCTTTTTTCTTTAGTTGGCTTATAATCTGTTAGGGGATAGTTTGTTTTGGAATTGTGTAGGATGGGAAAAATCCTGATAAATAGTAACTGTGTGTGTTTGTTTTGAGATTTTGAGTAGAATGAGATGTAACTTTATGTCAAATCAAATTGTGTAAGAATAGTTGAATGAGATGTAATAGTATTTTTAAGGGTGGATGTAGTTGGATGGAGAAATTTGAATGTAAAATCCCAAAGTAGAATGTCCCACGTTCAGACGGGTGAGTCCCAAAACAAGCACCCCTAGTAATTGAAACATCACTTTTTTTTTTATATATAATTGATTATTGATAGTAGAATTGATTTTTACTTTATAAAAAAATCACTAAGGTGTTATAATTTTAAACATAATTAGCTGAAGTTACTATTTTTTACGTCGGCGTTACTTGATCATAATATGCTTATAAAATTGATTAAGAAACTTGTGCCAAAATATGTACAGACCAAATCATTGCACCATACAAATGAATACAAATTCATTAGAAGACTTACAACTTAGGGGGCTACGACCAATCTTCCCCTTTTTTCGTATCCGAAAATTCTGTGGCATCCTACGACCTTTCCTATGGATCATTACACTTACTCAGTAACATGTCCAATTGAGGCCTTCTTGTTTCAAACCTCTTCAAAAGTCGTCCAATCTCCGTCATTGTTTTAACATCAAAGTCACTGCAAATCACGTTTCATCGTACAAGGTTAAACATGGAAATGCCACAAAAAGAAACGTAAAACGACCTTTTGATATTCGATCTTCTACTGACTAACCTTGCAACCAACAAAGATGAAAGAGCATTCAAGTCCTCAATCATGTTGATTGCCTCTATATGTTCAGCTAACTGTCCCATTGCAGTTGTTAACAACTTTATATGATCCTCCACTTCCACCTGGAAAAGAAAACTAACGTATCAGCTACACGACCCGTATAAACGAGTTGATACTAATTTACGTCATGTAATTTAAGGTGGATCCAATATAAATCATTTTTCTTTCTACTTTATCAATTTTAGTCATATTTACCTAATCTAGTTCTTTTTCTCTGGAAAATTCAAAATCAATCGTAAAATCCACCTTGAATTGCATGACGTAAATTGATATTAACTCACATAATAAATCAAGAATTAATATTGAAATGAACTTCATACAGTATTACCTTATTTGTCAAGACAAGACTTTTTAAATCTCCATCGTTCCAATCTCCGAAGAGTGATTCGAGTGCATCAGACATTTCACCAAAAAGACCCCAGTTTATTTGCAGGTGCCCATTTCCAGTTTCAGGAATCAAGTTCGATTCAGTTTTTGATGCAACCGGAGTAGCCCACGTCCTACTAGTTCTGGTTTTGAAGAAAGTTGGCTGATAACGGGAAGCTTCAGCAGTTGGAAATAATGTTTTCATGATCTCATCTCGGGATGAGAAGGATCTCAAGTCAAGAAAAACGGCATCAGGATGCGTATACTTGACACTATGCTCACTTGAAGCTACGATCACAAGAGGATCCCCAACAACTTTGAAAGCTCTACTAACCGCACTCAGAAATGAAGTTTGATTCCCACGACTCCATTGAAGAGCTTCGTAAAATTCAGTTGGCAGCTGGGACTTGACATGCGGTAGAGCCAATGTCTTAAAAAGTGTATCAAAGGGAAGGTTCCAGTTAAGAGACGACAAACAGAGAAGCATGAGCAATCTCAGCAACAAAACTGGCATATAGTAAGCACAATCAATACCGGAGCTTTCAATCCACTCTATTATGGTAAGATCCTTCACATAAAGATTTTGCTCGATCACTCTCACCACAAAGTTAGCAATTCTTTCGTGATTATATTTCTCGTCTGTGACTAAACTGGCTCCAGGATTGACATCCGATGGCAGACACATTAAATGTTCTACAAAGGAAGATTTTGCAGTGAAAAAGTGGCCTTGTGAATGAGGAACCAAAATAAGAAGCCTTTCCAAGAGATAAAAGAAATAATCGGGAGACATACAATCATCTACTCTCCAGTCCACGTTATATGTTTCTTGCAGCGCTGTATGAAACTCACAACTCAAATCTTGCTCCAATTCTGACCCGATAACTAGATGGAAGTTCTGAACAAATGCCTTCCAAGTGTTTTCAGACAGTTTTTCATCGATTTTTTCGAAGAGGCTATGCTTGAGCTTTCCATTTCCCAGCATTATCATCAATGAACGCCCAATCTGGCCAAACGTGAGTGCACCCCCCGTGCTAATATTTCTAGAAACAATTTCTTCAAGTAAATTCCTGGAAAGTTGAGTCTCTCTCAGAGAAATCATTTGTTCTGATAAAGAATCACGAGGGTCCAACGGGAAAACAAGATTAAAGTACTTTGTGGATAGTTTAAGAAAACCCTGCATCTTCCTGGCATCTGCATTCTTTATATTAATCGATCTCGACTCAAGAAAGTACGTTGCTATATCAAAAATGTTAAGCAGGCACATACTTTGATCGCATTTAGACAAGTTCTTAACTATACTGCTCTCATAAAGTTGTTGAAGGGCTGTCAATACTCTACGTCCAACGTAAACTAAATCTTGATAACAGAACTTTCGAGCAGCTGATGCAAAAATACGCAACTCAAGAGCCGCAGCCTTTCTGTTATGCTTCACAAACACACTGTCTACATATCTCAGCCACGCGGCATCAGGGTTCAACAAAAGTAAGGTGGAACTGAAATTATCCACCAACCTAACTCCAAAGTAGTTAAAACACAACCGAACAATGCCTTCAGATTTAATGAAATCGAGCTTTTTTTCAAGGCCATCTAGACATTTTACGATCTTTAAACTCTCTTCTTTCCATAAATTCCAAACATAAACCAGCGTCCCAGCAGAGACTTGGTTCCTCGAAATTCTTCCTTCGAACGAGCTCAAACCAAGGTGCAATTCAGCATCCCAAGCATATTTTTTTGGATTCATCTGAAATTGTGCATCAAGAACTTTCCTAAGACAAAGAAATTCACAAATGGGAGAATTGTACTGCTTTGAAGCATTGTAGCACTCCATCAACTTAGTGACATTACTCTGCTGCTTATCTAACATAATATTAACTTCAGGACAGATTAATGCATGAAAGTTTTCAGAAACCTTGTGTGCATCCAACGTCGCTCTATCTAAAAGCTCCACCTTTTGTGGAAACGACCTCATGGGCCAACCTCGATTCCAAGACAACCACAGCGAGTTCGAAAGCACGTAAGAAAGTATTAGCAAGCAGGCATCTGAAAACTGTCCCGCCTTTTCCAGCAGATCAATCTCACGTATAATTTCCCCTATACTCCTTGCCAACTCAGCAGCCTCGTTGAAATTCCCTGATTCTTCCTCCTAAGCTAAAAGCTCTTCAAGGCAATCCACAGACTTCAAGAAGTTACATTTGGATTCAAATGAATGAAAACATCGAACAAACTTCATTACAGATGCAATGTCCTTTGCCTTGTAAGATTCCAAAGCACATTTCTCTAGGAACTGGTATGAAATTCTATTGAAAATTTCACTGTCAATGGATTCACGATCTTTCCAATTCTCAATATACTGCAAACCAAGGTCAAAATATTTCCCTTTGGTGCAAGATGACAAGCACTCTCTGAAAAATTTCCCCTTGGCATAAACTTCAGCAGCAGTTTTATAACTTCCAGCTAAACAGAAACACTCGCCTGCTTTTCTTAGCTCTCCACAATTTGAATAAATCTTTCCTGCACAAACATTTACAAATCTGGTAAAGATCAACTCAAGTTTCGAGAATCATCCAACCGTAGAAATGATAAAACACAGTATAATAGTCAGGTATCTTTGCCTCTGCGATAATTCTTACCAGCTCTTCTATAGTCCCCCAAGTCACAAAAACATTCAGCTGCAGATTCAACTCTGTCGATGGAATCAAATATTTTTGCAGCCTCTATGAGCATTACATTTGCCTCATTGGAATTCGAATACCGTAAGCTCTCAGATGCAGCTCTAAGAGCAGATGCTTTTGCCCTTTTCTCCCACGTTTTTTCGCCTGCTTTTTCAAAGCACATTATTGCCATCTCATAGTTTTTCTCCCAAAAAAGCTGCAAAACACAATGGAAGATATTAAATGAAATTTTCTCGAAAAGTACATTAAAAAAAATATTGGAAGATAAAAAATGGAATAACATATAGTAAAAAGAAACGCATAAAAGTAAACCTTGATTCCTTGGGATTTCCACTCCTCAGAACTGCTGGCCCTCTGCATTGCTTTTGCAAGAGAATCGCCTATTTTTTTCACTTGGTCAAGGCTCAACCTCTTCCAATAATCAAGCATAGGCTTGAAGAACTCGACATTGTTCTCACAGATCCATAACCTTTGCTTGGCTCTAGTAATCGCCACGTACAAGTGCTTCAGTTCAGAGCACAAGATGTTGTGTCTAGACTGGATAAAACTCGGAAAACACTCCTCAGAATAGCCATTCAGAAGATCTTTTTCTTTACAAAACTCATACAGCACCCTCCATTGATCACTCAAAGGCGAGGAACCAAAAAAGTTGTACAACAAAACATCCTACAATATGCACTTGGTGATTAAGAGATTAAATAGTTAAAATATAACAGTAACAATATGAATAGAAGTAACAGATAGACGTAGACTGAGTAAAGAATTAAAGGAAAGAAATATCAGACCTGAAACTCGAGGCCCTTGCACTCCAATATTGTCAAGATAGTAGCTTGATGACCAATATGACTTAAGATTTCCCTTTTTACAGTATCATCCCGTACTAGAATCACCTGGTCAGCACCAAAACCCGTCCACTTCACACCATCGTTTCCACTACCTCCAAAAAGAGATAAAATCATGTTTTCATCACTGTCAGGCTCAAGTACAACTGGAGAGTCACCATTAACAAGACTAGTTTCTGGGGGTAACAAATCGATAGAAAGTGGAAAATAATAGCAAATGAGATCTATGGTACTCTGTGCTAATTTAAGTACTCCGGTATGAGTACGAAAATTCTGGGACAAAATAAACATATCTGATATTAGTCATTTCTCTCTTCTTCCAGAAACATCACCGTTCCTTAGATTTCATAACAAATTCATTGTAGAACAAGGATCTGATATCTTCAAACCTAAAGTCAATCCCTCTTGCAATCGTCTGGGCCGTATCACCGGAAAATACAAATCCTTCATCAATATTGTTACAGATGTGTCTGAAAAGGGAGATTTGCCTCATGCTGAGGTCTTGTACTTCATCAATGTACACAAAGTCCATTTTGTCTCCCAGAAGATCCTCGTTCTTGAGTCGGAGATGAATGTCAGTCACAAAATCAGCAAGATCAAACTCTCCACGATTCAACTTCTTTTTCTCATAGTCCAGAAATAAATCATAAATCACACTCCTTATGTCAGCACTTAGAGTTGACACCCTACTTTCCGACAATGGTACGTACGCTTCCCTGCTTCGCATGCAACCACCTTCTTGTGTACCTCCTTTAATATGCGACATTATTTCAGTGAAAACTATAGAAGCCTCAAGATTTTTTGTCAGCTTTGTATTAAAACGGGGCCAGTAGAAGGACTGAAACCAGTCATAAGTAACCTCATTCTTCCTCATGAAAGTCTGCAGTGCAATCGATCTTCTACCATCATAATGAGTGGAACCTCTTACATCTTGAAATCTCTGAAAATACGAATTTCCCAGACTGCCATCAAGCATCATCAGAAACTTGTGAAAAGTGATGACTAGAGGGTATTTTTCGCTTTGGATGCCGACAAACGTGTCTGGAATATCTTTAAAGTCCATGGTTTCTTCAACATCATCCACAACAGTAACTTACATCCCGATAAGTTTTCAGTAGCAAATCTGTACACATTAGAGATGTTAAGACATAAACTTAAACTTCATTTTTTTTTCTAACAGAAAACTCTACTTGTATTGTTTAGAATAACTGAAACCTTGCTTACAAACAAGCTTATTTAAGCATTGTGAAATATTTAATTCTTCATAGAACAGACTCGTGAAACTTCCAATTATTCAAGTTTACCTTAACCATTCTCTACTAACGTATGCACTTAAAGGACAAAGATCGAAAGATACAAATAGGTGAAGAATGTACCTCTTTAGCTCAGACACATGCTTCTTGACAGCATGACACAGTTTTGGACTAACAGTGACAAATAGCTGATGCAAATTAGCTTTGTTGCAGATATGAACACGGTTATCATCTGCCACGGGATATCGTGAAGCAATGCAGTACTGCTGAATCTTTTGGTACAACTTCATAACTAAAACAGTTGTTTTCCCAGTGCCAGATCGGCCTACTATGAAGCTGCTTCTCGGAAAAAGTATCATCTCCCGCTCCTCGTCAGTAACCTCAAACGGAAGATCCATTAATTCTCTACCCTCGAGGTCCGAAAGCAAATGATTTACAGTACCATTTGACAAGGAGTAAAATTTCATTAACTGCAAGCTTTCATTCACTTTACAATTTTCACCATAACTTCCGCTGTCAACTTTGCTAGCACTTCTACCCTTGCTTAATTTGGTGTCATAAGGATTCTTGTACTGGATTATATCACTTGAAAAAGTCCAACTTTTCGGGACCTCCAAATTTCTAAATAAAAATAAAATTTAATATAAAAGTGTTACGTAAAACAATATCAGAATAAAATTCAACCATGAACAACAAGTCACAACCCGACTGTGAAGTCAAAACAAAAATATGCCAAGCCACATTAAATTTTATTAACTAACATTACATTTTTCTCATATTTTTTATGCACATCAGAAGACATCATGATTGGATCCAACAAAAAAGTAACAAAAATGACATACCCCTCAAATAACTTTTCGTTGCAGTGATTGATGAAACTATCCGTATACATAGAAGCTATGTTGTCAAGACGTTTGAACAATGTTGTTGTCTCCACCATAGGAGAATGTGTTATGTTCCACACTTTCAATATTTGTTTGTAGATGGACTCCTTAATAATATCAACAGAGCAGATAACATAGTAATCAACTACTTTATTATCCAACATTTCAGTTACATGTTGTACTGAATGTGCCAACACCTAGCACAACATCAGAATTTGCCCTTTCTTCCTTTACTAACTCCTACTTAACTTGTGTTGCTTAGTGATGTCCCAAATGCAGGTAGAAAACACCCAAGTCAAGCAGTTGCATGGGAGTGAGAAGTTTCTAAGCACAACTATGGAAGTTCCTACAATTATGGAGTGTGAAGGGAAGTTACAAGAAACTACCTTTGATCCAATGGCCAAGATTGATCAAGGGAGTTGGAGGAGTTGCAAGGCAGTTCGACTTGAAGGCTATAAATAGACCACACTGCCTTCATTCCAAAGTACAACAAGAAAGAAAGAAAGAAAGCAAAGCTACATTCCTATCCATAGAATACGTGATATTTCTAGATTAGAAATACACCTTGTTCTTTCTTGTAGATTAGTGCACATTTATAAGCCCGAATATTTGTGTATTTAGTCATAGTCGTTTATTAGAGAAATACGTTAGATCTATTAGGGAGATAGTTTCGTATTCTTTCTAGTAACTTTTCGAACTCGATTAGAGTTGTTATTGTTCAAAACCTTACAAGGTTGTTGATTTGGTTTCACTGATATTAAGAGATAATATAAGTGATTCGTGTAGATTAATTATTTAATCTACACAATTTTTGAAATACTCTTTGCAAAGTGTTAATTTAATTTCCGCTGCTCATTGTTGTCTCGTGTGTGCCAACACTAAGGACAACATCTCTGTATATCGCACGCACGCACACTTTCAGTTGGTATCAGAGCCAACTACTTGATACACTAAGTAGAGATTCTGCTTAGAGTGTGTGTTTATTTGCAATGGAGTATCCACTTTTGCCCGCACTAAAACCTCCAATTCTGGATGGCACAAATTATGCCTTCTGGAAACCTAAAATGAGGATGTACATCAAATCTATTGATGAAAGAGCATGGAGGAGTGTTCTTGCAGGCTGGACTCAGCCAAGAACTGCTGCAGATGAGGACAATGAAGCCCAAATCAAGAGAGAGCTAGACTGGACAGCCGAAGAAATCACAACAGCTAGTTACAATTCAAAGGCATTGAATGCAATCTTTACCTCAACTGATGCATCAATGTTCAAAATCATTTCAAGCTGTGTCACATCCAAGGATGCATGGGATCGATTACAAGAACATTGTGAAGGATCGGATAGTGTACGAAGGACCAGACTTCGTATGCTTGGAACAAAATTCGAAAATTTGAGGATGAAAGAAGATGAGACCATCTCATCTTACAATGAAAAGCTGACTGAGATTTCAAATGAAGCTCATTCTCTTGGTGATCCAATCTCTAATACAAGGTTAGTACATAAAATTCTTAGATCAGTCCCTAAACGTTTTGAACCTAAGATATGTGCTATAGAGGAAGCTAAAGATACAGATGTGCTAAGTCAAAATGAATTAATTGGTATTTTGAAAACATATGAAATGAACATATCTGAAAAGGCTGATAATGAAAAGAAAGTACTTGTTTTCAAAGGTGATGCATCATTATCTGCAACATCCAGTTCTGGAAAATCCCCTTATGTTACTGAAATTGATTATGATGAAGAAAACTGTGAGGATTATTATAATGATCCTGATTACATGGCATTTATGACTAGACAGTTTAAAACTTTTATGAAGAATAAGAAATTTAAAGACAACTTTCAACCTAAGGTTCAGATTACTAATAATCAACAATTGCCTATTAGGAAAAACACCTTTAATCCTTCTAGACAATTAGAAAGAGGAAACAGGTTTAAATCTGACCAAGATTATAGGAAGAATGTTAAATGTGATGCATGTTCTGGATTTGGTCATTATGCTAATGAATGTGCTAACACTATTCTGAAAAAGAAATTAAATTTCAGTGCTACTCTAAGTGATGAATCTGATGTTGAGCATGATCCTGAAAAAGACATTGAACAAGCTTTTTCTGCTAGAATTATATATGATGATACCTTTGATGATGATCTGGATGATTTTTATTATGATGTGAAGACAAATGAGCCATCATTTGAGAAATCACTGAGTAATAAAACTCCAGAATTTAATTGTTTCACAAGTTCTGTTACAGAGACAGGTTCATCCAGAAAAGCTGCTGATATTCAAGACTTATCTAACACTGTGTTCAAACTTGAAAGTCTTTTAACAAAGAAAGATAAAGAAATTTCTAATCTAAAAGATAGACTAGAAGTATCTGTTCTTGATTTCAGAAAATATTCCTATGAAAATCCTTTGACAAATGAAGAAAAACACATTTCATATTCTGAAACTGAAAAATTAAATCGTATTATCAAATCTTTAACATTTGAAAATGATGATTTAAGAAATTCTGTTTTAAAACTTGAGAGTGTTCTAACCAAGAAGGATTGTGAGATTGAAAAACTTGAAGAAAAGATGAAGGAAGTGTCTTTAAGCTTCAAGAAATTCTCTGAAGGACAAGCAAAATTGGATGAATCACTGCTGTTCAACAATACAAGGAAAGCAGGTATTGGTTTTAAAGGTAAAACTGTTCCTAATTCTCAAAATAATGGATCTACTGTTTTTGTCAAAACTGAGCATAAAAATGAGGCTACTGTTTTAAAGAGAAATTCTGTTAATATGAAAGAACTTGTGTGTAACTACTGTTTTAAAAAGGGACATAAAGCTTATTATTGTTTAAAAAGACAGAAGAATTTAAATGCCTCTGGATTGTCTAAAATGACACCACACCCAAAGCAACATTCACAGAAAACGGAATGGATTTCTAAAAATACTATATGTAATGTTGTGCATATGTCTTTGAAAGCATATGTTCCTGGTTTATGGTATTTTGACAGTGGTTGCTCAAAACATATGACAGGTCAAATTGATTATCTATCTGATTACAAAGCTTATAATGGTGGTAATGTTACTTATGGTGGTGGATCTAAAGGGAAGATCATTGGTAAAGGAACCTTAAATGTTCCTGGATTTCCTAGATTACCAAATGTTTTACATGTTGATGGATTACTTGCCAACCTTATTAGTATAAGCCAATTATGTGATGATGACTTGCATGTAAAGTTTGATAAAAATTCATGCTATGTGCTAGATGAAAATTCTGATTGCATTATGATGGGTAATAGATCTGCTGATAATTGATATTTAATTGAATCCAAAGTGAGCTGCAATAATGTGAAAAATGATGAGAGTACACTATGGCATCATAGACTTGGGCATGTAAATCATAGACAGATTGATAGGTTGATTAGACTCAAAGCTGTTACAGGTTTACCAATGCTGAAATTTTCAGACAATCACATCTGTGGACCATGTCAAAAAGGCAAACAGGTAAGAGCTTCTCACAAACTGTTAGGTCAGTGTTCTACACAACATTGTTTTGAATTGCTTCATATGGATCTTATGGGTCCTATGGAAATTGATAGTATAGGTGGAAAAAGGTATTCTTTTGTCATTGTTGATGATTATTCTAGATTCACATGGATAGAATTCCTAAAAGAAAAATCAGAAACTTTTTCTGTCTTTAAAACTTTATACAAGATATTCAAGACTGTCTATAATTCTAAAGTGTGTAGAATTAGATCAGACCATGGAAGAGAGTTTGATAACAGTGCTTTCACTGAGTTTTGTGAATCTAAAGGCATATTACAGGAGTTCTCATCACCTAAAACACCTCAGCAGAATGGGATAGCAGAAAGGAAAAATAGAACTCTTCAAGAGATGGCTAGAATGCTATGTTCTAAAAATTTAGCCAAAAGGTTTTGGGCTGAAGCTCTAAATACAGCTTGTCACATATCTAATAGAGTCTTGATTAGAACAGATTCTAATAGTACACCTTATGAAATACTGAATAGTAGAAAGCCTAATCTTAAGTATTTTCATGTATTTGGCTGTGTTTGCTACATTCTAAATGATAGAGAACAATTGCATAAATTTGATTATAAGAGTGACAAAGGCTTTTTCCTTGGTTATTCAAGGAATAGTAAAGCATATAGGATCTATAATCTCAGAACAAATACTGTTCAAGAATCTGTAAATGTGGTTTTTTATGATAACTTAAGTATTACAGGAAACAGTATTGAAGAGGATGTTTCAGACCTTGCTGATAGTCCAATAATGACTGATAGAACAGACCAGATCAAAAATGATGAACGGAATGAGGGAACACTCACAGACACATCTGCTGAAATTACAGAAAGTCCAGAAAATCTGTACAATCTGCATAAAACCCCTTCAAGGAGAGTGCAAAAGAATCATCCACATGAGCTGATTATAGGTGATCAATCTACTGGAATTCAAACCAGAAGAAGGTTGGGTATGAATCCAAAAGATGTGGTAAGATCTATTTGCATGACTTCTGTGTGTAACAAGGTAAATCATGAGTGTTATCATTCTGCTATAGAACCTAAAACAGTAAAAGAAGCTTTAAATGATGAACATTGGGTAGAAGCTATGCATGAAGAGTTGAATCAATTTGTTAGAAATGATGTATGGACCTTAGTACCTAGACCAGATCATACAAATGTTATTGGTACTAAATGGATTTTCAAAAACAAAACTGATGAAATAGGCAATATTATCAGAAACAAAGCAAGGCTTGTTGCTCAAGGGTATACTCAAGTAGAGGGAGTAGATTTTGATGAAACATTTGCTCCAGTTGCTAGAATAGAATCCATTAGACTTTTACTTGCTATTGCATGCTTTATCAACATTAAACTATATCAAATGGATGTTAAAACAGCCTTTCTAAATGGAATCTTAATGGAAGAAGCATATGTTGAGCAACCAAAAGGCTTTGAAAATCCAGAATTTCCTGACCATGTGTTTAAGTTAAAAAAGGCTCTTTATGGTTTGAAACAAGCACCTAGAGCTTGGTATGAAAGATTAACTGATTTTCTGATTGAATTTGGATTTACTAGAGGAGAAGCTGATAGAACTCTATTCATTAAGCATGAAAGAAATGATATTATGGTAGCTCAAATTTATGTTGATGATATAGTGTTTGGCTCTACTTGTGATGATATGCTAAAACTGTTTGTGAATGAAATGACATCAACCTTTGAAATGTCCATGGTTGGTGACTTAAATTATTTCCTTGGCTTGCAAATCAAACAGCAAAATGATGGTATCTTTATATCACAGAGTAAATATGCTAAAAATCTTGTGAAAAGGTTTGGTTTAGAGAATGCTAAACATATGAAAACTCCTATGGGATCAACTCAGAAACTGAGTAAAGACAGTGTTGGCCAAAATGTTGACCCAACATTGTACAGATCAATGATAGGCAGTCTTCTTTACTTGAGCTCTACAAGGCCTGATATTATGTTTAGTGTATGTGTATGTGCTAGATATCAGTCTGACCCAAAAGAATATCATATGCATGCTGTAAAAAGGATAATTAGATATGTTGCAGGAACTTGTGACCTAGGCTTATGGTACAGCAAGGACACAAATTGTTCCTTAATTGGCTACAGTGATGCTGACTGGGCAGGTGATGCTGATGATAGAAAGAGCACCAGTGGTGGCTGCTTCTACATGGGAAATAATCTCATATCTTGGCATAGCAGGAAACAGAACTGTGTATCAAAATCCACAGCTGAATCTGAGTATATTGCAGCAGGGAGTTGCTGTACACAATTACTTTGGTTACAGAAAATGTTGTGTGATTATGGTTTACCCTGTGACACTTTAACTGTTTTTTGTGATAACACTAGTGCCATAAATATATCAAAGAATCCAGTGCAACATTCTTTGACTAAGCACATAAGTATAAGGCATCATTTCATAAGAGATCTAGTTGAAAAAGAGGTGGTAAAGTTGGAGTATGTGTCTACAGAAAAACAACTTGCTGATATATTCAAAAAAGCTTTAGATGATAAGAGATTTTCTTCTCTAAGGAAGTCTCTTGGATTATGCAATATCTGAACACTGTATCAAAAGTGTTGTACCAAATGCGGCAGCATTTGGGACAACACCAGATTTGTTCATTTAATTATTTCTTTGTATAAACTTCGTAAGTATTGGAATTAACATAATTCTTTATAATCTTAGTCTAAAAAGTCTTAAATTGAGTCTTGTGGAATATGAGAAAAGCTTGTACATTCTCTCAAATGCAAAGGAAATCACAAATTAGATGCTTTAAAAATCACTGAGTAACTAGGGACACGGAGCTCGCTACTACGATGTTCTCTTTTCTAAAGGTGATATATACTGCATCAAATTAAACACAAATTCATTGAGTAACTATGGGGCACGGAGTTCGCTGCTACGATGCACTCTTTTGAAAAGATGGATCAATGTGTAAATGTGATAAAAATTAAAGTGCAACACATATGAAGTAAATTCATGAAAAAAAAAAAAAACTGTGTTGAGATGTACAAAATGCCAACAATCCGTTCAACACCTGACTCAGACTTATGATTTTGATTATTTATAGAATTAATTAATTTCTGATAATTATTATTTTTATTATCTGCAAATAATTATATGAATTTAATTATTTTTATTTGTTCAGTTATTAATTAATCTATTTCTTTTATTTATTAATTATCAGTAATTATTCTCCACAACATCACGAACTTTTATGGAGAGAAGTTAATTCTTCCACTCTCTCCATTTCTTCTCTTACAGAATCGTGCTTCAACTCCCGCCTGAATCCCTCTATAAATAGACCTCATATGAATGCTATTTTATACCATCGAGCTTACATCTGTTTATGCAACACTCATTCCAGATTATAATTTTTGGCATAAGTGTTTATTCAAAAAAAAATTGGTATATTTGGTTGAATTCTTTTTATGATTATCCTTCCTCCAGAATTCGAAGAGGTCTAATCAATTAACCTCTACTTTTTGCAGGTACTTATCACTCTGGACGAACTGCACCTGGATTTTCGCAATTCAAATTCAAAATCAACCAAGCCATTCTCACCTAATCTGCGATTTCTTCTCCAGAAACTCAAAATTATCCAAAAATGGTGACTATCACTGAAATTCCAAGCTCTCCCGCACCTGGCTCACCATCCTTTGTCGTTGGAACAATGATTGTTCCATTTGAACCAGAAACCTCTGCACTTCCACTCGTTGTGTACAACCCCTTCGATATCCGCTCAGAAATGGCACATGCAAACATCCCTGAGTCACACAGTGCTGTTGTTGATAATCACTCACCTCCTCCATCACCAATCGCACAAAAATCATTTCCTCTTGGAACCCCTTTCGAGAAACTGAAAAGGGCGTACGATGCCCTAGCTCGCAGAACAACCTCTCCGAAAATTGTTTTGGGTGGAGAAACTCTTGACAATGCAATGTTTAAAGACGATGTGCACATGGAAGACGCCTCATCGTCTGATGGAGAGATTTTAGCCGCAAAGATAGCTCGGCTACGGCAAAAGAGGAAATTTTCTTCAAAACCGGCAAAAGGGAAAGCAAAAGCCTCTGCACCCGTCACTCGCAAATGGCCTGGTGGCCGACGTGTTTCGTATAGAACACTTGGTCGACGGGTCGACTATTTTGGAAGGAGAAAGTCCAGAACGGACGGCGGCATAACTCAACCCATCATCGTATCCAACTCAGACTCTGAGGGGGAGCCTCAAAATATCGATGATATCATCGATAATTTCCCAGAGGTTGTATCCGTAGAACATGCAGAGGAAGCCAGCCCCATTCCTCAATCGGCGCCCAAAAAGGCTCGAAAAATGCCACCAGCTGCCTCTCCAGTGGCTTCATCCAATAGCTCTTCTTCAGCCTCGAGCTCTCACCCCTCTGCTCCCGAAGAAGAGGTACCTTTTTCATCCGATTCCGATTTTAGTAATACTGAGGCCGAGTATAATGATCACAAGAGCACCCGTTATAAAACCATTCGTAATAGGACTATTATGAGTGAACGTATCTTGAAAATTTCTGATTTTGAAGCTGCAAATCTCTTGGATTGGTTTAAAGAACGATCTCTTTTGGATGCCTTACTGTTTGCTGTACCATATGTTGTTGATTGGATTCATGAGTTTTATGCGAATGTCAGTTCCAAAACCGGTGATACAAATTCTAGGCGATATGGTTATGTTCCTTTCCGGGGTCTTGAAATTATTGTTACTCCTAGGAAGATTAATATGCTGCTAAAAACGAAGATTATGGAAGATCCAGTGGTCACTGACTTTGATTTCATGATTAGTATACTTACAGGAGGTAAGATTACACATTGGGTACCAAAACTACTTGCATCTAGATTAACCAGCCCATACTCTGTTCTGCATAAAATTGTGTGTTGTAATTGGTTATCAACAACTAATAACACTACTCTCACATTGGAACAAGCTGTTCTCATGTTTAAGATTGGACACTTGAAGCAATTTAATCTAGGCCATGTCATATTTCAAAATATGATGAATTTCACATGCAATATGACTGGTAAAGGTCTTCTCCCGTATCCATGTTTGGTGTATAAGCTGCTGGCAGATAAGCAATTCAACAGATTGGACACTGAAGTGATAAGTGGCTATGTTCCTAGTTTCTCCATCTCACCACAGCTCCTACTTCGTGGTAGTGATCGTATTGTGGATTTACCTATACCAAAGCCTAATGCCCACAACAGTGCTGATCCGAATATGCCATCATCTTCCACATCACATCCTGCCTCAGGCTGTGTTGCCTCGGTTTATTTGTCTTCGCACTTTATTCTAAGGCAAGTGGACATTCTTCAAGGCACAATCACCAATCTTCAAAGTACTGTGGAAGACTTAATCATTCAGAAACGCTTCTGGGAGGACCTACTTTCTACCTCAACAGGGGGAGTATGCTCAAATGTTCACAATGCAGGTATTCAACAAAATGCAGATCAAGATGCAGATGCAGGTCAAGAGGCAGGTCCAGTTCCAAACCAAGATGCTCAAGATATTGAGGATCTCTATGGAGATCTCAATATACCTCTTTGAAGGCTTTGAAGATTGAGGAAGTCTAGAGTATGGGGGAGTTCGTGCAGACTCTTGAAGATGCAGCTGATTATATCAGCCCAATCCTTCCCTTTACTGTTTTCAGTTATTTCCTCAATCTGTAAAAGTCTTTCTTATGTTGCCTACATTTCTGTCCCACATACATTGCTCTACATTTACTGTTTTTATTGTTTTTTAAATCTAAGTACTTTGTTTTGACTTAGATGATGTGATTTAGTTTGGTTAAATACTGATATTGATTTGTTTTGAATATCATGGGTATTGTTTTCTTTATCAAAATTCTGAATGTGTGAACATTAGGAGTGTTGATGTAGAAAGGCCAAATTGGGGGAGATTGTTGATGTTGGAATAGGTGTTGTATTTTATTATCCAACATTTCAGTTACATGTTGTACTGAATGTGCCAACACCTAGCACAACATCAGAATTTGCCCTTTCTTCCTTTACTAACTCCTACTTAACTTGTGTTGCTTAGTGATGTCCCAAATGCAGGTAGAAGACGTGGGCAACGCCCAAGTCAAGCAGTTGCATGGGAGTGAGAAGTTTCTAAGCACAACTATGGAAGTTCCTACAATTATGGAGTGTGAAGGGAAGTTACAAGAAACTACCTTTGATCCAATGGCCAAGATTGATCAAGGGAGTTGGAGGAGTTGCAAGGCAGTTCGACTTGAAGGCTATAAATAGACCACACTGCCTTCATTCCAAAGTACAACAAGAAAGAAAGAAAGAAAGCAAAGCTACATTCCTATCCATAGAATACGTGATATTTCTAGATTAGAAATACACCTTGTTCTTTCTTGTAGATTAGTGCACATTTATAAGCCCGAATATTTGTGTATTTAGTCATAGTCGTTTATTAGAGAAATACGTTAGATCTATTAGGGAGATAGTTTCATATTCTTTCTAGTAACTTTTCGAACTCGATTAGAGTTGTTATTGTTCAAAACCTTACAAGGTTGTTGATTTGGTTTCACTGATATTAAGAGATAATATAAGTGATTCGTGTAGATTAATTATTTAATCTACACAATTTTTGAAATACTCTTTGCAAAGTGTTAATTTAATTTCCGCTGCTCATTGTTGTCTCGTGTGTGCCAACACTAAGGACAACATCTCTGTATATCGCACGCACGCACACTTTCAAAGTTAAATACACTGCAATTGTCCTCTAATCAAGCTAATCAATCACTAAAAAGATTTCTGTCAATAAAAATCAATTTTCTTGTAGTGAACTTCTAATACGACATGATAGTACAACACAAAAATTATTGATTAGTATTTGGCCTTATTGTGTCGACACGATAGTGACAAAAATTATTGATTAGTGTTTGGCCTTATTGTGTCGCAGCCCCTCCCCATTCCGCTGTCGCTGCCCCTTCCCCTGACCATCCCGCGCGCGGCCGCCCCTCTCCCTCCCCTTGCAGCCCTGAGTCCGCCCCTCTCCGCCTAGCCGCCTTGTTGCCGCCGTTTTAGGTAAGTTAGATTTAAAAAAAAATAGGTTTTTGTGGAATATTAGGGGTTAGGGTTTTTGGAACAATATTCTGAAAAAAATAGGGTTCAAAAAAAAAATTCGAACAATTTGTGTTTATTTTGGCAAAAATTTCAAACATTGAGTTTGTTCATAAATAAGATGTTCGATTTTTTTTCCGTACAAATGAAAGTTGTTTAGGAATTTTTTTTGAACATATTTAGTTTATTTAAGAAAAAATTTCGAACATTTTAAACTTGTTCATGTAAAATTTTCAAACAACTCCTTTTTTTTCGGACAATGTTGGTTTGTCCGAAAAAAATCCCAAAATTTTGTTTCTCTAATTTTTTGTCTGTTAAGATTTTTTTTTTTTTTTTGTTGAGTTTTTTTTATTTAAGGATATGTGGTTGTTTTGGTGTTGATGGTTGAGATGATTTTGGTGAAATGGAATGGGTATGTGTACTCATCTTCACTTTAAAAAAAAATCACACGTAGTTATATGAGACATTTCACATGTCTCGTAGAATAAAAGAATGTTCTGATGGGTGTCCTCAATAGGTTGGTGTGTATAACCGTGGCCAAGTGACAAACTCATTTCATAAATCCACTTCATGTTCCAGGAGCCCAAGCCCACCCGGGAGCAACATTGGGGTTGTCAAGCCCACAAGCCCCACATTTAAAATGTGGTTATTGAGAAAAGGCCCTGGCTATATACCCCTCCAGCCTTGTTAAGTATACTCCCCCGATTTATGTACTACCCTCCATATGTTAAATGTTAGATGTACTCCCCCACAGAATACCCAGAATACCCTTCTTAATTTTTCTTATTCTTTTCCTTTTTCTTCTTTCTTCTTTCTTCTTCAATTTAAAAAACCCTAGAACTAATGTTAGATGTACTCCCCCCTCCCCTCCACTACACCAAACGGCAGCCCCTCCCAGGTACCGGCGTCGGCGCCGCCCCCATCAGCATCGCCGCCCACTGCGCCCAGCCTCCTCCTCCCTTGAACTCGCGCCGCCACCCCCTTCACGGCGACGCCCACTCTTCTTTTTTTTCCCTCCCATTTCTCTGCAAAAACTCCCCCTCCACCGCCCCCAGCCGTCGCCCCCACCCATCGCGCGACCCCAGATGCCGTCTCCGCCCCTCGCGCGGCTCCAGTCGCAGCCCCGGCCCTCACGCGACTTTTTTTTTCTTTTCTGCTCGCCGGTCGTCGCCTCCCACGACAAACTTCTCCAGAAACCTGAATCAGCCATGTAGCACTGCCTCTTCCCCCTCTTTCGTTGTGCCACACTGCCCCTCTCCACATGACAGTCCGCGTAGGTAAGTCCTCTTTTTTTTTTTTAAACTTTCAACGAACCAGTGTCGACGGAATGCATTCTCATCGGCAAATTGTTGTCGACGGAATGCATTGTCGTTGGCAAATTGTTGTCGACGATAATGCATTTCTTCAACACTGGTTCGTCGAAAATTTTAAGTTTATTTTTCGACAAACTAGTGTCGACCGAATGCATTATCGTCGACGACAATTTGTCGACGATAATGCATTCCGTCGACCCTGGTTTGTCGAAAATATGTTTTTGATTTTTATTTTATGTTTTAAAATTTCTGTGTTGAAAATGAGTTGGTGTTGGTCGCCGGAGGAGACGACGACGACGACAACTATTAGGGTTAGGGTTTTAAATATAGAGGGTGTATTTATTATGATTATTTTAGTTTATTTTAATATAAGGGTAGTTTAGGTATTTTACATTAATATTAAATTAATAAATGTAGAAGGGGAGTATACTTAACAGAGCTGGAGGGGTATATAGCCAACGCCTTGAGAAAAATGTTACACTTATTTTTTTCTATAAATTACAGATATAAGAATTAAAATAAAATAAATTGTACAATGTAGTATTTTCTAAAAAAAATAAAATCAGTTAGTTGATAATTTTGTTAAAATAAATAAAATAGAAACAATATTTTCATATACTTATTAATTGAACTAATGCAAAATAAAAATGATATCTTATCAATTAAATATCACTTTTAAATTAGACATTCTATCAATTAAAAAAATTAAAAAGTCACAACAATTAACTTTGAAAATTAAAACAATTAGAAAAGATATTCATGTCCACTGATACGTATAATCTTATTCATTAATTCATAATAAAATTAAAAAAAAGTGGTACAATAATGTTTATTCAAAAGTGATATTGTTTAAATAAAAAGTGATAGTCACTTTTGATAAATTTATTACCACTTTTTAAATAAAAATAATTATATCAAGTAAAAAGCAATAACAATTAACTCTAAAAATTAACACAATTCATAATCATTCCCAGTAACATATAATCTTATTTATTAGCTCAAATCTAAAAAGGGAAAATGTTTATTCACTTTTGATAAAAACATTACAACTTCTAACTAAAATTTTATCAATTATTTAATAATTATATTCTTTCAAATAAAAATGATAATTAACTTAAAAAATTAATGTAATTAGTAAAGTAAATCATGATGAATTAGTGATAAATGCGTTGTCAATTGGATATAAAGTTTTTTTAATCAATTCTTATTAAAAAGTTCACCCTTCATTGTAAGTAAATTGTATGTATTTTTTTTTATTAATAATTCTCAATAAAATATATACTTTTTAATTAATTTATTAAAAAAAATACTAGTATAATTTTTTAAAATAATATGGGTTTGGAAAATGGAGCTGCATGGCTAATGTTGTGTGGGCCGTTGAAGTTGAAGGGGGTGAGGGGTGGGCTGGAATGAAATGAGGGGTACGGCTAAAGGCACACACGAATGCTGTGAGGACAGCCACCAAATATTTTTTAAATCTTTTCGTGAAATGTCACATATACTCCTAGGGTAAAATTTATGAAAAAAACGAGGATGAGTACACCCATCCATTCTATTTCACAGAATTATCTCTCCCACCACCACCAAAACAAACACCATTCTTCAACAAAAAAAAATCCAAAATTTCAACAAAAATAAATCGGACATCTTGTTCGAAATTTTTTACCGAACAAACTGTGTTCGAAAAAAATTCCAAAATAACTCAAATTTGTCCGAAAAAAAGATCGAACAAGATGTTCAAATTTTTTTCCAAAACAAACACCGAATGTTCGAAAAAATTCCCAAAATAAACACAGATTGTTCGAAATTTTTTCCAAAACAAACTCAATATGTTCGAAAATAATTCCCGAGCTTCTAAAATACCCTAATTTTCCTAAAATTCCTAAAAAAAAAATTTTAAAAAACCCTAAATCAAAATCAAATGTCTTCTTCAGGGGCCGCGTCGACTGCCTTCTTCTGGGGCGACGGCGGCCGCTTCGCATGGAGGAGGGGCAACGACGGCCGCTTGGAGGAGGGGACATGGCGGCGACAGCTTGGAGAAAAGGAGATGGGGGAGCCGATTTTCTTGGAGAAAGGGACACGACGGTCGTTTGAAGCTTGGGAGGAGGGATGATTCACGTCGGTGGCGGTGCTTGGGAGGAGGAGCAACAATGGCGATTATGGAGGGAGGCAGGCGTCGGCGACGTGAGGGCAGCGCGACGGGAGGAGATGGTTGTTGTGGGCGACGTGCGGCGGCGTTGGCGGAGTGAGGCGCGCGCGAACGGCGTTGGCGGAGTGGGGCGGCGACAAAATTGTGTATTATGGTGGGTGTACCAAAATGAAACAAAAATTAGGGTTAAGTATAAGAAATATGGTATTTTTGTATTTTTCACATGGGTGTCCTCATCCCATTGTGTGTGTCCTCATCGCGTGGGTGTCCTCATAGGATTCGTGTGTGCCTTTAGCCACACCCATGAGAGTAGGTGGTTGAGCCCATGGGTCAAATAAAAATTTGTTCCGTAATCGTGATCCGTGAGACAGCCTCACACAAATTTTTATCTTTTTAAGTTGTCAAATATTTATCATGATAAATTAGTTATATACTTCTTCAATTTTTTGTAAATGTCACTCTGGCTTTTGAACTATTTTTAAAATTCATGTCTTTTTCGAAAAAAAATTTCTTTAATTTTAACTATTTTACCCTTATTCATTTATTACAAATATTTTTCATAAATAAATTTCATAATTATTTTACCATGATCTAGAGTCTTAATTTAAAAAATATCAAATTGTTCACTATATTTTCTCGGTAGTTTTCTGTCACGCCATCCAATTATTTTCCAAATTAAATATTGTGATTGTTATTAATTTTGCCATCCAATTGCTTTCCAAGATATTATGGCTGTTTTTAATTTATGTTTATAGCATGGTTGAGGAGCCACTCATAACAATCATGTTTCATTATATAGTTGGATACAAGTTTCAAGCACAATTTTTTATTTTCACAAGAGAATCTGAATTGTTTTGCTTCCAATTCAATTGGTTCGTTATACAACACACCTTTAACACACCTTTTTCCGTTAAAATTATAAAAAATTTGGCATTCGTTGAGTAGTTGTCGTAAAAACAATGTTTTAAACATATCAAAAAATTTGTTGTCAACAAAAACCACATAAGAAATTTTGCATCCAATTTCATTGAATATAGTAACATAAATAGTTTGCAAAAATCATGAAAAAACAATATATATTGTTTATGTCATAATTAATTTAGTTTATTACATAGTTATAATTAATGAAATGTAATATAGATTACAATTTATAATTTTAATTTATTATAAAAAATCAAAGTGACATTTATTAAAAAAAAAATAGTATATTCCTACTTGATTGGTCCAGACCATTTAATCCTTAAAAGGACACTTCATTCCTTAATACTTGCTTTAGAAATGCTTAGAGCATAATGTGGAGAATTGAAATCGTGATTTGCTTCTTATTAAGTTTTTATTCTATGTTTTAAAATTTTAATTGAATTTTTAATTCTTGAAAATTTAAAGAACTGCAGATCTTGTATGTACTTGAAATTTTTTTAAAGTTACATAGGTCTGGAGATCTTGTATGTACTTGTGTATTGTTTTTTGTGCAGATTCATATGGTAAAATGTGCGTAGATAAGGGAACTACAATGTGCGGGGTGAGGGCTTTTTTAACATAATATTAATGTGTAGATATTTTTCTAATAATATATTATTATTTAGAGAGTGTTTAACAAAATAAATAGAAGATGAATAGGCGCCCTCTGCACACCTACCACCTGACAGCATTATTACAAAAACCAAACCACCTTTTCAATTTATATATACCACTTCCTTCTACCAAATTTCACTTTCATTCTTCAACACACTACACTGTCATCCTTTAATTTTAGCATATGTAATACTCTCTTTGTTGTTTATAAGTGTCACCAATTTTATTTGTTTTGATCTACACAAAATATATTTGTTCTATTTAAATAATTAATTTTTTAGTATATTTTCTATTTTATTAATTAAATTAGAATTAGTATCTATCAACAATATTTTTTACTCGATACTCGAATATATCTTTTTTATAATTAAAATATAATTTCTTAAAAATATCTAGCTATATAAATATGCTCACTTTTGAAAAATATCTATATACTCCCTCCGTTCCACAAAGATAGCTACGTTTTCCTTTTTTGGATGTCCCAAATTATAGCTCCATTTCCTCTTTTACTTAAGTATTAAATGCTTTAAAGGGTAAAATAGGCACATTAATTAAAATTGACTACATTTATTGATTTTTCTTAATTTGTGTGTAAAGTCAAATAGAGCTATCTTTGTGGGACGGAGGGAGTAAAAGTGAGCACACTTTTGACATACAGATGAAGTAGTTAATTAAAGCTCATATGAATTTATAGCTCATGCAAAATCATCCATTTTTTTAAGTAACTCTTTTTTCAAAATTTCTAACTAATTAATACAGAGTCTAAACTAACACCAAGGAGTTGACCTAGCTAGTGGTATAGGCTTGGGACTTAGGAGTATACTGCTCTTTAGATCTCAGGTTCGAACCCTCTCAGGTGCAAACAATTTCTATGGGGCCATGTCCATACACAGCGCAAACTCTGACTTTAAACGGGACCCCCGCAAGTAGGCGGCGCAAAGCTCTGGCTTTAAACGGGATCCCTGCAAGTGGGCGGTGGGATTGGTCCCCCGGAATTAGTCGGTCCAAGACCGGAGACTTCAAAAAAAAAAATATAGAGTCTAAACTATTAGCAAAATCATTAATATAATTAGTAGCTCATGCTAGTATTTTTTAATTTCAATTAACTAATTCTTCTAATTGCAACTAATTACTATAGACAAAGCCATTAACATAATTAGTAGTTCATTGAGTCTAGAGATGTTTATCCGGGCCGGGCTAACCGGGCTGGCCCGTTTAACCCTGAAAAATACAGGGTTATGGTTCATGAATTATAGGCCCGTTTAAAATCGGGCTTTTTTGACCCGGACCGGTTAGCCCGTGGGCTAAACCGGGCCAGCCCGCAGGGCTACAGGGCCAACCCGCTAGCTCGAGTTGTTACCTTTTTTAATTTTTTTTTTAATAAATAACCTAAAACAAATTTTGGGTCATTAGACCCATAACCATAATTATAAGCATTAAGAAGTTCATTACCATCTATTAGTCATTATTACTATTTTTTATTAGATTATGATATTTGTTTAGGTTTATTTGGTCATATTGAGGACCAACGAGTTCTAGAATTGTGTTTAAATTATACTTTTGTTTTCTCATTTACTGGTCATTAACTAATTATGTATTTTTCTATTTTATTTGTTTGTTGGACGTGCAAATTGAGACCTTTAATTTTAAAAGAAAAAAAATTTTATTGTAGCCCGTGGCCCGCTAGGGTTAGGGTTAGGTCCCAACAATTGTAGGCCCGTTAAATATGAACCGGTTAAGGCCCTAACCCGTTTAGCCCGTAGCCCTGTAGGGCTGACCCTATAGGGCTAGAGCCAGCCCGATAGACATCTCTAATTGAGTCCACAAAAAAATATGCTTATTCTATATAAATAATTAATTTTTGAGTATTTTTTCTACTTTATTTACATGATTGAGTATCTACCGACAATATTCTTTACTCGTTACTCTACATATATTTTTTATTATTTAAATATGATTTTTCTAAAAATATGTATAAAAAAAAGTGAGCACACTTTTGATGGACAGAGAAAGTAGCTCATAGTTAGTATCCCTGAAAAGTTTGCATAGTTACTTTCACTATATACACGTATTTATCCTTTATACAATATCTTTTAGGGTCCGTCATACACTCAATTAAACTACTTTATTTACTTTATATATAAACGTTTATAAAATTACATTAATGACTATAATTATTACACTTTTTTCTTAAACTTCGTTTCATCAAGTGAAAGCTTTTTCAGGACGGAGGGAGTAGTTTTTTGCTAATTTTAAGTAATCAATTATTCTAATTTTTAACGAATTAATATAGAGTATAAACTATTAATAAAATTATTGATATAAATTAAAATTTAAAATATTAGCAAAATCTAGTTTAAATTAGCTTAATTTTAAATAATTAATATAGAGTAAAAAATATTGTTGATAGATACTAATTCTAATTCAGTTAATAAAATAAAAAATATACTTAAAAGTTAATTATTTAAATAAAACAAACATATTTTGTGTAGATCAAAACAAATAAAATTGGTGACACTTATAAACAACAAAGAGAGTACTCACATATGCTAAAATTAAAGGATGACCGTGTAGTGTGTTAACAAATAAAATTTGGTAAATATAAATTGAAAAGGTGGTTTGGTTTTAGTAATAATGCGGTCAGGTGTCAGGTGTGCAGAGGGCGCCTATTCATAAGGCGCTCCTCCCCTGCAACACTCAAACCTGTATTTCTGTGCCATTTGTCCGAAAATTTCCCCTGAGGCCCCTGTAAAAGGTGAGCACAGCCCATACAAAAGTCGCTTCTATTTATTTTTTTAAACACTCTCCAAACAATAATATATTATTAAAAAAATATCTACACATTAATATTTTGTTAAAAAAGCCTGTGGGTGAGACTAGCCTTGAAGGCTGAAGCTAAGAAGAAGGGGAATAAAAGAATAGCAAGGGAAAATTAAAGTTTGTTTTCGATTATTTGAAACATGATTCAGTCGGAGCTCCATAAGTTCATGGATAATATAATAGTAAATGAGATCTGTCTCTTTCATGTAAGTTCTTGCCAAATATTAATTAATCTTGTAGTTTAAAATGCAGCAAAGCAGAAGTACCATCAAGACCTTTCGCCCGAAAGAAGTTAGTATACTCTCTCGCAGTGGTTGCTTTATACTTGGGTGGATTATCTTTTGACAAAAGCTCCTTAATCGGTGCACACACAATCGAGTTCGGGCCTGAATCTCTTCCAAAGAAGCTGGCAACAGAGATTCTTGGGCCGACCTTACTTGCCAACACTCTGTGCTCCGCACTCTTAAACTTATCATTTGTTACTAGCTGTAATAATAATCAAACATATAAATAAAAAAGATTGTTGATTCATCGAATATCTTTCTATGTAACGGAACACAAACAGTTACCTGAAGAAGATCTCCAACGTTGACTATTAAGGCCCCCGAAATAGGAGGAACGTTGACCCACTGGTCCTGATGTCGAACCTGGAGGCCACCTAAGTTGTCCTGTAAAAGCACGGTCAGAAAGTCGTTGTCTGAATGTCTAGTCGTGCCAAATGTGAGATCGGGCTCTGGACATGCTGGAGAGTAATGGGAGATAAGGAGTTGTGATTCAGCAGATTCCATATCTATGAGGTGGTTCTTGTTTAGTCCAAGACTTTCAGCTGAAGCAAAGATTTCCCTAATCCCATCACTTGTTTTGAGTACTCTATCATGATTTCCCTACAAACATAATAAGCTAAGTTGCATTACAAGGTGTAAGTGTTTTTTTTATATAAAATTTTGTAACTTTTACCAATTGAAATTAATTAGACAACAATGAGTTGTTTGACATTTAAGCCCGATTAATCGATCATTAGAAGTTGAATTTATGCAAGTAATTTCCCTAAACTCTAACTAACATTTGCAAGATACTCAAATATTATCATAATCTGGCAGATTTTTTTATATATTGGAGTACAATTTTTAATGCTCTTCAAAGAAACTAGTGGAGTCCATTAGGACCATGACTAAGAGTCAAGACACATTGTTTTGGGATTTTGTTTCACTAGGGACTCCAATCCAAACAAGTGGGTAGTAAAAAATAAATAAAAATTTGCCTACTTTTATGGATGTTCGTGGGTTAATTTAATAAATTTTGATTTATTTAATAAAAAATGTTAAAGAAGTGTTGTCCCTATATCTAAAATGAAAATTCATTTAATTTGTATTACATTTTAAAGACTCGATTTAAAGAATGTAATAAAAAGATCTGCCCCAAAATCTTGAGTTAGGACTTTCCACGTGGGAGAAGAAAAATACCTAATTTTTTTGATATATTAGGCTTATTGTATCTAGAAAATACTAAAATTATTGAAAATAACTTTAAAAAAATAGAAATATGGAGTAATAAACTCCACTGCACAATATCATCAATTTTACACAAATGACATTATTTTTTATCTATACATCTTACAAAATATCACTCAAAACTCCACTCATTATTATTTATTTTTAATACGTTACATATGTGTCCATCTATTAATTTCTAATCCTACTTTTTACCTACAACGTAAGTTTTGTTCATCTTCCCCAAACAAACCCACCCACAGAAATCAACCCTATTATCAATTTCTTCTCAATACACAGACATAATTAAACACAATAATACCCCAAAAATCAAGAGATAATTAAACAATAAACTAAAATCTTGAGTTAGGACTTTCCACAGTCAACTTACCTGCAAACCGAAGGCAATTCTTCACTATTAGGTGGATTAGGAGCACAATTATAGTAAAGCGTATCTCTCCAATTTGCTGCGGGTGAACTAAACAAGTCAAAATTGCACTGAAAGTAACATTTCTTAGTAGAATCTCTTGTATAATAATGCTTCTTAATCTCTGTTTCTTGCTCCATGAATCTTCGAACTCCATCCATCATCTCCTCCAGAATTGGTGCAGGAATCCCATGATTAACCACTTGGAAAAAGCCCCATGTCTACGCCGCTTCACGGACCCTATCAACGATCTTCGCACGTGCACTTGGATCTTCGTCGAAGCTCTCGAAATCTATTACCGGTAAATTGAAACGGGCTTGGTTCGGATTGTTGATATCTTTCAAACTTTCTGGCGGATGGATAAAAATTCTTGCAAGTTTGGTAACTCCAGCGTCGAATAGTCCTTTAACGCCGGATTTTGTATCGTCGAAGGCTTGTAATTCGGTTTTCCGATCGTATTCTTCAATTTTGCTGGCTTCCATGTTAATTTACTTTAGTTTAGTGCAATAATTCTAAATTAGATTGGAGTGGATCAGATCATTTGGACCAACCAAAGTATACCCTGAATTTTGATAATAAAAAATTCTGCTTAATTTTTGTCTTTATTCGAATGGTTTGACTGGATGGGGTCGGGGATTCCCACTGGATTTTATTTATTTATATTATATTCATTCCCTAATTTCTTTTCACATGTGAACGCAAAATTAAAAAAAAAAATGAATTTTATAGGATAACTAGCTCTATACCCGCGTTTTACGCGGGGTCGATTTATTAAAATAATAACATTAATTATTATATGGGTTAGTCTTATGTGAAATATTGCATACATGCATTCTATCCCAATTAGGCAAGTCAAAACTCTAAGTCTAAAAGTCAAATTAAGTCAATTTTAAAAAATTCGCGGGTCATAAGCCTGGATCCGGGTTGCCCAGAAAATTCGCGGGTTGCAAACAGGTGGTTTACTACATGACCAAAATATTGTTACTACAAGGTCAAAATATTACCACTACAAGGCCAAAAATTTAATACTACATGTCAAAACATTCTGAAAAATTCACCAAAAAATAAAGTCTCAAGAATATTTTTGAACATGTAGTAATACACATTTAACCTTGTAGTGATAAAATTTTGGTCTTGTAGTAACATTGTTTTAGTCATGTAGTAGCGGAATAAGTCAAAATTATTTTAGTAATTTTGCCCCAAAAAAATAAGTGTCCAGAATATTTTTAGACTTGTAGTAATACACTTTTGACCTTGTAGTGACAAAATTTAGTTCTTGTAGTAACATAATTTTGGTCATGTAGTAAAATAATAATATATTAGAGTGAAAATAAATATTTTAATTAAGATTGACCCGCTTTGACCCGTGTTGACCCGCGTTGACCCACGAATTTTGACCTAATTACCTTAATTAGTCATATTGCATGTATGCAATATTGCATATAAGTTTTTGCGTTATTATATTACAGTTTATTTATTAAAATAATAATTTTAAATATTATATTAATTTTATATCTTTTTCATTATTAAAATTGTGAGATTAAACTTTTTTTTATTCCAATATATTTATAACATATATATTTCTACAAATTTAAATTTATATTATTGTATTTATATTTTTATATATTATAATATTTTTTACTATATTAATAACATGTGCATTAACAAAATTATGATTTTAATGGTAAAATTAAGAAAATATTTTTAATAGGTAAAAGTATTATAAAATAATTTTATTAATAAAAAGTATATAAAATTGACAAAATACAATAAAATAGGAAACCGTCTTCTACAAAACTAAGGGATGTTTGTTTTGGAATTTTGACGATTTTGTATGATTTAACTTTTTATTTGTAGGGTAAGATTTTAAAATTATATATCTAAATTTTAAAGTAGAACATGGACGAAAATTTTCATTCCAAAACAAACATCCTCTTAAAAAATTGTGACATCTTTCTAATAACCTATTTTCATGGCACAATATAGTCTTTAAATTTTCCGTCAAATTTTTTTCCCATGATACGCTTCAATTAACTAATCATAATCAAACTTTGAAGATTTTAGATTTTTTTTATTAACAATTACTAAAACTTTTTTTCTAAGTAAAGTTTCTTAAATTATTCTAGAATACATTTATTGACAATTATATATAAGTTTAATTATTTTAGAATATATTCACACTCTATATATAAGAAAACTATACATACATAGAATAGATTCAAATTTGAAGGGATAAAAAATTATAATTAAATTTATTATGAAATAATATAAAATAATTCATACATAATTTAAATTATTTATCTCTAAAAAAAGTCAATGATAAGTCAACTGAGAAATGAGATCTTCTAATGTCATATAGACCTATTTTAAATTCATTCACTGAAAGATCGAATAACTGTTTAGTCGAATCGAAGAACTCGAATTAGTTGGAGTCAGTACTTTTTTTTTAAATCACATTTCGAAAAGATCGCAGATAAGTCGACCTATTTTTAATTTTTTTTAAAATCATTGTAAGATCGTCGACCTATTTTTAATTTTTTTTAAAATCATTCTAAGATCGTCAATAAATTGCGTCAATAAGTCGATTGAGAATACGATATCTTGAATAAAATAAAATAAAATAAACCATAATTCATAATTCCACATTGTGAAATAAAATAAACCATAATTCATAATTCCACATTGTGAATTTTACTATGGGATAAAATTGAAAAAAATGAAGAAAAAATTACAGCAAAAAATTATTAAATAGGAAAAGAATGAGAAAAAAATTACATGAAAAAAAAATGAAAGTTAAACAATAAAACATAATAAGGAGATAGAGAATGAGAAAATTGAATAAATTGTCCATCCTCATTCTACTTTCTCTGAGATAAAATTGAAAAAAAAAGAAAAAAGTAATAAATTATTAAATAGAAAAAGAATGAGAAAAAATTACTAAAAAAATGGAAGTAAAACAAAAAAACATAATAATAATGAGATAGAGAATGAGAACCTCTTTTTCTCTATGAAATGAAATTGCAGGAATACACATAAGAACTAAGATAAAATTGAAAAAAAAAATCGCAATCAGAAACCTCCTCAATTGAAATTGAGACTCAAATGAATCCAGATAGAGAAAAAGTAAAAATCATTAACCTCCAAAAAAAAATTACAGAAAATTTAAATTAAATGAAAGAGGAAAAAAAATTAATTTTTTATGCACCGAGAGTGATCGAGATGTTATTTTTCTATACCTGGTGATCCAGATAAGATAATGAGTAGCTTATAAAAAGATTAGATTTTTAACTTAGTTGAGAAAATCATGTGATTATTTAAATTTAAAATTTAAAATAATTAAAAGAGATAAAATTGTTATTGAAAAATTTATAAATGTTATAAATTATAAAAATTAATATTGTAAATAAATATTTAAAATTATTATAATTTTTGTTCTTAATTTTCACACCCTATATATAAGAAAACTATACATACATAATAGATTCAAATTTATATAAGAAAACTATACATATATAATAGATTCAAATTTGAAGGGATAAAAAATTATAATTAAATTTATTATGAAATAATATAAAATAAAATAATTCATACATAATTTAAATTACTTATCTCTACAAAAAAAAATAGTCTAAGTCAACTCAGAAATGAGATCTTCTAATGTCATATATCTTAAAAAGACCTATTATATTATATTATCGTGGAGTTCGGTACCTTTTTTTTAAAATCACACTTCGAAAAGATTGCAAATCATTCTAAGATCGTCAATAAATTGCGTCAATAAGTCGATTGAGAATACGGTATCTTGAATAAAATAAAATAAACCATAATTCATAATTCCACAATGTGAATTTTACTATGGGATAAAATTGAAAAAAATGAAGGAAAAATTACAGTAAAAAATTGTATGTAAGATGTAGATCGTCAATAACTCGATTGGTATCTTGAATAAAATAAAATAAATTATGAATTGAAAAAAAATGGAAGCGAAAAAAAGCAAAAAATTAAGAAAAAAAAATGAAAGTAAAACAAAAAAACATAATAAAATTGAAAGAAAAAATGAAATCAAAAAATTATTAAATAGGAAAAGAATGAGAAAAAATTACATGAAAAAAAATGAAAGTAAACAAAAAAACATAATAAGGAGATAGAGAATGAGAAAATTGAATAAATTGTCAATTCTCATTCTACTTTCTCTGAGATAAAATTGAAAAAAAAAATGAAAGAAAAAATTATTAAATAGAAAAAGAATAAGAAAAAATTACGAAAAAAATGGAAGTTAAACCAAAAACATAATAATAAGGAGATAGAGAATGAAAACCCCTTTTTCTCTATGAAATGAAATTGCAGGAGACACATAAGAACTAAGATAAAATTGAAAAAAAAATCGCAATCAGAAACCTCTTCAATTGAAATTGAGACTCAAATGAATTCAGATAAAGAAAAAGTAAAAATCATTAACCTCCAAAAATAATTACAGAAATTTTAAATTAAATGAAGGAGGAAAAAAAAAGTTACTTTTATGCGCCAAGAGTGATCGAGATGTTGTTTTTCTATACCTGGTGATCCAAAATGAGTAGCGTATAAAAAGATTAGATTTTTTACTTAGTTGAGATAATCATGTGATTATTTAAATTTAAAATTTAAAATAATTAAAAGAGATAAAATTGTTATTGAAAAATTTATAAATGTTATAAATTATAAAAATTAATATTGTAAATAAATATTTAAGATTATTATAATTTTTGTTCTTAATTAAAAAAGTGTCTCGCAATGATCTTTTTTTATAAAAATTCTCAATAATCTAATACAATGATTCTTTTTATAAAAATTCTCAATAATCTAATACAAAAATCCAGAAAATTTAAATTAAATGAAGGAGGAAAAAAAAAGTTACTTTTATGCGCCAAGAGTGATCGAGATGTTGTTTTTCTATACCTGGTTATCCAAAATGAGTAGCGTATAAAAAAATTAGATTTTTAACTTAGTTAAATCATGTGATTATTTAAATTTAAAATTTAAAATAATTAAAAGAGATAAAATTGTTATTGAAAAATTTATAAATGTTATAAATTATAAAAATTAATATTGTAAATAAATATTTAAGATTATTATAATTTTTTGTTCTTAATTAAAAAAGTGTCTCGCAATGATCCTTTTTTTATAAAAAATCTCAATAATCTAATACAATAATGATCATTTTTATAAAAATTCTCAATAATCTAATACAAAAATCTATTCAATTTGTATATCGATAATCTAATACAAAAACCTTCAAGATTATGTACATTTAAAATCTTCAAAATTCTTTGTTAAACTTTGTGATTAAAGTTTAAAAAATAAATTAAAAATAATAATTAAAATTTAAAATTTAAAAATAATTATGAGAAGATAATATTTGAATTATTATTTTGATATTAAAATAGGAAAAATTGATTTTTTTAATCAGAATGGCTGAGAATGCAGGGATTTTGAAATAGACGATTTTGGTGAAGAGAGAGATTGTGTAGAAGGATAGAATTGTGACACGTGTCCCATTATATTCTCACAAATATAGAGTATTAAGATTAAGATTTTATATATAAAATAAAAAAAATGAGTTAGAATTTTATGTATATGTGGAGAAAAAATAATGACAATTGTATAAAATTGAGGATATTGTGAGGTGAACGTGAGGGTGAAGTTTATAAATGGTTTTTCATTTTAATTTAATGTATAAAAGTTATTGTAGTAAAAGAAAATTGTGAAATTAATTGTAGGACAGAGGGAGTATTATTTTATTATTTTTAATATTTTATTCATTTTTGTTCTTTTGTTTTCACCCTTGATTTTTTATTTTATTATTTCAGACTTATTATAAATTATATATATTTTTTTAGCAGAGTCTAAAATACAAATTAAAATTAATTTATCATCAATGTTATATATAACAACTCTAAAAAAATATTATTTAATTCCAAATAAATTTCAATTAAAATTAAATTGTATAGTAGTATTAATTTACAAATTTCTAAAGACTTATTGGTAAATAATAGTACTCCCTCAGTCCCGGAATAACTTGCATAGTTTGACCGACGCGTTGTTTAAGAAAAGTTGATTTAATGGTTGATGATGTAAGATAAAGGGGGAATATTTTAGATAATTTGATGATGTGTAAAGTGAAATGTATGAAAAAAAGAAGTGATAAATTTGAAAATAAAATGATGTTGTGAGGTTATTAATTTTGTGGAGTATTTCCATACTAAGAGTGTGTAAGTAATTTTGGGACATCTCAATAAGAAAAATGTGCAAGTAATCACGAGACGGAGAGAGTAACATATACGGAGTAGTAATTTGTATATTTGCATTGTCTTTTACTGTATTAGAAATTAAAAAGAATCTTCAGTCATCTTTTCTCTTGAATCTTGAGACAATAACATATAAACCGATCAAATGTAAAACTAGTTTGGGAAGATATTTGTCGGGCAATGTTTAATCAGAATTAATTGTTTGATCAGAATTAATTGCTCAATGTCATTCGTGAAATGAATATATGTTAATATTTCTTCTACAAATTACTTCTGCTTCGAGAATGTGATACAAATACAATCAAAATTTATTTTTTCAGTATTTACCCAAATATTGTCGCAATAAATATTGTAAACTGTCATTTCAAATTAATGGCAACTTCTTTTAAATTTACATGTGTAACCTTCAGCCTGATTTTAATTTATGCACATTCGTAACCTTCAGTCTTCAACCTGATTTAATTCAAGTTTTATATTTCAAATGAAACAGTTTGAATTTTAATTTATTTCGACGGTTTTGATTTTAATTTATTTTGACAGTTACGAATGAAAAAATTTCGAGATGAAAAGTAGTTTGTCCGTCCGCTATCAAATCGGTGTGACATTCGTCTAATATTTACAAGCTACCAATGAATTCATTCTTTTATATTCAAATCCTCATTTAATATTTCAATATAGGATAAAAATCACTTTATTTTTTCCTACTCAAATTTTAATTACAACAATTTTTTAAAAATCATTTGCATTTATTCCAAATATTTACCTATAAATATACCTACAAGTGTTCCTCGTTGTTATAAGAAGAAACACCAAGCTTAAATCTTGCTAATTCTCTTAATTTAATTTTCTTCTGCACGTAGAGAATGAGTAGTGTAAATTAGTTTTTTTATTTTTTTTTCTGTACTATTAATACTCGTATTGTTCTTATTCACTCCATTAATGAGAGACGTCCGTAGCGATGAGAACCATGAGGTTCCATTCACACGCCTTCAAAATGCATCGCAAAAACGGGCAGGTAATACGAATAACGAAGTGCGTAATTTCTCTGTTTCAAATCAATTTTTATATTATTATTTTTTATCTAAAGTTTAAAGGACTACTACACATATGGGCTTTAGAGACGCTCAAAAGGGTCACTAAAAGTATATTTTAGTAACGTTTTTGCTATAGTGACGCTTTGGCTAAGCGTCACCTGATTTGGCGTTTCTATTGGTTATAACTTGATTACTAATAAACACAGATGCACACAAAGAACTACCAGAAAAAATATGTATAAAACACAGACCTATAGAAAGAGATTTTTTAAGCACCACAATGTATCAAATCATACCTCAAAACACGACATTTTCAACTTTCATGTAAATGTTCTTCCCCGGAGGCCTTCTTTCTTCATGTCTGAGGAAAGATTGTCTGAAAGATTCAGTATAAACAGCTTTTTGTACTTCAAACATCAAAATAAAAAAAGATTATGTAAGAAACAAGTCAATTTGTTTGTGATGAATTAATGACAAAACACGAAAAGTTAGGTGGATATTTCAGCCAGTTAATTACCTAACTTTTTGGTTAATTAATACCTAGTCTTCTGGTGATTAGGAACTTACATATCAAACAATATATGTTCGGGAATATTTAGGCTTCGGGAATGAACGCAAAAAATCAATTTAAGTTGCATCTATATCATTTCAAGCTAAAGCATAAGGATGGTTACCAATAGCTCGATGGCATTCATCTGGGATTAAGAAGCAAAATACTTCCAAATTTAGATATGCATTTCTCAAAGTGTCCAACAAAATTGAGGATTCATAACCATCACCTGAAAGAACAAGAAACTAATTATGGATCCATTAATTTCCAAAAGAAGCATTGACACGTAAACAAAAACATCAAGGTGTGCTCGTTCGACTAAGCCACCAGATACAATAATAGAGATTATCCCATAGTATATCTACACCAGAACAATAGACTAAACACATGTTCTTGATTGAAGAACTCATAATAGAGATTATCGAAAACTTTGCCTCTAAAGATTTAACTGCTCTTGACATTCATATAAAATTTGGTTTAATTGTGACTTGTTGACAGGGGAATTTATATATAATGAAAGACAAAAATTAATTTTACCTTTTCAATCTCAATTTTATTCTTGGTCTCTTCCCCCAATTTAGCATCATTAATGACCCTCCAAGTCTTCTTTTTTGGGTCTTCTCTTAATGCTGGAAAAAGATAGAGGAGAATAAAAATAAATTGAAGGTTAGTTCGAGTTCAGGACACTTCCAATTTGAACAGAGGGATGCATGTGATCAGAATACGAATGAAAGAAAATTCAGAAACATACTTGAATTAACAATTCTGTTCACCAGTAACTAATATAAAAGTACTCTGTTTTTATTTAATTAATTTTTTAAATCAATTAAACTGGACTAGATTAATAAGGTGGTCTAGCAGCTAACCACGTGCATAATTATTATTTGAGCATAATAAATTGTTTCAACAAATGTTTAGAAATTAGGTAGAGCAACTTGAACACCATGCACTTATCTCGGAATAAATTGGTTAGGCTAGACTACTGTATTCTTCATTACTATATGTACTATTCAGAGCTTCATTCTAAAACTTGTCACTATGATTGAAGTTGAGATTTTGCCTCCACTAGCTTCATTTGTGTGGTCAGATTAAAATACTAGTATTTAGTCTTAGATACTAATCTTGCATTTAATACATAACTAAACAAACAGATTATTGGTGTTCTTTAACTAACATACATTTCCACAAGAAAATTATCATTAGATAGTCTATTTACTATATATACTTCATTCAGATACAGGAATTCATCATATAGATCATTAAATATTTCAGAACTTATGTAATCTTCAATTAAATTATTGTACTTCCTTGTGTTGTTGGGTTTCGGCTAGTAATCAACTTTAATATGACTACACCTGCAGGTTGAATATCATAATCAAATGTTTTTCCTAAAAAAGTGATGGATCTTGTAGTAAATGTGGAAGACTGCCCTTCTTAGCAGTAACAAAAGAAGAGAAATAGATGAATAAATTAATGCCCCAGCTCAATCAAATTAGAGACATGAACACGACAAAAGGCGTATACATTCTAATGAAAATTCAAGAAAAAAATAAAAGACTGCTGAAACATAAATCCAAAAAGTAGTAAAACTTACTCCCTCCCCAAGAAAATAACGTTAGCAAAGTCGAACCCCCTATACAATACACCAAAATAAATAAATAGAGAACATACTTGCACGGTGTGAAATCTGATGCTTGGGCCTCTTAGACTTCTCTATTAGGCTCTGATTCATGTTCGATTGATCTCTCCATCAGAATCTACCTCCTCTACCTCCATTAGAGATCAATCAGCAACACGCTAACCCTAAAATTCTCCCCAAAAAGTATGGGCATGGGTTCCTACAATAATTTTTCTCTATATTTATCTTGGCAGGAAAGAAAACAAAAGAAATTTGACGCATGTGTGATATACATGTAATACCACAAATACTACAAATATACGATATAGATTTTATTATATAAGGACAAATGAGATTGCGAATTGAGAAGTAAATCTGAACTGCCGAAACCGAATAGAGAAAAAAAAACTTACCGAAAATTTGAGGAAGAAGAAGTCTGATGAAGAACGATTAGAATTAGGGATCTTCTAAATGTTTGGAGTAGAGGAGAAGAGTGTTGAGATGGGAGGGATCGAGGGAACGACTGAATATATTTTTTATTTTTTAAGGAAGTGGGCTGGATATATTTTTTAAAGGAAGGGGCGCAAGATTAAATTATGGGACCCGCACTCCATAAAAGTTGAGCGTCACTAAATATCATTGAAAATTAAGATCGTCATTATACTAATAAATGGTGACGCTTAGCCAAGGGTGTGACTAAAAAAGCGTCACTTTAAAGGGTATTTTTTAGTAGTGCGTAATTTTTTGTAAATTTTTATGTATAAAGACTAAAGTAAAGAAATGAGTTGATTTATATGTTGGTCCAAAATTAATGACATTTTATGTAAAGTTTACAAAAGGATTTTTATTTAAGGGTGTGAAAGTTATCATGGACGCTCCGAAAATAATAGTGTGAAAGTTATTGTAGAATGGGAGAAGTATATATATATTAAAATATTTTTAAAAAAATTTTTTAAATAAGAAAATCTATATTAAATAAATGGTTAATTCATTTAAAATGTATTTTTTTATTTAAATATTATTTATAAGATTATTATTTTTGTTCATACTGTATCACTTATGTTTTGTCTATATGACTCGTCCCTCAAAATCAGTAGTGGAACTAAAATTGAGACTAAAATGACTAACAAAATAAAATTAGGATCGATCTCTTATTTTTAATAACAATCAAAACTGTAAAATCGGCAATTAAAAAATTGAACCGTAACAGTCTCGATTCCGATTCACTTATAATTTAATTTGAAATTTTGGAAAACTTAATTGGTTTATAACTGAGACCGACGATTTTAACTAGTTACACATGTCTAATACGTATAATCTCTCCTTCATACATTTGTAATTTGTGAATATGTTGGTGTAGGGTGGTGGATGGTGTCCCAACATTAAATCGTGTCAACTTTCAAAAGGAGGCCCACTTGGCAGCACCAATAATTTAACTATCACTCCCTTTGAAGGGATCCTGAGTTCCAATAAAATTGTCAAATTCAGGTACTACTAATATACTTCCGGTCATTTACGGTTTACACGTAGTTTATGTAAAAATTATTTATTAGTATTAAAAAAATAAAGTATAGGATATAAAAAACTTTTGAGTAATAAAATATTTAAATAATAAAGTAATGACATGTGATGTAATTTTGAGATGTTTGAAAGGTGTAGTTTAAAGTGAAAAAAAATTTTATTGCTAAATAAGGAAATGTTCAATCTAAAGTGAAACATCCATTTTGAGCAAATGCACAGTCTAAATTGAAATAGAGGGAGTAATAGTTTTGATATGGAACCGGTTAGTAACTTTTTTTTATAAAATCTATCATTTGTATAAAATATTTGTACATATTAAAGTATACATTGATCAGTTCCATAAAAAAATCCTCCATTCATTACTCCCCAATATATTATCTCTCTGAACGTTACTCCCCAATATATTATGTTTCACATAATTAAATTAATATTCATTTAGGTGTATACATTTTAAATTCACATCACTTGTTTCGATTAAAAAATAAATGAATTTTAAATATTTAGATTTTTTAGTCCACATTTTTTAATTAAAATTGAAAGAATTTCAAATTCTCACTAAAATCATGTCATTTAAAATTCATGTATTTTTAATTTCTTTCATTTAAAATATCTCCTTAAATCCTCTCATCCAAACACAACCTTACTGATTTGTCACACTTATAAATTTAAGGGTTAATTGCATAAAAAATCACCAACTTTATTATGTTTATCAATTACAACATGTTTTTTTTTTTTATTTGCAATTCGATACACCACCTTTTTCATTTTTACAATTTAATTCACCAATCAATTTTCCAATGTAATTTAATCCTACGTGTCGTCGGAATCGCCACATAAGTTCCACATAGATTACAGGTTTAATTATTTTTTCCTTTTTTTTTTTTTTTTTTTAACTAATGTTTATTTAAAACTTAATCTCTAATCTCAACCTCTAAATCGATTAATTTGACCGAAGAGAAAGAAGATTGGGATGAACTTCATCTTTCAACCAATAATTTGACATTTAAAATTGCACCTCGCAAGGCGATTCTCTCTCTTTTCGACATGGGAGGCAGGCGAGGAGAAGAATTTATTTTTTCACCAATCTTTCAACCAAGTGAAGTGGCGTGTGTTCAGAATTTTTTTTTTTTTTTAGTTTCTGGGTTTATGCATTTGCGTTTTCTGATTTCTTAAATTCGTGAATTTTGGATTACATCATTTGTTTAGTAGATTTTGTGTTGATTAATTCGTGGGTTAGTTCGTAATGAGTTTCTAAAGAATGCTGTAAATTGTGAATATGAAAAGGATTCAAAGAATTCTTCAAAGAATGCTGTAAATTTTAAATACCTTAATTAGAGAATCATTTTCATTCTTTAATTTTTATCACCATTTTCTGGTTTGATTTTTCCGAATACAAATGTTTTGGGGGTTGCGAGATTTTTTTTTTTAATGTTAATTGATTATTTTCCTTCAAAAAAAAATGTTAATTGATTATTTCAAGCTATATGGTTAAAGAAAAACAATATTTAATTTTCCTTTTTAAAGTTCCAGCTTACGTGGTGTTCCATGTGGACTCTCACGTGGCAAAGATAGCATCTCTGGCGGCCACATATGATTAAGTTAGATCGAAAAATTGACCGGTGAATTAAATTGCAAAATTTAAAAAGATGGTGTATTAAATTGCAAAGAAAAAAAAGACATATTGTAATTGATAAACACCACAAAGGTTGTGATTTTTTTTGCAATTAACCCTAAATTTAATTCACTACAATTTCAGATTTTTATAACTGGAATAGAGTTTACATGCACTACTGTGATGGAGCATCTTTTATGGGTGACTCTGAAAATCTAGTAAGTCTTCCTTTTTTATTTAATACTTCCTCTATCTGTCTATAAATTTTTTATTTTAGTTCGTTCGTATATAAATTTTACATATTTTTTATGATAAATATTTTTTAATTTTTTATCCTTACACTTCACTTTATATTTTATATTTTTTTCTCTAAATATAATTTATTTGATATTTAAACTGTTAATTTTTTTTTTTAAGGAGCTGAACCTCCAATTTAGAGGGTCAAGAATTTTTAGTGCCATAGTGGACGAGCTGCTTGAAAAAGGCATGAAAAATGCAACTGATGTACGTTTTATTACTCCTATTATTTTAATTAATATTTTTTTTAAAGGTATTATTTTAATTAATTAATTTATACATAAAATTAAATAGAAGTCAATATTTAATTTAGGCAATACTTTCTGGTGGTTCAGCGGGTGGTTTAGCCTGTATTTTACACTGTGATGAGTTTAGAGAGTTTTTACCCACTGCTACTAAAGTCAAATGTGTTCTCGATGCCGGTTTCTTCATCCACGGGTATATACTTTCTCCGTTTTTTTTTTATTCAACATTTACTGTTGATGCGTATTTTAATGTGAGAGTTGTTGATTAATATTAAAGTAAATAAAGTAAAGGATATAAAAATCTTTTAAATAATAAAAAAACTTAAAACTTAAAGAATTTATTTTAAAATCAATCAAACTTATAGGACTAAAAAAATATTTTCATGCAATTGAGTTTATAGATATACTTTGTTTTTAATATTCACTTTAATATTTAATCGAACATTTAACTCAATTTTAATTATATAAGTGCAATTATTGCACATAAGTATTACCCTAGAAGCGTAATTCTCTATTGGTTCAAATTGTATAAAGAAAAATAAAATGAAATTTTGTTTTCCAAGATTCAAAATCTTGATAACGCAATTTAAAAAAAAAAAAAAATTTGTTCCACAATATCTTTTACGGGTATATGGACACACATATTAAGAAGGTGCAACGATGAATATGATTTAAAGGGTAATTTTATAAACTTTTATATATAAAGTAAATAAATGAATTGGATTTGTGTCACTCTCAGTTGTGTGTATGTGTAAGGTAAAAAATAATAACATTTTGTATAAAATTTAATGTCATAAGAATTTAGTTAATATAAAATTTTCATTTTAAAAGTGTAAAAATTATTGTGAGATGCTTTGAAATAAAATGTAAAAATTATTGTAGGTTAATGATTTTATATGCAATCATTTTTATCCTATATTTTTACCCTATATATGTAACACATTAATTATGACTAATTTTAATGAAACAAACACATTAATTATGACTAATTTTAATGAAACAGAAAGATCATTGTTAAAAATAGAAAAAACTATGAACTTTTTAAAATAAAATTTAAGATTAAATACGATAAAATTTATAAAATAGAGAGAATACTATTTTAATATAAAATTAGATGATGAATTTCTTATAAAATTCAAAACCTACCTAAGAAAAAAAATAGTATATATAATAATAATAATAATGTCTATTTATAACAGGAAGGAGCTCCCCCATCTTAATTATCGGGAAGACCCATACGCTAAAATAATACATCTTCATGTAAGTGACTTTAATCATCGATGAGTGCGTGTTTTTTATTATATTTATACTCTCTTTCTATTCAAATTACATATCATCATCGTAAACTAATTCTGCGTGTTTTTTATTATATTTATACTCTCTTTCTATTCAAATTACATATCATCATCGTAAACTAATTCACAGAATTATTTCTCATGTTACCTTTAATTAATAATTAATGATTCTACATCTCATAAAAAAAGATATATTTATATAAATATTTAGTGATCTTAAGGTTAAATTTAAAAGAAATGCAATTAATTTGCATTAAAAAGTGTAAAACGTCATATAATTTACAAATAAAATGAAAGGTCAAAACGACTTATATTAAAAATAACAGAGAGTATTTAGTAGGTTTATTTTTATTAATGGGTATAAAAAATACCAACATCAAACACAATGCATTAAAACTGCAAAACACACCTCTCACTCAGACACAAGAATGACTCCCTATTCCAATCTTGAGAAGAATATGTCATGAAATCAACATTGATTTCGCTTTCAACTATCTAAAAGAAGATAATTTGATGTTATCCACTATTTTTTCCTCGTCAAAATTCAAACCTCTGAACATCACATTATTTATGTCAATTCAAATATTTCAAATCGTACTATGCCACACCAAACTTCATGACTTTTTTTTACTCATATTTCTCTATATTTTTTTTTATTACATCTCTTTATCTCGACTATTCACTTGCACGTTTAATATTATATTCTTTAATATTTGTTTAATATTTGTGTAAAAAGTAAATGTAAACTTATCTAAGAAACAGATGGATGAAGTATTTATTAATTAAACTAATTGAGTTACATTTCAAAATCAGATTTTGGGAATGCATTCCTCAATACCCTAAAGGAACTTAGCTATAATCCTTCGAGGGGAATGTTTATAATTACTTGCTACACTCGTACACTTGCCAACTCGGATGGAAAATGGAATTCCAAAGAATCTCCAAGATTGGCAAACAAGGTATATATATAAGTTTACTTTTATAATATAATACTTCATCTAAATTCATTATGCTCGTTTTTTTCAGATATGAGTTTAAATGTATATTGATTAGTTTGTATATAAAATAGATAAGTTGGAAGCATAATAGAGTATTGTTGGTTGGATCCACTTATAAATATGAAAATTTGAATAAATAAATGATGGTTAGAGGGTAGAGATAAAATAGTCGGTTTGCTTTTTCTATTCCACTTTTCGTGTTCCATTGATATTCCACTTTACTGGATTTTTAACACGTGTCGCCCCCGATATTATAGATCGAGTGTCAATTATATTTTAATATGACACATGTAAATCATCTATATAGTGAAATAAAATGTGGAACATCAAAATTGAAACAAATGATCTCATTCGTTAAAATTGTGTGAATATAGTAATTTTAAAAAAATAATGAGAATAATAAAATTTGTCAAAAAAATAAAATGAAAATAATGAAACTGATCGAGAGTGGAAGGAGTATTTTTATATTTGTATCTAGTTTTTTCAATTTCATACTCCTTTCATTTTAAATCGGGTTTCACCCTGATCTGAACACAAAAACTAAAAAAATTTGAGTCTCACATTTATTAACAATTATTCATACTTTTACACAAAATTATATAATTGCCACTTATTTTCTTTTTCTCTCTAGTTCACTTTATTTAGTTTTCTTACACTTTTTATCAATAATTTTACATAATATATACTGCATTGAATAAGATAGGCGCACATAGAAAATGTTGTTCATGCATGAATGGTTTATGATGATTGATGAAGAAGGAAAATATGTACTTGAGAGTAGATTAATTGATTTTGTTAATAATGTGATCGAAATGATAATAATGTATAAACAATTTGTTTTATATATGTGTCCACAGACCATTGCACAGACGGTGAGTGATTGGTACTTCAATCGAAGCTCTATCCAATTGATAGACACACAACATGATTTTCCATTAAACTGTAGTGTCTCATAATTATTATTTATTACACAAAAAATTGTATAAAATCATAAACTAAATGTGTTTTGTACCATCAGAAAGAAAAGGGATATTTGATATGTTATATATATGAGTAGATGATCGTGTGGAAGAATTTTATTAAAACATATTAATAGTTATATAGTTTGGCCAACTTCATTTATAATAATAGATTTTATGTTGGGAGGGGCTATCAACACCCCAAATAGTGTTATTCACACCCCAAATTTATTTGGACAAAAATAGACATATTTAAATTTACTAAAATGTCCTTTTAAATCTTTTAAAAAATTATAAACACACTCCTAATAATTATAAACACACCTCATTCTTCAACTCTCATTTAACCCTAATTCAATTATTTTTACTTTTAACATAAAAAAATAACTCTATCCTTAAAACCCTTACTTCATGCATAGACCCTGTCACTATAAACCCTCCACATGATAAAATAATCACAACAAGCATGGTTATGTAAGAACAAAACGTGATGGGGAATATTAATATAAGTATATTTAATGTTTTTTACATTTTCTCATATTTTATTACACTTTATTCACTTTTTTTTATATACCCTTCGCCGATGTGTTCGGTCGAAATCGTGACCGAACACATCACTGTGTGTAAGGCCGGAATGGCCGAACACATCACTGTTTGTACGGCCGGCATGACCGAACATATCATTGTATGTACGGCCATTACCGGCCGAACGCAGCTTTTAGTAAAATTCTTGGACATTATTTTTAGAAGTACCTGCCTAATGGTTGCTCTTATTTTTATATATATATATATATATATATATATATATAGCTGGATTAGGCAGTGGATTTAGGGGGGGAATGGAGATAATATGTTATGACAACAATGGGTAGTATACCATCCAGGCGTTCGGTCATATACGGCCGTGCAACTATGGAGTGTTTGGCCATTTTCGGCCGTGCACTTCCGTGATTGTGCGGCCGTTTCAGCCGTGCATAAAAAGGAATGCGCGACCACGAATTTGACCGAACAACTCTTTTACAATAGAACGAACAACAGTAAAATGACGCAAAAACGAGACTAAAAACACTATTTTAGCATATCAAACTCAATTTTTTTTATACAATTATTCCACAATGCATTCAACAACTAGAAAATAGTGTTCGATCGTTTTTTCCTTTTTCAATTTTTTACCGCAAATTTTTTTTTTTGTTGTTGTTGGTAAATGTTGATAAAGGGGAAAGGGTTAATGGGTGTGTGTTTAGTAAGAGTGGGGTTTTGAAAAAAGAATGAGATTTGGAATAAAAAAGGGTATAATAGGGAAAAATGAGGTGTGTATAGTATTTTAAATTGAATTTTAAACTTTAGTGGGGTGTGTATAACAATCGGGGTGTGAATAACACTATTTGGGATGTTGATAGCCCCTCCCTTTTATGTTTTGATGCTACTAACATGAGATGAGATGATTTTTTTTAAATTTGTTTAATTAATCGAACTTCCCCAAAGTTAATTATATGATTTATATTCGACCGTCACTAATTATATATAATTAAACATTTTTTTTTTTAAATGAGGGTGTCGTAACTCCTAAATGGTGGACAAATTTATCACACCTTCTATTGATGAAAAGAGAAGAAAATTTTAAATAAACAGAACAACAACAAAAACGTGATAGTGGCCGTACACACACAAACAGAACAATAAAAAAAATATCACGAAAACAACACAAATTAAAGCCAAAACCCAATATCAAACTCAATGTATATTATACATTTATACCCAATAAAATTTATTAGGGTTTTTGTACAATAAATCACTAAACTTATTTATAACAATTGGAGTGTGTTTAGTAGTTTAAATTATTTTAAAATTTAAGTTAACAATTTAAATTTAAAATGTGGAACATGGAAAAAGAGGATTTTTTTTCTTAATACAGAAATAAAACAAACCTTTAAAATAGCCGTTACATTCTTATTGTTGTGAGAGAGAGAGAGTAAGAGGAAGAGGGAGAGAAAGAGAGAGTAGATAGAAATGAGGGTTTTCTCGAATTCTTGAATCAATATGCAGAGATCAGCAATGGTTCTTTTACTCTAGCTCCTTATTCTCTTCGCTCTCTACAAACAATGCACAACAACTCAATGCTCTTCTACGGAACTATGCTTACCAGTCATTTCACTGGCCAAGGAACGACGTCGTCTTCAACGGCTCCGTCCCCTCGAATTCAAGTTTCGGCGATGAGGCTCCGAAACGGTTGCTTATGGAAGAAAGGGCATAGTATGTTCAAGGAATTTGAAATTCCCAAGGGAGTCGTTGAGAGGCTTGTTCTAGTGTACCACAACTTGGGGCTTACTATCCCCTTGTGAATCACACGTATTTAGCTCCAGTGTTGGGGCTTCTCGCCTACGATGCGTTGAATTTGACGGAGCTGCACATTCGCGCATCCGATCAACCGATTTCTATCCGATTCCCATCGGAGCTGGGAGCAGCGCCGAACGGTACAATTCCGAAATGCGTTTCGTTTTATACAAACGGATCGTTGAGTTTCAACAATCTGTCGTCAGATTACATGATAGAAGCAAAGACACTCAGCCGTCTCCTTCCAAACAAAGTAACCATATAGATACAGAGTCCCGGCCAGGTAATAAAAATTATGGTTTATGCATTAAATTTAGAAGTGAAGTTTTGAATCTTCTTTCAACATGACAGGTAATATATTGAATGTGTGTAGTTGTGATTTCAGAGAATCGGAGGTCCGAAATGTTTTAGGAAAGTCATCCAAAAATTCCCAAAAGATATGTTTAATTACTCGATTGGCTGGAGTTTGGAGGCTTTTGGTATAAAACTGGTAGTTTCCTTGTGGATGTGATTCTATGCCTTTTGGTTCATTAAAATAATTAATACCATATACATTCTATTTACTGGTTTACTAGTATTGATTGCTAATAAATAATCTTGATTCTCGATTAGTTTTTCAGGTAAGGAAGGCCCCGTGCATGATGTTCAATGGTCTTACTCCGGTAAAGAGTTTGCGGTTGTTTATTGTTGTATCCTTTTTTTTTTTTTTTCTGTTTCAAGCCCAGCAGATTCTTCAATTTTGCTAGAACAGGAAGGTTAAGATAGCAATCACTTCTATTATGTTCTAATGCAGTATGCTTGGTTCCTTTTCTTTTAATTTCATTTTCCGATTTTTCATTGTTGAAATCTTCACCTTCTAATTTAAAAGATGTTTCACACTTTCACATATATGACAAAAGAAGGTGGATAATATTTTTGAACCTTAGTTGACGGGATTTGTTAAAGACGAAGCAGAGATCAGTGAGATTTTCCAATTTAGTTATTTCCCTGAAATGTATTTTAACATTTTATTCTTCTGTCGTGTATTGCAGTTTTCATTTATGTTCTGTTCTTGTTTTGTTTTTTCTTTCTTTTCCTTGACCTTTTTCAGTTATGCCTGCAAAGTGCAATCCTAAACTAGAGCTTGGGACAGGCCCATACAACACTGTTAGATGGAATCCAAAGGGAAAATGTATCCTTGCATAAAGACAGTGTTTTCTGCTTTACTCTCACTCACTCTTCCTCCCCCTTTCTCTCAATACAGTTTCCTATTCTTTGTAGATTTGAGTTGACAGTATGTTAGGGAGACGGGAAAATCCTGGAAAACATGAAGAAGCAATGCACAAAATGAAAAATGAATTCATGGAGAATTAGGATGGTTTACGCACAATTGCAGCAACCAGTAGACCTTTTGATCTTGACGAGGCTGTAATCAGGAGAGGCTTCCTTGAAGGTTTGCCTATCAATTCTTTGACTACCGTGCCTTTTTTATACACTTTTATTGTGCTGATATTGGCATATGCTTCCTTGACTATATTCTTGAGTTTTTTTAACCTCGTTGTGCTCCTGATTTTGACTTTTTTGTTTTCATAGTGCGATGCGTCTACCGACTGGAGAGAATGAAGCTAGGTGGTTATGTTGGGAATGAAGCTAGGTGGTGATGTGCCATTTAGAATGAAGCTAGGTGGTGATGTGCCATTTAGAATACAACAGTTTGTGGACTTCATGTCTGATTTGGACAGAAGGTATATTGCAATTCCTTCTTTCTTGATTCATTATATACATGGTTCGTCTTTTGTAATAATATCTAGAGATGGTAAACCTGAGTTAATAATATCCTAACTAGTAACATGGTTGCTTCTTTATGTAATTTAACTATTTAAGGGGGACCGCGACTACTATGCCGGAGTTTCCATCAAAGCTTGACTGGCTGAACACAGCTCCTCTTCAGGGTAAACCTGAGTTTAATATTTTGCTGCTATCTTCATTTCTATGCTATTTAATTTATATTTATTCTCAGTTTTCACCATAAATCCCTCACTAGCATATTCTACTGCGAAGCTGCAATCGTATACTGTTTTTGTGTTAAATTATTCTGCTGGGTGCAAGAATTTTGATTTCTTCATGAATATACTCTTCATTTTCTGGTTAATTTTATGGAGGAAGCTGATTTCTTCCTCTAGATATACATGAAATTGCAGCTTGTGTGCTCTGTAAGATGGTAAAGTGGGGTTTTGGTTTGTTATTCTTTAATTATGTGTAGTTTCGACACCACACCATTTCTTTAATTGAAGCTGTACTTTTATACTTGAATGTGGGATTATTTATCAGATTATGCTTTTATTTTCTCAGTTGTAAATTGGGCTCTTTTAGTTAAGTATTGTAAGCTCCTATCAGATTCTCTACAATTTTTTGTAACTTGTTGTGCTTTTGTGTCATAGCATTTGTTATTATGGAGTGCTTGGTTTCGATTTTTTTCTTTGAAATAGATTTTTCTAATAATGCACAAATGAGCACACATTCTTACATGGGTCCTGATTACATCTAGCGTCTAACTTCGCCAAGTTGCATGTTTTACTGGGTGATGCTTTATGTAATGTAATTTTATGCTACGTTATTTCAGTGCAGGCTTTTGATGTGTGTTATGTTTTTGTCCCAACTAACAGGTTTGGTCATTTGGTGGATGTTTATGGTTGGAACCCTCACACTGCAGATTTCTTGATGGCCTCTTCCGAGATTCTCCAGAGAGCCCAGGTATGTTAGGGAGAAAATATTTGAACACAAGTGATGTGCCATTTAGAATATTTGAACACCTAAACGGCTGTAGGGAACAATATTTGAACACCAGTGATGTGCCATTTAGAATACAACAGTTTGTGGACTTCATGTCTGATTTGGACAGAGGGTATATTGCAATTCCTTCTTTCTTGATTCATTATATACATGGTTCGTCTTTTGTAATAATATCTAGAGATGCATCCTAACTAGTAACATGGTTGCTTCTTTATGTAATTTAACTATTTAGCAAACATTAAATTAATAATGTTATCAGTCGGTAGATGCATCCTAACTAGTAACTAAAATTGCAATATACCATCTTCATTATTAATTTTATGTTTTTTGAACACCTAAATGCCAGACAGTGTTCAAATATTGCTAAACCTATTATGTTAGGGAGACGGGAAAATCCTTGAAAACATGAAGAAGCAATGCACAAAATGAAAAATGAATTCATGGTGAATTAGGATGGTTTACACACAATTGCAGCAACCAATAGACCTTTTGATCTTGACGAGGCTGTAATCAGGAGAGGCTTCCTCGAATGTTTGTCTATCAATTCTTTGACTACCATGCATTTTTTATACACTTTTATTGTGCTGAAATTGGCATAAATACTTCCTTGACTATATTCTTGAGTTTTTTTAACCTCGTTATGCTCCTGATTTTGACGTTTTTGTTTTCATAGGGCGATGTGTCTACCAGACTGGAGAGAATTCACTACTACTTAGAGCAGAAAGGGGTTTGTCCACTTCGTTTTATATGCTGACCAGCTTAGATTTCTTTTTAAAGGTTTTACCACTTGGTATAAAAATGTTGATTTTTACTTTCTTCTGGTGCAATCATATTTGAGACTTCACTTATAAATTTTTTAACTATGCTATTTTTTTTAAAAATGCCACCCGTTTATTTGGACCCAAATAACCGAATGCAACCTAAGGATACCTCTGACTTAGCCTGCTACCCTTCCTAGGATCTTAACCTAGTGCTAGACCATTTCAGACACCCTGACCTAGTATATGACCATTCCTGAGATGAGACCCCTACCTTATATGCGACTTTTTCAGAAACCCCGTCCTAGTACACTAAACTTCTTGTAGCTCTAACCTAGTATTTGGCTCTTCCCGCGACACCCACTTAGGAGAGTTATTTAGGTCCCGAACGAAATGGTGTGGCATTTTTACCGAAAAAAAAAGCATGTTTGAAATTTTTGTGGTTGTATCACTGTATGTACTTTGGTAACTTTTAGATCTTTTCTATTTGACAATATAAGCCTTTAATTACTACTAATAATTTGTTGAGCCAACTGTATTTTTCAGGAAGCATTTCGCTCTATTGAGGATATACATGGTCTTATGACAATGGTTTAAAATTGGTTTATTATTCCAATCTTTCTGAGATATTCTGGTTAAAAAATGGTTAGAAAATTTTTCTAAGTCACTGTCAGTACCTTATATAACTGCTTGTGCTGTCAGGGAGAGCAGCCTCACTTTGGGTTTCCTGAGAAGAACTCCTCAATCAATGTAGAGAAGCTGGCAAGAAAGGTTGTCCAGTGCTGTAAATATTCCGACTTTTCTAATTCTCTGTATTTTCGGACACCCAAGGTTCATATGTTGTGACTTTAACAGGGCTAACATGTTCTTGTTTTGCAGCAAACAGAGACACCTGATCAGCTCGAGATTCGTGAAGAGAACATGGCACTAAAGATAAGGTCATTGCACTATTGATCTCATGTCTTATATGATCCATTTTCCTTATTGTGCCATAATGTTTGATCTTAACAAGTATAGAGACCAGCGAGATAGATCTGATCTTACTGCTCCTGAGAGGTTGCAATGATCCCTTTGACACCAGATTTGAGCAACAGTGAGTTGCTACGGAACTTGAACTTTGGTAGGTTTATCATTTTTTATTCTTTTTTCTTTTCTCCTATTACTGACAGAATGCGGTGTTTCCACCCGCTGCTAGATGTTTCCATTTAACATCGTTGAACCTGTCACTGTCTTCAAACCTGAAGGAAATTGACATATCATGTTGTAAATTGTTCTTTCTTAACCTGAGGTATGTGTATTCCCACTTTATATATTTATCCTACCCAGTATGATCCTGAAACACCTATTATTGATAATTGTTTGCATAAATTGTTTAGCAATTGTAACTCATTGGAAATTTCGAAGCTCAACTGTCCAAGATTGACCAGTCTTTTTCTTCAGGTACATATTTTTTATCATTCTCAATTACTGTAATAATTTGAAAAACTGCAAACGCTAGTTTGCTGCTGAACTTTGTAACTTGTTGTGCTTTTGTTTCATAGCATTTGTTATTATGGAGTTCTTGCTTTCGATTTTTTCTCTTAAATTATTCTGCTGGGTTGATTTGTATGACGTTCTTTTACATTGCTCATCCTTAAGCATATGATGATGGATTAATCCAGCAAGAGTTTTCATGAAACTAATCTCTGTGTTGGGTTGTTAAATTTTAATTTGTGCATGCATTTTTATACAACAGTAGCATGACATGATCAACTAATCATTCGGAAAGTGGCATTCCAGTCAAGGAATTCACTTGCCCCAGCCTTTTGGGACCCATAAAGACGATTTCCTTCTATCTGGTAATATGAATTTAAAATCCTTCACCCAGATTTTTATTTTTTAAACTTTATTAATTTGAAAAGTTCAAATGATTATACTTCAATACAATTAGGTTATACTTTGTTTAATTTGTAGTATGAAAGGTTTTGGAATTAATTGAGACTGGCCATGATATTCTTTTTTTGTGGGTTGCACGAATGGTGATGTTGGGAATGAAGCTAGGTGGTGATGTGCCATTTAGAATACAACAGTTTGTGGACTTCATGTCTGATTTGGACAAAAGGTATATTGCAATTCCTTCTTTCTTGATTCATTATATACATGGTTCGTCTTTTGTAATAATATCTAGAGATGCATACTAACTAGTAACATGGTTGCTTCTTTATGTAATTTAACTATTTAAGGGGGATCGCGACTACTGTGCCGGAGTTTCCATCAAAGCTTGACTGGCTGAACACAGCTCCTCTTCAGGGTAAACCTGAGTTTAATATTTTGCTGCTATCTTCTTTTTTGTGCTATTTAATTTTTATTTATTTTCAGTTTTCACCATAAATCCCTCACTAGCATATTCTACTGCGAAGCTGCAATCGTATACTGTTCTTGTGTTAAATTATTCTGCTGGGTGCAAGAATTTTGATTTCTTCATGAATATACTCTTCATTTTCTGGTTAATTTTATGGAGGAAGCTGATTTCTTCCTCTAGATATACATGAAATTGCAGCTTGTGTGCTCTGTAAGATGGAAAAGTGGGGTTTTGGTTTGTTATTCTTTAATTATGTGTTGTTTCGACACCACACCATTTCTTTAATTGAAGCTGTACTGTTATACTTGAATTTGGGATTATTTATCAGATTATGCTTTTATTTTCTCAGTTGTAAATTGGGCTCTTTTAGTTAAGTATTGTAAGCTCCTATCAGATTATCTACAATTTTTTGTAACTTGTTGTGCTTTTATGTCATAGCATTTGTTATTATGGAGTGCTTGGTTTCGATTTTTTTTCTTTGAAATAGATTTTTCTAATAATGCACAAATGAGCACACATTCCTATATGGGTCCGGATTACATCTAGCGTCTAACTTCGCCAAGTTGCATGTTTTACTGGGTGATGCTTTACGTAATGTAATTTTATGCTACGTTATTTCAATGCAGGCTTTTGATGTGTGTTATGCTTTTGTCCCAACTAACAGGTTTGCTCATTTGGTGGATGTTTATGGTTGGAACCCTCACACTGCAGATTTCTTGATGGCCTCTTCTGAGATTCTCCAGAGAGCCCAGGTATGTTAGGGAGAAAATATTTGAACACCAGTGATGTGCCATTTAGAATATTTGAACACCTAAATGGCTGTAGGGAACAATATTTGAACACCAGGGATGTGCCATTTAGAATACAACAGTTTGTGGACTTCGTGTCTGATTTGGACAGAAGGTATATTGCAATTCCTTCTTTCTTGATTCATTATATACATGGTTCGTCTTTTGTAATAATATCTAGAGATGCATCCTAACTAGTAACATGGTTGCTTCTTTATGTAATTTAACTATTTAGCAAACATTAAATTAATAATGTTATCAGTCGATAGATGCATCCTAACTAGTAACTAAAATTGCAATATACCTTCTTCATTATTAATTTAATGTTTTTTGAACACCTAAATGCAAGACAGTGTTCAAATATTGCTAAACCTATTATGTTAGGGAGACGGGAAAATCCTTGAAAACATGAACAAGCAATGCACAAAATGAAAAATGAATTCATGGTGAATTAGGATGGTTTACGCACAATTGCAGCAACCAATAGACCTTTTGATCTTGATGAGGCTGTAATCAGGAGAGGCTTCCTCGAAGGTTTGCCTATCAATTCTTTGACTACCGTGCATTTTTTATACACTTTTATTGTGCTGATATTGGCATAAATACTTCCTTGACTATATTCTTGAGTTTTTTTAACCTCGTTATGCTATTGATTTTTACGTTTTTGTTTTCATAGGGCGATGCGTCTACCGACTGGAGAGAATTCACTACTACTTAGGGCAGAAAGAGGTTTATCCACTTCGTTTTATATGCTGACCAACTTAGATTTCTTTTTACAGGTTTTACCACTTGGTATAAAAATGTTGATTTTTACTTTCTTCCGGTGCAATCATATTTGAGACTTCACTTATAAATTTTTTAACTATGCTATTTTTTTTTAAAATGCCACCCGTTTATTTGGACCTAAATAACCGAATGCAACCTAAGGATACCTCTGACTTAGCCTGCTACCCTTCCTAGGATCTTAACCTAGTGCTAGACCATTTCAGACACCATGACCTAGTATATGACCATTCCTGAGATGAGACCCCTACCTTATATGCGACTTTTTCAGAAACCCCGTCCTAGTACACGAAACTTCTTGTAGCTCTAACCTAGTATTTGGCTCTTCCCGCGACACCCGCTTAGGAGAGTTATTTAGGTCCTGAAAGAAATGGTGTGGCATTTTTACCAAAAAAAAAAAAAGCATGTTTGAAATTTTTGTGGTTGTATCACTGTATGTACTTTGGTAACTTTTAGATCTTTTCTATTTGACAATATTAGCCTTTAATTACTACTAATAATTTGTTGAGCCAACTGTATTTTTCAGGAAGCATTTCACTCTATTGAGGATATACATGGTCTTATGACAATGGTTTAAAATTGGTTTATTATTCCAAGCTTTCTGAGATATTCTGGTTAAAAAATAGTTAGAAAATTTTTCTAAGTCACTGTCAGTACCTTATATAACTGCTTGTGCTGTCAGGGAGAGCAACCTCACTTTGGGTTTCCTGAGAAGAACTTCTCAATTAATGTAGAGAAGCTGGCAAGAAAGGTTGTCCAGTGCTGTAAATATTCCGACTTTTCTAATTCTCTGTATTTTCGGACACCAAAGGTTCATATGTTGTGACTCTAACAGGGCTAACATGTTCTTGTTGTGCAGCAAACAGAGACACCTAATCAGCTTGAGATTCGTGAAGAGAACATGGCACTAAAGATAAGGTCATTGCAATATTGATCTCATGTCTTATATGATCCATTTTCCTTATTGTGCCATAATGTTTGATCTTAACAAGTATAGAGACCAGCGAGATAGATCTGATCTTACTGCTCCTGAGAGGCTGCAATGATCCCTTTGACACTAGATTTGAGCAACAGAGAGTTGCTACGGAACTTGAACTTTGGTAGGTTTGTCATTTTTTATTCTTTTTTCTTTTCTCCTATTACTGACAGAATGCAGTGTTTCCACCCGCTGCTAGATGTTTCCATTTAACATTGTTGAACCTGTCACTGTCTTCTAACCTGAAGGAAATTGACATATCATGTTGTAAATTGTTCTTTCTTAACCTGAGGTATGTGTATTCCCACTTTATATATTTATCCTGCCCAATATGATCCTGAAACACCTATTATTGATAATTGTTTGCATAAATTGTTTAGCAATTGTAACTCATTGGAAATTTCGAAGCTCAACTGTCCAAGATTGACCAGTCTTTTTCTTCAGGTACATATTTTTTATCATTCTATATTACTGTAATAATTTGAAAAACTGCAAACGCTAGTTTGCTGCTGAACTTTGTAACTTGTTGTGCTTTTGTGTCATAGCATTTGCTATTATGAAGTGCTTGCTTTCGATTTTTTCTCTTAAATTATTCTGCTGGGTTGATTTGTATGACGTTCTTTTACATTGCTCATCCTTAAGCATATGATGATGGATTAATCCAGCAAGAGTTTTCATGAAACTAATCTCTGTGTTGGGTTGTTAAATTTTAATTTGTGCATGCATTTTTATACATTAGTAGCATGACATGATCAACTAATCATTCGGAAAGTGACAGTCCAGTCAAGGAATTCACTTGCCTCAGCCTTTTGGAACCCATAATGACGATTTCCTTCTATCTGGTACTATGAATTTAAAATTCTTCACCCAGATTTTAATTTTTTAAACTTATTAACTTGAAAAGTTCAAATGATTATACTTCAATACAATTAGGCTATACTTTGTTTAATCTGTATTATGAAAGGTTTTGGATTTAATTGAGACAGGCCATGATATTCTTTTTTTTTTGGGTTGCACGAATGGTGATGTTGGGAATGAAGCTAGGTGGTGATGTGCCATTTAGAATACAACAGTTTGTGGACTTCATGTCTGATTTTGACAGAAGGTATATTGCAATTCCTTCTTTCTTGATTCATTATATACATGGTTCGTCTTTTGTAATAATATCTAGAGATGCATCCTAACTAGTAACATGGTTGCTTCTTTATGTAATTTAACTATTTAAGGGGGAGCGCGTCTACTGTGCCGGAGTTTCCATCAAAGCTTGACTGGCTGAACACAGCTCCTCTTCAGGGTAAACCTGAGTTTAATATTTTGCTGCTATCTTCTTTTCTGTGCTATTTAATTTATATATTTATTTTCAGTTTTCACCATAAATCCCTCACTAGCATATTCTACTGCGAAGCTGCAATCATATACTGTTTTTGTGTTAAATTATTCTGCTGGGTGCAAGAATTTTGATTTCTTCATGAATATACTTTTCATTTTCTGGTTAATTTTATGGAGGAAGCTGATTTCTTCCTCTAGATATACATGAAATTGCAGCTTGTGTGCTCTGTAAGATGGAAAAGTGGGGTTTTGGTTTGTTATTCTTTAATTATGTGTTGTTTCGACACCATACCATTTCTTTAATTGAAGTTGTACTGTTATACTTGAATGTGGGATTATTTATCAGATTATGCTTTTATTTTCTCAGTTGTAAATTGGGCTCTTTTAGTTAAGTATTGTAAGCTCCTATCAGATTCTTTACAATTTTTTGTAACTTGTTGTGCTTTTGTGTCATAGCATTTGTTATTATGGAGTGCTTGGTTTCGATTTTTTTCTTTGAAATAGATTTTTCTAATAATGCACAAATGAGCAGGCTATATGGGTCCTGATTACATCTAGCGTCTAACTTCGCCAAGTTGCATGTTTTACTGGGTGATGCTTTACGTAATGTAATTTTATGCTACGTTATTTCAGTGCAGGCTTTTGATGTGTGTTATGCTTTTGTCCCAACTAACAGGTCATTTGGTGGATGTTTATGGTTGGAACCCTCACACTGCAGATTTCTTGATGGCCTCTTCCGAGATTCTCCAGAGAGCCCAGGTATGTTAGGGAGAAAATATTTGAACACAAGTGATGTGCCATTTAGAATATTTAAACACCTAAATGGCTGTAGGGAACAATATTTGAACACCAGTGATGTGCCATTTAGAATACAACAGTTTGTGGACTTCATTCATGTCTGATTTGGACAGAAGGTATATTGCAATTCCTTCTTTCTTGATTCATTATATACATGGTTCGTCTTATGTTATAATATCTAGAGATGCATCCTAACTAGTAACATGGTTGCTTCTTTATGTAATTTAACTATTTAGCAAACATTAAATTAATAATGTTATCAGTCGATAGATGCATCCTAACTAGTAACTAAAATTGCAATATACCTTCTTCATTATTAATTTAATGTTTTTTGAACACCTAAATGCCAGACAGTGTTCAAATATTGCTAAACCTATTATGTTAGGGAGACGGGAAAATCCTTGAAAACATGAAGAAGCAATGCACAAAATGAAAAATGAATTCATGGTGAATTAGGATGGTTTACGCACAATTGCAGCAACCAATAGACCTTTTGATCTTGACGAGGCTGTAATCAGGAGAGGCTTCCTCGAAGGTTTACCTATCAATTCTTTGACTACCGTGCATTTTTTATACACTTTTATTGTTCTGATATTGGCATAAATACTTCCTTGACTATATTTTTGAGTTTTTTTAACCTCGTTATCCTCTTGATTTTGACGTTTTTGTTTTCATAGGGCGATGCGTCTACCGACTGGAGAGAATTCACTACTACTTAGGGCAGAAAGAGGTTTATCCACTTCGTTTTATATGCTGACCAGCTTAGATTTTTACTTTCTTCTGGTGCAATCATATTTGAGACTTCACTTATAAATTTTTTAACTATGCTATTTTTTTTAAAAATGCCACCCGTTTATTTGGACCCAAATAACCGAATGCAACCTAAGGATACCTCTGACTTAGCCTGCTACCCTTCCTAGGATCTTAACCTGGTGCTAGACCATTTCAGACACCCTGACCTAGTATATGACCATTCCTGAGATGAGACCCCTACCTTATATGCGACTTTTTCCGAAACCCCATCCTAGTACACGAAACTTCTTGTAGCTCTAACCTAGTATTTGGCTCTTCCCGCGACACCCGCTTAGGAGAGTTATTTAGGTCCCGAAAGAAATGGTGTGGCATTTTTACCAAAAAAAAAAAGCATGTTTGAAATTTTTGTGGTTGTATCACTGTATGTACTTTGGTAACTTTTAGATCTTTTCTATTTGACAATATTAGCCTTTAATTACTACTAATAATTTGTTGAGCCAACTGTATTTTTCAGGAAGCATTTCGCTCTATTGAGGATATAATGGTCTTATGACAATGGTTTAAAATTGGTTTATTATTCCAATCTTTCTGAGATATTCTGGTTAAAAAATGGTTAGAAAATTTTTCTAAGTCACTGTCAGTACCTTATATAACTGCTTGTGCTGTCAGGGAGAGCAGCCTCACTTTGGGTTTCCTGAGAAGAACTTCTCAATTAATGTAGAGAAGCTGGCAAGAAAGGTTGTCCAGTGCTGTAAATATTCTGACTTTTCTAATTCTCTGTATTTTCGGACACCAAAGGTTCATATGTTGTGATTTTAACAGGGCTAACGTGTTCTTGTTGTGCAGCAAACAGAGACACCTGATCAGCTCGAGATTCGTGAAGAGAACATCGCACTAAAGATAAGGTCATTGCAATATTGATCTCATGTCTTATATGATCCATTTTCCTTATTGTGCCATAATGTTTGATCTTAACAAGTATAGAGACTAGCGAGATAGATCTGATCTTACTGCTTCTGAGAGGCTGCAATGATCCCTTTGACACCAGATTTGAGCAACAGAGAGTTGCTACGGAACTTGAACTTTTGTAGGTTTGTCATTTTTTATTCTTTTTTCTGGGTAAATGTGTGGCAGAATCTATTTACTTTTGAAAAGGCTATTCTTAGTAGATAATATCATTTTTGGTCCCTAAACTTTACGAATTTCTAGTTTTAAATAAAATTCATTTAATACCCCCAATAGTTGATTTTGTGAGTCAACAGACAGTGGGACCATATGTGGGAGTAAAAGTGTGACCAAAAACAACTTTATGGACCAAATATGATATTATCCCTTAATCTTAGTGTAGAATTTTATTTTATCCTCCTTGGTGAACAAAAACCTAAAGTATTTCTGCTTCAACAAAAAATGCCTGATCTTCAACTGTGCAATATCTCTTTTTGCGAGTTCTGTGTGAAGGATGAGTTCAACCTGATTTACTTCATGGGTGTTGAATGAAATATATTACCTCAGTAAAAGAAATTAATTTTATTTTATAAAACATCATTCTATTAATCATTCACACTTCAAGAAACACCGTTCGGTCTTGCAGCGTAGTGTGCTGAAAAATCAAAATTGACATTTTTACTTTTGGAGAACTGTGCAAAAACTTTATATTTACATTTTTGCTTAGAATACAAGTGCATATGCTTTCATTATAAGTCCAAAGTTAGCGGGTATTTTCTCAATTTACCCCTCGTTTATATTCTTCATGGGAATTAATTTGCTTTGCTCAGTTGGCATTTTGTCCTCTTGATCACACAGGTAGACTGGAAACCAGAGTCACCTGATAAGTTTGGTGACATTGCCGAACTTTTGAAATTGGAAGACACAGCCAAATAAGGTGTACAATATAGTTTAGCTTACACTTTTCAAGAAAAATGGTTTTTTTTATCCTGTAAGTTACACCTATTTTGGTTTCAGTCCTATCGACTATCACTAATTGTAAATAGTCTTGTAACTTTCAACTTTTTGACATTTTAGCCCGTAACCCGCGACAAGAGGTGAAATATCTGGTTGACGCTGACTGGCAAAGTCTGATTGTCAACCATATGTTTAACCTTCTATAGTCTGTCACTGAACTAAAATGTCGAAAAATTTGAAAGTTACATGATTATTTTCAATTCGTGGAAGTCCCAGGACTGAAACCGAAATAGGGGTAACTTAGAGGACTAAAAAATTTATTTTCCCCACTTTTCGTAAACTGCTTTGAAATATTAGAAACAAGAGTTTTAAGCGAAACTGATAATCAGGACAAGGATCGAAATCTGCTTAGTCCCAATCGAAAGCTCCTGCTTCGAACGCTTCTTTACAGAAACAGCTGCTTATCGCCCGCTTCATGATAAAGCAGCAGCTTTAGCTCAGGCAGAGGTACACTGTTTAAATAGATTATAATCAATTTTAAGAGTGCATATTAAATTACTGTTATGCAACTACTAACAGACTATGCAATCTTTTTTTGGGCTTTATCGAACGCATCTTTACAGAAACAGCTGCTTATCGCTCGCTTCATGCTAAAGCAGCAGCTTTAGCTCAGGCAGAGGTACACTGTTTAAATAGATTATAATCAATTTTAAGAGTGCATATTAAATTACTATTATGCAACTACTAATGGACTATGCAATCTTTTTTTTGGGCTTTAGTAACTGTATAGTTTTGGTTTTTGAGAAGTTTCTTCCTCTTAAAAGGTTAGCCACTAAATCAGTATTAAGGAACTCTTGCTTAATGTGTTTGAAAAAAGTTAAGAGCTCCTCATGGAACTTGTCGAGGCAATTATCCAAAGTATGCATGCCACTACGTATCAAATTAATTGTCCTTTTAATTTTAATCTATTTTTAACACACTACTTGATCTCACATTTGAATGTTGTAATATTTGTTTGATATCATTATACTGGTTTAGTTATTCTACCTACCAAAATAGTGTACGATGAATATATATTTGATTGTGTGGATTAAAAAGGATGTATATAGGGCAAGTCTCTACTCTAATGACATGAGGAATTCAGGGCATGTAGTAATATTAGTACTAATTAAATAGACGGAGTGTGTTTAGTGGCTGTACAAGTGTGATTGCTAACTCAGTCCTCTCGTATCCCATACCCAGGAAGTCAGCTCTATCTGACTATAAAAGGACTCATAGAAGCAGACTGACTGACTTCTATCTAGAATAGGGATCGGACGAGAGTCTCCTGCAACCAATTATTCGGAAAGCGGCAGTCCAGTCAAGGAATTCACTTGCAGAAGTAAAACCTCCTCTTTGTATCCTGGTGGAAAAGTTATAGAGAGGTATAGTTAGAGATAAGAATTGTGAAATTATCAGTTGAGGCTATTTTGACATATAAACCCCTTCAGTAAGTATTATTACGTACTGCTTTCTTCTTTATCATCACATCATCGCTAATTCACTGTGCAGTAAGGTGAACATTGCAGTCTGGATATATTGGAATGACTTTTGAAGACCAGCACTGGAAAATGTCGAAGAAACTCTGAAGGAATTAGTGATGTTACCTCACTGTTTGAATTTTTGTTTGCAAGGATTAGATTGGTAACTTTTGATCCTCTTCTTTATAATGCTCTCTAACAGAACCAATTAACACGAAAGTATTTCATTTTAGTACGGGGAAAGCAGAAGAGATGAGCAATTAAAGTACAACCTCAAGTATTGGCATATAATCAATTCTTTTATTTACATGCCTTCTTTGTTCATTTCTTCTCATTGTGCTCCTGATTTTGGCTTTTTTGTTTCCAGAGGGCTAATGCGTCTATTGACTGGAGAGAATTCACTCCGGATTCACTACTACTTAGGGGAGAAAGAGGTTGATAACTTTTCCAAATTTATTACTTTTTCTTCTAATGCATCTGTGTAAATTAGATATCCACTTTGTTTTGTATGCTAATATATATATATATATATATATATATATAATATATATATATATTTTAAATGCCACCCATTTATTTGGACCCAAATAATCGAATGCAACCTAAAGTTACCTCCGACTTAGCCTGCTACCCTTCCTAGGATCCTAACCTAGTGCTAGACCTTTTTGGACACCCTGACCTAGTACGTGACCATTCCTGAGATGAGACCCCAACCTTATATGCGACCTTTTCCGAAACCCCGTCATCTTACACGACACTTCCTGTACCTCAAACCTAGCATTTGACCCTTCCCGCGACACCCACTTAGGAGAGTTATTTGGGTCCAGAAAGAAATGGTGTGGCATTTTTACCAAAAAAAAAAAAAAAAAGCATGTTTGACATTTTTATGGTTGTATCACTGCATGTACTTAGGTAACTTTTAGTTCTTTTCTATTTGACAATATTAGCCTTTAATTACTACTAATAATTTGTTGAGCCAACTGTATTTTCAGGAAGCATTTCGCTCTATTGAGGATATACATGGTCTTATAACAATGGTTAAAAATTGGTTTATTATTCCAAGCTTTTTGAGATATTCTGGTTAAAAAATGGTTAGAAATTTGTTTCTAAATTAATGGCAGTACCTTATATAACTGCTTGTGCTATCAGGGAGAGCAACCTCACTTTGGGTTTCCTGAGAAGAACTTCTCAATCAATGTAGAGCTGGCAAGAAAGGTTGTCCAGTGCTGTAAATATCCCGACTTTTCTAATTCTCTGTATTTTCGGACACCAAAGGTTCATATGTTGTGACTTTAACAGGGCTAACGTGTTCTTGTTGTGGAGCAAACAGAGACACCTGATCAGCTCGAGATTCGTGAAGAGAACATGGCACTAAACATAAGGTCATTGCAATATTGATCTCATGGCTTATATGATCCATTTTCCTTATTGTGCCATAATGTCTGATCTTAACAAGTACAGAGACCAGCGAGATAGATCTGATCTTACTGCTCCTGAGAGGCTGCAATGATCCCTTTGACACCAGATTTGAGCAACAGAGAGTTGCTACGGAACTTGAACTTTGGCAGGTTTGTCCTTTTTTATTCTATTTCTTTTCTGATATGACTGACCGAATGCAGTGAATTCCTTCAACACAATTAGGCTATACTTGGTTTAATCTGTAGTATGAGAGGTTTTGGAATTAATTGAGACTGGCCATGATATTCTCTTTTTTTGGGTTGAACGTATGGTGATGTGCCATTTAGAATACAACAGTTTGTGGACTTCATGTCTGATTTGGACAGAAGGTATATTGCAATTCCTTCTTTCTTGATTCATCATATAAATGGTTCGTCTTTTGTAATTATATCTAGAGATGCATCCTAACTAGTAACATGGCTGCTTCTTTATGTAGTTTAAGGGGACCGTGACTACTGTGCCGGAGTTTCCATTAAAGCTTGATTTGGACAGAAGGTATATTGCAATTCCTTCTTTCTTGATTCATTATATACATGGTTTGTCTTTTGTAATAATATCTAGAGATGCATCCTAACTAGTAACATGGCTGCTTCTTTATGTAATTTAAGGGGGACCACAACTACTGTGCCGGAGTTTCCATCAAAGCTTGACTGGCTGAACATAGCTCCTCTTTAGGGTAAACATGTGTTTAATATTTTGCTGCTATCTTCTTTTGTGCCATTTTTGTGGTTATTTAACTGCAAGTGCTCTTTTCATGAAATTTATATTGAAAAAATTAATTATCTTCATGACCCTTCATCCACAAACCTGATGGTGCCTCCATTTTATAATTGTTGAATTTACTCCCTTAATTACTGTGGAGTAGAATAGGTTTTCACATTTGTCATTTTTGTCTTTAAGTTACACGAGGATATGAAACGTAGGAAATATATCAGAATTGTAGGTACATACAGTAGGAGACATTCTGCAGCTTTTGATTCAGGTGACTGATTATCGTACTGTTTTTCTATTAAAATTTTACATGTTTCACATATCCTATGAATTCTTCTAAAAGCTTTTCACTGTGTTTTAACTGTCAAGTTAGGGTTCTTCGAATAGGAAGGTGCAGCTATAAAGTTGAACACTATAAAGTTTTTTCTGTTCAACGAGCAAAACTGACTCAGAACAATGACTTTGAAGGTGCGTGATAAAGATCGGGAACTGCATTTGATTATATGGTGTTAATTCTTGTGGTTTCGGTTCTTTATTAGGCAGTGCATGATGGGAAAGAGGCCTACTTTATGTGGCAAGTTTAATGGGAACTATGCCTATACTCAATGGGATTTTAGTGCATAGATGTTTTATACATGAAGTTTAATGCTGTCTGATCCCAGGATTAATTCTATTTACCCTAATTTAATTGCAGAAATTAGTCTTGCAAAAAGAAGAAAGCTTGACAACCTTAGCACTGCAATGCGAATGTTTGCAAGAAGTTGACCCTATTGGGCTCTTGTTATATTGGACCCAATCAAATCTCATACTATTATATTTAACCTATTTAGAAGTTTTACTTTGGTTTTTCGTATAATCATATCAGATTGTATCTTTATTCTTTCTCAGAGTTTTTGACAACTGTGAGTTTCCACTTGGTGGCTGCTGTGCTATAACTTTTCTCGAGCCCAATTGCCCTTGCCTTGAGTATGTCTCATTGGATGGCATGTGATCATCTTGAGAAAGCATCATTTTCACATGTAAGTCATTGTCTTATTTCTTCTATTTATTTGATGGCTGCCATTGAAAAATTTAATCTCGATTTTCCTTGAAACAAAACTTATGAATATAATTATTATTGTTAGTTGCACATTTATTTCACTCTCTTTATTTGTATATTGGTTATCATCATTTTTCATTTATTTCATAAATATGCTGCAGGGGTCTCAGGTCATTGAATATGGGCATATGCCCCAAATGAATGTGCTCCATGTTTGAAGCACCACATATGGTTTCACTTGAACTAGAAGGATGTGGTGTATTATCTATCGATTGACATCTTTCTGCAGGTAATTTTACTTATTATTCCCTGGATTTTTCCAAACTTTCCTGCTAGAACAAGATATACTTGATTGTCTGTTGAATGAGAATAAAAAAAACCATATTTGTAGGGTTTATATGTATTTGTAGGGGCGAATTTGAGAACCGGATTCTAAATTCCCAAAGTGGACTTGAATTTAGATTTTGAAATCCCAAATCAAACATACCCTTAGGATAAAAAGTATACCTGAACATGCTTTTTCTTCTATCGTGTGCCTTATTTTATAGGTTTTGAAATTGCAAGTATGCTGCAAATATCACAGTGACACATCATTTGTTGTAATCTGATTTCTTTTTCTAGATTTACTTTTCATTTTCTGGTTAATTTTATGAGGAATTTGATTTCTTTTTCTAGATATACTTGAAATTGCAGCTTGTGTGCTCTGTAAGATGGAAAAGTGGGGTTTTGGTTTGTTATTCTTTAATTATGTGTAGTTTCGAAACCACACCTTTTCCTTAATAGCAGCTGTACTGTTATACTTGAATGTGGGATTATTTATCAGATTATTCTTTAATTTTCTCACTCGTAAATTGGGCTCTTTTAGTTAAGTATTGTAAGCTCCTATCAGATTCTCTACAATCTTTTGTAACTTGTTGTGCTTTTGTGTCATAGCATTTGTTATTATGGAGTGCTTGGTTTCGATTTTTTTTTGAAATAGATTTTACTAATAATGCACAAATGAGCACATATTCCTATATGGGTCCTGATTACATCTAGCGTCTAACTTCGCCAAGTTGCATGTTTTACTAGGTGATGCTTTACGTAATGTTGTTCTATGCTACGTTATTTCAGTGCAGGCTTTTGATTTCCTCTGTTCTAACATGTGTGTTATGCTTTGGTCCCAACTAACAGGTTTGGTCATTTGGTGGATGTTTATGCTTGGAACCCTCACTGCAGATTTCTTGATGGAGTCTTCCGAGATTCTCCAGAGAGCCCAGGTATCCTATTATCAGTATTGATTTAAACCAAAAACACTGCTTCGAGATTAGAGTTACTAATTTTAGTTTTAGAAAAGCCAAAAAAAAAAAAAAACTTTTGTGGTGTAACACAATGTTTACAATCTGATGTGTATGTATTGGAAAGTTTAATGTTATTAACTGATTGTAATTTCAATCTGTGGAAGACGATGTCTTCAATAGAACAATGTCGCGCTTAACCGAGAGATTCAGCATAAAAAATCCGTGGAAAAATGTTTCCACCTGAAATTCTGTGATTTCTGAGATGTTAAGACCAAATAATTGTATAATAAGAATGGTTTGTTCTTCACCTCGCTAATTTGATCCCTGTTTATTTTTCGGGGAGGCTTCACAGGTTGGAGAATTTTGTTTTAAATTTTGTAAGCTAGGACTTCATACAATCAAGAGCGCAGCAAAAGGTATATTTTTTTATTGTCTCATTGGTTGATGTAATTTATCTATTTGGTAAAGCTTCCATCATCTATTAACTCTTGGTATAAGCTGAAAATAATTTTTGGTATTGTTATCCCCGGTTGTCAGTATCTTATGTTGCATTTATCCAGGTTGCTTAGAAACAAGGCTTGCAAAATGGTAGTGATCTTGCTTTATTTATTCATTAATCAGTCCTTACTAAATTATGTACCTCAATGAGTTAATCAAGGAAAGAGTTATCTAAGTTCGATGCACAGATCATATTCCTTTAATGTTCCTTGTGGGAGATTTCTCAAAAAAGTTGATCTTTGGACAGTTGATGGCAGATTTGTAAGGGAAATCGTGATTTACCGCTTGCTGAGAATACTCCCATTACAACATAGTATTTTTCGAAGAGGAAAGCGTTCAATCCAATGGAGAGCAGATAAGCCATCAACAATTGTCTGGTATGCAATCTAATGATTCCTGCATCTGATAGACAATTAATCGGTAGAATAAGTTAAGTCTACAGATCAATTCTTTGTCTACCGTTCATATTTTATACACTTTTATTGTGCTGATATTGACATATACTTCCTTGACTATATTCTTGAGTTTTTTCTCGCTGAGCCCCTGATTTTGACTTTTTTTGTTTTCATAGGGCGATGCGTCTACCGACTGGAGAGAATTCACTACTACTTACGGCAGAAAGAGGTTAAGAGCTTTTCCAAAAATTTACTTCTGCTGCATCTGCGAAAATTAGATATCCACTGTGTTTTATATGCTGACCAGCTTAGATTTCTTTTTACAGGTTTTACCACTTGGTATAAAAATGTTGATTTTTACTTTCTTCTGGTGCAATCATATTTGAGACTTCACTTATAAATTTTTTAACTATGCTTCTTTTTTTAAAAATGCCACCCGTTTATTTGGACCCAAATAACCGAATGCAACCTAAGGATACCTCCGACTTAGCCTTCTACCCTTCCTAGGACCTTGACCTAGACCTTTTCGGACACCCTGGCCTAGTCCGTGACCATTCCTGAGATGAGACCCCAACCTTATATGCGTCCTTTTCCGAATTCCCGTCATCTTACATGACACTTCCTGTACCTCAAACCTAGCATTTGGCTCTTCCCGCTACACCCGCTTAGGAGAGTTATTTGGGTCCAGAAAGAAAGGGTGTGGCATTTTTACCAAAAAAAAAAAAGAAAAAAGCTTGTGTCATTTTTGTGGTTATTTCACTGTCAGTGCTCTTTTATTGAAATTTATAATGAACAAATTACTGATCTTCGTGACACTTCATCCACAAAGCTGTGCTGGAAATTTTCTGATGGTTCATGTTCTTGTGGAAGACATATAAAACAGTGCTGGAAATTTAAAGGAACAACTTAAGGTTGGAAATCCTTATATGCGGTAAGTTCTATTATCTATTTGTAGTCAGTTCGCTTCATGATTATGGATTTCCTTATGTGAGCTGCAATCTTGAACTGCTTGTGTTCAAGGGAAGAGTCTTAGTTGTAAATTATTAAATATATGTCTTCAATACTGATACTTGAGTATCTTACCAGAAATTTTGTTTCTTATGTAAAAGTTGGTCATGTACTTTGGAAACTTTTAGATCTTTTCTATTTGATAATATTAGGTTTTAATTACTAATAATAATTTTTTGAGCCGACTGTATTTTGCTGGAAGCATTTCACTCTATTGAGGATATACTTGGACTTATGACAATGGTTAAAAAAACTGGTTTATTATTCTAAGCTTTCTGAGATATTCTGGTTAAACAATAATTAGAAAATTGTTTCTAAATTACTATCAGTACCTTATATGCTTGTGCTGTCAGGGCGAGCAACCTGACTTTGGGTTTCCAGAGAAGAACTTCTCAATCAATGTACAGAAGTTGGCAAGAAAGGTTGTCCAGAGCTGTTCATATGTTGTGACTTTAATAGGGCTAATGTGTTCTTGTTGTGGAGCAAACAGAGACACCTGACGAGCTCGAGATTCGTGAACAGAACATGGCACTAAAGATAAGGTCATTGCAATATTGATCTCATGACTTATATGATCTATTTTCCTTATTGTGCCATAATGTCTGATCTTAACAAGTACAGAGACCAGCAAGATAGATCTGATCTTACTGCTCTAGAGAAGCTGTAATGATCCCTTTGACACAAGATTTGAGCAACAGAGAGTTGCTACGGAACTTGAACTTTGGCAGGTTTGTCCTTTTTCATTCATTTATCTTTTCTCATATTACTGACAGAATGAAGTGTTTCCATCCGCTGCTAGATGTTTCCACTTAACATTGTTGAATCTGTCACTGTCTTCAAACCTGAAGGAAGTTGACATAGCATGTTGTAAATTATTCTTTCTTAACCTGAGGTATGTGTATTCCCACTTTATATATTTATCCTACCTAGAATGATCCTGAAACACCCATTATTGATAATTGTTTGCATAAATTGTTTAGCAATTGTAACTCATTCGAATTTCGAAGCTTGACTGCCCAAGATTGATCAGTCTTTTTCTTCAGGTATATATTTTTATCATTCTCAATTACTGTAATAATTTAAAAAACTGCAAACGCTAGTTTGGTGCTGAGCTTTGTAACTTGTTGTGCGCTTTGTAACTTGTTGTGCTTTTGTGTCGTAGCATTTGTTATTATGGAATGCTTGCTTTCGAAATTTTTTCTTTTACATTATTCTGCTGAGTTGATTTGTATGACGTTCTTTTACATTGCTCATGCTTAAAAGCATATTCCAGCAAGAGGTTTCATGAAACTAATCTCTGTGTTGGGTCTGTGTTGGGTTGTTAAATTTTAATGTGTGCATGCATTGTTATACAGTAGTAGCATGACATTATCAACTAATCTATCGAAAAGTGGCAGTCCAGTCAAGGAATTCACTTGCCTCAGATTTTTTGGACCCATCAAGACGATTTCCTTCTATCGGGTACTATGAATTTAAAATCCATCACCTAGATTTTAATTTTTTAAACTTTATTAATTTGAAAAGTTCAAATGATTATACTTCAACACAATTAGGCTATACTTGGTTTATTCTGTAAATGAGAGGTTTTGGAATTAATTGAGACTGGCCATGATATTCTCTTTTTTTGGGTTGCACGTATGGTGAGCTTGGAAATGAAGCTAGGTGGTGATGTGCCATTTAGAATACAACAGTTTGTGGACTTCATGTCTGATTTGGACATAAGGTTTATTGCAATTCCTTCTTTCTTGATTCATTATATACATGGTTCGTCTTTTGTAATAATATCTAGAGATGCATCCTAATATGGCCGCTTCTTTATGTAATTTAAGGGGGACAACGACTACTGTGCCGGAGTTTCCATCAAAGCTTGATTTCGGACAGAAGGTATATTGCAATTCCTTCTTTTGTAATAATATCTAGAGATTCATTATATACATGGTTCGTCTTTTGTAATAATATCTAGAGATGCATCCTAACTAGTAACATGGCTGCTTCTTTATTTTTTGTTTGTTATTTTTTAATTATGTGTAGTTTCGACATCACATCATTTCTTTAATTGGGATTATTTATCAGATTATGCTTTTATTTTCTCAGTAGTAAATTGGGCTCTTTTAGTTAAGTATTGTATTCCTATTAGATTTTCTACAATCTTTTGTAACTTGTTGTGCTTTTGTGTCATAGCATTTTATATTATGGGCTTGTTTTCAATTTTTTTTCTTTGAAATAGATTTTACGAATAATGCACACATGAGCACACATTCTTGTATGGGTCCTGATTACGTCTAGCGTCTAACTTTGCCAAGTTGCATGTTTTACTAGGTAATGCTTTACGTATTTTCAGTGTAGGCTTTTGATTTCCTCTGTTCTAACATGTGTGTTATGCTTTGGTCCCAACTAACATGGTTGGTCATTTGGTGGATGTTTATGCTTGGAACCCTCGCTGCAGATTTCTTGATGGCCTCTTCCGAGAGATAGAGTGGACAGAAGATGATAACGTATGTGTATTCCCACTTTATATTTTTATCTCACTTAGTATGATCTTGAAATACCCGTTATTGATAATTGTTTGAATAAATTGTTTAGCAATTGTAACCCATTGGAAATTTCGAAGCTCGACTGTCCAAGATTGACCAGTCTTTTTCTTCAGGTACATATTTTTATCATTCTCAATTACTATAATAATTTGAAAAACTGCAAACGCTAGTTTGGCGCTGAGCTTGAACACAGCTCCGCGATCATAAATCCCTGAGTTTAATATATATTTTGCAGCTATCTTCTTTTCTGTGCTATTAAATTTATATTTATTCTCAGTTTTCAGCATAAATCCCTCACCAGCATAGCTGCAATCATATTACTTTTTTGTGTGAAATTGTGTGACTAATTGATCTGAACTGTGTAGCTAATACAAAATTATTATTATTGTTTTAATTTGTCTTATATGATGTTAAATTATTCTGCTGGGTTGATTTGTTTGACGTTCTTTTACATTGCTCATCCTTAAGTATATGATAATAATCCTGCGAGAATTTTCATGAAACTAATCTCTGTGTTGGGTCTGTGTTATTTTATTGTTATACAGTAGTAGCATGACATGATCGATATGTGATTTTAGGCCGCGTGCAACCACAACTCTGACTTAGTCCGCTACCCTTCCTAGGATCCTGACCTAGTGCTAGACCTTTTTGGAGACCCCGAACCACTTACGTGACCATTCCTGAGACCCCAACCTTATATGCCTCTTTCGAAACCCCATCCTCATATTATAGGACACTTCCTATAGCTCCAACCCAGTATTTCACCCTTCCCGCAGCACACACTTAGGTGAGTTATTTAGGTCCATAAAGAAATGGTGTGACGTTTTTACCCAAAAAAAAAAAAAAAAACACATATGTGGCATTTTGTGGTTATTTCACTTCAAGTGCTCTTTTCTTGAACTAGTATAGAACTGAACTTTGTTTAAATAATTTGGGACAGGAGGAGCTGATTGTCCTTAAATTTAAGCAAGTAAATCGTCCATTGTTCAGCCTAACCACTGCAGGACACTATATACTCAATTAAAGCCTTTGGTAAACAGTTTCTTAGAAACATGGCTTGCAAAATGGTAGTAGTGATCTTACTTTATTTGTTCATTATGTTTGCCATCATTAATAAGTCTTTACTAAATTATGTACCTGAGTGAGTTAATCAAGCAAAGAGTAAGTTACCCGACCGACATGGAACTCTTGTTTGCACAAATCTTTGGTGGCAGGTGAAGTTTCAAAGATTTCCAGTTTCCAATTTATCCATCGAATTTACCTCTTACATTTTTTGCCTGATTCACTTCATGCTTTTTAGTAAATACAGTTCAAATAAAGTAACACTCTATAAAGATGCATCAAAGAAGCGAGTTCATTTCAGCTTAATTTGCATGGGTGTGAAATGATGACCAATGCATGCTTTTCAGTTGGTGTTTGTTAGAGAATGCGGAATCTCGACTGTTGCATCATCTATTAACTCCTGGTATAAGCTGAAAATAATTTTTGGTATGTATATCCCCGGTTGTCAGTATCTTATGTTGCATTTATCAAGGTGCAGGGAGATTCCTGTTGTCAAATCAATTTTGAAGCATTTCAAGGATGCCTGCTAGGGAGGAAGCGAATCAGTCATACCTCGGGAAGGGGCTGATGTCCAGTATGATGCTGCATGCCTAGTTGTTAAATACATTTAAAGGGGCAGAAGAAACTACATGGAGATGCATCTGTAAGAATTACTGAAATAACCTGTTTTATGATGATTGGGCGCCTCGGTCTTCGTAATTTATTTCTTTTGGGAGGTTGTAGATTTCTTACTTGACAGTTGGAAAAGATGTATACCTTTGGGAAGTGCCTGAGAGTTTATCACAGAGGATTCTAAAGGAATACGAGCTACGATCATCCAAGAAGTTACAACATTTGTATCTAATTTAGAGTGGGTTCTTTTTTTTTTCTTCGCACACTTGTTTCTTCCTTCCCGATTAGTAGCAGAGAAATGTGAAAGATTTAAAATTTTAAACAGGTAGATTGCTTGTCCCAGAAGTAACATTTTTTACTACTCAATGGATGACTACTCTCCTGAGGAAACCCTCTTTCCTGAATCACACAACCTAACCGTCTGCTGCAGAACCTCAACTGTGTTGGTGGTTCTAATATTAAGAAGGTGGTTATTTCACCTGCCGCTAGATGTTTCCACTTAATATGGTTAATTTTATGAGGAAGTTGATTTCTTTTTCTAGATATACTTGAAATTGCAGCTTGTGTGCTCTGTAAGTATTATTATATACTTGAAATTGCAGCTTGAAGTTAATTTTGTGCATCATCCTTTCTACTTCATGTTTCTTCTTCACAGTTCCATTTCCATTTCCAATAGCTCCGTATTCTGATTCATAAACATTAAAAATGCATGTTTGTCTTTTTTTTTTTTTTCTTCCTGTCAATCAGGACGTGAAGAAATGAATTTTTAATCTATTCCCATATGGTTGCAGAACTTTTTTCGTAATGATAGAATACAACAGTTTGTTGACTTCATGTCTGATTTGGACAGAAGGTGTATTAAAATTCCTTCTTTCTCGATTCATTATATAGCTTTGACATGCATATTGTGCATGGTTTGTCTTTTGTAATAATTTCTAGAGATACATCCTAACTAGTAACGTGACTTCTTGTTTATGTAATTTAAGAGGGAAGGCAACTACTGTGCCGGAGTTTCCATCAAAGCTTGACTGGCTGAACACAGCTCCTCTTCAGGGTAAACTTGAGTTTAATATTTTGCTGCTATCTTCTTTTCTTGTGTTAAATTATTCTGTTGGGTGCAGGAATTTTGATTTCTTCATGAATATACTTTTCATTTTCTGGTTAATTTTATGGAGGAAGCTGATTTCTTCCTCTAGATATACTTGAATTTTTGCAGCTTGTGTACTCTGTAAGATGGAAAAGTGGGGTTTTGGTTTGTTATTCTTTAATTATGTGTAGTTTCGACACCACACCATTTCTTTAGTTCAGCTGTATTGTTATACTTGAATGTGGGATTATTTATCAGATTATGCTTTTATTTTCTCACTTGTAAATTGGGCTCTTTTAGTTAAGTATTGTAAGCTCCTATTAGATTCCCTACACTCTTTTGTAACTTGTTATGCTTTTGTGTCATAGCATTTGTTATTATGGAGTGCTTGCTTTCAATTTTTTTTCTTTGAAATAGATTTTACTAATAATGCACAAATGAGCACACATTCCTATATGGGTCCTGATTACATCTAGCGTCTAACTTTAGTTTTAGAAAAGCACTGTTATCAGTGTTGATTTAAACCAAAAACACTGTGTCTAATTTTAGTTTTAGAAAAGCCAAAAAAAAAAAAACTTTTGTGGAGTAACGTAATGTTTACAATCTGATGTGTATGTATTGGAAAGTTTAATGTTATTAACTGATTGTAATTTCAGTCTGTGTTCAGTCTATGGAAGATGATGTCTTCAGTAGAACAATGCCGCTCTTAACTGAGAGATTCAGCATAAAAAAATCCGAGGAAAAATGTTTCCACCTGAAATTCTGTGATTTCTGAGATGTTAAGAGCAAATAATTGTATATTAAGAATGGTTTGTTCTTCACCTCGCTAATTATATCCCTGTTTATTTTCCGTGGAGGCTTCATGGGTTGGAGGATTTTGTTTTAAATTTTGTAAGCTAGGACTTCATACAATCAAGAGCGCAGCAAACGGTATATTTTATTGTCTTATTGGTTGATGTAATTTATCGATTTGGTAAAGCTTCCATATGCTGAACAATTGGTTAGAAGTGAGGGTGTGTGTGCTCTTTCACTTGGTGCTTTTTAGAGAATGCAGAGTCTCGATTGTTACATCATCTATTAACTCTTGGTATAAGCTGAAAATAATTTTTGGTATTGTTATCCCCGGTTGTCAGAATCTTATGTTGCATTTATCCAGGTTTCTTAGAAACAAGGCTTGCAAAATGGTAGTGATCTTGCTTTATTATTAATTCATTAATTAGTCTTTACTAAATTATGTACCTCAGTGAGTTAATCAAGGAAAGAGTTATCTAAGTTCGATGCACATATCATATTCCTTTAATGATCCTTGTGGGAGATTTCTCAAAAAAGTTGATCTTTGGACAGCTGATGGCAGATTTGTAAGGAAATTCGTGATTTACCGCTTGCTGAGAATATTCTTATTACACATAGTATTGTTCGAAGAGAAAAGTGTTCAATCCAATGGAGAGCAGATAAGCCATCAACAATTGTCTGGTATGCAATCTAATGATTCTTGCATCTGATAGACAATTAATCAGTAGAACAAGTTAAGTCTACATGATCAATTCTTTTTCTACGGTTCCTATTTTATACACTTTTATTGTGCTGATATTGGCATATACTTCCTTGACTATATTCTTGAGTTTTTTCTCGTAGTGCTCCTGATTTTGACTTAAAAAAATTATTTTCATAGGGCGATGCGTCTACTGACTGGAGAGAATTCACTACTACTTTGGGCAGAAAGAGGTTAAGAGCTTTTCCAAAAAAATTACTTCTGCTGCATGAGAAAATTAGATATCCACTTTGTTTTATCTGCTGCATTTTTTTTCTGTTGGCTTACATATACTTCCTTTGCCAGTTCAGGGACGATGCAGATTGCAGTTCTTTATGTTGTTTATTATCTGAATTAAGGCCTGTGGAAATTGTTAAACCAACTCTGTCCTCAGTCTGAAACGGCATTGTTTTGACATATAATGCATTGTTCAGCCTAGCCACTGATATCGACACAATAAACGGCGATGACCTTGATTTTGCCGAAAGGGTATTTGCACAATATCAGGGAGTTCTCATAATGTCCTGCAAACAGGCATGGAATATCTTAGAATTTCTTTCAGATAGTCTGTACTTGATAATTATTTCTCTAGGATTAATCAACTAATGGGGAATCTTGCTCTTAAATTAAAGCAAGTAAATGGTGCTTGATGCTGCTACATTGGAAAATCTTGAGATATTTGAAAATAGAAAAAATGGAGAATCTTCTTATATTTGTTTAGAACTGTCTTGATGAACATTATAGTATTTATTTTTGTCACTGCAGGACACTATATGCTCAATTAAAGCATTGTGCTTCAACCTTTGGTAAACGTTTTCTTAGAAACTTGGCTTGCAAAATGGTAGTGATCTTGCTTTATTTATTCCTTCTGTTTGCCATCAGTAATCAGTCTTTACTAAATTATGTACCTCAGTGAGTTAGTCACAGAAAGAGTTATCTAAATTACCCGACCTACATGGAACTCTTGTTTGTACGAATCTTTCCAGGCAGGTGAAGTTCCGAAGATTTCCAATTTCTAAATTATCTATCGAAATTTTTACCTCTTGCACTTTTTGCCTGATTCTCTTCTTGCTTTTGAATAAATACAAGCAAATAAAGTAACACTCTATGAGGATGCATCAAAGAAGTGAGTTCATTTCAGCTTAATTTGTGTGGTTGTGAAATGATGACCAATGCATGCTCTTCACTTGGTGCTGTTTAGAGACTGTGGAGTCTCGACTGTTGCATCATCTATTAAATCCTGTACAAGCTGAAAATAATTTTTGGTATTTTTTATGTACCTGTAACTGTTTAGATTATATTTTGTTCGCACGTGGAATGTTCTCTACACATTATCATAGATTAGCTGTTGACTACCAGAATGATCCAAATGTGTGCCATATCTTTCTTCTTCAACTTGAATTAATATTCATATAGGTCTCTCTCTGTGAATGCATGCCAAGTTATAAAAGGAGTTGCAGGTAATTAAACCTTGAATAATTGTTATAAAAGGAGTTGCGGGTAATCTTCCTTTACAAATTGTTGCCTGGAGTTACGGAGTTAATGTCCTCGATTAGCAGGTAATTAAACCTCGAATAATTGTCATACAATTGGGATGTGAAGATCCTCTCTTCTTGATTAACTCAATTAAGCTTATCTCTTTTTAGCTTGAGTGTGACTCAATTACAAACTTGTCAAACTCAAGCTCGACTTGATTAGTCCTATATTTACACAACTAAATAACTATATTTACACAACTAAATAAATTAAAATACCCTAAATTTGACAATAATTATTAAGTGTCAAGTTCAAGTTTAATTTCTCCCAAGTCGATTCCAAGTGGCCTCACGAGTTAGCTATTGGAATCATTTCAGGACATCCAGATTCAGTATCCTTGATAATTGAGAAAAAAAAGGCTGCAGCCATGTCTGAGGAGTTTGAAGCAAATTACAGCACTAAAAGTTGGGAAGACAAGGTATCCTTGATAATCGAGAAAATGAAGTTGATCGTAGAGCCAACGACGTTATGAAAAAACGCTGATTGGGAGGCAACCCAGTGTTCTTATGTTATTTTATTTCCCTTTTGTTCTTGTTTTTATTTTATTTTTCATTAATAAATGTTTCACTCTTTGTTGTCTCTCCAGGTTTATATTATTTTTTATGACAGGCTGAGTTATTTTTTTTAGGAAGGTTTATGGCCACCACATCACGAGGATTCTACGATTTTTGAGGGCTCCACACCTGCCACTTACTTAGACTTTGGTAACTCCGTTCCACTCTATATTTTTTCAAAAAAAATTACTTATGCTGCATCTGAGAAAATTAGATATCCACTTTATTTTATCTGCTGCATTTTTTTTCTGTTGGCTTACGTATACTTCCTTTGACCAGTTCAGGGACGATGCAGATTGCAGTTCTTTATGCTGTTTATTATCTGAATTTAAGGCCTGTGGAAATTGTTAAACCAGCTCTGTCCTCAGTCTGTAACGGCATTGTTTCGACATATAATGCATTGTTCAGCCTAGCCACTGATATCGACACAATAAACGGCGATGACCTTGATTTTGCCGAAAGGGTATTTGCACAAGAATATCAGGGAGTTCTCATAATGTCCTGCAAACAGGCAAGGAATATCTTAGAATTTCTTTCAGATAATCTGTACTTGATAATTATTTCTCTAGGGTTAATCAACTAATGGGGAATCTTGCTCTTAAATAAAAGCAAGTAAATGGTTCTTGATGCTGCTACATTGGAAAATCTTGAGATATTTGAAAATAGAAAAAACGAAGAATCTTCTTATATTTGTTTAGAACTTTCTTGATGAACATTATAGTATTTATTTTTTTCACTGCAGGACACTATATGCTCAATTAAAGCATTGTGCTTCAGCCTTTGGTAAACAGTTTCTTAGAAACTTGGCTTGCAAAATGGTAGTGATCTTGCTTTATTTATTCCTTCTATTTGCCATCATTAATCAGTCTTAACTAAATTATGTACCTCAGTGAGTTATCCATCGAATTTACCTCTTACACGTTTTGCCTGATTCTCTTTATGCTTTTTAGTAAAACAGTGCAAATAAAGTAACACTCTATGAGGATGCATCAAAGAAGCGAGTTCATTTCAGCTTAATTTGCGTGGGTGTGATCGAAATGATGACCAATGCATGCTCTTCACTTGGTGCTGTTTAGAGACTGCGGAGCGACTGTTACCATCATCTATTAAATCCTGTATAAGTTGAAAATAATTTTTGGTATTATTATCCCCGGTTGTCTGTATCTTATGTTGCATTTATCCAGGTGCAGGGATTTCTGATGTAAAATATTTTTGAAGAATTTCAATGATGCCTGCCTTTGATTGGGAGGGCGGAAGCAAATCAGTTATTCCTCGGGAAGGGGCTGATGTCCAGTATGATGCTGCATGCCATGTTGTTAAAGACATTTAAAGGAGCAGAAGAAACTACTTGTTGATGCATCTGTAAGAATTACTAAAATAGCCTGTTTTATGACGATTGAGCGCCTCGCTCTTCATAATTTATTTATTTTGGGATGTTGTAGATTTCTTATGTGACAATTGGAAAAGATGTACACCTTTTGGAAGTGCTCGAAAGTTTATCACAAAGGATTCCAAAGGAATACGAGCTACGATTGTCCAAGAAGTTATTTCTCACTTGTATCTAATTTATAGTGGGTTTTCTTTTCTTTCTTTTTTTTGTTCCTCTGTGCAGTTATTTCTTCCCTCCCGATTAGTAAGAAAGAAACGTGAAAGATTTACAATTTTAAACAGGTAGATTGCAAGAAGTAGACCTTACTGAATGTGAATCCTTAACAAATTCCATTTGTGAAGTTATAATTGTGCTCTTGTTAAATGGAGCCAATCACATCTCATATTATTACATTTAACCTATTTACAAGTTTTACATACTTGGTTTTTCGTATAATCATATCAGATTGTATCTTTACACTTTCTTAGAGTAACAACTAGTACGTCATTAGTTTGACAACTGGGAGTTTCCAAAGTACGTCTTTAGTTAGTCTTTCACTTGGTAAGGACCTTGAGTGTATGTCTCATTGGATGGTTGTGATCATCTTTAGAAAGCATCATTTTCACCTGTAAGTCATTGTCTTATTTCTTCTATTTATTTGATGGCTGCCCTTAAAAAATTTATTCTCGATTTTCCTTGAAACAAACTTATGAATAAGTTATTATCGTTAGTTACACATTTATTTCACTCTTTTTATTTGTATATTGCTTAACATCAATTTTCATTTATTTCATAAATCTGCAGGTGGGTCTCAGGTCATTGAATATGGGCATAAGTCTGTAGGACTATGCTCTATTAAACCATTATGCTTCAGCCTTTGGCAACAGTTGCTTAGAACATGGCTTGCAAGACCTTTGTATCACGTTGAATCAATTAAGGGACGCCAGGATGCTATTGCAGAATTGAGGGTATATTTGACTCTAAAAATCTCTTCCTTTCGGGAGTAACCTTCTCCTTTGCCATGTTCTACCTAAATTAATATGCAGATCTTGAATGAAAAGAAGTTAAATTTCTTAGTGGTGGTTGATTCTAATAATCTACAGTGAAGCTAGTGGCAGGAATGAAAATAAAGTAACACTCTATGAGGATGCATCAAATCATAGAAGCGGCTCCAAGAGTTCATTTCAGCTTTGTGTGGGTGTGAAATAATGATGACCAATAAATGCTCTTCAATTGGTGCTGTTTTAGAGAATGCAGAGTCTCGACTGTTACATCATCTATTAACTACGCTGAAACAATTTTTTTTGTGTTATTATCCCCGGTTGTCAGTATCTTATGTTGCATTTATCCAGGTGCGGGGTTTCTTCCGCTACTGGACTCCTGAGATTAAAACACTAGCTATTGACCAGATATATCACAGATAGGAGCGGATGTACCTGCAGAGAGTATTACTTTGTCTGCTATTGATTGACCAGATATTTGTTTGAATGGGCGCTAAAAAGATCAAATTATGGCTGGACAAAGCACGTTTCTACAAAGCTTTTGGAAACTGCATCTATGCCGGTAATATGATTACAACTTAATTTTACAACTTAATTTCTTTGCTCGTGAGCATTTGCTTTATCAAATTAATATATTAAAGAAATAAATGTTTAAAGTCCTAAATAGATTGTCCAACTTATTCTGCAGTAACTAATTGAAAAATCATAGTCTTGTTTTTTTTTTTTATCCTTATTCTGATATAACATCTGAACCTAGGGCACTATGTGTCAGATGAGAACTATTTATTAAGAGAGCCAATTAGTAGTTCCATGTCTTTTGTCTGCTTTGCATCTAATAACCTTTGTGAACGATCTATTTACTCTTATGTAACTTTTGTCTGCTTTTGCCATTGCATCGGTGCTTGAACATTTTGTTCGCACATGGAATGTTCACTACACATTATCATAGATTAACTACCAGAATTATCCAAAGGTATGCCAAATCTTTCTTCTTTTTTAAATGAAAGCAAAATAAATGAGATGTTGTGCATATGGATAGAAGATATATATTTTTTTTTAATTCGTAATGAAACTATTCTGACCATGAATAAAGTATACCAACTGCTTTTAAGGAGAAGGTTATACAATAATTTATGGATGTGAGATTGGGATTGATTGTCCTGATCTGGAATCACTATGCAGGACCAAGCTTTGAGTAATAAAAGTCAGTTTCAGACAACCTAATATTCTCAATTTAGGTCATATGAGCTTCATTTTCATGTTTCTTAAAATGCTTGTTCTGGTTTTTATAGGCAGAAAGACTATGGGCTAGGCTTTGACCCATCATATTATGCATTGCACTGAAGATGCACTCAAGGACTAAAAAATTGTCATTTCAAGTGAGAGGTAACTCTATTTAAAAAAATCTTCCATTCAACATTCTACAGAGCATTCAGAATGAGAACAAGATTTTGAAGAAATCACTTAAGGTGAACCTTGCAGTCTATAAATTAAGTTGCCCATCAATTTCGTTTGGTTGATTCTACCCATGTGTTATTCACATAAAGTAGCATAGAGGAGTGACTACTGAAAACGAATTTGAGAAGAAGTTCCATGCTTCTGGTACTGGTACAAACTTTATCAATATATCTATGTCCAGCATTACATCTTTATCAGTATAATTTGTTTTATACATGTTATTATTTTCCTATAGGTCCAACTAATCATATAATTTTGAAATTTAGTGGTTTGGTGAAGGAGAGAAATGTGTGAAAGCAGTCTTCTCTTTGGCCAGAAAAATAACCCCTAGCGTTTTTTTCGTTGACGAGGTTTGCATAGTCTTCTGCTATAATTTTTCATGTTTCTTACCATTCTGTGGTCCTCACTTATTCTTATATCTTTGTGGATTTGGGTTGACAGTATTTTAGGGAGACAGGAAAATCCTGGAGAACATGAAGCAATGTGCGAAATGAAAAATTAATACATGGTGAATTGGGATGGTTTACGTACAAAGGATGAAGAATGCGTATTGGTACTTGCAGCCACCAATAGACCTTTTGATCGTGACGAGGCTGTAATCAGGAGGCTTCCTCAAATGTTTTCCTATTAACCACCTTAATACTTGTTCAAACTAAAATGGAGAAAGTGTTTGATTATATTCGTAAAATGGTGCAGGTTGATGGTCAACTTACCAGATGCTCAGAATAGGGAGAGAATTTTGAGGGTGATATTAGCCAAGAAAGAAATGACTCCAAAGTTGATCATGACTGAGAAGGGTACTCAGGAAGTGATTTAAAGGTTTGTTCACTACATTTTCTGCCCTGCTTCTTATTCGACTATTTTCTTCTTTTTTTGGTTTTCCTACTGAATCTGCATGTGAGACTGCTGCCCACTGCACTATAAGAGAAATTCTGGAGAAGGAGAAGAAGGTACTTTATCCGTCATCTAATCTTTCAATTGTTTCTTGCTGATTTTGCATTATTTATTAGCTGTTTCTGTCAGAACACTTAGGCAGTATTTTGAACAGCTTCAGCTTTGTAAACATTCATACCTAAATTTCATTAAATTTTGAGGTATTGCTAATTTATCTTCTAATTTGAAAATTTCAGGTTATGATTCACATAGAGAAAAACTGTTTTGGTTACAGTAGATGCTTGAAGTAAGAGAGTGCATAAAGCATCACATGGATTGGGCAGCCTGAAAAGCATCATCATGTAGCATGTGAATGGATAGACCAGGTGTGTCCATTGTTCAGCCTAGTCACTGATATTGACACAATAAACGGCGATGACCTTGATTTTGCCGAAAGGGTATTTGCACAAGAATATCAGGGAGTTCTCATAATGTCCTGCAAACAGGCCAGGAATATCTTAGAATTTATTTCAGATAATCTGTACTTGATAATTATTTCTCTTGGATTAATCAACTAATGGGGAATCTTGTTTTAAATTAAAGCAAGTAAATGGTTCTTGATGCTGCTACATTGGAAAATCTTGAGATATTTGAAAATGGAAAAAATGGAAAATCTTCTTTTACTGTATTTGTTTAGAACTGTTTTGATTAACATTATAGTATTTAGTTTTGTCACTGTAGGACACGAGTTAGCTCAACTCAGTTGCATCCAATATGCTAATTTCACACTCAGTTGCATCCAATATGCTAATTTCACTGGGATGTTTTTCCTTCTTTTTTCTCGGAAATATTGGCATCATTTCATTTCAGGACATCCAGATTCAGTATTACCAAAGGCTGCAGCCATGTCTGAGTTTGAAGCAAATTACAGCACTAAAAGTTGGGAAGACAAGGTCCTTGATAATCGAGAAAATGAAGTTGATCGTCGAGCCAACGACGTTAAGAAAAAGCGTTGATTGGGAGGCAACCCAATGTTTTTATGTTATTTTATTTCCCTTTTGTTCTTGTTTTTATTTTATTTTTCATTAATAAATGTTTCACTCTTTGTTGTCTCTCCAGGGTTTTTTTTTTTATTTATTTATGACAAGCTGTGCTAATTTTCTGGGAAGGTTTATGGCCACCACATCACGAGGATTCTATGATTTTTGAGGGCTCAACATCCGCCACTTACTTAGACTTTGGTAACCCCGTTCCACTCTATTGTTCTTTGTCTAGGGTGTTATGCTTTGTTTGTGTATATCTTGCTTTTGTGTTAGGTACTAGCACCTATCTTGTTCTTCATGTATGTTGATGTTGTGCATGCTTTACTGCTTGAAACTTGACGACTTTAGTATTTGCATATGAGTTTAGTGGCTATATTTTTCTTTTTGTTAAATATGCTGTGGTCTTGGGTAGTTTGTTCTAATTGGCAATTGGATTGATATTCATGCTTGAGTGGTGGAGTCGAGTTAATTAATGGTTATTTTGGTTTTGAAAGTAGTCCTAGATTCCTTGTGTTTTGGTATATTTGTTTTGATTCTCTTGAGAAGGAAAATCTGAGTTGGTGGACGAAGTCGAAAAAAATTTGAAATAATTGTGGTTGGTGGAAAAAAAAAAGGAGTTCAGTCGAAAAACAATTGAAATGAAAAAAATAACGAGGGGCTGAAACATCTACCTACTTGAGGGGGCTCACGTGTTCAAATGAAAAATAAAAAACACGAGAAGAGCTAAAACCCGAAAAGTAGAGAGGAGCTGCAGACCTCGTTTGAAAGTTGAGGATGAAGGTGGAAATCAAAAAGGAGTTGAGTCGAAAAAAAATGAAATGAAAAAAATAACGAGGGGCTGAAACAGCTACCTACTTGAGGGGGCTCATGTGTTCAAATGAAAAATCAATAACACGAAAAGAGCTAAAACCTGAAAAGTAGAGAGGAGCTGCAGACCTCGTTTGAAAGTTGAAGGAGACGGACACCACTCAGATTTGTACTTTGATAGAGAATTGAATCGAATAAACCAACATCAGGTTTTTAGAGAGCTATTGATTTACTTGGAATAACCGTTAATTGATAAAGTTCCATGCTTAGTCGTGAATTGAAGATCTTAGTTGTACAAGAGGGACAAGTCACTTTTGATTATGGCTCAAAAAGGAAATTCAAGTGCTAAAGTCATATGAAAGTATTCTTGTTAGTCTTGTTTTAAACATTCGAGTAGCTGGTGTTAGTTGTGTTGTTGATGTGGTTCTATTCTCTCTTTGATTGTAATTGTTGCTTGAGGACAAACAATAGTTCAAGTGTGGGGGGATTTGATGAGTTGGGATTTCACAAGATTTTTGTGCTTTAAATTGTCATTTTCGTGCATTTTATAGGTGGGGGCCTTGCCCGCCGGCATGACTTCTGTAGATTAATTCGGAGCTTTTTGAGAGTGCATGAGACAAGTCGTGTATGAGAAGATGTTGAATAGGAACCAAACGAGTCGATAGCAGAAAAATGTCCCCAACATTAGGAAGTTCAATATTAAAAGCACATATCATAATTCCATGGAGAATTAATTATGGGATAAAGCAGCAGCCCTGTGAAGATTGAAAGCAGCCTGCTTGAGCTCTCTTGGGAGCATGTGAAAATAATTGTTTTGTTTGTTTGATTCTCTCAAACTATGAATTCTTTGTTTATTTTCGTTGATCAATTACTTCAGATCATGTGAAACTTTAGTTTAGTTATATTGTTTTAATTAAGTAATTCATGATTTATTTCGATTCATGTCTCGATTTTGTTATTATTTTGGTTCATGTTAAGCATGTTTTGATTAATAAATTTATTAGGACTTGTCATTTGTCCGTCTCATTGCATTTACATGATTTTAAGAATACTTCTAGTGAAGTGGAGCATGGTATGTCTAAACTTGAGAATGACATGCTGAAAATGAGTTTAATGATATGTCTATAATCTTGAAAATGTGAATGATGATAATTTGCAAGGTGGAGTTATATATTTCTTGGAGCGCTGTTTTCCTTAACTCATTCTCAACTTGTCCATCTCTACAACTTCAAAAACCATCCACGATTTCTACAACTTCCCCAAACCTCTGCTATTTATCAAGTAGAATTTGTTTCGAAATCATAAAATTAAGTTCTGGATCAATGAAGTAATTGTAAATTAAATGAATAGTTTATCTGTATTTGTGTGTATCTTGTTGGATTATAAATGGCTCCAAAGAGAGCATAATTGGAATTTTTAAATAATTACTACTTCCATTTCATATTTTTGTCTCTTATCTCTTGTTTTAAAATGTTTAGTTTGTACTCCCCATGTTCCCTACCTAATAACTCATTTATGATAAAATCATATTGTTTGCTCTTATAATTGTTTATTAAGTGCCAAAAGATCTCCGGAACCTGCATACCTAAATAGTTAGTTATTTTATTCCATTGTGCCGTCATTATTTTAATGTACAACTATGAGAATATTAGTTAACAAATATTACACCCTCCATATCAGAATTATTTTTATCACACACAAATTAAGAAAAAATATTTTAATAATGTATAAGGTTACATATAAAATTAAGGTATTTTTTGTGATTTAGGGAGGTATAAAATAAAATATAAATAAAAAAAGTAATAATTTTAAAAATAAAATAATATTATAAAAATATTAATTTTATGTGTTATTTTTATATTAAAAATGTGCTGCAAATAATTTTGAAACACATGAATAAAAAATTATGCATAGAATTGCATAACAAAAAGAGTACATAATTAAGTCAAATTAATTGTCAAGGAGCGGCGCAGTGCCAGTGTAGTGTTTATTTTATAATTTATAATACAAGTATACAACCTATAAAAATTACCATAAACTTTAGACATGGAGATTTAGAAAATGATAGAATAAGTAGATATATTAGCGGTGATGTGATTAAAAGAGAAAAATATAATAAAATGTGATAGAGATAATTTGTCAAAAAAAAAAGAGTAACCTTTATTGACACAAATGAAAAAGGAAAGTTTGATAGCTTTGACGAAGAAAGTATTACGCAATATTGTGTATAATTGAAGCAATATTACAAAAAAAAAAAAAAACAATTCAGCGTATTTGTATATATTGTGGTATTCCCTCCGTCCGCCTATAAATTATCCATTACTTTTTAACAAATAAATTAAAAAAGTGATTAAATAATATATAATACAAGTGATGTGATTGGGAAAAAGATAGTAAGAGATAAAAAAAAAAAAACTTTAAATATAAAGTGAATTGTAATAATAAATAAATTAAAAAATATTTGTTAAAAAATGATTTGAGAAGTTTATAGGTTGGGTTTTTCTTACTGTAGTCAAAATAAACTGACTACCGTAGTCAATATGTCAAATTGCGCCACGTGGCGTTGTATGAATTTGCTACATGTTATACAGATTTAAATTAATTAAATTATTTTTTAAATTTTGTTTTGTTATTTACTATATTACCCTTCTTTAATATAAATAAAAAAATATATTTATAAAAAATTACTATCCTACCCTTTTAATACAAATTTCATTAATTATTATTTTAAAATTAAATACATATCTTTCACTACAAAATATTGCCCAAAAGGCAACGGCAATTGGCAACGGCAGGCGGGCCGATGCGAAAAGGGGACGACATTTAATGGCCGATGCAAAATGGCATCGGCTGTGGGCCCCGATGCGAAAAGGGGACGGCATTTAATGGCCGATGCAAAATGGCATCGGCAATGGGCCCCGATGCCATTTGGTAACGGCCCCCCGATGCAAAATGGCATCGGCAGTGGGCCCGTTGCCTTCCCCGTCGCCCTAAATGAATATAAATTGGTCAACCCCCTCTCTTCCAGAATGTAACAGCCGGGCGCACCCCCCCCCCCCACACCTCCATTATTGAAGCTTCGAGTTTTACTCAAAAATCACCTTCGTTTGCGGATCGAATTCGGTTTTTGGCCATTTGTGTTCTACACTTCGACGGGAGCATTTCTACGGTAATTTTTTTCGTTTTCATTGGTTAATTAATTTGAAGTTATATGTTTATATATAGTTTTAGTATATATATGCATATATGTTGTATGTATATATAAAATTGTTAGAAGAATTGTTAATTTTTATGCATGCATGTGTTAATTGTTAGAATTTATAAATTATTAATTAATTATATTGTGTTAGGCATGTATTTAATTATATGTATGTTTTAATAATTAAGTTATATGAATTTATTTGTTAATTAGGGTGTTAGAATTATATTTGTGTTATATGTCTATATATATATATGAATTTATTTGTTAATTAGGGTGTTAGAATAATTATTAGAATATATTTAGAATTATATTAATTAATTTTAATAGAGTTGGAGGAATGAGACGTTAGTTTGTTTGTGTGTTGTAGACGTCGATTGACAATGTTATCTACATGTTAATTCTTTAATTATATTCCTTATTTATATTTTAGTGTTAATCGTTAGAGTGATGTTCATATATAATGTTTTTTAATTGTTACAATGTTCATTTTGACAGATGAGTGGTCGTAGACATGGTTCTTCTGGACATGACTCTGGTCAGGGTTCTTCTGGACATGGGCGAGGTAGAGGTAGAGGTAGAGGAGAGCCGGTGGATAAGACACCGACTGTGACCATACCACAGGGTTTTTATATGCCCGATATGACTGGGATACTACAGTTGCCCCAGATGCCCGGAATGAACCCTAATTCCTATTACACTCAGGTGCCTCAGGTGCCTCATATGGTTCCACATGCACAGGAACAATCCCCTCCACCGATACATTCACCAGTTGGACCTCCGTCTATCGGGACACAGTCCAGCATGTCGACTGATGCACCCGATAGTCGCATTCTCTTGTTTATCTACCTTGATACGTAAGTATATTATATTTAAATTTCATTAGACGTATGTATAACATGTTTATTAATAATCTTTTTATTATTATAAAATACGTGTAACAGGTTGATGCCTTCAAATTTGATTTCGAGGACGATCAGATCGATTATGTACAGGAATATGGAGCTTGGTGCACACGCCTGGGCCAAGGTATCACCCGACACGATACAGCGGTGGTGGGATACATTCCAGGTATAAAATAACTTTACATTAACATTTTGTTATTTTGTTATATTAATTCATTAATTAATTTTTTTTTTTTGCAGACCGAGGTCAGGTGGGACCCTGAAGTCACATCTTCTGCAGAGGTGTACAGACTCTTTCTTCAAAGAACAGCAACTCGGTACACTAACATGTTATCAAGAGTCAAGAAAGCGTGGGTGAAGGATAAGAAGAGGCCGAGGTGGGATGTGAATGTTTGGAACGACTTAGTTCGTCACTGGAACAATCCTGAAACAATTAAGAAGAGCGAGCAGGCTCGTAAGAACCGCTTATCCGAGCCTGGAGGTCTGGGTACTGGCCATGGTACTCATAAAGGCGGAGCTCGTGGAGCAGTAGAGGTCGCACGGCGCATTGTAAGTATTTGTGGTCAATTATATATAATTAATTTTAGTTAATTATTTAGTTTATTTATACGTATATGTCTTCGATTCAAAATACAGGAGGAGAGGATGGGACGCCCTGCATACGACTGGGAGATAGTTGAATATTACCACCGTTACGAAAACGACACATACAGTTATGGTTATATGGGTGATATACTTGTAAGTGTGTACATATATATATATATACATTACATTATATAACAAATATATATTTAATTGTACTTGAAAATGTATTAACCCACTTTTAAATGTGTACGTATAGGACCAGATACAGGAGGAGTTGACCAATAATACTACAGGAGATCCGTTAGATGACCCTAGTTCAGAGGATGGTTCCCAGGGCCCACCTATACCCGACATGTCTGAAATGTACTTGAAGAAGGTCGGCAGGGCTCATGGACGTGTTAGGGGTCTTGGACAAGTAGGCAAGAACAGACGGGTCTCCTCCGGTCCTGGCGAGACGTCAAGTGGTACGGCTTATGGACGATTCACCCAGGACGACATTAATCGTGCTATTGCTGAAGAACAGAGAGTCAATGAGGACAGAGAGCAGCGCTTAGTCCTACAAATGCAGCAGCAAGGGGAGCGCTTACGCAAGCATTTTGAGGAGAAGTTGGCAGCGATGATGGGACAGATGGGTGGGATGGGACAGATGGGTGGGATGGGTCAGATGGGTGGGATGGATGGGATGGGTCAGATGGGTAGGGCACCGAGGCCGTCGGGGGCGTCGCACAACGTTCATGATCGTAGCCACGTTGAGGATCGGGATGATACTGAGGATGATGGTGGTGATGATGAGGAGTGATACATTTTTATATTACTTTGTTAGGTGTGATGTTATTATATTACATTGACGTTGAGGATTAATTTTTATTTTAATGTTGTGTGTGATGTTATTTTAATTGACGTGAGCATACTAATTATGATTATAATTAATGTTGTTTGTGATGTTATATATAATTTTAATTGAAAATGAACTAGAGAATAATTTTATAATAGATGAAAATATTTTTAATTAAATGGATAAGTGAATTCATATTTTTAAATGAATAAGTGAAAATAATTATATATATATTTAATGTTGTGAATTGAAAATTAGAATGAATTTAAATGATGTGATTATAATAAATTTAAATGTATAAGTGAAAATAATTATATTCAATGTTGTATGTAATTATAATGTTGTGAAATTAAAAATTAGAATGAATTTAAATGTTGTAAATTGAGGATTAGAATAAATTTAAATAGTGTGAATTGATACCGTAAATAAATTATTTAATTTGTAAAACATAATTTAGAAATAATTATGATATGCTTTGATAAATAATTTAATAAGCAACAATTAAAGTTAGAATGGATTGAATTAATTAAAGAATTAAAAACTCAAATTAAATTGAATATATATTAATTGCATTCACAACATGTCGACTAAAAGCTCCTAGCCTAAACGGTACACAGGGGGCGCTCAAAAGCCTTCGAGACCGCGAGGTCCCGAGTTCGAACCCCACAATTCGCGAAAATTGCCAGATTTCCCAAAAATGGGGTGGCCCAGCGGTGGGGGTGGGTGTTGGTGGCCTCGATACCTGGGTTCGAAACCCAGATTCGTCTTTTTTAAATTTTAATAAAAAGGCAACGGCAAAAAGGGGACGGCAATGGGCCCGATGCGAAATGGCATCGGCAGTGGGCCCCGATGCCATTTGGTAACGGCGGTGGCCCCGATGCAAAATGGCATCGGCAGTGGGCCCCGATGCCATTTGGTAACGGCCATCTGCCGATGCCAAAAGGCAACGGTTTTCCCCAAATCCGATGCCATTTAAATAGCATCGAGCATATTGGCATCGGCACACTGCCGTCCCCTTTGCCGTTGCCTTCATCATTGGGGACGGCAGATCCGATGCCTTCCCCGTCCCCATTTCCCAGTTATTTTGTAGTGTTTCCAATAAAAATAAATTAAATAATAATACATTATTCAAATTGAAAATAGAAATAATAATTGAAATTAGGGTTCTTTTCATATTCCCCCAATTCCATAGTGTGCGTGCAGATTCTCTCCGGTCTTTAGGACTATTAAATGGGTCGGGCCAGTCCAGTACCAGCCCACCGGACCAAACGTTTTTTTCAAGCTGAAAAATTATATTTAATAAAAAAAGTCGATCGGCCCACCAAGTTACTTGGGCCGGGCCAAATCATACTCGATTATTTTTCGAGCACTATAATTACAGTCCTGCCCATTAGTCGGGTGAGTCAGGCCATCGAGCTGGGCCCATTTGCCATTCGCACGATTTTCTGCTTCAGTGCTGCTACGAGCAACAACTAATTGCTTTTTGGAACACCAAGCCAACAAATTGGGACCAAGAGAGACACAGTACCCGTTGGTACTACGTCGATCATCTAGAGAGGACGCAAAATCTGCATCTGCAAAACCCTGCAATTGGAACTTAGAAACAAGAATAAATGAAATGCCTTGCTGAGTGGTGCCTTTGAGATACCGAAGTACTCGTTATAGGCCTGCCAATGGCGTATAGTAGGAGCTTGAAGAAATTGGCTTAGTTTATTTACACTAAACACAATTTCTGGGCGGGTTAGGAGGAGGTACTACAAGGCACCAACAGTGCTTTTATATAGTGTGGGATTTTCAAAAGGAGCACTATCAAGGGTATAGAGTTTTAAACTTGGACATGGGGGAGTAGGACATGGTTTACAATCTAGCAAGTGGGCTTTACCAAGAAGATCTCGGATATATTTTGACTGTGTGAGAGTTATGGAAGAAGTGGTGACCTTGGCCTCAAGACCAAGAAAATAGTTGAGCTCACCCAAGTGTTTTAGAGAGAAGTGTTTGTGTAGATCAGAAATGATGGTATTAACAATCAAGGGATCATCACCCGTGACTAATATGTCATCCACATATACAAGAAGAACGAACATTTTATTGTTCTTAAACATGTGAAATAAGCAGTGAACGGACAGTGAGTGAGTGAACCCATATGCAACCAAATACCCATGAAGTTTATCATACCACGCCTTTAGAGCTTGTTTTAAGCCATATAAGGATTTTTTGAGGCGACACACATGATTGGGTTTTGATATATCCTCAAAGCCTTGAGGTTGATGAATACACACAGCCTCTTTAAGATCCCCATTAAGAAATACATTGTTTATATCAATTTGTTGTATCCTCCAACCCCGAGTGACGACTAATGTAAGAATTATTCGAAGAGTAACCGGTTTTAAGACCAGGCTAAATGTGTTAAAATAGTCAACCCCGACCGTTTGTGGAAAACCACGAGCAACTAGTCGAGCTTTGAATCGATCAACAGAACCGTCCGAGCGATATTTTACACGAAAAATCCATTTAGTCGAGATTAAGTTCATATCAGATGTTAGAGGGACAAGTTCCCAAGTATTATTATTAATGAGAGCCATATACTCATCATGCATGGCAACCTTCTATTTGGGAGAAATAAGAGCCTCAGACGCAGAGTCGGGTTCATCAATCTTCGATTTTTTAGTGAGAAGAACACGAGATTTGACAATGCCCGACTTTAAGCGTATTTGCATGGGATAAGTAGATGTAGAGGAATAATGTATAGGAGGAAGAACAACTTCCAGAAGTGGAGAGTTTACCTAAGATGGAGAGATTACCTGTGATGGAGAAGGCAATTGATTCTGGCGGTCAGATGATGGATTGGAGGGAGGGGGTGGTTGGTGATTTATATTGAGTAGGGGAGGTGGTGAAATATTGCACGTGTGCTGGGGAGGATTGTTTGACAAGGGAGTAGGTGAATTGTGAGATATAGGAGTGGAGTTATGCTGCTGTGGGATTGGAAGAATTGGTAATGATGAGGAGATGATAGAAGATGTGCTTGATGTAGGGGAGAATAATGAAGAGTATGGAAAATATCTTTCATTAAAATCCACAGCAATAACAGTGTAGATTCGACCAGAGGGGTCAAGGCACTTGTAGCCCTTGTGCAATGGACTGTACCCAAGAAACACACATTTTGACGACCGAAATTGCATTTTAGACGTGTTATATGGACGAATAAATGGAAAACATGCACATCCAAATACACGAAGAAATGAGTAATCAGGGTGTCTTCCAAACAATTTAAAGTACGGCGACGCACCATGCAAAATGGGTGTGGGTAAGACATTGATTAAAAATACAGCAGTAGAAAATGTATCCCACCAAAAATCCATTGGAATGGAAGCTTGAGCTAGTAGAGACAGACCCATCTCTACTATGTGCTGATGTTTTCTCTCTATTAGTCCATTCTGTTGGTGAACATGTGGGCAAGAGAATTTGCATTTAACCCCAAGAGTACCAAAGAAAGATTTTAGAGCACTAAATTCCCCACCATTATCATTATAAACAACCTTGATTGACCTATTAAACTGCATTTCAACTAGAGCAAAGAAATTCTTAACAACAAGAGCAACATCAGATTTAAGACGAAGTGGAAAAATCCATGTATAACATGTAAATTCATCCAAAATGGCCAAGTAATAACGAAATCCTTCACTAGAAATACAACTTGTTGGACCCCAAACATCCATGTGAATAGAATCAAAACAAGAAGTAGATGTACGAGTAGTAGCAGAAAATTTTATTTGATGAAATTTTCCAAGTCTACATGATTCACAAAACCAATCAAACGAAGATACACATGGAACATGGAGACCTCTAAGCACAGTAGATAAAGTCCTATTACATGGATGCCCTAATCGCCTATGCCACAAGAGGCTAGTTTGATGAGTGACATCTTTATTGTGAGCAACAGTAAGACATTCATTATTCATGAAGCAATCTTTATTTGGCCGGCTAGAAGATTTGCGTGATGAATCGCAAAAAGAGTGAATGCCAAGCTGGTAAAGGCCATTGTTAAGTTTCCCCCGAAGTAGAACTTGATGGTTGCTCAGAGCCTTAACAAGACAATGATCAGCATGAAACTCAATAAACGCAGAATTGTCACGTAAAAATTGAGAAATGCTAATAAGGTTTTTGGTTATATTTGGCACATGCAAAACATTATTTAATTTAATTGACACAGATTTAACCAAGCTAGGCAATGAAGCATAACCAATATTATGAATAACAGTAGAAGTGCCATTCCCAACTATAAGAGAAGACTTACCCGTGTATGGAGAGTGAACATGCAGATCGTTAGGGCCGAGGTTACATGGTGTGTGGCTCCACTATCCACATACAGGCGACTTGAATATGAAGCAGAGGCATTAGAATTATGTGAGGGAATAGAGAGGGAGACGTACCATTTGGCACAGCAGAGTAAGCAAGAGGAGCTTGCACAAAGTGTGCTTGAGCTTGAGTAGGAGGTACATAAGGCGGAGGAGCTTGATTAGCAGGTTCCAGTCCATGAAAATTTGTATCAAAACGCTTGAAGCATTTAGATGTTGTATGATTTGTTTTGCCACATATTTGACAAATGAGACGAGGCTTTGAAAATGTTCAACCTCTTCCTCTGGCACGGCCAGCACCTGTAGATCGTGAATTATCGCGAATTACCAGATTAGCGGTGGGAGGAGCCGGAGGCATGATTCGAGTTTCAGAGGCATTCTGAAGGAGGCGAGATTCATAAGTTTATAGCACCGACTGAACTTCAAAAAGAGTGAGATTCTGGGCGAGATGTCAAATTAATAACTACCGCATCAAAATCATAGCCTAGGCCAGAGAGAAGATGCATCACCAAATCGCCACATATGCTTTTGGTAAAAATGCCACACCATTTCTTTCTGGACTCAAATAACTCTCCTAAGTGGGTGTCGCGGGAAGGGTCAAATACTAGGTTTGAGGTACAGGAAGTATTGTGTAAGATGACAGGGTTTCGGAAAAAGTCGAATATAAGGTTGGGGGCTCAGGAATGGTCGCGTACTAGGTCAGGGTGTCCGAAAAGGTCTAGCACTAGGTCAGGATCCTAGGAAGGGTAGCAGGCTAAGTCGGAGGTAACTTTAGGTTGCATTCGGTTATTTGGGTCCAAATAAACGGGTGGCATTTAAATAAAAAAAATAGCATAGTTAAAAAATTTAAAAGGGAAGTGTTATATATGATTGCACTGTAAAAAGAAATCTAAGGTGGTCATAGTAGTGAATTCTCTCTAGTCGGTAGACACATCAGCCCTCTGAAAACAAAATAGTCAAAATCAGGAGCACAACGAGAAAAAACTCAAGAATATAGTCAAGGAAGTATATGACAATCAGCACAATAAAAGTGTATAAAAAAAAGCACGGTAGTCAAAGAATTGATCATGTAGACTTTAACTTATTCTACTGAGTAACTGTCTATCAGATGCAGGAATCATTAGACTGCATACCAGACAATTGTTGATGGCTTATCTGCTCTCCATTGGATTGAATGCTTTCCTCTTTGAACACTACTGTGTGTAATGGGAATATTCGGTAAGTTACAAAATCAGTCATCAGTTGTCCAAAGATCAACTTTTTTGAGAAATCTCCATCTGGAAAATCGAGATTAAAATTTTCAAGGGCAGCCATCAATCAAATAAATAGAAGAAATAAGAGGTGGAAATGATCACAACCATCGAATGAGACATAATACTCAAGATAAGGGCATTTGGGCTCCCGTTGACGTACTTCTTACAAGCAAGCAATCTCGATGTGGCGAAATGTACGTTTTGTCTTATTGACACCAAAAAATCCCTTATTAACTTTCATATCAAATGTTTACAACTTAATTTACGATATCGAAACAGATAAAATCGACTTGATCGATAGTACATACCTCGTAAAGGGGTTTAGGAAATTATTTGTAGAAATCGTGGATGGTTTGGGAAGGTCCATCAATGGCATTGAGTGTAGGCCGGGAAAGTGGGCGGAGATCATGAGAACGGATTTGGGCTTCTCACTCTCTGGTTGAAGGACTTGAGGAAGTGAATTGTCGACCGATGACCCACCCGTCGACGCAGTATACCTTAAAACCCCCATTGGAATTGGAGAAGACAATTATGACCGTTGGAAACTTGGAATGGTATTATACATTATGTATAGGAGCTGGTGTTAAGAGATTCAGAAAGATCAGTTTAGTGACCACACTAGAATGTGTTTTTGAAAATCAAAAATGGATTTTCAGAGGCAGTGGTCTTTGAACCCCTGCTCTGATATTTCAAGAGTTCATCCAAATACTGAAGTTGAATAGGATGATACTTGGGCCTAAGGGAACAAACCAGGAGGCTATGGACCTGAAGAAGAGGATCTGGGCACAGTATGGGATGGTGCCTCTTCCACAAGATGATCTCTGAATGGCTAAGTGTTCTTTGTTCCTTTTTGAATGCTTATATCTTCTGAACTGGATGATATTTGCTCATGGCTGCTAAGATGGATAACTGTGCTAAAACTTGTACAAGTCTACTGATATATGTATCTGCTCTAATCAAATGTTTTCTCTTTGTAATTGCTCTGATTCATGCTCTGATAAGTTTATTTGACTATCATCATGCTTGTAATGCTCAATGATTATATGAATGATAGTTGAATATTTTGTGAATCAAGTGATAACATCTCATTGTCTCAACTTGCCTGACTTAAACCTATATGCACTTAAACTGTGATTACACCAGCATGTTTCTTTCAGGAAATTTGACCTAAGTCTCATCTACTGAAGATTATATGTAATAAGTGTAGTCAAGTCACCTTTGCATAGAATGTATAGGTTTTGGCATCATCAAAAAGGGGGAAATTGTTGGGAATAAAATGAGAATTTTGATTAAGACACCAAAACTCCCTAAGACATGCCAATTAGATAAGTCAAATTTAAATGAACATGTTTTAGTGATGTTGGAACATGTAGTTAAGGCTAGTTGAGAAGCTGAAGTGTTAGGCAACTCTTAGTCATTTAGATGCACAAGTTGAGGGGGAACACATGCTTAAAAGATCACACGAGACAAGTCCCCTCAAAGGCTTAAAATCAAATTGATCATAAACCTGCTGAAATACCTAAATGGACAACTATGCTGATCAAGTCAACTCAGTAATAGATTAACCTTTCTGAAGGTCAATTGAATGGAATGCATCAACAAGACCAAGTCTACTGATGTATATATCAAAGACTCAGAAGGAATGTCCAGCAGAGATGTCTCAGCACACTTGAACCAGAATAGTTCCAAGGGAAGGCCAACTGTGCTGATATGGTCAAAGCTACTGAAATGGAACCATGAATGCTCAAGAACTATCAAGAGACATGCTACTAAAGAGAATGAGCCAAGTCATTTGAAAGAGACTAGCCAACACTGCTGACAAGCAAAGTCTGCTGAAAGTGATAAGCAGAACTATCCAAGTGATAAGGAATGTTGTCCTTATCATAAGACCAATGTTCAGAAGTGATGTCCATGTTTGATCAATTGAATCTTCAAGTCAGACATTGGGAAGAGTGCTTCAAAGTGAAGACAAAGAGCAAACAGTCGTTTACTTCCCAAATTAAGGACATGTCACTTTCAAGAATCTGTCTTCCAGTTGCAAAGTTCAAGGAAGACAAATATAGACATCTTGAGGTTGTCTCTCTAACGGACATATCCTCAAATTGTTCTATAAATACAGAAGTGTGGAAACCATTTGAAGGCAACCAACTAGTATCTAACTGAAGCAACAATCCTGAGATCCTAAGGAAACTAAAAGCCTTCAAGCTTTCATAGAAACACTTCAACCTAAGCTGAACTTCATTGTATATCCATACAAAGTTTGGAGAGATATCATATCCTTTTACACTGAACTCATTGTAAAGGATATCTCAACCTAGTTGGAAACCAACATCAACCCTTATACCTTTCTAAAAGAGAGATAAAAGGTTGTTGTAGTAGAAGTGTAAGGAATTGACTGTTGAGAGAAGAACAGTGCAATTCTGAGTTGAGAAGTGAGTACTAGGACTCTGATATCCTAGGGATCAAGGCACCAAGGAGTGGTGTGGTTGATCAAGTGCACCTTGGCACTATAAAACAAGTAATTCCAAGAGTGAAGGAATTATCCTGTTAAATCAGGGAAAGTGGATGTAGGAGCTTGAGTCTCTGAACCACTATAACTCTTGTGTTGATTTACTTTCAAGTATTGTCTTTCAAACAACACAATCAAACACTGCACACAAACTGACCTTTCAAAGAACATATACTCAAGACTGTGCAAAACTGTATTGGGACAAGTCCCCTGAAAAACAGATTAAGTGTTAAGGGGATTTCAGAACTAAAAAGGAGTTTAAACTAAAGGGCCAAACCACTATTCCGCACATACAACTCATTTAGATAGTTATTCAACTAAGTACTCAATAGTGCTTAGTAGATTGATTATCTTTCAAGAGTTAATCATATCAGAAGAGTTGTTCAGGACAACTTTGTTGAAGCCAGTTTTACTTAAGTTTGAAAAAGATTTGCATACAAGTGTATTCCCCCCCCCCCCCTACACTTGTTATATACTCCTTTCTGGACCAACAAGGCTCATCAATCCACTCAAAATATTGACAAAAACCATTGTTCTACACAATTAAACAAAAAAAAAATATGACAAATTTTAATCATATCTCTTTAGGTATTTCACGATAACAATGAAATACGAACTAATTATAAAATATCAGAAATTATATGAATATAATCAGTTCTTCTTAAAAAAACAACCATACTACACCGAAAATCTTACCGGGTACGAGGCACAGCCATAAAATCTTCTTCCAACGTTCCGATTCTTCCAAGATGTAACCACGTTTGCTCTCCGATTGCAATAGCATATAACCAGTTCCCTCTCACTCTGGTTGTATCGAGACATTTTTTTAAAAATGAAATCACTTTGTTTTTTTGATGTCAAAATTTTCGAATATTTGTGATGAAAGGCCGCCGTCTTTATATATATATGAAATTGAACTGTAAACCATAGTTCTATTTACTATATATTTAAGCACAACATTTAATTTAGTTTATTATTTTTTTGTTTACTAACTCTTTATATCTATAATGATACTATATTCCATTTATATTAATTAATTCCCATAAATATCAAGAGATGCAATAATTGACATATATATTGCAAGTACGATCAAAAATCAAAATAACAATAAGGAAACATATACAAAACTAAAATTAATTATTAAATTTAGCTGAATCTATATCATATTATATTGAAACATAAATAACTAATATTCAATAAATTATCATGATCTCTTTTACACTATATAAGGAAAATTAATCAATATTCTATTACAATAATGTTTTACTTAATATTAAATATAATAATATTAATATCCACTTGGAAGAAATATTGTAAAGTAGTAAAAGAAGTCATTCAAAAAACAAAGAATTAATCATCCAAAATAGAATTTAAACCAAAATATGCAAACATGTTCATAGGCCCTACATTCATAACAAATGAATGGTTAACCTAAATAACTTAAACCAGCAGTAGTAATACTGATTAATATCTTCACAAAAAGGTAAATAAGTCTGCAACAAAATACAACATCCAAAAGCATCAAACTCCATATCTAAACAGCTCCATAAATAAAAGGGTTGACGAATGTCCCAACGATCCTCACACGCATCTTACTTGCTTCTTCCCCATCAAAATTAACAGTCTGAGGGTCTTCACCTCTTAAGAAACACTCAATTAACCTGCACACAACTATCCCACAGTCCAGCGTGCCATGCCCTTGCTGCATAATGCTTGATGCATTAGGTTTTTTGCACGGTCCCTTCAAAAATGGGTGATTCGGCGATGACATCTTGAACACATTCCTCAACTTTGCCTCCACATAATTAACCTATAATTTATTACATAGGAATTATAATTAATAAACACAACAATGTCAGTAGTTAATTCATATGTGCTACTAGTCAAAAGAAATAAATATAAATTTAACCAACTAATAAGTTTAATGAAAGAGTATACCACATATACCTGCTAGAATAATATATAATAAACACAACAATGGGATATAGTCAGTACTTATTTCATTTGTGCAGTAGTCAAAAGAAACAGATATAAATTTAACCAACTATTGATTTAGTGAAAGAGTATACCACATATATGCATTCTTTCAGATGATGATCAACGTTCCCACTTGTTCTCGGCTGCATTGAGTTGAAAAACATCCACTCCTTCTTCTTAAGATCAAGCTTCAACAGGGTCCAATGCCCTTTAATGTTCGATCTTGTTCTGTACCCAGCCTCAGTGATAATAATTGGGAATAGCAGCATATCTTGACCAATACTTTCTTCTATCACTTTCTCAATGAGAGATGCAAAGATTTTTTGCTTTGATATATCACGTTTCTTTATCATACTCTGTTAACAAAAAAATTGCATTTAATGATACAACAAATCTATATAAAAATTAGTCTATAGGATTGTCCTTCATAATGATTAAACTCATTATATAACAGTATCAATGTACATTAATGATACAACAAATCTATTTAGTTGTAGGACACTATTGGCTTAGTGTCGATTGTACCATGTCCGACCATGTATCAATCACCTAAATAATATTGTATTCCGTACAATTAGATTAAAAAATTTACATTATTAATTAACATACAAACTTATAAATAATCCAACTAATAATTACCTGATCATCCACAGTTTTGTTGTTTAACAAATTAATAAGCATTTGAACCGTGACATCAGTTAGGGACCGATTACCAACGTATACAGAATGACTGCATCATTAAACAAACAACAAACAAATATTATTCAATGAACAAATATCATGCATCTTTATACAAATAATGTATAATGAATATAAGGTGGACGATGCAATTTCTGTGTTGACTATGTGTAAAAGTTGTGTTAAATATGCTTTAAGGTGTTACTTACTTTGAACCATATTCTACGAGTTCTTATAGATTTGATCTTTCAACTCAACGGGGGCATTCTTAACTGTCTCCAAATTGTTGTCAAATGGATTCTTCACTACTTTTTTCTCTTTGACATTTCTTTTGCCAACCAAATCCTCCTCACGTTCCTCGTCACTAATATCGTGAACCAAATGCAGTTCTTGTGTCAGGACCTGAGGTGATAGCTGCACTGGCTTTCTTGCGTGTGCCTCAGTTCTGTTTTTCACACGTGTTATCATTGAACTAGGATCTACGTATTCCTTACTCTTCTTTTTCCCTTCAACAACTGGACATGGCGTAGTCTCAACTGAATTTAGTACTTCAACCTCCTGCTGAGCACCTGATGCATGACCTTTGCTACCGGACGATTCAATATTCAAATCCTTCTCTATCTGTTCTACTTCTGCAACAAGTTGCTCATCTTCGAATAAACAGGTTGGAGATGGTAGACGTTTCATGCTTTGCTCTCTTTTTAATAGCTCAATTTCAAGCTCGAGATCACCGAACATTTGATTCTTGACTCCCCTTTCCATTGTAAAAAAATCCCTTTCTCTATTAAACTCCTCCTTAAGTCGTTTAATTTCATTCTCAAAATTAACCCGTGTCAATTCTGTATCCTCTTTAAGCATATTCATTTCAATCTCATCACTAACCCTCTTCGCTTCAGCGTCCTCTTTAAGCCGTCTAATTTTAGTAAGTAATTCTTCGACTTTTCTTCCACTTCCTTCAACATCATCATTTCGAGATCTCAGATTATCCCCCCTCCCCCACAGTTCACATTCGCAGTATTTGCATCATGTCCAAACAAACATTCAGTAAAATCATTATCTACATCTTCAAAATTACGTTTCAGATCACTGCATACTATCATCAAAGTGTTGTCAATATCCATTTCCCTTGGAGTATTTCCCATGTTGCACCAAGATCAAACGAAGGGCCATTATCCAAGCTAACTTCTTTCACCGTTGATGTAGAACCGACCTCAAATTGTCGAGACGATGATTGCTGTAAAAGACATTGATCCTTATCAACAGAATCAACGACTGGATCATTTAAAGCAGTTGCACCAGATTCACCAGGTCCAATTGTCACATTAGCTCAATTACTGTCAACAACAGTTGCTCTAGTTGATCTCTACGGTTGGATCGATTCTCTAAAGTTATATATAGCCTGAAATTGTTCTTCCTCCCAAGGCTCAGTTATTAAACTTCCAGTATGTACCTGCAATCAATATCATTATATATATAAATAGTAAAATTAGTTATACGAAATAGTGTAGCTCATATTGTTTTTTAGAGAATTTTTATAAAAAAGGTCATTCATAGCCTTGCCTTCTTAATAAAAGACCAAGAATGTAATCTTTTTTAAAAAGGACAAAAACACATGTTAATAACCCTTTATGCCCTTATATTTAAATATGAAAATTAATTTATTAATTAAAGAACAAGTCTTCATCTTCCTTATTTATCGCCATATATTCAACCGCCATTAATAGCCTTACCTTCTTCATCTTCCGTTTAATTTGGCAGCTATGGAAATAATAATCTGACATTCCTTATTCGTATAGGAATTGATTTAATTCGCTTGACTTTCCCTTTTCAATTCACAATTCCAATAATATAGAATCAATGTTAATTTTGGTCAATTTGAGAAGACTATTATGTCTCCGTTTGGAATTGGGAACACCGCTAGGTTCTATCTTGTGCCTTTAAAAAAAAAAAATTCTTCTGTGCGTGTGACTAGAAATTCATTTGAGTGTGTGAATTTTTAATCTTTGCTAGTGGTGTTTTAGGTAATTTATAAGTTGAAAGTCGGGGATGTAGATGAGAAGCGCTTGGTTGGTGCCAAACGGGAGAAGCTGGCGGAGGGCGAAATTGGTGTGATCCTTAGTTGGACTATGAAATCTGATAGAGCTCAATAATTTTCTGACGTGATTGTGATTGATTCATATTTTTTTTTCTGGATGGTGATTTATTATCTGATTCAAGAAAATATCTAATTTGCATTATTAATAGGTGGATTCAAAGGTGGATTTGAAGAAATCAAAATCAGCTATGGCGCCTCAAGCTCAATCTCACTGATCCCCTTCTCCGGTGGGCGTGCTTTTTCTCTTCTTTACTCGTACACTCATCATTTGTTCAATGCAATTCAGAGATGGACTTATTCAAGACTATGTCTTCACCACACGAGATGTTGCTTGTGGGCCTTCCTTGGTGGGAACACTTTACTCAGTGTCACAATCGAGAAGACTGATGTTAATGGTGAAGCAGATGATTCAAGAAAATATGTAATTTGCATTAAATTCATTTTTCTGCATAATGATATTTGTATATGCACATAATTTACTGCACACTTCTGCATTATTTATATGTTGATGCAACTTTAATTCTGCATTATTTATATGCTCATACAACTTTGGTTTTTTTTTTTTTTCTGCATTCAGAGATTTTCCTGCAGATCTTTCTGCATAATCAAGTCAGAGATTTTTCTGAAGAAAATATCTAATTTGATTTGACGATTTTTGTGCAGATCTTCAAGTCTGACAATGAAATTGAATATCAGAGCTTTGGAAAAATGCGATATTTGTAAAAGACTTGAATATCAGAGATTTAGGGAAGACTTGAATACCAGATCTTTGGGAAAGTCCTAAAATTGGGGATGTAGAATAATCAACGGTTTGAAAAAGAGAGAAAGATTTGCATTTCAAATTTTAAAATTGTTGACTAATTAATATATTAAAACTCCCTTTAAAATATTAAGGGTAAGATAGTACATTTAAGTTGGATTTTGACCTTAATTTAAAACTATTTTAAACCATGTCCTTATTTAAAAAATCACTATGTGGAAAGACCTAATATGTGAAATCCCCTTGTTTTTAAACTCTGTTACCTTGGTACGTCTGTACCACTTCTTCTTCTTTAGAGCACTCGTTAGCTTTCGCAAATCCCATTTTAGAAACCTTGGAAACGCATTGCTATTGATGGGTTGAACTAACGATGTATGCTCGCAAATTAAGAACTGCATAAAAAATGAATAGTATTCAAATACATATAATATCAATGATCTTAAAAAAATTAAAACTATTAATTTTCAGTAAACGTAACACTACGTACCGGTAAAATCATAATACAGCCACCTGCCTTCATGTCTTTACTCCTCCTGATATGATTTTTCAAATTATCCACTATGTACCCACTCCAATCATACTTGCAAACTTCAGAAAAATTCTCTAAATACGCAGTCAAGTACCATGGTAATGCACCACTTCGAACTGGACAGAATATACCACACATCACATAGCAGCAAAGAAGCCTAGCTACATCTTGAACAGATTCAAGATCATTCAACTCAACTATCTCTTTTATCTTAGACTTTAACAATGGTTTATTCAATGAAAGGTTCAGATGCCTGGTAACTAGTTCCTCTCTGAAGCACCTTCGAATCCAATCTGGATGAGCATAATTTTCATTACGTAACGGAACCTTCTCACTACCAGATGTAATATCAAATATTAGCTTCACATCTTTCTTTCTTAGATTCAACTCCTTAGAACCAAATAAGAAGCTCCCTGACTTGTCATCGAACCTCATCACAATCTCCTGTATATCTCTCTCAACCTTTTTGCAATTTGCAATCATCTCATCATTCTCATTCACCAATATCGAATTTAAGATAAACCAAAATGGCATCTTCTTCAGTTCATTATAATGACTATCATTAATCTGCATCACACTTAAATCCTTGAAACAAGTAAGCATATTCGATCTACAGTAGTTCTGACTATTTTTAACATCCTCATCATCTAACAAAGAAAAATAAAAACATATTTAGAATGACATCTAACTCTTATTTCAACTAAAACTTCAATATCATAATGAAAGTAAAACTATAAAATATCATACCAGATTTTTTACTTCCCGAACGTTTTGATCTTTTTTTTATCTGTTTCTCGATTCGCATTTCCTCCTCACTGTCGTAATCTTCAGAAACAATTTAAGATTCATTAAAACAATGAAATTATGCAAAAACCTCTAATCACTATACAAAGACATCAACAGAATGTGAGCCACAACATATTTATCCTATACCTTCCGATTCAGATTTGGATTCATCATCACTATCAGCAACAACCTCCTCATCACTATCGAAATCTGCCAATAGAAGTAAACAAAATTATATAACTAGTTGGTTCTATACTCTGTTACATAAAATTAATGTAATCGCACAATCACCTGAGTCAGAGGACATTATTACGTACCAATAACTTTTTTTCTTGCATTCAAAAGTATACTATAAGAGGCATTCCATATATGCTAATTAATGTTACCCAATTAATATTCTCTTATAAACTTCAAAAAAATAACAACCCAACATTTACGCTTTGCATCTTTAGTTGTTTTTGCATCGGTAAATGCTTCACACACAAAAAACAAGAACACTTGTTAATTTTTAAAATACAGCAGTGACATTATTATATTATAACAATTATGTAATGCTTATAGAAAAATGTTGGTCAATGCTTTGCATAATATAACAATGTTGAATGCTAGTAGTTTAATGTGTTGAATATAGTGCATTTGGATTATGTCTACTTTATATAAATGCATAACTAGCACACGAAATATGTCTACCTATCTTTGTCTTTCTGCCACTTTTTTTTTCACCTTTTTTCATCCTTTTTCTGCTACCTCCACTCTCACCATCGTCATTGATGTGAATTCCACTTCTCTTCACCCTTGGCATCTGCATTACATTAAAACTCAATTAATCTCAAATTCCTTTTTTTTTTTTTTTTGCTCAAGAACTTGACATGCATTTGATTTTTCATCAATACAGTTCAATTACCAATCTCAATCAATCTTCCTAAAGCAGAATATATACTATTACTATAGAATATAAGTATACTAGCAATAAATCGCAATCTATTATGTCGATCTTAATAATAATTAGAAACTTGTTAGGGCTTATAAATATGCATCAATCAAACATGCAAACAAATTTCAAAAGCGAAAAACAAAGTGCAATTTTACCCTAATTTTTTCAAATTCGAAAAACAGATTGCTAGTGCAAGTTTAAAACTTTTGATCCAAAACCCAGATAAACGAACTACAAAAATAAACCCAAATGTGCAGAAAACCCCAAGTTTCTATTGAGAAGTTACATACTTTTCTTCAGCCGACGAAATCAAACGCTTCTTCAAGAAACCGAGTCGGGAATGTGCAGAAAACACCAAGTTCCTACCTTTCGACGACGAATGTCTGCAGAAAATCCCGATTTCCTAGCTTCCGATTTTTTTGTAATTTAGTTTCTCCAATACTCCAGCTCAGTTTTAGAAAGTTTGAATTTCGATAGTGTAATTAATACCGCGATTTTCGATGATACGTTTCCATATATCAAACCCTAATTTGAATAATATAATTTATGTTGGGAATAAAATGAGCTATGTTTTGATTGAATACCAAAAACCCCCTGAGACATGCCTAATTTATAAATGAATATGTTCTAGAAATGTTAAGACAAATAAATTATAGGCTAGATGAGAAGCTGAAATGTTAGGCAGCTCTTAGACAATTAGATGCACAAATTGAGGGGGAACCTATGCTTTGAAGATGGTCAAGATCAAGTCCCCTCAAGGCTCAAAGTCTGGAACAATCACTTAAGAGTAAGGACACTCTATGAAATCTAAAATGCTCTTTTCAGGAGAGTTGTCCAGAGAGAGTACCCATAAAACTTTGATCAGGAGAGTTGTCCAAAGAAGCTAGCCATATGCAAGAACAAACCTACCTAGCTCAAAAAGACAAAGACTACTCAAAGGTTTTGGTCAGGAGAGTTATCCAGATAAGCCAACTCTAAAGTATAAAGTACTTTGATACAAAAAGACCAACCATGCTGATCAGAAGAGTTGTCCAGAGGAGTTGTCTCAGCCAAATTGACCAAGATCAAGTGCTCTGAAAGCCTGAGATCAACTATGCTGAAGAGATTGAGACAACCAATCCCTAAAGGTCCTCAAAGGAATGAGCTAAGACCATACACAAGAGAAACAAAGGGAAAGAGCCAAGTCATCTGAAGAAGAGCAAGCCAACCATGCTGAAAGGCAAAACTGCTGATAGTGATAAGGAGAGTTGTCCAGATGATAAGGAATATTGTCCTATCATTGGATCAACCTTCAGAAGCCATGACCAAGTCCTAACAAGAAGTCAAACATTGGGAAAAGTGCTGCAGAATGAAGACAAAACTGTTACAGCCGTTTATTACCCAAATGAGGACATGTCACTATCAAGAATCTGTCTTCAAAGTTTGAAGAACTCAAGGAAGACATTTATAGCAATTTGGGGCTGCCTCTCCAACGGGCAAATCCTCCATTTTGTCTATAAATACAGAAGTGTGAAGACCATTTGAAGGCACCTCAACCTTGACAAGAAAATCCAACAATCCCACAAAGTGCTTTCAAAGCTTTCAAAGACTATCTTAGTCTTCAAACACTTCATCTAAGCTGAACCAAATTGTATATCCTTACACAAGCTTAGAGAGATATCCTATCCTTATACACTGATCTCCATTGTAAAGGATATCTCATTAGTTGGAACCTTACTTCAATCCTCATATCTTTCAAAAGTGAAAGTGAGAAGGTTGTAGTAGTAGAAGTGGTAGGAACTGACTGCTGAGAGAAGAACAGTTCAGTTCTGAGTTGAGAAGAGGGTACTAGGACTCTAGACATCCTAGGGATCAATTCACCAAGGAGTGGTGTTCTTGATCAAGTGCACCTTGGCACTATAAAACAAGTTAATTCCAAGAGTGAAGGAATTATCCTGTTAAATCAGGGAAAGTGGATGTAGGAGCTTGAGTCTCTGAACCACTATAAACTCTTGTGTTGATTTACTTTACAAGTACTTACATTCATTCAACACTGCACACAAAACTGATCTTTCAAAGATACATATTCAAAGACTGTGCAAAACTGATCTGGACAAGTTCCCTGAAGCTAAACTGGACTGTGTTGCATTGACTAAGTGATTTCAGAAATTAAAGGAGTCTAAACTTAAAGGGCCAACCACCATTCCGCACATATAACTCCCCTAGATAGTTATTCAACTAAGTACTCAATAGTACTTAGTAGTCTGATTATCTTGGAAGAGTTAATCTTCTTCAGCAGAGTTGTCCAAGACAACCTTGCTGAACTCTGGTTTGATCAAAGTTGAAAAAGAATTGCATACAAGTGTATTCCCCCCCCATACACTTGTTATATACTCCTTTCAGGACCAACAAGTGGTATCAGAGCAGGGGTTCAAAGACCACTGCTTCTGAAAATCCATCTTGATTTTCAAAACTCTCATATTTGTGTGGTCACTGAACTGATCTCTTTCTGAAATCCATCATTTGGTAACTAACTGATTATTTGTGAGATATGGCCAACAACAATGCTGTTCCTCCACCTGCTGTTCAAGGATTAGACAACATGGCCACAAATCCAGTCAATCACATTTCTCATCACAAACTGCCCATGTTTTCAATAGACAATTATGAATTCTGGAAAATTAGAATGAGGGCTCATCTTGCATCTCTTCATACTGACATGTTAAGAGTAATCACAAGAGGACCTTTTGTGTTTACTCAAACTAACCCCAGGGTAACAGATGCACAAAAAGCAGATGTAAGGGAACTGATTCCCAAAGATGAGGATGACTTCACTGCTGATGAAAAGAGGAAAGATAATTTGAACTATCTTGCCATGAACACCCTCTATCAAACAATTCCAGATGCAGTTATGGGAAGAGTCTACCACTGCACAACAGCCAAAGAAATTTGGGATACCCTTGCTGAAATGTGTGAGGGCACTGAAAAAATCAAGGAGAACAAGCTCCAAGTTGCTGTGCAGAAGTTTGAACAATTCTCAATGGAGTCTAAAGAGTCCATTGACAAATTTGCTGGTAGATTCACTGATGTGATGAATGAAATCAACTCATTGGGCAAGGTCTACACCAAGAGAGAGGTTGGATTAAAGATTTTGAGAAGTCTCACTCAAAAGTGGGATGTCTATGCTGTGATGATGCAGAATACCAAAGATCTCTCCACTATGCCCATGCAACAAATATTCTCAGAACTTAAAGCCTATGAGTTTGACCTCAATAGAAGAAAGCCTGTTGAGGAACCTTCAAATCCTACCAAGGGAGTGGCATTCAAAGCCAAAGTTGCTGAACCAGAAATGCAACCCACTCCCAGATCATCAAAGTCAGTCTCTAAGACTGAAATGAAGGAAGAACTAGCCTTGATGGCTAGAAGGTTTGACAAGCTCAACACAAGGTTTGGTAGATACAAGAAATTCTACCAAGACAACAAATTCAGGAGAAGATACAACTCCCCTGAAGATCAGGCTGAGGACAAAAAGCCTGAAGAGAAAAGATCAGAGGACAAGTCCTCTAATAGGAGAAGATCCAGTAGAGCTGAACCCTCATCATCTAAGAGAAGAGATGAATCCAAGAAGGATGATGATGAAGATCTGTGTTACAACTGCAAAAAGAAAGGGCACTTCCAATATGACTGCCCTGAATTGAGCTCTAAAGAAAGAAGAGAGAGACAAGCTAAAAGAGACAGAAAGTTCACCAATAGAAAGGCCATGATGGCTGGTGAAGAATCTGATAGTGCTGAAAGCTTCAACTCTTCTGATGGACTATTCTCCAACAGTGATGATGAAGATGATGTTTGCAACATGGCTCTTGAGGATGATGAGGTATCCTCTACTTCTAGTTCACCATCATTCATCTCACAAAACACTAGTGAGGTTAACCTGAAACTTTCCTTGGGAAAGTTGATGGAAGATTTCACTAGATTACAAGAATTTCATGATAATTGTGTGAAAGAAAATGAAAGATTGTCTATTGCACTTTCTAAAAACTCTGAGGTAGCTGTTGATGTCAAGTCTACTGAGTTGTATCAACAAGCCTTGAGAAAGCTTGAGGAAGCAAATCTCAGGATAGTTGACCAACAAAAGGAGATTGATGATCAACTTCTCTCTCAGAAGAGAAAAGAATTTGAACTTAAAATCCTAAATGCCAAATTTGAAAATCTCTCACATGAGTATGATATTCTTAAATCAAGTGAAGAGAGCCTGAAATTAAAGATGTCTGCTTTGAACAAATCCTCTAGAGCAATAGAGGAAATTCAAAGTTATCAAAGACCTATGGCTCAAAGAAGTGGATTAGGTTTTGATCCATTTGAATCTTCACCTTGTCTTAGTGTTGCATCCACAAGTAACACTAAGAGAATCTTTGTTAAGTCAGTGGCACAACAAGCTGAAAATGAAGTAATTCAGCCACTGAACAAAGGAAAGGGCAAATTGAATGAAGTGCCTACTCAAGTGATTCAGGAGAATAGGCCAAAACCTAAGGAAATGGCCAAAGCTCCTGAACACAAAAGGAATATTGGTCAGCAGAGTAGACCCAATGGCAGGGCAACTCTCCTGAACAAAGTTCAGAGGAATTATCCAAGATATAATCAGCCTAGGCCAACTCATCTGAGAAAGCCTCAGCTGAATAGACCTAAGGAAAACTATCCTCTAAGACAGAATAAAATGAGACAACCAAAACCCTTCATGCCAAAGGGTAATGGTCATAAGAAAACCTTTCCTCAAAGATTTCATCAAGCTGCACAAAGAACTCATAAGTTCAGAAGAGTGGACAACTCATCTGAAATTTACAGAGTTAACACATTCACACATACTTTCCCAAAGGCATTTAAGGGAAAGACAGTGTATGTTGATGCACTAGGAAATCAACTTAGCCACCTTGAATCAATCAGGGTTATTAGGCAAGTTTGGGTTCCCAAAGGTACAGCTAACCTCTCAGGACCCAAAACTCAAAGGGTACCTAAACCTATCTAATTGCAGGTACCATTGGGCCACAAGAAGAGGAGCATGAACAAAAAGACAGCATGGTACCTTGACAGTGGATGCTCAAGGCACATGACTGGAAACAAGGAACTCCTCTCTGATTTTATTGAAAAAGAAGGCCCAAATGTCACCTTTGGAGACAGCTCACAAGCAACAACAAAAGGTTATGGTACTTTGATGATTGGTAACATCAAAGTAACCAATGTATCTTATGTGGCTGGTCTCAAATATAACCTCCTGAGTATCAGTCAATTCTGTGATAAAGATTTTAATGTTGAGTTCTCAAGTGGAAAGTGTCTAATTAAAGATAAAACTCAACAAACTCTATTGACTGGAACTAGGAAGGGAAATGTGTATTTTGCAGACTGGGACAAGTCTACTGATGCTGCATGTTTTATTGCTAAAAGTTCTAGTGAACAAAGCTGGTTATGGCACAAGAGGCTAAATCACCTGAACTTCAAATCTATGAACAAACTTGCTAGAAATGCATTAGTTAAAGGACTACCTAATGAGGTTTTCATTAAAGAACATGTGTGTAAGCCATGTCAAGAAGGAAAACAGATTAAAGCCTCATTTAAGGGAAAACCAGTCATCTCCACTGAAAGGGTACTTGAACTTCTACATATGGATCTGTTTGGACCAATTACCCCTTCAAGCATAAATGGTAGAAAATACACATTAGTGGTAGTAGATGACTTCTCTAGGTTCACATGGGTAGTATTTCTCCTTAATAAGAAGGAAACACAAGTCAAACTACCTGAACTTCTCAAGAGACTGTCAAATGAGAAAAGCCTCAGCATTATCAAGATAAGATCTGATAAAGGCACTGAGTTCATTAATTCATACATCAATGAGTACTGCACATCAAATGGAATAGCCCATGAAACTTCAGCAGCTAGAACTCCCCAACAAAATGGAGTTGCAGAAAGAAGGAATAGAACTTTAAAAGAAGCTGCTAGAACTCTAATTGCTGACTCAAATTTACCTAAGAGGTTTTGGGCTGAAGCTATAAACATTGCATGCCATACTCAAAATAGATGTTTGATCACTAAGGGGCAAGGCAAAACCCCCTATGAACTCTGGAAAGGAAGAATGCCTAAAGTGTCATACTTTCATATATTTGGTTGTAAATGTTTCATTCACAATAATGGAAAAGAACAGTTGAAAGCCTTTGACAGCAAAGCTGATGAGGGAGTATTCCTTGGATACTCTCAAATCAGTAGAGCCTTCAGAGTCTACAACAAGAAATCCCTTATAGTGGAAGAAACACCTCATGTTGTGTTTGATGAATCTATCCTTGAGATCAGGAATGATCATCTAGAACCTGAAGAAATCACACAGAGGACAACCAGATTAAGCCTAAAAGACAAAGACACTGAATTCATAGAAGTTGTCCAATCCAATCTACCTGAACATATAATACTGGACAACCATCCTGAAGGCAACCTTCCTGAAACAAATCCCACAGATGGAAATGGTGAACTGAATGAACCAATCCCAGTTCACATCCAGGTAACAACTACCAATGAAGAAGCAGTTCCTGCTGAGGTAGTTAATGGGTCAAATAATCAAGGGGGAACTCAAAATGTTGAAAATGCCAATGTCCCTGACATTGAGGACAACATCCCTGATTATGATCCAGAATTAGATCCTGCATTAAATTATCCTGAATTCTATGATCAAAATGACTCAACTTCAGTAGAGGACAACTCTACTGAAGAGATCAGAAAAAGAAGGACTTGGTTATCTGACCATCCTACTGATCTAATACTTGGTGACCCAAGTATTGGAGTCAAAACAAGAAGATTCCATGGTGAAAGTGCTCTTTTCTGTTGTTTCTTGTCAGAACAAGAACCAAGTGATGTTGAGGAAGCACTTCAAGATGCCAATTGGATCACAGCCATGCAGGAAGAACTAAACCAATTCACCAGAAATGAAGTATGGGAACTGGTGGATAGACCTTCACATCAAGATGTTATTGGAACAAAGTGGGTGTTCAAGAACAAGAAGAATGAAAATGATGTGATTGTCAGAAACAAAGCAAGACTAGTGGCAAAAGGGTACTGCCAACATGAAGGCATTGACTATGATGAGACATTTGCACCTGTGGCAAGGCTAGAAGCAATAAGGCTCTTTCTAGCCTATGCAGCTCACAAGAGGTTCAAAGTATACCAAATGGATGTTAAGAGTGCTTTTCTGAATGGAGTCTTGAAAGAAGAAGTCTATGTGGAGCAACCACCAGGTTTTGAAGTTGGAAACCAAGTTTATAGGCTCAAGAAAGCTCTATATGGACTCAAACAAGCCCCTAGGGCTTGGTATGATACACTGTCACAATTCCTCTTGGATCATGGATTCACCAAGGGAACTGTAGACAGAACTCTCTTCAGAATCTCTGAAGGAGAGGACATCTTACTTGTCCAAATTTATGTGGATGACATAATTTTTGGATCCCCAAATGAGAAGCTGTGTGAGAAATTCTCCAAGCTCATGCAAAGCAAGTTTGAGATGTCAATGATGGGGTTGATGAACTTCTTTTTGGGTCTACAAGTCAAGCAATCTGAAGAAGGAATCTTCATCAACCAAGCTAAGTACACCAGAGAAATGATCAAAAAGTTTGGGTGTACAACTAGCAAGCCAGTAAGGATCCCAATGAACACAAATTGGAAGATGGATCCTGATGAGAGTGGTATTCCAACTAACTCTACTGAGTATAGAGGAATCATTGGTTCACTCCTCTATCTCACTGCCAGCAGACCTGATATCACCTTTGCAGTAGGTGTTTGTGCAAGATTTCAAGCAAATCCTAAGAAAAGCCACCTTGAGGCTGCAAAGAGGATCTTAAGGTACCTCAAAGGCACTGAGAATCTAGGCCTTTGGTACCCTGCTGATGACAATATTGAGCTAACTGGCTACTCAGATGCTGATTATGGAGGATGTAGGATTGACAGAAAGTCCACTTCAGGGACTTGTCAATTCTTGGGCAACAAGCTTATTTCATGGTTCTCCAAGAAGCAGAACACAGTGGCCACTTCCACCACTGAAGCTGAATATGTTGCTGCTGGAAGTTGTTGTGCTCAAATCCTATGGTTAAGACAACAACTAAGAGACTACAAGGTCAACTCTACTGAGGTGCCAATATTTTGTGACAACAATAGTGCCATTGCTATATCACAAAATCCTGTCTTGCACACAAGATGCAAGCATGTGGACATCAAGCACCACTTCATTAGAGACCATGTGGAGAAGAAGGATATCAAGCTAGTGAAGATTCACACAGACCATCAAAAAGCTGATATATTAACCAAGCCACTTGCAGAGGCAAGATTTCTGGAGCTATCAGCAGAGTTGGGATTACTTGATCCAGGGAAGTTGGACAAATAAGTCCAAAGAAGCTCATTGATTAAGGGGGAAACAAAATCAAACTTCAGTAGACTTGGTCAAGTCTACTGAAACTCAGAAACATGACCTTACCTCTTCAGGACACTTGTCCATTAACCTTCAGGACCTTTGTCCACCTTTCTTCAGGACACTTGTCCATGTAGGGTCAGATAAGTTGTCCTAGCTATCAAACCAAATCTTGGTATGATAAGCACCTATTTTTAGTGATCAATACCTATTTCGAAATCTGTCCCTTTGAAATACAGTTTTCACCTTTTTGGGATTTAATTTGTCTCCCACCCAAAAGGTCACTTTCCATGCATTAAATGCCAAGATTTAACTCTTGTTTGCATTAAACTTTTTGGGACATGATCTATCTCGAAAAATCCCCAGCCTTAAACAAACATTTAAAACCTCCCACGTTTTGAATAAAACAGTTATTTCACTGTTACATTGCTTTTTGACCATTGGATCAAAAATGGACAACTCCCCTGAAATCAATCCTAGCCATCCATTTCGGATTTCCATTTTTGTTCACCTTTGAATTGTATCAAGACCTTACCAACTCATTGACAAACATTCTTTTTAGAATATTCACAAGTCTTAAGATACCCACAAACACTTCTTCCCCAAGTATTCGAAACCCTAACTCAAAAATTCTTCAAACTCTCTCATTCTTCATCAAACTTTCTCTGCAATTTCAATGGCCCCCAAGGTTAGACCTGAGATGCTTGTTGATTTCTCCAACAAGGATCTAGACCTAGATTTTGCTTATCTAAGCAACAAAAACAATCTTCACTTTGAGCCCATTATCTCTTTTGAAAGTGAAGATCCTGAGATTATTTCAACCCTAAGATGGTTGAGAAGGGCTGGTCTCCAAAAGTTCTTGGAAGAAAGACCAAGCTCTTGCTTGGAAAGCTATATGGCAGAATTCTTTGCCTTCCTCAAGTGGAGAGGCAAGCCTGAAGATGGTGAAGTATCAACCAGGCTATCCTACACAGCTGAAGGAGAGGAAGAGGAGAGATTCCATAGAGTTAGATTCTCCTCAGAAGATCTGGAAGGAGCCTTTGGATTGCCTTATGAGGGAAGGAATCCAGAAGTATATGGCACTGGACATGAAGAGGAAATAGCCCAAGAGTGGTTATTAGTTCCAGGCCCACTCTCCTCAACTCAAAACAAGAAAACTCTCAAGCCAGAGTTTCTCAATCTGTTTGAGGTAGTTGCTAAAAGTCTCTTAAGCAACACTGGAAGCTTAGAGCAAGTCAGCCAGCCAAGGATCAGAATCATGGCTGCCATTATTGATGCCAGTGACAAGGGCATCAAGTTTGATTGGAGGACCTTCATCATGTCTGAGATGATGAAGGAGAAGGCTAAATTTAAGGTGAAAGCCCACAACAAGGTGGTGCTAGAAGGGAAAATCAAGTATTGCACCAGAGCAAGCTTGTTGATTGAGAGGTTTTCCCACTATTCCCAGATGCAGACCTTTGCAAAGCCCCTCCCAGCCCAAAAGATCCTGTTCAGAAAGCTCAGTAAGAAAACTGAGAAAAGAAGGATGCTAATGGCCAAGCCTGCTGAAGAACAGGAGGAAGAGAAGCCTAAGATGAAAAAGAGAACAAAGGCCAGGGCTGTAAAGACAAGGAAAATGTCTCAGAGAATCTCAGAAGAGAATTCAGATGCTTCAGCTGAGATTGAAGAAGTTGCTAGAGAAGGTGTACAAGTGCCATCTGATCATTCAGAAGAACTCAGGCAAAAGTACAATGAGACTAGACAAAAGTCTAAGGGTGATAAGAGAATCAGGGAAGTTGTCCCTGAGAAGGAAGGAAGTGGAAGTAGCAGGGCCAGCAAGAGAAGGGCCAAACCTACTGAAAAGGTGTTGGAGCTGCAAGAAGAAAGGTCTCTTCAATTGGCTCTAAGGGAGAGCAGAGCTGAAAGCAGGGCCAAATCTATGTCAAGGACCAATTCATCTGGTTCTGGAACTCCAGAATCCAAAGTCCCTGAAGATCAACCCATAGAGGCCAACCTCCCTGATATTCAATATCTTGAGCCCAACTCCCCTGAAACCCATGTTACCCCTTCCAACCAACCCATTACCCCTGTAAATCTCACTAAGAGATATTCTCCTGAAGGGAATGAACAAAGAAGTGGCATAGATGTGCTTGCTGATTTAGCAGTAGATGAGACAAGACTCCTGTCTCCCCTTGACTCATCCATGCTCAATTATTCAAAGCTCTTAGAGCATGCACTTCATGAGCCAACCCCCCTGAGTAAAGCCCCTTTAGATTCATTGCTCTCTAAAGCAACTGAAGTACCTTCACTTAATCCCAACCCTCCTGAAACCCCTCAAGCCAACCTCCCTGAACCCTTTCAACCCAAGCCTTCTGTAGCAGATAGACTTTCCAATCCTCCCAAAACCTATCATCGGAAAGGCTCTGTAGCTTCAGAGGTGTTGACCAAGGGTGGTAACACAACCAAAGACACATCTGCCAATGAAGGTTCTTCTGAACCCAAGGCACAGCCTACAGATGTTGAGGTTCCTATACTAGAGGCTAGTTTGATTAAGGCCTATTCAGTGTCAGAAGAGTTGGACATTGATCAGCCCTTAATCATTCAGGATGACTCAGTGGCTGTTGATATAAGCACTGTGATCTCCCCACAACTGCCATCTTTGAACCTTGTTGAAGGTGGAGATGCTGCAGGATTAGGTGAAGGAGTTGAAAAGGAGAAATTAGTTGAAACATCAGAGGGAGTTGTGGATGAAAGAGAGGTAGTCATCACTAAGATAGTGAGTGTACCACCAAATGAGGGTGGAATAAGTGAGGAAGGACAGGTTATTCTTGAAGTCAAATCTGAACTTCAAGAATCCCTTGATGAAAGGAGGCCTGATTCCTTGAGTGAGATCATTATTACAGAAGGGAGAAAAGAAAAAGTTGAAAATGAGAAGAAGACTGCTGATGTATCAGAGTCTTATGTAAAAGAAATTGAGGGTGATGAGTGCTTATTTCCTAACCTGTTTGACTTGTCTGATGTTGCAGGTATCTCTTTTGACCAAATTTTTGCAGATGAGTTCCTCACAGATGCACCTATCCAAGTTGACACAGGCTCAGCTCAAGCCTTACTTGGAATGCAATCAGAGAAGTTGGACTCCTTGGCTCATCAAGTTCAATCTGCTCATGCTGAAACTTCAGGAGCATTGAATGAGCAAGGAAGGACTCTAGCATCTGTTGAAATGAGGCTCACTGGCTCTGAAGATGTTGTGCTCCCAACTCTTGAGGCAAGAATCAGTGGTGTGGAATCTGGTCTCCAAACCATCTCCACTGAAGTTCAAAGTGCCAAATCAACCATGGAAACCATCTCAGAGGAGGTCAAGAAAGAGCAAAAGCTGCTGAGAGACAATCACAATGCTAATGTCAAAGCTCTCAGGCTAACTGTCAAGCAAGCTCTTGGAAAGAAGACAGCACTACAAAAGAGAAGAGCTGAAGAGCAAAGGCTAGCTATGGTCAAAGCTGCCTCAGAAAAATTTTCCCAAGAAGTGCTGGCCAACATTGCTGAAGGTGCAGTGGCCAACCTGACTGAGCTCTTAAAAGCCCAACTGGATGCATCTCTGAAAACAGCCATGGAAGAGGTTGTCCAACAAAAGATGAAGCCTGTTCTAGCTTTCCTTAGCTTGAGCAGTGATAGAATGCAGAATATACATGATGAGAATGTATATTTGTTGGAGGAGATGAAGTCCCTAAACCAGGCCCAATCCCTGATGGCCTCAACAATGAGTGACCTCAAGCCCCAGTGCTTTGATGCTGCCAAAAAGGGGGAAAGGGAAAGAGCTAGAGCAAAAGGTGCCTTGGTGATTGGGAGTCCAGTAAAAGGGAAGGACAAAGTCCCTGAAGGAAAAGGAAAAGAGCCAGAAATGCTGAACTTGGAAGATTTGGATGAAGAGGAGCAGTTAGCACTGGCATTGAAGAACTCAATGGCCTCAGCTCAAGAGGAAAGAGTAAGGCTACAGCAAAGACCAGGTGGTGAAGTGTCAGGTTTGGACAAAGATGCTGAAGGTGTCCAAACCAGAGGAAAGATCAAGAAGGCCCAAGGGAAGAAGAGACAAATTGAGAAATTCACTGACTTTCCTAGCAGCCTTGATCTTCCACCTGAATTCAGAATTGATGAGGATGAGCCTACATCAAAGAAAACCAAAACTACTGAAAAACCCAAATCTACTGAAGAAGACAAATCTTCTGAAACTGGAAAAACTGCTGAAGGTACCAAGTCCCCTGAAGACATTGAAGAGTTATTTGCTGAAGGATTTGGACCTGAACCTAAGAAGAAGACAACAGTCCTAGCTCTTGATCCATCAAAACTGTTTCATGAAGGGTATGGCAAAGACCCTGAAACACAACAGAAACTGGCTATGATGAGGGCCCAAGAGAAAATGGACTTGATGGAAGAAGCCAACAGAGCAAGAGATGAAAGAAGAGCAAACTTTCAGAAACCAAGAAGGAGAAGAGCAACATACAGCAAGATGAAGCCTCAGCTTCTAATCCCAATGGACACCAAATATCCACACTTGGATAAATGGGTGCCAATTCAACTGAATGACACATGGGAAGAAGCCAAAAGGGAGTTTGTCTATGACTATTATGTCATTGACAGATGGAATGGAGGAGATGCAAACTCTGCCTTCACTGAGTTCATGTTAGAATACTACAGAGAGTTGTATCAACAACTACTTGCAGCTGCTGACATTGCAAGATTTGAACTCACAGCTCCCAAGCCAATCATTTACATGCCTCCAAAGCTTGAAGGATGGATTGACCAAGCAAGAATTCTGAGGGAATTCACTGAGATCCTTAAGCTGAACAAGATGGTTCTTGGACCTAAGGGAACCAACCAAGAAGCCATGGCACTAAAAAGAAGAGTGTGGGCACAGTATGGAATGCTGCCACCTCCTGAGGATGATCTTTGAAATGGCTAAGTCTTCTGACCTTACTTGAATGATCAACTATGCTGAAATATGGTCAAGTTTGCTGATGTGTTAATCTGGTTGCTCTGATCTGATTATGGATTGCTCTGATACAAGATTGGTGTTCTGATTTTTGTGTTTATGCTCTGATATGCTTAGAATATAATGCTCTATTGTATTTAGTGTTGATGATTCATGCTCTGATATGTTAAATTCAACTATCAACATGCCTGTAATGATCTCTTATATGAATGATAGTTGAACTACTTTTGAATCAAGATACACTTATATCAGAAAATCTCTCTATGCCTGTCCTTGAAACCTACTGGCAACATAAAAACAGTGAATACACTAACACATTATTTTTTCAGGAATATTGACCTCAGTCATGTCTTCTGAAGATACATGTAATAGGTGTAGACAAGTCACTTTTGCTTAAGTTGTATAGGTTTTGGCATCATCAAAAAGGGGGAAATTGTTGGGAATAAAATGAGCTATGTTTTGATTGAATACCAAAAACCCCCTGAGACATGCCTAATTTATAAATGAATATGTTCTAGAAATGTTAAGACAAATAAATTATAGGCTAGATGAGAAGCTGAAATGTTAGGCAGCTCTTAGACAATTAGATGCACAAATTGAGGGGGAACCTATGCTTTGAAGATGGTCAAGATCAAGTCCCCTCAAGGCTCAAAGTCTGGAACAATCACTTAAGAGTAAGGACACTCTATGAAATCTAAAATGCTCTTTTCAGGAGAGTTGTCCAGAGAGAGTACCCATAAAACTTTGATCAGGAGAGTTGTCCAAAGAAGCTAGCCATATGCAAGAACAAACCTACCTAGCTCAAAAAGACAAAGACTACTCAAAGGTTTTGGTCAGGAGAGTTATCCAGATAAGCCAACTCTAAAGTATAAAGTACTTTGATACAAAAAGACCAACCATGCTGATCAGAAGAGTTGTCCAGAGGAGTTGTCTCAGCCAAATTGACCAAGATCAAGTGCTCTGAAAGCCTGAGATCAACTATGCTGAAGAGATTGAGACAACCAATCCCTAAAGGTCCTCAAAGGAATGAGCTAAGACCATACACAAGAGAAACAAAGGGAAAGAGCCAAGTCATCTGAAGAAGAGCAAGCCAACCATGCTGAAAGGCAAAACTGCTGATAGTGATAAGGAGAGTTGTCCAGATGATAAGGAATATTGTCCTATCATTGGATCAACCTTCAGAAGCCATGACCAAGTCCTAACAAGAAGTCAAACATTGGGAAAAGTGCTGCAGAATGAAGACAAAACTGTTACAGCCGTTTATTACCCAAATGAGGACATGTCACTATCAAGAATCTGTCTTCCAAGTTTGAAGAACTCAAGGAAGACATTTATAGCAATTTGGGGCTGCCTCTCCAACGGGCAAATCCTCCATTTTGTCTATAAATACAGAAGTGTGAAGACCATTTGAAGGCACCTCAACCTTGACAAGAAAATCCAACAATCCCACAAAGTGCTTTCAAAGCTTTCAAAGACTATCTTAGTCTTCAAACACTTCATCTAAGCTGAACCAAATTGTATATCCTTACACAAGCTTAGAGAGATATCCTATCCTTATACACTGATCTCCATTGTAAAGGATATCTCATTAGTTGGAACCTTACTTCAATCCTCATATCTTTCAAAAGTGAAAGTGAGAAGGTTGTAGTAGTAGAAGTGGTAGGAACTGACTGCTGAGAGAAGAACAGTTCAGTTCTGAGTTGAGAAGAGGGTACTAGGACTCTAGACATCCTAGGGATCAATTCACCAAGGAGTGGTGTTCTTGATCAAGTGCACCTTGGCACTATAAAACAAGTTAATTCCAAGAGTGAAGGAATTATCCTGTTAAATCAGGGAAAGTGGATGTAGGAGCTTGAGTCTCTGAACCACTATAAACTCTTGTGTTGATTTACTTTACAAGTACTTACATTCATTCAACACTGCACACAAAACTGATCTTTCAAAGATACATATTCAAAGACTGTGCAAAACTGATCTGGACAAGTTCCCTGAAGCTAAACTGGACTGTGTTGCATTGACTAAGTGATTTCAGAAATTAAAGGAGTCTAAACTTAAAGGGCCAACCACCATTCCGCACATATAACTCCCCTAGATAGTTATTCAACTAAGTACTCAATAGTACTTAGTAGTCTGATTATCTTGGAAGAGTTAATCTTCTTCAGCAGAGTTGTCCAAGACAACCTTGCTGAACTCTGGTTTGATCAAAGTTGAAAAAGAATTGCATACAAGTGTATTCCCCCCCCCCCCATACACTTGTTATATACTCCTTTCAGGACCAACAATTTATATTAATTGAATAGGTCATTTTCGATTGTAATTATAAATTAAGGGTAGAATTGTACATCTATCCTCCAATTTGTCCTTCTTTTTAACTTTCAAATTGTTTGTTTCTATTTGTAGTTTCTATAGGTGAAATGGCTCTTATAACAACTCCCCCGCAAAAAATCCTACCATCAGCCACTATATTTATAAGCAATTAATCTTTTGTTTAAAGTCCAAGAATCATCAATTCAGTAACAAGTAACTCCTATGTAAGAATATATTTGAAAATTATCACTCCAAATATCCACATAAATAGAAACTTTAACCTTAAGCGGGACAAGTATTGATCAAAACATATTTATATACACTAACAACGTTGACAATATCACGAGTAGTAGTAGCTAGATTGATTTTTGTTTTTTCATGCATGGTTGAAGTGAAAGTTGTACATATCATTAAAAGTAAAATTTTCGACAAAACTATAAGGAAGGTGTTGAACACTTACCATTTTAACTAACATGTTTGTAAAACGTCCTTGATCGTATTTAAAACGAGAAGTTGAATTATTTATCTCACCTTGAACTCTGCCGCCTCCGGAGGACCCGATAAATTCTTGTAGTTGCGTTTGACTTGTAGCAATTCTCATTTTATTTGAATGCTTCTTCGCCAAATGGACGTTGAAGGTTCCATATCCTCATCCCTTAGTAAATTTATATTTTGCACTGGAATAATTACAAAAAACGTCAAACCTAATTAAGGGGATCCTCGGTCGACACTTTTTTAAATTGACGTGCAGAAATATCATAACGAAGTTGGAGTTATGATGATGTATTTATATTTTTTGAAGAGGTTGGAGTTGAAATTTTGGTTCCACTTTTTTGAGTAGGACCTCACACATCATCATCATTCTCAAGAAGATTATAAAAATCAAAACTAAATACTTCTTCAATATTATCTTCCACTTGATTAAATAGTGAAACTTGGTTACGACGTTGTGAAATCGAAACGTCAGAGAAAGAAGAAGAGGCGATATCCTTGCCCTTTGAAGATGTCATATTAATATATATGCATTATGTAATATTATATATATATATATATAAGTGAAATAATTTATAAATAAGATATATTTTTAGTAAATTAGTAAAGTAGAATATTAATATAAGAATGAGATTTGAGAAAGTATGGAGATTAGGACATGAGAGAGTAAGAGAATAAGAGTTCGAGTTTGTTTGTGAAAAATGAGTTGTGGAAGGGGTATTTATAGAAGAAATTTTAAAAAATAAAATAAAAAATTCCAACAGTGAAACCGCCGGTTCAAATCGTTTGCCTTTCATCTGAGTCGTTGAGATTCAACGGTCAAATGATCTGGACCGTTGATCTCAAACAATCAGATTTTTTTAAAATTTCAAACCGGTCGAAATCGGCGGTTCAAACCACCGATTTTGAATGTTAATAAAAAAAATTTAATTCTGTTTTATGTTTTAACATTTAAGATTTTTTCATCTATAAATATGGAAACTTCTCAACTTATTTTTCATGCCAAATCACAAATCTCTCGCATTTTCTCATACTCTCTCAAATCATTTTTTAAAAGGGTTTACAAGATCAACATATATAAATTAACAATACAACTTCAAGCTCAATGATCTTCGAACCATTTCGGATCACTACAGTATTGTTGTCCCCTTCAATCGTGAAAAGAGGGAAAATGAGTGTACCTTGCCCACAATGACGCTCAAGTCTCTATTCTCAAACCGAGACAACCCCACACTAAGGTATTCTCATGTCCAACAATGAATATGAGAAAACAAAGTTCCAGCAAATACCAAAACCCTACGAATTATCAAGCTCATATAATAAGAAAACCCACCATGGGGAAGGAGTCCCATAAAAGGGAATAAAACACACATGGCGTAATAGAAAGACAGTAAAAAAAAAAACAACAACAAAAGATAACAACACCAATAAAATAAAACTATAAATCGAGATCAACGAATAACTCACCCAAACGGTGACCATAGCTCCGTTAGGGATAATCTATTTGTTGATCCCAATTACCCACTAGAAAAAGCTACATAAATAGAATATGAAACTGGGAAGAAAAAACTGGTGGCGGCAGCAGTGACAGTGGTGACGACGGCAAAAGCAAGTAGATGGTTTTTAGTTGATCTTTTAGATCTGTTGATTTATTCTTGTAGATCTGTAACTAAAATTGACTGGATAAAGTCGGGCGACTGCGCTGGACAGCGGCTAGTGCACCGAAATCAAAAACCTGTAACCGATCTACATGATGGGGAGAGGAGTACAGTTTGGTGGTGGTGATGGGGTGGGGGTTAACAGCAAGAAGAAAAGGGATGTGGGGAGGAGTTTTTGTATACTCTCTCAATTCATACTCTCTCATTTTTTTTCAAATGGCAAGTAAAGGATCATCAAATGTCACCAATGTCGATTTTCCCTCCTCACCATTCTCCTCGATCGCTTCTCTAGCTACACCTCGTAAATCTACCTCCTCCTCGTCGTAATCATTTCTATTATTTCATTAGACGTCACATTCAAGTGAGTGATATAAATTCAAGAAATAGAACAATTAAATTTTATTGTAACTATTGCTCCAACTGATATACTTTTAGAAGCAGAATAAAATACGGAACATACATCTTATAGAGAAACAATGAATTGTGAAATTATAATTTCATTAAGGGATTGTAAAGAGTACATGAAGGAAGTATTTATAGATACAAAACATATTTATCCTAAATCTCTAATTAAGGAAAATAAAGATTTACAAGATATTTAAAATATATTATACAAGATATATGTTGATGTTGTACCTGTGATGCTTATTTTGATCCAACACTCTTGGCAACTCTACTTGTCGAGTGTTGTACAAAATGTTCCATCACTTTGGTCAACATCATAATTTGCCCTTTCTCCTTACACTAACTCCGATTTTAAATGTTGTTCTTAATGTCTTTGTATGCAGGATTGAAGACGTGGAAGTTACCAGGTCAAGCGGTTGCATAAATACAAGGAGTGAGAAGTTAAGAGCATGCATGGTGGTTTCTACTTTTAAGGAGTTTGTGGAGACAGTTATAGATCATATAAAAACTGATCTATGGAGGTTGCATGTAGTTGAAAACGTTGCAAATTAATAGAGGACTAATGCAACAGTATGATAGATTGTTGTAGACCCAATCATCATATGTATCATACTTATTTCGTTTAGGAGATTATATGTATAGACCTAAAAGGGAGGTAGTTTCATATAGTCAATTGGATTTAACGAACCTTTATAAAAGGTTGTTTCTGATGTTGTACCGGTGATGTGCATAATGTTCCATCACTTTAGTCAACATCATAATTCACACTAACTCTGAATTTTCTATGTTGTGAGTAATGTTCCTTGTAGGCAGTTAGAAGATGTGGAACGTGTCCAGGTCATGCAGATTGCCTTTGGAGTGAGAAAACTACCACTACATGGAAGTTAAAAGGTTTCCTTAATTATAGGAGTTGGTGGGAAGTTCTCTTGATCATGTGTGTATGGTTAAGAGAGGTTGAAGGCTGATGAAGATTTATCTCCTATAAATAGAGGCAGCCTCAACGCAATTACTTGAGAAGAAAAGAAGACACAATACATTATGTTAGGCCAAGATTGAGAGGCAATCTCATAAACTTTGTTTTAGATTCTTTGGGTTGTCAACACCTTGTAAAATTGGCATTGTCGTACTTCGAAGAGGTTTTTGGCTTCGTTTTACTAATTATATTTTAGTGAAACAGTATAGACTTATTTATAGTCTATACAAATTTTGAATATTCTGTTGTTTCGTGCATTTTTATTTCCGCTGCTTAAATGTTGTCTGGACAGTGCCAACACGACAGACAACACCTCTGATTTCGCACGCACACACACTTTCAATATATATAATATCTCTTAATATATTTATATATGCCTAATACGCCCCCTCAAGATGGAGCGCCGTAGGAGAGTCCAATCTTGGTCATAAGAAGTTGTAGACGGAGTCGAGAAAGAGGCTTTGTAAGTGCATCAACAAGTTGGTCCGCAGAGGAGACATGTGAGACCCTAAGTTGAGATGTCTTGATCAAGTCTCTAACAAAATGAAAATCGATTGCAATGTGCTTCATTCGGGAGTGAAAGACAGGATTTGAGCAGAGATAAGTGGCTCCAATGTTGTCACAATAGATAACAAGCAAGTCTGAGATTGTGAAGCATAGCTCATGAAACAAAGATTTTAACCATTGAACTTCAGAGGCAGCGGAGGCAATAACACGATACTCAACTTTTGTTGAGGAACGAGCAATCGATTTATGTTTCTTGGAGGACCAAGAGATAGGATTTGCACCAAGAAAAACAACATAAGCACTTGTGGAGGAACGGTCATCACTATTGCCAGCCCAATCAGCATGTGTGAAACAATGTAGAGAGGAGGAGGTGGTAGGTCGTAGTGTGATTCTAACATCTCTTGTTCCATTTAAGTACCTAAGTAGGCGTTTGACAGCTCCCCAATGAGTGACAGTTGGAGCATGCATAAATTGACACAACTTGTGAACAGCAAAAGCAATGTCGGGTCTCATGAGTTGAAGATATTGAAGACTACCAAGTATTTGTCGATATTGAGTGGCATCCGCAGGAGGAGTCCCATCAAGAAGAGTAAGGCGAGCGGAGGTGGCTAATGGCGTATGAACAAGTTTGGAGGTCACCATATTGTATCGAGTGAGTAGATCAACTACGTACTTTCGTTGAAAGAGAAAGCAGGAGTTATTGGTACGAAGTACTTCAACACCTAAGAAGTAGGAAAGAGGGCCCAAGTCTTTTACTGAAAATTTCGAACCAAGATCCGTTGCCACACGGGTAAGGAAGGGAATGGAATTTCCTGTGAGAATCAAATCATCAACATACACAAGAAAATATGCAATAATGCCAGATTTATTGTACACAAAAAGGGATTCATCGGATTTTGTGTGAATGAACCCAATTCCTTCCAAAAATGTCCTAAGTGCATAATACCAAGTACGTGGAGCCTGTTTCAAACCGTAAATGGATTTGTGTAATTTGCAAACATAGGACGGAAACGCCTTATCAATGAAACCAGGAGGTTGAGCCATGTAAACTGCATCAGAAAGGGAACCATGAAGAAAGGCGTTGTTCACATCAAACTGTCGAAGTGGCCAATTTTGAGTGACTACAATACTCACGACTGCTCGAACGGTTGCTGGTTTGACCACAGGACTAAATGTTTTTGAAAAATCAACTCCATGGCTTTGGTGAAAGCCTTTGGCCACAAGTCGAGCTTTGAATTTATCTAAGGACCCGTCTGGTTTTCGTTTGATGTGGAAGACCCACTTGGAGCCAACAACATTGGTTGAATCATCAGGTGGTACTAAATCCCAAGTACCATTTTTTAGAAGGGCATTAAATTCGGATGACATGGCCTCCCTCCATCGTTCATCTTTTAATGCCTGAGAGACGCAACTAGGTTCAGTGTTAGAAGATAACTAGAAGATAGACCATACCTCGGATTTGGTTTAAAGATGCTGTTTTGGGCTCGAGTGACCATTCGAGTTCGTTGTTGTATCGATGGGGATGGCAGTGAGTGAGCAGCTGGTGACTCAAGATCAAGGGTTTGTATCGTGGAATTAGGGTTTGGGGTCGATGGGGGTGTATTTAGTAAAAGGGGGTGCAGTGTTTGGGGTCGATGGGGGTGTATTTAGTAAACTGGGTGGTGCAGCGTTTGGGGTCGATTGGGGTGTATTTAGTAATCTAGAGGGTGCAGTAGAGCTGGACGATGGGCTAGGGGGTGTATTAATCGGAGCAGGGGGTACGTGTGATGAAATTGGTGGTGGGGCAGTGGTGTGGTCGAGAGGTGGTAGATTATGTGGAGGGGGTGCATTTGTAAAAGTAGTGGGTGGGGCAGGAGCAGTAGGTAAGGGAGGGTGTATTAATCAAAGTGGGTGGTGGATAAAACATAACATAAGGGTTTTCTGGTGGGCAGGGGGTGTATCTACTAAATCAGGGGGTGTATCAGGAACAGTTTTTGGAGAGGCTAGGGGAAATATATTTTCAACGAATTGAACATGACGAGAGGTATATATTCTTTTGGTTTTTAAGTCAAGGCAAAGATAAGCGGCTTGAGTAGGAGAGTATCCAATGAAGACACAAGGAGTGGATCTATGGTCTAATTTATGGGAAGTGTAGGGGCGAAGCCAAGGATAACATAAGCAACCAAAAACTCTAAGTTTGGCTAGGTTGGGAGTTTGTTTTATTAGGAGGTATTGATATGAGGACAACATGTTAAGATTGGGTTTTTCTAGACGGTTTATAATATAGGTAGCAGCACAAACTACATGAGGCCAATATGTAAGGGGCATGGAGGCATGATGTAAAAGGGATAAGGCAGTATCAACAACATGTCTGTGACGACGTTCAAACATGCCATTGTGTTTAGGGGTGTGGGGAGGAGTTGTGAGATGGGATATGCCATGAGTTTGAAGGAGAGAACGAAGAGAAATGAACTCTCCTCCATTGTCAGAATAAAGAGTTTTGATTTTGGTGTTATAAAAGTTTTCCACTATATTTTTAAAGGAGATAAATGTGGGAAGTACATCGGACTTACGTTTTAGGGGGTAGAGCCATATGTATTTGCTAAAGTGATCAACAAAAATGACATAGTATTTGAAGCCTCCAGTTGACATGACAGGGGACGACCACACATCAGAATAAAGAACCTCAAGAGGGGAACTGGATATAATGCTTGAATCGTAAAAATGAAGTTTATGACTTTTAATACACTTGCAAGAATCACAATAATGCAATTTTGAGTTCTTGATAGGTAAGCTATACTTGGATAAGGTATGAGAAAGGATTTTGGAGGACGGATGACCTAGACGAGCATGCCATATGGGTGATGGTTGTTTTTCCGAGATGGAGGTTGTGGGGTTAAGAGACGCTCGAGTCGGCCATACGTAGAGATTATCCACGCGACTCCCCGTGAGGAGAATGGTCCCCATTTTGCCATCCCGCACCTCAAAATAAGTAGAACCAAAAATAATGTTAACATCATTATCTCGACACAAGGTTGAAACAGAGATAAGGTTTTTGGCCATTTGTGGGACAACAAGGACGCTTGAGAATTCAAGCATATTAACATGAGGAAATGACAAGGAACCAATATGCGAAATTTGCAAACCGTTACCATCACAGATGACGACATCATCCGAGCCGGAATATGGAGAGGAAACGGATAAATTATGGGGGTGAGTTGTGATATGATGAGAGGCCCCGGAGTCCAAGATCCAAGGGCGGGAGGGGATCTGTGAAATAGCAGAGTGGGCGGATGTGGTGTATGTACCAGTAGGGTGGGTGTGTATACCGGGTGGGGTGTATGTAGTAGTGGAGTGGGTGTGTAGATGCAAGGGGTGTATTTACCCGAGTTTGGGGTGCATGCTACAGTGGAGTAGTGGGTCTGGCCCATCTGGGCAGTAAGGGAGTATGCCGTGTCGGAGGGAGTGCAAAGATGATGAGGGTGTATGCAGCAGGGGAGTAGTGGATCTGGCCCATCTGAGCAACAAATATTCAAGGAATTCACGGCTGCGATGGTTGGGTTGATGTCGCTGAAACAGGCGATTAATTTGGGAGAGTAAGGATCGGAGTTTAGAGAATTGAGGGAGTTTGTTGGAAGTGCCTAACAAATAGGAGGTTTATTTGTTTTAATAACTGAATCTTGATTAAAGAAACAGAGGGAGGAGCGGTTTTGAAGAAACTAAAGTGACGAGGGTGGTGGTAGTCGGCAGTTTTGAACGACGTCGGACGTCGAACAACGACTACGAGGAAGAATGTTGGATCGAGGCGTTAGCCAGACGACTCGTTGATACCATATAGAGAAACAATGAATTGTGAAATTATAATTTCATTGAGGGATTGTAAAGAGTACATGAAGGAAGTATTTATACATACAAAAACATATCTATCATAAATCTCTAATTAAAGAAAATAAAGATTTACAAGATATTTAAAATATATTATACAATATATATATATAATATCTCTTAATATATTTATATATGTCCTCCTACGTCTCACACTTGTAAAGGAATCATTTGAACATAAACAATTAAACATGCATTATTGTAATGTTTCTATTTTCTAAGTTGTAATGTTATTGTAATATTTAAATTTTAGAATTCAATTCATGTCAAGTGTCTAAGTTTAGTTTATCAACTTTAAGTTTAGTTTAAATTTTATGCAATATTGTAATATTTAAATTTTAAGTCGAGATTAAGTTTTATTTTATTGTAATACTATCAATTTTAAATTTAGTAAATTTTTATGATAATAAGATTGCAACTTAAAAAACAAAAATATTACAACTTAGAAAATAAAATATTATCAATAACATTACAAGTTACAAGTTAGAAAAAAATAAAATAAAAATAAAACGGTACTAATCGTCGGTTTGATGACTCGAAGTTAGTCGAGTCAAGTCGAGTTTTGAGTACACGAGTAGCTAACGAGTTTGAGTTCGAGCTCATAAATACTTGGCTCGAAAGGCCGTGAGAGCCTAATTGAGCTTGCAACAATATTTACTATTTTTTCATTAATATATCATTTATATTTATATACAGGTAATCGAATTGAGCCGAGTCGAACTCGAGTTTATTTTAGAAAAGATATGTTTTACAATTAATTAAAAAAATTATATAGATAATCGAATCAAGCCGAGCTCGAGTTTCTTATCGAGTCGAGCTCGATCTTTAAAATTTTAGGCTTGATCGAATCTAGTCGATTTTTGAGTATAGCAATCGAGTTTCAAGCTCAACACTACTAATAATCGACTCGATTCATTTACACCCGATATTTTAGACAGATCTTATCTCGTTGAAATTTTGTATAAAAGTTTTTTCGAAATAAAATCGATTTCCCTGGTTGTTATCCTTATTTGTAGACACCATCAACTCTAGTTAGATTAGATCTCAGGTTAATTCAGTAATTCATACTAATGTCCGGGTGTGTTTGTAATTGATTTAAAGTGATTAAAATTAATTTTTGCAGTAAAATTAAGGGTGTGTTTGTAAATTATAGTGATGGATTCAAAGTGATTAAAATTAATTTTTGCAATAAAATTGAAAGTTGATAGTGTTTTAAAATTAAGCATTTTAAATCAATTGTGTATATGTTGTGGTGTTTGCAAAACAAACCCTTTTTTTTTATAAATTTACAAAAAACACTCTTATTACATTTGGATAGGTAATGTGTAAAGATGAAATATTATTTAAATTGTGAGGGTAAAATTGTAAAATTGATTATTATAATGATGATAAGCACATAGAAGCTATTAGAAGTAGGTGGAGGGATGCTTCACCAAAATCACTTTTAATAAATTAACTTAGTGGGTGTTTGGAAACACTAGAAGTTGCTTAAAAACACTTTTTTTTCAAATAGAATCACTTTTGGAGTGTTTGAAAACACAACAAAGTGATTAAGTTAATTTGTTAAAAGTGATTTTGGTGAAGCACCCCTCCACCTACTTCTAATAGCTTCTATGTGCTTCTTATCATTACAACAATCAATTTTACAATTTTGCCCTCGCAATTTAAATAATATTTCATATTTACACATTACCTATTCAAATGTAATAAGGGTGTTTTTTTGTAAATTTATAAAAAAAAAAGTGATTTGTTTTGTAAACACCACAACATATACACAATTGATTTAAAGTGCTTAATTTTAAAACACTATCAATTTTCTATTTTAGTGTAAAAATCAATAATAATCATCACTTTAAAGCAATCACTATGTTTTGCAAACACACCCTTAATCACTTAGTTGTGTTTGAAAACACTCCAAAAGTGATTTTATTTAAAAAATAAGTACTTTTAAACAACTTTGTTTGAAAACACCCACTAAAAGTAGGTAGTTCTAATCCCGAGACTTAAAAAAAAAAGCTTAGAAAACAAATCAGGTTTATATATTGGTGTGTATGTCAACAAATCAATTTTTTTATAATTTTATAAAAAAACACCCTTATTACATTTAAATAAATAATAGGTAAAGATAAAATATTATTTAAATTGTGAGAATAAGAATCGGGAAGCACTTAGAAGCTATTAGGTTGGTATTTGCAAGCACTAGTATGTGCTTAAAAACACTTTTGGAGTGTTAAGTGATTAAATTAAGTTGTTAAAAGTGATTTTGGTGAAGCACACCCTATGGGTGTGTTTTCAAACTCTACAAACGGCTTCCAGAATCACTTTTTTAAAAGCTGCGCTCTCACCAGAATCACTTTTTTAAAAGCTGCGCTCTCACTGCTTTTACTTTTGATAAGTGCTTTTAAGTTGTAGTAACCAATTTTATATTTTTACCCTCACAATTTAAATAATATTTTATGTTTACCCATTACTTATCCAAATGTAATAAGGGTATTTTTGTAAAATTATAAAGAAGCTATTTGTTTTGCAAACATCACAATGTATACAAAATTGATTAAAAGTACTTAATTTTAAAACACTATTCACTTTCAAATTTATTTTAAAAATCACTTTGAATCAATCACTATTGTTTGCAAACACACCCTAGAAGCGGGGGGAAGGGGTTCTTCACCAAAATTGTTTTTAAGTAATTAATTTAAAAGTGACTTCATTTAAAAAAAGAAGTGCTTTTGAGCACGTAGTAGTATTTACAAACACCTACTTATTAATTATACCATCAAAATGACAATCCAAACCAGGCCACCCAAATTGTGTTGTCGCAACACATTTCATATCGATAGGATAATGACACAACATGATAATAATAAGGGTGTGTTTACAAACTTTATAAACAGCTTAAAAGCACTTCTCAAAAGTAAAAGTTGTGAAAGTAGGGGTGTAAACGAGCCGAGTAGTGTTGAGCTCAAAACTCGACTCGATTGTTATACTCGAAGCTCGACTCGGTCGAGCCTAAAATTTTGAAGATCGAGCTCGACTCGATTACCTATATAATTTTCAAAATTAATTTAAAAAAATATTTTTTTCTAAAATAAACTCGAGTTCGACTCGATTCGATTACTCGTATATAAATGTAAATTATATATTAATGAAAAATAGTAAATATTGTTCAAGCTCGATTAGGCTTGCGAGCCTTTCGAGCCGAGTATTTATGAGCTCGAAACTCGACTCGATTAACTTCGAGTCGATTTCGATCTTTTTTCGAGTCGAGCACGAGTAGCTTGCGAGTAGACTCGACTCACTTACAGCCCTATGTGAGGGCAACTTTAAAAAAAGTGATTCTAGAAGCAGTTTGTAGGGTTTGAAAACACCCACTAAATAAGAAGACGACACAATAATTTTTTTTATAACACGATATCGATACACAACACGATAAGAAAATTATAAATAATTGTGTCTTATTATGTTATTATCAGATATATGTTATTATCGTGTAGTATTAGGTCGATAACATATAACAAGTTAATGTGTTATCGATTTATTTTATTGTGTTTAACTAGTTGACACAAAATCGATATGAAATTTTGTTGTCCCTATTGTGTCCACACACTAAGGTAACACATAATTTTTATGTTGTGATATCATGACTTCGTGTTCGAAGTTGTCACACCTGATCCAAACACTATTGACATGTAATTGAAAATTCCAAATAGTAAAAGGGAAAATCGTTTTTTATCGGGTAAGTTACATTTTTTTTATTTTTTTGTTCTATTAATTTTCGCACTTTGATTTTTATTCTGTAAATTACAATTTTTCTAAAATTTCATTAGAAAAGAACCGAAAAATTGAAAATATTTAACTTTCAGAATCAAAATGATAAAGTTAACAGGACTAAAGAAAAAAATAGTGTAAGTTACGGTTACGGAAAAAAAAGGCCATAAGAGCATATGTTTGTTTGAAAAAAAAGACCATAAGCGCATATTTATTTTGTAACTCACATATTCGGATATGGGACGTAAAGTCTCCCGTCGTATTCTAGTTTGAGATTTAACATTCAGATTTCACCATTCAACTATATCCACCTTAAAAATATTTATATATTCTATTATTATAATAATACAATCATCACTCACTTTTACCCAATTAATTTGACATAAAATTACATTATACTTTCTCCGTCCCACAATTACTTTCACAATTTTTTTTTCAGGACATTCCACAATAACTTTCGTGAAAACTCTTTATAAACTCCACCCTCACAACATCCTCAATTTTACACATTACTTTTCTCTATGCATATACAAAAGTCAACTTATTTATTTACTTTATACATAAAGGATTACAAAATTATCCCTCAAAATTCCCACTAAATTCACTTTTTTTATTTTGTGTGACATTCACATGTGAAAATAATTATAGAACGGGGAAGTACAATATAATACAACATCAGGTATTCTTACACAATTAATTTAATATAAAATTACATAATAAAAATTTCAAAACAAACACATACGGAGTAGTAGTTATTCTCAAGAATTTCTCCATCCTACATAAAGTAGAAAACAAACATGGGCTAAGCTAAGTTAAAGAAGTGGGAGATGAAAAGTCCCGCCTTTTTACAGTGACCATCTACTCAAAGTCTCTTCAGTTCCTCCCTCACACGATCTTGCAGTTGCTTCTTTCTTCTCTCTTTTTTTGATAAAAAAAAATCTTTAATCCTTTGTGGGGTGTTACCTCTCACAACTTAACTCCATACCATTGATTGTGAGGTTGATTACAGTTTCCACAATATCTCAAACAAACTACTCAGATCTTTCATGCATGCAATACATTTGTGCTCATATGCATCTTTATTTCTCTGTTTTTGCAGAATTTCTGCTCAAAATTGAAAGATAATGGAGGGTTCCAGTTCTGGAACTAGCAAGAGATCAAGGCCTAAAGACGATTTCACTGATCTCTTGTTTTCATGGTCACTTCAAGATATTTTTGATGACAATCTGTACAAATCTCAGGTTATTTCTCTATTTCTTGTACTTGTATTTATACACCCACCAAATGTGTGTGTGTGTGTGTGATGAAACTATTTTAGTGCATATATTAGTGTGTATAGGCTTGTCTAATTTGGTTTTTTAGCTTAAAATTTTTGTTTAGTTCTTCTCAACTTGCTTACTTAGTTTTATATATGGTTGGATAATCATTTTACTTTGAGATATCTATGGTCAGATTGGATGTCTCATGTCTCAGTTGGTTTAGATTGAATCGGAAATGGAAATAGTGTGTTTTCAAGTCATTTGATATACACACAAATGAGTGTATTTTGCGTATTTGGTAGAAATTTTATTTTACGTCTGATTTAGTGTCTATTTCATTCCTGATTACACATCTATCTTGGGTTAATATACCCTACCAAACTGGCCTTAGTGCTTGAAAGAATCACAAAGATGTTCTTGTCTCTAATGTAGTGCTTCAATCTAAAGGAAAAAGTAGTAAGAGCGTACAGCAGAGTAGTGTGGTTTATTGTTATTACAAATTTGAATGTACATTTGACTCATGAGCTTTGATTTCTTTTCACATTTAGGTGGAGACTATTCCAGTGTCATTTGAAAGTGTGGATGATTATTTTGCTTCATACTTCTACCCCTTGTTGGAAGAGACTCGTGCAGAACTTGCTTCCGCGTTGGAAATTGTGTATAAGGCGCCTTTTGCTGAAGTAACAGATTGCAAAGAGTCCAAACATGATGAGCTGTTGTATATTGTTACAGTTGATAACTGGAGAAACAGAACAAGTGATCGTGGCAAGGTGCCTTACAGAACATTGCCCGGTGACTTTGTTCTGCTTTCGGATTCTAAACCTCAAAGATTTTCGGACCTAGAACGTGATGATTTCGCATTTACTTTCGCATCTGTAATAAATATTTCCGAGGATGATATTGATGATAATAGTAGTAGTGGGTTCAAACTCAAAACAGCTGAAAGGATTGAAGTTGAAGATAAACAGAAAAGGCCACTCTATGTGGTTTACTTGATGAACATGTCTACAAATAAGAGGATATTGGGGGCGTTGAATATGCGACGAAATCTAAAGATAATTGAAAAAGTATTAACCAAGAATGACTCAGTATGTCACACTTGGTTCTTTCTTCTCGTTTTCATTTTCTTCTTTTACCATTCTGTATTAGTAATGTTCACTCTCAAGACCAATCTATATGTCTATGATATATTTTTATATTGCAATCTTCCATGCATTTAAAATTGCAGTCGAACATGATTATCATTCTTTAGTTTATCTCTATAATGAATATCAAATATTTTAGGCCTCCGCTGTTAGTTTTTAATGAAATTAATTTGCTTAGGTTCTTATGCTTCCTTCCTTTCATATCTAAGTATCTCTTCTGGATTCAAGATGAGTTGATACGTGTGTTTAAATCGTCTACATGAAGAATACTCTCTAGTCGAATTCTGCATTTTCTCTAAGTTGTCTTCCTATTAACTTGAGTTCAAATTTATTAACAGGCTGAGGGAAATTGTGAATCTTGTCCTCTAAATGTCAATAATGAAGTGGAGGAGAAATTTGGTACCACTTTATTGTCTAGATTAAATGAATCACAACTCGAGTCTGTTTTGGCTTGTACACGCAAAATTGGATGTAGCCACAACTCTTCCGTGGAACTCATTTGGGGCCCACCTGGAACTGGCAAGACGACAATGTTGAGTAGTCTGCTGTATATTCTTCTAAGAATGAATGTTAGGACTCTCGTCTGTGCCCCAACAAATATTGCCATTTCAGAATTGGCTTCTAGAGTGACAGCACTGTTGAGGAATTCGGTTAAAACTGAATGTGAGACGAGCTTATCTTGCCCCTTGGGAGACATGCTCATCTTCGGTAATAAGGATCGTCTTGATGTTGGTTCGCAAATTGAGGAAATCTTTTTAGATTATCGTGCTGAGAAGCTTCTAGATTTCTTGGTACCTCAAACTGGTTGGAGGCAGTGTGTTACATCCATGCATGAATTTCTTGAAGATTGTGTTTCTCAGTATCGAATACTTGTGGACAATGAGAGAATCAAAGCCGAAAGAAGGTCTATTTCCATATCATTTCTGGAGTTCGTTAGAGATCGGTTTAGACATATAGCTTCAACTCTGAGAACATGCATGCAAACATTCTGCACCCATTTACCTAAAAGTTTCATTAATGAGCTCAACTATCAAAACATCGTTGAACTTATGTCTCTCCTCAACTCCATTGAGATCTCATTGTTCGAAGACAGCACTCTCACATCTGACAGATTGGAGGCTATCTTTCTGCAAAAGGGATTAAATAGTTCTGCATCATTTGCTGCTGATACATCATCCTTGATGTATTTGAGAAGTCAGTGCCTGTCTATTCTAAGATCTCTTCGGGCTTCCCTAAATAAGCTTAGCCTTCCGAATGTCGCCAGTAGAGATTTTACTAAGGAGTTCTGTCTACAAAAGGCTTCTTTGATATTCTGCACAATTTCTTCCTCGTATAAGCTGCACAAAGTTGATATGGATCCATTTCAGTTATTGGTCATTGATGAAGCTGCGCAAGTAAAGGAGTGTGAAACGTCAATAGCCCTTCAGATTCCAGACGTGAGGCACGCTATTTTGGTCGGTGATGAAAAGCAATTACCAGCAACAATAAGCAGCAAGGTAATTTTCTATTTACTAATCATCATCAAATTTATTGACTGATGCTGCCACTGACTGTCTTACATGCAGCTGTCTGAAAAAGCTGGCTTTGGACGGAGTTTGTTTGAAAGATTGAGCTCGTTGGGTCATTCCAAGCATCTGCTTAATGTGCAATACAGGATGCATCCAGAAATAAGTCGGTTTCCAAATTCAAAATTCTATCAGAATCAGATATTGGATGCACCTAATGTAGAGAGTGAAAGCTATGAGAGATGCTATCTTAAAGGCAGTATGTTTGGTCCGTACACATTCATAAATATCCGTGGGGGAAGAGAGGAATTGGACAAGGTTGGCCACAGTAGAAGGAACATGGCTGAGGTTTCAGTGACGCTAAAGCTAGTGCAGAAACTCTTTGAAGGTAAGCTGATCTGTTTCAGACACAATTACTGCCATCTTATCGTTTCTGTTTTCTAGTTATGTCTCCAAAATTCCCATAATGAATTCAAAGTTTCGTCTATTTATTTACCTTTTTTGAACATGAAAATTCATGTCTGTAAGTAAGGATCACATTAATTATGATTTGCAAAAAACTCAAGTCACCTAGCTAGTTAGATCATCTTTGTCATGAAAATTGAAATACTTCCTCATTGATTTCATGAAGAATTTAAGTTTATAGGATTTAGTTTTCTGATGTGGTATATCATGAACAGCGTGGAGTATCTCAAAAGAGAAACTCACCATTGGTTTGATTTCTCCGTATGCGGCTCAAGTTGCAGCAATTCGTAATAAGCTTCAGGCTAAGTACGATAATCATGAGGGGTTTACAGTTAAAGTGAAGTCAATTGATGGGTTTCAGGGGGGTGAAGAAGACATAATAATCATATCTACTGTAAGGTCTCATAGAAGTGGATCCATTGGTTTCTTGTCTAGTCCTCAAAGAACCAATGTAGCTTTGACAAGAGCTCGGTAAGCAATCACTTGATTTATTTTTTATTATTTTTAGTTCGGAAAAGATATTAACAATTATTCCCTTGCTTCTAGTCATTGTCTGTGGATATTAGGAAATGAAAGAACTTTGACTGAAAATGATTCGGTTTGGGAAGCAATAATATATGATGCCAGGCATCGACGATGCTTCTTCAACGCAGATGAAGATCATGACATCGGAAAAACTATTATAGATGCTAAGAAAGAGTTTCATCAACTTGATGATCTGCTTAGTGCAGAGAATGTACTTTTTCAGAATTCAAGATGGCAGGTACCACAGATTATCTTGGATATTTTAGCATTAAATTAAGCGTTACGGAGATTTTTTATTTTGAGTATCTGTCTTGTCTGCTTGGCTCTCTCTCTGTCTTGATTATATTTTATCATCACCCTCTAGATCATCAGTCAAATGTATTCATATACGTTTTTTTTTTTTTTTCGTACAAAAAGTTTATTTCCATTCTGTATGTAAATTGTAGTTTATTTTTAGTGTCTTGTCCATCCTCAGAGTTTTTTTTACTTATCTTCAGGTTATATTCAGTGAATACTTCAGAAGATCATTCCAGATATTGACCCCCAGTGTTAAGAAGTTGGTCATACAATTATTACTGAAGCTTGCAAGTGGTTGGCGGCCAAAGAAAATAAACGTGGACAGGAAATGCATGAAATCTTCGTATATCCTCAAACAGTTTAAAGTAATCAATTACTATGTTATCTGCTCCGTTGATATTGTGAAGGAGTCAATCTACAAGCAAGTATTGAAAGTGTGGGACATATCAGATTTTCCTATGGTGGAGACAACAATATTGTTCAAACGTCTTGACAGCATAGCTTCAATGTATACGGATAATTTCATCAATTGCTGCAACGATAAGTTATTTGATGGGTACGTCATATTTATTACTCCCTTCGTCCCATATGAACTTGCACTCACTTTTGGGCACACAAAATAAGAAAAAAGAATAATGATTGAGGTTTTGAGGTGTAATTTTGTAAACTTTATGTATAAAGTAAAGTAAGTGGTTGACTTGTATGTATGTGTGAGTAAAAAAGTAATAGCATTTGTGTAAAATTATGAATATTGTGACTATTTTTGGTGTGTGCAAGTTCATTTGGGACGTCTAAAAAAGGAAAGTATGTAAGTTCATATGGGACAGGGGGGGTACTTTCTATGAGAAAAATGCAATGTTAGTTAATAAAGTTTAATGTGGCATGACATATTTTTGTTTTTGACTTCACAGTCGGGTTGTGACTTATTGATCATGGTTGAGTTTTATTCCAATATAGTTTTACGTAACACTTTTCTGTTAAATTTTATTTCATTTAGAAATTTGGAGGTCCCGAAAAGTTGGACTTGTTCAAGAGATATAATCCGGTTCAAGAATCCCAATGACGCCAAATTAGGCACGGGTGCAAGCGCTTGCGAAGTTGACTGCGGAAGTTACGTTGAAAATTGTAAAGTGAATGAAAGCTTGCGGTTAATGAAATTTTACTCCTTGTCAAATGGTACTGTAAATCATTTGCTTTCGGACCTCGAGGGTAGAGAATTAATGGATCTTCCGTTTGAGGTTACTGACGAGGAGCGGGAGATGATACTTTTTCCGAGAAGCAGCTTCATAGTAGGCCGATCTGGCACTGGGAAAACAACTGTTTTAGTTATGAAGTTGTACCAAAAGATTCAGCAGTACTGCATTGCTTCACGAGATCCTGTGGAAGATGATAATCGTGTTCATATCTGCAACGAAGCTAATGTGGATCAGCAGATAGGTGAATCTAGGGGGACTAATTTGCATCAGCTATTTGTCACTGTTAGTCCAAAACTGTGTCATGCTGTCAAGAAGCATGTGTCTGAGCTAAAGAGGTACATTCTTCCACTTTATCGTTGTATCTTGCTTCCATATGTTGATTGCAGAATGTCAAGATGATCATCTCTTTGCATTCATAGTGCACTTTGTATCTTTCGATCTTTGTCCTTTTAAGTGCATACGTTAGTAGAATGGTTAAGATAAACTTGAATAATTGGAAGTTCCACGAGACTGTTCTATGAAGAATTAAATATTTCACAATGCTTAAATAAACTCGTTTGTAAGTATAGTTTTCTGTAAGAAAAAAATGAAGTTAAAAGTATGTTACATTTCACATGTTTTTTTTTTTATCCTCTTTAACCTTATAATAAAGCTTTTTACCTTTCCTTTTCTCAATATCCTGCTCTTAAAGTATGTTGAATACTGTTCATATTACAACTGTTTATGTCTTAACATCTCTAATATGTACAGCTTTGCTACTGAAAACTTATCGGGATGTAAGTTGACTGCTGTGGATGATGTTGAAGAAACCACGGACTTTAAAGATATTCCAGACACGTTTGTTAGCATCCAAAGCGAAAAATACCCTCTAGTCATCACTTTTCACAAGTTTCTGATGATGCTTGATGGCAGTCTGGGAAATTCGTATTTTCAGAGATTTCAAGATGTAAGAGGTTCAACTCATTATGATGGTAGAAGATCGATTGCACTGCAGACTTTCATGAGGAAAAATGAGGTTACTTATGACCGGTTTCAATCCTTCTACTGGCCCCGTTTTAATGCAAAGCTGACAAAAAATCTCGAGGCTTCTATAGTTTTCACTGAAATAATGTCGCATATTAAAGGAGGTACACGAGAAGGTGGTTGCATGCGAAGCAGGGAAGCGTACGTATCATTGTCGGAAAGTAGGGTGTCAACTCTAAGTGCTGACATAAGGAGTGCGATTTATGATTTATTTCTGGACTATGAGAAAAAGAAGTTGAACCATGAAGAGTTTGATCTTGCTGATTTTGTGAATGACATTCATCTCCGACTCAAGAACGAGGATCTTCTGGGGGACAAAATGGACTTTGTGTACATAGATGAAGTACAAGACCTCAGCATGAGGCAAATCTCCCTTTTCAGACACATCTGTAATAATATTGATGAAGGATTTGTATTTTCCGGTGATACAGCCCAGACGATTGCAAGAGGGATTGACTTCAGGTTTGAAGATATTAGATGCTTGTTCTACAATGAATTTGTTATGAAATCTGGAAATGGTGATGTTTCTGGAAGAAGAGAGAAAGGACTAATATCAGATATGTTTATTTTGTCCCAAAATTTTCGTACTCATACTGGAGTACTTAAATTAGCACAGAGTATCATAGATCTCATTTGCTATTATTTTCCACTTTCTATCGATTTGTTGCCCCCAGAAACTAGTCTTGTTAAAGGTGACTCCCCAGTTGTACTTGAGCCTGGCAGTGATGAAAACATGATTCTATCTATTTTTGGAGGTAGCGGAAACGATGGTATGAAATGGACGGGTTTTGGTGCTGACCAGGTGCTTCTAGTACGGGATGATACTGTAAAAAGGGAAATCTTAAGTCATATTGGTCATCAAGCTACTATCTTGACAATATTGGAGTGCAAGGGCCTCGAGTTTCAGGTCTGATATTTCTTTGCTTTTATTCTTTACTCGGTCTATGTCTATCTGTTACTTCTATCCATATTTTAACTATTTAATCTCTTAATCACCAACTGCATATTGTAGGATGTTTTGCTGTACAATTTTTTTGGTTCCTCGCCTTTGAGTGATCAATGGAGGGTGGTATATGAGTTTTGTAAAGAAAAAGATCTTCTGAATGGCAATTCTGAGGAGTGTTTTCCGAGTTTTAGCCAGTCAAGACACAACATCTTGTGCTCTGAACTGAAATACTTGTACGTGGCGATTACTAGAGCCAAGCAAAGGTTATGGATCTGTGAGAACAACGTCGAGTTCTCCAAGCCTATGCTTGATTATTGGAAGAGGTTGTGCCTTGTCCAAGTGAAAACAATAGACGATTCTCTTGCAAAAGCAATGCAGAGGGCCAGCAGTTCTGAGGAGTGGAAATACCAGGGAATCCAGGTTTAATACATCTTTTGTGCATTTCTTATATTTTATTCGTTTTTTGATCTTCCAATATTAGTTTTAATGTACTTTTTGCAGATCTTTCGTTAAAATTCGTTTATATCTTCCAATATTGGTCTATATGTGTTTTGCAGCTCTTTTGGGAGAAAAACTATGAGATGGCAATAACATGCTTTGAAAAAGCTGGCGAACAAACATGGAAGAAAAGGGCAAAAGCATCTGCTCTTAGAGCTGCGTCTGAGAGTTTACGGTATTCGAATTCCAAAGAGGCAAATGTAATGCTCAGAGAAGCTGCAGAAATATTTGATTCCATTGACATAGTTGAATCTGCAGCTGAATGTTTTTGTGACTTGGGGGACTATAAAAGAGCTGGTAAGAATTATCGATTATTAAACTGTGTTTTAGTTCATTTCATCTTGTATATAAAATCAAGCATGAACGCCATTTCTACGGTTGGATGATTCTCGAAACTTGAGTTGACCTTAACCAGATTTGTAAAGACTTAATATGTGCTGCATTTTGATGAATTAAAAAGAATGCATATTCAATTAAATTTTGATATGTTATGGTGAAACCTTTTACAAAGATGTAGACTTTTTAGCCATATGGTGAACAGTTCATACGTACCTTCTTTGTTTAAGACAGCTTTCTTTTTGCCCCTATTGATTAAGGTGGACAAATTTTGAATGTTTGTGCAGGAAGGATTTATTCGAATTGCGGAGAGCTACGAAAAGCAGGCGAGTGTTTCTGTTTAGCTGGAAGTTATAAAACTGCTGCCAAAGTTTATGCCAAGGGGAATTTTTTCAGAGAGTGCTTGTCATCTTGCACCAAAGGGAAATATTTTGACCTTGGTTTGCAGTATATTGGGAATTGGAAAGATCACGAATCCTTTGACAGTGAAATCATCAATAGAATTTCATACCAGTTCCTCGAGAACTGTGCTTTGGAATCTTACAAGGCAAAGGACATTGCATCTGTAATGAAGTTTGTTCAATGTTTTCATTCATTTGAATCCAAACGTAACTTCTTGAAGTCTGTGGATTGCCTTGAAGAGCTTTTGGCTTTGGAGGAAGAATCAGGGAATTTCAACGAGGCTGCTGAGTTGGCAAAGAGTACAGGGGAAGTGATACGTGAGATTGATCTTCTGGAAAAGGCGGGACAGTTTTCAGATGCCTGCGTGCTAATACTTTCTTACGTGCTTTCGAACTCTCTGTGGATGTCTTGGAATCGAGGTTGGCCCATGAGGTCGTTTCCTCAAAAGGTGGAGCTTTTAAATAGAGCGATGCTGGATGCACAAAAGGTTTCTGAAAACTTTCATGCACTAATCCGTCCTGAAGTTAATATTATGTTAGATACGCAGCTGAGTAATGTCACTAAATTGATGCAGTGCTACAGTGCTTCAAAGCAGAACAATTCTCCAATCTGTGAATTTCTTTGTCTTAGGAAAATTCTTGATGCACACTTTCAGATGAATCCAAAAAAATATGTTTGGGATGCTGAATTGCACCTTGGTTTGAGCTCGTTCGAAGGAAGAATTTCGAGGAACCAAGTCTCTGCTGGGACGCTGGTTTATGTTTGGAATTTATGGAAAGAAGAGAGTTTAAAGATCGTAAAATGTCTAGATGGCCTTGAAAAAAATCTCGATTTCATCAAATCTGAAGGCATTGTTCGGTTGTGTTTTAACTACTTTGGAGTTAGGTTGGTGGATAATTTCAGTTCCACCTTACTTTTGTTGAACCCGGATTCTGCATGGCTACGTAATGTAGACAGTGAGTTTGTGAAACGTAACAGAAAGGCGGTGGCTCTTGAGTGGCGTATTTTTGCATCAGCTGCTCGAAAGTTCTGTTATCAAGATTTAGTTTACGTTGGACGTAGAGTATTGACAGCTCTTCAACGACTTTACGAGAGTTGTATGGTTAAGCGCCTGTCCAAATACGACAAAAGTATGTGCCTGCTTCACATTTTTGATATAGCAAAGTACTTTCTTGAGTCGAGATCGATTAATATAAAGAATGCAGATGCCAGGAAGATGCAGGATTTTCTTAAACTATCCACAAAGTACTTTGATCTTGTTTTCCCGTTGGACCCTCGTGATTCTTTATCAGAACAAATGATTTCTCTGAGAGAGACTCAACTTTCCAGGAATTTACTTGAAGAAATTGTTTCTGGAAATATTAGCACGGGGGGTGCACTCACGTTTGGCCAGATTGGGCGATCATTGATGATAATGCTGGGAAATGGAAAGCTCAAGCATAGCCTCTTCGATAAAATCGATGAAAAGTTGTCTGAAAACACCTGGAAGGCATTTTTTCAGAACTTCCATCTAGTTATCGGGTCAGAATTGGAGCAAGATTTGAGTTGTGAGTTTCATACAGCGCTGGAAGAAACTTATAACGTTGACTGGATAGTAGATGATTATATGTCTCCCGACTGTTTCTTTTATCTCTTGGAAAGGCTTCTTATTTTGGTTCCTCATTCACAAGGTCACTTTTTCACTGCAAAATCTTCCTTTGTAGAACATTTAATGTGTCTGCCATTGGATGTCAATCCTGGAGCCACTTTAGTCACAGACGAGAAATACAATCACGAAAGAATTGCTAACTTTGTGGTGAGAGTGATCGAGCAAAATCTTTATGACAAGGATCTTACCATAATAAGGTGGATTAAAAGCTCGGGTATTGATTGTGCATACTATTTGCCAGTTTTGGTGCTGAGATTGCTCGTGATTCTCTGTTTGTCGTGTCTTAACTGGAACCTGCCCTTGGATACACTTTTTAAGACATTGGCTCTACCGCATGTAAAGTCCCAGCTGCCAACTGAATTTTACGAAGCTCTTCAATGGAGTGATGGGAATCAAACTTCATTTCAGAGTGCAGTTATTAGAGCTTTCAAAGTTGTTGGGGATCCTCTTGTGATCGTAGCTTCAAGTGAGCATAATGTCAAGTATACGCATCCTGATGCCGTTTTTCTTGACTTGAGATCCTTCTCATCCCGAGATGAGATCATGAAAACATTATTTCCAACTGCTGAAGCTTCCCGTTATCAGCCAACTTTCTTCAAAACCAGAACTAGTAGGACGTGGGCTACTCCGGTTGCATCAAAAACTGAATCGAACTTGATTCCTGAAACTGGAAATGGGCACCTGCAAATAAACTGGGGTCTTTTTGGTGAAATGTCTGATGCACTCGAATCACTCTTCGGAGATTGGAACGATGGAGATTTAAAAAGTCTTGTCTTGACAAAGAAGGTGATATCAAGTTCATTTCAATATGATTTCTTGATTAATATCAATTTACGTCATGCAATTCAGGGTGCATCCAATATAAATTCTTTTCCTTTCTACTCTATTAATTTTAGTCGCAGGGTGTCCTATTTCAATCCTGCAGGGTGTCCTATTTCAATCCTAGGCGTAAGCGATTTTTTACTATTGATTTTGATTTTTGTAGAGAAAAAGAACTAGAATAGGGAAAAATGACTGAAATTGGACACCATAAGTGCAAATTGATAAAAGTATAAAGAAAAATGATTTATATTGGATCCACCTTAAATTACATGACGTAAATTGGTATTAACTTGTTTATACGGGTCGTGTAGCTGACATGCTACTTTTCTTTTTCAGGTGGAAGTACAAGATCATATAAAGTTGTTAACAACTGCAGTGGGACAGTTAGCTGAACATGAATATACAGAGGCAATCAACATTATTGAGGACTTAAATGCTCTTTCGTCTTTGTTGGTTGCAAGGTTAGTCAGTGACAATCGATTATCAAAAGGTTCGTGGCATTTCCATGTTTAACCTTGTACAATAAAACGTGATTTGCAGTGACTTGAATGTTAAAGCACTGACGGAGATTGGACGACTTTTGAAGAGGCTTGAAACAAGAAGGCCTCAACTGGACATGTTACTGAGTAAGTGTCAATGTGCAATGATCCATAGGAATTTTCTGATACGTAAAAAGGGGAAGATCGGTCAGTCGTAGGATGTAAGTCGCTTATAATTTTTATTTCCACTCGATCTTCGTAGTTTTCTGATGAATGTGCATCCATTTGCATGGTGCAAGGATCTGGTGTGTATATATTTTGGCGCAAGTTTGTTATTAAGTTTTATAAGCATATTATGTTAACATTTTCCTGGCAGCTGATCAAGTAACATGGACATAATTGTAGTTATGTTTAAAAAATTATACTTAACACCTTACTGATTTTTTATAATGTAAAAATTAATTATATTTCAATGCAGAAAGAATTAAGAGATGTAGAACTAAAATGAATAATAATTGAATTGAAAGAGAATTAGATGATCAAAATGTGAAATGAGGTGATTAAAATGATTCTCCTCCATGGGATTTTTTTTTTTTTAAGGAAAAAAATTATATTAAGAACGGTAGAGTAACCTAGGTACTCTAAAAAGATAGTCCAATTACTAGTCCTAAATATAATGTAGTGCTAAGAAATGATAAAAACACCCGAACATTCTAATATCTAAACAATGGCTAAACTTATATGCAGGCTGCTCTCGGATTAGCACACCAGTCGTGAAAAGAAGTCGAAATAGAACATTCTTTATGTAGACAGAAAATACTCTAGGTCCTTGCTCCAATTTCGTCAAACTACTAAAACTAAAGTTACAAATAAAACAATTATAATTAATATTCTTATTTGTTGTTATTCTTCCAAGTTATATATAAAAAAACGTAATGTTTCAATTACTAAGAGATTATAATCCAACTAAAGAAAATAACTCGAATGATTGGAATTTGGAGTTCAGTAGTTTGAAAATTGCATGGAATTAAAATCTGTAACTTATGGTAATGACTACAATTAAATCTGAACCATTAAAATTCAAATTTAAAGATTAAACGCTTGATGACTTGTTACCTTTTGTATAATGTGTTGTATGTATTTATCGTATATATTTTGTATAGTATCGTATGTTTGTATTTTTATATTTAATTAATTAAAATATATAATTTTAAAATTACATTTGTATCCTTACATAATAAAATATTTTATTAATTTGATTAAAATATTTAATGTTAAAATTACCTATTTACCTTTATAAAATCAAATTAAATTAAAAAATTAGTATTAATGGTCACTCGACGGGAGGGAAGACAGGCAGAGCTGTCAAAATGGGCTCAACCCGGCCCACCCGACTAATGGAATGGGTTGTAATTATAGTATCCCGAAAAACAATCGGCCGGTTTGGCTCGGCCCAAGTAACCTAGCGAGCCGACTGGGCTCAGGTCGGGCTTACCCTGGTTTTTCGGGCCGACCCGATCTTTTTTTTAAATATGATTTTTCGAGCCCAACCTTTTTTTTCGGCTCGGAAAAAAATGTTTGGCCCGGTGGACCGATATCGGGCTAGCCCGGTCCATTTGACAGTCCTAAAGACCAGAGAGAATCTGCACGCACACTATGTAATTGAGAGAATATGAGAAGAACCCTAATTTCAATTATTATTTCTATTTTCAATTTGATTGAATAATGTATTACGGAGTATTGTTTAATTCATTTTTGTTGGAATGGTATGTACTCAGTATTTAATTTTAAAATAATAATTAATTAAATTTGTATTAAAATGGTAGGATAGTAATTTTTGATAGATTAAAAAATTTATTTATATTAAAGAAGGGTATTGTAAGCACATTAAAATTGCACCCAATCAAATAGCGACACGTGGACAAATATATGTTAAATTAAATTGATTTACTATTTAAATTTTGAGAATTTAATAAAGCTAAATCTCGAATTAAATAGTTAAATTAGTGATATTTAATATACACGATACGGACCGGTCGAATTATACGAGTATCGAAATACTCGTAATTGGTAAGAATAAATTTGACTTACCATATATGAAGGAAATCTCGAATTATGGTAACTACAATAGAGACCATAATTCGAGATTTCCTCCATATATGGTAAGTCAAATTTATTCTTACCAATTACGAGTATTTCGATACTCGTATAATTCGACCGGTCCGTATCGTGTATATTAAATATCACTAATTTAACTATTTAATTCGAGATTTAGCTTTATTAAATTCTCAAAATTTAAATAGTAAATCAATTTAATTTAACATATATTTGTCCACGTGTCGCTATTTGATTGGGTGTAATTTTAATGTGATTACAGGTATTATAGTAAATAACAAAATACAATTTAAAAAATTATTTAATTAATTTAAAGATGTATAACAGATAGCAAATTTATACGACGCCACGTGATGCAATACATGACATACTGACTACAATAGTCAATTTGTATAATTTGATTACAGTAAAAAAAAAATTCAAAATAGTAAAATGTTAATATCTTAGAAAATGATCAATTACAAAGGAATGGATAAAGTATTATTTTGTTTCATTTAAAAGTTTATTAAAAATTTGCCCCATACAATTTTTTTTCATTAATGAATTAAATGTTCTATAAAAAAAGTTATCCAAAGGAGACTAGTACGTTTTATAGCAGAGAGAAATTTATTGTTATAAACTAAATTTAGTGAGTTACAAATTACTGCATCTAATACGATTTCTCCACGTAAATTAAATTATTGTTATATTCTAATAAAATAAAATGGATAATATAAATACGCGTAACAAATTATGAGCACTGAATTGTCACTCATCTATTGTGAAAAAATTATTGAATATATTGAGTCCATGCATAAGTAATATTATATCACCAATCAAATAATGTCACTACACATGTAAAATAATGTCAAAATATTTTTATAAATACAAATACAAATTGTATAAATAAAATGTAATATTGCTTCAATCGTACTCAATATTTCGTAATAAGTGATGTTGTATTATAGGAGTAAATGGTAAAATAAAAGCCATGAATATATTGTTATATTATAGTACTCCATATTAACTATGAAGACGGCACTGCGCCGCTCCTTGACAATTAATTTGACTTAATTATGTAGTGTACAATTATTAATATTTATATGTTCTAAAATTATTTGTATACTTTTGAAATAAATATAATATATAAAATTAATATTTTTATAATATTATTTTATTTTTAAAATTAACACTTTTTTTTCTTCACATGTTACTTTACATATAATTAAATCACAAATTTTATTTATTTAACTTCATACATCACTAAAATATTTTTTCTTAATTTTTGTGTTACAAATAATTCTAGTAAAGAGGAAGCAATATTTTGGAACACACAAAAATTCTAGTACAGAGGAAGCAATATTTTGGAACTAATATTCTCGTAATTGTACATTAAGAAAATAAGATAATTTTGCTTCAAAATTCTTCCCTATAAATGATAAAAAAAAACTGAGTAAAGGTAATTACGGTGGTTAATGATAATAAAAATAATTGAAGAATTTCATATTAAGCCAATTTCAAGAGAGACGTTTCAGTTTTAGATAGTGACTATTTTTTGTTTTAAATAGTGATACGTTTCAATTATAGTGGATACCACTTTTTTATTAGTTGTATTAATTAGCACTTTTCAGTTGGTTGTGATTGCCATTGCTTCCAGCGAGAAAGTCCGATTATGGAACTTGTTAGTAATGTAATAGTGTGGTGTAACTACATATTAATCTTCCTTTAATGGTTAAATATGTGAAACAATAAGAAAATCTCATAACATAATGTGGAGAATTGAAATTGTGATTTGCTTCTTATTAAGTCATTAATCTATGTCCTATTGTCGAAATGTCTAAACCTACAACAATAGCTTGATAGACAACGTGGAAAAAAAAAAAGGTACAACAACGGAGAATCTCCGTTGTTATTATTTGCCTACAACAACGAGAATTATATGTTGTTATAAAGTATGATCGGTTGTAAAAAATGATCTACGACAACGAGAATTTTCCGTTATCTATTTTTACGAACTCACGAGATTATGTGGATAGTCGAACGGGTGAAAAACATGTACGAATTCCCGTGCAACAATATTATATTCCAGTATAATGTTAATGAGTGATGTGTTATTTTTTATATTTGAATATATAATTAACTAATTAATAAACTTATTTTTATTTTGAACATTCCAACGGTCATAATGTCTTCTTCAATGGAAATTGGGGTTTTATTGAATAGTTGCCGGAGATGAGGAGACCACTTCCCTACTCTCAACGCCATTGATGGACACGATTTCTACAACGTTCTTTCCTAAACCGAGGTATGTACTATCGATCAAGTCAATTTTATTTGTTTCGATATCGTAAAACATTTCGCCACGGATGATTCAGGCGAGATCAATCGCTTGTAAGAAGTACGTCATCGGTAGACGATTTACTTCCGATCAACGATTCAGTTAGGTTTTGTCCGGATATATGTATTTGTCTGGATTGGCTGCGAATAACCAAACCCCAAATTCGGAGGAGTCTTCCGAAGTCTCTTTTCCTTGTCCCTTTTAATAATTTGAATCACAAAGATTCTTTCGTTCTTCACTTCAATTTTGGAATACAACTTCACTCTCTTCATATTCCACTTCTGGACTTCAACAAATTCGCAAAATTGTTCCTCTTTCCGATCCAAATGCACCCCCTCGCGCAATTCGATTCTCATGCAAGATTGCAAGATGGTTAGTTTTTTGATCTGCTCTTCTTTTCCTTAATCTCACGTTTTGGCACTTCTTTAATGCTTTAGTGGATTTGTTCTTGTTTTCTCTCTATGAGATTAAAAAAACCACATATGTATTTGTCCCGATTCTAAATTCCCAAATCAAACATATGGTATAAAGTATACTTTTTCTTCTATCATGTGCTTATTTTATAGGTTTTCAAATTGTGTAAGTATGCTGCAAATATCACAACCTCCCGCTCTCTGTGAACTCGACCTGTCTATTCGCTTTTAATTCATCAACAAAGTAAATTTATGTCATTGTGCAATTCATGTTCTCATGAGACTTGTTGAACTTTGGCAGGTTTTTTGAGTTTTTTTTTTTTGATTTTCTGTTATGTATGACAGAATTCAGTGTTTGTGTGATTAACAGTAGTAAACTAGCAAGAGATCAAGGCCTAAAGACGACTTCGCTGATCTGCTGTTTTCATGGTCACTTGAAGACATTTTTTATGACAATCTGTACAAATCTCAGGTCATTAATCTATTTCTTATGCTTGTATTTATACACCCACCAAATGTGTGTGTGTGTGTGTGTGATGAAACTATTTTAGTGCATATATTAGTGTGTATAGGCTTGTCTAATTTGGTTTTTTAGCTTAAAATTTTTGTTTAGTTCTTCTCAACTTGCTTACTTAGTTTTATATATGGTTGGATAATCATTTTACTTCTCAAATTGTGTAAGTATGCTGCAAATCCCGCTCTCTGTGAACTCGACCTGTCTTAGGAACACTTTGCCAGTCAGCCATAGAAGCATTGCTTGCTGCTGGTTGTATGGTTGTGTCAATATGCATGACTTGGATTGGGGATTTCAAAGTGATAGACTCTCTGATACGACCATCTTTTACGACTAATTTAATAACTATGTTTATATCTTGAGGATGATTGTACATATGTATATATATATGATAATAGTATGGAACCCCATTTCTGGTTGAACTGAATCAGAAATTGCCTTGTTAAACTCTAATATTCAATTTCTGCAAACTAACATTTGAAAATGTAGACGAGAAGTGGGAAGACTTATACAATGCTTGGAGAGATTGATGATCATGTAGCATGTGAATGGATAGACCAGGTGCGTACAAATATTGTGAGAAAGATTTCTTCATGGGAAAACCCTTTAGAATTGAAGAATCATCAGCCTTTATTTTTTCTTTTCTGCTTTTCTAAATATCTCTTTTGCTCTTTCTTTTCAAACTTGCTGGTCCTAAGATCCAATCTGATGAATAAGGTAAATTTGTGATTACCGCTTGCTGAGAATATTCCCATTACACACAGTAGTGTTCGAAGAGGAAAGCATTCAATCCAATGGAGAGCAGATAAACCATCAACAATTGTCTGGTATGAAGTCTAATGATTCCTGCATCTGATAGACAGTTACTCAGTAGAATATGTTAAAGTCTACATGATCAATTCTTTGACTACCATGCCTTTTTTTATACACTTTTATTGTGCTGATATTGTCATATACTTCCTTGACTATATTCTTGAGTTTTTTCTCGTTGTGCTCCTGATTTTGACTATTTTGTTTTCAGAGGGCTGATGCGTCTACCGACTGGAGAGAATTCACTACTATGACCACCTTAGATTTATTTTTACAGTGCAATCATATATAACACTTCACTTTTAAATTTTTTAACTATGCTATTTTTTTTATTTAAATGCCACCCGTTTATTTGGACCCAAATAACTGAATGCAACCTAAAGTTACCTCCGACTTAGCCTGCTACCCTTCCAAGGATCCTGACCTAGTGCTAGACCTTTTCTGACACCCTGACCTAGTACGCTACCATTCCTGAGCCCCCAACCTTATATGCCACTTTTTCCGAAACCCCGTCATCTTACACGACACTTCCTGTACCTCAAACCTAGTATTTGACCCTTCCTGCGACACCCACTTAGGAGAGTTATTTGAGTCCAGAAAGAAATGGTGTGGCATTTTTACCAAAAAAAAAAAAAAGCATATGTGGCATTTTTGTGGTTATTTCACTGCCATTGCTCTTCTCTTGAAATTTATAATGAACAAATTACTGATCTTCGTGACACTTCATCCACAGACATGTGCTGGATATTACCTGATGGTTCATGTTCTTGAGGAAGACATATAGAACTGTGCTGGAAATTTTGAGGAACAACTGTGCGTCCGTTGCTCTAATGTTTCAAATAGGTGAAAATGCAACCTCTATCATAGAGGACCTCTTGATTGGCAGTCTTTAATTGCTCGTTTTTTATTTTCTAATCTTAGTAACCTATGTACTTTAAGATAGTAGGTGGCTGTGAAGATGAACCAGATACTTGCACGAACAAGGCTTGTCGTGCGCATTAAGTTGCTATTCCAATACACAACAGACAAGGTTATGGGGGTGATAGGTAATGTAGGTCTATGCTACCTATTTTCGGTGCATGCGTTTGATTTCCTCTGTTCTAACACGTGTGTTATGCTTTGGTCCCAACTAACAGGTTTGGTCATTTGGTGGATGTTTATGCTTGGAACCCTCACTGCAGATTTCTTGACGGCCTCTTCCAAGATTCTGCATGAGAACGAAGCTAGTTTGGATTGGGATTACTCTCCAGAGAGCCCAGGTATCCTGTTATCAGTGTTGATTTAAACCAAAAGCACTGCTTCGAAACTAGAGTTACTAATTTTTGTTTTAAAAAAGCCAAAAAAAAAAAAAAAGGACTTTTGTGTGGAGTAACATAATGTTTACAATCTGATGTGTATGTATTGGAAAGTTTAATGTGTTATTAACTGATTTTAATTTGAACAATGCCGCTCTTAACCAAGAGATTCAACATAAAAAATCCGTGGAAAAATGTTTCCACCTGAAATTCTTTGATTTCTTGAACTGCAATCTCTAACTGCTTGTGTTCAAGGGAAGAGTGTTAGAGTTGTAAATTATTAAATATATGTCATCAATCAATATGTGCATCATCTTGTCTACTTGGCTCTCTCTCTGTCTTGATCATAATTTTATCATCACCCTCTAGATCATCAGTCAAATGTGAATTATACGTTTTTCTTTTTTTGTACAAAAAGTTTATTTCCATTCTGCATGTAAGTAAATTGGCAGGTTTTTTGAGTTCTTTTTTTTTTGATTTTCTGTTATGTATGACAGAATTCAGTGTTTGTTGTGATTAGCAGTAGTAAACTAGCACGAGATCAAGGCCTAAAGACGACTTCGCTGATCTGCTGTTTTCATGGTCACTTGAAGACATTTTTTATGACAATCTGTACAAATCTCAGGTCATTAATCTATTTCTTGTGCTTGTATTTATACACCCACCAAATGTGTGTGTGTGTGTGATGAAACTATTTTAGTTCATATATTAGTGTGTATAGGCTTGTCTAATTTGGTTTTTTAGCTTAAAATTTTTGTTTAGTTCTTCTCAACTTGCTTACTTAGTTTTATATATGGTCCGATCCGATGTCTCAGTTTTGGTATAGATTGAATGGGAAATAGAAATAGTGTGCTTTTAAGTCATTTGATATACACACAATGAGTGTATTTTTGCGTATTTGGTAGAAATTTTATTTTACGTCTGATTTAGTGTCTATTTTGTTCCTGATTACACATCTATCTTGGGTACCAAACTGGCCTTAGTGCTTGAAAGAATCACGGAGATGGTTTATTGTTATCACAAATTTGAATGTACATTTCAAATTTATTGTTATTACAAATTTGAATGTACATTTGACTCATGAGCTTTGATTTTTTTTCACATTTAGGTGGAGACTATTCCAATGTCATTTGAAAGTGTGGATGATTATTTTGCTTCATACTTCTACCCCTTGTTGGAAGAGACTCGAGCAAAACTTGCTTCCGCGTTGGAAGTTGCGTATAAGGCGCCTTTTGCTGAAGTAACATATTGCAAAAAGTCCAAACATGATGAGCTGTTGTATAGTTGATTACTGGAGAAACAGAACAAGTGATCGTGGCAAGGAGCCTTACAGAACATTGCCTGGTGACTTTGTTCTGCTGTCAGATTCAAACCTCAAAGATTTTCAGACCTAGAACGAGATGATTTCACATTTACTTTCGCATCTGTAATAAATTTTTTCGAGGATGGTATTGATGATAATAGTACATTCTCTAGTATTGGTTTCAAACTCAAAACAGCTGAAAGGATTGAAGTTGAAGATAAAGATAAAAAGCCACTCTATGTGGTCTACTTGATGAACTTGACTACAAATAAGAGGATACGGGGGGCGTTGAATATGCGACGAAATCTAAAGATAATTGTAAAAGTATTAACCAAGAATGACTCAGTATGTCACACTTGGTTCTTTCTTCTCGTTTTCATTTTCTTTTACCATTTTGTATTAGTAATGTCCACTCTCAAGACCAATCTGTATGTCTATGATATGTTTTTTTATTGCAGTCGAACATGATTATCATTCTTTAGTTTATCTCTATAATGAATGTCAAATATTTTAGGCCTCCGTTGTTAGTTTTGTATGAACTTAATTTGCTTAGGTTCTTATGCTTCCTTCCTTTCATATCTAAGTATCTCTTCTGGATTCAAGATGAGTTGATACGTGCTGTGTGTTTAAATCGTCTATGTGAAGAATACTCTCTAGTCGAATTCTGCATTTTCTCTAAGTTGTCTTCCTATTAACTTGAGTTCAAATTTATTAACAGGCTGAGGGAAATTGTGAATCTTGTCCTCTTAATGTCAATAATGAAGTGGAGGAGAAATTTGGTACCACTTTATTGTCTAGATTAAATGAATCACAACTCGAGTCTGTTTTGGCTTGTACAAGCAAAATTGGATGTTGCCACAACTCTTCCGTGGAACTCGTTTGGGGCCCACCTGGTATTGGCAAGACGACAATGTTGAGTAGTCTGCTGTATATTCTTCTAAGAATGAATGTTAGTACTCTCGTCTGTGCACCCACAAATATTGCCATTTCAGAATTGGTTTCTAGAGTGACAGCACTGTTGAGGAATTCGGTTAAAACTGAATGTGAGATGAGCTTATCTTGCCCCTTGGGAGACATGCTCATCTTCGGTAATAAGGATTGTCTTGATGTTGGCTCACAAATTGAGGAAATCTTTTTAGATTATCGTGCTGAGAAGCTTCTAGATTTCTTGGTACCACAAACTGGTTGGAGGCAGTGTGTTTCATCCATGCATGAATTTCTTGAAGATTGTGTTTCTCAGTATCGAATACTTGTGGACAGTGAGAGAATCGAAGCAGAAAGAAGGTCTATATCCATATCATTTCTGGAGTTTGTTAGAGATCGATTTAGACATATAGCTTCAACTCTGAGAACATGCATGCAAACATTCTGCACCCATTTACCTAGAAGTTGCATTAATGAGCTCAACTATCAAAACATCGTTGAACTTATGTCTCTCCTCGACTCCATTGAGATGTCATTGTTCGAAGACAGCACTCTCACATCTGACAGATTGGAGGCTATCTTTCTGCAAAAGGAATTAAATAGTTCTGCATCATTTGCTGCTGATACATCATCCTTGATGTATTTGAGAAGTCAGTGCCTGTCTATTCTAAGATCTCTTCGGGCTTCCTTCAATAAGCTTAGCCTTCCGTATGTCACCAGTAGAGATTTTACTAAGGAGTTCAGTCTACAAAAGGCTTCTTTGATATTTTGCACAATTTCTTCCTCGTATAAGCTGCACAAAGTTGATATGGACCCATTTCAGTTATTGGTCATTGATGAAGCTGCACAAGTAAAGGAGTGCGAAACATCAATAGCCCTTCAGATTCCATACGTGAGACACGCTATTCTGGTCGGCGATGAAAAGCAATTACCAGCAAGGTAATTTTCTATTTCTAATCATGATCGAATTTATTAACTGATGCTGTCACTGACTGTCTTTACGTGCAGCTGTCTGAAGAAGCTGGCTTTGGACGGAGTTTGTTTGAAAGATTGAGCTCGTTGGGTCATTCCAAGCATCTGCTTAATGTGCAATACAGGATGCATCCAGAAATAAGTCGGTTTCCAAATTCAAAATTCTATCTGAATCAGATATTGGATGCCCCTAATGTAGAGAGTGAAAGCTATGAGAGATGCTATCATAAAGGCAGTATGTTTGGTCCGTACGCATTCATAAATATCTTTGGGGGAAGTGAGGAATTGGACGAGGTTGGCCACAGTAGAAGGAACGTGGTTGAGGTTTCAGTGACACTAAAGCTAGTGCAGAAACTCTTTGAAGGTAAGCTGATCCATTTCAGACACAATTACTGCCATCTTATGGTTTCTGTTTTGTAGTTATGTCTCCAAAATTCCCATAATGAATCCAAAGTTTCGTCTATTTATTTACCTTTTTTCTGATGTGGTATATCATGAAAAGCGTGGAGTATCTCAAAAGAGAAACTCACCACTGGTTTGATTTCTCCCTATGCGGCTCAAGATGCAGCAATTCGTAATAAGCTTCAGGCTAAGTACGATAATCATGAGGGGTTTACAGTTAAGGTGAAGTCAATTGATGGGTTTCAGGGGGGTGAAGAAGACATAATAATCATATCTACTGTAAGGTCTCATAGAAGTGGATCCATTGGTTTCTTGTCTAGTCCTCAAAGAACCAATATAGCTTTGACAAGAGCTCGGTAAGCAATCACTTGATTTATTTTTTATTATTTTTAGTTCGGAAAAGATTTTAATAATTATTCCCTTGGTTCTTCTAGTCATTGTCTGTGGATATTAGGAAATGAAAGAACTTTGACTGAAAATGATTCGGTTTGGGAAGCAATAATATATGATGCCAAGCATCGACGATGCGTCTTCAACGCAGATGAAGATCATGACATCGGAAAAACTATTATAGATGCTAAGAAAGAGTTTCATCAACTTGATGATCTGCTTAGTGAAGAAAGAGAATGTACTTTTTCAGAATTCAAGATGGCAGGTACCACAGATTATCTTGGACATTTTAGCATTAAATTAAGCGTTACAGAGATTTTTTATTTTGAGATTCTGTCTTGTCTTCTTGGCTCTCTCTCTGTCTTGATCATAATTTTATCATCACCCTCTAGATCATCGGTCAAATGTATTCATATACGTTTTTCTTTTTTTGTACAAAAAGTTTATTTCCATTCTGCATTTAAATTGTAGTTTATTTTTAGTGTCTTGTCCATCCTCAGAGTATTTTTTACTCATCTTCAGGTTATATTCAGTGAATACTTCCGAAAATCATTCCAGATATTGGAAATTTCGAATGCAGAGATAGTACAAAATGTGCGTCTGTTGCTCTTATGTTTCATATAGGTGAAAATGCAATCTCTATCATAGAGTAAGTATGTAGTGTGACCTTCTTGATTGGCAGTCTTTAAATACTCGTTTTTTATTTTCTAATCTAAGTAACCTATGTACTGTAAGATAGTAGGTGGCTGTGAAGATGGACCACATACTTGCAGGAACAGGGCTGATGCGTCTACTGTCCAGAGAGAATTCACCACTACTTAGGGGAGAAAGAGGTTTATATTAAGAACTTTTCCAAAAAAATTACTTTCTTCTGCTGCATCTGAGAAAATCCGATATCCACTTGGTATAAAATTGCTGATTTTTACTTTTTTCTATGCTATTTTTACAGGTTTTAACACTTCACTTTTGTAGATGCTTGAAGCATCACATGGATTGGGTAGCCTGAAAAGCATCATCATGTAGCATGTGAATGGATAGATCAGGTGCGTACAAATATTGAAAATTGGAAATGAAAGAACTTTGTGGTAGAATGGGCGACTATTGTTTTTTATCTGCAGGAGACACTTTTTAGGATGGTCGAAAGGGCGACTATATCTTTCGAACTTTAAGTTTCGTTATTTTGTTTCTTTTTACAGGTTTTATCACTTGGTATAAGAAATCCCAGTTTTTACTTTCTTCTGGTGCAATCATATATGACAATTTACTTTTAAATTTTTAACTATGCTAGTTTTTTTTTTTTTAAAATGCCACCCATTTTTTTGGACCTAAATAACCAAATGCAACCTAAAGTAACTTTTGTATAAGGAGCAAGGTATGTGATTTTGAGCGTGAAACCACAACTCCGACTTAGCCTGTTACCATTCCTAGGATCCTGACCTAGTTCGAGACCTTTTTGGAGACCCCGACCAAGTACGTGACCATTCCTAAGACCCCAACCTTATTTGCGACATTTTTCGAAACCCCGTCCTAGAATTTGGCTCTTCCTGCGACACCCATTTAGGAGAGTTATTTAGGTCCCGAAAGAAATGGTGTGGCATTTTTACCAAAAAAAAAAAAGCATATTTGTCATTTTTGTGGTTGTATCACTGCATGTGCTCTTCTCTTGAAATTTATAATGAATAGATTACTTGAACATGCCTTTTCTTCTATCATGTGCTTATTTTATAGGTTTTGAAATTGTGTAAGTATGCTGCAAATATCATAGTGACATATCACTGCATGTGCTCTTCTCTTGAAATTTATAATGAATAAAATTACTTGAACATGCTTTTTCTTCTATCATGTGCTTATTTTATAGGTTTTGAAATTGTGTAAGTATGCTGCAAATATCATAGTGACACATCATGGGAACCTCCCGCTCTCTGTGTCTTAGGAACACTTTGCCAGTCAGCCATAGAAGCATTGCTTGCTGGTTGTATGGTTGTGTCAATATGCATGACTTGGATTGGGGATTTCAAAGTGATAGACTCTCTGATACAACCATCTTTTACGACTAATTTGATAACTATGTTTATATATAATAATAGTATGGAACCCCATTTCTGGTTGAACTGAATCAGAAATTGCCTTGTTAAACTCTAATATTCAATTTCTGCGAACTAACATTTGAAAATGTAGACGAGAAGTGGGAAGACTTATACAATGCTTGGAGAGATTGATGATCATGTAGCATGTGAATGTATAGACCAGGTGCGTACAAATATTGTGAGAAAGGTTTCTTCATGGGAAAAGCCTTTAGAATTGAAGAATCATCAGCCTTTATTTTTTCTTTTCTGCTTTTCTAAATATCTCTTTTGCTCTTTCTTTTCAACTTCGTGTGGTTACTAACTCAAACTTGCTGGTCCTAAGATCCAATCTGATGAATAAGGTAAATTTGTGATTTACCGCTTGCTGAGAATATTCCTATTACACACAGTAGTGTTCGAAGAGGAAAGCATTCAATCCAATGGAGAGCAGATAAATCATCCACAATTGTCTGGTATGCAGTCTAACGATTCCTGCATCTGATAGACAGTTACTCAGTAGAATAAGTTAAAGTCTACATGATCAATTCTTTGACTACCGTGCCTTTTTTATACACTTTTATTGTGCTGATATTGTCATATACTTCCTTGACTATATTCTTGAGTTTTTTCTCGTTGTGCTCCTGATTTTGACTATTTTGTTTTCAGAGGGCTGATGCGTCTACCGACTGGAGAGAATTCACTACTCTTCAGTTCCTCACACGATCTTGCAGTTGCTTCTTTCTTCTCTCTTTTTTTGATAAAAAAATCTTTAATCCTTTGTGGGGTGTTAGCTCTCACAACTTAACTCCATACCATAGATTGTGAGGCTGATTACAGTTTCCACAATATCTCAGACAAACTAGTTGGATCTTTCATGCATGCAATACATTTATGCTCATATGCATCTTTATTTCTCTGTTTTTGCAGAATTTCTGCTGAAAATTGGAAGATAGTTTCTGTAATTTGGTTTCAAAACTGAAAATGGAGGGTTCCAGTTCTGGAACTAGAAAGAGACCACGGCCTAACGGCGACTTCATTGATCTGCTGTTTTCATGGTCACTTCAAGATATTTTTGATGACAATCTGTACAAATCTCAGGTTATTTTTCAATTTCTTGTGCTTGTAAATATATACCCAACAAATGTGTGTGTGATGAAACTATTTTAGTGCATATATTAGTGTGTATAGGCTTGTCTAATTTGGTTTTTTAGCTTAAAATTTTTGTTTAGATTTTCTCAACTTGCTTACTTAGTTTTAAATATGGTTGGATAATCATTTTACTTTGAGATATCTATGGTCACATCCGATGTCTCAGTTGGTATAGATTTAATCAGAAATGGAAGTAGTGTGTTTTTAAGTCATTTGATATACACACAATGAGTGTATTTTTGCGTATTTGGTAGAAATTTTATTTTACGTCTGATTTAGTGTCTATTTCATTCCTGATTACACATCTATCTTGGGTTAATATACCCTACCAAACTGGCCTTAGTGCTTGAAAGAATCACAAAGATGTTCTTGTCTCTAATGTAGTGCTTCAATCTAAAGGAAAAAGTAGTAAGAGCGTACAGCAGAGTAGTGGTTTATTGTTATAACAAATTTGAATGTACATTTGACTCATGAGCTTTGATTTCTTTTCACATTTAGGTGGAGACTATTCAAATATCATTTGAAAGTGTGGATGATTATTTTGCTTCATACTTCTACCCCTTGTTGGAAGAGACTCGTGCAGAACTTTCTTCCGCGTTGGAAATTGCGTATAAGGCGCCTTTTGCTGAAGTAACAGATTGCAAAGAGTCCAAACATGATGAGCTGTTGTATAGTGTTACAGTTGATAACTGGAGAAAAACAACAAGTGATCGTGGCAAGGTGCGTTACAGAACATTGCCCGTTGACTTTGTTCTGCTTTCGGATTTTAAACCTCAAAGATTTTCGGACCTAGAACGTGATGATTTTGCATTTACTTTCGCATCTGTAATAAATATTTCCAAGGATGATGTTGATGATAATAGTACATTCTCTAGTAGTGGTTTCAAACTAAAAACAGCTGAAAGGATTGAAGTTGAAGATAAAGAGAAAAAGCCACTCTATGTGGTTTACTTGATGAACATGACTACAAATAAGAGGATATGGGGGGCGTTGAATATGCGACGAAATCTGAAGATAATTGAAAAAGTATTAACCAAGAATGACTCAGTATGTCACACTTGGTTCTTTCTTCTCGTTTTCATTTTCTTCTTTTACCATTTTGTATTAGTAATGTCCACTCTCAAGACCAATCTATATGTCTATGATATGTTTTTTTATTGCAATCTTCCATGCATTTAAAATTGCAGCTGAACATGATTATCATTCTTTAGTTTATCTCTATAATGAATGTCAAATATTTTAGACCTCCGCTGTTAGTTTTGTATGAAATTAATTTGCTTAGGTTCTTGTGCTTCCTTCCTTTCATATCTAAGTATCTCTTCTGGATTCAAGATGAGTTGATACGTGCTCCGTGTGTTTAAATCGTCTAAGTGAAGAATACTCTTTAGTCGAATTCTGCATTTTCTCTAAGTTGTCTTCCTATTAACTTGAGTTCAAATTTATTAACAGGCCGAGGGAAATTGTGAATCTTGTCCTCTTAATGTCAATAATGAAGTGGAGGAGAAATTCGGTACCACTTTCTTGTCTAGATTAAATGAATCACAATTCGAGTCTGTTTTGGCTTGTACAAGCAAACTTGGATGTAGCCACAACTCTTCCGTGGAACTGGTTTGGGGCCCACCTGGAACTGGCAAGACGACAATGTTGAGTAGTCTGCTGTATATTCTTCTAAGAATGAATGTTAGGACTCTCGTCTGTGCCCCAACAAATATTGCCATTTCAGAATTGGCTTCTAGAGTGACAGCACTGTTGAGGAATTCGGTTAAAACTGAATGTGAGACGAGCTTATCTTGCCCCTTGGGAGACATGCTCATCTTTGGTAATAAGGATCGTCTTGATGTTGGTTCACAAATTGAGGAAATCTTTTTAGATTATCGCGCTGAGAAGCTTCTAGATTTCATGGTACCACAAACTGGTTGGAGGCAGTGTGTTACATCCATGCATGAATTTCTTGAAGATTGTGTTTCTCAGTATTGAATACTTGTGGACAATGAGAGAATCGAAGCAGAAAGAAGGTCTATATCCATATCTTTTCTGGAGTTCGTTAGAGATCGGTTTAGACATATAGCTTCAACTCTGAGAACATGCATGCAAACATTCTGCACCCATTTACCTAGAAGTTGCATTAATGAGATCAACTATCAAAACATTGTTGAACTTATGTCTCTCCTCGACTCCATTGAGATGTCATTGTTCGAAGACAGTACTCTCACATCTGACAGATTGGAGGCTATCTTTCTGCAAAAGGGATTAAATAGTTCTGCATCATTTGCTGCTGATACATCATCCTTGATGTATTTGAGAAGTCAGTGCCTGTCTATTCTAAGATCTCTTCGGGCTTCCTTCAATAAGCTTAGCCTTCCGTATGTCACCAGTAGAGATTTTACTAAGGAGTTCAGTCTACAAAATGCTTCTTTGATATTTTGCACAATTTCTTCCTCGTATAAGCTGCACAAAGTTGATATGGACCCATTTCAGTTATTGGTCATTGATGAAGCTGCGCAAGTAAAGGAGTGCGAAACGTCAATAGCCCTTCAGATTCCATACGTGAGACACGCTATTCTGGTCGGCGATGAAAAGCAATTACCAGCAACAATAAGCAGCAAGGTAATTTTCTATTTCTAATCATCATCGAATTTATTAACTGATGCTGTCACTGACTGTCTTTACGTGCAGCTGTCTGAAGAAGCTGGCTTTGGACGGAGTTTGTTTGAAAGATTGAGCTCGTTGGGTCATTCCAAGCATCTGCTTAATGTGCAGTACAGGATGCATCCAGAAATAAGTCGGTTTCCAAATTCAAAATTCTATCAGAATCAGATATTGGATGCACCTAATGTAGAGAGTGAAAGCTATGAGAGATGCTATCTTAAAGGCAGTATGTTTGGTCCGTACGCATTCATAAATATCCATGGGGGAAGAGAGGAATTGGACGAGGTTGGCCACAGTAGAAGGAACATGGTTGAGGTTTCAGTGACACTAAAGCTAGTGCAGGAACTCTTTGAAGGTAAGCTGATCTGTTTCAGACACAATTACTGCCATCTTATCATTTCTGTTTTCTAGTTATGTGTCCAAAATTCCCATAACGAATTCAAAGTTTTGTCTATTTATTTACCGTTTTTGAACATGAAAATTCTTGTCTGTAAGTAAGGATCACATTAATTATGATTTGCAAAAAACTAAGTCACCTACTTAGTTACATCATCATTGTCATGAAAATTGAAATACTTCCTCATTGATTTCACGAAGAATTTAAGTTTATAGGATTTAGACATGTGATTTTATAACACCCAGTTTTCTGATGTGGTATATCATGAACAGCGTGGAGTATCTCTAAAGAGAAACTCACCATTGGTTTGATTTCTCCCTATGCGGCTCAAGTTGCAGCAATTCGTAATAAGCTTCAGGCTAAGTACGATAATCCTGAGGGGTTTACCGTTAAGGTGAAGTCAATTGATGGGTTTCAGGGGGGGTGAAGAAGACATAATAATCATATCTACTGTAAGGTCTCATAGAAGTGGATCCATTGGTTTCTTGTCTAGTCCTCAAAGAACCAATGTAGCTTTGACAAGAGCTCGGTAAGCAATCACTTGATTTATTTTTTATTATTTTTAGTTCGGAAAAGATTTTAACATTTATTCCCTTGGTTCTTCTAGTCATTGTCTGTGGATATTAGGAAATGAAAGAACTTTGACTGAAAATGATTCGGTTTGGGAAGCAATAATATATGATGCCAAGCATCGACGATGCTTCTTCAACGCAGATGAAGATCATGATATCGGAAAAAGTATTATAGATGCTAAGAAAGAGTTTCATCAACTTGATGAGCTGCTTAGTGCAGAGAATGTACTTTTTCAGAATTCAAGATGGCAGGTACCACAGATTATCTTGGACATTTTAGCATTAAATTAAGCGTTACGGAGATTTTTTATTTTTATTATCTGTCTTGTCTACTTGGCTCTCTCTCTGTCTTGATCATAATTTTATCATCACCCTCTAGATCATCTGTCAAATGTATTCATATACGTTTTTCTTTTTTTGTACAAAAAGTTTATTTCCATTCTGCATTTAAATTGTAGTTTATTTTTAGTGTCTTGTCCATCCTCAGAGTATTTTTTACTCATCTTCAGGTTATATTCAGTGAATACTTCCGAAAATCATTCCAGATATTGGAAATTTCGAATGCAGAGATAGTACAAAATGTGCGTCTGTTGCTCTTATGTTTCATATAGGTGAAAATGCAATCTCTATCATAGAGTAAGTATGTAGTGTGACCTTCTTGATTGGCAGTCTTTAAATACTCGTTTTTTATTTTCTAATCTAAGTAACCTATGTACTGTAAGATAGTAGGTGGCTGTGAAGATGGACCACATACTTGCAGGAACAGGGCTGATGCGTCTACTGTCCAGAGAGAATTCACCACTACTTAGGGGAGAAAGAGGTTTATATTAAGAACTTTTCCAAAAAATTTACTTTCTTCTGCTGCATCTGAGAAAATCCAATATCCACTTGGTATAGAATTGCTGATTTTTACTTTTTTCTATGCTATTTTTACAGGTTTTAACACTTCATTTTTGTAGATGCTTGAAGCAAGAGATTGCTTAAAGCATCACATGGATTGGGTTGCCTGAAAAGCATCAACATGTAGCATGTGAATGGATAGATCAGGTGCGTACAAATATTGAAAATTGGAAATGAAGGAACTTTGTGGTAGAATGGGCGACTAATGTTTTTTATCTGCAGGAGAAACTTTTTAGGATGGTAGAAAGGGCGACTATATCTTTCAAACTCCAAGTTTCGTTATTTTGTTTCTTTTTACAGGTTTTATCACTTGGTATAAGAAATCCCAATTTTTACTTTCTTCTGGTGCAATCATATATGACACTTCACTTTTAAATTTTTAACTATGCTAGTTTTATTTTATTTTTTAAAAATGCCACCCATTTTTTGGACCTAAATAACCAAATGCAACCTAAAGTAACTTTTGTATAAGGAGCAAGGTATGTGATTTTGATCATGAAACCACAACTCCAACTTAGCCCGTTACCATTCCTAGGATCCTGACCTAGTTCGAGACCTTTTTGGAGACCCCGACCAAGTACGTGACCATTCCTAAGACCCCAACCTTATTTGCGACGTTTTTCGAAACCCCGCCCTAGAATTTGGCTCTTCCCGCGACACCCACTAGGAGAGTTATTTATGTCCCGAAAGAAATGGTGTGGCATTTTTACCAAAAAAAAAAAAGAAAGCATATTTGTCATGTTTGTGGTTATATCACTGTATGTGCTCTTCTCTTGAAATTTATAATGAATAAATTACTGATCTTCGTGAACCATCCACAAAGCTGATGGTACCTCCATTTTATAATTTTTGAATTTACTCTAATTATCTATGGTATAGAATAAATTTTCACATTTTTCATTTTTGTGTATAAGTTACGTGAGGATATGAAACAAGAGTGTACGTAGAAAATCTATCAGAATTTGAGGTACAGAATGTCTGCAGCTTTTGATTCAGGTGGCTGACTATCGTACTGTTTTCCTATTTAAATTTAACCTGTTTCACAAATCTTCATGAATTCTTCTTAAAGCTTGTCACTGTGTATTAACTGTCAAGTTAGGGCTCTTCGAATAGGAAAGGTGCAACAGCTATAAAGATGAACACTGTAAAGATTTCTCAACGATCAAAACTGATTCAGAACAATGACTTTGAAGGTGCGTGATAAAGATCAGGAACTGCATTTGATTACATGGTGTTAATTCGTGTGGTTTTCGTTCATTATTAGGTAGTGCAAGATGGGAAAGAGGCCTAGTTGCAAGTTAATGGGAACTCAAGGGTACGATTTCTGGGAATTTAGTGCAATAGATGTTTTATACATGAAGTTTACTGCTGTCATATCCCAGGATTAATTCTATAATTTACCCTAATTTAATTGCAGAAATTAGTCTTGCAAAAGCAAGAAAGCTTGACAACCATAGGTCTGCGTTACAAATTCCATTTGTGAATTTATAACTGCGCTCTTGTTATATTGGAGCCAATCACATCTCATATTATTATATTTAACCTATTTACAAGTTTTACATACTTTGGTTTTTCGTATAATCATATCAGATTGTATCTTTACTCTTTCTCAGAGTTTGACAACTGTGAGTTTCCAAAGTATGTCATTTCACTTGGTGGCTGCTGTGCTATAACTTCTCTCAAACCTTTGAGTGTGTCTCATCATGAGAAAACATCATTTTCACCTGTAAGTTATTGTCTTATTTCTTCTATTTATTTGATGGCTGCCCTTGAAAAATTTAATCTCGATTTTCCTTGAAACAAACTTATGAATATAATTATTATCGTTAGTTGCACATTTATTTCACTCTCTTTATTTGTATATTGGTTATCATCATTTTTCATTTATTTCATAAATATGTTGCAGGGGGTCTCAAGTCATTGAATATGGGCATATGCCCCAAATGAATGCGCTCCATGTTGAAGCACCACAAATGGTTTCACTTGAACTAAAAGGCTGTGGTGTATTATCCGAGGCATTCATCGATTGGCATCTCTTTGGGTGCATCTTTCTGCAGGTGATAAGACTCTCTAATACGAGCATTTTTTTCGGCTCATTTGATGACTACTATTCTGAGAATGCCCTCTTGCCTGAATCACAACCTAACTGTCTGCTGCAGAACCTCAACTTTGATGGTTGTTCTAATATTAAGAACGTGGTTATTTCACCTGCCGCTAGATGTTTCCACTTAACACCGTTGAACCTGTCATTGTCTTCAAACCTGAAGGAAATTGACATATAGTGTTATAATTTGCTCTTCTTAACCCGAGGTATGTTTATTCCCACTTTATATATTTATCCTACCTAATATGATCCTGAAACACCCATTATTGATAATATTTTGCATAAATTCTTCAGCAATTGTAACCCATTGGAAATTTCGAATGCAGAGATATTACAAACTATGCGTCCGTTGCTCTAATGTTTCATATAGGTGAAAATGCAACCTCTATCATAGAGTAAGTATGTAAATGGTCTTTATTTATTCAAATTTCTATATGTCATGATAGAAGCAAAGAAACTTCAAATACACTACAGCAGCTCAGTTATCTCCTTCCAAACAAAGTGTAACCATACAGAGTCCCAGGCAATAAAAATTTTGGTTTGTAAATGGTCTTTATTTATTAAATTTAGAAGTGAAGTTTTGAGTTTTCTTTAAACGTGACAGGATTAGATGGTCCTAGTTGACTGGAAACAATGAAATCACAGTCAAATATTGGTGTCATTCGCACGGTATGTAACTTCTTTCCTACATTCTTGTTATATTACTCTGCTTAATTAATTTTTCACTTTTAAATTTTTGGACTATGCTATTTTTTTTTTTAAATGCCACCCATTTAATTGGACCCAAATAACCGAATGCAACCTAAAGTTACCTCCGACTTAGCCTGCTACCCTTCCTAGGATCTTGACCTAGTGCTAGACCTTTTCGGACACCCTGACCTAGTACGTGACCATTCTTGAGATGAGACCTCAAACCTTATATGCGACTTTTTCCGAAACCCCGTCATCTTACACGACACTTCCTGTACCTCAAACCTAGCATTTGACCCTTCCCGCGACACTTAGTTAGGAGAGTTATTTGGGTCCAGAATGAAATGGTGTGGCATTTTTACAAAAAAAAAAAAAAAAGCATATGCGACATTTTTGTTGTTATTTCACTGTTAGTGCTCTTTTCTTGAAATTTATAATGAACAAATTTTTTTGACTGATCTTCGTGACACTTCATCCCCAAATCTGTGCTAGAAATTACCTGATGGTTCATGTTCTTGAGGAAGACATATAGAGTGCTGGAAATTTTAAGGAACAACTTAAAGTTGGAAATCCTTATATGCGGTAAATTCTATTATCTATTTGTAGTCAGTTCGCATCATGATTATGGAATTCTTTATGTGAGCTACAATTTTGAACTACTTGTGTTCAAGGGAAGACTCTTTTCTATTAGATAATATTGAGCTACTATGCTAATGTCAAATGCTCAGGTGACAGCTCACCGTGTCTTCCAATTTCTGCAAGCAGTACAAACGAACTACTGAATTCCGGAGACTGAAATAATAAGGAATCAAACCTTAACAAGTACAGATACCAGCGAGATAGATCTGATCTTAGTGCTCCTGAGAGGCTGCAATGATCCCTTTGAACACCAGAGAGTTGCTACGGAACTTGAACTTTGACAGGTTTGTCCTTTTTTATTCTTTTTTCTTTTCTCATATGACTAACAGAATGCAGTGTTTCCACCCGCCGCTAGATGTTTTCACTTAACATCGTTGAACACACTATCTTCAAACCTTAAGGAAGTTGACATAGCATGTTGTAAATTGTTCTTTCTTAACCTGAGGTATGTGTATTCCCACTTTATATATTTATCCTACCTAGAATGATCCTGAAACACCCATTATTGATAATTGTTTGCATAAATTGTTTAGCAATGTAACTCATTGGAAATTTCGAAGCTCGACTGTCCAGGATTGTCCAGTCTTTTTCTGCAGCTGAATCGTTGAACACTATAAAGTTTTCTCAACGAGCAAAACTGATTCGGAACTATGTAAGCCTCTGCATTTGCTAACTGAAATCCATTTGTTTTCAATTTATATATCATATGTTAACCTGCACTTTTTGGACTTATACTTCATGATATACGAGCTATTATTGATGAAGACTCGTCAAGAGACGCTGCTGCATTGAAGCATCAGATACAATTGTTTGGCAACATAAATTGGTTAGAACTAATATAGAACTGAACTTATTCTATTGTTTAATAATCATTCATGCCATTTTATTATCATTTTCATAATATATTGTGTGCTTGTAGCTATTTCAGGAATTTATTCTATTGATGATTCTCCACGTGCCTGTAGTTTAAGTTGCTTATGTTGATGGCCACACCAGATGAGTTGTTGCAGTTTTAAAGCCAAATGAGTAAGTGGTTTCTGACCAACTATATTTATTTTTATGTTTCTGCAGTGGTGGATACTAGTTTATTGTAGGGATGTCTTTGGGAGAGAGATTGAGGGGATGCCATCCACTCGATCAATTGGTGAACTTCCACCCGAATTGCATTGCCCACTGTGTAAAGATGTAATTAAAGATGCTGTCCTTACAAGAAAAATGTAATGAAATACATGGAGTCACACAATCCTGGTTTAGGAAGATTCGGACGGTGAAGGGGTATATTTTGGGTATGATGAAGGGATGGCTTTGTGGCAGTTTTGGCTATAGGTGTGGTTGCATTTATATGGTGGTTTTGTTCCTGGTCGTCCTCGCAAGCCCATAGTTACTACACATCTTACTGAGCAAGAAGAGTATTACCTCTCAATCCTTTTAAACTTTATTGATTTGGTTTTCTTGTAAAAGAAAAAATACTTCCAAGATTGCGTGGATGCTGGCTTTCGTATGGTTTGAACATTTATCTATCTGTCTGAAAGTGCTCACTTGTTTAATAATCATTCATGTCATTTTATTATCATTTTCATAATATTGGGTGCTTTTATAGCTATTTCAGAAATTTATTCTATTGATGATTCTCCGCGTGCTTGTAATTTAAGTTGCTTATGTCTTCCAAACCTAATGATTTGATTCTGCAGGTCGAGGAGGTGGGTTTGAGAAGAAAACACCACCTCTCATCCCTTAAAATCTATCTGTCTGAAAGTGCTCACTTGTTTAATAATCATTCATGTCATTTTATTATTATTTTCATATATATATATATATATATATGTCACCAGTGCCTGGTATGTTATTTTCCTGAGTAGTTGAATTTACTTTACCATTAGAACAAGTGAAAATATATATATAATCAAGTATCTATTGATGTTGTATCTCAAGATTTTGAAATTTGGAAAATGACACTATTAATTTATGTCCTACTTTTATTCAGCATTGCCCAACAAATGGGGATCCCAATTTTGACATCAAGAGGGTCAAACCTCCTACTGGAATTCATGTTGATGGCCACACCAGATGAGCTGTTGCAGTGAAGGGGTATATTTTGGGTATGATGAAGGGATGGCTTTGTGGCAGTTTTGGCTATAGGTGTGGTTGCATTTATATGGTGGTTTTGTTCCTGGTCGTCCTCGCAAGCCCATAGTTACTACACATCTTACTGAGCAAGAAGAGTATTACCTCTCAATCCTTTTAAACTTTATTGATTTGGTTTTCTTGTAAAAGAAAAAATACTTCCAAGATTGCGTGGATGCTGGCTTTCGTATGGTTTGAACATTTATCGAATCCCACTAAATTTAGTGCTCAGTTGAGTATTTCATCGTCTACAGTGTAGGTCAAATCTAGAGAATATTTATGATGATGTTCAAGCTGTAAAAGGTAGTAGCTTTGTTGGAGCAGGTCAATCTGCCATGAAATATGTAAGCTTTCATTTATTAATCTTCACACCTCCTTAAGTAACTTGGATAGCAGCTCTCCTTGTAGGCTGAAGATTTGGAAATGACTTATACGCGATGCCTGAAACTGTACCTGTTCAATCTAGCAACCCAATACAGGATTCTACGTACCCCTATTAGCAAAGAGGATGACCCAGCCTTAGATTGTATTTAAATTACACCAGATGAGCTGTTGCAGTTTTAAAGCTAAATGAGTAAGTGCTTTCTGACCAGCTATATTTATTTTTATGTTTCTGCAGTGGTGGATACTAGTTTATTGTAGGGCTGCCTTTGAGAGAGGAGGATAACAGGTGCACCAAAATGATAACAGGTAACCCCATAGAAGTCTGATAATTTTTCCAACCACATTTCTTCTCAGGTTATCAGAGAGAGAGAGGAGGATAACAGGTGCACCAAAATGATGTTAGAGAAGGCAAATTCAAAGAGTGGAGTCTCTTCTTGGTTGAATTGGAGTGTATTTTTATGTTTTTCATGCCATGGCTTTGGGTCTATTTGTTAACTCTGATGACTAGGCTATTGTTAGGGCTTTCCAATTTATTGGTGTGTGTTGTTGGCCCCAGGTTTACTGACCTGTTGTTTCGATAATGGCTTTTGCAGAACATAATGAAGTTCACATTTCTTCATTGGCTTTTGCAGAATTTATTCGATTACTATGCAGCTCCACAACTTGTTCTGGTATCATTGGATGGACCAGTGAAGCCAATTGATCCTCTGGCTATATATACATCGTTGGACCCATCTCCAGATGGAAACGTGAAAGATTTCTCATTCTTGTGTGCTTGCTAAATATCTTAGAATTTCTTTCAGATAATCTGTACTTGATAATTATTTTTCTAGGATTAATCAACTAATGGGGAATCTTGCTTTTAAATTAAAACAAGTAAATGTTTCTTGATGCTGCTACATTGGAAAAATAGAAAAAATGGAGAATCTTCTTATATTTTTGTTTAGAACTGTCTTGATGAACATTATAGTATTTTTTTGTCATTGCAGGACACACTACATGCTCAATTAAAGCATTGTGTTTCAGCCTTTGGTAAACGGTTGCTTAGAAACTTGCCTTGCAAAATGGTAGTGATCTTGCTTTATTTATTCCTTCTATTTGCCATCATTAATCAGTCTTAACTAAATTATGTACCTCAGTGAGTTATCCATCGAATTTACCTCTTACACGTTTTGCCTGATTCTCTTTATGCTTTTTAGTAAAACAGTGCAAATAAAGTAACACCCTATGAGGATGCATCAAAGAAGCGAGTTCATTTCAGCTTAATTTGCGTGGGTGTGATCGAAATGATGACCAATGCATGCTCTTCACTTGGTGCTGTTTGGAGACTGCAGAGCGACTGTTACCATCATCTATTAAATCCTGTATAAGTTGAAAATAATTTTTGGTATTATTATCCCCGGTTGTCTGTATCTTATGTTGCATTTATCCAGGTGCAGGGATTTCTGATGTAAAATATTTATGAAGAATTTCAATGATGCCTGCCTTTGATTGGGAGGGCGGAAGCGAATCAGTTATTCCTCGGGAAGGGGCTGATGTCCAGTATGATGCTGCATGCCATGTTGTTAAAGACATTTAAAGGAGCAGAAGAAACTACTTGTTGATGCATCTGTAAGAATTACTAAAATAGTCTGTTTTATGACGATTGAGCGCCTCGGTCTTCATAATTTATTTATTTTGGGATGTTGTAGATTTCTTATGTGACAATTGGAAAAGATGTACACCTTTTGGAAGTGCTCGAAAGTTTATCACAAAGGATTCCAAAGGAATACGAGCTACGATTGTCCAAGAAGTTATTTCTCACTTGTATCTAATTTATAGTGGGTTTTCTTTTTTTTATTCCTCTGTGCAGTTATTTCTTCCCTCCCGATTAGTAAGAAAGAAACGTGATAGATTTACAATTTTAAACAGGTAGATTGCAAGAAGTAGACCTTACTGAATGTGAATCCTTAACAAATTCCATTTGTGAAGTTATAATTTTGCTCTTGTTAAATGGAGCCAATCACATCTCATATTATTACATTTAACCTATTTACAAGTTTTACATACTTGGTTTTTCGTATAATCATATCAGATTGTATCTTTACACTTTCTTAGAGTGACAACTGGGAGTTTCCAACGTACGTCATTAGTTTGACAACTGGGAGTTTCCAAAGTACGTCTTTAGTTAGTTTTTCACTTGGTAAGGACCTTGAGTGTGTCTCATTGGATGGTTGTGATCATCTTTAGAAAGCATCATTTTCACCTGTAAGTCATTGTCTTATTTCTTCTATTTATTTGATGGCTGCCCTTAAAAAATTTATTCTCGATTTTCCTTGAAACAAACTTATGAATAAATTATTATCGTTAGTTACACATTTATTTCACTCTTTTTATTTGTATATTGCTTAACATCAATTTTCATTTATTTCATAAATCTGCAGGTGGGTCTCAGGTCATTGAATATGGGCATATGCCCAAAATGAATGTGCTCCATGTTGAATCTTCTGGGTATTTTTTGGACTATATTTCTTCTTATATTTGTTTCACAACTGCCTTGATGAACATTGTATTTATTTTATTACAACATCACTTTTTGTCACTGTAGGACTATGCTCTATTAAACCATTATGCTTCAGCCTTTGGCAACAGTTGCTTAGAACATGGCATGCAAGACCTTTGTATCACGTTGAATCAATTAAGGGATGCCAGGATGCTATTGCAGAATTGAGGGTATATTTGACTCTAAAAATCTCTTCCTTTCGGCAGTAACCTTTTCCTTTGCCATGTTCTACCTAAATTAATATGCAGATCTTGAATGAAAAGAAGTTAAATTTCTTAGTGGTGGTTGATTCTAATAATCTGCAGTGAAGCTAGTGGCAGGAATGAAAATAAAGTAACACTCTATGAGGATGCATCAAATCATAGAAGCGGCTCCAAGAGTTCATTTCAGCTTTGTGTGGGTGTGAAATAATGATGACCAATAAATGCTCTTCAATTGGTGCTGTTTTAGAGAATGCAGAGTCTCGACTGTTACATCATCTATTAACTACGCTGAAACAATTTTTTTTGTGTTATTATCCCCGGTTGTCAGTATCTTATGTTGCATTTATCCAGGTGCGGGGTTTCTTCCGCTACTGGACTCCTGAGATTAAAACACTAGCTATTGACCAGATATATATCACAGATAGGAGCGGATGTACCTGCAGAGAGTATTACTTTGTCTGCTATTGACCGGATACTAGTTTATTGTAGGGCTGCCGTTGAGAGAGGAGGATAACAGGTGCACCAAAATGATAACAGGTAACCCCATAGAAGTCTGATAATTTTTCCAACCACATTTCTTCTCAGGTTATCAGAGAGAGAGAGGAGGATAACAGGTGCACCAAAATGATGTTAGAGAAGGCAAATTCAAAGAGTGGAGTCTCTTCTTGGTTGAATTGGAGTGTATTTTTATGTTTTTCATGCCATGGCTTTGGGTCTATTTGTTAACTCTGATGACTAGGCTATTGTTAGGGCTTTCCAATTTATTGGTGTGTGTTGTTGGCCCCAGGTTTACTGACCTGTTGTTTCGATAATGGCTTTTGCAGAACATAATGAAGTTCACATTTCTTCATTGGCTTTTGCAGAATTTATTCGATTACTATGCAGCTCCACAACTTGTTCTGGTATCATTGGATGGACCAGTGAAGTCAATTGAGCCTCTGGCTATATATACATCGTTGGACCCATCTCCAGATGGAAACGTGAAAGATTTCTCATTCTTGTGTGCTTGCTAAATATCTTAGAATTTCTTTCAGATAATCTGTACTTGATAATTATTTTTCTAGGATTAATCAACTAATGGGGAATCTTGCTTTTAAATTAAAACAAGTAAATGTTTCTTGATGCTGCTACATTGGAAAAATAGAAAAAATGGAGAATCTTCTTATATTTTTGTTTAGAACTGTCTTGATGAACATTATAGTATTTTTTTTGTCATTGCAGGAGACACTATATGCTCAATTAAAGCATTGTGCTGAAGCCTTTGGTAAACGATAGCAAAATGGTAGTGATCTTGCTTTATTTATTCCTTCTATTTGCCATCATTAATCAGTTTTAACTAAATTATGTACCTTAGTGAGTTATCCATCGAATTTACCTCTTACACGTTTTGCCCGATTCTCTTTATGCTTTTTAGTAAAACAGTGCAAATAAAGTAACACTCTATGAGGATGCATCAACGAAGCGAGTTCATTTCAGCTTAATTTGCGTGGGTGTGATCGAAATGATGACCAATGCATGCTCTTCACCTGGTGCTGTTTAGAGACTGCGGAGCGACTGTTACATCATCTATTAAATCCTGTATAAGTTGAATATAATTTTTTGTATTATTATCCCCGGTTGTCTGTATCTTATGTTGCATTTATCCAGGTGCAGGGATTTCTGATGTAAAATATTTTTGAAGCAATTCAATGATGCCTGCCTTTGATTGGGAGGGCGGAAGCGAATCAGTTATTCCTCGGGAAGGGGCTGATGTCCAGTATGATGCTGCATGCCATGTTGTTAAAGACATTTAAAGGAGCAGAAGAAACTACTTGTTGATGCATCTGTAAGAATTACTGAAATAACCTGTTTTATGACGATTGAGCGCCTCGGTCTTCATAATTTATTTATTTTGGGATGTTGTAGATTTCTTATGTGACAATTGGAAAAGATGTACACCTTTTGGAAGTGCTCGAAAGTTTATCACAAAGGATTCCAAAGGAATACGAGCTACGATTGTCCAAGAAGTTTATTTCTCACTTGTATCTAATTTATAGTGGGTTTTCTTTTCTTTCTTTTTTTTTTTTTTCTCTGTGCAGTTATTTCTTCCCTCCCAATTAGTAAGAAAGAAACGTGAAAGATTTACAATTTTAAACAGGTAGATTGCAAGAAGTAGACCTTACTGAATGTGAATCCTTAACGAATTCCATTTGTGAAGTTATAATTGTGCTCTTGTTAAATGGAGCCAATCACATCTCATATTATTACATTTAACCTATTTTCAAGTTTTACATACTTGGTTTTTCGTATAATCATATCAGATTGTATCTTTACACTTTCTCAGAGTTTGACAACTGGGAGTTTCCAAAGTACGTCATTAGTTAGTCTTTCACTTGGTGGCTTCCGTGCTATAACTTCTGTCGAGCTCAAATGCCCTTACCTTGAGTATGTCTCATTAGATGGTTGTGATCATCTTTAGAAAGCATCATTTTCACCTGTAAGTCATTGAATATGGGCATATGCCCAAAATGAATGCGCTCCATGTTGAATCTTCTGGGTATTTTTTGGACTATATTTCTTCTTATATTTGTTTCACAACTGCCTTGATGAACAGTGTATTTATTTTATTACAACATCACTTTTTGTCACTGTAGGACTATGCTCTATTAAACCATTATGCTTCAGCCTTTGGCAACAGTTGCTTAGAACATGGCTTGCAAGACCTTTGTATCACGTTGAATCAATTAAGGGACGCCAGGATGCTATTGCAGAATTGAGGGTATATTTGACTCTAAAAATCTCTTCCTTTCGGGAGTAACCTTCTCCTTTGCCATGTTCTACCTAAATTAACATGCGGATCTTGAATGAAAAGAAGTTAAATTTCTTAGTGGTGGCTGATTCTAATAATCTGCAGTGAAGCTAGTGGCAGGAATGAAAATAAAGTAACACTCTATGAGGATGCATCAAACCATAGAAGCGGCTCCAAGAGTTCATTTCAGCTTTGTGTGGGTGTGAAATAATGATGACCAATAAATGCTCTTCAATTGGTGCTGTTTTAGAGAATACAGAGTCTCGACTGTTACATCATCTATTAACTACGCTGAAACAATTTTTTTGTGTTATTATCCCCGGTTGTCAGTATCTTATGTTGCATTTATCCAGGTGCGGGGTTTCTTCCACTACTGGACTCCTGAGATTAAAACACTAGCTATTGACCAGATATATCACAGATAGGAGCGGATGTACCTGCAGAGAGTATTACTTTGTCTGCTATTGACCGGATATTTGTTTGAATGGGCACTAAAAAGATCAAATTATGGCTGGACAAAGCACGTTTCTACAAAGCTTTTGGAAACTGCATCTATGCCGGTAATATGATTACAACTTAATTTCTTTGCTCATGAGCACTTGCTTCATCAAATTAATATATTAAAGAAATAAATGTTTTTATAGTCCTAAATAGATTGTCCAACTTATTCTGCAGTAACTAATTGAAAAATCATAGCTTGTTATTTGAGGTTGATTTATTAAAAGATCTAAATCTTATCTTCTACGTTGCCTTTTTTATTTCCTTAATGTGACCATCTTGTTATGTTATAACCTATTGCGAATAATTTATGCAGACTTTAGCAACTCGCATTTCACTTTTGGCGTAAGTACGTGAAACTGTTTAGATTATAGTCTTGTTTTTTTTTTTTTTTTTTTTATCCTTATTCTGATATAACATCTGAACCTAGGGCACTATGTGTCAGATGAGAACTATTTATTAAGAGAGCCAATTAGTAGTTCCATGTCTTTTGTCTGCTTTGCATCTAATAACCTTTGTGAACGAACTATTTACTCTTATGTAACTTTTGTCTGCTTTTGCCATTGCATCGGTGCTTGAACATTTTGTTCGCACATGGAATGTTCACTACACATTATCATAGATTAACTACCAGAATTATCCAAAGGTATGCCAAATCTTTCTTCTTTTTTAAACGAAAGCAAAATAAATGAGATGTTGTGCATATGGATAGAAGATATATTTTTTTTTAAAATTCGTAATGAATCTATTCTGACCATGAATAAAGTATACCAACTGCTTTTAAGGAGAAGGTTATACAATAATTTATGGATGTGGGATTGGGATTGATTGTCCTGATCTGGAATCACTATGCAGGACCAAGCTTTGAGTAATAAAAGTCAGTTTCAGACAACCTAATATTCTCAATTTAGGTCATATGAGCTTCATTTTCATGTTTCTTAAAACGCTTGTTCTGGTTTTTATAGGCAGAAAGACTATGGGCTAGGCTTTGACCCATCATATTATGCATTGCACTGAAGATGTACTCAAGGACTAAAAAATTGTCATTTCAAGTGAGAGGTAACTCTATTTAAAAAAATCTTCCATTCAACATTCTACAGATCATTCAGAATGAGAACAAGATTTTGAAGAAATCACTTAAGGTGAACCTTGCAGTCAATTAAGTTGCCCATCAATTTCGTTTGGTTGATTCTACCCATGTGTTATTCACATAAAGTAGCATAGAGGAGTGACTACTGAAAATGAATTTGAGAAGAAGTTCCATGCTTCTGGTACTGGTACAAACTTTATCAATATATCTATGTCCAGCATTACATCTTTATCAGTATAATTTGTTTTATACATGTTATTATTTTCCTATAGGTCCAACTAATCATATAATTTTGAAATTTAGTGGTTTGGTGAAGGAGAGAAATATGTGAAAGCAGTCTTCTCTTTGGCCAGAAAAATAACCCCTAGCCTTTTTTTCGTTGACGAGGTTTGCATAGTCTTCTGCTATAATTTTTCATGTTTCTTACCATTCTGTGGTCCTCACTTATTCTTATATCTTTGTGGATTTGGGTTGACAGTATTTTAGGGAGACAGGAAAATCCTGGAGAACATGAAGCAATGTGCGAAATGAAAAATTAATACATGGTGAATTGGGATAGTTTACGTACAAAGGATAAAGAATGCGTATTGGTACTTGCAGCCACCAATAGACCTTTTGATCGTGACGAGGCTGTAATCAGGAGGCTTCCTCAAATGTTTTCCTATTAACCACCTTAATACTTGTTCAAACTAAAATGGAGAAAGTGTTTGATTATATTCGTAAAATGGTGCAGGTTGATGGTCAACTTACCAGATGCTCAGAATAGGGAGAGAATTTTGAGGGTGATATTAGCCAAGAAAGAAATGACTCCAAATGTTGATCTTGAAGGTTACTAGCATGACTGAGAAGGGTACTCAGGAAGTGATTTAAAGGTTTGTTCACTACATTTTCTGCCCTGCTTCTTATTCGACTATTTTCTTCTTTTTTTGGTTTTCCTACTGAATCTGCATGTGAGACTGCTGCCCACTGCACTATAAGAGAAATTCTGGAGAAGGAGAAGAAGGTACTTTATCCGTCATCTAATCTTTCAATTGTTTCTTGCTGATTTTGCATTATTTATTAGCTGTTTCTGTCAGAACACTTAGGCAGTATTTTGAACAGCTTCAGCTTTGTAAACATTCATACCTAAATTTCATTAAATTTTGAGGTATTGCTAATTTATCTTCTAATTTGAAAATTTCAGGTTATGATTCACATAGAGAAAAACTGTTTTGGTTACAGTAGATGCTTGAAGTAAGAGAGTGCATAAAGCATCACATGGATTGGGCAGCCTGAAAAGCATCATCATGTAGCATGTGAATGGATAGACCAGGTGTGTCCATTGTTCAGCCTAGTCACTGATATTGACACAATAAACGGCGATGACATTGATTTTGCCGAAAGGGTATTTGCACAAGAATATCAGGGAGTTCTCATAATATCCTGCAAACAGGACAGGAATATCTTAGAATTTATTTCAGATAATCTGTACTTGATAATTATTTCTCTAGGACTAATGAACTAATGGGGAATCTTGTTTTAAATTAAAGCAAGTAAATGGTTCTTGATGCTGCTACATTGGAAAATCTTGAGATATTTGAAAATGGAAAATCTTCTTTTACTGTATTTGTTTAGAACTGTCTTGATGAACATTATAGTATTTAGTTCTGTAGGACACGAGTTAGCTCAACTCAGTTGCATCCAATATGCTAATTTCACTGGGATGTTTTTCCTTCTTTTTTCTCGGAAATATTGGCATCATTTCATTTCAGGACATCCAGATTCAGTATTACCAAAGGCTGCAGCCATGTCTGAGTTTGAAGCAAATTACAGCACTAAAAGTTGGGAAGACAAGGTCCTTGATAATCGAGAAAATGAAGTTGATCGTCGAGCCAACGACGTTAAGAAAAAGCGTTGATTGGGAGGCAACCCAATGTTTTTATGTTATTTTATTTCCCTTTTGTTCTTGTTTTTATTTTATTTTTCATTAATAAATGTTTCACTCTTTGTTGTCTCTCCAGGGTTTTTTTTTATTTATTTATGACAAGCTGTGCTAATTTTCTGGGAAGGTTTATGGCCACCACATCACGAGGATTCTATGATTTTTGAGGGCTCAACATCCGCCACTTACTTAGACTTTGGTAACCCCGTTCCACTCTATTGTTCTTTGTCTAGGGTGTTATGCTTTGTTTGTGTATATCTTGCTTTTGTGTTAGGTACTAGCACCTATCTTGTTCTTCATGTATGTTGATGTTGTGCATGCTTTACTGCTTGAAACTTGACGACTTTAGTATTTGCATATGAGTTTAGTGGCTATATTTTTCTTTTTGTTAAATATGCTGTGGTCTTGGGTAGTTTGTTCTAATTGGCAATTGGATTGATATTCATGCTTGAGTGGTGGAGTCGAGTTAATTAATGGTTATTTTGGTTTTGAAAGTAGTCCTAGATTCCTTGTGTTTTGGTATATTTGTTTTGATTCTCTTGAGAAGGAAAATCTGAGTTGGTGGACGAAGTCGAAAAAAATTTGAAATAATTGTGGTTGGTGGAAAAAAAAAAGGAGTTTAGTCGAAAAACAATTGAAATGAAAAAAATAACGAGGGGCTGAAACAGCTACCTACTTGAGGGGGCTCACGTGTTCAAATGAAAAATAAAACACACAAGAAGAGCTAAAACCCGAAAAGTAGAGAGGAGCTGCAGACCTCGTTTGAAAGTTGAAGATGAAGGTGGAAATCAAAAAGGAGTTGAGTCGAAAAAAAATGAAATGAAAAAAATAACGAGGGGCTGAAACAGCTACCTACTTGAGGGGGCTCATGTGTTCAAATGAAAAATCAATAACACGAAAAGAGCTAAAACCTGAAAAGTAGAGAGGAGCTGCAGACCTCGTTTGAAAGTTGAAGGAAACGGACACCACTCAGATTTGTACTTTGATAGAGAATTGAATCGAATAAACCAACATCGGGTTTTTAGAGAGCTATTGATTTACTTGGAATAACCGTTAATTGATAAAGTTCCATGCTTAGTCGTGAATTGAAGATCTTAGTTGTACAAGAGGGACAAGTCACTTTTGATTATGGCTCAAAAAGGAAATTCAAGTGCTAAAGTCATATGAAAGTATTCTTGTTAGTCTTGTTTTAAACATTCGAGTAGCTGGTGTTAGTTGTGTTGATGTGGTTCTATTCTCTCTTTGATTGTAATTGTTGCTTGAGGACAAGCAATAGTTCAAGTGTGGGGGGATTTGATGAGTTGGGATTTCACAAGATTTTTGTGCTTTAAATTGTCATTTTTGTGCATTTTATAGGTGGTGGCCTTGCCGGCCGGCATGACTTCTGTTACTGCGTTAGATCTTGTCAGGACAAGGCTTGCAGCACAGGTGATACAATATTGCATACTAATGTGAAGGATTTTGCTCAGGCATTTTATTAATTTTACTGATCACCATCTTAGTATAGAAATTAAAATAGGTAGAATGAATAAGAACAACTAAGTATCATTCATTTTTGTCTAGAAACTTGGTTTGGTGACATTTTATTCCCTAAGTTGGCATGGGCATTTGTCCTCTCCTTTGGTAAATTATCTATGTTATGTGCATCTGTTTGAATATTAAATAATTTTATTCTTGAAAATTGTAGAGGAATGCAGTGTACTATCAAGGCATAAGGCATGCATTTCGCACCATCTGCAGAGATGAAGGTTGTCTTGGTCTGTACAAAGGGCTAGGAGCAACATTATTGGTATATTTCGTTGCGCCCGGCCTTTATACCTAGCATTCTTTATCCTAAACGTTGCTTATGGTTGATTTTAATTTCATTTCATTTGGTTTGCTTTGTGGTTGTAGGGTGTTGGACCCAGTTTAGCAATAAGCTTTTCAGTTTATGATAGTCTAAGATCTTCTTGACATTCTCAAAGGTGAGGAATCGACTTCTTGACTACATTTAATAGTCGTCTTTCAATGTTGCTGTGTTGAAGAATCTTCGATCTTCCATTACTGTTGAGACATATCTCTGTTTTATTTGTTTGAAGTAACTGTTTATACCTCAAGTATACAACTTATAATTAGAATTACAGGGATCCAAAAATGCAAGTTTTAGACTTTCATTCTGTTTATACCATCCCACTCTCCTTTAGTTAATTCTCTTCTTAGTTTGGCGCTTTTCGCAACAATGCTGTTTTAATAATGTGTATAAACATCGAGGAGTTAAATCAAGTAATTGTGAGCATTAGGGGTGTCAATGAGTTGAGTCGTGCTGTTACATAATTTTTTTAATAATACTCTTGTTTGCAGCAACATTTCCTCTGGACCTTGTGAGGAGAAGAATGCAATTACAGGTGCTGGTGGTCGAGCCTAACTCCGGATTGTTGGGAACATTCAGACACACGTATGAGACATTGAAAAAGCTACTGTCTGAAAGGGGCTCATGTGTTTAAATGAAAAATCAATAACACGAGAAGAGCTAAAACCCGAAAAGTAGAGATCGAGGAGCTACAAACCTCGTTTTAAATTGTTGCTTGAGGACAAACAATAGTTCAAGTGTGGAGAATTTGATAAGTCGAGAAAGATTTTTGTGCTTTAAATTGTCATATTATGATAATTAAATTGATAATTTCTTATTCTCGATATACTATTATTTTGGCCTTGTATACTTTTGATGTTGTGTTTTCCTTAAAATTTAGATTAATTCGGAGCATTTTGAGAGTGCATGAAACAAGTTGTGTATGAGAAGATGTTGAATAGGAACCAAACGAGTCGATAGCAGAAAAATGCCCCCAACATTAGGAAGTTCAATATTAAGCACATATCATAATTACATGGAGAATTAATTATGGGATATACTTTGTTTATTTTCGTTGATCTATTACTTCTGATCAGTAGCTAATTTTATATTTTAATCAGACGATGTGAAACTTTAATTTAGGTATATTGTTTTAATTACGTAATTCATGATTTATTTCGATTTTGTTATTATTTTGGTTCGTGTTAAGCATGTTTTAATTAATAAATTTATTAGGACTTGTCATTTGTCCGTCTCATTGCATTTACATGATTTTAAGAATACTTAGTGAAGTGGAGCATGATATGTCTAAACTTGAGAATGATATGCTGAAAATGAGTTTAATGATGTGTCTAATAATCTTGAAAATGATGATAATTTGTAAGGTGGAAATGATTGGTCTAGAAGGATTGTTAGGATGACATATATATATATTTCATGACTTTCTTCAACTTTCACTCATTCCGTAAAACTGATGGTCCTTTAACTTTAATTCGATTGACTCCAATCTCACTTGATGGAGTAGCGCTGTTTTCCTCAACTCATTCTCAACTTGTCCATCTCTACAACTTCACAAACCATCCACTATTTCTACAACTTCCCCAAACCTCTACTATTCATCAAGTAGAATTTGTTTCGAAATCATAAAATTAAGTTGATCATGAATCTAATCGCACCTAACCGTACTCGATCAATGAAGTAATTGCAAATTAAATGAATAGTTTATCTCTTTTTTATTTTTTTTTTGGATTATAAATGGCTCCAATGAGAGCATAATTGGATTTTTTTGTGTCTTATCTCTTGTTTTTAAATGTTTAGTTTGTTTACGTTTTGCAAATTTCTACCATTTCTCATTTTAATTTTAATTGAACTCTCTTTTTTCTCTTTCTCTAAACATAATAATAGTAGGTTGATATTTCATTTTTTTTTCCCTCTTTCTCTAAAGATAATAAATGTGTATTTGACAAGAAATATGTGACAAACATTGTAAAAAAACAGTGTATTTGACAAGAGAATTAATCACAATACACGATGCATAAATTTAAAGAAAAATAGTCATTTAAAACTACATAATATAAAATTAATCTTATTTAATTTAAAATTATATAATACAATCAATTTTTTACAAAGAGAATTTGTTAGATGATTGTGGATTGAGCAACAATATGCTGTAATTGAGATTTTCAACTAATAAGAGAATCACATAAAATAAAAACATAAGAAAGTACTCCCCACGTTCCCAACCTAATAACTTATTTATGATAAAATCATATTGTTTGCACTTATAATGTTTATTAAGTGCCAAAAGATCTCCTGGAACCTGCATACCTAAATAGTTAGTTATTTTATTCCATTGTGCCGTCATTATTTTAATGTACAACTATGAGAATATTAGTTAAACCCTTCAAAAAAAAAATTGAGAATACCCTCCATATCAGAATTATTTTTAACACACACACAAAATAAGAAAAAATATTTTAATAATGTGTAAGGTTATATAAAAAAGAGGTATTTTGTAATTTAGCAAGGTATAAAATAAAATAATTTTATGTGTTATTTTTATATTAAAAGTGTGTAATTGTACAAATAATTTTGAAACACATGAATAAAAAATTATGCACATAGTTGCATAAAAAAAAGAGTACATAATTAAGTCAAATTAATTGTCAAGGAGCGGCGCAGTGCCGTGCAGTGTTCATGCTAGCAAGACTAATTATGTTAATTAATTAGTAGACATGTGAAAACTCCACTTTTAATTTAGTGCCCTCATAGTTAATATAATAATAGCAATAGCAAATTTTTTATGCAAAAGGTGATCTCATATAATTAATTTTTTTATTATATAATTTATAATACTAGTATACAACCGATGAAAATTACCATAAATTTTAGATATGAATATTAAAAAATATGATAGAATAAGTAGATATATTAGAGGTGATATGATTGAGAGAGAAAAATATAATAAAATGTGATAGAGATAATTTGTCAAAAAAAAAAAATGAGTAGCTTTTATTGACACAAATAAAAAAAAAAGTTTGATAGCTTTCACTGCGACGAAGAAAGTGTTACGCAATATGCGTATAATTGAAGCAATATTACAAAAAAAATAACACAATTCAGCGTATTTCTACATGTAAATATATTGTGGTACTCCCTCCGTCCTATAAGTTATCTTACTTTTTGGCAAATGAATTAAGAAAAGTGATTAAATAATATATATAATACAAGTGATGTGATTGAGAAAGTGATAGTGAGATATAAAGATAAACTTTAAGCCAAATACTTGTATGCCTGCGAGTCCATGGTGCATACCTCCTCAATTTCAATTTTTTTTTTTTTTAATTCAAATTATCTGTACTCATTCCTTTAATTAGTTCACCTCCCAAATTATTTTTTACTATAATTATCTGCACTTACACATTTAATGAGTTCACCCCCAAATCTTTTTTTACCACGGTTATATGTACTCGCTCATTTTATAAGTTCACCCCCAAATCGTTTTTTTTACCACGGTTATCTGCACCAGCTCATTTTATGAGTTCACTCTCAAATTATTATTTATCACGATTATCTGTACTCACTCATTTTATGAGTTCACCCCAAAATAATTTTAAAAAAATAATCACATTTAAAAAAATTATATTATCTTTTTATTAATTTACACAAAATATAATAAAATAAACTCTAATTTATATATTTACAATATACAGACAAGTTATTTTCAAGTTACCGTCGATTCACCACCAAGTCACCCATACTTTTTTAAAAAAATTGTAAAAATATAATTAATAAAAAATTATCGAAATTAGCCACAAATCTCGATTTTTTTCTTTTTAATTTTTTTTCCCTCCTTTTTTCCTTTTTTCTTCCCATTTTCAATTCTTTTTTCCAAATTTTTTATTTCTTCATTTTTTTTTCTTTTACTTTTTTTTTCATGCCTTTCTTTTTCATTTTTTTCATGTGTGTTTTTTTAATCTTAATACAAAATAATATTATAGGTATGATTTTATTATAGTCGATCGGCGGTGCACCTGAATTTCAATTTTAATTTGATGAGTAAAGGACCTGCCGAAAATCCATGTCGGTCGGTGGGTGACCCAGCCACCACCATATCCGACCACCCCTTCGACGGCGACGGTGGCGCTTCCGTCCAGGCCGCTTAAGCCCGAGACCTCTCCTCAAATCGCAATCATGTTTCTTCAATTTCATGACAATTGGACATCATCTTCCATCTCGGCCACGATCCATGGCGGTCAAAAATCTCTGCTCATTTCGACCACCGACGCGACTGCTTCGATCAATCTCCTTTGTGTTCGCGATCCAGGAGCTTCTCCGGCATCAATGGGGCTCGCCTGCAACACTCACTTCACTCTCGTTGTTCATATTTGTCCAAATCGAAGCTACATTGTTTCGTCTTCTTCACCATGCTCCTGCGCAGCCTCTTCCTCCGGTTGACGACGGTCCGACAAAGGACTGTTAGTATGTTGTCGATGGATCTCTGATCAATCAGCACTCGGAGCCGATGAAATCTCAGGCGGCGACTGCTGACCTAGGGTGCCCTTCTATTTGGCTAGGGTTCTCTTCAATTGGACTTGGTAATGTGCACCCTTTATTTTCTTCAGTACACCCAGGTCTGCACACCCTCCACTTTTTTATGGTATTATTGTTAGTGGTATTGGTATTACTATTAATACACTATTGAATTAATATTAATGATTATTGATTACGATATTATTGATTATTAATTGTGGTATTACTGGTTATTGTTTGTGGTATTACTGATTGTGTGAAATTATTTATTATTAATTAAGGCATTACTGATTATTATTATTGTTTATGATATTATATATTATTGTTTATGGTATTACTGATAATTTTTTTTGGTATTACTAAATATAATTTGATTTGTGAAATTATTTGTTATTGTATAAAATATTAATGATTAATGTTTATGGTATTACTAATTACTGTTCATTCCTTTATGGTATTACTGATAATTATTTTTTGGTATTACTTTATATAATTAGATGTGTGAAATTATTTGTTATTGTATAAAATTATACATATAATATTATTTTATATAAAAAAAAATTTAAAAATACTAAACAAAAAAAAAAGAAAAAAAAAAGCAGGAAAAAAAATGAAGAAATAAAAAGTTTAAAATAAAAATTGAAAATTGAAAAAAAAAGAAAAAAAATTGAGATTCGTGACTAATTTCGATAGTTTTTTTTTAATTATGTTTTTATGATTTTATTTTTAAAATATGGGTGATTTAGTGGTGAATCGACGATAACTCGGCTGCAAATTGTAAATGTATAAATTAAGGTTGATTTTATTATATTTTGTATAAATCAATAAAAAGATAATATAGTTTTTCAAATATAATTATTTTTTAAAAAAATATTTGGGGTTGAACTCATAAGATGAGCGGGCGCATATAATTTGGGGGTGAACTCATAAAGTGAGTGGGTGTAGATATCTGTAGTATAAATATAATTTGAGGGGTGAACTCATAAAATGAGCGGGTGCAGATAATTCTGGTAAAAAAAAATTTGGGGGTGAACTCATAAAATGAGCGGGTGTAGTTGTAAAAAAATGATTTGGGGGTGAATTCATAAAATGAGTGGGTGCAGATAACTGTAATAAAAATATGATTTAAGGGTGAACTCATTAAATTAGTGGGTATAGATAAAATATAAATTAAAATTAAAATTAGGGGGTACAGTGCATACGGATGCACACAAGTATTACCCTTCATCTTTAAATATATATAAAGTGAATTGTAATAATAAAAGGATTTGTTAAGTTTATAGGTTGAGTTTTTCTTACGGTAGTCAAAACAAATAGACTCGTAGTCAGTATGTCGAATTGTGTCATGGGCGTCGTATGCGTCGTATGAATTTGTTACTATTATATAGGTTTAAATTAATTAAATTATTTTTAAAATTTTATTTTTTTATTTACTATATTACCCTTCTTTAATATAAATAAAAATTTTAATTTATAAAAAATTACTATCCTACCCTTTTAATACAAATTTCATTAATTATTATTTTAAAATTAAATACATATCATTCCAACAAAAATAAATTAAATAATAAAACATTATTCAAATTGAAAATAGAAATAATAATTGAAATTATGGTTCTTCTCATATTCCTCCAATTCCATCGTGTGCATGCAGATTCTCTCCGATCGTTAGAACTATCAAATGGGTCGGGCCAGCTCGTTACTAGCCCACCTGGCCAAACGTTTTTTTCGAGCCGAAAAAATTTGGCCAAGCACGACCGGCCCGCCAGGTTACTTGGGCCAGGCCAAATCGGCCCGATTATTTTTCGGGCACTATAATTACAGCCCTATCCATTAGTCGGGTGGGCCGGGCCCATTTTGACAGCCATGTCTGTCTTCTCTCCCGACATTTGACAATTAATACTGATTTTTTTAGTTTAATTTTATATTTTAATTAATTTTATTAATAATAAGGGTAAATAGGTAATTTTAATATTAAATATTTTAATCAAATTAATAAATATAATAAAATATTTTATTGTATAAGAATAAAAATATAATTTTAAATTATATATTTTTTAATTAATTAAATTAAATATAAAAATAAAAACGTACGATACCAAACGACATACGATGAATACATACAACACATTATACAAAAGGTAACATGTCATCAAGTTTAAATTTTTAAATTTAAATTTTAATAGTTCAAATTTAATTAAATATGTAGTTATTACAACACTATACGATACACAAAATTTACCTTGGTTTCGAAATTGCACAAAACCGTGTAATTTATTAAATTCAAATAATTTATCTACAATTTCATGTTATATCCTTCAAAATATAGTCTCAACTGCATTTGAAAAAAAAAAAAACCAAAAAAAAAAAATGTGAAAACATTATCTCTTTTTAGTGAAGTACCGCTTCAATCATTCAACGTTTTTTTCTTGGGATGGGGTATATACTCTCTCTAATTTTTATTAATTCAAAATATATATATATATATATATATGAAATACCAATTTTACCCCTTTTACTAAATCATGTTAGATACATACACTCCCTTCTAAAATCCTAACCCTAATTAATGCATTAACTCTAATTTTGCAATTTTGCAATCCAGCCGCTCCTCCGGCAACCACCATTACCTCTGGCGGTCAACCACTTTCTCTTACATTCACAGAAAAAATTTTAAAAAATAAAAATTCAACAAAACTTAAAAATAAACTTCCACTAATCTACAAAACTTAACAAAACTCAACAACAAACCCTAAACCAATAACTTAAAAATTCAAACAAAACAAAAACTTATTTTCGACAAACCAGAGTCGATCGAAAATTCTCCCGTCGACAATGGAGTGTCGATCAAAAATAATTCGGCCGACTCTGGTTTATCGACCAATTTTGTTTTTAAAAAAATTAAATTTTCGTTAATATTGAGTCGACCAGACTCTGGTTTATCGACCAATTTTGTTTTTAAAAAAATTAAATTTTCGTTAATATTGAGTCGACCAAAAATAATCTCGTCAACAACCATTTGTCGATGAGAGTGTTTTTGCTCGATTCAATATTAACGAAAAAAAAACCTGGAGAAACGCATGGGCGGCGCGGCCAACGAGAGGGTGGGGAGGGGGCACGACGGGTGGGCGGCGCGGGCTCAACGGCGGCGGCGGATTTGGGGGGTTAGTTGCAGAAACGAAAAAAAAAAGAAAAAAAAAGAAGATGATGCGGGGGCATCTTGCTGCGTACGGCGGCGGGGTAGATCTGTTGCAGGGGCTTGTCGGCGGCAGTGCGGTGAGGGGCTGGGCGGCGTAGGCACTAGGGAAGAAGATGAGGGCGGCGGCGACGAGAAGAAGATGAGGCGGGGAGGGGCTGCGCTAGACGAGAAACGAGGGAGGAGGGCGGCGGCGAACACCGCCGGCGCTCGACGATGGGCGGCGGATGGGAAGAAAGAAAGAGAAGTATGAGAAGAAGATAAGAAAAATTAGGGTTAGGGTTATAAGGGGGCGTGTATGTATCTATAATATTTTAATAAGGGGTAAAATTGATATTTTATATATATTTTGAATTAATAAAAAGAAAGGGGGAGTGTATTAAACAAAGCTGGTGGGGTATATACCCCATCCCTTTTTTCTTTAGTTGGCTTATAATCTGTTAGGGGATAGTTTGTTTTGGAATTGTGTAGGATGGGAGAAATCCTGATAAATAGTAATTGTGTGTGTTTGTTTTGAGATTTTAAGTAGAATGAGATGTAAATTTATGTCAAATCAAATTGTGTAAGAATAGTTGAATGAGATGTAATAGTATTTTTAAGGGTGGATGTAGTTGGATGGGGAAATTTGAATGTAAAATCCCAAAGTAGAATGTCCCACAGACGGGTGAGTCCCAAAACAAGCACCCCTAGTAATTGAAACATCACGTTTTTTTTTATATATATATAATTGATTATTGATAGTAGAATTAATTTTTACTTTATAAAAAAATCACTAAGGTGTTATAATTTTTTAAACATAATTAGCTGAAGTTACTATTTTGTACGTCCACGTTACTTGATCATAATATGCTTATAAAACTGATTAAGAAACTTGTGCCAAAATATGTACAAACCAAATCATTGCACCATACAAATGAATACACATTCATTAGAAGACTTACAACTTACGGGGGCTACGACCAATCTTCCCCTTTTTTCGTATCCGAAAATTCTGTGGCATCCTACAACCTTTCCTATGGATCATTACACTTACTCAGTAACATGTCCAGTTGAGGCCTTCTTGTTTCAAACCTCTTCAAAAGTCGTTCAATCTCCGTCATTGCTTTAACATCAAAGTCATTGCTTTGCATGTAATAACCTTTGTGAACGATCTATTTACTCTTATGTAACTTTTGTCTGCTTTTGCCATTGCATCGGTGCTTGAACATTTTGTTCGCACATGGAATGTTCACTACACATTATCATAGATTAACTACCAGAATTATTCAAAGGTATGCCAAATCTTTCTTCTTTTTTAAACGAAAGCAAAATAAATGAGATGTTGTGCATATGGATAGAAGATACTTTTTTTAAAATTCATAATGAAACTATTCTGACCATGAATAAAGTATACCAACTGCTTTTAAGGAGAAGGTTATACAATAATTTATGGATGTGGGATTGGGATTGATTGTCCTGGTCTGGAATCACTATGGACGAGAGGAAGATGAGGCGGTGAGGGGCTGTGCTAGACGAGAAACGAGGGAGGAAGGTGGCGCTCGACGATGGGCGGCGGATGGGAAGAAAGAAAGAGAAGTATGGGAGAGAAAGAGAAGTATAAGAAGAAAAATTAGGGTTAGGGTTATAAGGGGGCGTGTATGTATCTATAATATTTTAATAAGGGGTAAAATTGGTATTTTATATATATTTTGAATTAATAAAAAGAAAGGGGGAGTGTATTAAACAAAGCTGGAGTGGTATATACCCCATCCCTTTTTTCTTTAGTTGGCTTATAATCTGTTAGGGGATAGTTTGTTTTGGAATTGTGTAGGATGGGAAAATTGTGTAAGAATAGTTGAATGAGATGTAATAGTATTTTTAAGGGTGGATGTAGTTGGATGGAGAAATTTGAATGTAAAATCCCAAAGTAGAATGTCCCACGTTCAGATGGGTGAGTCCCAAAACAAGCACCCCTAGTAATTGAAACATCACGTTTTTTTTTATATAATTGATTATTGATAGTAGAATTGTTTTTACTTTATAAAAAAATCACTAAGGTGTTATAATTTTTAAACATAATTAGCTGAAGTTACTATTTTGTACGTCGAAGTTACTTGATCATAATATGCTTATAAAATTGATTAAGAAACTTGTGCCAAAATATGTACAGACCAAATCATTGCACCATACAAATGAATACACATTCATTAGAAGACTTACAACTTACGGGGGCTACGACCAATCTTCCCCTTTTTTCGTATCCGAAAATTCTGTGGCATCCTACGACCTTTCCTATGGATCATTACACTTACTCAGTAACATGTCCAGTTGAGGCCTTCTTGTTTCAAACCTCTTCAAAAGTCGTCCAATCTCCGTCATTGCTATAACATCAAAGTCACTGCAAATCACGTTTCATCGTACAAGGTTAAACATGGAAATGCCACAAAAAGAAACGTAAAACGGCCTTTTGATATTCGATCTTCTACTGACTAACCTTGCAACCAACAAAGATGAAAGAGCATTCAAGTCCTCAATCATGCTGATTGCCTCTATATGTTCAGCTAACTGTCTCATTGCAGTTGTTAACAACTTTATATGATCCTCCACTTCCACCTGGAAAAGAAAACTAACGTATCAGCTACACGACCCGTATAAACGAGTTGATACCAATTTACGTCATGTAATTTAAGGTGGATCCAATATAAATCATTTTTCTTTCTACTTTATCAATTTTAGTCATATTTACCTAATCTAGTTCTTTTTCTCTGGAAAATTCAAAATCAATCGTAAAATCCACCTTGAATTGCATGACGTAAATTGATATTAACTCACATAATAAATCAAGAATTAATATTGAAATGAACTTCATACAGTATTACCTTATTTGTCAAGACAAGACTTTTTAAATCTCCATCGTTCCAATCTCCGAAGAGTGATTCGAGTGCATCAGACATTTCACCAAAAAGACCCCAGTTTATTTGCAGGTGCCCATTTCCAGTTTCAGGAATCAAGTTCGATTCAGTTTTTGATGCAATCGGAGTAGCCCACGTCCTACTAGTTCTGGTTTTGAAGAAAGTTGGCTGATAACGGGAAGCTTCAGCAGTTGGAAATAATGTTTTCATGATCTCATCTCGGGATGAGAAGGATCTCAAGTCAAGAAAAACGGCATCAGGATGCGTATACTTGACACTATGCTCACTTGAAGCTACGATCACAAGAGGATCCCCAACAACTTTGAAAGCTCTTATAACATGATGAAACTATCCGTATACATAGAAGCTATGCTGTCAAGACGTTTGAACAATGTTGTTGTCTCCACCATAGGAGAATGTGTTATGTCCCACACTTTCAATATTTGTTTGTAGATGGACTCCTTAATAATACTGCCTTTAAGATAGCATCTCTCATAGCTTTCACTCTCTACATTAGGTGCATCCAATATCTGATTCTGATAGAATTTTGAATTTGGAAACCGACTTATTTCTGGATGCATCCTGTATTGCACATTAAGCAGATGCTTGGAATGACCCAACGAGCTCAATCTTTCAAACAAACTCCGTCCAAAGCCAGCTTTTTCAGACAGCTGCATGTAAGACAGTCAGTGGCAGCATCAGTCAATAAATTTGATGATGATTAGTAAATAGAAAATTACCTTGCTGCTTATTGTTGCTGGTAATTGCTTTTCATCACCGACCAAAATAGCGTGCCTCACGTCTGGAATCTGAAGGGCTATTGACGTTTCACACTCCTTTACTTGCGCAGCTTCATCAATGACCAATAACTGAAATGGATCCATATCAACTTTGTGCAGCTTATACGAGGAAGAAATTGTGCAGAATATCAAAGAAGCCTTTTGTAGACAGAACTCCTTAGTAAAATCTCTACTGGCGACATTCGGAAGGCTAAGCTTATTTAGGGAAGCCCGAAGAGATCTTAGAATAGACAGGCACTGACTTCTCAAATACATCAAGGATGATGTATCAGCAGCAAATGATGCAGAACTATTTAATCCCTTTTGCAGAAAGATAGCCTCCAATCTGTCAGATGTGAGAGTGCTGTCTTCGAACAATGAGATCTCAATGGAGTTGAGGAGAGACATAAGTTCAACGATGTTTTGATAGTTGAGCTCATTAATGAAACTTTTAGGTAAATGGGTGCAGAATGTTTGCATGCATGTTCTCAGAGTTGAAGCTATATGTCTAAACCGATCTCTAACGAACTCCAGAAATGATATGGAAATAGACCTTCTTTCGGCTTTGATTCTCTCATTGTCCACAAGTATTCGATACTGAGAAACACAATCTTCAAGAAATTCATGCATGGATGTAACACACTGCCTCCAACCAGTTTGAGGTACCAAGAAATCTAGAAGCTTCTCAGCACGATAATCTAAAAAGATTTCCTCAATTTGCGAACCAACATCAAGACGATCCTTATTACCGAAGATGAGCATGTCTCCCAAGGGGCAAGATAAGCTCGTCTCACATTCAGTTTTAACCGAATTCCTCAACAGTGCTGTCACTCTAGAAGCCAATTCTGAAATGGCAATATTTGTTGGGGCACAGACGAGAGTCCTAACATTCATTCTTAGAAGAATATACAGCAGACTACTCAACATTGTCGTCTTGCCAGTTCCAGGTGGGCCCCAAATGAGTTCCACGGAAGAGTTGTGGCTACATCCAATTTTGCGTGTACAAGCCAAAACAGACTCGAGTTGTGATTCATTTAATCTAGACAATAAAGTGGTACCAAATTTCTCCTCCATTTCATTATTGACGTTAAGAGGACAAGATTCACAATTTCCCTCAGCCTGTTAATAAATTTGAACTCAAGTTAATAGGCAGACAACTTAGAGAAAATGCAGAATTCGACTAAAGAGTATTCTTCACGTAGATGATTAAACATACAGAACATTTATCAACCCATCTTGAATACAGAAGGGATACTTAGAGTCTTAGATATGAAAGCAACCATATTTCTGAGCTTCTGAAATCCACTCCAAAAAATATATTTACGGAACATAAGAGCCTAAGAAACAGAACAAATTAATTTCATACAAAACTAACAGCAGAGGCCTAAAATATTTGAGAGATTTAACTAAAGAATGATAATCGTGTTCAATTGCACAGAAGATTGCAATAAGAATGATAAATAAAATAAGATATCATGGACATACTGAGTCATTCTTGGTCAATACTTTTTCAATTATCTTCAGATTTCGTCGCATATTCAACGCCCCCATATCCTCTTATTTGTAGTCATGTTCATCAAGTAAACTACATAGAGTGGCCTTTTCTGTTTATCTTCAACTGCAATGCTTTCAGCTGTTTTGAGTTTGAAACCACTACTAGACAATGTACTATTATCATCCTCAGAAATATTTATTACAGATGCGAAAGTAAATGCGAAATCATCACGTTCTAGGTCTGAAAGTCTTTCAGGTTTCGAATCTGAAAGCAGAACAAAGTCACCAGGCAATGTTCTGTAAGGCTCCTTGCCACGATCACTTCTTCTGTTTCTCCAGTAATCAACTTTAACACTATACAACAGCTCATCATGTTTGGACTCTTTGCAATATGTTACTTCAGCAAAAGGCGCCTTATACGCTATTCTTCTAAGCACTAAGGCCCAGTTTGGTAGGGTTGATTAGCCTAAGATAGATGCTAAATCACACTTTCGACTACGTGTATACCAAATGACCGAAAACACACACAATTTCCATTTCCAAGTAAACAAGTCGAGAAGATCTAAACAAAATGTGCATCATTAGTAATGGAGATTGATGGAGATCAATTAGCAGTAATTAAAGAATGATGGGAAATTGATGGTTTGATTTCATTCGTATTTTAATTATAATTGTTATTTCCTATTTCAGTATTAAACGGTAAAACTATATTTTTAGACAAAATTGTGCAAAACAAAAAATTGATTAGAGAAAATTATGCAAAACTTTAGAGAGAACAAAATTCTAAAATATATATATATATATATATATATATATTGATTAGAGAAAATTCTGCAAAAAAACAAAAAACAATATATAGTATTAACTAGAGAAAATTCTGCAAAACAAAATGATTAGAAATATCTATAAAAAAATACAGTAAAAAAGTTATAAAATATTATATACAATATAGTATATACAAAAAAAAGTACTATATAAATTGAATTGACAACATGTGTAATACTATAAATACAAAAGTTAAACATCGGTGTTGTTTTGAAATTGAAGTCGGGAAAGATTATTGGTAGACAGTCCCAGAATTCAAGCCTACGGAAAAATTTTGTATAATATAACTAACGCCTTCTCAAACGGTATTCTCAAATTTCCATATTAGAAATTTTAGAACAATCGCCTGAATTAAAAAATGGGTAAAAACGTGAACCCTCCTTTAAATAAGATATTAAAAAGGAAAAATCATCTGTAATTTTATTAAAAACTGATTGATATAGAAACTCACCGATTATTAGGTACGATAATTAAGGTGGAAGATGGAGGAAAATCTTAAATTTGGATATTCTAAATTGAATTTGTTAAACAAATTTTTCGAGAAGTTCTGCAGCATATATGATATTTAATTTAATATTTAATATAAAAACAACACGTTAAGATTAATGATTAAGATTAGACAAAAATTTGTGTGAGACGGCTCACAGATCTCATTATGTAAGACGGATCTTTCCATGATCCATTTTATTTATAAATCCACGCCAACTGCACCAATGCCATTTCAGCCCAACACTGCCATCAATGGCCCACGCAACCTAAGGTGTGCGGACTTCATGTCCAACTCCCAAGCCCACCATTAACTTCATTTGTTTAAATATTGTTAAAAATAAAATTAATCATTAATTTATTTATTTTTATAAAATAATCGAAAAAATAATTGTATTTTTAATTAAAAAATATTAATAAAAATTGATACATACATTCTATACACTAACTTTTTATTAAGAAATTATTAAAAAATTACAAGTTTTTACTAATTACGTTACTTTTTTGAGTTAGTTATTATTTTTACTTGATATAATTCACTATTCAAAAAGTAATAAAGTTTTGTTGAAAAATGATAATGATTTATTAAAAAATGACTATCACATTTTACTTAAATATTATCACATTTTAATTCTAAATGAATAAATGAGATCATATATTAGTGAACATGATTATTTTTACTAATTGCATTAGTTTGATAAGTCAATTGTCATATTTTATTTGAAAGAATATCATTATTCTAAAAGTTATAAAAATTTAGTTGAAAAGTGATATTCCCTCCGTCCCACAGGAATTTGCACACTTTTCATATATGGATGTCTCATACCAATTTGCACACTCCATAAAAGGAAATATCTTCACAACCCTCACCCTTGAAATATACTCATATTTACCCATATGACATTACTTTTCCACATTCAATCTACTTTTTACTTTACTTTATTAATAAAAGTTTACAAAACTACCCCTCAAAACATCAATCATTACCCTTTTTCTTACACATTTCTTAAAATGTGTGCCGGTCAAAGAGTACAAGTTCCTCCGGGACGGAGGGAGTAATATTTTTGTCAAAAGTGACTACTCCGTATCATTTTTTACTTAAACATTATTACTTTATAATTCAAACTTAATGAATTACATTATTTGTTGGTGGACATAATTATTTTTACTAATTACTGTGCTTTTTTTTTTGGTTAATTATCATTTTTACTTGATATAATTCAATATTAAAAAAGGGTAAAAGTTTAGTTGAAAAGTGACGTTGATATCATTTTTACTTAAACATTCAAATTTAATGAATTATATTATAGTTTAGTGGACATGATTATTTTTTACTGCTCTTTTTTGAGTTAATTATCATCTTTATTTGATATAATTCACTATTAAGAAAGTGAAAAAGATTTAGTGAAAAAGTTATGACTATTTATAAAAAATAACTAGTATTCCTTTATTTAAAATTATCACTTTTCAAATTATGAATTAATTAATGACGTTATATATTAGTGAACGTTATTATTTTTACTAATTGTATTAGTTTTATGAGTTATTTGTCACTCTTTATTTGATAGAATATAAATATTTAAAAAATGATAACATTTAAGTGAAAAGTGATACTAATATTTTTATAAAAAAGTGACTATAATTTTTTACTTAAACATTATCACTTTTTAATTCTGATTTAATAATGAATTATATTATCTTTACTAATTGCATCAGTTTTTTTGTGTTAATGTCACTTTTTTATTTGATAGAATATCATTATTCAAAAAGTGATAAAAATTTAGGTGAAAAGTGATAATATTTTTATCAAATGTGACTATCACTTTTTACTTAAAACATTATCACTTTTTAATTATGATTTAATAAATTATACTATTATTTTTACTAATTACATTAATTCTTTGTGTTAATTGTCACTTTTTTATTTGATAGAATATCATTATTAAAAAAGTGATAACAGTTTAGGTGAAAAGTGATAATGTTTTTATCAAAAGTGACTATCACTTTTTACTTAAACATTATCACTTTTTAATTTTGTTTTAATAAATTATACTATTATTTTTACTAATTACATTAATTTTTTGTGTTAATTTTCACTTTTTTATTTGATAGAATATCATTATTCAAAAAGTGATAACAGTTTAGGTTAATGTTTTTATCAAATGTGACTATCACTTTTTATTTAAACATTATCATTTTTTAATTTTGATTTAATAAATTATACATTTTTACTAATTGCATCCATTTTTTTTTTAATTGTCACTTTTTTATTTGGTAGAAATCACATTTTTAAAAAAAAAATTATTTAAATATAAATTATTTTTTTGTTGGATTATATTATTAATTATTTGTCAGTATTTCCCAATTGATCTAAATAAAATACTTTCAAATCTTTACTTTACAATAATTTAAAAAAATGATTTATTACTTTTAATTTAAAATATTACTCCGTATTATTTTTTAAACGATTTTTTTTAAATGTCAGAAGGATCAAAATATTACTAACTGAAATCTACGTATAAATTTAGTGGAGTACTATGTTTCTTAAAAAGTTATCAGCGGGCCACATTGTCTTTTAATTTGTTTGGATCAATATTTTTATATTATCGTGGCCTTTTAATTTTCATTGAGGCCGGCCCTTTTTTTTTTGGCCTTATTGCGGCTGAAATGGGTAATGGAGCTCCGTCTCACGGAGTGAGATCCGTGAGACGGTCTCACACAAGACCTCCCCTTAAGATTAATAAAAAAATTAATAAAAAGTGAAATTAATGAGAAAAAAGAGATTTTGAAATGGAGAAATTTAAGAAAAAATAGATTGGGATAGACCAATTACTTTGCAACACGTGGCTCTTAAAATGTTTGCAAATATATGATATTAAGATTTTCAATAAAACATACAGTATAGTTTTTAATTAATATATTAAAAAAATACTTTTTTTTAATATTTATAATGGGTTATATTTTTTTAATATTTATAATGGGTTACATGCTAATGTTGTGTGGGCCGTTGAAGGGGTGAGGGGTGGGCTGGAAAGAATTGAGGGTGGGCGCGGCTAAAGGCACCCAACGATACTATGAGTACACCCACGTGATGAGGACACACACAAAACGGGTGGGTGTCACACAAAACAGATGAGGACACCCACGTGGAAATGTCAAAAATAATCTTCTCATCTCAAACCTTTTATCTTCCTCTCATTCTCACATTTTAACACAGAAGGGTGCACCCACCTCCCCTCCCTCCCAATCGGCGCCGCCACCGCCACCACCACCCCTCCCTTCCAATCGGCGCCGCCGCCCACCACCCCTCTCTCCCTAGCGGCACCGCTCCTCCCTTCCCCTCCCCACGCGGTGACAGCGCCGCTTCACTCTTCACGTCGCAGCTTCGTCTGCCGCCGCCGCTGGAGAAAGGGGTTTATCCCCTGCCCTCGTTCGCCGCCACCCCTGCCCTCGTCCGCCCACCACCCATCCCTCCATAGCGGCGCCGCTCCTCACCTCCCCTCCCCACGTCGCCGCTTCGAACGCCGCCGCCCCTGCCCTCGTTCGCCCACCACCCCTCCCTTTCTAGCGGCGCCGCTCCTCCCCTCCCCACGTCGCCGCTTCGAACGCCGCCACCGCTGGAGAAGGGCGAATCATACGCCTCCGCCCCTGCCCTCGTCCGCCACCGCCCCTGCTCTCGCCGTCGCCCGTTTCAAGGTAGGTTTTTGAAAGTTTTTGAAAAATTTGGGAATTGTAGGAAAATTAGGGTTTTTAGGAGTTCGGGAATTATTTTCGAACCTATTCAGTTTGTTTTGGAAACATTTTCGAACAATTTGTGTATGTTTTGAAAAAAAATTCGAATATTCTGTTTTTGTTTTTGAAAAAATTTTGACACCTCTTGTTCGATTTTTTTTTCGGACAAATTTAAGATGTTTTGAATATTTTTTCGAACATATTGAGTTTGTTGGGTAAAAAATTTCATACATCTTAACTTTATTCGGTTAATATTTTCGAACATCTTAAGAATTTGTTTTTATTGTTTTTGTTGATTTTTTGTGTTTTTGTGTTTTTGTGTGTTTGTTGAAGAATGGTGTTGATTTTTTGTGTTTTGTTAGTGGTGGATATGATTCTGTAGTGAAATAGAACCGGTGGGTGTACTCATCCGTCCTTTTTTTTTTAAAAAGTGCAAGAGGGGTACAAACGTCATTTTGCGTACCCATTGTGTTAAAAAAAAATCCCAGTGGATGTACTCATAGGATCCTTGGGTGCCTTTAGCCGCGCCCATTGAGAGTAGGTGGTTCAGCCCAACTTATATATTAATGGGTCAAATAAAGATTTGTCCCGTGTTCGTGTTCGTGATCCGTGAGACGGTCTCACACAAATTTTTATCTTTTTAAGTTTACAAATATTTATCATGATAATTAGTTATATACTTCCTCGATTTTTTAATAAATGTCACTTTGACTTTTGAACTATTTTTAAAATTCATGTCTTTCTGATTTTTTGTTATTTAATTTTGACTATTTTACCCTTATTCATTTACCATAAATACTTTTCATAAATAAATTCCATAATTATCTTTACCATGATTTATAGTCTTAATTTAAAAAATAACAAATTGTCCACTATATTTTCTCGGTAGTTTCATCCAATTGTTTTCCAAAATATTGTGATTGTTATTAATATTGCCATCCAATTGCTTTTCAAGATATTATGATTACTTTTTTAATTTTTGTTTATAGTATGATTGAGGAGACACTCATAACAACAATGTTTCGTCATATAATTGGATACAAGTTCCAAGTACAATTTTTTATTTTCACGAGAGAATCTGAATTTATTTGCTTCCAATTCAATTGATGCGTTATACAACACATCTTTTTCGTTAAAATTATAAAAAAATTGGCATTCATTGAGTAGGTGTCGTAAAAACAATGCTTTAAACATATCAAAAAAATTGTTGTCGAAAAAAAACCACATAAATATTTTTGCGTCCAATTTGATTGAATATAGTAACATAAATAGTCTGCAAAAATCATGAAAGACCATTAATATTGTTTATATCATAATTAATTTAGTTTATGAATAGTATCTACATTCTTGTCCACATTCTTTTTTAAATAAAATTTCTATATCAAAATTAGTTATTGCATACTTATAATTAATGAAATGTACTATAGATCACAATTTATAATCTTAATTTATTATAAAAAGCCAAAGGGGCCATTTGGTTGGAATTTCTTTTAGGCTCCATTTGAATGAGGGGATTTGATCAATGGATTTTAAATCCACAATCCAAATCCACTACACTTGTTTGGATTATGAATGAATTTCAAATACTTAGGTTTGTACTCACACACTTTTTAATTAAAATTGAAAGTATTTTAAATCCTCACTAAAACCATATCATTTAAAATCCATGTATTTTTAAAAACATTCATTTGAAATGTCACCTCAAATCAAATTCTCATATCCAAACACAACCTTATTTACTTCTTTCTCAACTACATGCATTGGTATCACATTTGTGTTCTTAGTTTAATAGACATGCAATCCTTAAAAATAAGACACTTCATCCCTTAATACTTGCTTTAGAAATGCTTAGAGCATAATGTGAAGAATTGAAATTGTAATTTACTTCTTATTAAGTTGTTGTTCTAAGTTTTAAATTTTTAATTGATTTTTGAATTTTTGGAAATTCAAATAACTTTAAACCTATGTGATTAACATAATGCAGATTTACTTAGGTCTGGAAATCTTGTATCTCCCTTACCATCTTTGCTCTTAATATGATTATCAAAACCCCATATAATTGAACATTTTGGTGAGACTAACCTTGAAAATAAGAAGGGGAATAAAAGAATAGCAAAGGGAAATTAAAGTTTGTTTTCCTTTATTTTATTTGAAACATGATTCAGTCGGAGCTCCCTAAGCCCATGGATAATATAATAGTAAATGAGATTCGTCTCATTCATATAAGTTCTTGCAAAATATTAATCTTGCAATTTCAAATGCAGCAAAGCAGAAGTACCATCAAAACCTTTCGCACGAAATAAGCTAGTATACTCCCTCGCAGTGGTTGCTTTATACTTGGGTGGATTATCTTCTGACAAAAGCCCCTTAATCGGTGCACACACAATCGAGTTCGGACCCGAATCTCTTCCAAAGAAGCTGGCAATAGAGATTCTTGGGCCGGCCTTGCTTGCCAACACTCTGTGCTCCGCACTCTTAAACTTATCATTTGTTACCAGCTGTAATAATAATCAAACATAGAATTAAAAAAGATTGTTGATTCATCGTATATCTTTCTATGTAACGGAACACAAACAATTACCTGAAGAAGATCTCCAATGTTGACTATTAAGGCCCCCGGAATAGGAGGAACATTGACCCATTGGTCCTGATGTCGAATCTGAAGGCCACCTATGTTGTCCTGTAGAAGCACGGTCAGAAAGTCGTTGTCTGAATGTCTAGTTGTGCCAAATGTGAGATCAGGCTCTGGACATGCCGGAGAGTAATGGTAGATAAGGAGTTGTGATTCAGCCGATTCCATATCTATGAGGTGGTTCTTGCTTAGTCCAAGACTTTCAGATAGCAACTGAAGCAAAGATTTCCCTATCCCCATCACTTGTTTTGAGTACTCTATCATGATTTCCCTACAAACATAATAAGCTAAGGTGCATTACAAGGTGTAAGTTTTTTTTTTATAAAATTTTGTAGTTTTTCGGGGCAATAAATAAGATAAAAAAAATTTGGTAATGTAAGTTTACTCTATTTTGATTTTAGTCTAGACAACTTTCATCAATTGAAATTAATCAGACAACAATTAGTTGTTTGACATTTAAACCCGATTAATCGGCATTGGTGTTGAACACATGGTTGATGATAAGTGCAAACGTGACATTGTTTGATTTATTCACGTGGTAGAATTTAATAGGTCAACTAGACGTTTCACCACACACAACTGCTGACCAAACTAAAATATCAAAAAAAAATTAAAAGTTACCCAATTATTTTTAATTTCTAAAAGTAAATGCTCAAGATCCACAACCAAATTTATTTAAAAAAAAAAAAAAAACTGTCATTTTTCAGACAGAAGTTTGAGAGTTCACTTTCTATTGCTGACAATAAAGATGATTCAATTTCAAATTATCCTCGGTATTTTATGCAAGTAATTTCCCGAAACTCTAACTAACATCTACAAGCTAGATACTCAAATATTTTCATACACAAACATAATTAAACCAAGAATACATCAAAATCTGGCAGACTTTTTTGTACATCAAAATATTTGTAGTAGTATTAATTAAACCAAGAATACAAACATAACTGAAGGCCAAATTTTTAAAAAATTTAAAAAAATAAAAAATTGCCTACTTTTATGGATGTTCGTGGGCTAATTTAATAAATTTTGATTTATTTAATAAAAAATGTTAAAGAAGTGTTGTCCCTATATCTAAAATAAAATGAAAATTCTTTTCATTTGTATTACATTTTAAAGACTCGATTAAAAAAATGTAGTAAAAAAATATGCCCCAAAATTTTGAGTTTGGACTTTCCACGGTCTAACTTTATGGGTGAAGAAAAATACCAAAATTTTAGTATAACATACTTATTGTACTAAAAAAATATCAAAATTATTGAAATTTTCGATATATCGAATTATTTTGTACGGTATCAAAAAAGACCATACTTCGATATTCATGTATACCAAAAAATTGTTGTATTCGACATGAAATTGCATACAAATACGGACTCCTTCCGTCCAATTTCATTATTTTTAGAGTTGGTCTGCTATGAACTCGAGTGCATGTTATGCACCCTAGTTCATGTTGCATTTTTCAGTTTTACTAACTTACACTTTTTGGTAAATGATGTTGCACTTTTCAATTATTACTAAAAATATTAATTGGACTAAGGTGCATAAGAGGCACTCGAGTGCATACTAGATTTTACCTTATTTTTATTTTTGTTTTTTTGGGTTGGTCTGCTATGAATTCGAGTGCATGTTGTGCACCCTAGTCCATGTTGCATTTTTCAGTTTACTGACTTACACTTTTTGGTAAATGATGTTACACTTTTCAATTATTAAACTGTATAATAATATTTTTAGTTATAGTGACTTACACTTTTTAGTAATATTGTGTTGTACTTTTTAGTTTAATAACTTACACTTTTCTTTAGATTATGGTGCACAACATGCACTCGAGTCCATATTAGACAAAACCTTGTTTTTTTTGTTATCCAATTTTATTTACCCATACACTTTTTGAAAACAATATTCATACAAGGATATTTTAAAATTGAATGGAGAGAGTAATTTTTTATATTATTACTTAAATTAAAATAAATTTAAAATAGTGGAGTACTAATTTCTAATCCTACCATGTAAGTTTTGTTCATCTTCCCCAAACAAACCCACCCCCAAATCAACCCTATTATCAATTTCTTCCCAATACAGAGACATAATTAAACACAATAATACACCAAAAATCAACAGATAAATAAACGCAAGAACACACTAAAATCTTGAGTCAGGACTTTCCACAGTCAACTTACCTGCAAACCGAAGGCAATTCTTCACTGTTAGGTGGATTAGGAGCACAATTATAGTAAAGCGTATCCCTCCAATTTGCCGCCGGTGAACTAAACAAGTCAAAGTTGGATTGAAAGTAACATTTCTTGGAAGAATCTCTTGTATAATACTGCTTCTTAATCTCCGTTTCTTGCTCCATGAATCTTCGAACTCCGTCCATCATCTCCTCCAGAATTGCTGCAGGAATCCCATGATTAACCACTTGGAAAAAGCCCCATGTCTCCGCTGCTTCGCGGACTCTATCAACGATCTTCGCACGGGCAATGGGATCTTTGTCGAAGCTCTCGAAATCTATTACGGGTAAATTGAAACGGATCTGGGTCGGATTGTTGATGTCTTTTAAACTTTGGGGTGGATGAATGAAAATTCTTGGAAGTTTGGTAACTCCGGCGTCAAATAGTCCTTTAACGCCGGATTTTGTATGGTCGAAGGCTTGTAATTCGGTTTTCCGATCGTATTCTTCAATTTTGGTTGCTTCCATGTTAGTTTACTTTAGTTTAGTGCAATAATTCTAAATTAAATTGGGGTGGATCAGATCATTTTGTTATGTGCACCGGAGAAACTAAAGCTAAAACATTGGGTTCTTCGTTTGATGAAGAAATGCATCGGGTTTGGTGAAGAAGATAAGATTCTCGAGAGGGGGGACTGAAATAGTATGAATGATCTAACGGTGGAAGAGTAGTGAGGAGGATTTATCCCAGCTGATGATTTAATCTTTATTTATCTATTTTAGTAGTTTAATATTTCTGCACTTTAGTCCTTTAGAATATTTTAAATTACAAAAGGACAGTGGTCCCAATTAATTGTTATTATGTCAATTAGTACTATCAATATTCTCTCTCAAAATTCCCCTCCTTTCTTCATCTCACTATCTTCAATCTTATATTACAAAAATTATAAAAAAATTGAATGTCTTGTTCCAAGCTGGGCTGGTCCACATTTGGACCAAAGTGTACCCTGAATTTTGATAATAAAAAATTCTGCTTAATTTTTATCTTTTTTCGAATGGTTTGACCGGATGGAATCGGGGATTCTGATTGGATTTTATTTATTTATACTAATATTTCATCCGTGCGAGTAGGACTGAAAACGAGCCCAAACAAACCAAACACTACTATATACAAGCTCGGCTCGAATTTCAAGGCTTTGAAACTCGGCTCGGCTCGAGCTGAAGCGAGCCACAAATCTAGTGTTTGAACTCGGCTCGAATGAAGGTGAGCTTGTTCGGCTCGATTGTGACACAATGGTGCAGTCAACTAAAACCTTTCAGGCTGCAATACACTTTTCCTGCACTGTTGTAGTCCTATTTTCTATGCAATGCTGCTGCCTGCTGTCCTTTTTTGCTGCAATGTTGCAGCCTACAATCCTTTTTTATGTTATTGTCCTGTTTTCTACCGTGGACCACATGACACGCAAGGCTTATAAATGGTAATTAAATCAAACACAATCTATAAGGGCATCTCCAATGCATAACTAAAAACTCTAATTGCCTCCAAATTTCTCTCCAATGCATCAGCAAAACTGGTGGCAATTTGTCACAATCCAAAATTTGGTGTCAAATTTGCCACCAACTCAAAGTTAGACTCAAAAAAAAAACTTCTGCCATTTGACCTCCACAATTCATTTTTTCAACTGTTTATATTTTTTTTCATTTTCTTTATTAATTTATTGTTCAATTTATTTAGAATTTATTATTTTATAATTATTATTTAAATTAAATAATGAAACAATTTTAAATTTTATGATTAACAATTATGAAATATTTAAAAATTGAAAGCATATAATTTAAATGTAAGACAACATTAATAATTTATATTATAAAATATAATAAAAAATAAAACATACATATTATAAATATAAATTACAAAATACAATACAATAAAAATATACACACTATGAATTTAAATTACAAAATACAATAGGAAATTAACTAAGAAAACATAAATACTAAATTTAATACTCCGTACAACATACGTAAACATAAATAAACAAATGAAATACAAATTAAACCTAAATACTAGGAATTTTAATAATAATACAACATATTGTTTTTTTATATTTTTATATTAAATATATCATTTTTTTGTTTAATTAATTTGATTTAAATATAAATGTGAAATTATATATCCAGTGATAAACAAATATTTAATAAAAGATAACATTAAAAATGTTTTTTTAGAATATGAGTTAAAATTTGAGTTTAATGATTGGAGATGATTTTACTGTTTAACTCAAATATGGTGACAAATTGGTGATTTTTGTTGCAATTTGAGTCCAATGATTGGAGATGGCCTAATAAAACAAGTAAACAACTCCAATATACTATTTAATTAAGAAACGATGAACAAGTCTGATAATTAAACAACTCAAATATTCTATTATGCAACTCCAAAATTCATTATAAAATTGAGTCTCATTACACCAAAGAAAAAAAAATGCATAATCTAATAAAAAGCTTAACACAATGCTTAAAAATCCATTATTTGGGATCAATTCACCACTATAAACAAATCAAAATAATACATTCGACAAATAAAATAACAAAGGATATAATATATAAGTCAAATTGATAACAAATGTCAAATACCAAATAGATTCAACAGATAACACTGATATTTTTCAATTCTTCACTGATAACAAATGTGGAACAGATGCCAAACAGATTCAACACTGATACTCTATTTTCTGGCTAATGAAAATACATTTTCATCAATAAAAAAAAAGTAGTAGCAGATGATGTGAATGTAAGGTTAAACAAAATTTTATTGCAAACTGATCATAACAAATTTATAATGCAAATTAACTTGATATGAATGTAACATAGTAGCAGTAGCAAATGAAATAATCTTATGGAGTAAAATAGATGAAGAACTATCCTAGGTATACTATCAAACACTTGGTGTGCATTACCTGAATGAAGGAATTTTGAAAAATATTGATGGGTAGAATCAAAAACTCATTCAAAGAAATACGTGAAGTAGATGAGATTGAGAAAGTTTCTGTAAGTGTAGTGTGTTCAGGAAAACAATCAACCCCCAATTTTATAGCAACAATGCGTCTCTTGATTTTCAATTTTCATTATTCCATATGAAGTTTCCACTTTCCAATTTAAATATTAATTGCAGACGGTTTGATTCTCAAAATCTTTAAATGCACCAGAAACTCATCTATCAATACCGATGTATGCACCATTAAAACAAAGAAAACTTAGAAAAGTAAACTAACTCACGAGCTTGACGAATCGAACAACATGTTGTCCGAGCTCGGCTCGAATTTTCTGTCGAACACAGAATGGTGTTCAAGCTCGGTTCAAGATGAAGGCGAACGATCTCAAACGAGTCACCGACGAGCTGAGCGGCGAGTTGCTCGAATTGATTTACAGCCCTACGTGCGATGCAAGATTTAAGAATTTATTTTTTATAATTATTGTAAAATTAATATTATGCAACTAATAAATTGTTATTTACTTATTTACAAATTATGTATATTATTATAAAGACCCAATTGCATTACACCCAATAATTTTTTGCTAAAGTTGCACTTAAATTGCTGTACTATATCATTTTTTCCATATAAGTCACTAAACTATAAAATTTACTTCATCACGGTAAAAGATACCCAAAAATATTAATTTAGAAAACATAAAAATTTCTTCATCCATTCCGATAAAAGTTAAACAAAAATATTAATTTAGAAAATATAGTTAATAATAAGCTTTACCAAGTATAAGCTAACAAATGGTTAGTGATTCAAATTTAATTTACAATTACCTTTTCTTTTTTCCTTTATCAAAAGAACACACTCCATTGTTGTTAATTTTGTTTCGGACCAATATTAAAGTCCTATAAGCCCAATTTAAGTAAATAATATTGGATAAAAAATGGTTTTAATAAAAGCCTTCACAAAATGAAGTGATCTTATGCTATTGTAAAAAATCTGTTAATTAGTTTGGTTGAGGTGCGAGAATCTTTATTTTCCTGCTTATGAAATTATACCTTGATTAGAGGTGTGACTCATAATATTTTTCTGTTTAATAGAGAATGTGGAACTGAAAATTAATTTTTTTTTTTGCCTTAACTTAACTTTAGTTTGAGAACGATTGGTAAAGTAGTTTGACAAATAACTTAATGAATTATTGGATTTTGCGGCCTTTGGTTGTGCATTTGCAGGTTTAAATTGAATCAAGAGAGGAATGATTCAATAGGCTGGAAAGGTTCGAAGAATAAGAGTTTCAACACAAAAGATATGTATAACATCATAGTGAAGATGATGCAGGGGGAAGGCATATGAATAAAGGAATATGTATAAAATATGAATATACGAAGAACACACACTATCCGTTGATTCTACGAATACCCGGAAAAGTGGCAAAAACTCAGATACGTTGATTCACACAGAATACCGTAAAAGAGATCCTGAGATAAACTCTTTTTTTTTTTTTATTAATCAAATCACCTCTCAAAAACATTCTAAAAACAAGAATAAATAGTTTTCATCACATAAACCCTAATTAGGCACATAACATGTTTGGGCTTTATTACCGAAAATAAAGACAATAATTAAAAGTAATTGTTAATAAATTTGAACTCAAGTTAATAGGCAGACAACTTAGAGAAAATGCAGAATTCGACTAAAGAGTATTCTTCACGTAGACGATTAAACATACAGAACATTTATCAAAGCAACTTGAATACAGAAGGGATACTTAGATATGAAAGGAACAATATTTCTTATAGCTTCGAAATCCACTCCAAAAAATATACTTTCAAATGACTCTGGAATTGTGTCCACCTAAATGTGAAAAGAAAATAAAGCTCATGAGTGAAATTTCCTTTAGATTGAAACACTACTTTACGAGACAAGAACATTCCCACGATTCTTCTAAGCACTAAGGCCCAGTTTGGTAGGGTTGATTAGCCTATGATAGATGCTAAATCACACTTTCGACTGCGTGTATACCAAATGACTGAAAACACACACAATTTCCATTTCCAAGTAAACAAGTCGAGAAGATCTAAACAAAATGTGCATCATTAGCAGATTAAACACACATGCAACAAAAAATTTAAGCTAAAAAACCAAATTAGACAGGCCAATACACACTATTATAGTGTGCACTAAAATAGTTTCATCACATGACCGAATTTCCATTTCCGAATTTCCCTTTTGTTATTTGAAAATTTCAATTATTGGTCAATGGTGTTACGATCAGGGTGATAAAACTTCTAATACGACATGATAGTACAACATAAAAATTATTGATTAGTGTTTGGCCTTATTGTGTCGACACGATAGTGACAAAAAAATTCATATCGAATTTGTGTCAATTAGTTAAACACGATAAAATTAAAATATTAACTTGTTAATAACTTATTACATGTTATTGATCTAATAAGAAACGACATGATAATAACTCATACTTCTATTTGATAATAATATAATAAGACACGACAATTTATTTCAAATAGTTTTTGTTATATATTGAAATGTACTTTTAAATTTATTTATTTTCTTATCGTGTTGTATCGCGACGATAATATCATATTATTATCGTGTCGACACACAATTTTTGTATTCGTGTTTTATCATTATTATGATGTGTCATATTGTATTGACATGAAATATGACACGATAGTACAATTTATGGATGGTTGGATTGTTCATTTCAATGATATAATTAATAATGAGGTGGTCTTATATGAAAATGTCTCGCGAATTCGTAAAACGTATCTTATTTTGACCCACAAATCTGAAACACATAAGTGACAATCGAGTTTTATAAAGGGCGCGGTTTAGGGTATCTAAATGGTCTATTTTACCCCTCCTTGAAATTTTTAAAAATAACAGCGGATGAGTACACCCACCACTGTATCTATCGCGGGTAGAGCAGGCGTAGATCAAAATTCCATTTCCAAAACTTTCCAAAAATTGCAAAAACGATTTTGCTTGTGGAAGAACTCGAAAATGGCCGATAGTGATGCAAAATTGACTCGTGGGGGTGCCAAATATTCATTAGTAAGTTGTTTAACATGTTTTGAAGGTTTTTTAGTTTTGAAAAATGGAAGTTTTTTTATGTGTAGGGTTTTGTTGTATTTTGGTAGTTTAATGTTGGTTTTTTTTTTTTTTTTTGCATAATATGAGTTTATAATGGTATCTAGTTTAAATAGTATGCATTTAGGACATACATTTTGACAATATGAATGGCATTTGCTTGAAAAGTAAAAAGCTCTTATTTGCGTCTGGTTTCGCGAAGAAGACGACGATGTTCATGTTTTTTTTTCGAACATTGGTCATTTGTTTTGAAGACAATTTCGAACATTGGTCATTTGTGTTGAAGAAAATTTCGAACATTGGTCATTTGTGTTGAAGAAATTTTCGAACATTGGTCATTTGTGTTGAAGTTATTTTCGAACATAGGTCATTTGCATGGAATAAAATTTCGAACATTTGTCTCTTGTTTTGATGTTATTTTCGAACATTTGTGTTGTGAATGGAAGTTAGTTTCGAACATTGGTATTTTGCATGGTAGTTATATTTGAACATTTGTATAATTTTTTTGTTTTTAATTTCAGGATTTGAATGATGATAAGGATGACGTTTGGGTGGATAAATATGGAGTTGAAGAGGAATATGATGATGATGATGAGTGGTTGGAAGAATCTGCTATTCAACAAATTGAGAATGATGATGCTATGGATCCTGACGTCCGGGGTCGTGAAATAATTATAGACTACACGAACGTCTTCACGAATATGGCTTTGTTTGAGTCTCGTGACACACTCTTGTCTTGGGTGCGTCGTACGGGAAAACAACACAACATAGTTATTGTTGTGAAGCGTTCGGATAATGGACAAGGGAATAAAAAGGCACGTATTTTCTTAACGTGTGAGCGTGGCGGTGCGTATCGTGAAAAGAAGTAGCCCGCGACTCCTAAGAAGAAGGCTAAGAAGAATGAGGGGGAAGAAGAAAAGAGAGGAAGGGTTACGGGCACCAAGAAATGTGGGTGTCCGTTTTTGTTGAAGGGTACAGAAGAAGCTCAATGTGAGTGGAGATTGGAGGTGAAATGCGGTACACATAACCATCAAATATCCCATTACCTTGAGGGTCATTCTTATGCCGGCCGTCTAACTACCGAGGAAGAGGAGTTCGTAATTGAAATGTCAAAATTATACGCTCCTCCTAAATCTGTATTGTCTAGGTTGAAGAAGAAGAATGTGCACAATCACTCGACTCTTCGAACGATCTACAATGCAAGGTCGAAGCATAGAATCCATCGATATTGTGGACGTAGTCAGTTGCAATATTTGATGAGTCAACTTGTCGAGCACAAGTACTTTCATGCCACGCGAAGATGTGAGAAGACAAACACTCTTAACGAGTTGTTTTTTGCACATCCCGTCTCACTCCAATTAGTGCATGCTTTTCCAAAGGTCCTCATGATAGATTGCACATACAAGACGAATAGGTACCGTTTACCTTATTTGGAGATTGTGGGAGTTACATCGACTGGGATCACATTTTGTGTTGCGTCGGTGTACCTAATGGATGAGAAAGAAGAGAATTATCAGTGGGCATTGGAGGTGCTTCGAGACGTGTTGGGCTCATCTTCTCTTCCGGATGTTATTATCACGGACCGTGAACTTGCATTGATAAATGCGGTGGCCAAGAAATTTCCAGAAGCTTGTCATTTTCTTTGTACATTCCACATTGATCGGAATGTGTTAGCCAACTGCAAGGGTGAATTTAAAGATGTCAAAAAATGGGAGGTATTCAACTTTTATTTCAACCGTTTATGGAGGTCCGATACCCAGTCTGACTTTGAAGAAGCTCTTCGAGAGTTCAAGTCCAAATTTCCAAAGAAGCCAGTGAATTACGTGTTGAAGAGTTGGATTACCCCTTATAAAGAGAGGTTCTTAAGGGCTTGGACGAATGATTTTATGCACTTTGGCAATACCACAACCAACATGTATGTTTGTACTTTTGTATTTATTTAAAGTAATTCTTTTATTTTGTAAGTTGTTTAACGTTAACGTTTTAAATTTTCGCTTATCAGGGTAGAAAGCCAGCATGCCGCCTTGAAAAAAGAATGCTCGGCAATTCCTTAGGAAATTTTGAGACATGTTGGGAGAAATGCCACACTCTATTCGAGGCATGCCATGTTGCAATTAAAGCCTCCTTCGAAAAGAGTTTGAATGTGGCCCAACATAGGTTCTCGTCAAACGTTTTTTATTATTTACGAGGGGTGGTGTCGTTGGTGGCTCTAGAAAAGATCTTTGCTGAAATCAAGGTTATCAAACAACCCGGATTTGATCCTAAAGAGTGCCAACATATCTTGAGAAAGGTATACGGTTTGCCATGTGGTCATGAGATCGATGAGTATGTTTACTGTGACAAACCGATACCCGTGAATGCCATTGATCCCTTCTGGAGGAAGCTGGATATGGAGCCTACCCCAACCACCACACTCGTGGATGACCCTCCTATCATCCATAACAAAAATCGGTTTAAAGATACCGTAGACGATATGGCTTAGGTTTATAAGAGCTTCTCTGCGGAGGAGCAACTCATCTTCTTGAAGCGTATGAGGGAGTTTGCAAACCTCGAGACTACGACTCTTATTGAGCCACCCCCTAAGGAAGACACTTGTGGTCGACCCAAAAAGGGAAAGAAAAAGAAGAAGTTTGATGCGTCCACCAAACGTGAGCCGAGCCTATTTGAGCTAGTAGAGAGTCAAGTTGCAAGTTGCTCGGTACAAAAGGAGCAGGCGGTGATCACAGTAGATAACTCGCTCTCATCCCCGTCCTTCCAAAAGAAAGGGATTCCACAAAAACAACCGGTAATTCTCAGCCCTTGCATGTTTATTTTGGTGTTGTTGTAGATGTATAATATTAAAGTATAATATGGTTGTAGATGTATTTATTTTTTTGGTGTTCTTGTAGATGTGTAATATTTTTGGTGATTTGGTTGTAGATGGGTGTATTTTGGTGATGTGTAGATGGTAATATTTTGGTGATTTGGTTGTAGATGGGTAATATTTTGGTGTTTTGTAGATGTGTAAAATTTTTGGTAATGTGCGTAGGTATCCCGTCGGCGTACCCGACAATCCCAAGGAATTGACTTCATCGACAATTTACCGATCGAGCATCAACCCTACATTATCGATATCAAGAACGTAAAGGGTGACGGACACTGCGGTTTTCGAGCAGTGGCTGGGCTTATGGGATGGGGTGAGGATTCGAATGGACTTGATGAACGAACTGTCCCGCAATCTAACGTTGTACAACAACGTGTTTTTGTTGAATGATTACGTCCATGTTGTGCTTGAAAAATTGAATTGCTTTACGGAGTTTGCACATAAAAAACATTGGTTCGTGTTGCCGTACATGGGATATCTAGTGGCGTCACACTATAATGTGGCGGTGGTGGTTCTTGATAGCCGTCTATCCCTTACGTATCTGTCGTTCAACAAAGAACCTCCTCAAGAACCGAGGAGTATTTGGATGAGATTAATTAATGAGAACCATTTCGTCCAGGTATTTGATTGCATTGATTTATTTACACGTATATGTTACATTAGGTATATATAACACATAAATCTTGAATGCGTGTAGGTTACGATGGGTGTTGGTCGCATTTTGCCCCCGGTCATTACTTCGTGGAAGCATGAGGGTCAACACATTTCGAACGGATGGAAAAATGCATATGCGTCCGGAGGAATTAATTAGATGATAGTGTATGGATGTAGTTACCATCTTTTTGTTAGTTTTTGTGGTTAAAAACTTTGGAATACTTTTGTCTTTTTGGTGTAATTTGTGTATAAATTGTCAACAAACAACATTTATAGATAATTTGTGTACAAATTCTTGATGTGTAATATTTTTGGAACATGTATACGGTTTCAACGTTACAATGGATGATTTGTGTAATTTAATTGCTCTATTTTTTGAATGGTTTATCGTACTTGAATGAGGCACTACAATCTATATATATAAAAGGAGGATGTGTTTCTCCAGCTTTCGCCATGTGTCTTCTCTCCTTTCGCCATGTGTCGATTGAGTCAAAAAATTTTTTTGCCATGTGTCAATGTAAGGAAAAAAATATCCCACGTGTCATGCCTATTACAATTTAATGTGGAGAAAGTTAGAGAGACTGTATTTTTCATTTCCCAAATGGCCGATCATATTCCCCTTTCCACCACCACTACAACTGGCTTTGGATTCTTCGTTCGACGACAGTGAGTAGAAGATGCGTCTCCCCCTCCCTATTATTTCTTGCTTGCTTTCTTAATTATTTTTTGTTCATAAATTCAATAATGCTTATTTGTTTCATGTGATCTGTTGCTTTTGGGATATTTTTACGTAGCAAGTCATATGAAGAACCTATCTTCTTAGAAAATGGAGGAAGAGGAATCGAGAGATGATGAATAAATTTCTGGTAAGGACTACAAGTCACTGAAAGAAGGCACCAGTATAGGTGGTAATTTAGGAACATCTAAAGCTGCAAATATGGAAACAGATATTACTACTTTTACAGATAATGTTGGTGGTGATAAAACTTTAAATGAGGATCTTTTTGAGCCTGCAGTTCCACTCAAAGGCAAGGATAAAAATGTTTGATTTGGACTGCCGTTTTGATGTTACAAGTTTTTCTAAGGCGGCGAATTATTGAGGGTAATGGTGAATTTTTACCTGTATAAAGTATAAACAAGTGGATGACTTTTTGTAGCTAATGTCGAATTATTGTAATGCTAATTAGGATTAAGAAGGAAAATGAGAATCGATATGATAAAGATTTTCTTGTATACAATAGTTCTGAATTACAGTACTTGCTAAAATTAAGGTACAAGGTCCATTTTTCTTTGGCTGAATATCTTCCAATTTTCAAGCTCTTATCGATAACAACTGATGTATTTTTTTAATGTTTATGCTTGCTAGATATGTGGTGTAGCCTGCAAATTAGTATGGTCATTGATGCTTTGTAGATCAGTGGATGCTAATAATTTTATTTTGTTTGCCTCATTTGTGTTTAATTATGAACATTCATTTTGCGTTCTAGATTCTCTGTTACTTATCCTAATGACATTCATTTCTGTAGATCAATCGTTATTAAAAATGAGGAAACTGGTATTTACTAATGGATTATCTGGGTATGGGTTTGAGCCTCAACAAAGTTCATGTGTATCATAGCAGCAATTTGAAGGTAATTGACCGGAGAGTGAGGTTTAGCCATTGTTGTTGTTCTTCTTATTGAGACCGATACTCAGGTTAAGGAAATCTTCACAATTCGAAAGAAAGCCAAGTTTACAGATATGAAAGCCCTTGTGTGGGAATGTGTTTTTTTCTGGTATAATTTTCGTAGATTTTGATGTTTTGGTTTGCTATAATGTGTTTGCAGTTTTTTTGGTGATAGTCAATGAATGGGATAGTTGCTGCTTACTCATTTTTTTAGATCTTGAGGTGTGTTGTGAGTATGATTAAAGGGAGTGTTCTGTTCAATAAGCCCTTGGCTTGGGTCATTTTCTCTGGAGATCAGGTTATTAATTGTGCTATGTTTTTGCACCATTCTTACTATTATATTTTTCATCCATGAGCTAATTGTATCTTTCTTTATTGGAAATTTGTTGCTGGTATGTGAAAACATTTTTTTGCAGGGAAATCAACCCATTCCAGTGTTTTGTGTTGCTAAGTTTTGATTCAGCTAGAAAAAAAGACATTTGTTAGAGGAATTTAAGGAGTAGAAAACCTGTTTAGTTCATTTCTTTTTTAGAGAAAAATGTTCATAATTACTGTCAACATATGTGCAATTTTGTGTTCTCGATTCTATGTTACTTACCCTAACATCCCAAGATAAGCACTGCTTGTCTATTGATTGTTCTATCGCAAGTTTATAGGTAATTTACGGTGACTTTATTTAATAATGATCTCTTGTGAAGCACTATCCCTGATATAAATATTTTCCAGGCCTGTGTTGATTTTCTTGTCATTGCTTGCTCTAGATATTGCCAGCCATTGGTTGCAAATGTATAGGTATCTACTAACCTTATTGAAGTAAGTCTCAACTACTTTGATTATTGAAATCTGTTGAACATTTCACTCTTGAACCCTTTCCATTTTCCTCTAAATTTAAAGATAGATATAATAGGCTATGTGAGTTGATATGTGGAATCTTTTTATCTGTTCTCATTCATTAGTGTCTGGGCCAATGTTTTCTACTGGACTATTGGTATATTTGATTATTTCAGCAAAATCTGCTGATTTTTTGTGTAGGAATCTTATGTTTGTTTGGAATTATGACAAATATTTTGTTGCCCTGTTCAATTAGAAAATTTTATAAAGGTTGTGCTCTATATTAAGTGATTAGAGTTTGATTCGGATCAAAGAATTAATTTTCTAAAGTGGTTTCAGACAATGGATGTTGTTTTTTTACTGCATCCTTACTAATTTTTTTTGTTCTGTATCACTTAAATTTTTGGGTTAGAGTTTCTGCACCCAAAAAATTTGATAGGATGTTGTGAGGAAAGACTTGACTTTTGAATTACTTTTAGGATATTTCATGCTATAGAATTTATATAATTAGATAGGTGAAAGAATTGAGTGAAAGAAAATATCTTGCTTCAAAAATAGAAATGTTGAACATTTTCCAATTACGTTTGTATGTGTGTATGTGTACATGAATTAGGTGTAATCTTATTTTTGTTTTCTTTCTGCATACTAGAGCTTAAAGAACTGGAGTATTTGCATTTTGATTGACAAATAGGTTGTTCTGGTTGGTGTTTTCTGTTTTTGGAATTCCAGAGGAGATATTAAATTTCATGTGTTCAATTTTGTTTATTACTATAGCCATCTCTGAATAAATATTGTTTAGCAGAATGCATATTCCAAACATGCTCTGATATGCTCGTGTTTTAAATGTAGGTGAATGAGAATCTATATATATAAAAGGAGGATAATGGCTCTCTTTTTTAGAATGCTTAGAAGCATCTTTAAGGCCCATTTCATTTTTGAATCGACAATTTCTTTAAAGAAAAAAAAAACTTGGGTGGAAGCTGGGGTGTTTGAGCATATTGCTTGGTTTTACCTCAAATTTGGAGAAAAAAGGTGGATCAATCTAGATATTGTAGATGTTGTTAACTCTTAAATGCTTTAACATTATCAACAACATCTTAATTTGACCTTCCTTGATTTATTCTAAGTCATTTCTGAAATGTTACATTAACTTTTGTACTAAATGCTCTCACATTCAGGAACGATTCTAGAAGCTTCTACAAGAGTCTAAAACCTGGAAGATTCCAGAAGGTTGGAGAACGTACTAGAAGAGTTTAGAGCATTGTAGGACGACCTAGAAGATGGAAGAAGGATCTAGAAAGATCATGGAAGTTGAGGTCCTAAAAAATAGGATCTCATAATGGAAGGATCTAGAACTTGCCTATTTCTCTATAAATACCGTTGTAGTCTTTCATTTCAAAGTATGCACTATTCGAGTAACACCTTTTTGAGAGTTCAACCCTAGTTCGGAGTTATGGTCAGTAGTTGTATCTTTTAACGTACGCCGAGGGATACCACACCTTCTAGTGTACTTAGTTCTAGTCTTGTATCGAGTGAGAGTGAATCATACATCAGATTAGTTCTTTAGACAGTGTTCTTACACTTAAGTCTATTTGCGGATTCAGGCACCTGCCTCGATCGTAGTTTCTGTTTGTGGAATGTTGAAGTAATTGCTGAGACATTTCGCACGACATTTTTGTATATAACTTAGGAACTAAGTTATTTTCACCATAAGGCTTAGCATAGGTTTTGTTATTAATAAAATCTATGTTAAAAATTATTCCATTGTGTTCGTATTGTGTTTTAGTGTTTTAGACTTCCGCTGTGTACTGTGTTTACTTTTTATATTCTGTTAGAGTTAATGCTACACTAATTGTCACAACATTCAGTGTAACATTGTTCTATTTTTTACTTAAACACTAGACACTACCCCACGCACACTTTCAGTTGGTATCAGAGCCGATACCTGACGACACTAGGTTTAGATCCTTGCTTAAAGTGTGTTTTAGTTTATGTTAGCAATGGAAACACATCACATATCCACTGCACTTAGGCCACCCGTTTTAGATGGTTCAAATTATGTTTATTGGAAGCCTAAGATGCGTATGTACATCAAGTCAATTGATGAACGTGCTTGGAGGACTATTCTTACAGGTTGGGACGTACCAAAGAATCCAGCAGATGCCGATGGTGAAATTCAACTTAAGAAAGAAGTTGATTGGACGACCGATGAGATAACAACAGCAGGATACAATTCTAAAGCCTTAAATGCTATTTTTACCTCTGTTGATACCTCTATGTTTAAAATTATATCTAACTGTTCTACTTCTAAAGATGCATGGGACAGGTTACAAGAGCATTGTGAAGGTTCCGATAGTGTTCGAAGGACAAAGCTTCGAATGTTGGGGACAAAGTTTGAGAATCTCCGAATGAGGGAAGATGAAACAATTTCATCCTACAACGAAAGGTTAAGTGAGATTATTAATGAATCACATTCTCTTGGTGACCATATTTCTAATGTTAGAGTAGTACATAAGATATTAAGGTCTGTTCCTAAAAGATTTGATGCTAAAATTTGTGTTATTGAAGAGGCAAAAGATACTGATAAGTTGAGTCAAAATGAATTAGTGAGTATTCTTAGAACCTATGAAATAAACACTAATCAAATTGGGGGAGTTGTTATAAGAGTCATTTCACCTATAGAAACAACAAATAGAAACAACATTTTTGAAAGTTAAAAAAAAGAACAAAATGGTGGATAGATGTACAATTGTACCCTTTCTTTATAATTACATCCGAAAATTCATAATTTGAATAATATGAAATTATATTAATTGAATAAGATTTCATAAATACCAAATCATCGTAAATCACGGTAATAACTACACTTTCAAAATTCAAAACATTCCTAAAATTGAGCTGGAGTTTTGGAGAAGTTAAATTACAAAAATATCGAAAGACTTTTTAGATAAAAATCTACTTATAATATTAAAGTTTTAAATAAATTAAAATATAAACATACCATGAATCTTATAGCGATGATATATATATATATATTCAAACAAATAAGAGTTTAAAATCAAAATATAATAGTATATAATTTAATATACAAGAAAAGTAAATATTCGAATTAAATTATATTTATCAATAAAATATTAATAATAAATTATTGTCATGTTAATGATTGTAACTCCTCCATTAAATTAGGAATAACTACTAATAAGCATTAATTTTAAATTAAAATGCATTAATGTTATCTTTAGGGAAACTAAAAAAACCGTTTAAGCACAACAATCGACAAAATTAAATAAGCTTGATATAAAACCGTATCAAACCAAAAATAAAGAAGCACAAACTAATTAATTATTTAATTAACAATTAACAGAATATATGCTTGGTGATATGCTAAAAAGATATGCACATTTATATATGCAAAATCCACGAATTTTATCTTCATTTATAATTTATATAACCATAGTATTATTATATAAACATGGTGTTATACCTAAAAAAATATATAATATAATTAATATAAGAAAACTAAATATTTTGTATCAACATAATTTTTTTGCAGAATTTATATCAGTTTATAATTTATATATATAAAAAGATTTTTTTAGATAAAATCTACTTATAATATTATTCTATTAAACTAATTAATTTATTATTTATTGATTAAAATAATATAGGTTTGGTGATATGCTAAATAAAAATGCACATTTGAATATGTGCATCATATATTCTGCATATGTCCATTTTGCATCTGAATAAATACGAAAATAATATTAATTGATTGCATATGTGCGGAGGATTAATTGGATGTGGAAATAAAGTTACATCTATAAATGTATATTAGTAAAATAATATAATAATTGTGTTCGTTTCGATTGGAGGGGGATAAGGGTATATAATACGAAACCAAAAAAAAATTATAAGAAATATTACAGATAATATGAACAATACTAAGAGATAAACACCTCAAATATATAATAAAAATACAAATGAATAAAAAAAAATTAAGATCACATGGTAAGCTTAGGAATATTTCATCTTCTCCTTCTAAAAAAATCTACTCCAATGTTAAATCTGCATCCCAAAGCCCTTCTTCTGAATCATAATTAGGTAGATTGTTGTCAGCTCTAGCTTCTCTTCCAATCAAATCGTATGAATTCCGGTCTAATGAATTCCTTCTCTCTCAATCATAATTCATAGCCTTCAATTCAGAATCTTCTAGACAAGGAATTTCATCTGGCTGACCATAAACCGTAACAGATGGAGAGAACACCAACTACAGACAAGAACAATCACATTCCGTAACAGGAAATGAATCTCGAGAAAATTATACAGAAACAAAATCAAGGCCAACGAAATTAGTCAAATTTTTAGATAACTCGTCCTCCTAACCTCTGCAACCACAAATCCGCCGAGATCGACACATTTTTGAACAGATCGACCCGCGCTGCTGCCACCGTGATTTGCCTACGAAGAGCGACGACCCACATCGAATGGTCGAAGCGGCCGATTCTTGGGCCTTCGATTAAGGCTCCGAATAAACCCGTAATATCGCCCACAGATCGACGACGATTTCAACCCACAAAGTCGGCGGACGACGGACAACGATCCGGTGAACAACTCCGGTGAGAGTTACGGTGGCAAGGCGGAGCGGCCATGGTGGGAGCAAGATAGGGTTATGATTTTGGAATTGGTGAAAATAAGAATGGAAATTAGTTGTCAATGGGCATACGAAAGGAAATTTTTCTATTTAGGAAATTTTGGTAGTTTTGGAATTTTGGTAAATCTTGAGTAATTTACGGAAGTTGGGGAATGGAATTTAGTTTGAATTTGAATAATATCAAATTCTTGAAAATGGTATTTTAATTTCAAATTTAATTATATTAATGAATTAATATTGTTTTATAAGATAAGGGGCATAATTGGGTATTAACAAGTTAATTTGACCTTAATTATAATGTTTTAATTTGTTTCCTTTATTTGAATATTGGTCTATAGGAATGTTCTTCTTAGTGATTAAACTCATTGATGAAACTAAAAATGATAAGAAAGTTGTTGTTTTTAAAGGAGAGACATCAAACAAATCTGAGATTCAGCCTATCATTACTGAGGTTGATTCGGATGAGGAATTGCTTGATGAATGCCTTAACAATCCTGACAGCATTGCCCTTCTTACAAAGCATTTTAATAAATTTCTTAAGAAGTCTATGCATAAATCTAAAGGAAACATTCAGCCTAAGATCCAAATCAACACATCAACACCACAACCAGAAAGGAGGAAGAGTCAATTCACACCAAGACCATCAAAGAGTGAAGGTAAACCAAGGTATGATCCTGAATTTAGAAAATCAGTTCAATGCAATGCATGTTCTGGTTATGGACACTATGCACATGAGTGTGCCAATACCAGACTGAAGCAAAAACTGAATTTTAGTGCTACCTTGAGTGATGAATCTGATAATGATGATCTTGATGAGTTTAATGAAAATGAACGTGCTCATTTTACCAGAATTGATTATAATGATTCCTCAGATGATGATTTGGATGATACAGATTCTGATGTTGCACCTGATGTCTTCACATCTACAGTAACATCAAAACAGAGTCACCCAAATTTGAATTGTTTTAATGGTTTTGTTGATGATGTAGGAAAAAGGATTGATGATGAGACATATCAGAAATTGTTAGATGATTGGAACTCTCAGAAACTCTCTCTTAATTTCTTAATTCTTTGAACAAAGAGAATGAGAATCTGAAAGGAACAATTACCAAGGTATAAGTCATACATTCCAGAAGAGATTTTTGAAGTTTGTAAACTGAAGGAGAAATTGATCACCTCTACTTTAAGTTTCATAAAATTTTCTATGAGTGTTTCTGATCTATGTTATAGCTATTGGTAAATCTGATAATTGTGGTATACGTTATGATAGTGAAACTACTTCTATTTTCTAAGAATTTTGAAAATGCTGTGAAGTTTGTGAAGGCAAATGTTAAAACATATGTTGTAACATCTGCACAAACAGATTCTCACAAAGTCAAAAACATTGAAAAGAAGTTTGTATGTCATTATTTTTCGAAAATTGATCATATTTTTCCTTACTACATGTAAATATTTGATGATTTGAGATATGAGAAAATGTTAACTAAAATGATGTCACGTCCTATGAAGCATTTTCTGAAATCTACATGAAAATCTGATGTTACTTGTAATGTTGTTCACACTTCCTTGAAAGCATGTTTACTTGGTAAATGGTATTTTTTTATAGTTGTTGTTCTAGACATATGACAGTACAAATTGACTACTTATCTGATTATGTGACCTTGAATGATGGTAATGTTACATATGGTGGTTGTTCGAAAGGACAGATTATAGGAAATGAACTTTGAATGTTGAAAGTTTTCCTAAGCTTAAATATGTTTTGTATGTTGATGGCTTGCTTGCTGATTTGATTAGTATTAGTCAACTGTGTGATGATAATTTGCATGTAAAATTTGACAAAGATTCATGTTATGTTCTGAATGAATATGAAAATTGTCTAGGGCAGTAGATAATTGTTATCTTATTGGAACAAATGTGTGTAATTTGTCAAAGAATGATGAAAATGTCTTATTGCATCAAAAATTGGGACATGCACATTATAGATCAGTGAAGAGACTAATCAAAGTCGATGCAGTGAAAAAGATTACCAAAACTGAAGTTTTAGAGTACTACTGTATGTGGACCATGCCAGAAAGGTAAGCAGGTAAGAGTGTTGCATAAAATGCTGTCACATTGTTCTACACATCAATGTTTCGAATTGTTTTGCACATGGATTTTATTTGTCCTATGAAAACTGAAAGCATTGGAGGCAAAAGATACTCACTTGCTATGGTAGATGATTTTTCTAGATTTACCTGTATTGAGTTTTTAAGAGATATATTTGAAACATTAATTTGTTGCATTTAAAATTCTTTACAAAAGATTCAAAATTGTGTTTAACTTGAAAGTTGGCCATATTAGAATTGATCATGCATGGTAGGGAATTTGAAAACAACATGTTTAATGATTTTTGTGATAAAAATGGTATTTTGCAAGAATATTCATCTCCTAAAACTCCACAATGGAACGTCTTTGCTGAAAGAAATAATAGAACTTTACAAGAAATGGCAAGAGTCATGCTTTTATCTAAAAGTCTTTCTAAAAGATTTTGGGCTGAAGCATTGAATACAGCATGTCATATTATTAATAGATTTTATATTCGATCTAGCACTAATCAAACACCTTATAAGATTCTGAATGTTAGAAAACCAAGTGTGAAATATTTTCATGTACTGTATTTGGTTGTATGTGTTAAATTTTGAATGATATGGATCAACTTCACAAGTTTGATTCTAAAAGTGATAAAGGTTTCTTTTTAGGCTATTCTAGAAATAGTAAAGCTTATAGAGTTTATAACCTTAGGACTAACACCGTTCAAGAATCTGTTAATGTTGTGTTTGATGATGATAAAGGTCTTACAGATGATAAAGATGAAGAAGATATATCACAAGTCACTGACAATTCTGAGAATACACTGAAGTCTGATAATGCTGCACCAAATGCTAACACATCTGGAGCAACATCTACAGATCAGTCAGTTGTAATTCCACAGAATGATCAGTATGTTCCCAAAACGAACCCTTCTTCAAGAATGGGGAAAATTCATCCTTCTGACCAGATCATAGGCGATGCTACAGTTGGAGTGCAAACAAGAGGAAGAATAAGATCGAATAAGGTAGATGTGGTAAGAACAATATGCATGTCTTCTATTTGCAATGTTGTGAATGCAGAGTGTTACTATTCTGAAATTGAACCTAAAAGTGTGATTGAAGCATTAACCGATGAATATTGGATAAATGCTATGCATGAGGAACTTAATCAGTTTGAAAGAAATGAAGTTTGGACACTTGTTCCAAGACCTAGTCATACTAATGTCATTGGAACAAAGTGGATTTATAAGAATAAAACTGATGAGTCTGGAAACATTGTTAGGAACAAAGCTAGGTTAGTTGCACAAGGTTACACCCAAGTTGAAGGTGTTGATTTTGATGAAACTTTTGCACCCGTTGCTAGGATAGAATCTATTAGGTTATTACTAGTAATTGCATGTTTTATTGACATTAAACTACATCAAATGGATGTAAAAGCTGCATTCTTAAATGGCATATTGAATGAAGAAGCATATGTAGAACAGCCTAAAGGTTTTGAAGATGCACAATACCCGGATCATGTGTACAAACTAAAGAAAGCATTGTATGGTCTAAAACAAGCTCCTAGAGCATGGTATGGTAGGCTTACGAACTTTCTTTTAGAGTATGTATTTATTAGAGGAGAAGCCGATAGGACTTTGTTTATTAAGCACACTGGAGAAGGTTTACTAATTGCTCAAATATATGTTGATGATATTGTGTTTGGTTCAACCTGTGATAAAATGCTGAACAGATTTGTTGAAGCAATGACAACAACATTTGAGATGAGTATGGTTGGAGACTTGAATTATTTTTTAGGTCTTCAAATCAAGCAATGTAAGGATGATATTTTCTTCTGTTAAGGTAAGTATGCTAAAAACTTAGTTAAACGGTTTGGTCTTGAAAACTCAAAAGTAATGAAAACACCTATGGGTTCTACTTTGAAACTTTGCAAAGACAATGGTGGAAAAGATGTTGATTCAACATTGTATAGATCCATGATAGGTAGTTTACTTTATCTAACCTCTAGTAGACCTGACATTATGTATAGTGTGTGTGTTTGTGCTAGGTACCAAGCTAATCCAAAGGAATCTCACCTGAATGCAGTGAAAAGGATTATCAGATACGTTTTAGGTACAAGTGAACTAGGGATATGGTACACTAAGGACACCAACAACACATTGATTGGATACAGTGATGCTGATTGGGCTGGAGATATAGATGACAGAAAGAGTACTAGTGGAGGATGTTTCTACATGGGAAACAATCTTGTGTCTTGGCATAGCAAGAAACAAAATTGTGTTTCTCAGTCCATTGCCGAGTCTGAATACATAGCTGCAGGAAGTTGTTGCACACATCTATTGTGGTTAAGTAAGATGTTTCATGACTATGGAATTGAAAACAATATCCTCACAATTTTCTGTGATAATACAAGTGCTATTAACATATCTAAAAATCCGGTACAACACTCACTCACTAAGCACATTAGCATTATACATCATTTTATGAGAGATTTAGTGGAGAAGAACATAGTTAAGTTGGAATATGTGTCTACTGAAAATCAAAATGCTGATATATTTACTAAGGCTCTTGACCATGAGAGATTCTCATTTTTGAGGAAATCTCTTGGTATGTGTAATATCTGAATAATTCTTGAGAGGATGTTGTCACAAATGCGGTAGCATTTGGGATAACAGCCTAAGGTGGTATAGTTATTATAGATTTGATTTATTTCTTATTTTCGTTGAATAATTCATTTGTAAAATATTCTTGAATCTGAAATTTGTTTGTGCAAAAACAGGCATGTACTACACCTCTTAAAAGCTTGAAAAATTGAGAATGTTACAGCATACTAATGTACAAATTCACTGAGTAACTATGGAGCACGGAGTTCGCTACTACGATTTCTTCTTTTCAAAAGGTGAATTTTGGTAAAAACATCAAGAGGTTCGTAATCCATTAAGTATGGGGCACGGAGTTCGCTACTACGATGTACTCTACAGGAACAATGGATCAATACGAATTAGATGTTGTAGCACAAAAAGAAGAAATGCAATGAAAAAAAAAATGCCGAAAAATTGGCTACATTGGATAGGTAAAACCTGTGAAAAACCAATGTGGAGGTGTATGTCAAATCCTTGAGCACAACATTGCATGATTCAATTATATTTTTATAAGTTGTAATTATTTAATTAATTGTGGGAATTTATTTTATTTATTTATAATTATACTAACCACGTTCTTTTATTATTTTAGATTATACACATTTTTTATTTTTAATTAATTTTAGAATATTCTTAATTTAATTAATTTATTAATTAAGATTTTACCCCACTAACTCACCCATGATTTACTTGTGGCTGAATTTGTGGAGCATTATCAATTTAATCTAGAATTTTCTTTAAGTCAAGCCTTAATCCCACGTACATTATTCCAACTACTAAGCTCTCTCTATATAAATACTCTCATTTCATGTTTTTCTAAGCTTTGTAATTAATTGAGTAAGTTGCGTATTAATTTTGCAGATTTGTTATAAGCTAACTGTGTGTCTCGATTCTTGTGTTGATCCCTTTCGAATTCTTGAGTTTAAATGGCAGGAAACAAGAAAACCCACTCACATAAACCAAACTCTCCCAACTCACAACCGTCATCTCCATCTCTCTCGAATCTTCACACTCTAGCTTCCATGGCTGCTTCACACGAAAATTCACCCCCAACTGCCGCAACCGTCACACCCATTCTTGATACTCCGACAACCATCCACATCCCAAACCAAGCTACACTCTCCGAGCTGAACCAGGCGGTTGAGAATTTTTCTCAATCAATGAGATCGTCTACTCTACCCATCCTCACGGTTGGTGATTTGTCTATTGACATCTCTCACTACTTGCGCACAAACGAAGTGATCACTACTGCACCTTCTTCATCCACAGCCGAAAAGCCCCAAATTCTGAGCCCTAACCCTGAAACAGAGGCCCCGACTGCTGCCTCTATGGGGGAGACCGAGAAGGAGATTGAAGAATCCCCTGTTGCTGAGTCAAAGGAGCCGTCGAATGCGGAGACATCAGACAATGAGGACGCTCAGATGGAGGATGCTGAAGCACTCGAAAATTCTGACAAAACTACCTCTGATATCTCAAAGTCGGACTCTGAACCGATTCCTTTCAAGAGGAATGTTGAGAAAGGGAAGAGAAAGAGGAGCCCAGTGCCAAGGAGACGATCAAACCGAGTTTTCACTCGAGTTGATTATTCTGACTCTTTGAGGAAGAAGAAGAAGCTAGGTGGTGATGTTGCTGAACCGATTCAGGTATTCTCTGAATCTGAAGAAAAAGTGGTGATTGAGAAGCCAACCAAGAAGAAGGATGATCCAAAGGGGAAGGGAAAGGCAAAGATTGATGTTGTTCGAACAATGCCTGAAGAACCAGAACCTGATTCTGATTCTGAAATGGAGGTTTGTCTCAGGGATATGCAGCAAGCCCTGAAGAAGAATGATGCCTCACATGCTGAATCAAGTGCTCCAGCACCAGAACCTGATAATGGAGATGATTCGATCAGTGTAGCTTCAGACAAAAGCTCTAAAAAAGAAGGGGAATCCAGTTCTGAAGAGGAGAAAGAACCAAGCTCAAAGGAAAGTACTTCTAAGGAAGGTAATTCTGAAACTGAAGTAGATTCTGATATTGATGGATTGGTTGATAAGATAACTAGGTTGTCTAGAAGAAAATTGTTGATGGAAAGGAGAATTCATATTTCTGATTTTGAGAGTAAGAATTTGATTCAATTCTTAGAGGATAGAAAGTTGATGAATGCTCTGAACTTGTGTGATACTTTTGTTTCTGATTGGGTGTATGAATTCTATGCATGTCTGAGGAAGAGTAATGGTAGGAGGAGTTCCCGTTGGTATGGGAATGTACAGTTTAGGGGGAGTATAATTCCATTTACACCAGAGTTGATTAATGATTTCTTAGAAATAGAACCAGTACTTGATGATGATGAACCTGATTTGGATGTTGTTATTGCTTCTATGATTGGTGGTTTGTTGACTAGATGGAAAAATGGAATGTTGGCTAAGGACCTTACATCTCTTTATTCTGTGCTGCATAAGCTGATAGTTTATAATTGGATACCCTCTACCAACTCAAGCAAAGTGACAAAGGATCAAGCAATCTTGCTTTATAGGATAGTGGTTTTGAAGAAGTTTAATTTGGGATTGACTATTTTTCACCACATAATGAAGTTTAGTGGTGACATTTCTGATAAAGGAAACCTTCCATACCCTGTGCTTATATGTTCATACTTGAAGATGCATGGTTTTAACCCTAAGAAGACTGAAGTTCTTAGAGGTAAGGTTCCTTTATACACCATTTCGCCTGCTTTGCTCATTGGTGAAAGAGTGAAAGATCTGCCCTTGCACAATCCTGGAAGTTTTTCTCAAAGACCAGCTCCTGCTCAACCTCAACCTCAACCCACACCAGCACAGAGACCTGAACAAGACACATCTGCACCTAATGCTGCACCAGATGCTGAGAACATTGGTGGTAACTCTGACACCACATTCTCTGTTCCCAGATCTTTTATATTATTGCAGTTACAGCACTTACAGGACCAGATTGATGAGCTCCAGTTCATCAAAGACAAGTGGGCCAGGCTACTTTCCACTACAACAGGGGGAGTACCACCTTCCACTTCAGCTAGAGCTTCTGGAGTTGTTATTGAAGAGCTGAATCCTGAAGAAGCTGGAGGTGTACCTGATGCTGCTGCTGCTACAGAGAATGGAGGAACTGCTGTTGCTAACAATGTTGTTGCACTCTTTGCTTCAACTTGTTATATTGAGGAACCAGAGGAGGTTGATGAAGACAAGTTTGCAGATGCTGCTGAAGATGATGAGGATATGGAAATCCTCTATGCTGATATATAGAACAGATGTTGCAAGACAGGGGGAGTAATGAAGTACAAATGGCACATGTACAGGACCTTGATGCTGCTGCTATTGTTATAGCAATTCATGCCATTTTCAGTCCTACTTTTGTTTTTGTTATTCTGTTATGTTTAAGTTAAATTATGTTTATTCTGATACAATATTTACTATTTCTAGTTGATAGGATGTCTATATTTATCTTGCTTAAATTAGTTTGCACTAATGATATTTGATTACTGCTTCTTGCTTAATTTGTTTTCTTATCATTAATTGCCTACTGCATGATGAATATGCCTTGTTAAGTTTGTTTATTTTGTTTCATATTTTTGTTGCTCTGATTATTTGTTTGTTTTTTAGTCTTACTTAAGTCTTAGAACTAATCTGGTATATACCCTTATATGCTCTAATTTAATCTTTGATTTTTGTAAAGGTATATGTTTTGTAAACAAGTGTACTGTTTATACTTTTTTGGTTTTGAATAAGATTACCTTGATCTTATGGCACGGATCTTAGTAAAATTATTCTTGATCTCTTTTTGATTTGATCCAACGGTTACAACAGGTATTGTCTTGACTAGTATTTAGACTTGATGTTAACCTCACCTAAATACATAATACTGAGTATGTATAGAAATATATGTGCATCAGGTGTGTTGTAGTCGAAAGGTCAAATTGGGGGAGATTGTAGATGTTGTTAACTCTTAAATGCTTTAACATTATCAACAACATCTTAATTTGACCTTCCTTGATTTATTCTAAGTCATTTCTGAAATGTTACATTAAATGTTGTACTAAATGCTCTCACATTCAGGAACGATTCTAGAAGCTTCTACAAGAGTCTGGAACCTGGAAGATTCCAGAAGGTTGGAGAACGTACTAGAAGAGTTTAGAGCATTGTAGAACGACCTGGAAGATGGAAGAAGGATCTAGAAAGATCATGGAAGTTGAGGTCCTAAAAAATAGGATCTCATAATGGAAGGATCTAGAACTTGGCTATTTCTCTATAAATACCGCTGGAGTCTTTCATTTCAAAGTATGCACTATTCGAGTAACACCTTCTTGAGAGTTCAACCCTAGTTCGGAGTTATGGTCAGTAGTTGTATCTTTTAACGTACGCCGAGGGATACCACACCTTCTAGTGTACTTAGTTCTAGTCTTGTATTGAGTGAGAGTGAATCATAGATCAGATTAGTTCTTTAGACAGTGTTCTTACACTTAAGTCTATTTGCGGATTCAGGCACCTGCCTCGATCGTAGTTTCTGTTTGTGGAATGTTGAAGTAATTGCTGAGACATTTCACACGACATTTTTGTATATAACTTAGGAACTAAGTTATTTTCGCCATAAGGCTTAGCATAGGTTTTGTTATTAATAAAATCTATGTTAAAAATTATTCCATTGTGTTCATATTGTGTTTTAGTGTTTTAGACTTCCGCTGTGTACTGTGTTTACTTTTTATATTCTGTTAGAGTTAATGCTACACTAATTGTCACAACATTCAGTGTAACATTGTTCTGTTTTTTACTTAAACACTAGACACTACCCCATGCACACTTTCAGATATGCAATTAGTTGTTTAGGTAAAATGGACGATTCACCAAAAAAAATCGGAGCACAAGAGCTCAAAGGAGGATTGGAACCTTTTTGGAATGATATATGGATATGGGACTAAAATTGTGAAATATCCTATATATCTTGATTATGCCAATGATATAATAATTAAGCCGGATGGCTACTTAATTTTAACTTTGTTGTCATAGTGTTTTTAGCTTTTTTATATATATATGCTTCAATCTAGCAAATTTAAAAAGTGGTTTATATCAAAATTAAGCAAACATTGTATATGTGGCTTTGATACATCATACATTGGTGCTGAGGGAATTAGTCTTTCCTCTGCTGATCATGAAGAGATAGTTGCTTCTTGACCCAACTATATCCGAAATGTATTTGTTGAGGCGAAGTATTGAATTTACGTGAAAATTATCGCCATATAAACTGATGTTGAAAAAAAAAATTCTAATTTTCTTGTAGCTTCAAGCATGAGTTCTTAGCCCTTCCTCTCATTTCCTGTTTTTTCCTCTCAACCACAATTAGATATTGTAAGTTTGCAGCCTTTAGCTGCTCAAAAGCTTATGTTCGACAGGTGAGATCTTAATGCTATAATATTGCCATATTCTTACTCCAAGATGCAGACCTTTTTTCAGACTGAATAAGTTAATCATCGATCTACAAAACAGTGCAGAAATCGCAGTCATTGCAGGCACAACATCAGTGAAGCTTGCATCTTTTCATCTATAACGGTTATGTGGTGTGATATTTTCATTATGAAGATGCAACATATGTTTTGAGCGATGCTCTCAAACACCTCATCTTCTAATTTCAAGATTCCTTTAATAACTTTGTTTATCTTTTTTTTTTTATGCCTCGATGACCGACTAATCTGGGTGATCAATTCCACCTTCCACTTGCGGGGGCCACGTTTAAAGCTAGCGCAATGTACTGGCTCCTTAGGAATTGTTTGCACGTTAGGGGTTTCAAACCAGAGACTTAGAGAGGAGCACACTCTTTTTTTTTTTTAAGTCTCGGGTATCCGGTAATAGACCGACTAATCCCGGGGGACCAATCCCACCGCCCACTTGCGGGGGTCCCGTTTAAAGCCAGAGCTTTGCGCTCTGTATGGACATGTGGCCCCATAGAAATTGTTTGCACCTTAGAGGAGGGGAACACACTCCTAACTCTCAAGTCTACACCACCAAACTAATTTATTAAGGTTAACTTAGTGATTATCTGTTACTTAGTTTTTAGGAAGCTGTCCATGAAATGCACTGCAATAATTTATAGCTTCATCTAATAGGTGGTGTTTACATGTCAAATATTTTTGTTCATGCAGAGATCTGCGTTGTTTTGGATTTTTGTTCAATCTATTGAACCTGCGGATGTTGCAAAAGCAAAATACTCCATCCGTCCCAGGATTTTATGCACACTATCCTTAACGGGCGTCCCAACATTTTTTTCACACTCTAAAAAAGGAAATAACTCACATAATTTTTACCAATAATACCCCTCCTTTATTTTACCTTCTCTTCACTTTAGTCAAATCTTCCCCACTTTAATCAATGAATTACCAATAATACCTCTCCTTTATTTTACCTTACACATCACTTTATTCCATTTTCTTAATCTCCATGCCGGTCAAAGTGTGCATAAAATCCTGGGACGGAGGGAGTATCTGATGGATGGTCAAATTATGCAAGGTCGGGAGCTCACTGTCGTTTTTGCTGTGCTCGATGTCGTTTTTGCTGGAAAAAAAATAGATTACACATGCCTTCTAATTCTTTCAATATTTACGTAGTATAATCTTTTGTTGGAAATATGAAACTCTGCATGAATAGGATGCGTGAGTGTAAGGAATTTCAACTTAAACTGAAGTGAGTACTTTGTTGGGCAATGATATCATTATACAGTTGTACACCACATATTTGCTAGGAAGCTGTACTTAGGCATTAGAAAAATGATTGCATATATTTGAGGATGTAACATAGAAATGCCAATGGTGTATCACAATTTTATTGTTTAAAGCATCTTTTTAATAAATTTCTCCAATGAGGTACATCCCAATTCCAGAAGACTAACAAGGATTTCAATGAAAAAGATAAGGAAAAAAAATGCATTTACATGACTCACATATTAAAATAAAAACTACCCTCTGATTAAAAAAAAAAAGATTAATACTACTCATAAACAAGAAAACTAGGAAGATAATGGTAGCAAAAGAGATTTTGAACTCCTAAATAAAACTAAATTAGGCTCGTGCATCGCACGGGTGAAAAACTAGTTGTGTTAAAAGTATAATATGGTGTATAAAACCTATAGTTGGGATCATTTTTTTTTAAATATTGACTTTTGTTCAAAAATAAGTTCCCAACAATTGGTCCATGTTCGAAAAAAAGGTTCCCAACAATAAGTCCATGTTCGAAAATTTGTTCCGCGCGTTTTACTTGGTCGAATTTTAAAACCAAAAGTTTTTGTAACGAACTTTTTTTCGAACATTGGGGCAATATTCGAAAAAAAGTTCCCAACAATTGGTCCATGTTCGATAAAAAGGTCACAACAATTGTTCCATGTTAGAAAATTTGTTCCGCGAGTTTTACTTGGTCGAATTTTAAACCAAAAGTTTATGTAACGAACTTTTTTTCAAACATTGGGGCCATGTTCGAAAAAAAGTTCCCAACATCGTGCCAATGTTCGAAATTTTGTTCCGCGAGTTTTACTTGGTCGAATTTTAAACCAAAAGTTTCTGTAACGAACTTTTTTTCGAACATTGGGGCCATGTTCGAAAAAAAGTTCCCAACTTCGTGCCAATGTTTGAAATTTTGTTCCGCGACTTTTACTTGGTCGAATTTTAAACCAAAAGTTTCTTTAACGAACTTTTTTTCGAACATTGGGACCATGTTCGAAATAATGTTCCAAACAATTGGTCCATGTTCGAAAAACAGGTCACAACAATTGTTCCATGTTCGAAAATTTGTTCCGCGAGTTTTACTTGGTCGAATTTTAAACCAAAAGTTTTTGTGACGAACATTTTTTCGAACATTGGGGCTATGTTCGAAAAAAAGCTCCCAACAACGTGCCAATGTTCGAAAATTACTTTCGCACATACTACAAATGTTCGAAAATTTTTATTGTTCGGTAAATTTGTCCCGGAAGGTCTTCATTTTTTCGAAAATTTGTCCCGTACATAGTGGGTGTCCTCATTCATATAACTTTACCACGTGGGTGTTGTCATCCGAAATTTGTAAAAACATACAGCATTATATATAAACCTTACTATAACATTATAAAAACCATATAAAACCATACAGTATTATATATAAACCATTCAATAAATACAACATAACATTCATAAAGTAGTCAAGTTACCATACATGTTAAAACACTAAATTATCATACAATTTACCATACATGTTAAAAAACAACATTGTCAAGTTTTTGTTCAAAATGATATAAAACAAGTAATGCCTCAAGAACGCCTAGCCCTTCCACGTCCCCGACCTCTTCCATGTCCACGACGTGCACTTGATGATGACGGTGCCTCTTCTCCTACGCCATCCGAAGTTTGTCCACCAAGCTGCCTCACAACTTCTTCAACCTTTTGCATTACCCCATCCATTGTTAATGGCTCGTCGTTCCTCCACTTGTGCAACAACATGTTCAGCTCAACCTTTACAAAATCTACCAAGTGCCATGACTCGGCCCTACGTGGAGGCTCACGAGGAGGAAGTCTCCTATTAGAAGGATTTGAAACGAAAGGACGACCGTTGGCGAAGTACCAATCAACATAACCATCACTACAATCTGAATCTTGGATACAACGCTCACCAAGTCTATCCTCCGTAAGCATGTGTGCGTCCCACGTAGAAAAGTACTCCGCCATAGCACCCCACACTAGCTTTGTTTTCTTGGATGTGGAACCGGTTCTTTTAACACAGGCAGTAAGCGGCTTCTCAGCAACGGTTTGCACGTACCCGAACTGTCTGAGCACTCTATCCGGCATGTACGGCTCAACAATATCTCCGCACACAATGCACCCATGAAAGTAAGATACCTCATCCAATGGATGGTTTTCTCGTATGGAACGATATGGATTCCAGTTAACCTACAACACCAAATTAAATAAAAAATGTGTATTTATCTTAAAAACAAATAAACAACAGACAAATATATTAATTTGGTTAGTAACGTACCTCGCTTGCTAGGAGAGTATCTAATCGCTCTCTAAAGCCTCTTACTCGGTCGACGCAGGGGCCTATATGAGCTTCGGATGCATAACGCATCGATAGTGGATCCGTACGACCAAAATCTGGATTATGAGGCGGCAAGATCAAAGTAGGGAAGTGCTCATAAATTCAAGCCTGAAAGTACAGTAGAAACTCTATAAATTAATAATCTTGGGACCACCAAAATTTATTAATTAAAAGAGTTATTAATTTATCTATAAATGAAGGGTCTAATTTAAAAGAACCATTCATTGTATCACTTTATGAACATTAAAAAATATTTTCAATATAAATATACAAGATCAAAATATATGCTAACACAAACAAATCATACACACAACATGACTTCTCATCTTACAGGTGTGAAGTTAATAACAATGACCGACGAGATTTGAAAAGCATTATGCAAGCACAACAAGGATAATCCAAGTCTCACTCAAAAGCAATTGCAAGAATGAGTTCTTAGTAACTATGGTGAAACTTTTAGGTGAAATTGATAAGGAAAATTAGAGACGAGATTTAAGGTGAAATTGATTTCAACAAAAAAAAAACGATTGAGTCATTTTTTAAGAAACATTCATAAATCATTCATGTAATAGGTAGTATATATGAAATTATTAATTTATATTTTATTTGGGGTCTATAGAAATTACAAAAAATGTATTATCTTATAATTTTAGCGAGTTTATTAATTTAGCACGCTATCCCCGAGTCGGGACCGGCCAAAAATATTATCTTAGAGAGTTTATTAATTTATCGAGTATTAATTTAAAGAGTTTCTACTGTACAATATTAGGTCAATATCAAATGAAAAACAGGAAATATTAACTAACTTATTTAAAATACATTAATACCTCCAATAACGTAAGGTAACCGCCAATCTGCCTACACTTGAACTTTGACGCCATCCCTAATTGTCTATACAAATAGGCAAGTGTTGCGGTACCCCAAGCATAGTTTGAAAATTCTGCCATGTCGTCTGTATACTGCAACCACTGTACGTGAACACGAGTACCACTTTTGTCCGGGAACAAAGTGGTCCCAAACATGTACAACACAAACGCTCCTGCTGAATACAACACCTCGTCCGAGGACATCATGGGCATAAAAGTCTCCCTTAGCCACGCTAGCTTCACAGAACACCCTCGTTGCCCACTTAATGCTTCTTTGGCTTCTACTAATGATAAACCCAAATATTTCATCAAATAATCTGAAGCCAAAATATGTTCTTCAGAAGTAGACTGCACCGGGAGACCATTAACTTTCAAACGCGTGATACAGTGGACATCATCAAGAGTGATTGTCATTTCCCCGAAGGGCAAGTGGAATGAGTTGGTCTCTTCGTGCCATCTCTCAACGAAGGTTGTGATAAGGTTCTTGTTTGAATACTTGTAAGCTGCACGTCTAACATGAATCAATTTAGATCCTCTCAAAAACCTCCGCCAATGACGTCAATTATGTTCATCATCGAACTCCCAATTCAATAGTTTGGTCACATGACAGTGACACTTCAACACATCTCGCTCCTCATCTAACCATATGTATTTGGCTACATGCTCTTGGAAGCTTGTGAGAAGGGGAGGTGAGGTTACAATTTGCCGATCAACATTCTCAACTCTTCTTTCTTTCTCTCCCTAATCGTCTCCACCACCGGCTCCCTCCGCCTCTCCCTCGTCCTATCCCTCATCCTCTCCATCTCCTCATCGTTGCCCTCCTCCCTGTCTTGATCATCTACCTCCGGTTCTTGTGGAACGACCTCTTGTGGAACGGCCTCTTGTGGAACGGCCTCTTGTGGAGCGGCCTCATCGCTAACATGTTGCTTCCTTTTCCTGTTGGAAGCAGTCGGTCGAGCCATACTAACACCCTTTAAGAAAACATGAACAATATGTCAAAAATATGAAACAATTAGCAAACAAGCAATGTTTGAAACTGAAACCATAACAAACAAGCAATGTGCGAAACTGAAACCCCAACAAACAATCAATCAATGTTCGAAAATGTGTTCCAAACAAACGCGCCATGTACGAAAATTTGTTCCAAACATCCAATCCATGTTTGAAAATTATCCCCCAACATATAAGCCATGTTCGAAAAAAAGTTCCCAACAAATACGCCATGTACGAAAAAAGGTTCCTAACAAACACGCCATGTACGAAAAAAAGTTCCCAACACATAAGACATGTTCGAAAATTATCCCCCAACAAACAAGCCATGTGCGAAAATAAGTTCCGGACACCTACTCAATGTTCGAAAAAACAGAAGAAAACGTTTAATTTCTTCCTAAACCATGCTAATTAGATGCCCATTGGTTTATTTCCATCCTAACACATCAAATATTGATACATTGTACACATAAACATGATCATAACACAAAAACCTACCTTAGTCAACACATTCATGAATTAACACAAAATTCAAAAAACAAAACATAAATCATGAAACCCTATAACAATAGAATCAATGTTTCAACAAGAAAACACGTGTTATCACAACACTAATTCTAAATATAAGCAAGAAGAACTAACCTTTAACCATTTTTGCAAAAAAGAAAAAAAAAATCGAACGTCCTCTTCTTCTAAAAAAACGACGCGCCGCCGTGTTCTCTCTCTATCTTGTTCGATGTCGACGTGGGTGTCCTCTCTTGTTCGATGTCGCCGTGAGAACGGAGAGAGTGGGGGAGAAGTTTGGGGCAGATGGGGGAGAAGAGGTGGGAGTGGGGGAGAAGAGTAAAGTGGGGAAGATGGGTGGGTGTGAGTGGAGGGAGGGAAAGAAATTTGGGGGGCAATTTTAGCTTTTCCACGTGGGTGTCCTCATCTCGTGGGTGTCCTCAATACAATGGTGGGTGTCTATAACCGCGCCCTTTTATAAATCCACTCCATGTTCAGGAGCCCAAGCCCACCCGGCAGCAACATTGGGGTTGTCAAGTCCACAAACCCCACATTTAAAATATGGTTATTGAGAAAAAGGTTAGACTTATTTTTTTCTATAAATTAAAGATATAAGAATTAAAATAAAATAAAATAAAGTATACAATGTAGTATTTTCTACAAAAATAAAATTAGTTAGTGGATAATTTTGTTAAAAAAAGAAATAATATTTTCATGTACTTATTAATTGAACTAATGCAAAATAAAAATGATATCTTATCAATTAAAAAGTGAAAACAATTAACTTTAAAAATTAAAATAATTAGAAAAGATACTCATGTCCACTAACACGTATAATTTTATTCATTAATTCATAATAAAAAAGTGATGCAATAATATTTATTCAAAAGTGATATTGTTTAAATAAATAGTGATAGTCACTTTTGATAAATTCATTATCACTTTTTGAATAGAAATAATTATATCAAGTAAAAAGTCGACAACAACTAACTCTAAAAACTAACACAATTAATAAGCATGCCCAGTAACATATAATCTTATTTATTAACTCAAATTTAAAAAGTGATAATGTTTATGCAAAAAGTGATAGTCACTTTTGATTAAAAAAAAACGTTACAATTTTTAACTAAACTTTTATCACTTTTTTAATAATGATATTCTTTCAAGTAAAAATAATAATTAACTTAAAATTTTGATATAAATCATGATGAATTAGTGATAAATGAATTGTCAATTGAATAGAAAGTTTTTTTAATCAATTCTTATTAAAAAGTTCACCCCTCATTGGTAATTAAATAGTATGTATTTTTTTTTTTTATTAATAATTTTCAATAAAACATACAGTATAATTTTTAATTAATTTATTAAAAAAATACTTTTTTTTAATATTTATAATGGGTTACATGGCTAATGTTGTGTGGGCCGTTGAAGGGGTGAGGGGTGGGCTGGAATGAATTGAGAGTGGGTGCGGCTAAAGGCACCCAAGGATACTGTGAATACACCCACGCAATGAGGACACACATAAAACGGATTAGAACACTCACGTGGAAATGTAAAAAATAACCTTCTCATCTCAAACCCTTTATCTTCCTCTCATTCTCACATTTTAACACAGAAGGGTGCACCCACCTTCCCTCCATCCCAATCGGCGTCGCCACCACCACCCCTCCCTCCCAATCGGCGTCGCCGCCCACCACCCCTCTCTCCCTAGCGGCGCCGCTCCTCCCCTCCCCTCCCCACGCGGCGACAGCGCCGCTTCACTCCTCACGTCGCAGCTTCGTCCGTCGCCGCTGGAGAAAGGGGTTTATCCCCTGCCCTCGTTCGCCCACCACCCATCCCTCCCTAGCGGTGCCGCTCCTCCCCTCCCCTCCCCACGTCGCCGCTACGAACGTCGTCGCCGCTACGAACATCGTCTCCGCTGGAGAAGGGCAAATCGTCCGCCGCCGCCCCTGCCCTCGTTCGCCCACCACCCCTCCCTCCCTAGCAGCGCCGCTCCTCCCCTCCCCACGTCGCCGCTTCGAACGCCGCCGCCGCTGGAGAAGGGCGAATCCTACGCCGCCGCCCCTGCCCTCGTCCGCCACCGCCCCTGCCCTCGCCGCCGCCCGTTTCAAGGTAGGTTTTTGAAAGTTTTTGAAAAATTTAGGAATTGTAGGAAAATTTGGGTTTTTAGGAGTTCGGGAATTATTTTTGAACCTATTGAGTTTGTTTTGGAAACATTTTCGAACAATCTGTGTTTGTTTTGAAAAAAATTTCGAACATTCTGTTTTTGTTTTTGAAAAAATTTTGAACCTCTTGTTTGATTTTTTTTTTCCGGACAAATTTAAGATGTTTTGAATATTTTTTCGAACATATTGAGTTTGTTGGGTAAAAATTTTCATACATCTTAACTTTATACGGTTAATATTTTCGAACATCTTAAGAATTTGTTTTTATTGTTTTTGTTGATTTTTTGTGTTTTTGTGTGTTTGTTGAAGAATGGTGTTGATTTTTTGTGTTTTGTTAGTGGTGGATATGATTCTGTAGTGAAATAGAACTGGTGGGTGTACTCATCCGTCCTTTTTTTAAAAAAAACTGCAAGAGGGGTACAAACGTCATTTTGCGTACCCCTTGTGTTAAAAAAAAATCCTAGTGGATGTACTCATAGGATCCTTGGGTGCCTTTAGCCGCGCCCATTGAGAGTAGGTGGTTCAGCCCAACTTATATATTAATGGGTCAAATAAAGATTTGTCCCGTGTTCGTGATCGTGATCCGTGAGACGGTCTCACATAATTTTTTATCTTTTTAAGTTTACAAATATTTATCATAATTAGTTATATACTTCCTCGCTCGACTTTTTAATAAATGTCATTTTGACTTTTGAACTATTTTTAAAATTCATGTCTTTCTGATTTTTTGTTATTTAATTTTGATTATTTTACCCTTATTCATTTACCACAAATAATTTTCATAAATAAATTCCATAATTATCTTTACCATGATTTATAGTCTTAATTTAAAAAATAACAAATTGTCCACTATATTTTCTCGGTAGTTTCATGTCACGCCATCCAATTGTTTTCCAAAATATTGTGATTGTTGTTATTAATATTGCCATCCAATTGATTTTCAAGATATTATGATTATTTTTTTAATTTTTGTTTATAGCATAATTGAGGACACTCATAACAACAATGTTTCGTCATAGTAATTTTTACCCAAGAACTATTACTATTCTCCTCTCCAATTGCTTCCTCTCTCTACACGAATCAATTGTGAGTTCTCCTAAGAACTTTTGTTGAAAAAGTTTTTTCCATTCGTATCGAAGCTTCGGTTTTTGATTTTATCTTTCCTTTTGATTTCTCTTGGTTGGTTTTGATACAAAATAGGGTAAATTTGGGATTTTGCAGTTGAGAATTTGTAATGTTTTTCAGAAAAGCTCATTGGAGTGTGTTCTTGAGGCAATCATTGCTTTTTTCTTGTTTGTTGGAGCGAGCCGTCTGGGTGTTTTTGGGCGTGGATACTACGCAAGATCTCACTGGGGGCTGGGTTTCGAAAATTGAGTTGGATATCTAGTGTGTGGGATTGCCTAAATGGGGATTGGTGGATTTCAAAAGAAATATTTTCATTTCGAATTTGCTGCCAGCTTCACTCCATTTCACTCCTTCCGCACGCTGGTTTGGCAAACCAAGGCGTCTTCATTGGTGGTATTGGGTCTATTTAAGCCAACTGAGATCATCAGAAGGCTTCACAATTCTCATTTTCTCTCTAAACACCAAAACTTTTCTTTTCCTCTAAAAATGGCGGAGCACATTTATGAAGCTTTTGAAAACTTCTCTTTGGCCGATCATGAAACCACCAACATCATCGTCCAACAAGATGAAATGGTTGTTCCAAAAAATGCTCTTGTCCTTAAGTTCATTGCTAGGAGAAAAATCTCCTCTGCCGAACTTCGAAACCTGTTGCAGAGGGTATGGCAGATTAAAGCAAGCTTGAGGGTCTCTTTCATAGGTGTTGGCCTTTTTCTTCTTGACTTCTCTGATGAAGGGGAGATGATGAAGGCACTGTTTCGTCAACCTTGGAATCTGCGTGGTTCCTTGGTTGTCCTGAAGAAGCTGCATGTGCTGGATCGGCCTTCTAACATCAAGATCCAGTTTGTCCCTTTCTGGGTTCAAGTGCATGGCTTGATGCTGAGTGCTATGTCAAAACAAATTGGGGTTCGTGCTGGAGCGGTGATTGGCGAAGTCATTGAGGTGGGATCGGTGACAGCTGATGATATTAGGGGTGACTTTCTGCAAATCCGGGTGATTGTGGATGTGACAAAGCCACTTAGTCGGTGTTGCTTTATCACTGTTAATGAGGAAAAGGTAGCCGCTATTTTTCGTTATGAACATCTTTCTGATTTTTGCTATCTTTGTGGACACTTAGATCATACGGAGGAGGACTGTGGTCTGGCTCTAGGGAGAACGGTGGAGTGGCGTCAGAGTCATAGATTTTTCTCTGAGTGGCTAAGAGCAGATCATCCGAAAGGGCCCACTGAGGAGGACATGCAACGCTTTCTTGGACCGGTTCCAAGAAGGGCTCAACAGATAGATCAGATAGGTGATGATCAAGCCTTGGAGGAGAGGATGAAAGCTAAAGGGAAGGAGGCGATTGTTGAAGATGATGTGGAGTCTCTTCGGTTGGGGACTGGACCAAGGCCCAGGAAGGAGGTTCATCGCTTTGCTGACCTTATGTCACAAGGTGGTATGCGTAAAGGTATGGATGAAGGGTCGAGTTCATTAAAAAGGCATAGATGGGATCCCATAACAGGTATGTTCTTGGAAACATTGAATTTTATCGTTCCGGTTGACTATGAATACAGGCTCTTTAAAATACCGCTTTGGGGAGATGATAATGGAATGGATTATCGTATAATCCATCATGTGGGGAGAAGTTTCAGAAACTATGACTTTGATGAATATGTGGAAATTATTCGTCAAGGGGAGGCGTCATATGTTCCAGTTTTTGAGGGGCTACTGAAAAATGATGATGACATTCGGGGATGGATTGGAAAAACACATGCAAGGGAAGAGACTTCGGATGATGACTCTTTGTTTAGCTCTTCTGGGCCATGCAAGAAGAGGACGTTTCACACTCGGGAGGGAGGCTATGTGGAGAATGCGGTGTGGGAGGACTTTAATGTACTTCAAAATGCAGCGGAGGGGATCAAAAAAGCAAGGAAGCTGGCTGAAGAGGTGGGGAAAGAGATCAAAATGAATGGTAAGGTGGAGACCGACGAGGCTCGGCTCCGCCAGCCGGAATGAGCATAATATGTTGGAACGCACGGGGAATTAATAATTCTCGTGCGTTTGGGTCTATTAGTAGTATAGTTCGTAAATTTCATCCGTCTTTGTTGTTTGTTTGTGAAACTAAGTGCTCCAAGCATAGAGTGGAGTATTTTAGGAGTAAATTAGGTTTTCATCATGCTTTTAATGTGGAAAGTAGGGGATGTTCCGGTGGGCTTTGCATGTTTTGGAATGAATGGAATGTGTCTATTTTATCTTACTCGTTGGGTCATATTGATTGCTCCATTATTGACACTGCTCATTGCTGGCGATTCACGGGTTTCTACGGTAATCCAAGTTCATCACAACGTCATTTTTCTTGGGATTTACTAAAACGCCTTAATCATCATAATAACAGTTATCCCTCGGCTTGGCTTGTTGGAGGTGATTTCAATGAAACTCTTTATAAACATGAAAAGAAAGGAGGTGAATGCAATAGTTTGAGAAGGATCTGGCTTTTTCAGGATGCTTTAGATCATAATGGCTTAAAAACTTTGAAGTCTTCGGGACCTAAATTTACGGGGTTTAATAAGCAAACTGGGCGATCTTTAATCAAAGAAAGGTTGGATAGGTTTACTGCGAATGGAAATTGGCTTAAACTTTTTCCTAATTTTAATGCCAAAGCACTGGATTTTCATGGATCAGACCACCGCCCTATTTTGTTAAATATCCTCCCAAATTTGAAGCGTGCGGAAGGTCCTAAACAAAGAGGTTTCAAATTTGAGAATCATTGGTTACAAGAAAGGGATTTTAAAGGTATCCTTGCTCAAACATGGAGAAAAAAGGATACTCAAGGCGATGTTGTGGAAAAACTTAATGAGTGTCGTGTGGCATTGGGTGAATGGGCAAAATCAAAAGGGGGATCATTGGACTCAAGAATCAAACAAGCTAATGATGCCATTGAAACTGAATTGAAAGATGATGTTGTTGATCCTGATGTGAGTCGAGTTCGAGCCTTGGAAAAAGAAATCAATAAGCTCCGATCTCAGCAGGAGATTTATTGGAAACAACGAGCACGGGTGGAATGGTTGAGGGAAGGGGATAGGAACACGAAGTTCTTTCATGCTAAGGCTTGTGCAAGACGAGCAAGAAATCGTATTGGGGCCATTCAAAATGTTGATGGTGTGGAAATTACAAATGCGAAGGAAATACAAGCCTGCTTTGTGGATTATTTTCAAGACTTATTCACTTCTTCTCATCCTTCCAGATTAGATACGCAAAGGGCAACTGAGGCATTGTCAAAAGCAATTAAAGCGGATGGGGCATTATTATTGGATGCACCATTTTCTAAAGCTGATATTGATAAAGCGGTTAATGATCTTAATCCGTGGAAAGCTCCGGGTCCTGATGGTTTCCCTGCTTCCTTTTATCAAGCTAATTGGAATACTATTGGAAGTGATATCTCAAAATCAATGTTGGGCTTCTTGAATGGGGATAGATCTTTGGAAAGTTGGAATGATACTACTATTGCGCTCATTCCAAAGGTTAAGAATCCATCTTTGATTTCACATTTTAGACCAATAAGTCTATGTAATGTGAGTTACAGAATTGTAGCTCGTGCCATTACAAATAGATTGAAGTGCTTCATGAATGATATCATTGACCCTTTTCAAAGTGCTTTTATTCCGGGTCGACTCATTACGGATAATGTTCTTGTTGCATATGAAGGCATGCATTGGATTAGATCTTCCAAGAGTCAAGAGGGCTATGCTGCTTTGAAGCTTGATATGAGTAAAGCATATGATCGTGTGGAATGGTCTTTTATTAGAGAATCAATGAGATGCATGGGTTTTTCACAAAGATGGGTTGAGCTTATTCATAGATGTGTCTCGACTGTTCACTACAGTGTATGCTTTAATGGTGACATATCTCATTCCTTCACCCCATCTAGAGGGCTTAGACAAGGTGACCCTTTATCTCCATACCTATTTGCAATATGTGCTCAAAGTTTGTCATCTTTGATCTCAAAAAATGTTGCTTTAGGAAAGATTTTGGGTGTAAAAGTTGCAAGATCGGCCCCGATCATTTCACACCTTTTCTTTGCTGATGATAGTCTCATTTTCATCAAAGTTAATCATAGGGTTAGTTTTTATTTGAAGCAGTGCTTATACATTTATTCCAAGGCATCGGGGCAGGTTATTAATTTTGATAAATCAGCCATATCATTTAGTCCCTTCACTGCTCAGGAGAATCGAACAAGGGTTGCTTCCATTTTAGGTGTTAAAAAGACACAGGGCCATGAGATTTATCTTGGGTTGCCAACCTATTAATTCAAGGCAAAACGATTGCAGTTTGGATATTTGCTTGATCGACTTCGTCAAAAAATCAATTCATGGAATCATAGGTTTTTTTCGGAAGGTGGTAGAGAGGTACTTATAAAAGCTGTTTTACAAGCGATCCCTTCTTATGCGATGACTTGCTTTCGCATACCTACATCAATCTGTGCGGAATTGGAAAGATTAATGGCAAAATTTTGGTGGGGTGGGCAAATTGAGGTTGGCAAAATGCATTGGACAAAATGGAATACTCTTTGTCGACCAAAGGAGGAGGGTGGTTTGGGGTTTCGAAGGATGGTCTTATTTAATAAGGCCATGCTCGCTAAACAAGCATGGAGAATTATTAGCCAGCCCGATTCTTTGGTTAGCAAAATTTTTAAAGCACGATATTTTCGGCATGAAGAATTGTTTGACGCTGGCTTAGGTTCCAACCCATCCTTTGTATGGCGATCAATCTACTGGAGTCGGGATATTATTGAGCAAGGGTGTCGATGGAGAATTGGAAACGGGGAACGTGTTCGAATTTTAAAAGATCGATGGATTCTTAAATCGGATACTGGTCTTCCATCAACAAAGATGGTAAGTTCTTCAACGGTTAATAGGTTTATTTCCAATGATTATACATGGAATATTGAACTTATTAATCAGGCTTTTCACCCATTTGAAGCAAGTGCCATTCTTGCAACTCCTCTGGTTGGTAAGTACAAAAGTGATTTGCTTTAGTGGCCTTTAACATCTTTTGGAAAATATACAGTAGCTTCTGGATACCACTTTGCTCTATCCATGGACAGCAAGAAGCTTGTAAGGAGGGAAGATGGTCCTTCTAATTCCCAAAAAATAAGTGGAATATACAAGCTCATTTGGAAATTGAAGATTCCACCAAAAATTCGCATTTTTGGGTGGAAAATGCTGAAGGACGTCGTGGCTACAGAAGGTAATTTAGCATTGCACCATATTCCTATTGATCCATCATGCTGTGTTTGTGGTTTTACTTCAGCTGATACGATGCATGCTCTATTTTGGTGCCCAAAAGTTAAGGAAATATGGAAAGCACATGGTTTGTGGCAAAATATTAAAAATCTTAAGAGGACATGTGTTTCTGTTTTCTTCATAAAATTGTTTGAAGATATGAGCAAAATAGATGCTGCATTGGTGGTTGTTATTGCTTGGGGCATATGGAAAACTAGATGCAAATGGAGTCATAATTTTGATGGATTAAGAAGAAGTGGGAAATTTGCCAACAATGTCCAATGGGCAATTGATTACATAGAGGACTCAACAAATATGGTATTGGAAGGAAATGGTAAAGATGTAAGAGGGGAGCATCATGATCAAATGACAAGTGTGGACTATACTCTGTTTTCTGATGCGGCTTTTAATCCGGAAAAGCAATTTTTTGCCATTGGTTATGCTCTTCTTAAAAACAAGACTACCATTATTTGTGCAGGATCAGAAAGAATCTCTAACCCTGGGACAGTTCTAGCAGCTGAACTCATGGCTATGAGAAAAGGAATTCAATATTGTGGTTCAAAGGGCTTGCAAATCAAAGGAGTTCGATCAGACTCGACGATGGTCATTTCAGCCTTGATGGTGGAGGTTGAGTTGGATGGTTATGAAAAGGAGTTAGTACAGGAAATCAGAGGTAAGCTTAAATCAATCCTAGTGTGGGATTGTCGCCATGTGAATCGGAAGAATAATTTACTAGCTCATGGACTTGCTCAGAAAGCTTTCATCTCTTCAATTCCGTATGAATAGAGTGGAGAAGATGCCGTTAGAAGATTTAAGAAGAAGATTTGATGTTTTGATACCCTTCTAAAAAAAACAATGTTTCGTCATAGAGTTGGATACAAGTTCCAAGCACAATTTTTTATTTTCACAAGAGAATCTGAATCCATTTGCTTCCAATTCAATTGATGCGTTATACAACACATCTTTTTCGTTAAAATTATAAAAAATTTGGCATTCATTGAGTAGGTGTCATAAAAACAATGTTTTAAACATATAAAAAAAACCACATAAATATTTTTGCGTCCAATTTGATTGAATATAGTAACATAAATAGTCTGCAAAAATCATGAAAGACTATAAATATTGTTTATATTATAATTAATTTAGTTTATGAATAGTATCTACATTCTTGTCCACATTCTTTTTTAAATAAAATTTATATATCAAAATTAGTTATTGCATACTTATAATTAATGAAATGTATTATAGATCACAATTTATAATCTTAATTTATTAGTATAAAAAGTCAAAGGGACCATTTGGTTGGAATTTCTTTTAGGCTCCATTTGAATGAGGGGATTTGGTCTATGAATTTTAAATCCATAATCCAAATCCACTACACTTGTTTGGATTATAAATGGATTTCAAATACTTAGGTTTGTCCTCACACACTTTTTAGTTAAAATTGAAAGAATTTTAAATCCTCACTAAAACTATGTCATTTGAAATTCATGTATTTTTAAAAACATTCATTTAAAATGTCTCCTCAAATCAAATTCTCATATCCAAACACAACCTTATTTACTTCTTTCTCAACTACAGGCATTGGTATCACATTTGTGTTCTTAGTTTAATAGACATGCAATCCTTAAAAATAAGACACTTCATCCCTTAATACTTGCTTTGGAAATGCTTAGAGCATAATGTGAAGAATTGAAATTGTAATTTGCTTCTTATTAAGTTGTTGTTCTAAGTTTTAAATTTTTAATTGATTTTTGAATTTTTGGAAATTCAAATAACTTTAAACCTATGTGCATGATTAACATAATGCAGATTTACTTAGGTCTGGAAATCTTGTATCTCCCTTGCCATCTTTGCTCTTAGTATGATTATCAAAACTCCATATAATTGAACATTTTGGTGAGACTAGCCTTGAAGATAAGAAGAAAGGGGAATAAAAGAATAGCAAAGGGAAATTAAAGTTTGTTTTCCTTTATTTGAAACATGATTCAGTCGGAGCTCCATAAGCCCATGGATAATATAATAGTAAATGAGATTCGTCTCATTCATATAAGTTCTTGCAAAATATTAATCTTGCAGTTTAAAATGCAGCAAAGCAGAAGTACCATCAAGACCTTTCGCACGAAAGAAGTTAGTATACTCCCTCGCAGTGGTTGCTTTATACTTTGGTGGATTATCTTCTGACAAAAGCTCCTTAATCGGTGCACACACAATCGAGTTCGGGCCCGAATCTCTTCCAAAGAAGCTAGCAATAGAGATTCTTGGGCCGGCCTTGCTTGCCAACACTCTGTGCTCCGCACTCTTAAACTTATCATTTGTTACCAGCTGTAATAATAATCAAACATAGAATTAAAAAGGATTGTTGAATCATCGTATATAATTCTATGTAACGGAACACAAACAATTACCTGAAGAAGATCTCCAATGTTGACTATTAAGGCCCCCGGAATAGGAGGAACATTGACCCACTGGTCCTGATGTCGAACCTGAAGGCCACCTATGTTGTCCTGTAGAAGCACGGTCAGAAAGTCGTTGTCTGAATGTCTAGTCGTGCCAAATGTGAGATCGGGCTCTGGACATGCTGGAGAGTAATGGGAGATAAGGAGTTGTGATTCAGCAGATTCCATATCTATGAGGTGGTTCTTGCTTAGTCCAAGACTTTCAGATAGCAACTGAAGCAAAGATTTTCCTAACCCCATCACTTGTTTTGAGTACTCTATCAAGATTTCCCTACAAACATAATAAGCTAAGGTGCATTACAAGGTGTAAGTGTTTTTTTTATAAAATTTTGTAGTTTTTCGGGGCCATAAATAAGATAAAAAAATTTTGGTAATGTAAGTTTACTCTATTTTGATTTTAGTCCAGACAACTTTCACCAATTGAAATTAATCCGACAACAATTAGTTGTTTGACATTTAAACCCGATTAATTGGCACTGGTGTTGAACACATGGTTGATGCTAACGTGACATTGTTTGATTTATTCACGTGGTAGAATTTAATAGGTCAACTGAATGTTTCACTTCACACGACTGCTTACCAAGCTAAAATATCAAAAAAAAAAAAAAAAATTTAAAATTACGCGATTATTTTCAATTTCTAAAAGTAAGTGCTCAAGATCCTCAACCAAATTTATTTTTTAAAAAAAAAACTGTCGTTTTCAGACAGAAGTTTGAGAGTTCACTTTCTATTGCTGACAACAAAGATGATTCAATTTCAAATTATTCTCAGTATTTTATGCAAGTAATTTCCCTAAACTCTAACTAACATCTACAAGCTAGATACTCAAATATTTTCATACAGAAACATAATTAAACCAAGAATACATCAAAATCTGGCCGACTTTTTTGTACATCAAAATATTTGTAGTAGTAATAATTAAACCAAGAATACAAACATAACTGAAGGCCAGATTTTAAAAAAATTATAAAAAAAAAATTGCCTACTTTTATGGATGTTCGTGGGCTAATTTAATAAATTTTGATTTATTTAATAAAAAATGTTAAAGAAGTGTTGTCCCTATATCTAAAATAAAATGAAAATTCTTTTCATTTGTATTGCAGTACATTTTAAAGACTCGATTTAAAAACTGTAGTAAAAAATCTGCCCCAAAATTTTGGGTTTGGACTTTCCACGGCCTAACGTTATGGGTGAAGAAAAATATTGAAATTTTATTATAACGTACTTATAGTATCGAAAAAAATATTAAAATTATTGAAATTTTCGATATTTCGAATTATTTTGTACGGTATCAAAAAAGACCATACTTCGATATTCCTGTATACCAAGAATTCGACATGAAATTGCACACTGGTATATACCAAAAATTCGAAATACTGAAGTCTTAAATTAAAATAAATTTAAAATAGTGGAGTACTAATTTCTAATCCTACCATGTAAGTTTTGTTCATCTTCCCCAAACAAACCCACCCCCAAATCAACCCTATTATCAATTTCTTCCCAATACAGAGACATAATTAAACACAATAATACACCAAAAATCAACAGATAAATAAACGCAAGAACACACTAAAATCTTGAGTCAGGACTTTCCACAGTCAACTTACCTGCAAACCGAAGGCAATTCTTCACTGTTAGGTGGATCAGGAGCACAATTATAGTAAAGCGTATCTCTCCAATTTGCTGCGGGTGAACTAAACAAGTCAAAATTGCATTGAAAGTAACATTTCTTGGTAGAATCTCTTGTATAATACTGCTTCTTAATCTCCGTTTCTTGTTCCATGAATCTTCGAACTCCATCCATCATCTCCTCCAGAATTGGTGCAGGAATCCCATGATTAACCACTTGGAAAAAGCCCCATGTCTCCGCCGCTTCACGGACCCTATCAACGATCTTCGCACGTGCACTGGGATCTTCGTCGAAGCTCTCGAAATCTATTACCGGTAAATTGAAACGGGCTTGGTTCGGATTGTTGATATCTTTCAAACTTTTGAGCGGATGGATGAAAATTCTTGGAAGTTTGGTAGCTCCGGCGTCGAATAGTCCTTTAACGCCGGATTTTGTATCGTCGAAGGCTTGTAATTCGGTTTTCCGATCGTATTCTTCAATTTTGCTGGCTTCCATGTTAATTTACGTGCAATAATTGTAAATTGGATCAGATCATTTGGACCAAAGTGTACCCTGAATTTTGATAATAAAAAATTCTGCTTAATTTTTGTCTTTATTCGAATGGTTTGACTGGATGGGATCGAGGATTCCCACTGGATTTTATTTATTTAGTTGTTTGATGATGTAAAATAAAAGAGGGGTATTTTAGGTAATTTGATAATGTGTAAAGTGGATTTGATTATGTGTAAAGTGAAATGTATGGAAAAAAAGAGTGGCAAATTTGAAAATAAAATGATATTGTGAGGTTATTAATTTATGGAGTATTTCCATATTAGGCATCTCCTGGGTGAGGAATCCTATGTGGATTTCTACCCCTCACCCAAAATTAAGGTAGGAGTGGTTGTGAGCTAGATGATGTGGCAAGGGAAGGAGAGTTGGGTGAAAAGTATTTCTACCCGGTAGAAGTAAAAATGAGGACAAAAAGGAGAGTGAGAGGGTGGAGTGCGTGTAATTCAAACTGAGAGAAAAAGGGTAAAATGTGAGCGCGTGTATCGAGAGTAGGGTTAATGCCATGCTTCCTACTTCTGCCAGCAAATAATTTTAGATTCAAAAGCTGGGAAATGCCATGTTTTTTTTATTTAATACTCCAGTTTTTATATATATATATATATATATTCGACTTTATTTCTTCATTTAATATTTTTTAAGTTAGCAAAAGTTAATGATTAGTATTTATACTAATATAAGAATTACCGGAATTATGAAAATAAAATTTTATTTGTTAAAATTTAACTTAATTTTTTAAAATGTAAATATATATAATTTTATTTATTTTATTAGAGAAGAAAATGAAAAAATAATTATAAATAACAATGGTTAATTAATAAATATGAAGGAAATAAAATAGATGATTTATAAAGGTTTTTATTTTTGCATGTTATTTATTTGATAGTGGGACCCATAAATTGTATATTTGGGGTAGAATGCATTAGAAGGGATAGGAGTTTTTTTGTGTAGGAGTAAGAAATTTTTGAGGTGGCGCACATGTGTCCAACTTAAAACTCAAATTTCCTAACCCACACTGTGGATGCCCTTAAGAGTGTGCAAGTAATTTTGCAAGTAATCATGGGACGGATGGAGTACTATATTCATTCCATAATTTCTTTTCACATGTGAACACAAAATAAAAAAAAATGAATTTTATAGGGTAATTTTATATATAAAATAAAAAAATGAGTTAGAATTTTGTGTATATGTGAAAAAAAAAAATGACAATTGTATAAAATTGAGGATATTGTGGAGTGAATCCGTGAATGTGAGGGTGAAGTTTATACGTGGTTTTTCATTTTAATTTAAAGTATAGAGGGAGTATTATTTTATTATTTTTAATGTTTTATTCATTTTTGTTCTTTTGTTTACACCCTTGATTTTTTATTTTATTATTTCAGACTTATTAGAAATTAGATTTTTTTTTTTAGCAGAGTCTAAAATACAAATTAAAATGGGCTAGTCTTACGTGAAATATTGCATACATGCATTTCATCTCAATTAGGCAATTCAAAACTCTAAGTCCAAAAGTTAAATTAAGTCAATTTTAAAAAATTCGCAGGTCATAAGCCTGAATCCGAGTTGCCCAAAAAATTTGCGAGTTGTAAAAAGGTGGTTTACTACATGACCAAAATATTGTTACTACAAGGCCAAAATATTACCACTACAAGGTCAAAAATTTAATACTACATGTCAAAACATTCTGAAAAATTCACCAAAAAATAAAGTCTCCAGAATATTTTTAAACATGTAGTAATACACTTTTGACCTTATAGTAATAAAATTTTGGTCTTATAGTAACATTGTTTTAGTCATTTAGTAGCCAAATAAGTCGAAATTATTTTAGTAATTTTGCCCCCCAAAGAATAAGTGTCCAGAATATTTTTGGACTTGTAGTAATACACTTTTGACCTTTAGTGTCAAAATTTAGTTCTTGTAGTAACATAGTTTTGATCATGTAGTAAAATAATACTCCGTAGTATATTAGAGTGAAAATAAATATTTTAATTAAGGTTGACCCGTGTTGACCCACGAATTTTGACCTAATTTACCTTAATTAGTCATATTGCATATATGCAATATTGCATATAAGTTTTTTCGAATTAAAATTAATTTATCATCAATGTTATATATAACAACTCTAATATTATTTAATTCCAAATAAATTTCAATTAAAATTAAATTGTATATTAATTTACAAATTTCTAAAGACTTATTGGTAAATAATAACATATACTCCGTAGTAATTTGTATATTTGCATTGTCTCTTATTAGAAATTAAAAAAATCTTCAGTCCCCTTTTCTCTTGAATCTTGAGACCAGTGACGGACCTACATAATGCCTAGGGCTCGTGGGCCCTCCACTAATTTTGTAAATTTGTTAAGGGTATTTTAATAATTTCACATATATTTAAATTAATATTTTATTCTATAATTATTTGCACACTTCTGATATAAAAATAATCCATAAAATTAATATATATTCGAACATCATTTTATTTTAAAACCGTCACTCATTTTGAGTCTACATTTTATCATGAATTTCACTAAATCTATTTTACATCCTACTAAATCCTCCTTACACCTTATCAAATCACTCAAAATACTTTTTCTTATTTGACTCTACACCACTAAATTCAATTGTTTTTTTAAAGTGAATCGGTTAAAATGTGCAAGTTATCATGGGACGGAGGGAGTATTAACTTGTACCAAAACATAGCAAAAGTCAACTTATCCGATCAATTTAATTTAATGAAATGTGACGTATTGACAATTTTATAATATGAAATTTTTATGAAATAATGAGTACATATTTTTTATTTTTATAATAATGTTAATCGAGCTCCCTACCCAAAATTTTTGGGTCGTCACTGCTTGAGACAATAACATATAAACCGATCAAATGTAAAACTAGTTTGGGAAGATATTTGTCGGGCAATGTTTGATCAGAATTAACTGCTCACTGTCAGGAAATGAATACGGAGTATATGTTAATATTTCTTCTAAAAATTATTTCTGCTTCGAGAATGTGATACAAATACAATCAAAATTTATTTTTTCAGTATTTACATGTTTTATTTATAGTTAATCCAAACGTTGTCGCAGTAAATATTGTAAACTGTCATTTCAAATTAATGGCAACTTTTTTAAATTTAATAAAACCCACATGTGTAACCTTCAGCCTGATTTTAATTTATGCACATTCGTAACTAGGGGTGGAAGTAGGCCGGGCTACCCGACAGGGGCCTACGGCCTAGCCTATTAAGGGCCTTGTTAGGCCTAGCCTATTTATAATATGAGCCGGGCTAAGGCTTTTTAAAAAGCCTATTTAGTTAAGTAGGCTAGGCTTAGGCTTTAAATAAGGCCTTATAAGTCTACCAGGCCGGCCTATTTAACATTATATATTACATTTATATATATTTTATAATAAGTTATTCTTAAAATTTAGTACTAACATTTATATTAAATTAAATTAAAGTAAGTTAAATTTATTTTAGTACTTTTGAAATCATTATAATGTTTGTATTTAAACTCATAGTTGTAATGCATTTATTTTGGTAGTAAATTTTATTTGCAACTTTGAATATTGAACTACGATTCATATTTAATAGGCTTTTAAAAGGCTCGTAGGCCTGGCCTATTTACTTAAAAGGCCAGGCTTAGGCTGCAAAAAAAGCCTATCACAGATAACAGGCCAGACTCAGGCTCAATATTTATAAACCAGGCCCAGGCTTTTTCATGTAAAGCCTAGCCTAGCCCAGCCTATTTCCACCCCTATTCGTAACCTTCAGTCTTCAACCTGATTTAATTCAAGTTTTATATTTCAAATGAAACAATTCGAATTTTAATTTATTTCGGTGGTTTTGATTTTAATTTATTTTGACAGTTACGAATGAAAAAATTTCGAGATGAAAAGTAGTTTGTCCGTTCGCTATCAAATCGGTGTGACATTCGTGTAATATTTACAAGCTATCAATGAATTCATTCTTTTATATTCAAATCCTCATTTAATATTTCAATATAGGATAAAAATCACTTTATTTTTTCCTACTCAAATTTTAATTACAACATTTTTTTTAAAATCATTTCGCATTTATTCCAAATATTTACCTATAAATATATCTACAAGTGTTCCTCGTTGTTACAAGAAGAAACACCAAACACGCTTAAATCTTGCTAATTCTCTTAATTTAATTTTCTTCTGCACGTAGAGAATGAGTAGTGTAAACTGGAAATTAGTTTTTTTATTTTTATTTTTTATTTTTTTTGTACTATTAATACTCGTATTGTTCTTATTCACTCCATTAATGAGAGACGTCCGTAGCGATGAGAACCATGAGGTTCCATTCACACGCCTTCAAAATGCATCGCAAAAACGGGCAGGTAATACGAATAACGAAGTGCGTAATTTCTCTGTTTCAAATCAATTTTTATATTATTATTTTTTATCTAAAGTTTAAAGGATCTCAGTGTTCTTATTTTATTACATTTTCTTAATTTGAGATGAAGAGAGTAATATTTATTATCAATTATATTATTTTAGAACTAATTATTATCACAATTAACGTGTTATGTTTTATTGCAGTTTGTATAGACGGAAGCCCAGCAGGTTACTACTATGCTCCCGGGTCCGGAGCAGGGAGCAATAGTTGGATAGTTTACCTTATGGTACGTACGTATTAGACATGTGCAAATCGTAATCAGACGAACTAACCTCCGGTTTGGCTGAATCGTCGATTTCAGTTCAAAAATCGAACCGAAACTTTAAAATGACGGTTCTGTTTCGGTTCGTGATTTTATGAACAGTCGATTTTTACGGTTTTGATTTTTTTTTTCAATACAAAATTCTTCTATTTATTAAACTTGTAAATTGTAATTCTAGTAGGTCGTGTATAAATAAATAAGTATAAATTTAAGTGGTATAGTTTGTATTAAATTCTAGTAATGCATTAAAAAATAAAGATAAAACGAACTAAAAATGAGCGGAGAAATAATAATCAAAACCGTAAAGTAGGGGGTTCAAAAACTGAACTGTAACCGGCTCGATTTCGATTCAGCTACAGTTTAAAATTTTGAAAAACCGTAACCATCAATTTATAACTGGGTGCACATGTCTAAAGTACATATAGCCTCCCCTTCTTACATTTATACCAGCAAAATCTGTTTTAGTATCCAATTTTTTTCTCAGGTTTGCTCAAAATTTTAAAATTATTACTCTCAAGTTTCTTAGTAAGTTTCATAGGCAAACGATACATATTAAGAAAGTGTATAATGAGTAATATTTTAAGTCGTAATTTTTTGTAAATTTTTATGTATAAAGACTAAAGTAAAGAAATGGGTTGATATATATGTTGGTCCAAAGTTAGTGACATTTTATGTAAAGTTTATAAAAGAATTTTTATTTAAGCGTGTGAAAGTTATCGTGGACGCTTCGAAAATAAAAGTGTGAAAGTTATTGTAGAATGGGAGAAGTATATATATATTAAAATATTTTTTAAAAAAAGTTTTTAAATAAGAAAATCTATATTAAATAAATGATTAATTCATTTAAAATGTATTTTTTTATTTAAATATTATTATTTTTGTTCATAATGTATCACTTATGTTTTGTCTATATGACTCGTCCCTCAAAATCAGTAGTGGAACTAAAATTGAGACTAAAATGACTTAACAAAATAAAATTAGGATCGATCTCTTATTTTTAATAACAATCAAAACTGTAAAATCGGCAATTAAAAAATTGAACCGTAACAGTCTCGATTCCGATTCACTTATAATTTAATTTGAAATTTTGGAAAACTTAATTGGTTTATAACTGAGACCGACGATTTTAACTAGTTACACATGTCTAATACGTATAACCTCTCCTTCATACATTTGTAATTTGTGAATATGTTGGTGTAGGGTGGTGGATGGTGCCCCAACATTAAATCGTGTCAACTTTCAAAAGGAGGCCCACTTGGCAGCACCAATAACTTAACTACCACTCTCTTTGAAGGGATCCTGAGTTCCAATAAAATTGTCAATCCAGGTACTACTAATATACTTCCGGTCATTTACGGTTTACACGTAGTTTATGTAAAAATTATTTATTAGTATTAAAAAAATAAAGTATAGGATATAAAAAACTTTTGAGTAATAAAATATTTAAATAATAAAGTAATGACATGTGATATAATTTTGAGAAGTTTGAAAGGTGTAGTTTAAAGTGAAAAAATATTTTATTGCTAAATAAGGAAATGTTCAATCTAAAATGGAACATCCATTTTGAGCAAATGCACAATCTAAATTGAAATAGAGGGAGTAATAGTTTTGATATGGAACCGGTTAGTAACTTTTTTTTTATAAAATCTATCATTTGTATAAAATATTTATACATATTAAAGTATACATTGATCAGTTCCATAAAAAAAATCCTCCATTCATTACTCCCCAATATATTATGTTTCACATAATTAAATTAATATTCATTTAGGTGTATAAATTTTAAATTCACATCACTTGTTTCGATTAAAAAATAAATGAATTTTAAATATTTAGATTTTTTAGCCCACATTTTTTAATTAAAATTGAAAGAATTTCAAATTCTCACTAAAATCATGTCATTTGAAATTCATGTATTTTTAATTTCTTTCATTTAAAATATCTCCTTAAATCCTCTCATCCAAACACAACATTACTGATTTGTCACACTTATAAATTTAATTCACTACAATTTCAGAATTTTATAATTGGAATAGAGTTTACATGCACTACTGTGATGGAGCATCTTTTATGGGTGACTCTGAAAATCTAGTAAGTCTTCCTTTTTTATTTAATACTTTCTCTATCTGTCTATAAATTTCTTATTTTGGTTCGTTCGTATATAAATTTTACATATTTTTTATAATAAATATTTTTTAATTTTTTATCCTTATCCTTACACTTCACTTTATATTTTATATTTTTTTCTCTAAATATAATTTATTTGATATTTAAACTGTTAATTTTTTTTTGAAGGAGCTGAACCTCCAATTTAGAGGGTCAAGAATTTTTAGTGCCATAGTGGACGAGCTGCTTGAAAAAGGCATGAAAAATGCAACTGATGTACGTTTTATTACTCCTATTATTTTAATTAATATTTTTTTTAAAGGTATTATTTTAATTAATTAATTTATACATAAAATTAAATAGAAGTCAATATTTAATTTAGGCAATACTTTCTGGTGGTTCAGCGGGTGGTTTAGCCTGTATTTTACACTGTGATGAGTTTAGAGAGTTTTTACCCACTGCTACTAAAGTCAAATGTGTTCTCGATGCCGGTTTCTTCATCCACGGGTATATACTTTCTCCGTTTTTTTTTATTCAACATTTACTGTTTATGCGTATTTTAATGTGAGAGTTGTTGATTAATATTAAAGTAAATAAAGTAAAGGATATAAAAATCTTTTAAATAATAAAAAAACTTAAAATTTAAAGAATTTATTTTAAAATCAATCAAACTTATAGGACTAAAAAAATATTTCCATGCAATTGAGTTTATAGATATACTTTGTTTTTAATATTCACTTTAATATTTAATCGAACATTTAACTTAATTTTAATTATATAAGTGCAATTATTGCACATAAGTATTACCCTAGAAGCGTAATTCTCTATTGGTTCAAATTGTATAAAGAAAAATAAAATGAAATTTTGTTTTCCAAGATTCAAAATCTAGATAACGCAATTTAAAAAAAAAAAAAAATTGTTCCACAATATCTTTTACGGGTATATGGACACACATATTAAGAAGGTGCAACGATGAATATGATTTAAAGGGTAATTTTATAAACTTTTATATATAAAGTAAAGAAATGAATTGGATTTGTGTCACTCTCAGTTGTGTGTATGTGTAAGGTAAAAAATAATAACATTTTGTATAAAATTTAATGTCATAAGAATTTAGTTAATATAGAATTTTCATTTTGAAAGTGTAAAAATTATTGTGAGATGCTTTGAAATAAAATGTAAAAATTATTGTAGGTTAATGATTTTATATGCAATCATTTTTACCCTATATATGTAACACATTAATTATGACTAATTTTAATAAAACAGAAAGATTATTGTTAAAAATAAAAAAAACTATGAACTTTTTAAAATAAAATTTAAGATTAAATACGATAAAATTTATAAAATAGAGAGAATACCATTTTAATATAAAATTAGATGATGAATTTCTTATAAAATTCAAAACCTACCTAAGAAAAAAATAGTATATATAATAATAATAATAATGTCTATTTATAACAGGAAGGAGCTCCCCCATCTTAATTATCGGGAAGACCCATACGCTAAAATAATACATCTTCATGTAAGTGACTTTAATCATCTATGAGTGCGTGTTTTTTATTATATTTATACTCTCTTTCTATTCAAATTACATATCATCATCGTAAACTAATTCACAAATATTTAAGTAAATAAATTATCTCTCATGTTACCCTTAATTAATAATTAATGATTCTACATCTCATAAAAAAAGATATATTTATATAAATATTTAGTGATCTTAAGGTTAAATTTAAAAGAAATGCAATTAATTTACATTGAAAAGTGTAAAACGTCATATAATTTACAAATAAAATGAGAGGTCAAAACAACTTATATTAAAGATAACAAAGAGTATTTAGTAGGTTTATTTTTACTTTTTAATTATATTAAAAAAAAAATTCTTTCATCTATGAAATGTTGTCTCATTTACCTTATATTCTCGATCCACAAAATATAGGTTCATACAATATTCTACAATACCCTTATTTATCTACATTTTCTTTAAAACATGTGTCTCACTCAAATAAAACTACATTGAGATAGTATTTATTTTCTTTTTAGTCGATTCTCATATAAATTGTTCTTTTTTTTGGTTCACATAAGTGTTCATTTTCCTTTTTTATTTTAGATAACATACTCACCACATTTATTTTATTCTATTTTTTTTTTCTTTGAAAAAAGAAACATGAATACCTGAATTCAATCTAACACTTTAGTATTTTTAACACTAGAACTTAACCAAGCTTTTGCCCCGGGCATGCACATCTCGAATGGATTCAAATTTGGTTAGTGTAATTCTCAGATTACTATCTAATTAATTTTCATAATTATTTATTTTTTTGTTGGACAATTAATTATTTATATATATTGACAGTGCCTTTTTGCGGAATATTTGATCGGAGATATTCAAACACCACTATTTATACTTAATAGTGCTTTTGACAGTATTCAGGTAAGATTATTTTTGTCTAATATGAACCTGCAAAAATTAATTTTATATGTACTTAACAATTCAGTATACACAATTTTATTTATTTTAAGTTAATTTTTTACGGTAGGATGGGTGTTCGCTCTTCTTAATAATAAAAAAACTTATTAAAAATTGAAACGTCGTTTACCTTCGCCGAAGTGTGATCTAATTTTATTATTACTTGAGTTATTGAAAGAGTTCATTTTTAGGTTATGAATGATTTGGGACCTGAGCCCTCGAACCCGGACTGGAATATTTGCAAAGCTACTCCGGATACTTGCTCACCACCTTTAAAACAACTTATAAAGGGTATTTTTATTTTTATTTTATTAGTGTTTTAATATATATACTCCATTCCTTCGAAAAATTTATACATTTCATTTTTATCTTCCCGTACAAAGTTTATATTTACTTATTTGATAAAATTTGTTATCTCTGATTATTTTTTTATTTTTTTTTAAATGACAAAACTTTATTAATGGGTATAAAAAATACCCAACATCAAACACAATACATTAAAACTGCAAAACACAGCTATAACTCACACACAAGAATGACTCCCTATTCCAATCTTGAGAAGAATATGTCATGAACTCAACATTGATTTCGTTTTCAACTATCTAAAAGAAGATAATTTGATGTTATCCACTATTTTTTCCTCGTCAAAATTCAAACCTCTGAACATTACATTATTCCTGTCAATTCAAATATTTCGAATCGTACTATGCCACACCAAACTTCATGACTTTTTTTTACTCATATTTCTCTATATTTTTTTTTTATTACATCTCTTTATCTCAACTATTCACTGCACGTTTAATATTATATTCTTTAATATTTGTGTAAAAAGTAAATGTAAACTTATCTAAGAAACAGATGGATGAAGTATTTATTAATTAAACTAATTGAGTTACATTTCAAAATCAGATTTTGGGAATGCATTCCTCAATACCCTAAAGGAACTTAGCTATAATCCTTCGAGGGGAATGTTTATAATTACTTGCTACACTCATACACTTGCCAACTCGGATGGAAAATGGAATTCCAAAGAATCTCCAAGATTGGCAAACAAGGTATATATATAAGTTTACTTTTATAATATAATACTTCATCTAAATTCATTATGCTCATTTTTTTCAGATATGAGTTTAAATGTATATTGATTAGCTTGTATATAAAATAGATAAGTTGGGAGCATAATAGAGTATTGTTGGTTGGATCCACTTATAAATATGAAAATTTGAATAAATAAATGATGGTTAGAGGGTAGAGATAAAATAGTCGGTTTGCTTTTTCTATTCCACTTTTCGTGTTCCATTGATATTCCACTTTACTGGATTTTTAACACGTGTCGCCCCCGATATTATAGATCGAGTGTCAATTATATTTTAATATGACACATGTAAATCATCCATATAGTGAAATAAAATGTGGAACACCAAAATTCAAACAAATGATCTCATTCGTTAAAATTGTGTGAATATAGTAATTTAAAAAAAATAATGAGAATAATAAAATTTGTCAAAAAAATAAAATGAAAATAATGAAACTGATCGAGAGTGGAAGGAGTATTTTTATATTTGTATCTAGTTTTTTCAATTTCATACTCCTTTCATTTTAAATCGGGTTTCACCCTGATCTGAACACAAAAATTAAAAAAACTTGAGTCTCACATTTATTAACAATTATTCATACTTTTACACAAAATTATATAATTGCCACTTATTTTCTTTTTCTCTCTAGTTCACTTTATTTAGTTTTCTTACATTCTTTTTCTCTCTAGTTCACTTTATTTAGTTTTCTTACACTTTTTATCAATAATTTTACATAATATATACTGCACATAGAAAATGTTGTTCATGCATGAATGGTTTATGATGATTGATGATGAAGGAAAATATGTACTTGAGAGTAGATTAATTGATTTTGTTAATAATGTGAAATGATAATAATGTATAAACAATTTGTTTTATATATGTGTCCACAGACCATTGCACAGGCGGTGAGTGATTGGTACTTCAATCGAAGCTCTATCCAATTGATAGACACACAACATGATTTTCCATTGAACTGTAGTGTCTCATAATTATTATTTATTACACAAAAATTTGTATAAAATCATAAACTAAATGTGTTTTGTACCATCAGAAAGAAAATGGTATTTGATATGTTATATATATGAGTAGATGATCGTGTGGAATAATTTTATTAAAACATATTAATAGTTATATAGTTTGGCCAACTTCATTTATAATAATAGATTTTATGTTTTGATGGTACTAACATGAGATGAGATGATTTTTTTAAAATTTGTTTAATTAATCGAACCTCCCCAAAGTTAATTATATGATTTATATTTGACCGTCACTAATTATATATAATTAAACATTTTTTTTTTAAATGAGGGTGTCGTAACTCCTAAATGGTGGACAAATTTATCACACCTTCTATTGATGAAAAGAGAAGAAAATTTTAAATAAACAGAACAACAACAAAAACGTGATAGTGGCCGTACACAAACAGAACAACAAAAAAAATATCACGAAAACAACACAAATCAAAGCCAAAACCCAATATCAAACTCAATGTATGTTATACATTTATACCCAATGTATTTTATTAGAGTTTTTGTACAATAAATCACTAAACTTATTTATAACAATTGGAGTGTGTTTAGTAGTTTAAATTATTTTAAAATTTAAGTTAACAATTTAAATTTAAAATGTGGAACATGGAAAAAGAGGATTTTTTTTCTTAATACAGAAATAAAACAAACCTTTAAAATAGCCGTTACATTCTTATTGTTGTGAGAGAGAGAGAGAGGAAGAGGGAGAGAAAGAGAGAGTAGAGAGAAATGAGGGTTTTCTCGAATTCTTGAATCAATGCAGAGATCAGCAATGGTTCTTTTACTCTAGCTCCTTATTCTCTTCGCTCTCTACAAACAATGCACAACAACTCAATGCTCTTCTACAGAACTATGCTTACCAGTCATTTCACCGGCCAAGGACCGACGTCGTCTTCAACGGCTCCGTCCACTCGTATTCAAGTTTCGGCGATGAGGCTCCGAAACGGTTGTTTATGGAAGAAAGGGCATAGTATGCTCAAGGAATTTGAAATTCCCAAGGGAGTCGTTGAGAGGCTTGTTCTAGTGTACCACAACTTGGGGCTTACTATCCCCTTGTGAATCACACGTATTTAGCTCCAGTGTTGGGGCTTCTCGCCTACGATGCGTTGAATTTGACGGAGCTGCACATTCGCGCATCCGATCAACCGATTTCTATCCGATTCCCATCGGAGCTGGGAGCAGCGCCGAACGGTACAATTCCGAAATGCGTTTCGTTTTATACAAACGGATCGGTGAGTTTCAACAATCTGTCGTCAGATTACATGATAGAAGCAAAGACACTCAGCCGTCTCCTTCCAAACAAAGTAACCATATAAATACAGAGTCCCGGCCAGGTAATAAAAATTATGGTTTATGCATTAAATTTAGAAGTGAAGTTTTGAATCTTCTTTCAACATGACAGGTAATATATTGAATGTGTGTAGTTGTGATTTCAGAGAATCGGAGGTCCGAAATGTTTTAGGAAAGTCATCCAAAAATTCCCAAAAGATATGTTTAATTACTCGATTGGCTGGAGTTTGGAGGCTTTTGGTATAAAACTGGTAGTTTCCTTGTGGATGTGATTCTATGCCTTTTGGTTCATTAAAATAATTAATACCATATACATTCTATTTACTGGTTTACTAGTATTGATTGCTAATAAATAATCTTGATTCTCGATTAGTTTTTCAGGTAAGGAAGGCCCCGTGCATGATGTTCAATGGTCTTACTCCGGTAAAGAGTTTGCGGTTGTTTATTGTTGTATCCTTTTTTTTTTTTTCTGTTTCAAGCCCAGCAGATTCTTCAATTTTGCTAGAACAGGAAGGTTAAGATAGCAATCACTTCTATTATGTTCTAATGCAGTATGCTTGGTTCCTTTTCTTTTAATTTCATTTTCCGATTTTTCATTGTTGAAATCTTCACCTTCTAATTTAAAAGATGTTTCACACTTTCACATATATGACAAAAGAAGGTGGATAATATTTTTGAACCTTAGTTGACGGGATTTGTTAAAGACGAAGAGCAGAGATCAGTGAGATTTTCCAATTTAGTTATTTCCCTGAAATGTATTTTAATATTTTATTCTTCTGTCGTGTATTGCAGTTTTCATTTATGTTCTGTTCTGTTCTTGTTTTGTATTTTCTTTCTTTTCCTTGACCTTTTTCAGTTATGCCTGCAAAGTGCAATCCTAAACTAGAGCTTGGGACAGGCCCATACAACACTGTTAGATGGAATCCAAAGGGAAAATGTATCCTTACATAAAGACAGCGTTTTCTGCTTTACTCTCACTCACTCTTCCTCCCCCTTTCTCTCAATACAGTTTCCTATTCTTTGTAGATTTGAGTTGACAGTATGTTAGGGAGACGGGAAAATCCTGGAAAACATGAAGAAGCAATGCACAAAATGATAAATGAATTCATGGAGAATTAGGATGGTTTACGCACAATTGCAGCAACCAGTAGACCTTTTGATCTTGACGAGGCTGTAATCAGGAGAGGCTTCCTTGAAGGTTTGCCTATCAATTCTTTGACTACCGTGCCTTTTTTATACACTTTTATTGTGCTGATATTGGCATATGCTTCCTTGACTATATTCTTGAGTTTTTTTAACCTCGTTGTGCTCCTGATTTTGACTTTTTTGTTTTCATAGGGCGATGCGTCTACCGACTGGAGAGAATTCACCTCTAATTAGGGCAGAAAGAGGTTTTTGGGTTGTACGAATGGTGATGTTGGGAATGAAGCTAGGTGGTGATGTGCCATTTAGAATACAACAGTTTGTGGACTTCATGTCTGATTTGGACAGAAGGTATATTGCAATTCCTTCTTTCTTGATTCATTATATACATGGTTCGTCTTTTGTAATAATATCTAGAGATGGTAAACCCGAGTTAATAATATCCTAACTAGTAACATGGTTGCTTCTTTATGTAATTTAACTATTTAAGGGGGACCGCGACTACTGTGCCGGAGTTTCCATCAAAGCTTGACTGGCTGAACACAGCTCCTCTTCAGGGTAAACCTGAGTTTAATATTTTGCTGCTATCTTCTTTTCTATGCTATTTAATTTATATTTATTCTCAGTTTTCACCATAAATCCCTCACTAGCATATTCTACTGCGAAGCTGCAATCGTATACTGTTTTTGTGTTAAATAATTCTGCTGGGTGCAAGAATTTTGATTTCTTCATGAATATACTTTTCATTTTCTGGTTAATTTTATGGAGGAAGCTGATTTCTTCCTCTAGATATACATGAAATTGCAGCTTGTGTGCTCTGTAAGATGGAAAAGTGGGGTTTTGGTTTGTTATTCTTTAATTATGTGTAGTTTCGACACCACACCATTTCTTTAATTGAAGCTGTACTGTTATACTTGAATGTGGGATTATTTATCAGATTATGCTTTTATTTTCTCAGTTGTAAATTGGGCTCTTTTAGTTAAGTATTGTAAGCTCCTATCAGATTCTCTACAATTTTTTGTAACTTGTTGTGCTTTTGTGTCATAGCATTTGTTATTATGGAGTGCTTGGTTTCAATTTTTTTCTTTGAAATAGATTTTCTAATAATGCACAAATGAGCACACATTCCTACATGGGTCCTGATTACATCTAGCGTCTAACTTCGCCAAGTTGCATGTTTTACTGGGTGATGCTTTATGTAATGTAATTTTATGCTACGTTATTTCAGTGCAGGCTTTTGATGTGTGTTATGCTTTTGTCCCAACTAACAGGTTTGGTCATTTGGTGGATGTTTATGGTTGGAACCCTTACACTGCAGATTTCTTGATGGCCTCTTCCGAGATTCTCCAGAGAGCCCAGGTATGTTAGGGAGAAAATATTTGAACACCAGTGATGTGCCATTTAGAATACAGCAGTTTCTGGACTTCATGTCTGATTTGGACAGAAGGTATATTGCAATTCCTTCTTTCTTGATTCATTATATACATGGTTCGTCTCTTGTAATAATATCTAGAGATGCATCCTAACTAGTAACATGGTTACTTCTTTATGTAATTTAACTATTTAGCAAACATTAAATTAATAATGTTATCAGTCGGTAGATGCATCCTAACTAGTAACTAAAATTGCAATATACCTTCTTCATTATTAATTTAATGTTTTTTGAACACCTAAATGCTAGACAGTGTTCAAATATTGCTAAACCTATTATGTTAGGGAGTCGGGAAAATCCTTGAAAACATGAAAAAGCAAAGCACAAAATGAAAAATGAATTCATGGTGAATTAGGATGGTTTACGCACAATTGCAGCAACCAATAGACCTTTTGATCTTGACGAGGCTGTAATCAGGAGAGGCTTCCTCGAAGTTTTGTCTATCAATTCTTTGACTACCATGCATTTTTTATACACTTTTATTGTGCTGATATTGGCATAAATACTTCCTTGACTATATTTTTGAGTTTTTTTAACCTCGTTATGCTCCTGATTTTGAGGTTTTTGTTTTCATAGGGCGATGTGTCTACCGACCGGAGAGAATTCACTACTACTTAGAGCAGAAAGAGGTTTATCCACTTCGTTTTATATGCTGACCAGCTTAGATTTCTTTTTACAGGTTTTACCACTTGGTATAAAAATGTTGATTTTTACTTTCTTCTGGTGCAATCATATTTGAGACTTCACTTATAAATTTATTAACTATGCTATTTTTTTTAAAAATGCCACCCGTTTATTTGGACCCAAATAACCGAATGCAACCTAAGGATACCTCTGACTTAGCCTGCTACCCTTCCTAGGATCTTAACCTAGTGCTAGACCATTTCAGACACCCTGACCTAGTATATGACCATTCCTGAGATGAGACCCCTACCTTATATGCGACTTTTTCCGAAACCCCGTCCTAGTACACGAAACTTCTTGTAGCTCTAACCTAGTATTTGGCTCTTCCCGCGACACCCACTTAGGAAAGTTATTTAGGTCCCGAAAGAAATGGTGTGGCATTTTTACCAAAAAAAAAAAGCATGTTTGAAATTTTTGTGGTTGTATCACTGTATGTACTTTGGTAACTTTTAGATCTTTTCTATTTGACAATATTAGCCTTTAATTACTACTAATAATTTGTTGAGCCAACTGTATTTTTCAGGAAGCATTTCGCTCTATTGAGGATATACATGGTCTTATGACAATGGTTTAAAATTTGTTTATTATTCCAATCTTTCTGAGATATTCTGGTTAAAAAATGGTTATAAATTTTTTCTAAGTCACTGTCAGTACCTTATATAACTGCTTGTGCTGTCAGGGAGAACAGCCTCACTTTGGGTTTCCTGAGAAGAACTTCTCAATCAATGTAGAGAAGCTGGCAAGAAAGGTTGTCCAGTGCTGTAAATATTCCGACTTTTCTAATTCTCTGTATTTTCGGACACCAAAGGTTCATATGTTGTGACTTTAACAGGGCTAACGTGTTCTTGTTGTGCAGCAAACAGAGACACCTGATCAGCTCGAGATTCGTGAAGAGAACATGGCACTAAAGATAAGGTCATTGCAATATTGATCTCATGTCTTATATGATCCATTTTCCTTATTGTGCCATAATGTTTGATCTTAACAAGTATAGAGCCCAGCGAGATAGATCTGATCTTACTGCTCCTGAGAGGCTGCAATGATCCCTTTGACACCAGATTTGAGCAACAGAGAGTTGCTACGGAACTTGAACTTTGGTAGGTTTGTCATTTTTTATTCTTTTTTCTTTTCTCCTATTACTGACAGAATGCAGTGTTTCCACCCGCTGCTAGATTTTTCCATTTAACATCGTTGAACCTGTCACTGTCTTCAAACCTGAAGGAAATTGACATATCATGTTTTAAATTGTTCTTTCTTAACCTGAGGTATGTGTATTCCCACTTTATATATTTATCCTACCAAGTATGATCCTGAAACACCTATTATTGATAATTGTTTGCATAAATTGTTTAGCAATTGTAACTCATTGGAAATTTCGAAGCTCAACTGTCCAAGATTGACCAGTCTTTTTCTTCAGGTACATATTTTTTATCATTCTCAATTACTGTAATAATTTGAAAAACTGCAAACGCTAGTTTGCTGCTGAACTTTGTAACTTGTTGTGCTTTTGTGTCATAGGATTTGTCATTATGGAGTGCTTGCTTTCGATTTTTTCTCTTAAATTATTCTGCTGGGTTGTTTTGTATGACGTTCTTTTACATTACTCATCCTTAAGCATATGATGATGGATTAGTCCAGCAAGAGTTTTCATGAAACTAATCTCTGTGTTGGGTTGTTAAAATTTAATTTGTGCATGCATTTTTATACAGTAGTAGCATGACATGATCAACAAATCATTCGGAAAGTGGCAGTCCAGTCAAGGAATTCACTTGCCTACGCCTTTTGGGACCCATAAAGACGATTTCCTTCTATCTGGTAATATGAATTTAAAATCCTTCGCCCAGATTTTTATTTTTTAAACTTTATTAATTTGAAAAGTTCAAATGATTATACTTCAATACAATTAGGCTATACTTTGTTTAATCTGTAGTATGAAGGGTTTTGGATTTAATTGAGACAGGCCATGGTATTCTTTTTTTTGTTGGGTTGCACGAATGCTGATGTTGGGAATGAAGCTAGGTGGTGATGTGCCATTTAGAATACAACAGTTTGTGGACTTCATGTTTGATTTGGACAGAAGGTATATATTGCAATTCCTTCTTTCTTGATTCATTATATACATGGTTCGTCTTTTGTAATAATATCAAGAGATGCATCCTAACTAGTAACATGGTTGCTTCTTTATGTAATTTAACTATTTAAGGGGGATCGCGACTACTTTGCCGGAGTTTCCATCAAAGCTTGACTGGCTGAACACAGCTCCTCTTCAGGGTAAACATGAGTTTAATATTTTGCTGCTATCTTCTTTTCTGTGCTATTTAATTTTTATTATTCTCAGTTTTCACCATAAATCCCTGACGAGCATATTCTACTGCGAAGCTGCAATCGTATACTGTTTTTGTGTTAAATTATTCTGCTGGGTGCAAGAATTTTAATTTCTTCATGAATATACTTTTCATTTTCTGGTTAATTTTATGGAGGAAGCTGATTTCTTCCTCTAGATATACATGAAATTGCAGCTTGTGTGCTCTGTAAGATGGAAAAGTGGGGTTTTGGTTTGTTATTCTTTAATTATGTGTAGTTTCGACACCACACCATTTCTTTAATTGAAGCTGTACTGTTATACTTGAATGTGGGATTATTTATCAGATTATGCTTTTATTTTCTCAGTTGTAAATTGGGCTCTTTTTGTTAAGTATTGTAAGCTCCTATCAGATTATCTACAATTTTTTGTAACTTGTTGTGCTTTTATGTCATAGCATTTGTTATTATGGAGTGCTTGGTTTCGATTTTTTTCTTTGAAATAGATTTTTCTAATAATGCACAAATGAGCACACATTCCTATATGGGTCCTGATTACATCTAGGGTCTAACTTCGCCAAGTTGCATGTTTGACTGGGTGATGCTTTACGTAATGTAATTTTATTCTACGTTATTTCAATGCAGGCTTTTGATGTGTGTTATGCTTTTGTCCCAACTAACAGGTTTGGTCATTTGGTGGATGTTTATGGTTGGAACCCTCACACTGCAGATTTCTTGATGGCCTCTTCCGAGATTCTCCAGAGAGCCCAGGTACGTTAGGGAGAAAATATTTGAACACCAGTGATGTGCCATTTAGAATATTTGAACACCTATTTGGCTGTAGGGAACAATATTTGAACACCAGTGATGTGCCATTTAGAATACAGCAGTTTCTGGACTTCATGTCTGATTTGGACAGAAGGTATATTGCAATTCCTTCTTTCTTGATTCATTATATACATGGTTCGTCTCTTGTAATAATATCTAGAGATGCATCCTAACTAGTAACATGGTTACTTCTTTATGTAATTTAACTATTTAGCAAACATTAAATTAATAATGTTATCAGTCGGTAGATGCATCCTAACTAGTAACTAAAATTGCAATATACCTTCTTCGTTATTAATTTAATGTTTTTTGAACACCTAAATGCTAGACAGTGTTCAAATATTGCTAAACCTATTATGTTAGGGAGTCGGGAAAATCCTTGAAAACATGAAAAAGCAAAGCACAAAATGAAAAATGAATTCATGGTGAATTAGGATGGTTTACGCACAATTGCAGCAACCAATAGACCTTTTGATCTTGACGAGGCTGTAATCAGGAGAGGCTTCCTCGAAGTTTTGTCTATCAATTCTTTGACTACCATGCATTTTTTATACACTTTTATTGTGCTGATATTGGCATAAATACTTCCTTGACTATATTTTTGAGTTTTTTTAACCTCGTTATGCTCCTGATTTTGAGGTTTTTGTTTTCATAGGGCGATGTGTCTACCGACCGGAGAGAATTCACTACTACTTAGAGCAGAAAGAGGTTTATCCACTTCGTTTTATATGCTGACCAGCTTAGATTTCTTTTTACAGGTTTTACCACTTGGTATAAAAATGTTGATTTTTACTTTCTTCTGGTGCAATCATATTTGAGACTTCACTTATAAATTTATTAACTATGCTATTTTTTTTAAAAATGCCACCCGTTTATTTGGACCCAAATAACCGAATGCAACCTAAGGATACCTCTGACTTAGCCTGCTACCCTTCCTAAGATCTTAACCTAGTGCTAGACCATTTCAGACACCCTGACCACTAATATGACCATTCCTGAGATGAGACCCCTACCTTATATGCGACTTTTTCCGAAACCCCGTCCTAGTACACGAAACTTCTTGTAGCTCTAACCTAGTATTTGGCTCTTCCTGCGACACCCACTTAGGAGACCGCGACACCCACTTAGGAGAGTTATTTTGGTCCCGAAAGAAATGGTGTGGCATTTTTACCAAAAAAAAAAAAGCATGTTTGAAATTTTTGTGGTTGTATCACTGTATGTACTTTGGTAACTTTTAGATCTTTTCTATTTGACAATATTAACCTTTAATTACTACTAATAATTTGTTGAGCCAACTGTATTTTTCAGGAAGCATTTCTCTCTATTGAGGATATACATGGTCTTATGACAATGGTTTAAAATTGGTTTATTATTTTTTCTCAGGAAACCCAAAGTCACTGTCATATTCTTTCTGTGATATTCTGGTTAAAAAATGGTTATAAATTTTTTCTAAGTCACTGTCAGTACCTTATATAACTGCTTGTGCTGTCAGGGAGAGCAGCCTCACTTTGGGTTTCCTGAGAAAAACTTCTCAATCAATGTAGAGAAGCTGGCAAGAAAGGTTGTCCAGTGCTGTAAATATTCCGACTTTTCTAATTCTCTGTATTTTCGGACACCAAAGGTTCATATGTTGTGACTTTAACAGGGCTAACGTGTTCTTGTTGTGCAGCAAACAGAGACACCTGATCAGCTCGAGATTCGTGAAGTGAACATGGCACTAAAGATAAGGTCATTGCAATATTGATCTCATGTCTTATATGATCCATTTTCCTTTTTGTGCCATAATGTTTGATCTTAACAAGTATAGAGACCAGCGAGATAGATCTGATCTTACTGCTCCTGAGAGGCTGCAATGATCCCTTTGACACCAGATATGAGCAACAGAGAGTTGCTACGGAACTTGAACTTTGGTAGGTTTGTCATTTTTTATTCTTTTTTCTTTTCTCCTATTACTGACAGAATGCAGTGTTTCCACCCGCTGCTAGATTTTTCCATTTAACATCGTTGAACCTGTCTCTGTCTTCAAACCTGAAGGAAATTGACATATCATGTTGTAAATTGTTCTTTCTTAACCTGAGGTATGTGTATTCCCACTTTATATATTTATCCTACCCAGTATGATCCTGAAACACCTATTATTGATAATTGTTTGCATAAATTGTTTAGCAATTGTAACTCATTGGAAATTTCGAAGCTCAACTGTCCAAGATTGACCAGTCTTTTTCTTCAGGTACATATTTTTTATCATTCTCAATTACTGTAATAATTTGAAAAACTGCAAACGCTAGTTTGCTGCTGAACTTTGTAACTTGTTGTGCTTTTGTGTCATAGCATTTGTTATTATGGAGTGCTTGCTTTCAATTTTTTCTCTTAAATTATTCTGCTGGGTTGATTTGTATGACGTTCTTTTACATTGTTCATCCTTAAGCATATGATGATGGATTAATCCAGCAAGAGTTTTCATGAAACTAATCTCTGTGTTGGGTTGTTAAATTTTAATTTGTGCATGCATTTTTATACAGTAGTAGCATGACATGATCAACAAATCATTCAGAAAGTGGCAGTCCAGTCAAGGAATTCACTTGCCTCAGCCTTTTGGGACCCATAAAGACGATTTCCTTCTATCTGGTACTTTGAATTTAAAATTCTTCACCCAGATTTTTATTTTTTAAACTTTATTAATTTGAAAAGTTCAAATGATTATACTTCAATACAATTAGGCTATACTTTGTTTAATCTGTAGTATGAAGGGTTTTGGATTTAATTGAGACAGGCCATGATATTCTTTTTTTTGTTGGGTTGCACGAATGGTGATGTTGGGAATGAAGCTAGGTGGTGATGTGCCATTTAGAATACAACAGTTTGTGGACTTCATGTCTGATTTGGACAGAAGGTATATATTGCAATTCCTTCTTTCTTGATTCATTATATACATGGTTCGTCTTTTGTAATAATATCAAGAGATGCATCCTAACTAGTAACATGGTTGCTTCTTTATGTAATTTAACTATTTAAGGGGGAGCGCGACTACTGTGCCGGAGTTTCCATCAAAGTTTGACTGGCTGAACACAGCTCCTCTTCAGGGTAAACCTGAGTTTAATATTTTGCTGCCATCTTCTTTTCTGTGCTATTTAATTTATATATTTATTTTCAGTTTTCACCATAAATCCCTCACTAGCATATTCTACTGCGAAGCTGCAATCGTATACTGTTTTTGTGTTAAATTATTCTGCTGGGTGCAAGAATTTTGATTTCTTCATGAATATACTTTTCATTTTCTGGTTAACTTTTCATTTTCTGGTTAATTTTATGGAGGAAGCTGATTTCTTCCTCTAGATATACATGAAATTGCAGCTTGTGTGCTCTGTAAGATGGAAAAGTGGGGTTTTGGTTTGTTATTCTTTAATTATGTGTAGTTTCGACACCACACCATTTCTTTAATTGAAGTTGTACTGTTATACTTGAATGTGGGATTATTTATCAGATTATGCTTTTATTTTCTCATTTGTAAATTGGGCTCTTTTAGTTAAGTATTGTAAGCTCCTATCAGATTCTTTACAATTTTTTGTAACTTGTTGTGCTTTTGTGTCATAGCATTTGTTATTATGGAGTGCTTGGTTTCGATTTTTTTCTTTGAAATAGATTTTTCTAATAATGCACAAATGAGCACACATTCCTATATGGGTCCTGATTACATCTAGCGTCTAATTTCGCCAAGTTGCATGTTTTACTGGGTGATGCTTTACGTAATATAATTTTATGCTACGTTATTTCAGTGCAGGCTTTTGATGTGTGTTATGCTTTTGTCCCAACTAACAGGTTTGGTCATTTGGTGGATGTTTATGGTTGGAACCCTCACACTGCAGATTTCTTGATGGCCTCTTCCGAGATTCTCCAGAGAGCCCAGGTACGTTAGGGAGAAAATATTTGAACACCAGTGATGTGCCATTTAGAATATTTGAACACCTATTTGGCTGTAGGGAACAATATTTGAACACCAGTGATGTGCCATTTAGAATACAGCAGTTTCTGGACTTCATGTCTGATTTGGACAGAAGGTATATTGCAATTCCTTCTTTCTTGATTCATTATATACATGGTTCGTCTCTTGTAATAATATCTAGAGATGCATCCTAACTAGTAACATGGTTACTTCTTTATGTAATTTAACTATTTAGCAAACATTAAATTAATAATGTTATCAGTCGGTAGATGCATCCTAACTAGTAACTAAAATTGCAATATACCTTCTTCATTATTAATTTAATGTTTTTTGAACACCTAAATGCTAGACAGTGTTCAAATATTGCTAAACCTATTATGTTAGGGAGTCGGGAAAATCCTTGAAAACATGAAAAAGCAAAGCACAAAATGAAAAATGAATTCATGGTGAATTAGGATGGTTTACGCACAATTGCAGCAACCAATAGACCTTTTGATCTTGACGAGGCTGTAATCAGGAGAGGCTTCCTCGAAGTTTTGTCTATCAATTCTTTGACTACCATGCATTTTTTATACACTTTTATTGTGCTGATATTGGCATAAATACTTCCTTGACTATATTTTTGAGTTTTTTTAACCTCGTTATGCTCCTGATTTTGAGGTTTTTGTTTTCATAGGGCGATGTGTCTACCGACCGGAGAGAATTCACTACTACTTAGAGCAGAAAGAGGTTTATCCACTTCGTTTTATATGCTGACCAGCTTAGATTTCTTTTTACAGGTTTTACCACTTGGTATAAAAATGTTGATTTTTACTTTCTTCTGGTGCAATCATATTTGAGACTTCACTTATAAATTTATTAACTATGCTATTTTTTTTAAAAATGCCACCCGTTTATTTGGACCCAAATAACCGAATGCAACCTAAGGATACCTCTGACTTAGCCTGCTACCCTTCCTAGGATCTTAACCTAGTGCTAGACCATTTCAGACACCCTGACCTAGTATATGACCATTCCTGAGATGAGACCCCTACCTTATATGCGACTTTTTCCGAAACCCCGTCCTAGTACACGAAACTTCTTGTAGCTCTAACCTAGTATTTGGCTCTTCCCGCGACACCCACTTAGGAAAGTTATTTAGGTCCCGAAAGAAATGGTGTGGCATTTTTACCAAAAAAAAAAAGCATGTTTGAAATTTTTGTGGTTGTATCACTGTATGTACTTTGGTAACTTTTAGATCTTTTCTATTTGACAATATTAGCCTTTAATTACTACTAATAATTTGTTGAGCCAACTGTATTTTTCAGGAAGCATTTCGCTCTATTGAGGATATACATGGTCTTATGACAATGGTTTAAAATTTGTTTATTATTCCAATCTTTCTGAGATATTCTGGTTAAAAAATGGTTATAAATTTTTTCTAAGTCACTGTCAGTACCTTATATAACTGCTTGTGCTGTCAGGGAGAACAGCCTCACTTTGGGTTTCCTGAGAAGAACTTCTCAATCAATGTAGAGAAGCTGGCAAGAAAGGTTGTCCAGTGCTGTAAATATTCCGACTTTTCTAATTCTCTGTATTTTCGGACACCAAAGGTTCATATGTTGTGACTTTAACAGGGCTAACGTGTTCTTGTTGTGCAGCAAACAGAGACACCTGATCAGCTCGAGATTCGTGAAGAGAACATGGCACTAAAGATAAGGTCATTGCAATATTGATCTCATGTCTTATATGATCCATTTTCCTTATTGTGCCATAATGTTTGATCTTAACAAGTATAGAGCCCAGCGAGATAGATCTGATCTTACTGCTCCTGAGAGGCTGCAATGATCCCTTTGACACCAGATTTGAGCAACAGAGAGTTGCTACGGAACTTGAACTTTGGTAGGTTTGTCATTTTTTATTCTTTTTTCTTTTCTCCTATTACTGACAGAATGCAGTGTTTCCACCCGCTGCTAGATTTTTCCATTTAACATCGTTGAACCTGTCACTGTCTTCAAACCTGAAGGAAATTGACATATCATGTTTTAAATTGTTCTTTCTTAACCTGAGGTATGTGTATTCCCACTTTATATATTTATCCTACCAAGTATGATCCTGAAACACCTATTATTGATAATTGTTTGCATAAATTGTTTAGCAATTGTAACTCATTGGAAATTTCGAAGCTCAACTGTCCAAGATTGACCAGTCTTTTTCTTCAGGTACATATTTTTTATCATTCTCAATTACTGTAATAATTTGAAAAACTGCAAACGCTAGTTTGCTGCTGAACTTTGTAACTTGTTGTGCTTTTGTGTCATAGGATTTGTCATTATGGAGTGCTTGCTTTCGATTTTTTCTCTTAAATTATTCTGCTGGGTTGTTTTGTATGACGTTCTTTTACATTACTCATCCTTAAGCATATGATGATGGATTAGTCCAGCAAGAGTTTTCATGAAACTAATCTCTGTGTTGGGTTGTTAAAATTTAATTTGTGCATGCATTTTTATACAGTAGTAGCATGACATGATCAACAAATCATTCGGAAAGTGGCAGTCCAGTCAAGGAATTCACTTGCCTACGCCTTTTGGGACCCATAAAGACGATTTCCTTCTATCTGGTAATATGAATTTAAAATCCTTCGCCCAGATTTTTATTTTTTAAACTTTATTAATTTGAAAAGTTCAAATGATTATACTTCAATACAATTAGGCTATACTTTGTTTAATCTGTAGTATGAAGGGTTTTGGATTTAATTGAGACAGGCCATGGTATTCTTTTTTTTGTTGGGTTGCACGAATGCTGATGTTGGGAATGAAGCTAGGTGGTGATGTGCCATTTAGAATACAACAGTTTGTGGACTTCATGTTTGATTTGGACAGAAGGTATATATTGCAATTCCTTCTTTCTTGATTCATTATATACATGGTTCGTCTTTTGTAATAATATCAAGAGATGCATCCTAACTAGTAACATGGTTGCTTCTTTATGTAATTTAACTATTTAAGGGGGATCGCGACTACTTTGCCGGAGTTTCCATCAAAGCTTGACTGGCTGAACACAGCTCCTCTTCAGGGTAAACATGAGTTTAATATTTTGCTGCTATCTTCTTTTCTGTGCTATTTAATTTTTATTATTCTCAGTTTTCACCATAAATCCCTGACGAGCATATTCTACTGCGAAGCTGCAATCGTATACTGTTTTTGTGTTAAATTATTCTGCTGGGTGCAAGAATTTTAATTTCTTCATGAATATACTTTTCATTTTCTGGTTAATTTTATGGAGGAAGCTGATTTCTTCCTCTAGATATACATGAAATTGCAGCTTGTGTGCTCTGTAAGATGGAAAAGTGGGGTTTTGGTTTGTTATTCTTTAATTATGTGTAGTTTCGACACCACACCATTTCTTTAATTGAAGCTGTACTGTTATACTTGAATGTGGGATTATTTATCAGATTATGCTTTTATTTTCTCAGTTGTAAATTGGGCTCTTTTTGTTAAGTATTGTAAGCTCCTATCAGATTATCTACAATTTTTTGTAACTTGTTGTGCTTTTATGTCATAGCATTTGTTATTATGGAGTGCTTGGTTTCGATTTTTTTCTTTGAAATAGATTTTTCTAATAATGCACAAATGAGCACACATTCCTATATGGGTCCTGATTACATCTAGGGTCTAACTTCGCCAAGTTGCATGTTTGACTGGGTGATGCTTTACGTAATGTAATTTTATTCTACGTTATTTCAATGCAGGCTTTTGATGTGTGTTATGCTTTTGTCCCAACTAACAGGTTTGGTCATTTGGTGGATGTTTATGGTTGGAACCCTCACACTGCAGATTTCTTGATGGCCTCTTCCGAGATTCTCCAGAGAGCCCAGGTACGTTAGGGAGAAAATATTTGAACACCAGTGATGTGCCATTTAGAATATTTGAACACCTATTTGGCTGTAGGGAACAATATTTGAACACCAGTGATGTGCCATTTAGAATACAGCAGTTTCTGGACTTCATGTCTGATTTGGACAGAAGGTATATTGCAATTCCTTCTTTCTTGATTCATTATATACATGGTTCGTCTCTTGTAATAATATCTAGAGATGCATCCTAACTAGTAACATGGTTACTTCTTTATGTAATTTAACTATTTAGCAAACATTAAATTAATAATGTTATCAGTCGGTAGATGCATCCTAACTAGTAACTAAAATTGCAATATACCTTCTTCGTTATTAATTTAATGTTTTTTGAACACCTAAATGCTAGACAGTGTTCAAATATTGCTAAACCTATTATGTTAGGGAGTCGGGAAAATCCTTGAAAACATGAAAAAGCAAAGCACAAAATGAAAAATGAATTCATGGTGAATTAGGATGGTTTACGCACAATTGCAGCAACCAATAGACCTTTTGATCTTGACGAGGCTGTAATCAGGAGAGGCTTCCTCGAAGTTTTGTCTATCAATTCTTTGACTACCATGCATTTTTTATACACTTTTATTGTGCTGATATTGGCATAAATACTTCCTTGACTATATTTTTGAGTTTTTTTAACCTCGTTATGCTCCTGATTTTGAGGTTTTTGTTTTCATAGGGCGATGTGTCTACCGACCGGAGAGAATTCACTACTACTTAGAGCAGAAAGAGGTTTATCCACTTCGTTTTATATGCTGACCAGCTTAGATTTCTTTTTACAGGTTTTACCACTTGGTATAAAAATGTTGATTTTTACTTTCTTCTGGTGCAATCATATTTGAGACTTCACTTATAAATTTATTAACTATGCTATTTTTTTTAAAAATGCCACCCGTTTATTTGGACCCAAATAACCGAATGCAACCTAAGGATACCTCTGACTTAGCCTGCTACCCTTCCTAAGATCTTAACCTAGTGCTAGACCATTTCAGACACCCTGACCACTAATATGACCATTCCTGAGATGAGACCCCTACCTTATATGCGACTTTTTCCGAAACCCCGTCCTAGTACACGAAACTTCTTGTAGCTCTAACCTAGTATTTGGCTCTTCCTGCGACACCCACTTAGGAGACCGCGACACCCACTTAGGAGAGTTATTTTGGTCCCGAAAGAAATGGTGTGGCATTTTTACCAAAAAAAAAAAAGCATGTTTGAAATTTTTGTGGTTGTATCACTGTATGTACTTTGGTAACTTTTAGATCTTTTCTATTTGACAATATTAACCTTTAATTACTACTAATAATTTGTTGAGCCAACTGTATTTTTCAGGAAGCATTTCTCTCTATTGAGGATATACATGGTCTTATGACAATGGTTTAAAATTGGTTTATTATTTTTTCTCAGGAAACCCAAAGTCACTGTCATATTCTTTCTGTGATATTCTGGTTAAAAAATGGTTATAAATTTTTTCTAAGTCACTGTCAGTACCTTATATAACTGCTTGTGCTGTCAGGGAGAGCAGCCTCACTTTGGGTTTCCTGAGAAAAACTTCTCAATCAATGTAGAGAAGCTGGCAAGAAAGGTTGTCCAGTGCTGTAAATATTCCGACTTTTCTAATTCTCTGTATTTTCGGACACCAAAGGTTCATATGTTGTGACTTTAACAGGGCTAACGTGTTCTTGTTGTGCAGCAAACAGAGACACCTGATCAGCTCGAGATTCGTGAAGTGAACATGGCACTAAAGATAAGGTCATTGCAATATTGATCTCATGTCTTATATGATCCATTTTCCTTTTTGTGCCATAATGTTTGATCTTAACAAGTATAGAGACCAGCGAGATAGATCTGATCTTACTGCTCCTGAGAGGCTGCAATGATCCCTTTGACACCAGATATGAGCAACAGAGAGTTGCTACGGAACTTGAACTTTGGTAGGTTTGTCATTTTTTATTCTTTTTTCTTTTCTCCTATTACTGACAGAATGCAGTGTTTCCACCCGCTGCTAGATTTTTCCATTTAACATCGTTGAACCTGTCTCTGTCTTCAAACCTGAAGGAAATTGACATATCATGTTGTAAATTGTTCTTTCTTAACCTGAGGTATGTGTATTCCCACTTTATATATTTATCCTACCCAGTATGATCCTGAAACACCTATTATTGATAATTGTTTGCATAAATTGTTTAGCAATTGTAACTCATTGGAAATTTCGAAGCTCAACTGTCCAAGATTGACCAGTCTTTTTCTTCAGGTACATATTTTTTATCATTCTCAATTACTGTAATAATTTGAAAAACTGCAAACGCTAGTTTGCTGCTGAACTTTGTAACTTGTTGTGCTTTTGTGTCATAGCATTTGTTATTATGGAGTGCTTGCTTTCAATTTTTTCTCTTAAATTATTCTGCTGGGTTGATTTGTATGACGTTCTTTTACATTGTTCATCCTTAAGCATATGATGATGGATTAATCCAGCAAGAGTTTTCATGAAACTAATCTCTGTGTTGGGTTGTTAAATTTTAATTTGTGCATGCATTTTTATACAGTAGTAGCATGACATGATCAACAAATCATTCAGAAAGTGGCAGTCCAGTCAAGGAATTCACTTGCCTCAGCCTTTTGGGACCCATAAAGACGATTTCCTTCTATCTGGTACTTTGAATTTAAAATTCTTCACCCAGATTTTTATTTTTTAAACTTTATTAATTTGAAAAGTTCAAATGATTATACTTCAATACAATTAGGCTATACTTTGTTTAATCTGTAGTATGAAGGGTTTTGGATTTAATTGAGACAGGCCATGATATTCTTTTTTTTGTTGGGTTGCACGAATGGTGATGTTGGGAATGAAGCTAGGTGGTGATGTGCCATTTAGAATACAACAGTTTGTGGACTTCATGTCTGATTTGGACAGAAGGTATATATTGCAATTCCTTCTTTCTTGATTCATTATATACATGGTTCGTCTTTTGTAATAATATCAAGAGATGCATCCTAACTAGTAACATGGTTGCTTCTTTATGTAATTTAACTATTTAAGGGGGAGCGCGACTACTGTGCCGGAGTTTCCATCAAAGTTTGACTGGCTGAACACAGCTCCTCTTCAGGGTAAACCTGAGTTTAATATTTTGCTGCCATCTTCTTTTCTGTGCTATTTAATTTATATATTTATTTTCAGTTTTCACCATAAATCCCTCACTAGCATATTCTACTGCGAAGCTGCAATCGTATACTGTTTTTGTGTTAAATTATTCTGCTGGGTGCAAGAATTTTGATTTCTTCATGAATATACTTTTCATTTTCTGGTTAACTTTTCATTTTCTGGTTAATTTTATGGAGGAAGCTGATTTCTTCCTCTAGATATACATGAAATTGCAGCTTGTGTGCTCTGTAAGATGGAAAAGTGGGGTTTTGGTTTGTTATTCTTTAATTATGTGTAGTTTCGACACCACACCATTTCTTTAATTGAAGTTGTACTGTTATACTTGAATGTGGGATTATTTATCAGATTATGCTTTTATTTTCTCATTTGTAAATTGGGCTCTTTTAGTTAAGTATTGTAAGCTCCTATCAGATTCTTTACAATTTTTTGTAACTTGTTGTGCTTTTGTGTCATAGCATTTGTTATTATGGAGTGCTTGGTTTCGATTTTTTTCTTTGAAATAGATTTTTCTAATAATGCACAAATGAGCACACATTCCTATATGGGTCCTGATTACATCTAGCGTCTAATTTCGCCAAGTTGCATGTTTTACTGGGTGATGCTTTACGTAATATAATTTTATGCTACGTTATTTCAGTGCAGGCTTTTGATGTGTGTTATGCTTTTGTCCCAACTAACAGGTTTGGTCATTTGGTGGATGTTTATGGTTGGAACCCTCACACTGCAGATTTCTTGATGGCCTCTTCCGAGATTCTCCAGAGAGCCCAGGTACGTTAGGGAGAAAATATTTGAACACCAGTGATGTGCCATTTAGAATATTTGAACACCTATTTGGCTGTAGGGAACAATATTTGAACACCAGTGATGTGCCATTTAGAATACAGCAGTTTCTGGACTTCATGTCTGATTTGGACAGAAGGTATATTGCAATTCCTTCTTTCTTGATTCATTATATACATGGTTCGTCTCTTGTAATAATATCTAGAGATGCATCCTAACTAGTAACATGGTTACTTCTTTATGTAATTTAACTATTTAGCAAACATTAAATTAATAATGTTATCAGTCGGTAGATGCATCCTAACTAGTAACTAAAATTGCAATATACCTTCTTCATTATTAATTTAATGTTTTTTGAACACCTAAATGCTAGACAGTGTTCAAATATTGCTAAACCTATTATGTTAGGGAGTCGGGAAAATCCTTGAAAACATGAAAAAGCAAAGCACAAAATGAAAAATGAATTCATGGTGAATTAGGATGGTTTACGCACAATTGCAGCAACCAATAGACCTTTTGATCTTGACGAGGCTGTAATCAGGAGAGGCTTCCTCGAAGTTTTGTCTATCAATTCTTTGACTACCATGCATTTTTTATACACTTTTATTGTGCTGATATTGGCATAAATACTTCCTTGACTATATTTTTGAGTTTTTTTAACCTCGTTATGCTCCTGATTTTGAGGTTTTTGTTTTCATAGGGCGATGTGTCTACCGACCGGAGAGAATTCACTACTACTTAGAGCAGAAAGAGGTTTATCCACTTCGTTTTATATGCTGACCAGCTTAGATTTCTTTTTACAGGTTTTACCACTTGGTATAAAAATGTTGAGTTTTACTTTCTTCTGGTGCAATCATATTTGAGACTTCACTTATAAATTTTTTAACTATGCTATTTTTTTTAAAAATGCCACCCGTTTATTTGGACCCAAATAACCGAATGCAACCTAAGGATACCTCTGACTTAGCCTGCTACCCTTCCTAGGATCTTAACCTAGTGCTAGACCATTTCAGACACCCTGACCTAGTATATGACCATTCCTGAGATGAGACCCCTACCTTATATGCGACTTTTTCCGAAACCCCGTCCTAGTACACGAAACTTCTTGTAGCTCTAACCTAGTATTTGGCTCTTCCCGCGACACCCACTTAGGAGAGTTATTTTGGTCCCGAAAGAAATGGTGTGGCATTTTTACCAGAAAAAAAAAGCATGTTTGAAATTTTTGTGGTTGTATCACTGTATGTACTTTGGTAACTTTTAGATCTTTTCTATTTGACAATATTAACCATTAATTACTACTAATAATTTGTTGAGCCAACTGTATTTTTCAGGAAGCATTTCGCTCTATTTAGGATATACATGGTCTTATGACAATGGTTTAAAATTGGTTTATTATTTCAATCTTTCTGAGATATTCTGGTTAAAAAATGGTTAGAAATTTTTTCTAAGTCACTGTCAGTACCTTATATAACTGCTTGTGCTGTCAGGGAGAGCAGCCTCACTTTGGGTTTCCTGAGAAGAACTTCTCAATCAATGTAGAGAAGCTGTTAAGAAAGGTTGTCCAGTGCTGTAAATATTCTGACTTTTCTAATTCTCTGTATTTTCGGACACCAAAGGTTCATATGTTGTGAATTTAACAGGGCTAACGTGTTCTTGTTGTGCAGCAAACAAAGACACATGATCAGCTCGAGATTCGTGAAGAGAACATGGCACTAAAGATAAGGTCATTGCAATATTGATCTCATGTCTTATATGATCCATTTTCCTTATTGTGCCATAATGTTTGATCTTAACAAGTATAGAGACTAGCGAGATAGATCTGATCTTACTGCTCCTGAGAGGCTGTAATGATCCCTTTGACACCAGATTTGAGCAACAGAGAGTTGCTACGGAACTTGAACTTTGGTAGGTTTGTCATTTTTTATTCTTTTTTCTGGGTAAATGTGTGGCAGAATCTATTTACTTTTGTAAAGGCTAATCTTAGTAGATAATATCATTTTTGGTCCCTAAACTTTACGAATTTCTAGTTTTAAATAATTAAATTTAATACCCCCAATAGTTGATTTTGTGAGTCAACCGAGTGGGACCAAACGTGGGAGTAAAAGTGTGACCAAAAACAACTTTAGGGACCAAATATGATATTATCCCTTAATCTTAGTGTAGAATTTTATTTTATCCTCCTTGGTGAAAAAAAACCTAAAGTATTTCTGCTTCAACAAAAAATGCCTGATCTTCAACTGGGCAATATCTCTTTTTGCGAGTTCTGTGTGAAGGATGAGGTCAACCTGATTTACTTCATGGATGTTGAATGAAATATATTACCTCAGTAAAAGAAATTAATTTTATTTTATAAAACATCATTCTATTAATCATTCACACTTCAAGAAACACCGTTCGGTCTTGCAGCGTAGTGTGCTGAAAAATCAAAATTGACATTTTTACTTTTGGAGAACTGTGCAAAAAATTTATATTTACATTTTTGCTTAGAATACAAGTGCACATGCTTTGCTAACATCTGTTTTTTTTTAAATAAAATATATACAATTCATTACCTTTTGAAATATGTAGTTTTTAGTATCAATACATATCTTTCAGACTAGATTTATAATGTTATTAGCAAAATAGTAATATGCTCTTGATTTCATATTGGCAGTCAGTTGACGTGGATTTCTAGTGCCTGATAATTTTTGTCATTTAGAATTTCTGATAAATTGATGTTGAAATTCCTTTAAACTGTACGTAGTATCAACCAATTATGAGCAACTCCAGGTGGTCTGATTTGGGAACTTATTTGATGATTTCAATTTTTGCTTTTTTGAAGGATCAAAATCTTTCACCACTACGGCTCATTGTATTTCAAGAGAATGTTTAACAAGTTGTTTCAGGTTAATACAGCTTGTTTTAGGGTATATTGAAAGAAATGTCCACTTATTATGGACTTATTATGAATATGATCATTAACTTTGCAATAATACAAATATGCATTTCAACTTTAAAAAAGTTGGCAAAAATGCACCGTGACCAGCTATATCCAGTTACTCAACCGGTAAACGAGGAGGTGACAATTTAAGAATAAGCCACGACAGGCAAAAAACTTGACAAAAATGGCCAGTAACTTGATACAGTTGGTCACCTGGCATTTTTACCAAATTTTTGCAAAATTAGTGGGCACTTTCATTATAAGTCCAAAGTTAGCGGGTATTTTCTCAATTTACCCCTCGTTTATATTCTTCCTGGGAATTAATTTGCTTTGCTCAGTTGGCATTTTGTCCTCTTGATCACACAGGTAGACTGGAAACCAGAGTCACCTAATAAGTTTGGTGACATTGCCGAACTTTTGAAATTGGAAGACACTGCCAAATAAGGTGTATAGTATAGTTTAGCTTACACTTTTCAAGAAAAATGGTTTTTTTTTTTTATCCTGTAAGTTACACCTATTTTGGTTTCAGTCCTATCGACTATCACTAATTGTAAATAGTCTTGTAACTTTCAACTTTTTGACATTTTAGCCCGTAACCGGCGACAAGAGGTGAAATATCTGGTTGACGCTGACTGGCAAAGTCTGATTGTCAACCATATGTTTAACCTTCTATAGTCTGTCACTGAACTAAAATGTCGAAAAATTTGAAAGTTACATGATTGTCAACCATATGTTTAACCTTCTATAGTTTAGCTTACACTTTTCAAGAAAAATGGTTTTTTTTTTTTAGTCCTCTAAGTTACCCCTATTTCGGTTTCAGTCCTGGGACTTCCACGAATTGAAAATAGTCTTGTAACTTTCAACTTTTTGACATTTTAGCCCGTAACCGGCGACAAGAGGTGAAATATCTGGTTGACGCTGACTGGCAAAGTCTGATTGTCAACCATATGTTTAACCTTCTATAGTCTGTCACTGAACTAAAATGTCGAAAAATTTGAAAGTTACATGATTATTTTCAATTCGTGGAAGTCCCAGGACTGAAACCGAAATAGGGGTAACTTAGAGGACTAAAAAAATTATTTTCCCCACTTTTCGTAAACTGCTTTGGAATATTAGAAACAAGAGTTTTAAGTGAAACTGATAATCAGGACAAGGATCGAAATCTGCTTAGTCCCAATCGAAAGCTCCTGCTTCGAACGCTTCTTTACAGAAACAGCTGCTTATCGCCCGCTTCATGCTAAAGCAGCAGCTTTAGCTCAGGCAGAGGTACACTGTTTAAATAGATTATAATCAATTTTAAGAGTGCATATTAAATTACTGTTATGCAACTACTAACAGACTATGCAATCTTTTTTTGGGCTTTATCGAACGCTTCTTTACAGAAACAGCTGCTTATCGCCCGCTTCATGCTGCCCGCTTCATGCTAAAGCAGCAGCTTTAGCTCAGGCAGAGGTACACTGTTTAAATAGATTATAATCAATTTTAAGAGTGCATATTAAATTACTATTATGCAACTACTAACAGACTATGCAATCTTTTTTTGGGCTTTAGTAACTGTATAGTTTTGGTTTTTGAGAAGTTTCTTCCTCTTAAAAGGTTAGCCACTAAATCAGTATTAAGGAACTCTTGCTTAATGTGTTTGAAAAAAGTTAAGAGCTCCTCATGGAACTTGTCGAGGCAATTATCCAAAGTATGCATGCCACTACGTATCAAATTAATTGTCATTTTAATTTTAATCTATTTTTAACACACTACTTGATCTCACATTTGAATGTTGTAATATTTGTTTGATATCATTATACTGGTTTAGTTATTCTACCTACCAAAATAGGGTACGATGAATATATATTTGATTGTGTGGATTAAAAAGGATGTATATAGGGCAAGTCTCTACTCTAATGACATGAGGAATTCAGGGCATGTAGTAATATTAGTACTAATTAAATAGACGGAGTGTGTTTAGTGGCTGTACAAGTCTGATTGCTAACTCAGTGCTCTCGTATCCCATACCCAGGAAGTCAGCTCTATCTGACTATAAAAGGACTCATAGAAGCAGACTGACTGACTTCTATCTAGAATAGGGATCGGACGAGAGTCTCCTGCAACCAATCATTCGGAAAGCGGCAGTCCAGTCAAGGAATTCACTTGCAGAAGTAAAACCTACTCTTTGTATCCTGGTGGAAAAGTTATAGAGAGGTATAGTTAGAGATAAGAATTGTGAAATTATCAGTTGAGGCTATTTTGACATATATAAACCCCTTCAGTAAGTATTATTACGTACTGCTTTCTTCTTTATCATCATCGCTAATTCACTGTGCAGTAAGGTGAACATTGCAGTCTGGATATATTGGAATGACTTTTGAAGACCAGCACTGGAAAATGTCGAAGAAACTCTGAAGGAATTAGTGATGTTACCTCACAGTTGATCCTCTTCTTTATAATGCTCTCTAACAGAACCAATTAACACGAAAGTATTTCATTTTAGTACGGGGAAAGCAGAAGAGATGAGCAATTAAAGTACAACCTCAAGTATTGGCATATACTTGATCAATTCTTTTATTTACATGCCTTCATTGTTCATTTCTTCTCATTGTGCTCCTGATTTTGGCTTTTTTGTTTCCAGAGGGCTAATGCATCTATTGACTGGAGAGAATTCACTCCGGATTCACTACTACTTAGGGGAGAAAGAGGTTTATATTAAGAACTTTTCCAAATTTATTACTTTTTCTTCTAATGCATCTGTGTAAATTAGATATCCACTTTGTTTTGTATGCTAATATATATATATATATATATATATATATATATATATATATATATATATATTTTTAAATGCCACCCGTTTATTTGGACCCAAATAATCGAATGCAACCTAAAGTTACCTCCGACTTAGCCTGCTACCCTTCCTAGGATCCTGACCTAGTGCTAGACCTTTTTGGACACCCTGACCTAGTACGTGACCATTCCTGAGATGAGACCCCAACCTTATATGCGACCTTTTCCGAAACCCCGTCATCTTACACGACACTTCCTGTACCTCAAACCTAGCATTTGACCCTTCCCGTGACACCCACTTAGGAGAGTTATTTGGGTCCAGAAAGAAATGGTGTGGCATTTTTACCAAAACAAAAAAAAAGCATGATTGACATTTTTATGGTTGTATCACTGCATGTACTTAGGTAACTTTTAGTTGTTTTCTATTTGACAATATTAGCCTTTAATTACTACTAATAATTTGTTGAGCCAACTGTATTTTCAGGAAGCATTTCGCTCTATTGAGGATATACATGGTCTTATAACAATGGTTAAAAATTGGTTTATTATTCCAAGCCTTTTGAGATATTCTGGTTAAAAAATGGTTATAAATTTGTTTCTAAATTAATGGCAGTACCTTATATAACTGCTTGTGCTATCAGGGAGAGCAACCTCACTTTGGGTTTCCTGAGAAGAACTTCTCAATCAATGTAGAGCTAGCAAGAAAGGTTGTCCAGTGCTGTAAATATCCCGACTTTTCTAATTCTCTGTATTTTCGGACACCAAAGGTTCATATGTTGTGACTTTAACAGGGCTAACGTGTTCTTGTTGTGGAGCAAACAGAGACACCTGATCAGCTCGAGATTCGTGAAGAGAACATGGCACTAAACATAAGGTCATTGCAATATTGATCTCATGGCTTATATGATCCATTTTCCTTATTGTGCCATAATGTTTGATCTTAACAAGTACAGAGACCAGCGAGATAGATCTGATCTTACTGCTCCTGAGAGGCTGCAATGATCCCATTGACACCAGATTTGAGCAACAGAGAGTTGCTACGGAACTTGAACTTTGGCAGGTTTGTCCTTTTTTATTTTATTTCTTTTCTGATATGACTGATCGAATGCAGTGAATTCCTTCAACACAATTAGGCTATACTTTGTTTAATCTGTAGTATGAGAGGTTTTGGAATTAATTGAGACTGGCCATGATATTCTCTTTTTTTGGGTTGAACGTATGGTGATGTGCCATTTAGAATACAACAGTTTGTGGACTTCAGGTCTGATTTGGACAGAAGGTATAATGCAATTCCTTCTTTCTTGATTCATCATATACATGGTTCGTCTTTTGTAATTATATCTAGAGATGCATCCTAACTAGTAACATGGCTGCTTCTTTATGTAGTTTAAGGGGACCGTGACTACTGTGCCGGAGTTTCCATCAAAGCTTGATTTGGACAGAAGGTATATTGCAATTCCTTCTTTCTTGATTCATTATATACATGGTTTGTCTTTTGTAATAATATCTAGAGATGCATCCTAACTAGTAACATGGCTGCTTCTTTATGTAATTTAAGGGGGACCACAACTACTGTGCCGGAGTTTCCATCAAAGCTTGACTGGCTGAACATAGCTCCTCTTTAGGGTAAACATGTGTTTAATATTTTGCTGCTATCTTCTTTTGTGGCATTTTTGTGGTTATTTAACTGCAAGTGCTCTTTTCATGAAATTTATATTGAAAAAATTAATTATCTTTATGACCCTTCATCACAAACCTGATGGTGCCTCCATTTTATAATTGTTGAATTTACTCCCTTAATTACTGTGGAGTAGAATAGGTTTTCACATTTGTCATTTTTGTCTTTAAGTTACACGAGGATATGAAACGTAGGAAATATATCAGAATTGTAGGTACATACAGTAGGAGACATTCTGCAGCTTTTGATTCAGGTGACTGATTATCGTTCTGTTTTTCTATTAAAATTTTACATGTTTCACATATCCTATGAATTCTTCTAAAAGCTTTTCACTGTGTTTTAACTGTCAAGTTAGGTTTCTTCGAATAGTGAAGGTGCAGCTATAAAGTTGAACACTATAAAGTTTTTTCTGTTCAACGAGCAAAACTGACTCAGAACAATGACTTTGAAGGTGCGTGATAAAGATCAGGAACTGCATTTGATTATATGGTGTTAATTCTTGTGGTTTCGGTTCTTTATTAGGCAGTGCATGATGGGAAAGAGGCCTACTTTATGTGGCAAGTTTAATGGGAACTATGCCTATACTCAATGGGATTTTAGTGCATAGATGTTTTATACATGAAGTTTAATGCTGTCAGATCCCAGGATTAATTCTATTTACCCTAATTTAATTGCAGAAATTAGTCTTGCAAAAAGAAGAAAGCTTGACAACCTTAGCACTGCAATGCGAATGTTTGCAAGAAGTTGACCTTATTGGGCTCTTGTTATATTGGAGCCAATCAAATCTCATATTATTATATTTAACCTATTTACAAGTTTTACTTTGGTTTTTCGTATAATCATATCAGATTGTATCTTTATTCTTTCTCAGAGTTTTTGACAACTGTGAGTTTCCACTTGGTGGCTGCTGTGCTATAACTTTTCTCGAGCCCAATTGCCCTTGCCTTGAGTATGTCTCATTGGATGGCATGTGATCATCTTGAGAAAGCATCATTTTCACATGTAAGTCATTGACTTATTTCTTCTATTTATTTGATGGCTGCCCTTGAAAATTTTAATCTCGATTTTCCTTGAAACAAAACTTATGAATATAATTATTATTGTTAGTTAGTTGCACATTTATCGATTGACATCTTTCTGCAGGTAATTTTACTTATTATTCCCTGGTTTTTCCAAACTTTCTTGCTAGAACAAGATATACTTGATTGTCTGTTGAATGAGAATAAAAAAAAACCATATTTGTAGGGTTTATATGTATTTGTAGGGGCGAATTTGAGAATCGGATTCTAAATTCCCAAAGTGGACTTGAATTTAGATTTTGAAATCCCAAATCAAACATACCCTTAGGTTTATCATATAAAGTATACCTGAACATGCTTTTTCTTCTATCGTGTGCCTTATTTTATAGGTTTTAAAATTGCAAGTATGCTGCAAATATCACAGTGACACATCATTTGTTGTAATCTGATTTCTTTTTCTAGATTTACTTTTCATTTTCTGGTTAATTTTATGAGGAATTTGATTTCTTTTTCTAGATATACTTGAAATTGCAGCTTGTGTGCTCTGTAAGATGGAAAAGTGGGGTTTTGGTTTGTTATTCTTTAATTATGTGTAGTTTCGAAACCACACCTTTTCCTTAATTGCAGCTGTACTGTTATACTTGAATGTGGGATTATTTATCAGATTATTCTTTAATTTTCTCACTCGTAAATTGGGCTCTTTTAGTTAAGTATTGTAAGGTCCTATCAGATTCTCTACAATCTTTTGTAACTTGTTGTGCGTTTGTGTCATAGCATTTGTTATAATGGAGTGCTTGGTTTCGATTTTTTTTTTTTGAAATAGATTTTACTAATAATGCACAAATGAGCACATATTCCTATATGGGTACTGATTACATCTAGCGTCTAACTTCGCCAAGTTGCATGTTTTACTAGGTGATGCTTTACGTAATGTAGTTCTATGCTACGTTATTTCAGTGCAGGCTTTTGATTTCCTCTGTTCTAACATGTGTGTTATGCTTTGGTCCCAACTAACAGGTTTGGTCATTTGGTGGATGTTTATGCTTGGAACCCTCACTGCAGATTTCTTGATGGAGTCTTCCGAGATTCTCCAGAGAGCCCAGGTATCCTATTATCAGTATTGTTTTAAACCAAAAACACTGCTTCGAGATTAGAGTTACTAATTTTAGTTTTAGAAAAGCCAAAAAAAAAAAAAAACTTTTGTGGAGTAACATAATGTTTACAATCTGATGTGTATGTATTGGAAAGTTTAATGTTATTAACTGATTGTAATTTCAATCTGTGGAAGACGATGTCTTCAATAGAACAATGTCGCGCTTAACCGAGAGATTCAGCATAAAAAATCCGTGGAAAAATGTTTCCACCTGAAATTCTGTGATTTCTTAGATGTTAAGACCAAATAATTGTATAATAAGAATGGTTTGTTCTTCACCTCGCTAATTTGATCCCTGTTTATTTTTCGTGGAGGCTTCACAGGTTGGAGAATTTTGTTTTAAATTTTGTAAGCTAGGACTTCATACAATCAAGAGCACAGCAAAAGGTATATTTTTTTATTGTCTCATTGGTTGATGTAATTTATCTATTTGGTAAAGCTTCCATCATCTATTAACTCTTGGTATAAGCTGAAAATAATTTTTGGTATTGTTATCCCCGGTTGTCAGTATCTTATGTTGCATTTATCCAGGTTGCTTAGAAACAAGGCTTGCAAAATGGTAGTGATCTTGCTTTATTTATTCATTAATCAGTCCTTACTAAATTATGTACCTCAATGAGTTAATCAAGGAAAGATTTATCTAAGTTCGATGCACAGATCATATTCCTTTAATGTTCCTTGTGGGAGATTTCTCAAAAAAGTTGATCTTTGGACAGTTGATGGCAGATTTGTAAGGGAAATCGTGATTTACCGCTTGCTGAGAATACTCCCATTACACATAGTATTTTTCGAAGAGGAAAGCGTTCAATCCAATGGAGAGCAGATAAGCCATCAACAATTGTCTGGTATGCAATCTAATGATTCCTGCATCTGATAGACAATTAATCGGTAGAATAAGTTAAGTCTACAGATCAATTCTTTGTCTACCGTTCATATTTTATACACTTTTATTGTGCTGATATTGACATATACTTCCTTGACTATATTCTTGAGTTTTTTCTCGCTGAGCCCCTGATTTTGACTTTTTTTGTTTTCATAGGGCGATGCGTCTACCGACTGGAGAGAATTCACTACTACTTACGGCAGAAAGAGGTTAAGAGCTTTTCCAAAAATTTACTTCTGCTGCATCTGCGAAAATTAGATATCCACTGTGTTTTATATGCTGACCAGCTTAGATTTCTTTTTACAGGTTTTACCACTTGGTATAAAAATGTTTATTTTTACTTTCTTCTGGTGTAATCATATTTGAGGCTTCACTTATAAATTTTTTAACTATGCTTCTTTTTTTAAAAATGCCACCCGTTTATTTGGACCCAAATAACCGAATGCAACCTAAGGATACCTCCGACTTAGCCTTCTACCCTTCCTAGGACCTTGACCTAGACCCGGACACCCTGGCCTAGTCCGTGACCATTCCTGAGATTGAGACCCCAACCTTATATGCGTCCTTTTCCGAATTCCCGTCATCTTACATGACACTTCCTGTACCTCAAACCTAGCATTTGGCCCTTCCCGCTACACCCACTTAGGAGAGTTATTTGGGTCCAGAAAGAAATGGTGTGGCATTTTTACCAAAAAAAAAAAAAAGAAAAAGAAAAAAGCGTGTGTCATTTTTGTGGTTATTTCACTGTCAGTGCTCTTTTATTGAAATTTATAATGAACAAATTACTGATCTTCGTGACACTTCATCCACAAAGCTGTGCTGGAAATTTTCTGATGGTTCCTGTTCTTGTGGAAGACATATAAAACAGTGCTGGAAATTTAAAGGAACAACTTAAGGTTGGAAATCCTTATATGCGGTAAGTTCTATTATCTATTTGTAGTCAGTTCGCTTGTGTTCAAGGGAAATTGAACTGCTTGTGTTCAAGGGAAGAGTCTTAGTTGTAAATTATTAAATATATGTCTTCAATACTGATACTTGAGTATCTTACCAGAAATTTTGTTTCTTATGTAAAAGTTGGTCATGTACTTTGGAGACTTTTAGATCTTTTCTATTTGATAATATTAGGTTTTAATTACTAATAATAATTTTTTGAGCCGACTGTATTTTGCTGGAAGCATTTCACTCTATTGAGGATATACTTGGACTTATGACAATGGTTAAAAAAACTGGTTTATTATTCTAAGCTTTCTGAGATATTCTGGTTAAACAATAATTAGAAAATTGTTTCTAAATTACTATCAGTACCTTATATGCTTGTGCTGTCAGGGCGAGCAACCTGACTTTGGGTTTCCAGAGAAGAACTTCTCAATCAATGTACAGAAGTTGGCAAGAAAGGTTGTCCAGAGCTGTAAATATCCTGACTTTTCTAATTCTCTGTATTTTCGGACACCAAAGGTTCATATGTTGTGACTTTAATAGGGCTAATGTGTTCTTGTTGTGGAGCAAACAGAGACACCTGACGAGCTCGAGATTCGTGAACAGAACATGGCACTAAAGATAAGGTCATTGCAATATTGATCTCATGACTTATATGATCTATTTTCCTTATTGTGCCATAATGTCTGATCTTAACAAGTACAGAGACCAGCGAGATAGATCTGATCTTACTGCTCTAGAGAAGCTGTAATGATCCCTTTGACACAAGATTTGAGCAACAGAGAGTTGCTACGGAACTTGAACTTTGGCAGGTTTGTCCTTTTTCATTCATTTTTCTTTTCTCATATTACTGACAGAATGCAGTGTTTCCACCCGCTGCTAGATGTTTCCACTTAACATTGTTGAATCTGTCACTGTCTTCAAACCTGAAGGAAGTTGACATAGCATGTTGTAAATTGTTCTTTCTTAACCTGAGGTATGTGTATTCCCACTTTATAAATTTATCCTACCTAGAATGATCCTGAAACACCCATTATTGATAACTGTTTGCATAAATTGTTTAGCAATTGTAACTCATTGGAATTTCGAAGCTTGACTGCCCAAGATTGATCAGTCTTTTTCTTCAGGTATATATTTTTATCATTCTCAATTACTGTAATAATTTAAAAAACTGCAAATGCTAGTTTGGTGCTGAGCTTTGTAACTTGTTGTGCTTTTGTGTCGTAGCATTTGTTATTATGGAATGCTTGCTTTCGATTTTTTTTCTTTTACATTATTCTGCTGAGTTGATTTGTATGACGTTCTTTTACATTGCTCATGCTTAAAAGCATATGATAATAATGGATTAATCCAGCAAGAGGTTTCATGAAACTAATCTCTGTGTTGGGTCTGTGTTGGGTTGTTAAATTTTAATGTGTGCATGCATTGTTATACAGTAGTAGCATGACATTATCAACTAATCTATCGGAAAGTGGCAGTCCAGTCAAGGAATTCACTTGCCTCAGCCTTTTTGGACCCATCAAGACGATTTCCTTCTATCGGGTACTATGAATTTAAAATCCATCACCTAGATTTTAATTTTTTAAACTTTATTAATTTGAAAAGTTCAAATGATTATACTTCAACACAATTGGGCTATACTTGGTTTAATCTGTAAATGAGAGGTTTTGGAATTAATTGAGACTGGCCATGATATTCTCTTTTTTTTGGGTTGCACGTATGGTGAGCTTGGAAATGAAGCTAGGTGGTGATGTGCCATTTAGAATACAACAGTTTGTGGACTTCATGTCTGATTTGGACATAAGGTTTATTGCAATTCCTTCTTTCTTGATTCATTATATACATGGTTCGTCTTTTGTAAAAATATCTAGAGATGCATCCTAATATGGCCGCTTCTTTATGTAATTTATGGGGGACAACGACTACTGTGCCGGAGTTTCCATTAAAGCTTGATTTCGGACTGAAGGTATATTGCAATTCCTTCTTTCTAGATTCATTATATACATGGTTCGTCTTTTGTAATAATATCTTCAGATGCATCCTAACTAGTAACATGGCTGCTTCTTTATGTAATTTAAGGGGGACCACGACTACTGTGCCGGAGTTTCCATCAAAGCTTGACTGGCTGAAACACAGCTCCTCTTCAGGGTAAACATGAGTTTAATATTTTGTTGCTATCTTCTTTTCTGTGCTATTTAATTTATATTTATTCGCAGTTTTCACCATAAATCCCTCACCAGCATATTCTACTGCAAAGCTGCAATCATATAATGTTTTTGTGTCAAATTATTCTGCTGGGTTCATGAATTTTGATTTCTTCATGAATATACTTTTCATTTTCTGGTTAATTTTATGGAGGAAGTTGATTTCTTCCTCTAGATATACTTGAAATTGCAGCTTGTGTGCTCTATAACTTATAGAGCACACAAGCTGCCTAAAATCACATATCGATCATGTCATGCTACTACTGAGAAAATAAAAGCATAATCTGATAAATAATCCCAATTAAAGAAATGGTGTGATGTCGAAACTACACATAATTAAAAAACTACACATAATTTTGTTTGTTATTTTTTAATTATGTGTAGTTTCGACATCACACCATTTCTTTAATTGAGATTATTTATCAGATTATGCTTTTATTTTCTCAGTAGTAAATTGGGCTCTTTTAGTTAAGTATTGTACTCCTATTAGATTTTCTACAATCTTTTGTAACTTGTTGTGCTTTTGTGTCATAGCATTTTATATTATGGAGTGCTTGTTTTCAATTTTTTTTTCTTTGAAATAGATTTTACGAATAATGCACACATGAGCACACATTCTTGTATGGTCCTGATTACGTCTAGCGTCTAACTTTGCCAAGTTGCATGTTTTACTAGGTGATGCTTTACGTATTTTCAGTGTAGGCTTTTGATTTCCTCTGTTCTAACATGTGTGTTATGCTTTGGTCCCAACTAACATACATGGTTGGTCATTTGGTGGATGTTTATGCTTGGAACCCTCGCTGCAGATTTCTTGATTGCCTCTTCCGAGAGATAGAGTGGACAGAAGATGATAACGTATGTGTATTCCCACTTTATATTTTTATCTCACTTAGTATGATCTTGAAATACCCGTTATTGATAATTGTTTGCATAAATTGTTTAGCAATTGTAACCCATTGGAAATTTCGAAGCTCGACTGTCCAAGATTGACCAGTCTTTTTCTTCAGGTACATATTTTTATCATTCTCAATTACTGTAATAATTTGAAAAACTGCAAACGCTAGTTTGGCGCTGAGCTTGAACACAGCTCCGCGATCATAAATCCCTGAGTTTAATATATATTTTGCAGCTATCTTCTTTTCTGTGCTATTAAATTTATATTTATTCTCAGTTTTCAGCATAAATCCCTCACCAGCATAGCTGCAATCATATTACTTTTTTGTGTGAAATCGTGTGACTAATTGATCGGAACTGTGTAGCTAATATAAAATTATCATTATTGTTTTAATTTGTCTTATATGATGTTAAATTATTCTGCTGGGTTGATTTGTTTGACGTTCTTTTACATTGCTCATCCTTAAGTATATGATAATAATCCTGCAAGAATTTTCATGAAACTAATCTCTGTGTTGGGTCTGTGTTATTTTATTGTTATACAGTAGTAGCATGACATGATCGATATGTGATTTTAGGCCGCGTGCAACCACAACTCTGACTTAGTCCGCTACCCTTCCTAGGATCCTGACCTAGTGCTAGATCTTTTCGGAGACCCCGAACCACTTACGCGACCATTCCTGAGACCCCAACCTTATATGCCACTTTCGAAACCCCATCCTCATATTATAGGACACTTCCTATAGCTCCAACCCAGTATTTCACCCTTCCCGCAGCACACACTTAGGTGAGTTATTTAGGTCCATAAAGAAATGGTGTGACGTTTTTACCCAAAAAAAAAAAACATATATGGCATTTTGTGGTTATTTCACTTCAAGTGCTCTTTTCTTGAACTAGTATAGAACTGAACTTTGTTTAAATAATTTGGGACAGGAGGAGCTGATTGTCCTTAAATTTAAGCAAGTAAATCATCCATTGTTCAGCCTAACCACTGCAGGACACTATATACTCAATTAAAGCCTTTGGTAAACAGTTTCTTAGAAGCATGGCTTGCAAAATGGTAGTAGTGATCTTACTTTATTTGTTCCTTATGTTTGCCATCATTAATAAGTCTTTACTAAATTATGTACCTCAGTGAGTTAATCAAGCAAAGAGTAAGTTACCCGACCGACATGGAACTCTTGTTTGCACAAATCTTTGCTGGCAGGTGAAGTTTCAAAGATTTCCAGTTTCCAAATTATCCATCGAATTTACCTCATACATTTTTTGCCTGATTCACTTCATGCTTTTTAGTAAATACAGTTCAAATAAAGTAACACTCTATAAAGATGCATCAAAGAAGCGAGTTCATTTCAGCTTAATTTGCATGGGTGTGAAATGATGACCAATGCATGCTCTTCAGTTGGTGTTTGTTAGAGAATGCGGAGTCTCGACTGTTACATCATCTATTAACTCCTGGTATAAGCTGAAAATAATTTTTGGTATGTATATCCCCGGTTGTCAGTATCTTATGTTGCATTTATCAAGGTGCAGGGAGATTCCTGTTGTCAAATCAATTTTGAAGCATTTCAAGGATGCCTGCTAGGGAGGAAGCGAATCAGTCATACCTCGGGAAGGGGCTGATGTCCAGTATGATGCTGCATGCCTAGTTGTTAAAGACATTTAAAGGGGCAGAAGAAACTACATGGAGATGCATCTGTAAGAATTACTGAAATAACCTGTTTTATGATGATTGGGCGCCTCGGTCTTCGTAATTTATTTCTTTTGGGAGGTTGTAGATTTTCTAACTTGACAGGTGGAAAAGATGTATACCTTTGGGAAGTCCCTGAGAGTTTATCACAGAGGATTCTAAAGGAATACGAGCTACGATCATCCAAGAAGTTACAACATTTGTATCTAATTTAGAGTGGGTTCTTTTTTTTTTCTTCGCACACTTGTTTCTTCCTTCCCGATTAGTAGCAGAGAAATGTGAAAGTTTTAAAATTTTAAACAGGTAGATTGCTTGTCCCAGAAGTAACATTTTTTACTACTCAATGGATGACTACTCTCCTGAGAAAGCCCTCTTTCCTGAATCACACAACCTAACCGTCTGCTGCAGAACCTCAACTGTGTTGGTTGTTCTAATATTAAGAAGGTGGTTATTTCACCTGCCGCTAGATGTTTCCACTTAATATGGTTAATTTTATGAGGAAGTTGATTTCTTTTTCTAGATATACTTGAAATTGCAGCTTGAAGTTAATTTTGTGCATCATCCTTTCTACTTCATGTTTCTTCTTCACAGTTCCATTTCCATTTCCAATTGCTCCGTATTCTGATTCATAAACATTAAAAATGCATGTTTGTCTTTTTTTTTTTTCTTCCTGTCAATCAAGACGTGAAGAAATGAATTTATAATCTATTCCCATATGGTTGCAGAACTTTTTTCGTAATGATAGAATACAACAATTTGTTGACTTCATGTCTGATTTGGATAGAAGGTGTATTAAAATTCCTTCTTTCTCGATTCATTATATAGCTTTGACATGCATATTGTGCATGGTTTGTCTTTTGTAATAATTTCTAGAGATACATCCTAACTAGTAACGTGACTTCTTGTTTATGTAATTTAAGAGGGAAGGCGACTACTGTGCCGGAGTTTCCATCAAAGCTTGACTGGCTGAACACAGCTCCTCTTCAGGGTAAACTTGAGTTTAATATTTTGCTGCTATCTTCTTTTCTTGTGTTAAATTATTCTGTTGGGTGCAGGAATTTTGATTTCTTCATGAATATACTTTTCATTTTCTGGTTAATTTTATGGAGGAAGCTGATTTCTTCCTCTAGATATACTTGAAATTTTTGCAGCTTGTGTACTCTGTAAGATGGAAAAGTGGGGTTTTGGTTTGTTATTCTTTAATTATGTGTAGTTTCGACACCACTCCATTTCTTTAGTTGCAGCTGTATTGTTATACTTGAATGTGGGATTATTTATCAGATTATGCTTTTATTTTCTCACTTGTAAATTGGGCTCTTTTAGTTAAGTATTGTAAGCTCCTATTAGATTCCCTACACTCTTTTGTAACTTGTTATGCTTTTGTGTCATAGCATTTGTTATTATGGAGTGCTTGCTTTCAATTTTTTTCTTTGAAATAGATTTTACTAATAATGCACAAATAAGCACACATTCCTATATGGGTCCTGATTTCATCTAGCGTCTAACTTTAGTTTTAGAAAAGCACTGTTATCAGTGTTGATTTAAACCAAAAACACTGCTTCGGGACTAGAGTTACTAATTTTAGTTTTGGAAACGCCCAAAAAAAAAAACTTTTGTGGAGTAACGTAATGTTTACAATCTGATGTGTATGTATTGGAAAGTTTAATGTTATTAACTGATTGTAATTTCAGTCTGTGTTCAGTCTGTGGAAGATGATGTCTTCAGTAGAACAATGCCGCTCTTAACTGAGAGATTCAGCATAAAAAAATCCGAGGAAAAATGTTTCCACCTGAAATTCTGTGATTTCTGAGATGTTAAGAGCAAATAATTGTATATTAAGAATGGTTTGTTCTTCACCTCGCTAATTTGATCCCTGTTTATTTTCCGTGGAGGCTTCACGGGTTGGAGGATTTTGTTTTAAATTTTGTAAGCTAGGACTTCATACAATCAAGAGCGCAGCAAACGGTATATTTTATTGTCTCATTGGTTGATGTAATTTATCGATTTGGTAAAGCTTCCATATGCTGAACAATTGGTTAGAAGTGAGGGCGTGTGTGCTCTTTCAGTTGGTGCTTTTTAGAGAATGCAGAGTCTCGATTGTTACATCATCTATTAACTCTTGGTATAAGCTGAAAATAATTTTTGGTATTGTTATCCCCGGTTGTCAGAATCTTATGTTGCATTTATCCAGGTTTCTTAGAAACAAGGCTTGCAAAATGGTAGTGATCTTGCTTTATTATTAATTCATTAGTTAGTCTTTACCAAATTATGTACCTCAGTGAGTTAATCAAGGAAAGAGTTATCTAAGTTCGATGCACAAATCATATTCCTTTAATGATCCTTGTGGGAGATTTCTCAAAAAAGTTGATCTTTGGACAGCTGATGGCAGATTTGTAAGGAAATTCGTGATTTGCCGCTTGCTGAGAATATTCCCATTACACATAGTAGTGTTCGAAGAGAAAAGTGTTCAATCCAATGGAGAGCAGATAAGCCATCAACAATTGTCTGGTATGCAATCTAATGATTCCTGCATCTGATAGACAATTAATCAGTAGAATAAGTTAAGTCTACATGATCAATTCTTTTTCTACGGTTCCTATTTTATACACTTTTATTGTGCTGATATTGGCATATACTTCCTTGACTATATTCTTGAGTTTTTTCTCGTAGTGCTCCTGATTTTGACTTAAAAAAATTATTTTCATAGGGCGATGCGTCTACCGACTGGAGAGAATTCACTACTACTTTGGGCAGAAAGAGGTTAAGAGCTTTTCCAAAAAAAATACTTCTGCTGCATCTGAGAAAATTAGATATCCACTTTGTTTTTTATCTCCTGCATTTTTTTTCTGTTGGCTTACATATACTTCCTTTGCCAGTTCAGGGACGATGCAGATTGCAGTTTTTGATGTTGTTTATTATCTGAATTAAGGCCTGTGGAAATTGTTAAACCAACTCTGTCCTCAGTCTGAAACGGCATTGTTTTGACATATAATGCATTGTTCAGCCTAGCCACTGATATCGACACAATAAACGGCGATGACCTTGATTTTGCCGAAAGGGTATTTGCACAATATCAGGGAGTTCTCATAATGTCCTGCAAACAGGCATGGAATATCTTAGAATTTCTTTCAGATAGTCTGTACTTGATAATTATTTCTCTAGGATTAATCAACTAATGGGGAATCTTGCTCTTAAATTAAAGCAAGTAAATGGTTCTTGATGCTGCCACATTGGAAAATCTTGAGATATTTGAAAATAGAAAATATGGAGAATCTTCTTATATTTGTTTAGAACTGTCTTGATGAACATTATAGTATTTATTTTTGTCACTGCAGGACACTATATGCTCAATTAAAGCATTGTGCTTCAACTTTGGTAAACGTTTTCTTAGAAACATGGCTTGCAAAATGGTAGTGATCTTGCTTTATTTATTCCTTCTGTTTGCCATCAGTAATCAGTCTTTACTAAATTATGTACCTCAGTGAGTAAGTCACAGAAAGAGTTATCTAAGTTACCCGACCTACATGGAACGCTTGTTTGTACGAATCTTTTCTGGCAGGTGAAGTTCCGAAGATTTCCAGTTTCTAAATTATCTATCGAAATTTTTACCTCTTGCACTTTTTGCCTGATTCTCTTCTTGCTTTTGAATAAATACAAGCAAATAAAGTAACACTCTATGAAGATGCATCAAAGAAGTGAGTTCATTTCAGCTTAATTTGTGTGGTTGTGAAATGATGACCAATGCATGCTCTTCACTTGGTGCTGCTTAGAGACTGTGGAGTCTCGACTGTTGCATCATCTATTAAATCCTGTACAAGCTGAAAATAATTTTTGGTATTTTTTATGTACCTGTAACTGTTTAGATTATATTTTGTTCGCACGTGGAATGTTCTCTACACATTATCATAGATTAGCTGTTGACTACCAGAATGATCCAAATGTGTGCCATATCTTCCTTCTTCAACTTGAATTAATATTCATATAGGTCTCTCTCTGTGAATGCATGCCAAGTTATAAAAGGACTTTCAGGTAATTAAACCTTGAATAATTGTTATAAAAGGAGTTGCGGGTAATCTTCCTTTACAAATTGATGCCTGGAGTTACGGAGTTAATGTCCTCGATTAGCAGGTAATTAAACCTCGAATAACTGTCATACAATTGGGATGTGAAGATCCTCTCTTCTTGATTAACTCAATTAAGCTTATCTCTTTTTAGCTTGAGTGCGACTCAATTACAAACTTGTCAAACTCAAGCTCGACTTGATTAGTCCTATATTTACACAACTAAATAACTATATTTACACAACTAAATAAATTAAAATACCCTAAATTTGACAATAATTATTAAGTGTCAAGTTCAAGTTTAATTTCTCTTAGTCGATTCCAAGTGGCCTCACGAGTTAGCTATTGGAATCATTTCAGGACATCCAGATTCAGTATCCTTGATAATTGAGAAAAAATGATTCAGGACATCCAGATTCAGTATCCTTGATAATTGAGAAAAAAAAGGCTGCAGCCAAGTCTGAGGAGTTTGAAGCAAATTACAGCACTAAAAGTTGGGAAGACAAGGTATCCTTGATAATCGAGAAAATGAAGTTGATCGTCGAGCCAACGACGTTATGAAAAAACGCTGATTGGGAGGCAACCCAGTGTTCTTATGTTATTTTATTTCCCTTTTGTTCTTGTTTTTATTTTATTTTTCATTAATAAATGTTTCACTCTTTGTTGTCTCTCCAGGTTTATATTATTTTTTATGACAGGCTGAGTTATTTTTTTTAGGAAGGTTTATGGCCACCACATCACGAGGATTCTACGATTTTTGAGGGCTCCACACCTGCCACTTACTTAGACTTTGGTAACTCCGTTCCACTCTATATTTTTTCAAAAAAATTTACTTATGCTGCATCTGAGAAAATTAGATATCCACTTTGTTTTATCTGCTGCATTTTTTTTCTGTTGGCTTACGTATACTTCCTTTGACCAGTTCAGGGACGATGCAGATTGCAGTTCTTTATGCTGTTTATTATCTAAATTTAAGGCCTGTGGAAATTGTTAAACCAGCTCTGTCCTCAGTCTGTAACGGCATTGTTTCGACATATAATGCATTGTTCAGCCTAGCCACTGATATCGACACTATAAACGGCGATGACCTTGATTTTTCCGAAAGGGTATTTGCACAAGAATATCAGGGAGTTCTCATAATGTCCTGCAAACAGGCAAGGAATATCTTAGAATTTCTTTCAGATAATCTGTACTTGATAATTATTTCTCTAGGGTTAATCAACTAATGGGGAATCTTGCTCTTAAATAAAAGCAAGTAAATGGTTCTTGATGCTGCTACATTGGAAAATCTTGAGATATTTGAAAATAGAAAAAATGGAGAATCTTCTTATATTTGTTTAGAACTTTCTTGATGAACATTATAGTATTTATTTTTTTCACTGCAGGACACTATATGCTCAATTAAAGCATTGTGCTTCAGCCTTTGGTAAACGGTTTCTTAGAAACATGGCTTGCAAAATGGTAGTGATCTTGCTTTATTTATTCCTTCTGTTTGCCATCAGTAATCATTTTTACTAAATTATGTACCTCAGTGAGTTAGTCACATAAAGAGTTATCTAAGTTACCCGACCTACATGGAACGCTTGTTTGTACGAATCTTTCCTGGCAGGTCAAGTTCCGAAGATTTCCCGTTTCCAAATTATCTATCGAAATTTTTACCTCTTGCACTTTTTGCCTGATTCTCTTCATGCTTTTGAATAAATACAGGCAAATAAAGTAACACTCTATGAAGATGCATCAAAGAAGTGAGTTCATTTCAGCTTAATTCTCTTCACTTGGTGCTGTTTAGAGACTGTGGAGTCTCGACTGTTGCATCATCCATTAAATCCTGTACAAGCTGAAAATATTTTTTGGTATTTTTTATGTACCTGTAACAGTGTAACTGTTTAGATTATAGTCTTGTTTATTATCATTATTCTGATATAACTCTCTGAACCTAGGGCACTATACATGTCAGATGAGAAACCACCATTAATATCAGTTAACTATTTATTAAGAGAACCAATTAGTAGTTCCATGTCTTTTGTCTGCTTTGCATCTAACAACCTTTGTGAACGATCCTATTTACTCTTTTGTCTGCTTTTTCCTGTGCATCGGTGCTTGAACATTTTGTTCGCACGTGGAATGTTCTCTACACATTATCATAGATTAGTTGTTGACTACCAGAATGATCCAAATGTGTGCCATATCTTTCTTCTTCAACTTGAATTAATATTCATATAGGCCTCTCTCTGTGAATGCATGCCAAGTTATAAAAGGAGTTGCGGGTAATCTTCCTTTACAAATTGATTGCTGGAGTTGCAGAGTTAATGTCCTCGATTAGCAGGTAATTAAACCTTGAATAATTGTTATAAAAGGAGTTGCGGGTAATCTTCCTTTACAAATTGATTCCTGGAGTTACGGAGTTAATGTCCTCGATTAGCAGGTAATTAAACCTCGAATAATTGTCATACAATTGGGATGTGAAGATCCTCTCTTCTTGATTAACTCAATTAAGTTTATCTTTTTTTAGCTTGAGTGTGACTCAATTACAAACTTGTCAAACTCAAGCTCGACTTGATTAGTCCTATAAGTATGTTTAAACTTATCTTAGTTCAATTAAAATGGCTACAAATAACTATATTTACACAACTAAATAAATTAAAATACCCTAAATTTGACAATAATTATTAAGTGTCAAGTTCAAGTTTAATTTCTCCCGAGTCGATCCCAAGTGGCCTCACGAGTTAGGTATTGGAATCATTTCAGGACATCCAGATTCAGTATCCTTGATAATCGAGAAAAAAAAGTTGCAGGCATGTCTGAGGAGTTTGAAGCAAATTACAGCACTACAAGTTGGGAAGACAATGTATCCTTGATAATCGAGAAAATGAAGTTGATCGTCGAGCCAACGACGTTAAGAAAAAGCGCTGATTGGGAGGCAACCCAGTGTTCTTATGTTATTTTATTTCCCTTTTGTTCTTGTTTTTATTTTATTTTTCCTTAATAAATGTTTCAATCTTTGTTGTCTCTCCAGGTTGAGTTATTTTTATTTTATGACAGGCTGAGTTATTTTTTTAGGAAGGTTTATGGCCACCACATCACGAGGATTCTACGATTTTTGAGGGCTCAACACCCGCCAATTACTTAGACTTTGGTAACTCCGTTCCACTCTATTTTTCTTTGTCTAGGTTTTATGCTTTGTTTGTGTATATCTTGCTTTTGTGCTAGGGACTAGCACCTGTCTAAGTAGGGGAATGATTTATATCATGTTGCGGGTGTTTCTCTTGTTCTTCATGTATGTTTATGTTGATGTTGTGCATGCTTGAATGTTTGAAACTTGACGACTTGAGTATTTACATATGAGTTTAGTGGCTATATTTTTCTTTTTGTTAAATATGCTGTGGTCTTGAGTAATTTGTCCTAATTGACAATTGGATTGATATCCATGCTTGAGTGGTGGAGTCGAGTTAATTAATGGTTATTTTGGTTTTGAAAGTAGTCCCTTAGATTCCTTGTGTTTTGGTAAATTTGTTTTGATTCTCTTGAGAAGGAAAATCTGAGTTGGTGGACGAAGTCGAAAAAAATTTGAAATAATTGTGGTTGGTGGAAAACAAAAAGGAGTTGAGTCGAAAAAAATTGAAATGAAAAAAATAACGAGGGGCTGAAACAGCTACCTACTTGAGGGGGCTCATGTGTTCAAATGAAAAATAAAAAGCACGAGAAGAGCTAAAACCCGAAAAGTAGAGAGGAGCTGCAGACCTCGTTTGAAAGTTGAGGATGAAGGTGGAAATAAAAAAGGAGTTGAGTCGAAAAAAATTGAAATGAAAAAAATAACGAGGGGCTGAAACAGCTGCCTACTTGAGGGGGCTCATGTGTTCAAATGAAAAATCAATAACACGAGAAGAGCTAAAACCTGAAAAGTAGAGAGGAGCTGCGGACCTCGTTTGAAAGTTGAAGGAGACGGACACCACTCAGATTTGTACTTTGATGCAGAATTGAATCAAATAAACCAAAATCGGGTTTTTAGGGAGCTATTGATGAACTAGGAATAAGCGTTAATTGATAAAATTCCATGCTTAGTCGTGAATTGAAGATCTTAGTTGTACAAGAGGGGCAAGTCACTTTTGATTGTGGCTCAAAAAGCAAAAATTCAAGTGCTAGAGTTGTATGAAAGTGTTCTTGTTAGTCTTGTTTTAATCATTCGAGTAGCTGGTGTTGGTTGTGTTGTTGATGTGGTTCTCTTCTCTCTTTGAGTGTAATTGTTGCTTGAGGACAAACAATAGTTCAAGTGTGGGGGGATTTGACAAGTCGGGATTTCACAAGATTTTTGTATTTTAAATTGTCATTTTGTGATAATTAATTTGATAATTCTTTTAGTTTTCTAGACTTACTATTATTTTGGCCTCGTATACTTTGATGTTGTGTTTTCCTTAAAATTCAGGCTAATTCGAAGCATTTTGAGAGTGCATCAGACAAGCCGCGTATGAGAAGATGTTGGATAGTAACCAAACGAGTCAATAGCAGAAATATGCCCAACATTAGGAGGTAACTACTATTCATCAAGTAGAATTTAGGACTATTTGTTTAGAAATCGTAAACTAAGTTGATCCTGGATCTTCATATACTTGATATTTTATTGATATATTTGCTGATAATTGGTACTTCATCTGTAATCCCAAAACAAGATCCATCCGGAAGATGAACTAATTTCCCCCCTTTTCAGTAGTATTCTTTCTGGTAATTGAATATCATCAATGAAGTAATTGCAATCACTGTTCAAATATGCCTCCTGAGCTTAGCTTAATATGTTTGAATGAATAGTTTGTGCATTTTTTTCTCTCTAGTCTCTGCGTTTGTTGGATTGGATTATAAATGGCTCCAAAGAGAGCATAATGCTTGAAAAATGTTTAATTACTGGATAACACATTTATGCAAAAAAATTGTTTTAAAGAACTTTTAAATCGATTTGGTTCAATTCGGTTTTAACACATTTTGATATCAGCTCAAGTATCCAGCACCAGGCGCACCCGAATTGGCACGTAAGGTAAAGAAAATGCTGGAGGCAGGCGGATTCGATAGAGTGGACGAGGATAAGGAGCGTGGTTTGGAGCATGGAGCATGGGTTCCTCTATGCTAATGTGGATGGATGCTGATATTCCAGTTTGTCAGCTGTCTGTCCAAACGAATATGGATGCAACTCATCATTACAACTTGGGAAGAGCATTGGCCCCCCTCAAGAAAGACGGGGTCCTCATAGTTGGTTCGGGCTCTGCCACCCACAACTTGAGGACTATGCAGCGCGTCAACAACAATTTAGTCGCGTAAGGAACCCCTCCTAAGTGGAAGTTTGTGTGGATTATTAGATATGAAGACATGAACAAGTACGACGTTTGCAAAACAAGCGCATCCAAGGCCCGAACATTTCTATCCATTACATGTAGCTTGATAAGCCTCCAATTAGTAAAGTTTACAAGAGAAGAGGAAAGGGTTCTAAAGTAGTGTATATATAGTAGGCCCTTGAGTGGGAAAAAGAGGATAGGAAGTATTATTGTATTGCAGCCTAAGGCTTGTGACAGAGATATTCTCTTAATATCAGTTCTTTACATTCTTACTTCTTGAGATCTTGATAGCACCTTCTATCATAATAGCTATAGGGGCAACTAACTCAGATGTGTTTCGCATTCACAATTAATATAAATGAATTAATTGCACGTTTTTCTACGAGTTCAAACTTTTAAATAAGACAAAATATTTTCAACACAACTTATGTTTCTTGAACTCATCTCCGACGTGAAATCGGAGCTCATCCTTCGCTGCCTTATTATTACCCTGCAGTTGGTGCCTGAAACTGTTGATGCAATGCGGTTCTTGCTCTCCATTGAATTATTAATAATTGGTTTTGAGATTATGGAAATAGCTAGAAATATTTATAGTTGGGTTTGGTTTAAAATGGGTGTTTGATTAGTCATACATGGTTTAAAAGAAAGCCTTACGCCCCAATTCGTTGAGAAATGATGTAATAAGATTGATATATTCTTGTGTTTAAATTTATTACTCTTCCGCCCCAATTCGTTGCACTATAATAATATATAGTAATACTCTATTTCGTTCTAATGTGTAGATGGATTATTGGATTATATATATTAAGAAAGTATAATAATGATAAACAAGATTTTGAGAGGTAATTTTATAAAGATTTATGCATAAAGTAAAAAAATGAGTTAGACTTGCGTATGTGTAAAACTAAAAAATAATAATATTTTATGTAAAATTGTAAATATTGTGATGATGTAGTCTATAAATAGTGTTCTATTTTAAGAGTGAAAGTTATTTCATTTTAATTCATGAGTTAATTTCATTCAACTATATTTACATTTCATCATACCTTACCTAAATGATCATTTAAAATGTGTTATTACAAAAGTAAATATTAGGGTAACATTCTCCCTCTTTCTCCCGGTGCAACCTACATGGTCATTTTTTAATGTCACCGTTCATTCATTCGATAGCCGATTAATTGGTAGATTGATTTGTTAATTCTTAGTTTTTTAGTTTATTGTATTTTAAGTGTTTTTCTTGTTTTTAGTTTGGATTTTCTATGAATAAGAAGGATGTTCGTCTTTTCTGACAACAAGAAATCTATTAAAAGATGACACGTCATCCAACATTCGTCATAGTGCGATCTAGCTTTGTCATGTATATAAAATTTTAAAAAATCCTAGTAATATTTCTTTTACCCCCCTCCCCCCCTTAATAAATACACGTCCCGTATTGGATTCAATTTACGTTTTTTAATTATAAATATTAACATTTATTTTATTTTTACATCATCAATCACTAAATTCACTTTTAAAAAAAAAGTGTCAATTAAATCGTGCAAATAATCTCGAGACGGAGGGAGTATATTAAATTAAAAAAAAAATGGATAGTGGTATGCATGTTCAATTAACAATTCAATATCATGATCACCGAAATGACTAAATAATGCATCATGCCTTCCATTTCATGTTCATTGATTGCCAGCTAAGCTAAACTAAGCATACAATTAAGCACGATTAATGAAATCTATACTAACACACCAACACAATTGCAATTAATCACAAAATAAACATGTCTCCTCGTTCACTACCACTACTCCATATTAAGGTTGGTTTTTTCCTTGTAATTGGTTTGATGGTTGTGGTAAGTGTTTCCGATGCAGCCATGTCGTGCCCCAGCATCGCGCAAACCCTTTCCCCGTGCATCGGCTACATCAAGAACGGAGGCAGCGCCACCTCTGAGTGTTGCGATGGATTTAGAACGGTCAATAATGCTGAGCAAACTCAACTGGATCGTCAGGCCGCGTGCAGGTGTATCAAGTCTCTTGTTCCGATGATCAGGGGGAAGCCCCAATTTGTTAACAGCCTGCCTCAACAATGTGGTGTCACCGTGCCCTACGTCTACTCACCATCATTTGATTGCTCAACGTAATTTACACTAATTACCTACACTTTTTTTAAGATTTACTATCTCCGTCCAAACTTAATAACTATAATTGCATATCATCTCACTCTATCTAATTTTATATGCTACTCCTATATGTTTGCAGAGTGAATTGACATGTCGTGACACGACAATGAGACGTATCTCAAGAGAACAGAACAAGTAATGTGCTAGTTACTTCGCCCGTGCGTTTTTTGTAGTTGATGTTTACATTGAGCTTTGTGTGGTTTTGAAAATTAAATTTTGAAATCCTAATAAATTATAATATGTGCGCTTCTTTTGAATTTTTGAATAGTAGTAGATTTCACTTTATATCAAATTAACGTGTAAGATTAAATGAAATTGAATTATTATACTATAATTATAATTATGTGAAGTTATAATGATTACAGTAATGATTGAATTTATTAATTTTTTTAAAAAAAAATTATAATATATTAGAGCGATATTATAAAGACTTAAATTTGATAGCAAATCAACATGTTTGATTTCTTACCAATTTTTAAATTTAAGGTAAAACAAGTTTAAAATTTTTAAACTCAAATCCTACTTTTTAATTCCAGAGTAAACACCTTTGTATGTTTACAACCTCAGAAATAACACTTGTATCTCGTGTGATTAATTCCAAGCTTGCAACAATAGTAATTAAGGGCATGTTTGATAGCATAGATGGATTATCTAAGATTAGGATGATAACTAAACTTTATAAATTTTAAAGCATAATCTACCCTTAATCTAAGTTATCAAACAACCAATAAAAATGATATATAGTTAATCTAGCTTTAATCTAAGCTATCAAACATGGCCTAAATGTATTATACGGAGTATATGTTTTTCACTTAATAAATATTTACTCCGTTTTTTAGTAAAGTATGTTTTTGAGAATTTTTTTAAATTAAGAAAGAGTATGTATTGACAAGTATAACTTAAATAATAAAGGAGATTTCTAATCACGTCAATTTTTTTTTTTAAAAATGATTATATTATTATTAATTAACACAAAAAAAAATATTAATACGAGAAAACAAATTACATTTTAAAATTAATGATAATCATTATACACTTAAAAAAAAAACACAGTGTTTTACAACTGACAGGAAATTGTCGCAATTTGCAACGAAATTGTAGGTCGTCGCAATTTGTTACAATTTTTTTCAATTGATCTCAAATGTTATTACATAATATTTAATATATATATATATATATATATATAATTTAAATAGTATAATTTATATTTTAATATTTATTTTAAAAAATTATACTCTCCCATCCACCAAATGTAGTCCTATTGGAGTGGGAGTGAGAGTGGAAGTTGGGACACAAGTTTTAAGAAAAATGTAGATAAAGTAAATGTATTATAGGGTATTGTGGGGTCCATTGTGAATAAAGTGATTGTTTGTGAATAAATTAAAGTTGATGGCAAATTGAGTAATCACTACAAAAAATACCTCAATTAGAGACCAAAGTTTTGAGACCGACATAAATCAGTCTCAAATAAAGACTGATTTGAGACTAATCCGAAAAAATTCGAGTTTTGAGACTGTTTTCAGTTCGGTCTTTAATATTATGTTTTCAGACCGCTTAAAGACCGAATTTCGGTCTCGAAACCGAAATTAAAATTTTGATTTTGAATTTTGTTTAGAGACCGACAATTCAGTCTTTAATTGGTATAAAAAATTATGAATCCCAAAATTTTAATTGACTAGCAATTTTGACAACTCGTTTAGAGACTATTTTCAGTTCGGTCTTTAATATTATATTTTTCAGACCACTTAGCCACCGAATATCAGTCTCTAAATCGAAATTAAAATTCTAATTTTGAATTTTAATTGGAGACTAAAAATTCAGTCTTTAATTGGTATAAAAAATTTTGACAGGTTGTTTTATACGTATGTGAATCGATCACTTACCGTCGGGATCGGGCGAGAATTCTTTAAACTCGGACAAAGTATCCACATCCGAAAAGGAATCTTTTACTACACTATCTACATCCGTGGAATCTTTCACTACCTCCTCTAAATCAACTAAATCAGGCACTACGATCTCTAAATCAATTGAATCAAGCACTATGATCTCTAAATCAATTGAATTGGGCACTATCGTCTCCACTTTCAACGAATCCGACTTTATGACTTTGTTCGAGATGGAGGAATCGAATTTAGGAGAAGAGGAATATTTGTCCATCGTTGGGAGAGACAAATCAGATTGGCGATTATATGTATATTTTAAGAGATACAAATAATATTTGAAGATACAAATCTTTAAAATATTATCCCTACTATTGTATATATAGATAATTTTAAACAGTAGAGACCGATTTTTCGATCCCAAATCGGTCCCAAATCAGGCGGTTGTGTTTAGAGACCGATTTTTACGGTTAAACTGTTTGTTTTCAGAGACCGATTTTAGCGGTCTCTGAACACTCTGGAAGAAAGCCCAACCCACACCCCATTCTTGCGAATAAATAGCCCATATATATCACATGTCATTCTCTCAATTTTAACCCACAAACCAGCTTCTAAATAGGTCATTCCTTGATTTTCCTCTCTAATATCAGTTTGAAGATCTCGTTTCGAATTCAACATAAGAGTTCTCATTCCCTCTTCGTTTAAATTAATGTTTTCTCACATTTCTCAAATTAATTAATTTATGAAGTGTTCACAGTGTTATCTTCATAAATCAAATACTAGTATGCAAGGGAATGGGTGAACAAATTTTGTTTATTATTTATGTTTCTTTTGATGCAGAGTTTTTATATTTCCTCACTTTGTCGACATTTAGTTGATTTATTGAATGAGTTATCAAAACATTTAATGAGGTTGTGATGAATGAAATTCTCATTTGATAACAAAGGTTTATATTCTAAAATGTTGTTATGGCAATGAGATTAATTTTAATTTTGTAGAGAAGAGATTAATTTTAATTTTGTGGAAGAGATTCTGAGAAAAATTTAATGACAATGAAAAATATGAGAAAAGATTAATGACGTGTGTGATTTGATAGAAATAATATTAAATTAAATGTAAAAAAGATTTTACAATTTTAATAGAGATAAAATAAAATATTAATATGACATTAAATTCAAATTAAATATAAAAAAAAAATTTATTGACGTGGGCATGCCACCTAGGCGGTGGAAACTATTTTTAGTGTCCACTAGTGGACTCTATATCATTTCCGATCATATACAATAAAGAAATTAATTATATATGTATATAATTAATTTTAAAAGTTACACAAGACAATTACTTGTCAAAGTGGTAGATGCCCATATCAATTACCAGGGATCAATTCCCACAAAGGCCAAAATAAAATGGTCATTTAAATAAAGAGGGTGTGGGTGTTGGGTCGGGGTGGGTATGGGTAAATAAAGAGGGTGGGTGTCGGTTGCTGGGTAGGGTTTGTATTTTATTATTTAGAGACCGAATATTCGGTCCCTAATTATAGACTAGAGATCTATTTGTGTTTTAGGGCCCGAAAATAGGTCGGGCCGACTCACGTTTAGGGACCGTTGTAAGACCGAATTGTCGGTCTCTAATTTAGAGACCGACCAAAAATCGGTCTCTAATTTGAGACAGTTTCATAAATTCGGTCTCTGAATATCAGGTACCAAGCGAATAAGGACCACCATAAGACGGTCTCAAATCGGTCTCTAACGTGTGTTGAGACTGCCTTTACGGTCTTAAAATTGGTCTCTAATCGAGGCATTTTTTGTAGTGAATTAAGTGATGGTTGAAGGGTGATGATTTTCATAAAGTGTATTGGACTACATTTGGTGGACAAAAAATATGAGGTAAATGAGACTAAATTTCATGGACGCGGAGTATTATTTTTTAGTAAAATTAATTTTATCATTTATTTTTATAAAAACATAATACATCATTTAATTTAATCAAAATGAGTAAGTGTGTAAATTTTATTTTCAAATAGCATATGAATAACATATTAGTAATTTAATGAATGCATCATATTTATTTTAAAGATTAATAAACTGTGAAATAATTTATTACCTAATTTCATTGATTTAATACATAATTAACATTTTTATTAACTTATGATATGTTTGAGAATTTTAATAAATTGGTCAATTAATTAAATTTTACAGTTAATAAGATTTTTCATCATTTTAAAAAGCTTAACCAATAATTTAATTTCATGTCATATTTAGATAATCAAACAATTTTACTAAATTATGACACTTAACATCAATTAAATACAATTTTACTAAATTATGACACTTGAAATCAATTAAATATAAAGACGACACGTAAGTAAATTGTACCAGAATACGACACATCAACAAAATAAACTCCATATTAGTATTTAGGGAGATATATATATTAAAAATGACATTAATTATATGAGCAACACTTTTATAAAATATTTCACACATGAAATATGTTTAATTAAGATATTTATAAAAAAACTGCGAGTCAAAAGTCTAGATCCGGGTCGTTCAAAAATTCAGGTGGTTTACTACATGACCAATATATTGTTATTGTAAGGTCAAAATATTATCACTACAAGACAAAAAAATGTACTACTATATGTCAAAAAAAATTCTAGAGAATTTACCTAAAAAATTAAGTGTTCAAAATATATTTTTGAACTTGTAGCTAGGGGTGTGCACCGGTTTAAAATCGGATCGGACCGGGACCGAAATCTGTCATTATGCATGGACCGGAGACCGGACCGGTAAATTCTGGTCCGGGTTTGGATCGAATTTTTTTTTTTTCAAGTTTATGGAAGCAAGAACAAGATTGATGAATTTGTGTATGAAAATCAAAGTGTTGCTCTTTATTTTAAATCAATCTACGCCAATGTGAATTTTATTTACATTATTATTAATGATCTTTTGACCCTAAAAGTAAATTAAATGTGTTCGTTAAATTATATATTTTAAAAAATGTAATAGATCTCAACCATTTTACCTCACATTCTTACCAATTACTTGGTTTTGAAAAATAAGTGAGGGTGTATTAATAAAAAAATATAAAAAAAAATCGGTCCAAACCGGTCCGGACCGGAAGACCGAAATCTAAAATTTGAAGGACAGGAGACTGGACCGGAAACTACCGGTCCGGTTCGGTCCGGTTCCAGTCTTTTTTCCGGTCCGATCTTTTTTTGTGCACTCCTACTTGTAGTAGTAGTACACTTTTGATCTTGTAGTGATAATATTTTAATCGTGCAGTAACATAGTTTTCATCATGGTGCGTTGACTCAAATTTAACCTACATTTTTTTTTTCAAATTTAATTCAATTATATATTTTATGTATAAAATAATTCACATGTGTACAAAATCTGTATATACAAAAAAAATTTCCTAATTTAATTAATGTCTTATTAATTATTTAATTAGTGTTATACCCTTAATTAGAGATAATGACAATATATTAATTAATGACATGTACATGTTTAATTTATCTCTCCTCCTTTCTCCTTGATCAAAACACGCACTAGCCGAAATAATTAATCTAAACTCTCCTCCTTTCTCCTTGATCAAAACAAGCACTTGCCAAAATAATTAATCTCCCATCACGCATAATTATGGCACACCATCATTATCCCTAATTTCAAACGGTAATTTGTGCTGCAACCTTCATTGATAATTTATTCCACCATTACCAACAATGACTGATCAAGAATTACTCCGATCACTTTTTGGAGATGATTCCGACGACGAAGAAAATATTGTTAAGTTGATTTGTGTGAAAATTGCTTGAAATTCATGGATTTATTTTGCTTAATTTGATATGATTTCTTGATTAAATTAATTAATTGCACTTGATTTGGAAAAAGGTGGTTGTTTGCTATTTTTATAGAAAAAATAGTACATTTAGAGCAAAATACGCCTCAATTATTTTATGGAGTCAATTGAAAGAGTGAGACGAGAATAGAGCCGAAACGAAAAAGATAAAAGCTAAAAATTATTTAGGCTTGAAAAATCATTTATGCGGCCCATTTAATTAATTGGCAGGACATTTAACACCTTTAGCAGCGCATTTTCCAGGCCCACTAATTGGGCCTCAAATTAAAGCACTGATCAAGGGTTTGACTATTTACACCTCCATTTTGGAGAGATGTGCTCCCCCTTTCAATTTAAAAATATAATAATTATACAAAAAATAAAAAATACAATTTTAGTAAAAAAAAACGCACCCTCCCCCCACCTATTTTCTTATCTCTTCACTTTTTCCCATTCCTCCACTTTCCCATACCCTCACTTTTTGCAAGAAGTGATCGAAAAAAAAAGGTCAACTCTGAACCACCACTGCTTACGAAATCAAACATCATACAAACAAAAAAAAATTCAAAAATTAAATTTAAAAAAAAAAACTTTGAAATTTCTGATTTATTTAAAAATATCACACCAGGTTCGACCATATACATTCTCGTCGTCAAATTGTTGTCGACGAGAATGTATATGTTCGACCAACAATCGAAAAAAAATAAAAAAAAATTCGACACACCAAGGTCGACCATATACATTCTCATCAACAATAATTTATCGACGATAATGTATAAAATCAACTCTGATGTGTCGAAAAAAAAAGACATACATTGTCTTCTGCTCCAAACGTGCGCAGAGAGAGGGGGGAGGGCTTGGGCAGGGGAGCTTGTGTGGGTGGGAGAATAACTGAGAAAAAAAGGAGAAAAAAAAAACAGAGGGAGAGGGCGGGGCAGGGGGCGGTGGGGGCCAGCAGGGGCGAGGGGGTGGGTGAGTTTTTTTTTTTTCTAATGTACAACAACGAGGAGAGGGAGGAAGAAGAAAGAATAAACTAAGGTTTGGAGGTGCATTTAATAAAGAGAGTGTACTTGTAAAATGTGTTAAAATGATAAAAAAAAAAAAATGTATTTAGGACAATTTGAAGGGGGTGCATATCACATCCCAATTTTCATAAAGAATATTTTACAAATATAATTAACAATTTAAAATTTAAAGGACATGAACCAAAATTTACACTTAAGAAATGAAGTTTGCAAATTTCTTTTACAATAAAAATAATTGAAAATTAACTTAGCGGAAGTTTCGAATAAATAACAACTTAAAATATTTTGAAATATATAGGGAATTACAACGTCTCAATTAATTTTACTAAATGATTGTCATCCACCGCTCCTCCTCGCCACCAACTCCTAAATCTGAAATGTTTAAATGATTGTCAAAACTAAATACAATAAGCAATTATATCATCAATTCACATTAACATGTATAATTCAATAACATCACCTCGATTATAAATGTCAAATGATATATCCTCGATTATAAAGGTCGAATGATCTATCCTCGTTTATAAAGGTTAGATATCCTATTCTCGTTTATAAAGGTCAAAAGACCTATCCTCGTACATCTTTCACATGAACATCAAAATAGTCATATACAATATTTAATAGTGACAAACATAATAAATTAGAAATCATATTTTACATGAATATCAAAATAATCATACATTGCATTTAATAATGAAAAATAGAATGATAGAAATCCCCACCTCGATAGATAAACGTACACGTGATATGAGGAAGCCGCATATGAAATAGTTTTTGTAATTATCATCACTTAGAATTGAGAGATTAACATATCTCGTAATTGAGTGGCAATAATATATGTTGATGTTGATATAAGTGTTTTGTTTAATGATCCAACACAAACAGCCGAGTGTTGTGTTTAATGTTCTCAACACTTATGACAACATTAGAATTTGCCCTTTCTTTTCTCACTAACTCCGATCTTACGCTTGTTGTCTAATGATGTCCCCAGAGCAGTTAGAAGACGTGGGCAACACCCAAGTCATGCCATTGCGTGGGAGTGAGAAGTTATTAGACATGGTATAACAAGTCCCTAAATTCTAGGAGTGGTGGAGAGAAGTTTATAACCGCATGATCTCACGGCTGTGATGATCATGGGAGTTGATGGCAGTTCGTGCATAATGCCTATAAATACAGAAGTTGCCCTCAACACAAGACACACAAGAAGGAAATCTAAAAATGACTACTACACTATTGAACGCTATATACGCTTCTAGTTAAGAATATCTTTGTTTCTTCTTGTAAATCTTCATACTATTGTAAACCCGAATAGTAGTGTGTTAGATCATAGTCTTATTTACTAGGTTGTGTGATTAGATCTATGAGGGAGATAGTTTCATAGAACTTAGTAAATCATTATACACTTTCGTAGTGTTTTTATACACCTCTAAGAGGTTGTAATTCGTTTCACATATTTTTATATAGTGAACAGCATAGATTATTTTATAATCTATGCAAATTTTGAATACTTCTATTTTCAGTACGTGCATTTTAATTTCCGCTGTATAGTGTTGTCTGGACAGTGCCAACACGACAGACAACATCTCTGATTTCGCACGCACACACACTTTCAGTTGGTATCAGAGCCAACTACTTGATACACTAAGTAGAGATTCTGCTTAGAGTGTGTAAATCTGAAATGGAGTATCCACTTTCACCCGCACTAAAGCCTCCGATTTTAGATGGCACGAATTATGCCTTTTGGAAACCAAAGATGAGAATGTACATCAAATCCATTGATGAACGAGCCTGGAGGAGTGTTCTTGCTGGTTGGACTCAACCAAGAACCGCGACGGATGAAGACAATGAAGCTCAGATCAAGAGAGAGCTCGACTGGACGGCTGAAGAAATCACAACTGCTAGTTACAATTCAAAGGCGTTGAATGCAATTTTCACCTCAACCGATGCCTCAATGTTCAAGATCATATCAAACTGCATTTCTTCAAAGGATGCATGGGATCGATTGCAAAAACATTTTGAAGGATCGGATAGTGTACGAAGGACCAGACTACGTATGCTTGGAACCAAGTTCGAGAATCTGAGGATGAAAGAAGATGAAACCATTTCATCTTACAACGAAAAACTGACTGAGATTTCAAATGAAGCTCATTCTCTTGGAGATCCAATTTCAAACCAAAGGTTAGTACATAAAATTCTTAGATCAGTTCCTAAACGTTTTGAACCTAAGATATGTGTTATAGAAGAAGCTAAGGATACTGATGTGTTAAGCCAAAATGAATTGATTGGTATTTTGAAAACTTATGAGATGAACATTTCTGAAAAGACTGATAATGAAAAGAAAGTGCTTGTTTTCAAAGGTGATGCCTCATCATCTGCATCATCAGGTTCTGGAAAGTCTCCTTATGTTACTGAAATTGATTCTGATGATGATGATATTGAGGAATATTTGAATAATCCTGATTACATGGCATTTATTACTAAACAGTTTAAGACTCTCGTGAAGAATAAGAGATTCAAAGACAACATTCAACCTAAGGTTCAGATTAATAATACTCAACAATTGCCTATTAGGAAGAATACCTTTAATCCTGCTATATAATTAGAAAGAGGAAACAGGTTTAGATCTGACCAGGATTATAGGAAGAATGTTAAATGTGATGCATGTTCTGGATATGATCATTATGCTAATGAATGTGCCAACACCATTCTAAAAAAAAAAATTAATTTCAGTGCTACCTTAAGTGATGAGTCTGATGTTGAACATGATCCTGAAAAAGACCTTGAAAAGGTTTTCTCTGCTAGAATTCTATATGATGATACTCTTGATGATGATCTGGATGATTATTACGATGTGAGGACAAATGTGCCATCATTTGGGAAATCACTGAATAATGATATTCTAGAAGTTAACTGTTTTACAAAGTTCTGTTTCTGAGACATGTACATCAAGTAAAACAGGTCTATCCAGAAGAGATGCTGACATTCAAGATTTGTCTAATACTGTTTTCAAACTAGAAAGTCTTTTGACAAAGAAGGATAAGAAAATTTCAAAACTTAAAGAATGACTAGAAGTGTTAATTCTTGATTTTAAGAAATATTCTTATGAAAAACCTTTAACAAATGAAAAAAAATTCAAGATATCTTCTGAAACTGAGAAACTTAATCATGTAATTAAGTCTCTGAATTTTGAAAATTCTGATTTAGGAGAATCAGTTACTAAGCTTGAAGGTATTCTGACAAGAAAAGATATTGAAATATCTAAGCTTGAAGAAAGAGTGAAGGAAGCCTCATTGAGTTTTAAAATATTCTCTGAAGGTAAGATGAAACTGGAAGACTCTCTTATGACCAACAACTCAAGAAGAACAGGCATAGGCTATCAAGGTAAAACCTCTAAAAATTCTGAATCTAAGAAACCTACTGTGTTTGTAAAAGCTGAAGTTAATTGCAATTCTAATGTTTCTCCTAAGACTCAGATCAATGCAAAAGATGTGATATGCCATTACTGTTTCAAAAAGGATCATAAAAGTCCTCAATGCTTGAAAAAGAAAAACAATTTGAAAAATTATGTATTGCCTGGAATGACTCAACATTCAAGTAAATCTACCTGGGTTTCAAAAGAAAATACATCTTGCAATGTTGGTCATATGTCTCTAAAAGCATGTATTCCTGGATTATGGTACTTTGTTCTAAACACATGACAAGTCAAATTGATTATCTTACTGATTATACTGTTTATAATGGTGGTAATGTCACATATGGTGGTGGATCTAAAGGAAAAATTGTTGGTAAAGGGACATTGAATGTTCCTGGTTTTCCTAAGTTATCCAATGTTCTTCATGTTGATCGATTACTGGCCAATCTTATAAGTATTAGTCAATTATGTGATGATGATTTGCATGTGAAATTTGACAAAAATTCATGTTATGTGTTAGACAAAGATTCTGAATGTATCATGATGGGAAACAGGTCTGCTGATAATTGCTATCTTATTGAATCTAAACTTACTTGTAATAAGGCTAAAGTTGATGATAGTACATTGTGGCATCACAAACTTGGACATGCTAACTACAGACAACTTGATAAACTTGTTAGATTAAAAGTTGTTACAGGTTTACCATATCTGAAATTTTTAGATAAAAAGGTTTGTGGACCTTGTCAAAAAGGCAAACAGGTCAAGGTGTCTCACAAAATTTTGGGACATTGCTCAACCAAACATTGCTTCGAATTACTGCACATGGATCTTATGGGTCCTATGGAAACAGAAAGTATTGGAGGTAAAAGGTATTCTCTAGTTGTGGTTGATGATTACTCTAGATTTACATGGATTGAGTTCTTAAAAGATAAATCTGAAACTTTTTCCATTTTCAAAATTCTGTATAAAAGATTTAAGAATGTTTTCAATTCCAAAGTTTGCAGAATTAGGTCTGATCATAGAAGGGAATTTGAAAATAGTTCATTTACTGAGTTTTGTGAATCAAAAGGTATTATACAAGAGTTTTCATCACCTAAAACTCCTCAACAAAAATGTATTGCAGAAAGGAAGAACAGAACACTTCAAGAAATGGCTAGAGTCATGCTATGTTCTAAGAACTTATCCAAAAGATTTTGGGCAGAAGCTCTTAATACTGCTTGTCATATTGCCAATAGAGTTTACATTAGAACAGATTCTACTAGAACTCCTTATGAAATTCTGAACAATAAAAAGCCTAACCTTAAATATTTCCATGTTTTTGGTTGTGTATGCTACATCTTGAATGACATGGATCAGTTACATAAGTTCGATTAAAAAAGTGATAAAGGGTTCTTCCTTGGCTATTCAAGAAATAGGGAGGCCTATAGAATTTATAACTTTAGGACTGATACTGTACAAGAATCTGTAAATGTTGTTTTTGATGATGATACATGTATTACAGGTAAAAGCATTGAAGATGAAGACATATCAGATTTGATTGATGTTCCAATCAATACTGAAAATGTTGAACAGGTTCAGAATGTTGAGAAGAAAGATGACACACCAGAGGAAACATCTGATAATACAGATTCTGAAAAACTGTATAATCTCCAGAAAACTCCCTCCATAAGGATTCAGAAATATCATCCACAAGACCAAATCATTGGTGAACAGTCTACAGGTGTTCAAACCAGAAGAAGAATGGGTATGAACTCAAAGGAGGATGTGGTAAGGTCTATATGTATGTCAAGTATGTGTAGTGAAGTTAATCATGAATGCTATCACTCTGAGATTGAACCTAAAACTGTTAAAGAAGCATTAGATGATGAGAATTGGATTGAAGCTATGCATGAAGAACTTAATCAGTTTGTAGGAATGATGTTTGGACATTAGTTCCTAGACCAGACCATGTTAATGTCATAGGGACTAAATGGATTTTCAAAAACAAGACTGATGAGATGGGAAACATAATTAGAAATAAAGCTAGGTTGGTTGCTCAAGGGTATACACAAGTAGAAGGTGTAGACTTTGATGAAACATTTGCTCCAGTTGCTAGAATTGAATCCATTAGGTTATTACTTGCTATTGCATGCTATATTGATATAACATTACACCAAATGGATGTTAAAGCTGTCTTTCTGAATGGCATTCTTATGGAAGAAGCTTATGATGAACAACCAAAAGGCTTTGAAAACCCTGATTACCCTGATCATGTCTTTAAACTGAAAAAGGCTCTATATGGCTTGAAACAAGCACCTAGAGCATGGTATGAAAGGTTGACAGATTTCTTAATTGAGTTTGACTTTGTAAGAGTAGAAGCTGACAGAACACTATTCATCAAACATGATAAAAATGATATTATGATTGCTCAAATTTATGTTGATGATATAGTATTTGGTTCTACTTGTGACAATATTCTTAAACACTTTGTGAATGAAATGACATCTACATTTGAAATGTCCATGGTTGGTGATTTGAATTACTTCCTAGGATTGCAAATAAAACAACAAAAAGATGGGATTTTTATTTCACAAAGTAAGTATGCTAGAAGTCTTGTAAAAAGATTTGGATTAGAGAGTGCTAAACACATGAAAACTCCTATGGGATCAACTCAGAAACCGAGTAAAGACAATGTTGGCCAGAATGTTGATCCAACACTGTACAGATCAATGATAGGCAGTCTTCTATATTTAAGCTCCAGTAGACCTGATATTATGTTCAGTGTTTGTTTATGTGCTAGATACCAGGCTAACCCCAAAGAATCACATATGAATGCTGTTAAAAGAATCATTAAGTATGTTGCAGGAACAAGTGATTTAGGCATCTGGTATAGCAAAGACACAAACTGTACCTTAATAGGGTATAATGATGCAGATTGGGCAGGTGATTGTGATGATAGGAAAAGCACAAGTGGTGGTTGCTTCTATATGGGAAACAATTTGATCTCTTGGCACAGCAGAAAACAAAACTGCGTCTCTCAATCAACGGCAGAATCAGAATACATTGCAGCAGGGAGTTGTTTTACTCAATTACTTTGGTTGCAAAAAATGTTTCATGATTATGGCTTACCTAGTGATGTTTTGACTGTGTACTGTGATAATATTAGTGCTATAAATATCTCTAAAAATCCAGTGCAACACTCATTAACAAAGCATATAAGTCTTATACATCACTTTATAAGAGATCTTGTTGAAAAGGAAGTTGTTAAGTTGGAGTACATATCTATTGAAAAACAATTGGCTGATATATTTACTAAAGCTCTTGATGACAAGAGGTTTTCATCTCTTCGAAAATCTCTTGGTTTGTGTAATATCTGAAGATATGATCAAGGGTGTTATATCAAATGCGGCAGCATTTGAGACAACACTAAGATAAAGTCTTTTATTTGTTTCCTTGCTTTAATTTTCGTAATTATTGAATTAATGAAATTCCTTGTGATTGCTATTTGAATTTTGAGTGACTTGTGAAAAATACTAAAAGAGCCTATACACCTCTCAAATGCTACAAAAGAAAAATCACATATTAGATGCTTTATAAATCACTGAGTAACTATGGGACACGGAGCTCGCTACTACGATGATCTCTTTTCAAAAGGTGATATAAATTGCATCAATATATTCACAAATCCATTGAGTAACTATGGGGCACGGAGTTCGCTGCTACGATGCACTCTTTTCAAAAGATGGATCAATGTGAAGTGTGATAAAAAGAAAAAGATATTAGAGCAACACATATGATGAAAAATCATGCAAAAACTGTGTTGAGGTGTATAGAATGCCAACAATAGTAAAAACACTCGTTAATTAAAATTCTTATCCCAATTTTTGTGGAATTAGTTATTTTTGATAATTATTAAATATTATTCTCTGAAATATTTAATTTGACTTAGTCTTACCTTATTTATTAATTCAGTTATTATATATTCCGCTTTTTATTATTTTTGTTTTTCAAAATTCTTATTCTCCCTGTTTACCACGATCAATTAGTGGGGAGTTACTTCCACTACCTCACTTCCCTCACTCTCCAAATCGTGTATCTCCTTCCTCTCAATTTTCCTTATAAGATGAGTCTCCATAACAGTGTTGGAAAATACTTGAAAAGCTTTGTTAATTCATTTAAGCCTGGTAATTACTGTTCTTAATTTAATTTACAGCACTCAATTATATCTAATACCTATGTCATATCATTTCTTGACTCACACTTTTTGAAACCTGCTTTGCATTTATTTGAAGGATTCAAAAAGTCTCTAGAATTAACCTTTTTGTCTCGTTTTGTGTGTACAACTTCTATTATGCCTAACAATTCTCAGGACTCTGTTGCACATTCGAACTCAAACTCAAGCAACAAGATTTCTCCAAATCCTCTCAACCTTCTCGCAGAAATGGCTTCATCCAACTCACCAAACTCTCCATCATTTACTGTAGGAACCATAGTTGTTCCTTATGCTGAAGCCCAAACTCCCACTCAATCATCTCCTCTCGAGATTGTTCCTTACAATCCGTTTGACATTCGCACAGAAATTGCAAATGCGAACGCAGCTGCTAAATTTCGGCCTCCAAACCACTAAATGAGCCCTCATCCGAAGCTCCCGCACCTGAAACCACTCTAGTAACCCTACACTTTCCTCTGGGCACCCCTTTCAACACTTTGAAGGATGCCTTCGAAACCCTAAGCCTAAAAACAGCACACCCTGTTTTAGTGCTTGAAGGAGAAACACTGGATAATGCCATGTTCAAAGGTGATGTGGACAAGCATACTCAGCAGGAATCGTCAGATGATGAAGATCTAGTCGCTAAGTTCGAAAGGTTACATCGACAGAAAAAGGGCAAGAAGAAGGTCGTTGCTGTTTCTACTACAAGAAAGTGGCCGGGTGGAAAGAGGAAGTCCCAAAGGAACCTGGACAAAATTGTTGACTACACTGGGAAGAAGAAGCCCAGAACAGATGGAAACTCATCCGATCCCATTGCAGTGTCTGATTCTAAACCGGAAGCAGAGAAAGAACAAACTACAACCCAGATGGAAGAAGCAGTGGTTGTCAATGAAGATGATGTAGATGAAGTTGCTGAGGAAATGGAAGAGGAGAGTGAACCCACTCCACCAGTCAGACGATCGAAAAGGCTCCGAGAGCCCGAGAGTGTTGCCTCTCCAATGGCAACACCAGAACCATCAGATCAAGAACAATCATCCGACTCTTCAGATGAAAATGAAAACGAGGTATCTTCTTCTGATGATGATGATAGGAATAGTGACTCTGATGAGGATTATAATGATAAGTCAAGCATACAGTATAGAACTATAAGAACTAGGCAGATTCTCAGTGAAAGATTGATTAAAATTCCTGATTTTGAAGAGATGAATCTGCTTGATTGGTTTAAAGAAAGATCTTTAATGAATGCCTTACAATTTGCTTGTCCTTATGTTGTTGACTGAATATATGAATTTTATGCCAATATCCCTCAATTTGCGGGTGATTCAAACTCCACAAGATATGGACAGTTTTGGTTTAGAGGAAATAGGCATATGATTACCCCTAAAAGGATCAATATTTTGCTTAAAATAAAAATTATGGAGGATCTTGTTGTTACTGATCATGATGTCATGATAAGCATCTTGACAGGGGGAGTAATCACCAAATGGAGAAGAAGAATTTTAGCCTCTAAACTGACTAGTTTGTATTCTGTCCTGCATAAGCTGGTTTGTTTTAATTGGCTGCCTACCACCAACAACACCACTCTCACCTTAGAACAGGCTGTTTTGATGTACAAGATTGGGCACTTAAAAAGGTTTAACCTAGGACAGGTTATTTTCACTAATATGATAACCTTTAAGTCTGATATGACTAGAAGAGGCATATTACCTTACCCATGTCTTGTGTACAAATACCTGCTGGACAAAGACTTTGAGAGATATGAAGATGAGGTTGTAAGCTCCTATATCCCAGGGTTCAACATCTCAAATCAGTTCTTAGTGAGAGGTGAAAGGGTGGTTGATCTTCCTTTAAGAAGGAATGATGATGAAGCAGGCCCAAGTACAACAACCAGTGTTCCAGCAAATGACCCCTTCCACAGTTCCACACTGCCTCCAGAAGGAGCTGCCTCCTCTATTTATTTATCTTCCCACTATATAATGAGGCAGATTGATATCTTGCAAGGATCTATTATTAATTTGCAGCACTTTGTGGAGGATCTTCTAGTCCAAAAGAAATTTTGGATGGATCTCTTTTCCACTTCAACAGGGGGAGTAGCTGACAGTTCACACAATCAGCCTACTAACATTATTGCTCCTGCTGCAGATAAATCGGATTCAGTTCCTGGCCGAACTACTAAACCTGCTGCTGACACTACAATGAGTGAGAGAGATGAACAGTACATCCAGGATCTCTATGGTGATCTGTGATCTAGATGCATGATAAGCTTGAAGACAGGGGGAGAGCTTACAATATGGGGGAGTATATGCAGACTATGGAGATGCAGCTGATACACATTCAGCTCAATCCTTTCCCATGTGTTATTACAGTTCTTATTCTGTTGTAAAAGCTTTGTACTTATGTTTTTATTTTTCAAACTATGTTATTTACATTCTGTAGTTATTTAGGATTTATTTTTGCTTAAGTTATTTAAATCTAAACATGTTTTTTGGTTTAGATGTGGTTTATTTTAATTTGATCTTATACTAATTGTTACTTCATATTTTTTGGAATATCAATTGTGTAAATTTCTTAATCAATGTTTCTGTTGTGTGAACTTCAGTTATGTTGATGCAGAAAGGTCAAATTGGGGGAGATTGTTGATGTTGATATAAGTGTTTTGTTTAATGATCCAACACTAACAGCCTAATGTTGTGTTTAATGTTCCCAACACTTATGACAACATCAGAATTTGCCATTCCTTTTCTCACTAACTCCGATCTTACGCTTGTTGTCTAATGATGTCCCCAGAGCAGTTAGAAGACGTGAGCAACACCCAATTCATGCCATTGCGTGGGAGTGAGAAGTTATTAGACATGGTATAACAAGTCCCTAAATTCTAGGAGTGGTGGAGAGAAGTTTATAACCGCATGATCTCACGGCTGTGATGATCATGGGAGTTGATGGCAGTTCGTGCATAATGCCTATAAATACAGAAGTTGCCCTCAACACAAGACACACAAGAAGGAAAGCTAAAAAGGACTATGTTGGGAATAAAATGAGCTATGTTTTGATTGAATACCAAAAACCCCCTGAGACATGCCTAATTTATAAATAAATATGTTCTAAGAAATGTTAGAACATATAGATTATAGGCTAGATGAGAAGCTGAAATGTTAGGCAGCTCTTAGACAATTAGATGCACAAATTGAGGGGGAACCTATGCTTTGAAGATGATCAAGATCAAGTCCCCTCAAGGCTCAAAGTCTGGAACAATCACTTGAGAGTAAGGACACTCTATGAAATCTAAAATGCTCCTATCAGGAGAGTTGTCCAGAGGAGATGTTCTTATACAAAAACAAGATTGTAAAGCTCAAAAGGACAAGTCCAATGAAGATGCTCTTTTCAGGAGAGTTGTCCAGAGAAAGTACTCATAAAACTTTGATCAGGAGAGTTGTCCAAAGAAGCTAGCCATATGCAAGAACAAACCTACCTAGCTCAAAAAGACAAGACTACTCAAAGGTTATGGTCAGGAGAGTTGTCCAGATAAGCCAACTCTAAAGTATAAAGTGCTTTGATACAAAAAGACCAACCATGCTGATCAGAAGAGTTGTCCAGAGGAGTTGTCTCAGCCAAATTGACCAAGATCAAGTGCTCTGAAAGCCTGAGATCAACTATGCTGAAGAGATTGAGACAACCAATCCCTAAAGGTCCTCAAAGGAATAAGCTAAGACCATACACAAGAGAAACAAAGGGAAAGAGCCAAGTCATCTGAAGAAGAGCAAGCCAACCATGCTGAAAGGCAAAACTGCTGATAGTGATAAGGAGAGTTGTCCAGATGATAAGGAATAGTGTCCTATCATTGGATCAACCTTCAGAAGCCATGTCCAAGTCCTAACAAGAAGTCAAACATTGGGAAAAGTGCTGCAGAATGAAGACAAAACTGTTACAGCCGTTTATTACCCAAATGAGGACATGTCACTATCAAGAATCTGTCTTCCAAGTTTGAAGAACTCAAGGAAGACATTTATAGCAATTTGGGGCTGCCTCTCCAACGGGCAAATCCTCCATTTTGTCTATAAATACAGAAGTGTGAAGACCATTTGAAAGATCCAACTGACCTCAACATAATCCAACCTAGCTCAAAGTTCTTACAAGCTAGAGTGCTTTCAAAGCTTTCAAAGACTATCTTAGTCTTCAAACACTTCTTCTAAGCTGAACTAAATTGTATAACCATACACAAGCTTAGAGAGATATCCTATCCTTATACACTGATCTTCATTGTAAAGGATATCTCATTAGTTGGAACCTTACTTCAACCCTTATATCTTTCAAGAGTGAAAGTAAGAAGGTTGTAGTAGTAGAAGTGGTAGGAGCTGACTGTTGAGAGAAGAACAGTTCAGTTCTGAGTTGAGAAGAGGGTACTAGGACTCTAGACATCCTAGGGATCAATTCACCAAGGAGTGGTGTTCTTGATCAAGTGCACCTTGGCACTATAAAACAAGTTAATTCCAAGAGTGAAGGAATTATCCTGTTAAATCAGGGAAAGTGGATGTAGGAGCTTGAGTCTCTGAACCACTATAAATTCTTGTGTTGATTTACTTTACAAGTACTTACATTCATTCAACACTGCACACAAAACTGATCTTTCAAAGATACATATTCAAAGACTGTGCAAAACTGATTTGGACAAGTTCCCTGAAGCTAAACTGGACTGTGTTACATTGACTAAGTGATTTCAGAAATTAAAGGAGTCTAAACTTAAAGGGCCAACCACTATTCCGCACATATAACTCCCCTAGATAGTTATTCAACTAAGTACTCAATAGTACTTAGTAGTCTGATTATCTTAGAAGAGTTAATCTTCTTCAGCAGAGTTGTCCAAGACAACCTTGCTGAACTCTGGTTTGATCAAAGTTGAAAAAGAATTGCATACAAGTGTATCCCCCCCCCATACACTTGTTATATACTCCTTTCAGGACCAACAAGTGGTATCAGAGCAGGGGTTCAAAGACCACTACTTCTGAAAATCCATCTTGATTTTCAAAAACTCTCATATTTGTGTGGTCACTGAACTGATCTTTACCTGAAATCCATCACTTGTTAACTAACTGATTATTTGTGAGATATGGCCAACAACAATGCTGTTCCTCCACCTGCTGTTCAAGGATTAGACAATATGGCCACAAATCCAGTTAATCACATTTCTCATCACAAACTGCCCATGTTTTCTATAGACAATTATGATTTCTGGAAAATTAGAATGAGGGCTCATCTTGCATCTCTTCATACTGATATGCTTAGAGTAATCACAAGAGGACCTTTTATGTTTACTCAAACTAACCCCAGATTGACAGATGAGCAAAGAGCAGATATAAGGGAATTGATTCCCAAAGATGAGGATGACTTCACTACTGATGAAAAGAGGAAAGATAATTTGAATTATCTTGCCATGAACACCCTCTATCAAACAATTCCAGATGCAGTTATGGGAAGAGTCTACCACTGCACAACAGCCAAAGAAATTTGGGATACCCTTGCTGAAATGTGTGAGGGCACTGAAAAAATCAAGGAGAACAAGCTCCAAGTTGCTGTGCAGAAGTTTGAACAATTCTCAATGGAGTTTGATGAGTCCATTGACAAATTTGCTGGTAGATTCACTGATGTGATGAATGAGATTAACTCTTTGGGCAAGGTCTACACCAAGAGAGAGGTTGGACTGAAAATTCTAAGGAGTCTCACTCAAAAGTGGGATGTCTATGCTGTAATGATGCAGAATACCAAAGATCTCTCCACCATGCCCATGCAACAAATATTCTCAGAACTTAAAGCCTATGAGTTTGACCTCAATAGAAGAAAGCCTGTTGAGGAACCTTCAAATCCTACCAAGGGAGTGGCATTCAAAGCCAAAGTTGCTGAACCAGAAATGCAACCCACTCCCAGATCATCAAAGTCAGTCTCTAAGACTGAAATGAAGGAAGAACTAGCCTTGATGGCTAGAAGGTTTGACAAGCTCAACACAAGGTTTGGTAGATACAAGAAATTCTACCAAGACAACAAATTCAGGAGAAGATACAATTCCCCTGAAGTTCAGGCTGAGGACAAAAAGCCTGAAGAGAAAAGATCAGAGGACAAGTCCTCTGATAGGAGAAGATCCAGTAGAGCTGAACCCTCATCATCTAAGAGAAGAGATGAATCCAAGAAGGATGATGATGAAGATCTGTGCTATAACTGTAAAAAGAAAGGGCACTTCCAATATGACTGCCCTGAATTGAGCTCTAAAGAAAGAAGAGAGAGACAAACTAAAAGAGACAGAAAATTCACCAATAGAAAAGCCATGATGGCTGGTGAAGAATCTGATAGTGCTGAAAGCTTCAACTCTTCTGATGGACTATTCTCCAACAGTGATGATGATGATGATGTTTGCAACATGGCTTTTGAGGATGATGAGGTATCCTCTACTTCTAGTTCACCATCATTCATCTCACAAAACACTAGTGAGGTTAACCTGAAACTTTCCTTGGGAAAGTTGATGGAAGATTTCACTAGATTACAAGAATTTCATGATAATTGTGTGAAAGAAAATGAAAGATTGGCTATTGCACTCTCTAAAAACTCTGAGGTAGCTGTTGATGCCAAGTCTACTGAGTTGTATCAACAAGCCTTGAGAAAGCTTGAGGAAGCAAATCTCAGGATAGTTGACCAACAAAAGGAGATTGATGATCAACTTCTCTCTCAGAAGAGAAAAGAATTTGAACTTAAAATCCTAAATGCCAAATTTGAAAATCTCTCACATGAGTATGATATTCTTAAATCAAGTGAAGAGAGCCTGAAATTAAAGATGTCTGCCTTGAACAAATCCTCTAGAGCAATAGAGGAAATTCAAAGTTATCAAAGACCTATGGCTCAAAGAAGTGGATTAGGTTTTGATCCATTTGAATCTTCACCTTGTCTTAGTGTTGCATCCACAAGTAACACTAAGAGAATCTTTGTTAAGTCAGTGGCACAACAAGCTGAAAATGAAGTAATTCAGCCACTGAACAAAGGAAAGGGCAAATTGAATGAAATGCCTACTCAAGTGATTCAGGAGAATAGGCCAAAACCTAAGGAATTGGCCAAAGCTCCTGAACACAAGAGGAATATTGGTCAGCAGAGTAGACCCAATGGCAGGGCAACTCTCCTGAACAATGTTCAGAGGAATTATCCAAGGTATAATCAGCCTAGGCCAACTCATCTGAGAAAGCCTCAGCTGAATAGACCTAAGGAAAATTATCCTCTAAGGCAGAATAAAATGAGACAACCAAAACCCTTCATGCCAAAGGGTAATGGTCATAAGAAAACCTTTCCTCAAAGATTTCATCAAGATGCACAAAGAACTCATAAGTTCAGAAGAGTGGACAACTCCTCTGAAACTTACAGAGTTAACACATTCACACATACTTTCCCAAAGGCATTTAAGGGAAAGACAGTGTATGTTGATGCACTAGGAAATCAACTTAGCCACCTTGAATCAATCAGGGTTATTAGGCAAGTTTGGGTTCCCAAAGGTACAGCTAACCTCTCAGGACCCAAAACTCAAAGGGTACCTAAACCTATCTAATTGCAGGTACCATTGGGCCACAAGAAGAGGAGCATGAACAAAAAGACAGCATGGTACCTTGACAGTGGATGCTCAAGGCACATGACTGGAAACAAGGAACTCCTCTCTGATTTTATTGAAAAAGAAGGCCCAAATGTCACCTTTGGAGACAGCTCACAAGCAACAACAAAAGGTTATGGTACTTTGATGATTGGTAACATCAAAGTAACCAATGTATCTTATGTAGCTGGTCTCAAATATAACCTCCTAAGTATCAGTCAATTCTGTGATAAAGATTTTAATGTTGAGTTCTCAAGTGGAAAGTGTCTAATTAAAGATAAAACTCAACAAACTCTATTGACTGGAACTAGGAAGGGAAATGTGTATTTTGCAGACTGGGACAAGTCTACTGATGCTGCATGTTTTATTGCTAAAAGTTTTAGTGAACAAAGCTGGTTATGGCACAAGAGGCTAAATCACCTGAACTTCAAATCTATGAACAAACTTGCTAGAAATGCATTAGTTAAAGGACTACCTAATGAGGTTTTCATTAAAGAACATGTGTGTAAGCCATGTCAAGAAGGAAAACAGATTAAAGCCTCATTTAAGGGAAAACCAGTCATCTCCACTGAAAGGGTACTTGAACTTCTACATATGGATCTGTTTGGACCAATTACCCCTTCAAGCATAAATGGTAGAAAATACACATTAGTGGTAGTAGATGACTTCTCTAGGTTCACATGGGTAGTATTTCTCCTTAATAAGAAGGAAACACAAGTCAAACTACCTGAACTTCTCAAGAGACTGTCAAATGAGAAAAGCCTTAGCATTATCAAGATAAGATCTGATAAAGGCACTGAGTTCATTAATTCATACATCAATGAGTACTGCACATCAAATGGAATAGCCCATGAAACTTCAGCAGCTAGAACTCCCCAACAAAATGGAGTTGCAGAAAGAAGGAATAGAACTTTAAAAGAAGCTGCTAGAACTCTAATTGCTGACTCAAATTTACCTAAGAGGTTTTGGGCTGAAGCTATAAACATTGCATGCCATACTCAAAATAGATGTTTGATCACTAAGGGGCAAGGCAAAACCCCCTATGAACTCTGGAAAGGGAGAATACCTAAAGTGTCATATTTTCATATATTTGGCTGTAAATGTTTCATTCACAATAATGGGAAAGAACAATTGAAAGCTTTTGATAGCAAAGCTGATGAGGGAGTATTTCTTGGATACTCTCAAATCAGTAAAGCTTTCAGAGTCTACAACAAGAAATCCCTTATAGTGGAAGAAACACCTCATGTTGTGTTTGATGAATCTATCTTTGAGATCAGGAATGATCATCTAGAACCTGAAGAAATCACACAGAGGACAACCAGATTAAGCCTAAAAGACAAAGACACTGAATTCATAGAAGTTGTCCAATCCAATCTACCTGAACATACAATACTGGACAACCATCCTGAAGGCAACCTTCCTGAAACAAATCCCACAGATGGAAATGGTGAACTGAATGAACCAATCCCAGTTCACATCCAGGTAACAACTACCAATGAAGAAGCAGTTCCTGCTGAGGTAGTTAATGGGTCAAATAATCAAGGGGGAACTCAAAATGTTGAAAATGCCAATGTCCCTGACATTGAGGACAACATCCCTGATTATGATCCTGAATTAGATCCTGCATTAAATTATCCTGAATTCTATGATCAAAATGACTCAACTTCAGTAGAGGACAACTCTACTGAAGAGATCAGAAAAAGAAGGACTTGGTTATCTGACCATCCTACTGATCTAATACTTGGTGACCCAAGTATTGGAGTCAAAACAAGAAGATTCCATGGTGAAAGTGCTCTTTTCTGTTGTTTCTTGTCAGAACAAGAACCAAGTGATGTTGAGGAAGCACTTCAAGATGCCAATTGGATCACAGCCATGCAGGAAGAACTAAACCAATTCACCAGAAATGAAGTATGGGAGCTGGTGGATAGACCTTCACATCAAGATGTTATTGGAACAAAGTGGGTGTTCAAGAACAAGAAGAATGAAAATGATGTGATTGTCAGAAACAAAGCAAGACTAGTGGCAAAAGGGTACTGCCAACATGAAGGCATTGACTATGAGGAGACATTTGCACCTGTGGCAAGGCTAGAAGCAATAAGGCTCTTTCTAGCCTATGCAGCTCACAAGAGGTTCAAAGTATACCAAATGGATGTCAAGAGTGCCTTTCTGAATGGAGTCTTGAAAGAAGAAGTCTATGTGGAGCAACCACCAGGTTTTGAAGTTGGAAACCAAGTTTATAGACTCAAGAAAGCTCTATATGGACTCAAACAAGCCCCTAGGGCTTGGTATGATACACTGTCACAATTCCTCTTGGATCATGGGTTCACCAAGGGAACTGTAGACAGAACTCTCTTCAGAATCTCTGAAGGAGAGGACATCTTACTTGTCCAAATTTATGTGGATGACATAATTTTTGGATCCCCAAATGAGAAGCTGTGTGAGAAATTCTCCAAGCTCATGCAAAGCAAGTTTGAGATGTCAATGATGGGGTTGATGAACTTCTTTTTGGGTCTACAAGTCAAGCAATCTGTAGAAGGAATCTTCATCAACCAAGCTAAGTACACCAGAGAAATGATCAAAAAGTTTGGGTGTACAACTAGCAAGCCAGTAAGGATCCCAATGAACACAAATTGGAAGATGGATCCTGATGAGAGTGGTATTCCAACTAACTCTACTGAGTATAGAGGAATCATTGGCTCACTCCTCTATCTCACTGCCAGCAGACCTGATATCACCTTTGCAGTAGGTGTTTGTGCAAGATTTCAAGCAAATCCTAAGAAAAGCCACCTTGAGGCTGCAAAGAGGATCTTAAGGTACCTCAAAGGCACTGAGAATCTAGGCCTCTGGTACCCTGCTGATGACAATATTGAGCTAACTGGCTACTCAGATGCTGATTATGGAGGATGTAGGATTGACAGAAAGTCCACTTCAGGGACTTGTCAATTCTTGGGCAACAAGCTTATTTCATGGTTCTCCAAGAAGCAGAACACAGTGGCCACTTCCACCACTGAAGCTGAATATGTTGCTGCTGGAAGTTGTTGTGCTCAAATCCTATGGTTAAGACAACAACTAAGAGACTACAAGGTCAACTCTACTGAGGTGCCAATATTTTGTGACAACAACAGTGCCATTGCTATATCACAAAATCCTGTCTTGCACACAAGATGCAAGCATGTGGACATCAAGCACCACTTCATTAGAGACCATGTGGAGAAGAAGGATATCAAGCTAGTGAAAATTCACACAGACCATCAAAAAGCTGATATATTAACCAAGCCACTTGCAGAGGCAAGATTTCTGGAGCTATCAGCAGAGTTGGGATTACTTGATCCAGGGAAGTTGGACAAATAAGTCCAAAGAAGCTCATTGATTAAGGGGGAAACAAAACCAAACTTCAGCAGACTTGGTCAAGTCTACTGAAATTCAGTAACATGACCTTACCTCTTCAGGACACTTGTCCATTAACTTTCAGGACCTTTGTCCACCTTTCTTCAGGACACTTGTCCATGTAGGGTCAGATAAGTTGTCCTAGCTATCAAACCAAATCTTGGTATGATAAGCACCTATTTTTGGTGATCAATACCTATTTCGAAATCTGTCCCTTTGAAATACAGTTTTCACCTTTTTGGGATTTAATTTGTCTCCCACCCAAAAGGTCACTTTCCATGCATTAAATGCCAAGATTTAACTCTTGTTTGCATTAAACTTTTTGGGACATGATCTATCTCGAAAAATCCCCAGCCTTAAACAAACATTTAAAACCTCCCACGTTTTGAATAAAACAGTTATTTCACTGTTACATTGGTTTTTGACAATTGGATCAAAAATGGACAACTCCCCTGAAATCAATCCTAGCCGTCCATTTTGGATTTCCATTTTTGTTCACCTTTGAATTGTATCAAGACCTTACCAACTCATTGACAAACATTCTTTTTAGAATATTCACAAGTCTTAAGATACCCACAAACACTTCTTCCCCAAGTATTCGAAACCCTAACTCAAAAATTCTTCAAACTCTCTCATTCTTCATCAAACTTTCTCTGCAATTTCAATGGCCCCCAAGGTTAGACCTGAGATGCTTGTTGATTTCTCCAACAAGGATCTAGACCTAGATTTTGCTTATCTAAGCAACAAAAACAATCTTCACTTTGAGCCCATTATCTCTTTTGAAAGTGAAGATCCTGAGATTATTTCAACCCTAAGATGGTTGAGAAGGGCTGGTCTCCAAAAGTTCTTGGAAGAAAGACCAAGCTCTTGCTTGGAAAGCTATATGGCAGAATTCTTTGCCTTCCTCAAGTGGAGAGGCAAGCCTGAAGATGGTGAAGTATCAACAAGGCTATCCTACACAGCTGAAGGAGAGGAAGAGGAGAGATTCCATAGAGTTAGATTCTCCTTAGAAGATCTGGAAGGAGCCTTTGGATTGCCTTATGAAGGAAGGAATCCAGAAGTATATGGCACTGGACATGAAGAGGAAATAGCCCAAGAGTGGTTATTAGTTCCAGGCCCTCTCTCCTCAACTCAAAACAAGAAAACTCTCAAGCCAGAGTTTCTCAATCTGTTTGAGGTAGTTGCTAAAAGTCTCTTAAGCAACACTGGAAGCTTAGAGCAAGTCAGCCAGCCAAGGATCAGAATCATGGCTGCCATTATTGATGCCAGTGATAAGGGCATCAAGTTTGATTGGAGGACCTTCATCATGTCTGAGATGATGAAGGAGAAGGCTAAATTTAAGGTGAAAGCCCACAACAAGGTGGTGCTAGAAGGGAAAATCAAGTATTGCACCAGGGCAAGCTTGTTGATTGAGAGGTTTTCCCACTACTCCCAGATGCAGACATTTGCAAAGCCCCTCCCAGCCCAAAAGATCCTGTTCAGAAAGCTCAGTAAGAAAACTGAGAAAAGAAGGATGCTACTGGCCAAACCTGCTGAAGAACAGGAGGAAGAGAAGCCTAAGATGAAAAAGAGAACAAAGGCCAGGGCTGTAAAGACAAGAAAAATGGCTCAGATAATCTCAGAAGAAAATTCAGATGCTTCAGCTGAGATTGAAGAAGTTGCTAGAGAAGGTGTACAAGTGCCATCTGATCATTCAGAAGAACTCAGGCAAAAGTACAATGAGACTAGACAAAAGTCTAAAGGTGATACGAGAGTCAGGGAAGTTGTCCCTGAGAAGGAAGGAAGTGGAAGTAGCAGGGCCAGTAAGAGAAGGGCCAAACCTACTGAAAAGGTGTTGGAGCTGCAAGAAGAGAAGTCTCTTCAATTGGCTCTAAGGGAGAGCAGAGCTGAAAGCAGGGCCAAATCCATATCTAGGACTAATTCCTCTGGTTCTAGAACTCCAGAATCCAAAGTCCCTGAAGATCAACCCATAGAGGCCAACCTCCCTGATATTCAATATCTTGAGCCCAACTCCTCTGAAACCCATGTTACCCCTTCCAACCAACCCATTACCCCTGTAAATCTCACTAAGAGATATTCTCCTGAAGGGAATGAACAAAGAAGTGGCATAGATGTGCTTGCTGATTTAGCAGTAGATGAGACAAGACTCCTGTCTCCCCTTGACTCATCCATGCTCAATTATTCAAAGCTCTTAGAGCATGCACTTCATGAGCCAACCCCCTTGAGTAAAGCCCCTTCAGATTCATTGCTCTCTAAAGCAACTGAAGTACCTTCACTTGAGCCCAACCCTTCTGAAGCCAACATTCCTGAACTTAATTTGCCTAAACCCATAATAGGAGTACCCAGAGCCAACTCCCCTATAACCCAAAGTCCCCATTCAAGTGGAGATGAGGAGGAGTATACTTTTGAAAGTATGCTCAGAGGAGGAGCCAAGGCTACTGTGGACAGTTTGTATCCCCAACTTGCTGAATTTCCAAGAATTCAGAAGGCCTTTCATGATTTGAGGATGCTTGTTGATGTAAAAGATAAATCTATGATGGAGATATCACAAGTCATCCAAGATAAAGGTGCAAACTGGTGGCAAATAGAGGAGAACAGATTGCTACACTTTGCTGGAGTCTCAAAGACAAGATTCCTCATTGATGAGGAGATTTTTGCAAAGTTGGTAGCCAAGAAGATTGAAGAGGAGAAAGAAAGAAAATCCAAAGGAATCAAACACCCTGACAGTGGCTCTAATGATGATGATTCCCCTGATGATCCCTCAAACCCTTCAAATCCCAACCCTCCTGAAACCCCTCAAGCCAACCTCCCTGAAACCTTTCAACCCAAGTCTTCTGTAGCAGATAGACTTTCCAATCCTCCCAAAACCTATCATAGGAAAGGCTCTGTAACTTCAGAGGTGTTGACCAAGGGTGGTAACACAACCAAAGACACATCTGCCAATGAAGGTTCTTCTGAACCCAAGGCACAGCCTACAGATGTTGAGGTTCCTATACTAGAGGCTAGTTTGATTAAGGCCTATTCAGTGTCAGAAGAGTTGGACATTGATCAGCCCTTAATCATTCAGGATGACTCAGTGGCTGTTGATATAAGCACTGTGATCTCCCCACAACTGCCATCTTTGAACCTTGTTGAAGGTAGAGATGCTGCAGGATTAGATGAAGGAGTTGAAAAGGAGATATTAGCTGAAAAATCAGAGGGAGTTGTGGATGAAAGAGAGGTAATCATCACTAAGATAGTGAGTGTACCACCAAATTAGGGTGGAATAAGTGAGGAAGGACAGGTTATTCTTGAAGTCAAATCTGAACTTCAAGAATCCCTTGATGAGAGGAGGCCTGATTCCTTGAGTGAGATCATTATTACAGAAGGGAGAAAAGAAAAAGTTGAAAATGAGAAGAAGACTGCTGATGTATCAGAGTCTTATGTAAAAGAAATTGAGGGTGATGAGTGCTTATTTCCTAACCTGTTTGACTTGTCTGATGTTGCAGGTATCTCTTTTGACCAAATTTTTGCAGATGAGTTCCTCACAGATGCAACTATCCAAGTTGACACAGGCTCAGCTCAAGCCTTACTTGGAATACAATCAGAGAAGTTGGACTCCTTGGCTCATCAAGTTCAATCTGCTCATGCTGAAACTTCAGGAGCATTAAATGAGCAAGGAAGGACTCTAGCATCTGTTGAAATGAGGCTCACTGGCTCTGAAGATGTTGTGCTCCCAACTCTTGAGGCAAGAATCAGAGGTGTGGAATCTGGTCTCCAAACCATCTCCACTGAAGTTCAAAGTGCCAAATCAACCATGGAAACCATCTCAGAGGAGGTCAAGAAAGAGCAAAAGCTGCTGAGAGACAATCACAATGCTAATGTCAAAGCTCTCAGGCTAACTGTCAAGCAAGCTCTTGGAAAGAAGACAGCACTACAAAAGAGAAGAGCTGAAGAGCAAAGGCTAGCTATGGTCAAAGCTGCCTCAGAAAAATTTTCCCAAGAAGTGCTGGCCAACATTGCTGAAGGTGCAGTGGCCAACCTAACTGAGCTCTTAAAGGACCAACTGGATGCATCTCTGAAAACAGCCATGGAAGAGGTCGTCCAACAAAAGATGAAGCCTGTTCTTGCTTTCCTTAGCTTGAGCAGTGATAGAATGCAGAATATACATGATGAGAATGTATATTTGTTGGAGGAGATGAAGTCCCTAAACCAGGCCCAATCCCTGATGGCCTCAACAATGAGTGACCTCAAGCCCCAATGCTTTGATGCTGCCAAAAAGGGGGAAAGGGAAAGAGCTAGAGCAAAAGGTGCCTTGGTGATTGGGAGTCCAGTGAAAGGGAAGGACAAAGTCCCTGAAGGAAAAGGAAAAGAGCCAGAAATGCTGAACTTGGAAGATTTGGATGAAGAGGAGCAGTTAGCACTGGCATTGAAGAACTCAATGGCCTCAGCTCAAGAGGAAAGAGTAAGGCTACAGCAAAGACCAGGTGGTGAAGTGTCAGGTTTGGACAAAGATGCTGAAAGTGTCCAAACCAGAGGAAAGATCAAGAAGGCCCAAGGGAAGAAGAGACAAATTGAGAAATTCACTGACTTTCCTAGCAGCCTTGATCTCCCACCTGAATTCAGAATTGATGAGGATGAGCCTACATCAAAGAAAGCCAAAACTGCTGAAAAGCCCAAATCTACTGAAGAAGACAAATCTTCTGAAACTGGAAAAACTGCTGAAGGTACCAAGTCCCCTGAAGACATTGAAGAGTTATTTGCTGAAGGATTTGGACCTGAACCTAAGAAGAAGACAACAGTCCTAGCTCTTGATCCATCAAAACTGTTTCATGAAGGGTATGGCAAAGACCCTGAAACACAACAGAAACTGGCCATGATGAGGGCCCAAGAGAAAATGGACTTGATGGAAGAAGCCAACAGAGCAAGAGATGAAAGAAGAGCAAACTTTCAGAAACCAAGAAGGAGAAGAGCAACATACAGCAAGATGAAGCCTCAGCTTCTAATCCCAATGGACACCAAATATCCACACTTGGATAAATGGGTGCCAATTCAACTGAATGACACATGGGAAGAAGCCAAAAGGGAGTTTGTCTATGACTATTATGTCATTGACAGATGGAATGGAGGAGATGCAAACTCTGCCTTCACTGAGTTCATGCTAGAATACTACAGAGAGTTGTATCAACAACTACTTGCTGCTGCTGACATTGCAAGATTTGAACTCACAGCTCCCAAGCCAATCATATACATGCCTCCAAAGCTTGAAGGATGGATTGACCAAGCAAGAATTCTGAGGGAATTTACTGAGATCCTCAAGCTGAACAAGATGGTTCTTGGACCTAAGGGAACCAACCAATAAGCCATGGCACTGAAGAGAAGAGTGTGGGCACAGTATGGAATGCTGCCACCTCCTGAGGATGATCTTTGAAATGGCTAAGTCTTCTGACCTTACTTGAATGATCAACTATGCTGAAATATGGTCAAGTTTGCTGATGTGTTAATCTGGTTGCTCTGATCTGATTATGGATTGCTCTGATACAAGATTGGTGTTCTGATTTTTGTGTTTATGCTCTGATATGCTTAGAATATAATGCTCTATTGTATTTAGTGTTGATGATTCATGCTCTGATATGTTAAATTCAACTATCAACATGCCTGTAATGATCTCTTATATGAATGATAGTTGAACTACTTTTGAATCAAGATACACTTAAACAGAAAATCTCTCTATGCCTATCCATGAAACCTACATGCATAAAAAAAAAAAAAAAAAAAAACAGTGAATACTCTAACACATTATTTTTCAGGAATATTGACCTCAGTCATGTCTTCTGAAGATACATGTAATAGGTGTAGACAAGTCACTTTTGATTAAGTTGTATAGGTTTTGGCATCATCAAAAAGGGGGAAATTGTTGGGAATAAAATGAGCTATGTTTTGATTGAATACCAAAAACCCCCTGAGACATGCCTAATTTATAAATAAATATGTTCTAAGAAATGTTAGAACATATAGATTATAGGCTAGATGAGAAGCTGAAATGTTAGGCAGCTCTTAGACAATTAGATGCACAAATTGAGGGGGAACCTATGCTTTGAAGATGATCAAGATCAAGTCCCCTCAAGGCTCAAAGTCTGGAACAATCACTTGAGAGTAAGGACACTCTATGAAATCTAAAATGCTCCTATCAGGAGAGTTGTCCAGAGGAGATGTTCTTATACAAAAACAAGATTGTAAAGCTCAAAAGGACAAGTCCAATGAAGATGCTCTTTTCAGGAGAGTTGTCCAGAGAAAGTACTCATAAAACTTTGATCAGGAGAGTTGTCCAAAGAAGCTAGCCATATGCAAGAACAAACCTACCTAGCTCAAAAAGACAAGACTACTCAAAGGTTATGGTCAGGAGAGTTGTCCAGATAAGCCAACTCTAAAGTATAAAGTGCTTTGATACAAAAAGACCAACCATGCTGATCAGAAGAGTTGTCCAGAGGAGTTGTCTCAGCCAAATTGACCAAGATCAAGTGCTCTGAAAGCCTGAGATCAACTATGCTGAAGAGATTGAGACAACCAATCCCTAAAGGTCCTCAAAGGAATAAGCTAAGACCATACACAAGAGAAACAAAGGGAAAGAGCCAAGTCATCTGAAGAAGAGCAAGCCAACCATGCTGAAAGGCAAAACTGCTGATAGTGATAAGGAGAGTTGTCCAGATGATAAGGAATAGTGTCCTATCATTGGATCAACCTTCAGAAGCCATGTCCAAGTCCTAACAAGAAGTCAAACATTGGGAAAAGTGCTGCAGAATGAAGACAAAACTGTTACAGCCGTTTATTACCCAAATGAGGACATGTCACTATCAAGAATCTGTCTTCCAAGTTTGAAGAACTCAAGGAAGACATTTATAGCAATTTGGGGCTGCCTCTCCAACGGGCAAATCCTCCATTTTGTCTATAAATACAGAAGTGTGAAGACCATTTGAAAGATCCAACTGACCTCAACATAATCCAACCTAGCTCAAAGTTCTTACAAGCTAGAGTGCTTTCAAAGCTTTCAAAGACTATCTTAGTCTTCAAACACTTCTTCTAAGCTGAACTAAATTGTATAACCATACACAAGCTTAGAGAGATATCCTATCCTTATACACTGATCTTCATTGTAAAGGATATCTCATTAGTTGGAACCTTACTTCAACCCTTATATCTTTCAAGAGTGAAAGTAAGAAGGTTGTAGTAGTAGAAGTGGTAGGAGCTGACTGTTGAGAGAAGAACAGTTCAGTTCTGAGTTGAGAAGAGGGTACTAGGACTCTAGACATCCTAGGGATCAATTCACCAAGGAGTGGTGTTCTTGATCAAGTGCACCTTGGCACTATAAAACAAGTTAATTCCAAGAGTGAAGGAATTATCCTGTTAAATCAGGGAAAGTGGATGTAGGAGCTTGAGTCTCTGAACCACTATAAATTCTTGTGTTGATTTACTTTACAAGTACTTACATTCATTCAACACTGCACACAAAACTGATCTTTCAAAGATACATATTCAAAGACTGTGCAAAACTGATTTGGACAAGTTCCCTGAAGCTAAACTGGACTGTGTTACATTGACTAAGTGATTTCAGAAATTAAAGGAGTCTAAACTTAAAGGGCCAACCACTATTCCGCACATATAACTCCCCTAGATAGTTATTCAACTAAGTACTCAATAGTACTTAGTAGTCTGATTATCTTAGAAGAGTTAATCTTCTTCAGCAGAGTTGTCCAAGACAACCTTGCTGAACTCTGGTTTGATCAAAGTTGAAAAAGAATTGCATACAAGTGTATCCCCCCCCCCCATACACTTGTTATATACTCCTTTCAGGACCAACAGACTACTACACTATTGAACGCTATATACGCTTCTAGTTAGGAATATCTTTGTTTCTTCTTGTAGATCTTCATACTATTGTAAACCCGAATAGTAGTGTGTTAGATCATAATCTTATTTACTAGGTTGTGTGATTAGATCTATGAGGGAGATAGTTTCATAGAACTTAGTAAATCATTATACACTTTCGTAGTGTTTTTATACACCTCTAAGAGGTTGTAATTCGTTTCACATATTTTTATATAGTGAACAACATAGATTATTTTATAATCTATGCAAATTTTGAATACTTCTATTTTCAGTACGTGCATTTTAATTTCCGATGTATAGTGTTGTCTGGACAGTGCCCACACGACAGACAACAACTCTGATTTCGCACGCACACACACTTTCAATATAGAAAACTATATTAGTTAAAACAAGAGAGTGCGCATTATATATAAGAGTGAGGGAAGAGAAATTTTAAGGAACATATATGAGTTTATTCGGTTATTATCCAAGAATTAATTTATAATGCGAGGTTACACAACCTAAACCCGACAATGGCCGGGTCGGGCTGGGTATCTAGATAACTGGATCCGACCCGTTTTAATTCGGGTCTAGGTCGGGTCGACCCGTTCAGGTCGCGGGGCGGGGCGGTGCAAATCGGGGCGGTCCATTATAAATTTTTTTTAAAGAAATGAAAATTAATTTTTTTTTTTTTAAACATATAACATAAATTTTAGATTTGTATTAAAAAATAAATAAAATAGTCTTAGAATCATGTTTTTAAATTTATTTCCACATTTATGAAGGTGAATTATTGTTATATATATTAATAAACATCAAAATATTTAACATATATTGTATTTATATGTATAATATATATAAAAAATAAATATAAAAACGGGTCACGGGTTGAGGGCGATACCCGGACCCGTCCCATTTCAATACGGGTCTGGGGCGGGGCGACCCAAATAGCACGGGTTAGGGCGGGCGGGCCGGGTTGAAATTGCCATCCCTATTGGTGATGGTTTTGGGGAAAGGCTTTTTATTGCCCCCACCAACCACTGAGGGAATGTTTGTTTTGATATTTTGAAAATTTTGAAATTTAGATTTCAAAATCTAGTGTATTTCAAAATTCTAATGTTTTTTTATGTTTTGTATTTGTTTTGAGATTTATGTAGGGTGAGATTTAACTTTATAGTATATGATTATAGGTTTTATAGGTATCTATATAGGGTTGACTTTGATAGGGTTTATAGGTATTTATAGGGTGAGATTTTGAAATTTTGAATTAAAATTCTAAACGGTAACGGGGGTGGAGTTTCGAAATTCCAAATCCGAATTTCCCATCCCAAAATAAACCTCCCCTAAAGGAGGGAGTTATATAAATTAACTTTTAATTAAATTGTAGTAAATAAATATTTTATTTAATTATAGTTACTACTAGTGTAAAACCCGTGTATTACACGGAATTTTAAATTAACATTTTAATATTTTATATTATACTGTATCTTTTAATTTATATATATACTTAATTTAAATTTTATTATCTTCATTTCTACATTGTGTTGTAATTCAATTGAAATTCTTGAAAACACATAATATTACAAATTAAGTAAAAAAGAGAGAGTAAAGTTTGAATAATTGGTGTAATTGAGAATTAACATAAGAAAATAATAAGTTATTATACCCAAATAAATGTGTTTGTACTAATATGTGTTAAACTACCCAAAGAAAAAATAGAAGGAAATTATTGAAAAACACTGATACAAAATCAATAAAAAAAAATTCTAAAAATTTAGAGGCAGTTGTATATGATAGAATGAATTTGGTTAAAAAAATGGACTTCACAATGAACAACAGTGAAATACAAATAATAATTAAATATATATTTGCTGAAAATTAAGTCACACAAATCTTAGCCATATACCATCTTGTATCAACATAAACTTGTCTCGAGCAAATAAAATGTGTTCAGCAACATGAGAAAATAAATAAATTAAAAGATGGTGCACAAAAAGAATTACGGGGTTGAGCCCGATATTCGAAAGTGCTTCTTCAATACAATCATGGCTCGAATGAAGAACCCTGCTTCAATAGTTGAACTTGTTGTATTCTCAACAGAATGACATGAATAATAATTCATCATTGATAAAAATCAAAATATCCTTAGGTATAAAATGCAAACCTTAACCTTCAACAGTCTTAACAATTTTCCTCTCATGCACGATGGTTAGCATATCAAAAAGTAAGTTTTTTAGATAATGCTCACACTACTCACACTAAAAAAATCCTTTAAGCACACCCCACATAAATTTAGTGAAATTTCAACAATTATTAGTAATAAGATTGTTTTTTAGATAATGAATTTCAACTTTAACATCGGAGATACCAGTATCGCAACCAAAAATAATTTAACATCCCTAGTGTATGATAAATTATTTTATCCCCAAACTTATGTTGTTCCAACCAAAAACAGTTCTCCCCAAAATGAATACAGAACAATGAACATATCCTCATAATGCCTAACGCAAATTATCGTCATCTGCACACTTATCATTTTTATTTAAAAAAATATATGTACGAGTCATGAAGATAGAATGAAATTCTTGAGCAAAACAATAGTAACCTGCAGGAAAGTACTAAGGAAAGCTAGGATAGATCCTCCAATCCAATGTCATGTAGTCAATTGTCACACCAAAAAGATTGACAAAGTAAATCAACCCACAAATTTAAACCTTTTGCCCTACAAAATAATAAGATGTTAAAAATCTCTCAATTATATTCTTCAATGCTCTATACAATCAATAGTTTTTTCACAGCTAATTAACTTTCACAAAATTTTCCATAGAAAAGTTTCCATAGTTGGAAGCGGAAATCGAAAAAATAAGATGTTAAAAAATTATTGTAGACAATTGCATCATCCTCAAAGATGATCGCAAGGGAAAAAATATGAACTCTATTATTCATAAACCATAAAGATGTTCAGAACTACATGTACCTTAAATCGTGTGGATTTTTTTTAATTTTTTTTTAAATAGATGCATGCATAAAGAAAAAAAAACACAGTATATAAATATATACATATACTGCTAGGAATTTAGAGAGATAGAGGTCTGCTTTTCAGAGAGAGGACGAATACGAAGACGACGCTCACCTACAATGAAACCATATCCGCTCACATAAATATAACCTGCAGGAAGAAAACAAAGACGGGAAGATGGACCTAAAAATAGGAATACGAAAAAAAAAAATTAAAATATGAAATTTGAACACATATATTTTCGTGTAATCAAATCTAAAAATAAATGAATTACCATGAAAATCGAACATTGAACATAACAATATCCTCCCTATCCATCAAAAGAGAAAGGAAACATGTGAAAAACTAAAAAATACAAAGGAGAAATACCAAATAGCATACGTGTAGGAAAGATAGGATAGCAAAGAACATGATGAAAGTTACGACAATTAATTATTTTGAGAGAATGGGGCGACACAATATTGATTTGTTACCTGGGACAGAGCAACAACGGCTTTCAGGGAGGGCATCAAGGGAGTGGCGATGACAGAGGGGGCGCTAGACTGTGAAAACCCTACTTCATTAAAAAACGATTAAAAGAAACAATGGCGTCAATGTGGGCGGCAATGAATAGCAACAACGTCAAAGGTAGGCAACGACAGAGGGGCCGGTAGAGGCGAGGAGTAGTAGCGAGAGGTGATGGAGGAGAGAAACCCCATTTTATACATTAGTTGATTAGAAGAATACAGACGTGGCTTTCCAAAATGAAGTGGTGTAATAAAATGAAACGTGGAATTCGATTTTTCTTAAAATGACACGTAGGCGAAATCTCTAATAGAGTGACACCCAAATGTTTAAAGGTTGAATAGATCAACTTCATGTCATTGCAATAATCCCTTCAAGGCCGTGCATAAAAAGTTTTTTTTGTCTTTCTTTATGACACTGAAATACCAAATTTAGATATGCATAAATTGAACCTTTTAATAACTGAGAAAGGCCATATTTCTTCTTGACAGTATAATCAAGCAATCCTTTTCAATTTAATTATATACACATTCAATGCAAAGAAAAAAAAATGTTTATGCACTCTCCCTGCTTCACCAAGTAGAATGAACACAAATATGCGATTATTAAACCATTACAACATTCTCACTTTAATCATACACAATTATCCCAACAAATAGAAACAAAAAAGATAGAAGAGTACCTAATTAGTGCCCCTCAATTCTCCGCATTGTTTTGCACCATCATTTTGAACAGAATGTGAGGAACTCGAATTAAGTCCATGTTCTAGCTGAACCAAAGAAGATCCTCCAGTAAGACTTTAACTCTTCTGAAACAGGAACTTCAACAGGGGGATTTTCATCCTCACTCACATTCTCAGTGATTGGCCTGAAGGAGCATCCATTCTTAGGCAACAACATAATTTATTAGCTAAAACTTACAATTCAGTTACTTTTTTCTCAAACTCCACCTTGTAGCTAAAACTTGTGAGGATTTCTTTGTCTTAGATTTTGTTGACTCCTGCAATTCAGGGCTGCTGACTTTCTTCATGTTTTCCGTTGATTTCTTTATCGCTGAATCCTGCAATTCAGTTCTCCTGACTTTCTTCGTTTTTTTATTGTGGATTTCCTTACAGTTGAATCCTGCAATTATTTTTATTGACTTTCTTCTGTTTCGTCTCCATTTTCAGTGTTTCCTTCTAAACTTCTGATCCATACTGTCAGATTCTCTAACTATGTGAACCTACAAAAGGATCATTGTTATTTAAGCATAAATTCCAGCAAATTCCTAGATAAAGCAAAGTAGAAGATCTTTAAGTAAAGATGTATTAATTATCATTACATATTTGAGGACCAAGCCAATCTTAAATCTTGTTGCAGACCCTCAATTCAAAGAACAGAAGGAACATATGCTGAAAAAACCAATAACAGTAACAATACTAAAATTCTACAAAAATAAAAGGAACAAAACCTTAATAACAGTAAAGAAACACATTGTATTGCAGAAATCAGAGCATGGTACCCAATGCAATGTCAACAGCGTAAATATCATTGTGCATTGAACAACAAAACTCATCCATTCAAATAAGACTCACTTGTAGAAAATGAAATGTGATTAACGCTTGTGTTTTGATTTCTTTGTTGCGCAATTTGGGAAATAATCTGGGAAAACCAATTATGTGATTGCAACTTGTCGATTCTAGTTATAAGGAAATGAAATGTTCATTGAAAAACTCAAACAAATTGTCAAAAATAACTTGGATCAAGGGTTGCAAATCTATGACTCCATTAATTACAGATTTCTGAAAAACAAATTCAGATTTGTGGGTACTATATAAATCTTGAACATTCAAAAATGATCTTGACTTTGGGGTGAGGAGAGGGTAAAGGAATCGATTCGATTGAGTATTACCTTTCATCAATGGAGGACGACGATAGAGGCGAAGAACATGTGCAGCGGGGAGAAAGGCGAACAGATGCACTGGGGAGAAAGGCGAACAGATGCAGCGGCGAAAATCCTAATTCATAGAAGAACCGATTGAAAAATATGTAGCTTCCGGAATACAAACATGGATTTTCAATTCTTATGTGGAGCAAACGTGGGTGTACAGATCATGTTATGAGCTGGAACGGATGTGAGTAATAAAATGACAGCTGTAGTACGATTATTCTTAAAATTGCACATAGGCGAAATCGCTCTTGGAGCGACACCTCAGCAGAAAAGAACTCCCATTAGTAAAAGGTGAAGAAAAACTAGGTTGATATACTCCACATTACCGTACACTACACATATATAGATTTGGGGATGTGAGAAGTTAATTAACTTAAATTCACATTATTAGAAACGTATGGTAATTTGGAGGGTCAAACAATTAAAATTACATGTGTTTTAAGAGAGTTAAGACAATATTTATATAAAAATCAATTGATACAATTACTTGCATTAAATATATATATATATATATATATATATACACACATAAATCTATATATAATTATATATTATAATTTTCTTTGACATAAAATATAAATTAACTATTTCAATTTAATTTTCTATTTTATTATTATAAATTTTTTGAATATTACAGTGCATCTATCTTAATCAAATTTAAAGGCAGTGCATTAATTGGGGGAGTGCCCTTAAAGAAATCGAAGGTGCATATAGTCAAATCCATTGACCAACCATGGTGCCGTGAAGAATGAATGGGCCGGAATTTTATTCCAATCCAAACCCAGCAGAAAAAATACATGCATTGCTTCCACACCACCAGAGAAAATTTATTTCAGAGCATGTGAAATGTCCCATATACCCCTAAGGTAAAATTTATGAAAAAAACAAAGAGAAGTACACCCATTCTATTTCACAGAATCACCACCACCACCAGGGGGGACAGCGAACGGACAGACGTTTGGGGGCTTGGACATATGGGCGACGACGACGTAGGGGATGTGGAAAAGTGCCGTCGGCTGCCTTCCTTTTTCAAGCAGAAGCGGCAACGTTTATTGCCAAGCGACGGCGTGGAGGGGCGCGGTCAGGCGACGACGTGGAGGGGGAGGGAGTGGTGGCCTGGGTGTACTGAAATGGAGAGGAGAAAAAAAAATGAACGGTTTTAATTGAGGGAGGGTAATTTTGTATTTTCCACATGGGTGTCCTCATTCATTTTGTGGGTGTTCTTATCGCGTGGGTGTCCTCATAGGATCCTTGGGTGCCTTTAGCCGCGCCCATTAATTAATCTAATATACTTATAATAATACCACCATATTAAATATAGTAAATGTGCAAATCATAAAACCCTCATAAATTTATAAATATGGTACAATAATAATAATTAATAATACATTAAATTTACTAAAATTAAAATTAACTCTTTAATAAATTAATTTAAATACGGTAAAATAAAATTTATCTTGTGTTACTTATCTTAAATAAATAAAAAAGAGAAAAGAGGATCAAATTTTAATATTTAATTTAAAAATAATAGTTCATCACTATATTTAAATTAAGAATATAACCCAACTTAGGGTGTGTATTCAATTGAGATTCTGTTGGATTTTTTTGGTCTTTTAAAATTTGGGGTTATTCAATCCGAATTTTTAAAAGTCTTTCAAAATTTTAAGGTATTCAATACGGATTTTAAAAAGTCTTTAGAAATTTTTAGGTATTCAACAATCTATAGATTTTAATACTCTATGGATTTCATTGGATTCTCCTTCAAAAATATAAATAAATTTCACTATTCAAAATCTCTTCTAAAAAGTAGAGATTTCAATGGATTCTCTCATAAACTCTGAAAGAGAAGAAAGTAGTGTATTTCGAACCACAAAATCTTTACAAAATCGAAAAGCTGTCCATCTTTCTATTATTATCATGAAAACTGTATTTTAAAATTATATTTTTTCTTTAAAAATTATAGTATATTGTTATGTTAGCAATATCAAGGTCGTCACCCAGTAATCGACGTCAACTCCCCATTACGTGGGGTTTCAATATCATCTAAAAGATTTTGGTGGTGAAATGCAATTATTCAATCTTTCTTCTTCGTGATGCATCATTAAGAAATTTGATTGAGAGAATTTTTGGTATTTTCAAATCACAAGTTCCCATTTTAAACACAAGCAGAGTTAGTACTATTGGAGTGAATTACACACCGTTGCTAATAATAATGAAGATATAATTTTGATATTTTTTCTAAATAATTTAGATAATTTTTTTTTATATAAGTGTTCGATATACGTTTGCATCAATAGTTTTAGGGACGTAGTTTATGGAAATTCATTTAAATAAATAAATGTGTATTTCAAAATCCTGTCAAATCTATGAAAATTCATATAAATCAATAAAAAAAGTTAGTCAAGCTCTACCTAGAGTCTATGAATTTTCTAAATTCACTGACTTTTTAAAGTCCAAAAAAATCAAACAAAATCTCAATTGAACACATCCTCCTTAAACTTAAACGAGAAAATTTTTTTGATTCCTCGAACCTAACAAAATGTTTTACTAGTGAGTCAAGGCAAAAGTCAAAGTAACCATCTTTTTTATCCCCCATAAATGAGTAGAGAAAATCTCAGGCTTCTAAATTGTTAAACCCTAAATTTCACCCAAGCTTTCACAGTTATCCATGGCGGATGCAAACTCTCCACCATCATTGGACATCTTAGTGAGAGACTCGGAGGGTTTTACAATTTGGAACGGCCCCCCATTTAGCAATGGGGAACCCAGAGCGAAACTCGATAAAATACCATGTTCGACCACAAAATTCAGTGATGATGGATCAAAGCTCATGGTTATTGGATCCGATTCTCAAATACGAATCTTCAATTCGAGAGATTTGAAAGAAATTAGGGTTTTACAAGTGCCCAATCTTCTCGCCGCCAGCATATCTCCATGTGGGAATTATGTTCAGACATTTCAGAAGTCTTCTTCTCCGCAGGATAAAAATGTAGTTTTGTGGAAGATAGAGACTGGAGAATCTGTTTATCAAGTGTTCCAGAAGAATATGACGAAAACAACATGGTAATTTTTAAAATATTTTGGTATAATGTTTTTGCAATGTCAGTCTGAATGTTGTTTTGTTTGTCTTTCTGTCCCTGTTTTCAGGCCATCAGTCCGATTTAGCTCTGATGAAAGTGTAGCATGTCGTATGGCGACCAATGAAGTTCAGTTCTTTGATCCTGCAGATTTCTCTAAAGGGTTTGTTCATCGGCTTAGAGTGCCTGGAATTGCTGCATTTGAGCTCTCTAAGGCTCCGGGGTTGTATGTGGCAGTGTTTGTTCCAGAGTCCAAGGTTTTTGTTTTACAACTTTGGCATTGGTTCAGATATCATACGTATATTCATTAATCTTTTGAATATCTAGTCACCATTTCTGTTAATTCTGTTAAGTACGTTTGCTAATTATGTTGTGTCCTCTTTGAATCTGAATGTTTATGGAACTATGAATTTCTTTGGGATCAATATAAACATTCAAGTGAGATTTTGTCTTTAGATATGGCGTTTCGTGGAAATAAAAGGGAAATTTAATGTTTGCTAAATATATTGTATCTGTAGGGGATGCCAGCCAGTGTTCAAATATTTTCTTCTGCAAAGGAATTACAGAGTCAAGCTGTTGCCAGAAAAAGTTTCTTTAGGTGTTCATCAGTGCAATTGAATTGGAGCCATGATTCCACAGGGCTTCTGGTTGTTGTGCAGTCAGATGTTGATAAGACAAATCAAAGTTATTATGGAGAGACAAAGTTAAACTATTTGACTACAGATGGAGCATATGAAGGATTAGTGCATCTTCGTACGTGTTATCTTCCATTTGTTTGTTGTTATCAGCTGACTTGACATACTATTTGCTGGTTTACTAATATTGACCGCTAATAAATAATCTTGTTTCTTGATTAATTTTCCAGGTAAGGAGGGGCCTGTGCATGATGTTCAATGGTCTTACTCCGGTAAAGAGTTTGCTGTTGTTTATGGATGTATCCTTTTTTTTCTTTTTTTTAAGCCCAGCAGATTCTTCAATTTTTCCTTAGTGTAGTGTGGGAGATCCGAGATACAAACCCCCTTTTGATAGAACAGGAAGGTAAAGGTAGCAATCACTTCTATTATTTTCTTATGCAGTATGCTTGGTTCCTTTTCTTTTAATTTCATTGTTTAAATCTTCACCTTCTAATTTAAAAGATTTTTCACACTTATACATATATGACAAAAGAAGGTGGAGTTTTTTTTGAACCTTGCCGGGATTTATTAAAAGACGAAAAAAGAGAGGAAGAGATGAGTGAGAATTTCCAATTTACATATTTTTTAGTTATGTCCCTGTAATGTATTATACTCCATTTATTCTTCTGTCGTGTATTACAGTTTTCATTTATGTTCTTCGGTTCTTGTTCTGTTTTTTCTTTCTGTTCCTTGACCTTGTTCAGTTATGCCTGCGATGGCGACAATATTTGACAGAAAGTGCAATCCTTTACTAGAGCTTGGGACAGGCCCATACAACACAGTTAGATGGAATCCAAAGGGAAAATGTATCCTTATATAAAGACAATGTTTTCTGCTTTACTCTCACTCTTCCTCCCCCTCTCTTTCAATACAGTTCCCTATTGCTTGTCTTCAATTGTGTCCTTAAAACTATCATACAGTTATATGTTTGGCAGGCTTTGGAAACTTGCCTGGTGACATGGTACAGTCTTTCAAATGATCTTCTATTTTCATTGAACTATGCTTATTATAATGTATGAGATGCATTCTCAGATAATATTATTTGGGTAATCAGCTTAAATTAGGTCACAATTTTTTCTCATATCTTTTTGTTTGCGATTTTCTAAGTATTTTCCTTTACCCAGTAGCATATTTTTCTCATTGTTCGCTGCTTCCTTTTTTATTGCTATTTGTGATGCTTGCTATCCATACTATGACTGGGAATTTGAAGAATTCTTTCTTGGTTATCAGGTCAAATGTGTTCTTAATTATTTCTCAAAAACAATGAAAAAAACTAAGCCTTAATTCCACTACGCAGGGTCAGCTATATAGATCTTATGTTGATGTTATGCACAATTGAGATATATGTTCATTTTCTTAAAATTGCCAAAATGCATTTAGTAAACATTCTGAATAGCTTGTGGCTGTTATGACTGGGTGATCCATTAGGTAGAGATGTTTATTTTGACTGGGCTAAACGGGTCGGCCTGGTTAACTTGAAAAAGTGTAGGGTTAGGGTTCATAAGTCGTAGGCCTATTTGAATCTGGACTTTTTTGACCTGGACCGGTTAGCCTGCGGGCTAAACGGGCCAGCCCAGGATGTTGCCATTTTTTTAAATTTATATTCTGACTATTTATTTAGGTTTTGGGCCATTTTACCATGGCCATTAAAAAATATAATACTACTAATTTTATTGCCAAGTGTCCAAGCCCAACCTATAAGCAGCTGCCCATTAGTCATTATTACTTTATACCCCATTGAGGGAAATACCCATGAGTTCCCTCATGGGTATAAGGACCAGTGAGTTCTAGAATTGTGTTTAAATCATACCTTTTAAATTCACAATTCAATACAAAAAGTTTTTAAATGAAAGGTTTATTTTTCCTGTTTGAGAGGTCTAGCTTGTTTTTCAAGTGAATGTTTATGAACTTGATGCTGAAATTACTTTTATGTTGCTATACCTTAATTAGGTTAACTTACTTTTCTTGTTCAGGCATTCTGGGATTATTCAGAAAAGAAAAAATTGGCAAATACAAAAGCTGAATTATCAGTTACAAGTGAATGGTCCCCAGATGGAAGGTATTTTATGACTGCCACAACAGCTCCAAGACTGCAGGTTGACAATGGGTATATTTCTGATTTTATGCTCCTAAATGTGTGGCAGAATCTATTTACTTTTGAAAAGGCTAATCTTAGTAGATAATATCATTTTTGGTCCCTAAACTTTATGAATTTCTAGTTTTAAATAATTACATTTAATACCCCCAATGGTTGATTTTGTGAGTCAATAGACAGTGGGACCAATTGTGGGAGTAAAAGTGTGACCAAAAATGTAAACTTTAGGGACCAAATATCATATTATCCCTTAATCTTAGTGTAGAATTTTATTTTATCCTCCTTGCTGAAAAAAAACCTAAAGTATTTCTGCTTCAACAAAAAATGCTTGATCTTCAACAGTACAATATCTCTTTTTGCGAGTTCTGTGTGAAGGATGAGTTCAACCTGATTTACTTCATGGGTGTTGAATGAAATATGTTACCTCAGTAAAAGAAATTAATTTTATTTTATTAAACATCATTCTATTAATCATTCACACTTCAAGAAACACCGTTCTGTCTTGCAGCGTAGTGTGCTGAAAAATCTAAATTGACATTTTTACTTTTGGAGAACTGTGCAAAAACTTTATATTTACATTTTTTTGCTTGGAATACAAGTGCGTATGCTTTGCTAACATCTTTTTTTTTTAAAAATAAAATATATACAATTCATTACCTTTTGAAATATGTAGTTTTTAGTATCAATACATATCTTTCAGACTAGATTTATAATGTTATTAGCAAAATAGTAATATGCTCTTGATTTCATACTGGCAGTCAGTTGACGTGGATTTCTAGTGCCTGATAATTTTTGTCATTTAGAATTTCTGATAAATTAATGTTGCAATTCCTTTAAACTGCACGTAGTATCAACCAATTATGAGCAACTCCAGGTGGTCTGATACGGGAACTGATTTGATGATTTCAATTTTTGCTTTTTTGAAGGATCAAAATCTTTCACCACAACGGCTCGTTGTTTTTCAAGAGGATGTTTAACAAGTTATTTCAGGTTAATACATCTTGTTTTAGGGTATATTGAAAGAAATGTCCACTAATTATGGACTTATTCTGAAAATGATCATTAACTTTGCAATAATACAAATATGTCTTTCAACTTCAAAAAAGTTGGCAAAAATGCACCGTGACCAGCTATATCCAGTTACTCAACCGGTAAACGAGGAGGTGACAACTTAAGAATAAGCCACGACAGGCAAAAAACTTGACAAAAATGGCCAGTAACTTGATACAACTGGTCACTGGGCATTTTTACCAATTTTTTGCAAAATTAGTGGGCACTTTCATTATAAGTCCAAAGTTAGTGGGTATTATCTCAATTTACCCGTCGTTTATGTTCTTCCTGGGAATTAATTTGCTTTGCTCAGTTGGCATTTTGTCCTCTTGATCACACAGGTAGACTGGAAACCAGAGTCACCTGATAAGTTTGGTGACATTGCCGAACTTTTGAAATCTGTTGACTCTTTGAAATTGGAAGACACAGCCAAACAAGGTGTATAGTTTAGCTTACACTTTTCAAGAAAAAAATGTTTTTTTTTATCCTGTAAGTTACACCTATTTTGGTTTTATTCCTATCAACAATCACTAATTGAAAACAGTCTTGTAACTTTCAACTTTTCGACATTTTAGGCCGTAACCTGCGGCAAGAGGTGAAATATCTGGTTGACGCTGACGTGGAAGGGTTTTATTTGTCCACGTGTCAAAGTCTTATTGTCAACCATATGTTTAACCTTCTACAGTCTGTCACCGAACTAAAATGTCAAAAATTTGAAAGTTAAATGATTATTTTCCATTCGTGGAAGTCCCAGGACTGAAACCGAAATAGGGGTAACTTAGAGGACTAAAAAATTTATGTTCCCCACTTTTCGTAAACTGCTTTGGAATATTAGAAAAACAAGAGTTTTAAGTGTAACTGATAATCAGGACAAGGATCGAAATCTGCTCAGTCCCAATCGAAAGCTCCTGCTTCTAACACTTCTCTACAGAAACCAGCTGCTTATCGCCCGCCTCATGCTAAAGCAGCAGCTTCAGCTCAGGCAGAGGTACACTGTTTAAATATATTATAATCAATTTGAAAAGTGCAGATTAAATTACTGTTACGCAGCTACAAACAGACTATGAAATCTTTTTTTGGGCATTAGTTACTGTATAGTTTTGGATTTTGAGAAGTTCCTTCCTCTTAAAAGGCTAGCCACTAAATCAGTCAGTATTAAGGAACTCTTGCTTAATGTGTTTGAAAAAAAGTTAAGAGCTCGGAGCTCCTCATGGAACTTGTCGAGGCAATTAGTCAAAAGTATTCATGCCACTAAGTTTTTAAAGTGTTTTGTGTTCTATAATATGACATTCATATTGTATATGTAAAAATAAATTTTAATTCTGAAATGTCAATCCTAATGTTTTTAAAGTGTATTTTTTATTGATTTCGATACATGGGTTGATTTTTTTTTTATTATTATATAAGAATTTTGGAATATTAATATCGTTTTGTACAATTTTAGTATTTTGGTACAATCTATCTCACACTACATTATGTCACATTAAAATTTATCAATATTCAAACTGTGGAGAATTACTAGTTCATGGATCAAACTATCATGCAAATTTGTAAAAAAGTAGGTTCCACTTTCAATAGATGATGAAAAAGAGGTTTATTTTTTTATTTTTTCTAAATTGCCCAACTAGTGTATTCCTTCCATTGGCCATTCATGGAAGCAGCTATGACCTTATTAGTTGCCAAATTTCTTGTTGATTTGGTTATGTATATCTCCACATTTATGTGCCAAAGTAAAAAATTTAACAATTGGGATCTCTATAATTTGTTTTCGAGATTAGTTTATTCTCTCTTAGAAGTAAAACTGATTGTTTGATTTTCTTGTGTGCAGCTGTTTGGTGTAAGCCCTGCTGGGTAAGTGTGCTTAGTTCCTTCTGTTTTCTTCTTTTTAAATACAAGCAATTTTGGTTTTTCTGCTGACTCGTTCTTTCATACGATAACTTCAGAGAACTGAGCAAGAACGCGCTAAAAAACAAGAAGAAAAGGGAAAAACAAAAGGAGAAAAAGGCTGGTGATGGTGCCTCTGGTGCCACTTGATTGCAATTTCCTTGAAAGAGTAAAACGATTATTTTCAAGGAGATAAGGTGGTATAGTTTTGGTACACCCGGCTGATGTATTAATGCAGCGAATTCAGAGATTTTGTTGTTAGTAGAGTGAGGATTACAAATTCTTGACATATGGAGACTGGAGTGTACCCAAATACCCAATTAAGTTGTAGAATATATTTTACATCTTTTTATTTGGCCTTAGTAGGGATTTTGCTGTTATAACTCGTTTTGCATAGAAATTCTTTCACAAAAGTGTGTTTTTATTGAGGACATTTCAGAAGGTAAAAACTTATTCTGCTTGAATTCCATATATATCTAATTTACTGTCAAAGAACAGCAGATGATTCACAAAAGTAAATAACAATTCAATCAAACTTTTTCATATTCCATAATTGCAACAATGAGAATAGTGCAATCGACTTCACCTATAGCTGTTACAATGATAAAACCACCAGCTTTTAAAAGATTGTATGCCTAAATAACATAGAATCACATAATTATTCAAACTGTATAGGTATCGGTTGTAAGGAAAAGCTTACTGATATCACCCGGCTATAAGGAGAAGCTTGATGATGTAATCATTATATGCTCGAGCCCTCGCCGGTGGATTTTGAAGGGGGGGATCGCAACTCCTCTAATTCTGCATTCAATTATAGTTGACTCTTAATATTCTTCATTCAAGTTTTAATTCAATATAATTTAGTCATTGCCATGTGTCGGAAAGGAGAGCCACTTCATTGCCACGTTTCAAGATGCCATCGTTCAATAAAAGCACATAGAGAGCTTTGTTAGGAATAGGGTATGCAAAGTCTTGGAAGACCTTCCATTACGTTTGTTGTTCGGTAGAAATCGAGAGAGATTGTTCGGCTAAGACGAGTTGAACAGTTGCTCCTTTTCTCCTTTCTTCTCTTTGAACACGGTCGTTTTTAATATTTTTAGGGAGAGAGGTAGGTTAAAATGGATGGGGGTGTGTATAGTAATGGTTAGGAGGACAAAATGTTTTAACTTTTAAAATAGAAAAAGGTAGAAAAAGAATAAATTGAGGTGTGTTTAGTAGTTTAAATTGTTTTTTAAAATTTAAGTGTGATGTGTATAATAATTGGGGTGAGAATAATAAAATTTGGGGTGTTGATAACCCCTCCCATCATATTAAAATGAACGTTTCAAATTTAAAACGTGGAAAAAAAATGGAAAAATAGGTTTTTTCTTAATACAAAAATAAAATGAACGTTTAAATTAGCAGTTACATCATTTGCTCCAAATGCGGAGGGGAAGGGTTTTGTGTGTGCGATTTTCACACACTAGAGGTGCGATTTTCATACACTCCAGGTGCGATTCGCACACAATACATATTATCTCCACCATCCCTCTCTTTCTTTTGTAGATCTATCCTTCTCCCATATAGATCTGTTCGTTTCCTTGTAGATTTGTGAGTTATAGTTCAGATTTGAACCGTCGCTGCCTTCCGACACTGTCCGCCGACTGCCGCCGTGCTTTTCGGTTTTCCTCTCTTTGACGTTTTTCGTGTTATGTTGATCTTTCTCAAGTGTTGTTGGGATCAATGAATATAATTTCCTTAACGGAGCCACAGTGACCGTTCGAGAATTTATCCTTGATCCCATTTACTGTTTTCTAGATAGTTTTAGTTTTGTTGGTTCTGCTTTCTTTCTGGTGTTGCTTTTGGTTGGTTCGTTTCTTGGTGTGGAGCCTTTTCCTCTATGTGGGACTTTTTTTGAGTGGTTTTGCTGGTTTGTTGGAATCATGGTATTTGGTGGAGTTTTGTTCCTTTTTTCTGTTTCCTTATTATTGACATGGGAAGACTTTATTGTGGGATTGACTCGTATTGAGAATGGAGACCTGAATTTTCATGTGAAGTAGAGGGTACACTCGTTTTCCTCTTCCTCACGATTGGATGGGACAGCAACCATGACATTGGATTGATGAAGATCATTAGTTTTGTGCTGGAAAATTTGTATTGACATTATACTTTGATCTTGTAAACCTTTAAAAATAATACATCATATGCTTTTATTCTTGAGAGAGGGGGCGGAGAGAGAGAAATGAGAGTTTTCTCAAGAAGAGGGTTTCTTCAATCAATGTATACAAAGAAGTATTTTAGAATCGATAATTTCATTCGTGTTATTTTTATTTAGTTTTGTATACATGCATTTTTATTTAGGGCAAGAAAGATTGTCTAATTCCTTGTATTTTTTAATACCAAGTTTCATATGTTCTGACTTTAACAGGGCTACCGTGTGATAGTGGCCGTACACAAACAGAACAACAACAAAAATGTATGTTACACAAATCAAACCCAAAACTCAATATCAAACTCAATTAAACTCAATGTATGTTATACATTCATACCCAATGTATTTTATTAGGATTTTTGTACAATAAATCACCAAACTTATTCAACAATTTAAAAAATAACTACAAACCATATACCAATTGGGGTGTATTTAGTAGTTTAAATTATTTTTAAATTTAAGTGGGGTGTATATAACAATTGAGGTTGGAATAACACAATTTGGAGTTATAATATTAAAATGAAGGTTACAAATTTAAATTTAAAATGTGAAACAAAACAATGGAAAAAGAGGGTTTTCTTAATACAAAAATAAAATAGGGGTGGTCTTGTGTGATGCGTGAGACGGATACTTATTTTAGCCCATTAATTCATAAAACGCCATATTGAAGCCCACACTTAGCACTCTATATTCCAGCACCCAATGCCCACCCCCAACACTTGCCACTTGGGTTGTCAAATATCAAGTTCACATAGGTAGTTATTAAAATAAAATAAGCCTTATTTATTTTTTATAAATTTAAATATAATGAATTTAAATAAAATAAAGTATAAAATGGAAAAATAATTGTCTTCTATAAAAATTAAATCAGTTCGTGGATAAGTTTATTAAAAATAAAATTGAAACAATAATTTATGTACTTATTAATTAAACTAATGCAAAATATAAATGATATCTTATCAATTAAATATTATTTTATTTATATTTATCACTTTTAATTTGTATATTATAACTTTCAAAAAATATTGATAGATCTATCAATTAAAAAAATAACAACAATTAACTCTAAAAACTAAAATAATTAGTAAAGATATTCATGTACTGACAAATAATATCACTGATCATAATTAAAATGTGATAATGTTTACTTAAAAAATAATAAAATTTAAGTAAAAAAGTGATAGCCACTTTTGGAAAAATTATTATCACTTTTAACTAAATGTTTATCACTTTTTTAAATTTGAATAATTATATCAAGTAAAAAATAAGAATAACTAACTCTGAAAACTAACATAATTAATAATCATATCTAGTAACATATAGCGACGGTGTTTATAAAAAAAGTGATACTCCAACATTTAAGTAAAAGGTGGTAATCACTTTTAATTAAAAAATTATCATTTTTTAACCAAATTTTTATCACTTTTTAAATGTTATTTTTTCAAATAAAAATAATAGTAAAGATAAATTGTGTTCCCACAAGACTTAGTCTTAAATGTTTGTTGTCATTGGGTAGCATATTTTTTAATCACCTTTTAATAAAAGGTTTACCTTTCATTCCTATTTCAATAAAAAATACTCCCTCCGTCCCAAGATTACTTGCACGGTTTGACCGACACGTTGTTTAAGAAAAGTGAATTTAATGATTGGTGATGTAAGATAATGGAGGGGTATTTTAGGTAATTTGATGATGTGTAAAATGGATTTGATGATGTGTAAAGTGAAATGTATGGAAAAAAGGAGTGGCAAATTTGAAAATAAAATGATGTTGTGAGTTTATTAATTTTGTGGGATATTTCCATATTAAGAGTGTGCAAGTAATTTTGGGACGTCCCAATAAGGAAAGTGTGCAAGTAATCACGGGACGGAGGGAGTATTAATTTTTAGTTAGTGTTGCGTCAAAAAATAACGCCTAGGGATATTGAATATTCCCGTATGGATAATATGAATCACAGGCTCGAATCGTCCTTCTGTCCTTAACAGCCTTCGCGAACAATTCTTCTTCCAGATCCTTAAAGACCTGTAAAAACACGCCGGAGGGGATTCCGGCGCGGAATCTCCGACGCTCAAGTCAGAATCGTTCTCGAGGAAATCAAAGAAGAATTCCCCTGTAATTCAAGGGAAATCCTAGCAAATATCGTGATGTTTCTTATGAATTCAATGTGTATTTCGTATAATTCCCTTGGGTTTTTAGAATAATGTGTGCTCAATGTTAAAAACGTACCTCATAAACTGGAACAAACCTGCCTATATACCTGTTTCCATTTCGTGGGGGGAGAGGAAGACCCTTTACTTGCTTTGACTCCTTCTCGGGCCTTATCCATCAGAGACGGGTCCTGGGTCTTTTCTTCGTGGGTCAAATATTCCTGGCCCAAGAATGGCCAGGCCCTAAATATTAGCCAAAGGCCCAGTCTGTACTTATTTCCCTCATTGGGCTTGGATATGGACCCAAAGCCCAAATACACCTATTTCCCTTATTGGGCTTAGGGTGTATTAATCCCGTTCCTCGGATTATCATTCTCACTAAGACTGCTTTTATTCATCTTATATCCACGTGTCGCCATCTCCGAGGGCGACATATTTTGTCAGCATCAACTACTCCCCCTACTCCCGTAAAGAGGATTTAGGATTTTATGAGAGTAATAGAAGAAGATAAGATGAATTTAAGAAGAACATTTCCTTCCTTTGATCGCTTCGAATCCACAACTCTAACGAGGCATAATGCATTTATTTGTCAATAGTAATAATTCGCGCTTTGAGTCGGCCTCGAACCCCTCACTTGTCTTTATTCGGCACGCTTTACAAATGACGAGACATTTCGCCGCCGTTTTTCCTCACGCGCCCCCTCACTGGACCTCAATTACTTCCCCTTTTCTCGATCTTTCCCCCCATTTACTCTGTCATCATAACCTCTCATATTTCAAAATTTCCTCGTCTGTAAAACTTCCCCCTTCTAACTTTATCCCTTTCGCTCTAATCTTCATCCCACTACTCTCCTCCGTTTTTCTGCAACTACCTATTTCCTGCACGTCTACCGGCCACTCCGTCGCACTCGAAAGGTGCTTTCATCTCAGGTACCCCTCTCCTTCTTCACTTCTCCTTTTATTTTATCTCCATGTCGTCTTCTTCCCGGGCTTCCTCAACTTCAACTTCCAAGGAAAGTTCTAGTTTCCTTTCCGATCCAACTCCTTTGTTTCCCATAACCGACCCTGCTTTAAAAAATAGAATTTCCACTTCCTCAACTCTTCCAAAGGAGAGGGTAGCTACTTTCGTCCGTTCCGGGATCTTTCCGACGGATTATACCGTTAGGGCTGCCCATCGTAAGGAGTGCCCAAATTTTCCCGGTCCCGGAGCCCTAGCCTTTTGGGAGGCTCAGTTGAAGGCAGGTCTTCGCTTCCCAGTTAACCCCTACCTTGCCGAAATTTCTTCTTACCTCCGGATACCCCTTAACCAATTTACTCCAAACGCGATTCGAGCGATGCTAGGTTTTTACATTCTGGTTAAGGGGAATGGTGGGGAACCCTCAGCCCAACTCTTCTTGAACCAGTATATGTGCAAGTTTGCAGATGGGTTTTTCTATGCATGTGGTCGCCCTTCTAGGACTGGGAAATTCATGAAGAAGCTCCATGAGGGGGTCCAGGAGTGGAAGGATTACCATTTCTTTGTCACTAGCCCTTCTTCCTAGGAATTTCCTCATGAGGGATGGGTTTATGAGAATCCTGGGGTGCACAGTCCTCCTCTCTTTGTTTGTTCCACTCTTAATTTAGATGTAAAGAAATTTTTTAATAAACACGTGACCGCTCATGGGTATTTCGATGTGATGAGTATATGTAAAAACCCTAGGGCTTTATCCCACTTCGGCTTCGGCCGCACAGATTACCCTTTAGGTCCAGATGACGGTAATACCATTTCTTTATCACTGTTGCTACCTTCGAGGTTTGAGTCTTCCCGGTTTTTGACGTCTTCATTTTTTTTAATTTCAGCTATGAGTTGGTTGTATCAGATCTCGCGAGATGCTGCTCCCCTGTCCATGGTGACTAAGCCTTCTGTTCCGGAAAGTTCTACAAAAGCTCCGCCTCCTCCTTCTCCATTGAAGCCCTCGGTTGGGTCTGTTGCTAAGCGTACCCGATCCTCTACTGGAAAAGCTGTATTCTCTTCAGGACTCCCTACTTCCGGTGCTTCCAAGAAGAAGAAGAACAAGGGCAAGTCTTCCTTCACTCCCTCAGAGACCATTGACCTAGAAGCCATAGGCGATATCAGTGTCGACCAGTTCACCGCTTTTGTGGAACGTCATATCCCCACTCCCGCTCTAAAAGCCCTCAATGCTCTGACCTTGGAAGAGAGGATAGTGCACACTGCTCATAGCTTCTCTCAAGTAAGTCTGCAATATACATATTAATTCATATGTTTGATGAGAGGTACATAATTCTTTCTGTTATTTCTCATGTAGTTTGGCCTTCTGTATTCTGACGTATGTGAGCGAGTCCTCCGAACCCTCCAACTCCATGACGATCTTCAGAGTCAAGTAGAATTAGAGAAGGTAAAGAAGGTGATACTCGAGGGAGAGCTTCGAGAGGCCACTTTGGGAAAGAAAGCAGCCATGGCTGAGAAGGTTCAACTTTCCACGCAGAACCAGGCTTTATCAGAAGAAGTTTCTTTACTCCGTGCCCAGGTCGCCGAATGGGATAGGGGAATTCAGCGTTTAGAAGTTGAACTACCTCTGGCTGGGGTGAAGCTCTGTGTTGATTCTCTCTTTACCTCTGCAGCGGGACAAACATTTTTGGGCATCTTGCACCGGGAATGGCTGGAGTCTTTCCTCAAGAGTACTAGTTTTCTAGGGGCGATGGGGGCGTACATTCCACATTTCATCGATCATGGTTTCTCCAATGCTGTAGCTGAGCACTCCTCTGCGGGCTTTGATGGTCACTACACCCGCGCCCTCCGTTTAGACGAGCTAGCTACTCCCCCGAAATTCCCAGGAGATCCCAAGGAGGATATCAACACTCCTTGGTGGCTGCCTGGTATGAGGAAGGCCATTTCGGAGTTGAAGAAGGCTGCTCCAAGGGTGGAGGATTTGGTGCCTATGAGAGATCTGGAATTCCCCGTCCATGTAGCTGACCCTGATCCACTGACTACCGTGGCGGCTGGTACCTCGGAGGAACAGGCGGAAGGTGGTGGCTCTAGTGGGCAGGTTGATGAAACAGTGGGAGGCGATGGAAGGGCTGAAATTCCTTCTTCTTAACAAACTTTACTTTCCGTGATTACTACATAATTTTGGGATTCTAAAACACTCTTTTTGTTTAGGGGCCTCTGTGCCCTGTTAGTATTTTCAGGAGACTCCACACTCCTGTGTTTTTCTATGGAGGACCAGGGCGTGGTGCCTTTGGTCTTGAATATGTGTTTTTGCTTTTGGATGTTTTATCTCCCTCCTTCTTCTCATATCTGCGCGTTATCTTGTTGTATGCATATATGTGTTGCATGTTTGTGTTTAGCTTCTTTTAGCACGTATTGGCTCTAAGGCTTCAGCATATGGATTTAGAAAATTCACTATGTTTGTTTTGGTGATTTGAAGCTGCTCATAGCTCCTACTCCCCCTAGCCTTAAAGGTTATAGTGGATAGAGATTCTTGATCCTATGGTTTAGGATTCTCCCCCTGTTTTTTCTAAGTGAAGTCTACTGGAATTCACTTGTTTTCTCAGGGTGAGGTTTGGATGGACCTTCGCATTTTCTCAAAGTAAAGTTCATTGGAACTTACTTATTTCAGGGTGAGGTTTGAATAAACCTGCGCATTTTCTCAAAGTAAAGTTCATTGGAACCTACTTATTTCAGGGTGAGGTTTGAATAAACCTGCGCATTTTCTCAAAGTAAAGTTCATTGGAACTTACTTATTTCAGGGTGAGGTTTGAATAAACCTGCGCATTTTCTCAAAGTAAAGTTCACTAGAACTTACTTATTTCAGGGTGAGGTTTGAATAAACCTGCGCATTTTCTCAAAGTAAAGTTCATTGGAACTTACTTATTTCAAGGTGAGGTTTGAATAAACCTGCGCATTTTCTCGTTTTATCCTTCGTGTCTAGTGTCATTGTATGTTAATCATGTTATGCGTTTCCTATCATCTATTCCACACAATAATTCTTCAAAAAAGCAATCACAATTATCACCACTTCTTCCAAAAATAAAGCTCCATTGATAAAAAATGTTTATCAACATAGGCGAAAAGGGGAACCTATGCCGGCCTCATTAAAAACCTCTCCGTGGTAAAACCCAAAGGGAAACCCACGTAGAGGGAAAAAGAGTGCCGGTGAAGCGACGCATACAATTTATTCGGATGAAAATAAATGTCAAAGTTGCACGAAAAATATAAGTAACAGACCGACATACTTTAAATGTAAAACCTCTTAAGATGACACACGTTCCATGGACGCAACACCTCTTTTCCTTCCATATTCTGGAGCTTGTAGGCTCCTCCTCTCAACACTTGGGTTACTTTGTAAGGACCCTCCCAGTTGGCCTCCATCTTTCCCGTGTTCTTCAGGGCATCCGCTCTTCGGAGGACTAGGTCTCCAACTTTGAAGGATCTGGGAATCACTCTACGATCATACGCTGCCTTGATCCTGCTCTTGTATCTCTCCGCTTTCAGTTTGGATATTTCTCTCTCCTCTTCCACTAAGTCCAAGGCCTCTCTCATTAGCTCTTCCTTTTTCTCCTCATCGAAGTAAGTGATTCGATGTGACCCTAATTGAGCCTCTAGTGGTATTACTACTGTTGCCCCATACACCAGTTGGAAGGGAGACTCTCTGGTGGCTGACTTAGGGCTAGTTCTGTAAGACCAGAGGACATTGTCCAACTCCTTCACCCATCCTCCTCCTATATTTTGCAAACGTGTTCGGATACTGTCCACCAGAATCCTATTTGTGACTTCCACTTGACCATTGGCTTGTGGGTGAGCTACCGATGTGAATTTTTGTATGATGTTCCACCTCTGACACCACCTTCTTACTCTCTCTCCATTGAATTGCGTTCCATTATCTGAAACTAGAACTCTGGGCACTCCAAACCTGCAGCAGATATGTCTTGCTAAGAAATTTATCACATTATCCTCCTCTATCTTGGCCAAAGGTGCGGCCTCTACCCACTTGCTGAAGTAGTCCACCGCGACGATCAGGAATTTCCTTCCTCCTGGCGCCATGGGGAAAGGCCCCACTAGATCTATTCCCCATTTCGCAAAGGGGCAGGGTGAATACATAGCACCCATCTCCTCCGCTGGTACTCGTATCAAAGGTCCATTCTTCTGACATCTCTCACATTTTCTCACGAATTCTCGAGCATCCCTCATCACACTGGGCCAATAAAAACCTGCCTTGAAAACCCTCTTCACGATCGTCTTATAGCCTTCGTGACTGGCCGCACAACCCTCATGAATATCCTTGATTACAAACTCCACCTCCTGTTTCGAAAGACATTTCAAATAAGGTTGAGTAAACGACCTTTTGTACAATTGATATCCAAGAATACAATATTTTAATCTCAGAGCCTTGGCTTCCCTAGGTGCTGGACTTGTGGGATCTCTGTTCAGCTCCTCCCATATCTCTTTTCTCCAATTGTCTCCCTCTGTTATCTCCCCCACTAGCGTTTCTGTTGCCAATCGGTATGCCACTACCAGGGTTATCTTCCCTTGTCCCTCGAACTCAGTGGAACTGGCTAACTTGGACAATCTGTCCGCCTTTGTGTTCTCTTCCCAAGGTATTTGTATCACTTCAAAAGCATGGAATTTGCTTTTCAGGTTCCTCACTTGCTCCAGATATGCGATCATCTTCTGTCCTTGGCCAGGTATTCCCCCATTACTTGTTGCACCACCAGTTGTGAGTCTGAATATAGGGTGACCTTTTGCGCTCCCAGTTCTGCTGCCATGTTAGCCCCTTTGATAAGGGCTTCGTATTCGGCTCCGTTGTTAGAGGTCGAAAATCTGAACTTAACGACCACTTGTATCTCCTGGCCCTTAGGGTCTACCAGCACTATCCCTGCTCCGCATCCCAGTGCTGGTGCGGAACCGTCCACGTATACTTTCCATCCTTCTATATCCTAAGTTCTAGTGAATTCTTGAATGAAATCCGTCAGGGCCTGGGCTTTAATAGCCCTCCTAGGCTCGTAATCAACATCATACTCTTGCAACTCAACAACCCATTTAACCATTCTTCCAGACAAGTCTGCTCTCCCTATTACCTGCTTCAGGGGATAATTAGTCCGTACAATAATTTTGTAAGACAAGAAATAGGGGCGTAATCGCCTAGCTGTCACTACTACCGCCAGGGCTGCCTTTTTTACCTCTGAATATCTGACCTCTACTCCTTGGATTACCTTACTCACGTAGTATATGGGCTGCTGCGTGGATCCCTCTTCTTTCATCAGTGCTATGCTTAAGGAGTGCTCCCCCACCGAAAGGTATAGGAATATTATATCTCCTTGGGAGGGTTTTGTCAGTTTTGGGAGTTGTTCCAAGTGTTGTTTGAGTTCTTCAAAGGCCTTCTGGCAAGGCTCGTCCCACTCGAATTTCGTCCCTTTTCTCAAGGTTCGGAAGAAGTGATGACTTTTCTCTGCTGATCTCGATATGAACCTGCTCAAAGCTGCTATCCTTCCATTCAAGGTTTGTAATTCCTTCAGGTTTTGGGGAGGTTGCATGTCTAACACTGCCTTCACCTTAGCAGGGTTGACTTCTATTCCCCTCTGAGTCACCATATATCCTAGAAATTTCCCTGATCTCACTCCGAAAGAGCATTTAGCTGGATTCAGCTTGATGCCATTGCTCCTGATCACCTGAAATATCTCTTCCAAGTCTTTCACATGCTGCTCCGCCTTAACACTCTTGGCCAGCATATCATCCACGTAAATTTCCATGTTCTTACCAATTTGTTCTCGAAAAACCAAGTCTACCATTCTCTGGTAGGTGGCTCCTGCATTTATTAGTCCAAAAGGCATGCGTATATATCCAAAGGTACCACAGGTTGCAATAAAACATACCTTCGGGATATCAAGGGGATTCAACTGGATCTGGTGGTACCCCTGGTATGCGTCCATCATACTGAGCAATTCGAAACCTGATGTCGCGTCCACCAATTGATCGATCCTGGGTAAGGGATAATGGTCCTTGGGGCATGCTTTGTTTAAGTCTCTGAAGTCGATACACATTCTCCACTTACCAGCTCCTTTAGATACCAACACTGCATTTGAGAGCCATTCGGGGAACTGTACCCTCTTTATATTTCCCGCCTTCAATAATTTGTCAATCTCCTCTTTCACAATGAGATTCTTTTCTTTACCGAAATTCCTTAGTGTTTGTTTCACTGGTCTTGCTCTGGGGTCCACATTGAGGTGATGCACTGCTATCTCTGGAGGAATACCCGTCATATCCGCTGGAGTGAAGGCAAATATATCCACATTCTTTCGGAGAGTGGTTATGATGCGGCCTAAAAATGTCATCCGATAAGAAGTCGACACGTGTATGGAGGATAGGATAAAAGTGGAAGTATTGGATTATTGAATACTCTCTGGATAAAGAATCTCTCCTGGAAGTCCCTCTGGAGGGAGCTCCACCCGGAGAGAAACATCAGGAAGACTTAGTCTTGATATGAATTGGTAGACCGAGAATATAGGAGAACTCCGCAAGAATCGGACTAAGATTGACCAAAGAAAGATTCTTCTCTCCTTCATTGTATTGGAAAGAGTCCACTAGGGAGAGTGGCCCCGGTCTTTCCGGAGGTGGAGAGAAGGGAAGACTCGGTCCACTCGGCAGGGCCGAGTCTTAGAGGCAGCTCCGAGATAAGGGGAGGCTCTAACTTCTTCCCAAGAGAAAGGCTCTATAAATAGGTAAAGCAAGATACATTTCGAGGTTAGACTTTTTACTCTTACAAGACTGAATATATTTCTTATTATTATACATTGCGAGATCTTTTGAGAGCCTGATTTGATAAATCAAGGACTTTGAAGTCCTTGTGATATACGAAGATTCTTATACTGACTTGAGCGTCGGAGCGTCCGCACCGGAGCCCCCTCCGGTGTGTCTTTTGCAGGTCCTTGGAGGATCATTCCAGCGGAAGCAGTGCACCCAAATCAGGTCTAAGCACTCGGGAATTTGGATATCTGATCCCGAGGATATATAATCCGACCGTGCAATTTTTGGCACATCAACTGGCGCCGTCTGTGGGAAACGATTTAAAAGATTTTCTCACGAATTTCTATCTGTTCGAGTGATGGAATTGGAGATGGACCATTGCTTGGTAAATTCTACGGGCAGTCCTTTGCCTAGATTTGACACAGGTTCCTCCTTAATTTCTCTTATATATGCTGCAAATAATTTTACATGTTGGAATATAATTGCTTAATGATGCAAATAAGCCAGATGCAATAAATGATTAATATGGACCATTGAGTGAGATTTGAGAGCAGAATTCTCAATTGTGATATCTGATGTCATTATTAATGTCTTGATTGAGAAAGAATTGAAGGTTATATTAATGCCTTGATTTAAATGTCCATAATCAATATAGTTCTGCTAGCAGTGTGAACTTGTTCGTTTGCGAAAATTCCTTTATTGTGGAAAATGTTCATTTCTGGAATTGAAAAATAAAACAAGAAATCAAACAAGGTAGAAAGCTATTAACATCTTGCTAAGCCCCGACTGGAGATTAATGGTGATTGTGTTGATTATGATGGGAGTAAGGTAAATTTGAATTATCTTACGATAATATTATTAAACATATCCTAATATATGTTAAAATGAGAGATGAATGCTACGGTGATGCCTGAAATAAATTCATTGTGTTATTTTAATGAAGTGGTTTTACTGTTAATACGATTTATGATGCTATTGAAATTTCCTCTCACTCTGATTTCTCTAACATCCAAACATTGGATTTCCGTTAGTGATTAGATTTAAATTGAAATAACAATTATGAGAACTAAAATGATTGGTATTGATAACTCTTGTCATTGGCTCAAAGTCTAAGGGGATATGACATTACGTAAAGACTGTGCTGATCAGGTTGATTTTGCTCTAAATAATATTTGATTGATAAAACTTCACACAGTGATGTATTATTATCATGGAATTATGAGTATAAGGATTGTTGAACATATATGTGGAGTGTGCAATTGCCTGCTCCAAGACTCCAGGAAGAGGCTCGAGGCACCCCTATCTCTATAGGGGGTGATATCGTTGGCACGTCTGGAGCCCTCGGGAGTGGACCTGGCAAGGAGATACCTCCAGGCACTGCAGAGGACGACAACATTCGTGCCCCTCCACGAGCAGCAGAGTATTTAGGGCCTCGAGGTCCAAAATCTAAACATGGGAGTACGAGGCAAAAATATGATAAGTGCATCGGTGCTACAGACCGAGTCTACCCAAGTTCTGGAGGACCTTTGGGTAGGTTCAGAAGATTTCAGATTGTAGATTAAGTCTACCCAAGTTCTGGAGGACCTCTGGGTAGGTTCAGAAGATTTCAGATTACAGATTAAGTCTATCCAAGCTCTGGAGGATCTCTGGATAGGTTCAGAAGATTTCAGATTGTAGATTAAGTCTACCCAAGTTCTGGAGGACCTCTGGGTAGGTTCAGAAGATTTCGGATTACAGATTAAGTCTATCCAAGCTCTGGAGGATCTCTGGATAGGTTCAGAAGATTTCAGATTATAGGTTGATTCTATCCAAGTCCTGGAGGATTTCGGGATAAGCTCGGAAATGGAAAGTGAAGATTGAGCCTATTTAGGTCCTTGAGATTAAGGCCAATAGCCCTAAACAGACAAAATGATAAGTCCGAAAACTAGAGTGGGTGAGAGGATGATGGATTACCTGAAGCGGGTAGAGAATTTGAGAATCTTCAGAGCCGAAAAATATCTCACCTTCGAAGAGGTGAGGCAATCCAAGAGGCTGGAAGTGAAACCAGCTAGTGGAGAGAGGAAGAGAGAATCTACAGCAGGGAGGTCCAGCCCAGAAGCTCCCCGAAACTCTGGAGGAACAGGAAACCGCAATGCTGCGGGAAGATACCGATCTGGGCCTCGAGGGAGGTTTTAGAAATATACCCAACTGAGATTGGAACCTACAGAGGTCTTGGAGGTTGCTGGAGATCATCCAGATCTGAAATTCCCTTATTTCATATTTAGATTATATAATTGAGGCTTATGAAGCTTATCTGAGCACTTGAGAGCCTGTGTTGGAGGCCCCTTTTTTGGTGTATCTTTACAGGATCAATTCGTGATTGATATACAAGTAAAACTGAAGAACCTAGAGGTCCTGGAGGAGCCCGAAAGAGCAGATAACTATGGAGAACCAAACGAGTAGCTGGATTATGATACTTGGTCTGCTATGGTGCTGACCCCCAAATAACGAGTATATCGATACCACCGGTTAGTACAAAATTTGATAAAGCTAAAAAAGGTTAGATCTTTTATGTTAACTTGATTTTATAATGAGTATGTCATGATGAGTGTAACATGAATAAGATATTGATGCGGCCTAAAAATGTCATCCGATAAGAAGTCGACACGTGTATAAAAGATAAGGTCAAAGTGAAAGGATTGGATTGTGTAATACTCCCTGGATAGGGAATCCTCTCTAGAGGTCCCTCTGGAGAGAGCTTCGCCTGGAGAAGGGCAGCGAGAAGAATCAGTCTTGATATGAATTTATGGGCCGTAAATATAGGGGAATCCCGCCATTTTCGGTCTAGACTCGATAAAAGGAAGACCTTATCCTCCTTTATCTTAGGGAACAAAGTCCACTAAGAAGGAGTGTCGCCGAGTCTTCAGGGAGTGGAGAGAAAAGAGGACTTCGTCCACTCTGCAGGGCCGAGTCTTCAGGGAGTGGAGAGAAAAGAGGACTTCGTCCACTCTGCAGGGCCGAGTCTTATGGGCAGCTCCGAAATAAGAGGAAGGCTTGACTTTCTCTCCAGAAAGTATCTCTATAAATAGGTAAATTCGGGGAGATTTCCAGGTTAGACAATTTTACATTACTGAACTTGATATACTTTAAACGAAATACACTTTTGAGATTCTTTGAGAACTGATCTGATACATTAAGGATCTTGAGATCCCTATGAGATATTGAAAAGCCCTATACTGACTTAGGCATCGGAGTGTCCACGCCGGACCCCCCTCCGGCGTGTTCTTTGCAGGTTCTTGAAGATTTCGAGTGAAGGCAGCACGTTCGAAGCGATCATACGTGTTTGAAGAGTAGGACATTTAATCCCGAGGATACGCAATCCTCTCGTGCAAATTTTGGCACATCAGATATGATATTCTTTGATTCGATATTGTTATAAGTATGTCATTATGAGATTAATATGTGTATCATACTTTGTTTTCCCTAAATCAAGTACGACCCTCCTACTTTTACATGATTATTATGTCTAGACGCTCTAGATGTGATGTTAAAATTTGAAGATTGACTTGAGATACTAGAGAGCATGAGTAGCATGTTGAGTTTACGTGGTTACTATATGCTCTAGAATCCATGACTAAGGATTAATAATGATTCGTGACTTCAGAATGTGGGGCTAACATACTTATCTCTGAATTTTGTATGATTGACATGCCTCGATATTCTAGATGTGACTTCAGATTTCAGATTAAGCTTGTCCAGGTCCTGAAAGGCTTCTGGGTAAACTGATTGAATGTCAAAGAGTGAGTTTATCCAAACCGGGAGAGAACACCCGAATAAGCTCAAATGTGGTGGATTGAGTTTCCTACTAGAATCATGAGTTGAGGGAAAATAGAATTACCTCACCCTACTCGAGATCCAAGTGGATCACCAAATATTTATTAAGGAATTAAATGTTAAAACACTCGAGAAACCCGAGGACAAGAGGAGAGAGCCTCGAGCAGAAACTGAGAACCAGCCTTCCCAGGCCTCGAAACGGGGCATGATCTAGATGATTATGGAATAAACATGAGTGTTCGGGGCTTGAGAACCAAACACGAGAAGAACTTCAAAGAGGATCTTAAGCAAATGATCCAGATTCGAGTGGGATGAATAATATCAGAAAACATTTGAGGAGTTGAAGCTCCACCGAGCCCAGCTGCTGAAGCTGACCAAACTCTCCCCAGGGTGCTAAAATTTGATATTCAAAAGTTGAGAAGAGCTGCCTCTAAGATACTACATCTTGGGTGGCCAATTATACAAACGATCGTTGACCCATCCCTATCTAAGATGTCTCCCGAAGGAGATTACGTGATAAAAGAAACCCATGAAGGAGGAGCAGGTAGTCATGAGGGCTACAAGGCTACTGTAAAGAAGGATATACCCAAGAGTCGATCTATTAGGTGAGTAAGATCATCTAGGGTGTTGAGATGCGATATTCGGAGACGAGCATGATGACGGACCTTGCAAATGCTTTACACTTCGATGCTTAAGGGGGGTGATGAAGGGTCTAGGCCTACTACCTCCGAGATGCTGATATGAAGCCACGTAAGTGAAAAGTGTATATTTTACCCTTTTACTTTAAATTTTACTTTGTGATATGATATGTGTTACCTAGACGTAGTTGTTTAGAACATAAAACCTCGAAGCATATGAGCATTTGCTAAGGCTTCAGAAATGATTGATTTGAGAAATGTTAAGGGGATTACTTAGGAGAATTTCGTGATTGAATCGAGAGAATGATTGAGAATTTAGGCATGGTTAAAAACGTGTTTTTGATTAGTGATGAGTCTAATTTTTTCTAAATTATGTTAAAATGTATGTTTATCTTTGATGAATATTTGAAGATTTTATAAGATGTGATGAAAACATTTTGAGATTCTTGGAAATTTGTATGAGCACATATTTCCTAACAATTTTAGATATGATTCATAAGCATACTTTGAGCATTCTGAAACGCGTGACGGCTAACCACCTTGAGTAGCCGGATGACTAAGTTTGAAAATTAGGAGTGATGAAATGATGAAGGATCTTTAGATCACTGAGCATATATGAGATATGAGAATACAAAAGTGAAAAATACTTAAAGGCCACGAGGCCGAGGGAAGCTAGAAAGTTCCTCACCCTACTCTAAATCCAAGCGGATTACTTGAACTTGAAGGGTCTTGATATGATCAACACCTTGAATTGAGAGTGAGAGACACTCAGAGGCCTAGAGGCCGAGGAGCTCCAGAGAGCCCTCACCATGCTTGAGACCTAAAAAGGTTGATCAATAAAAGGAGAAGATTTTACGAATTAAAATCTTTTAAGAATAAGAGTGAGAAACACTCAGAGGCCTAGAGGCCGAGGTGGTCCAGAGAGCCCTCACCCTATTTGAGACCTAAAAAGGTTAACCAATGAAATGAGAAGATTTTATGAATTAAAATCTTTTGAGAATAAGAGTGAGAAACACTCAGAGGCCTAGAGGCCGAGGTGCTCCAGAGAGCCCTCATCTTACTTGAAACCCAAGAGGGTTAATTAATGAAATGAGAAGATTTTATGAATTAAAATCTTTTAAGAATGAGAGTGAGAAACACTCAGAGGCCTAGAGGCCGAGGAGCTCCAGAGAGCCCTCACCATGCTTGAAACCCAAAAGGGTTAATCAATGAAATGAGAAGATTTTACGAATTAAAATCTTTTAAGAATAAGAGTGAGAAACACTCAGAGGCCTAGAGGCCGAGGTGGTCCAGAGAGCCCTCACCCTATTTGAGACCTAAAAAGGTTAACCAATGAAATGAGAAGATTTTATGAATTAAAATCTTTTGAGAATAAGAGTGAGAAACACTCAGAGGCCTAGAGGCCGAGGTGCTCCAGAGAGCCCTCATCTTACTTGAAACCCAAGAGGGTTAATTAATGAAATGAGAAGATTTTATGAATCAAAATCTTTTAAGAATGAGAGTGAGAAACACTCAGAGGCCTAGAGGCCGAGGAGCTCCAGAGAGCCCTCACCATGCTTGGAACCCAAAAGGGTTAGTCAATGAAATGAGAAGATTTTATGAATCAAAATCTTTTAAGAATGAGAGTGAGAAACACTTAGAGGCCTAGAGGCCGAGGAGCTCCAGAGAGCCCTCACCATGCTTGGAACCCAAAAGGGTTAGTCAATGAAATGAGAAGATTTTATGAATTAAAATCTTTTAAGAATGAGAGTGAGAAACACTCAGAGGCCTAGGGGCCGAGAAGCTCCAGAGAGTCCTCACCCTGATGGAAACCCAAAAGGATTAATCAATGGAAAGAAAGGTTTTATGAATCAAAATCTTTTAAACGAAAGTGAGAGACAAGTAGAGGCTCAGAGGCCAAGGAGAACTGGGGAGCATCTCCCCATAACTAAGACCCAAGATGGGTACTTAGAAAACAAAAATTTCGCTAAAAATCAAGGAAAACCTCCTCGAGCCACCTGAAACCAGAGGTGATTCCTTGAAAGGGGGAGAGATTCCTTAAAGTTCTTGAGAAAACTCTTTGAAGGTTATGAAGCTAAGAGTCAGGCCATTGCCAAATTATAGGTGGCCAAGGCAGAAAAATCTCCGAAGGAGAGCACTTTTGAAATTCCTCTCCGAAGCAAGAATAATACACGTCTCTCCAGAAACGCCTCTGTATTAGGCTCACTGGAATTTTCTACTCTCACAAAAGATATACCCCTTTTACGAGAGTAGGGGGGAGTAGATGATGCGGCCTAAAAATGTCATCCGATAAGAAGTCGACACGTGTATGGAGGATAGGATAAAAGTGGAAGTATTGGATTATTGAATACTCTCTGGATAAAGAATCTCTCCTGGAAGTCCCTCTGGAGGGAGCTCCACCCGGAGAGAAACATCAGGAAGACTTAGTCTTGATATGAATTGGTAGACCGAGAATATAGGAGAACTCCGCAAGAATCGAACTAAGATTGACCAAAGAAAGATTCTTCTCTCCTTCATTGTAGTGGAAAGAGTCCACTAGGGAGAGTGGCCCCGGTCTTTCCGGAGGTGGAGAGAAGGGAAGACTCGGTCCACTCGGCAGGGCCGAGTCTTAGAGGCAGCTCCGAGATAAGGGGAGACTCTAACTTCTTCCCAAGAGAAAGACTCTATAAATAGGTAAAGCAAGATACATTTCGAGGTTAGACTTTTTACTCTTACAAGACTGAATATATTTCTTATTATTATACATTGCGAGATCTTTTGAGAGCTTGATTTGATAAATCAAGGACTTTGAAGTCCTTGTGATATACGAAGATTCTTATACTGACTTGAGCGTCCGCACCGGAGCCCCCTCCGGTGTGTCTTTTGCAGGTCCTTGGAGGATCATTCCAGCGGAAGCAGTGCACCCAAATCAGGTCTAAGCACTCGGGAATTTGGATATCTGATCCCGAGGATATATAATCCGACCGTGCAATTTTTGGCACATCAGGTTATTATTCTTTCCTTGAGTTCTGGGTCCATCTGAGTCTCAACTCTAGTCGTGAACCCCTCCTTCTCTGCATAGAGTTCGATGTTCATTAGTTCTTCATTTGCTCTGATTTTGGGCTGCTCTCCTTCCAATTCGGCTACTTTCTGTTTTTTTAGTTCGGGGTCTTCTCATTTGCATCTTTCCAGACCTCAGAATGTAGCTTTGTCCGCTATCTTAACTGACTCCACATAACATTTCCTTGCTTGATACTGGTCTCCACATATCTCTCCCACTCCCCTGAGGCGGGAAATTTCATCTTCATATGGAAGGTGGAAATTACGGCCTGAAAAATATTCAAACTCGGTCTTCCCATCACCACATTATATGAGGAGGGAAAATCAACTATTAAGAAATCTATCACTTGTACTCGTCGATGGGGGACAGTCCCTAGCCCTACTAGCAATAGGGCCGATCCCAGGGGCTGGATCGCTCCCCCTGAAAATCCATAAAGGGCAGTTTCCACTGGCCTAAGCTTTATGTTCAACTCCATCCTTTTAAAGCACTCCAGGAACATGATATCCGCTGAGCTTCCCGTGTCTACGAAGATTCGCGCCACATCGTACCCTGCGATGTCAGTAGTGATCACTAGAGCGTCATTATGAGTCTCTCTAGATGCTTCCATGTCTTCGGATCCAAAATGTATGTCGGGAATTACTGTCGTTTTTCCTATCCCTCGATGTTCTACATTCTGCTCCACCTTCAACGCTCAGATACTTTGTTTCCTTTGTCTAAAGGAATCGCCATCAGCAGGGCCACCCATAATCATATGGATCGTTCCCCTCTTTTGGGGAGGGGGGGTTGGTCCTCCCCCTCCTTCCTCTGCTCCCTCTTATTCTCCTTTGTTCTTCCCTCTAGGTCTTTCCGCTTCTGCCCTCGAGGGCCTTGCCTATCCCTGAAAATAAACTCCTTAAGATGTCCTGCTTGTATCATCCTTTCTATTTCATCCTTTAGATGCCAACACAGATTCGTATCGTGGCCGTAATCATTGTGGAACCGGTAAAACTTATCGGATTTGGGATTCTGAGGGCCCCTGTTCCTAGAGTATGGGAACTTCATACTGGGGTGATCTCCCGCTACCTCTAGAACTTCCGCTGGCTCTATCTTCAAAGGGGTATACTTTTAAAATCTTTCCCTGGGCCTGAGCGCGCTGTTTCTTCCTCCTTTACCACCCCAGGCCTTCTTGAACTCCTGTGCTTCTCTGGACTAGGCCTTCTTGGTATCGTTTCCCTTCTTCGCTCTCCGTTTCCTCCCACCGGTCTAGCTTCAGAGCGCTTGGCTTTCCACACCTCTTCAAGGGTGAGGTATTTTTCGGCCCTTCTTAGTAACTCATCAAAAGTCTGCACAGGTTTCTTAGCCAGAGAGGTAAAGAGGTCTCCGTCTTTCAATACATTAGTGAGGGCATTGATCTTGACTTCTGAAGAGGCTGTGGGTACCTCCAAGTCTGCTTGATTGAACCTTTTCAGAAAAGCCCGAAGGCTTTCATTTTCTCCTTGTCTCATGTTAAACAGGGCGAGGGTAGCCCTAGGCTGCCTCCTAGCACTGGCAAATTGATGTAGGAACAATTCACTAAATTCTGACCACGAATGAATAGTATCTGGCCCTAGCTGAGTGAACCACTGTTGTGCAGCTTTGAATAGGGTGGTTAAGAAGACTCGACACTTGACACCTTCTCCATAGCGATGTAATAGAGCAGAATTTTCGAACCTCATAAGGTGCTCGTACGGGTCCGTGGGGCCATCATATTCAAAATTTAGAGATTTAAAATTAGAAGGCAACTCATCTTGCAAGATACTGGAAGAAAATTGATAACCAGTAACGTAAGAGGGTTTACTTACATTGTCAATCATATGTTTCTGCATATCCTTCATTTCCTTCTGAAGGGCTTGTATCTGGTCAGTAACTGCTCCCTGGTAAGTGTCATCTGTGCTTTCTCCTGTTTTTGTGTCTAGAGTGATACCACCAGGGGTCATCTCCGTGTTCTTCCTGGGGGGTCGATTGAGAATGCTCCTCTCGGCTTGGGAAGGCACCTTTTTTTCCTGATCTCGAGGGGGACCCTCATTTCTGGAAGGGACCGGAGGAGAATCAATGACATGGTCCAGGGGGTTTTGCTTCGTGCCCTCATTGACTGGTGGGACAGGCCCAGGGGGTGAAATCCACGGGAGGCGATTATCTTTTCAACTGCTTGTGCAATCATCACGTTTAATTGATCTTGAGAGAGGGTCAAGAGCTCAGGCTGGGCGTTGGGAAGAGGGATGTCTCTATTAGTTCCACTTCCTGAGGCTCCTGAGGTACCTGTCGCATTCCCCTCGGGTGCGAGAGGGTTATCTTCCAATGGAGGGTTTACGGGTTGCTTCCCTAGATTTTTATTGGGAGGAAAACCCGGTGGAGGTGGAGGCGAAGGGAAAGGAGGAGAAATAAGGTCTCCTTTCGCTTTAGTCTGCTTTGTAACGTCTTGTTCTCCACCCATTTCGCACGGAACTTTCTCACTTCTCAGCTCAAAAGTTTCCCACAGACGGCGCCAGTTGTTGCGTAAAAAAATAACGTCTAGGGATATTGAATATTCCCGTATGGATAATATGAATCACGGGCTCGAATCGTCCTTCTGTCCTTAACAGCCTTCGCGAACAATTCTTCTTCCAGATCCTTAAAGACCTGCAAAAACACGCCGGAGGGGATTCCGGCGCGGAATCTCCGACGCTCAAGTCAGAATCGTTCTCGAGGAAATCAAAGAAGAATTCCCCTGTAATTCAAGTGAAATCCTAGCAAATATCGTGATGTTTCTTATGAATTCAGTGTGTATTTCGTATAATTCCCTTGGGTTTTTAGAATAATGTGTGCTCAATGTTAAAAACGTACCTCATAAACTGGAACAAACCTGCCTATATACCTGCTTCCATTTCGTGGGGGGAGAGGAAGACCCTTTACTTGCTTTGACTCCTTCTCGGGCCTTATCCATCAGAGACGGGTCCTGGGTCTTTTCTTCGTGGGTCAAATATTCTTGGCCCAAGAATGGCCAGGCCCTAAATATTAGCCAAAGGCCCAGTCTGTACTTATTTCCCTCATTGGGCTTGGATATGGACACAAAGCCCAAATACACCTATTTCGCTTATTGGGCTTAGGGTGTATTAATCCTGTTCCTCGGATTATCATTCTCACTAAGACTGCTTTTATTCATCTTATATCCACGTGTCGCCATCTCCGAGGGCGACATATTTTGTCCGCATCAGTTAGTTTATTTAAAAAATATTATAAATTTATGGTTAATTGGAGGGAAGGTGATTTTTAGGTGGCCCCAATTTATAAATTAATGGTCAAATAAAGATTCGCCTCACGAAATGAGATATGTGAGACGACCTCACACAAGTATTTATCACTTTTTATTTAAACATTATCATTTTTTTATATAAACAATATCACTTTTAAATGAATATGAATGTGATTATACATTAGTCCAGTAGTTTATAAATTGTGAATGAGTCACTTTTGATAATGTTTATTTAAAAAATGATATTATTTAAATAAAAAGTGATATTATTTAACTAAAAAATGATAGTTACTTTTGGTAAATTCATTATCACTTTTAGAATATAAATAATTGCATTAAGTAAAAAGTTACAAGAATTAACTCTAAAAACTAGCACAATTAATAATCATGCTCAATAATATATAATTTCATTTATTAACTCAAATTTAAAAATTGATAATGTTAACTCAAATTTAAAAATTGATAAAATGTTAACTCAAATTTAAAAATTGATAATGTTAACTCAAATTTAAAAATTGATAAAATGTTAACTCAAATTTAAAAATTGATAATGTTTAGTGATAGTCACTTTTGATAAAAAATATTACTATCAATTTTTAATTAAATTATTATAACTTTTTTAATAATGATATTCTTTAAATAAAATGACAATTAACTTAAAATTTTGATATAGTTAGTAAAATAATTATAACCACACAAAGACTTAGTTATGCGTAGTCAATTTGATAACAAGTTTTTTTAATCAATTCTTCCCTTTATCGGTAAGTAAACTGTATGTATTGTTTATTTATTTATATTATTCAATAATTTTTTTAATTAATTTATTAAACAAATAATATAAATTTATGATTAATAATGGGCTTGAAGGATGAATTGCATGACTAATTTTTCGTCTGGACTGTTGAAGTTGAGGGGGTTTGGCTGGAATGAAAGGAGGGAACGTAGTTGGGCCTAACTTATATATTAATGGGTTAAAGAAAGATCCGTCTCACGGAATGAGATCCGTGTGACAGTCTCACACAAATTTTTACCATAAAATAAACCTTCAAATTAGCCGTTACACGCTTATTTTTGAGAGGGAGAGGGAGAGGGAGAGGGAGAGGGAGAGAAAGAGAAAGAGAGATATAAATGAGAGAAATGAAGATTTTCTCGGTTTCTTCAATCATTGTGGAGATCAGCTTGAGAGCTTGAGAAATAAGGTCATTGCAATATTGGAGTGACTTTTGAAGACATTGGAGCTAGGGGTGATCACGGTGCGGTTTTGCTGATTTTTTGACAAAATTAAAATTATTTTTTCAAAGGCGGGTTCGGTTTAATATACAATTCTAAACCACAGTTTTTAAACGGTTTTGAACATGCGATTTTGAACGGTTTCGATCGGTTTTTTGCGATTTGGCGGTTTTTTAAAGTTACAAATCGAAAATCGAAATCATAGAAATTTAATATTAATGTCAAATGTCATCAAAATTCTTAAGTTTTAACTAAAAATAAAAAATGTCCAATGCATTACAAAATAATTGTTACTAAAAATTACTAATGAGTTTAACTCTTAATGACCACCAATGTCTAACTCCACATCAGGCAGCAGCTGCACGCTTATATCTCTCCACCAAGTCAGTAAAGATGAGCATAGCAACTAGAAGTTAAAAACCCTAAATCCCTAATATATATTTATATTTTAAAAAATATATATTTATATTTTAAAAAATATATATTATATAATATTTTGTCCCTCCGTGTTTACACAGTGAGTAGACCTGTCAGTAGGGGTGAGCACTATTCGGTTTTTGACCGAAAACCGAATCGAACCGAAATACGAATTCGGTTCAGTTCGGTTACCAGACAATTAGGTTCGGTTTTTGGTTTAAGTTTTTGATAATCTCGGTTTTCGGTTCGATTTCGGTTATTTCCATAATAAATATCGGTTAACCGAAACCGACCGAATTAAGGGGCACTATATAAACCTAAAACCCTCGAATCTATACCTAATTCATTTCTGCCCTCACCCCACTCCAGCCCCCAAAGTCCCAAATGGCACATCCTTCCCTTCACGCTTTTCTTCCGCCGCTGGTTGCAGCCATGGCCAGTCGGCCGACTCGGCGGCCTCCCTACATCGGTTTCCCTCCCCTCCTTCCTCCCCACACCGGCCGCCCTCCTCTCTAGCATCCCGATCTGCTCTCCACGCCTCCACCCCAGTCCCCACACGGGCCACAGCCACACTTGCTGCTACGGTGCTACCTACGACGACCGCGACCAGTCCAGCCGACCGCTACCCCACGACGGCCTTACCGCGACGGCGCGACCTCCGGATGAGTTTATCTACAATTAAATTTTCTTAAATCTTTTTCTTAGTTAATCTGCATATACAAATTACAATTATACATTTATACGTATTAATCTGACATTAGTGATTTACCATATTAAGATTTAAGAATCTGTGTAAATTAATGTATAATTAATGATTTTTACTCAGTTTATGTGCATATGTATAATTAGTGATTTACTTAGTTTACTCACTTTAAGAATCTGATTGTTTGATTGTTTCTGCTGCAATTCTAAGAATTTTTTGGCTTGAATTTTTTGTTATTTGGGCTTGAATTTCAGCACTGTAAAAGAATTTCCCCAGAATTTCGGTTGTTTTTTCGGTTTTTCAGTTTTAGCCGAAACCGAACCGAATAATTCGGTTCGGTTAAATTCGGTTTTGAGTATGTTCGGTTCGGTTAATTATAATGACATTTCGGTTTTGGTTCGGTTGTGCTAATTCGGTTCGGTGACCGAACCGACCGATGCACACCCATACGGCCCTACCTGTCAGAATTGGTAACGGTGAGGGCCGGTCCAAAACCCACCTCAACCAATAATTTTGCGGACTTTGACGAGCCGGTCCACATCAGGGACGGGTTGAAAAATAGTCAACCCAACCCAACTAATGGCCAGTGGTGGGCTAGCCCACGGGCCTTTGCCTTTTCATTAAATTTTTATTTTTTTTACATGTATTATTATTATATTTTAAACACTATATAAACAATTAATAAAAAATAAATTTTACATAAATTTTAAATTCAAGCAATCATTATATCCATAAAATAGTCCAAATAAATAAAAGAGTTACTTCTAAATAAATACACCACCTTTAATCTCAGTATCAATTTAATCACGACCTTTAAAATTATTGTAAAAAACCACAACCTTTCATTGTGTTGCAATTAGATACACATTTTTTTTCTCCGATCAACAATTGATGATGTGGTTTGCCGGAGCTTGCCACGTCAGATTACACATATTTTTTTTATTTTCCTTAGATTAAATTTTATATAAATAAAAATAAAAATAAAACTTCCGCTTCTTCTGCATCTTTCTCAAACTCAATCAAGTTATTTTTCCTTCTCAAAATCAATAGAGTTCTTTCTCTAAAAATCATCAAGGTCAGTATAAATGACCATAAACACAATCTTACATGCAATTTCTTTGTCTTTGGAAGTCCTTTGGGATAACTTTTTTTTTTTTTTTTTGTTGTGGCCCACCACATTACATACGAAGCAAGTCATTTGTATGCCATGTCTTGTCAATTTTTTAGAATTTCTAGTATTTTCCAGGACCTCTCTTCCTCATCGTCCACATCCTTCTACCATTCAGCTTGACCTATCACAGTGTAGTACCTAGATTTTTTTTTTTTTTTTTAGGATTTTTTACAATTTTTTTTTTTTGCCATTTTAGATTTTAGGGTTAGAATAGAAGAACTTGGAGTTTGAGAGGTGAGAAAGACGTAGAAGAAGAACTGTATTGAGTTTGAGAAGTTGAGGAAGACGCAGAAGAAGCTGGAAAGTTTTATTTTTATTTTTATAAAATTTTGTTTTTATTTATGTAAAATTTAATTGAAAATAAAAAAAATAAAAAAGAATAGGTGTAATTTGACGTGGCAAGCTCCGGCAAACCACATCATCAATTGTTGACCGGAGAAAAAAATGTGTATCTAATTGCAACACGATGAAAGGTTGAAGTTTTTTACAATAATCGTAAAGGTCGTGATTAAATTGATACTAAGACTAAAGATGGTGTATTTATTTAGAATTAACCCTAAATAAAACGTACATATAAAGTTTATCAACATAAACATAATGTTATGAAATAGCTACCAAAGTTCATCAACATATATAAAATATAGGATATTAAAATAGTCATTTAAGTTCAAATACACAAACACTTTTTAAATTAAAAATCATATTTCATATCATCATCAAAGTCCTATTCATTTCATTCTTGTTCATCCTCACAATTTTCAACAACATTAGATAAAAATTCCTCATTCAACAAAGTTGTCTCAGTGCGTGCACAATCTTCATCTATATATAAAACATAATAGTTAAATAATTGAATATGAAAAATAAACATAAATTATGGCTTAAAATGTAATACTCCCTCCGTCCCATAGGAATTTGCACATTTTTAATAAATGAATGTCCTGTTAGGGTTATACTGGTAAGTATGCTTTTAGTGCTACTTATGTATACAAATTGATTTTTGTACATATTAATGAGAATAAATTTTTGTCACTGGTTGCTTTAAATATAATGAATGATAATTATTTATTGGAGAAAATTTCATTTTACGTCCTGTAACTTAGGCCTAATCCAATATATATCCTTTAAGTTTTTACTTTTTCGATTTACATCCTTTTTTGTCCAATTTACGTCCTTTCTGCCGAATTTTTTTAAAACTCACTAGAATGGGAGGAATAAATTGGGTTTCCGGCCAAATAGTCCAATTTACGTCCTTTAAGTTTGAAAATTAAAATTTAATATTTAAAATTTTCTAAAAATCCCATTAAAGATATAAAAAATCTATGAAAGTATCATTAAAAATAAAAACAAATTCATTAAAATTAAAAAATATAAAATGTGTAAAATAAAATTCAAAATATATCACTAAAATTTAGAAAATATCATTACAAATTATAAAATGTGTAAAATAAAAATAAAAAAATTCTAAAATTTTGAAAATAACAAAAAATATGAAATTCTACAATTCAAAGAATGGAAAAGGTGTAATTTAAAAATTAAGAAATTCAAAATCTCATTAAAATTTCTAAAAACTCTAAAAATCTCATTAATTTATAAAAAAATGTGTAGATAAAAAAGTACTAATTCTAAAAATCTAATAAGTATAATAAATATTATTAACATTTCATTAGAAATCAGACTTGATTCAGACTCGTCTACCATTAAAGTTTTGCTCGAACTCCAAAACAATTTGGGTCCCACGAGATTTTTCAAGTCACCGTCGAGGTTGAGTGGAAGTTTCACACCTTGATCGATTTTGGAACCGTCCCAAATTCATTTTCACGATATTTTTAAAATTGTGGAATTTTTTATTTTAAACATTTTTAAAATTTTAATTTATAGATATTTTATTTTTATGAGTTTTTAGAAAAAAAAAATTAATTTACACATTTTCAGATTTCTTGAATTATAGAAATTGTAGATTTTTTTATTTTTATGAGTTTTTAGAAAAAAAAAATTTACACAATTTCAGATTTTTTGAATGTAGAATTTATAAATTTTTTTAGATTTTTTATATTTATTTTACCCAATATATAAGTTTTTAATGAGATTTTTAGATTTTTAATGAGATTTTTTAATTTTTAATGATATTTTTTTATTTTTAATGATATTTTCAGAATTTTTTAATTATTAATTTATAATTTTTAAACATAAAGGATGTAAATTGGACAATTTGATCGAATTTCCAATTTTCCGGTGGAAAGGACGTAAATTGGACCGAAAAGGATGTAAATTGGACAACCTTGGACGTCAATTGAAAATGTGATAACTTAAAGGATATATTCTGGATTAGGCCTAAGTTGAGGGACGTAAAATGAAATTTTCTCTATTTATTGCATAAACGTTCAAATGTACTTTACATTGCAGACAATGTGGTGTGTAGAAGATCACAGAAGATCACATTGTCAGTTTCTTGTATATAAGTACAATTGATTCACAACTTAGATGAAATTGAACCATCCATTGGTAGAAGTTGAGGTGTAAGGCTAGCTCAGATTGGTTTGTCTTGACCAAGAGATTACACTAGTGCATTATGATGTGCTGAATAGGACCTACAAAGAGGTAATTCTACTAGCTGACTTAAGGAATGAAGAATTAGACCTCAGTGGTTGTTGATTTCTTAATCTCTGTCACTTAAATGGAATTGTCTGTAGTTAAGAAGTATTGCTTTGATTTATTATGGGTAAAGAATCAATGTGATTCAATAATTTATATTTTGGGCAATATTATAAATTATAGGACAGATTGCCAAAATTAATACAGAGAATCGTGTCTTGGAGTGTCAAGTTGATTATGTCCTCTTGGTGGGCTCAGAAGGTTTATCATATCAAATCTGATCAGTGAAATTTATTTCCGGTATGATAATAATGTTGAGTTGTCCTTACTACGAGGATTAAAAAATATTAATTAATTAAAGCATTCAGTAGCTTAAATTAATTGATGGACATTGAATCTTAAACATGGGAAATAATAACCGGGAGCCATATTTCGTAATATGGGTTAGGATGGATAGTGTAATATTAATTCTATAGTGGAATGAATTAATATTAATGGGCTGGAAAAAATATTGTGGCTCAATATTGATTTCTGGGCCCATTGGGAGGTCCAATCTTAATTCTCCTAAAGCCCCTCAAGTAGCCCAATAAAAGTCCATTTAACTAAGGTAATTAAAAAAATAAGAATTAATCTTGTTGCAAGAAAGAGAGGAAAATAACGCTTATTTTGGGAAGAGAATATTATGGAGAAAGATATAGAAATAATATAATATCTTTTGGAGAATAAAATATTTCTAGATCTCCAATATTTTCTAATAAATAAATTGACTATTCTCTCTCTTATAAATAGAGGAAAAACCGCCACTCTTGTACACAAGAGTTGTAAAAATCGGTATTCTCCAAAATACAGAAAAGAGAGATCTGTAATTTTCGAAATTACAGTGTGTGCAACAAGAGAAAATTAATTCTTCCTTGAGAGTTAATAGTTCGTGAGATCTCCCAACAGTTCAACGGCCTAGGACTTAGGGAATACTTGAGAAGAAGTTAGGGAATACTTGAGAAGGCAATTGGGTTGAAGTTGTTATTCTTCTCAACGGTATCTCTCCGATTCAAAGGTAAACACGTAATCCCTTAGTTATTCGGCATGTTTACGGATTTAATTATTTACCGTACATTCATTACATGAATTAGTTGATTTAATTTGTTTAAATTATGAAATTAGATTTATGATAATTCATATTTAAATTACATCTCAAATTTTAAAGGTGTCTCAAAGGATTCCCGAGAGTCTCGAAAGATCCCTAGGGCATCTCAAAAGATTCCCGGGAGTCTCAAAGGATCCCTAGCGTGATGGTCCATAACCCACAAGTGCCAATAATTCTCGACAAAGGAGATGGGGAATGTGGTCCCATAATAATTTCCTACAAAGGAGTTGGGTACCACAAGAATTGGGGACCACATTATTGGGGGACTATTATTGGGTATTGGTATATAACCCAACATTTTCCATACCAATTTGCACACTTCATAAAAGGTAATATTGTCATAACCATCACCCTCAAAATATACACATATTTACCCATATGTCATTACTTTTTCACACTCAATCTACATTTTACTTTACTTTATTCATAAAAGTTTACAAAACTACTCCTCAATACATTACTCATTACACTTTTTCTTACACATTTATTAAAATGTGTGCCATCCCAGAGATGCAAGTTCCTCTGGAAATGAGGGAGTATGACTTACCACTAGATGTATGGTGCAAATCAAAGATTGAAATTTCTCAGAAAGTATAGAACTTCAATACTTAGAATGCTTATAAAAAATAAAAATAAAAAAAGCCCGCAAGCCAACCCGCCCCGTCCGCGGTCTAACCCGCCAAAACCCGCGACCCGTACGGTCTAAACCATACAGGTATGTTTCTAAACGGATTTTCAAATACTTAGTCCAACCCACTATATTAATAGGCGGGGGTGGGCCGACCCAACGTGCCCAACCCATTTTGACAGCTCTAACAGTGAGTTACTGAGTGTAGTAATTATTTACTCCTACTATTTAGTAGTATAATGGAACAAATTAGGAGTATTAATTTATAATATATATAATATTAATTTTTTATATAAAATTATATATTAATTTAACGGTGCGGTCAAATACCTAAAATTTAAATTGCACTGTTAGAGCGGTGCGATTTAGTCTATTTTTTAAAACATCAATTTTTTAAAGTAATGGTGACCACAAGAATTGGGGACCACATTGTTGGGGGACTATTATTGGGTATTGGTATATAACCCAACAGATGGTATCAGAGCCAAGGTTTTGGGCTCTGTAATTTAAATTAGAATTTAAATCTATTTACATTAAATTGATATTTGGATGGTAGAATTGTTAGATCTTTTTGCAGGTATCCAATTATCATGGTTTTAATGTATGTTTTAATTTATGTTGTTTGAATGTGGTTTTTAATCTGATTCGTTCAGATTTGTTTTTCCCGTGAGAAAATCCACGGGTAGATTAGATTATTTAATTTGTAATAGACTAGTCTAGATGTTAGATTTATTTTTTGTAAATAAATTGTAACGTGTCAAAGACGAAGACCGTTAGACGGATTAAAGAATTGGAGGCGCACCCGGACAATCAAGCCACACGGGCCGGTTGTGGGCGTGGCGTGTTTTTTTTTTTTGTTGCGGCCGTGGGAGTGCGAATTATCGTTTCTTCAAAACGAGAAAATTAAACCATGATAATTGGACGTGTGCCTAATTAGTGTTTAATTTTTTTTTTTTTTGTTATTATGCTATGATTATTTGTTAATTTTGCAAGAGAATTCGTGAAAAACCTCTAATTTAAAAAATTACTAAGTATGTTTTTTTTATTAAATTTATTTAAGATAATAAATTGATTAAATGGCCTCCATAATTTATTTATTTGTGAAGTCTTTTGGCTACGCATTGGCAAGCGCCTCTCTCCCTATTGGATAGGCCAAAAGATAAGTTCACATGAATGAATTCCTTTAAGGATGATTGTGGATTATTACTAGTGGCGGTATGACCCTCCCATCGAGTGGCTTATTCAAAACGAAATAATAGTCCTGTATTTAATTATGGTTATTACTTAGGTATAAAATTGATATATTAACTCCCCATCAAAGTCCCTGTCAATTTTATATGGCCAGGTTGAAGCCAACTATTAATTTTGAATTAAAGGTTTGTAACTGCTTTGTTTGTAACCTGCTTAAATGTATTTGAGTAAACGTTCACACTCATCGTGACTTACTTAAATTGGTTTTAAGATGTTGGCTGATGCATGTTTATATCGTTTTTTGAGGTTTTTGATATAGTACATGTGATCAAATTGTGTGATAATTTTTGTGTTAATATGATATTAATACAAATTGTATATTTTATTCTCAGTTTAGCATGTCGTCTCCTTTTAACCCACTGTTTAGTATACTTAAAGAAAATAAATTAGAAGGAGAGAATTATGTCGATTGGAAAAGACATTTATTTATAGTCTTGACTGCACAACAGCATAAGTGGGTCCTTGATGAACCTAAACCCCCTGCCCCTACGGATGAGACGAACCAAGAAGATAAGGAATATCATAAGGAGTGGATGAGATCCGATGAAATGGCTAGGTGTACCATCTTGGCTTCAATGTCAGATGTGTTGCAACACCAACACCAGAACATGGAATCCGCTTCAGCTATTATGATGAACCTTAAGGAACTTTTTGCTCATCAGAATCGTACGGCTAGACAAATGACCATGCGAGATATGTTATCACAGAAAATGGTCGAGGGAACACCCGTGAGGGATCACGTTCTTAAGATGATGGGTTTCCTTAACAAACTTGAGATTCTTGGTGCTGAATTCGATGCGGAAACGCATATCGATTTTGTACTCCATTCTCTACCGAAAAGTTTTGAGCAGTTCCAACTGAACTATACGATGAATAATCAAGAGTATACGTTGGCTCAGCTCTTGCAAGCTTTGGTTTCGGCTGAGATGTTAATGGGACCAAGGAATGAGCATACGACTATGTTGGCAAACGGTCCATCTTCTAATTCTGCACCGAAAGGTGGAAAAAAGAAGAAGAAGGCAAATGGCCAGACACAAGCTAATAACAAGGAAAAGATACCAATTGAGGGAGGTGTCAAGAAAAAGACCACTAAGGGAAAGTGCTTTAGTTGCGGTCTGAAAGGACATTGGAAGTCAGCCTGTACCAAGCCTAAGAAGGCTGGTAAGCAAGGTAATTCTCACGCACTAGTAATTGAAACTTGTTTAGCGGTGTATTCTTCCCATTCGTGGGTGGTGGATACGGGAGCCACTGATCATGTTTGTTTCGATTTTCAGGGGTTCAAGCTAACCCGACAACTTAGTGGGAGTGAGATCATCATCACCATGGGCAATGCTACGAAAGTGGCGGCTGTTGCAGTGGGAGATGTGCAACTATCTTTTAGTGATAGAATTTTAGTTTTAAAAGACGTTCTTTATGTTCCGAGTTTTAAAAAGAATTTGATTTCAGTTTCTAAACTAATTTTGGATGGATATTCAGTTTCTTTTAATAAGAATGTCGTTATTTGTCGTAATGACGAGATTATCTGTTCGGGAGCATTGGTGAATAATCTTTATACTATTAATTGTGCACATTCCACACAAAATGAATCGCATAACACATCGACTATTTCTAAGAAAAGAAAGCATTCTTCAGACATGAACGAAACACTTCTGTGGCATCTTAGACTTGGTCATATTAATCTAAGAAGGATTCAAAGGTTAGTGAACGACGGTTCGTTGGAATCACTCCAGGTTGAGCCGTTTCCAACATGTGAATCATGTTTAGAGGGTAAAATGACCAAAAGAGCCTTTGGGGAAAAGGGGAATAGAGCTAGTGAAGTGTTAGAACTCGTTCATACTGATGTATGTGGACCAATGTCAATTCAAGCAAAATGAGGTTTTGAGTATTTCGTTACTTTTATCGATGATTACTCAAGATATGGATACATCTATCTAATGCGGCAAAAGTCTGAGACCTTTGATAAATTCAAAGAGTTTAAGGCTGAAGTAGAAAAGCATAGGGAAAAGAGTATCAAGTTTCTACGATCAGATCGTGGAGGCGAATACCTCAGCAATGAATTTTTGGGCTACTTATCAGGCGAAGGGATTGTATCCCAATTAACTGCACCCGGAACCCCTCAACAAAATGGGGTTGTAGAGCGAAAAAATCGAACTCTTTTAGAGATGGTCAGATCTATGATGAGTTATTCAGATTTACCTAAGTCGTTTTGGGGTCATGCCTTGGAAATAACGACTTACATTCTGAATTTGGTACCTTCCAAATCAGTTCCTAAAACCCCTACAGAATTGTGGACCGGGCAAAAGCCTAGTCTAAGACACATAAGAATTTGGGGGTGTCCTGCATACGTGTTGGACAAGGAAGCTGGAAAGTTAGACCCTCGTTCAAAATTAAGGCTGTTTGTAGGATATCCTAGAGGAACGAAAGGGGGTTTATTCTATAGTCCAAATGGTCAGCGAATTGTGATAAGCACACATTCTAGATTCTTGGAAGAAAACTATATGAGTAATAGAAAGCCCAAGAGTAAGATTACCTTAAATGAATTAAGAGGGCCAACTCATATACCAAGTGTACAAGTAGATATACCAAGCGATACACAAACACAATCGGAACCTCGTCGTAGTGGGAGGGTTGTGAGACAACCTGAGCGATTCATGTTCGTGGGAGAGTCTTCGGACTTGGTCCCCGGAGAGGATGAATCTGAACCCTGGACGTACGATGAGGCAATCCAAGACAAGGATGCAAATTCTTGGCAAACTGCAATGGAAGCAGAAATGGGGTCTATGGATCATAACAAAGTGTGGGAGCTTGTGGAACCACCCAAAGGTGTAAAGCCTATTGGATGCAAGTGGGTATACAAGAGAAAAAGAGGATCAGATGGGAAGGTTGAAACCTTCAAAGCTAGACTAGTGGCAAAAGGATATACTCAGAAATAGGGAATCGATTATGAGGAGACCTTTTCGCCTGTAGCTATGCTTAAGTCTATCCGTATTCTCTTGTCGATTGCAGCTCACCTAGACTTTGAGATCTGGAAAATGGATGTCAAGACAGCTTTCCTAAATGGAAGTCTTGAACAAGAAATCTACATGTGCCAACCCGAAGGCTTCATTGAAAAAGGCCAAGAGAATCTTGTATGCAAGCTTAAAAGGTCAATATATGGACTTAAGCAAGCATCGCGAGCTTGGAATCAATGTTTTGATCAGGTGATACAATCCTATGGATTTGATCAAAATGAGTTTGAGAGTTGTGTCTATAAGAAGTGTATCGGAACTGCCTTGGTATTCTTAGTATTATACGTAGACGACATTCTGCTTATTGGAAACAATAAAAAGGTGTTGACAGACGTGAGGGTATGGTTGTCAAAACAGTTTGATATGAAGGATTTAGGAGAAGCTGGTCACATCCTTGGGATTAAGATTACTCGAGATCGCTAGAAAAGGATGATATGCTTATCCCAAACCTCATACATAGACACTATTTTGAAACGATTCAGCATGCAAAATTCCAAGAAAGGATTTATTCCTTTCAGACATGGAATTCATCTATCTAAAGAGATGTGTCCTAAGACACAAAAGGAGATGGATGAGATGAGAAACATTCCATATGCGTCGGCAGTTGGAAGCCTCATGTATGCAATGCTGTGCACGAGACCATATATTTGCTTTGCTGTAGGCATGGTAGCAAGATATCAAAGTAACCCAGGGAAAGAACATTGGACTGCAGTTAAAAACATTCTCAAGTATCTAAAAGGAACTCGAGATAGAATGTTGGTTTATCAGTCAGACGGTCTATTCCCTGTGGGTTATACGGACTCAGATTTCCAATCAGACATGGATTCTAGAAAATCTACCTCGGGTAGTGTGTTTTGTTTGGGGGGTGGAGCCATGACATGGAGAAGTGTGAAGCAGAAATGCATCGTTGATTCTACCATGAAAGCCGAATATGTAGCTGCTTGTGAAGCAGCGAAAGAAGCGGTTTGGCTTAAGGACTTCTTAGTGGACTTGGATGTGATTCCGAATTTGCCCAGCACTATCACTATTTATTGCGATAATGCTGGAGCAGTTGCAAATTCAAGGGAACCAAGAGCTCACAAGGCAAGCAAACACATTGAAAGGAAATACCATCTTATACGAGAAATCGTTAAGAGATGAGATATAGTGGTGGCAAAGATCGCATCGGAAGACAACCTAGCTGATCCCTTCACAAAGGGCCTGCCTCAGAGTACATTCGAGAGACATGTGGAAGGAATGGGGGTCAAGTGCGTTGCCAAGCTGCTTTGAGTATAAGTGGGAGAATTTATTAGGACATGTAGAACATGGACGTGCTGTAGTATACTTAAAAGCAGACTTTGAGTATAAGTGGGAGATTGTTAGGGTTATACTGGCAAGTATGCTTTTAGTGCTACTTATGTATACAAACTGATTTTTGCACTTATTAATGAGAATAAATTTTTTTCACTGGTTGCTTTAAATATAATGAATGATAATTATTTATTGCATAAACGTTCAGATGCACTTTACATTGTAGACAATGTGGTGTGTAGAAGATCACAGAAGATCACATTGTCAGTTCCTTTTATATAAGTACAATTGATTCACAACTTAGATGGAATTGAACAATCCATTGGTAGAAGTTGAGGTGTAAGGCTCAGATTGGTTTGTCTTGACCAAGAGATTACACTAGTGCATTATGATGTGCTGAATAGGACCTACAAAGAGGTAATTCTTCTAGACTGACTTAAGGAATGAAGAATTAGACCTCAGTGGTTGTTGATTTCTTAATCTCTGTCACTTAAATGGAATTGTCTGTAGTTAAGAAGTATTGCTTTGATTTATTATGGGTAAAGAATTAATGTAATTCAATACTTTATATTTTGGGCAATATTATAAATTATAGGACAGATTGCCAAAATTAATACAGAGAATCGTGTCTTGGAGTGTCAAGTTGATTATGTCCCCTTGGTGGGCTCAGAAGGTTTATCATATCAAATCTGATCAGTGGGTATGATAATAATGTTGAGTTGTCCTTACTCCGAGGAATAAAAGATATTAATTAATTAAAACATTCACTAGCTTAAATTAATTGATGGACATTGAATCTTAAACACGGAAAATAATAACCGGGAGCCATATTTCGTAATATGAGTTAAGATGGATAGTGCAATATTAATTCTATAGTGAAATGAATTAATATTAATGGGCTGGAAAAAATATTGTGGCTCAATATTGATTTATGGGCCCATTGGGAGGTCCAATATTAATTCTCCTAAAGGCCCCTCATAGCCCAATAAAAGTCCATTTAACTAAGGTAATTAAAAAAATAAGAATTAATCTTGTTGCAAGAAAGAGAGGAAAATATCGCTTATTTTGGGGAGAGGATATTATGGAGAAAGATATAGAAATAATATAATATCTCTTGGAGAATAAAATATTTCTAGATCTCCAATATTTTCTAATAAATAAATTGACTATTCTCTCCCTTATAAATAGAGGAAAAACCGCCACTCTTGTACACAAGAATTGTAAAAATCGGTATTCTCCAAAATACAGAAAAGAGAGATCTGTAATTTTCGAAATTACAGTGTGTGCAACAAGAGAAAATTAATTCTTCATTAAGAGTTAATAGTTCGTGAGATCTTCGGGCTAGGACTTAGGGAATACTTGAGAAGGCAATTGGGTTGAAGTTGTTATTCTTCTCAACGGTATCTCTCCGATTCAAAGGTAAACACGTAATCCCTTAGTTCAGCATGTTTAGGGATTTAATTATTTACCGTACATGTAATGAATTCCCTAGGGTATCTCAAAAGATTCTCGGGAATCTCAAAGGATCCCTAGCGTGATGGTCCATAATCCACAAGTGCCAATAATTCCCCACAAAGGAGTTGGGGAATGTGGTCCCATAATAATTTCCCACAAAGGAGTTGGGTGCCACAAGAATTGGGGACCACATTATTGGGGGACTATTATTGGGTATTGGTATATAACCCAACATTTTCCATACCAATTTGCACACTTCATAAAAGGTAATATTGTCATAACCATCACCCTCAAAATATACACATATTTACCCATATGTCATTACTTTTTCACACTCAATCTACCTTTTACTTTACTTTATTCATAAAAGTTTACAAAACTACTCCTCAATACATTACTCATTACACTTTTTCTTACACATTTATTAAAATGTGTGCCATCCCAGAGATGCAAGTTCCTTTGGAAAGGAGGGAGTATGACTTACCACTAGATGTATGGTGCAAATCAAAGATTGAAATTTCTCAGAAAGTATAGAACTTAAATACTTAGAATGCTTATAAAAAATAAAAATAAAAAAAGCCCGCAAGCCAACCCGCCCCGTCCGCGGTCTAACCCGCCAAAACCCGCGACCCGTACGGTCTAAACCATACATGTATGTTTCTAAACGGATTTTCAAATACTTAGTCCAACCCACTATATTAATAGGCGGGGGCGGGCCGACCCAACGTGTCCAACCCATTTTGACAGCTCTAACAGTGAGTTACTGAGTGTAGTAATTATTTACTCCTACTATTTAGTAGTATAATGGAACAAATTAGGAGTATTAATTTCTAATATATATAATATTAATTTTTTATATAAAATTATATATTAATTTAACGGTGCGGTCAAATACCTAAAATTTAAATTGCACTGTTAGAGCGGTGCGATTTAATCTATTTTTTAAAACCGCAATTTTTTAAAGTAATGGTGCAGTTCGATAAATTTTAACGATTTCTTAAATTTTATGATCACCCCTAATTGGAGCACTGGAAAAGAAACTCTGCAGAAGGTACCTCTTCAAAGAACCAAGTTGTTCAGTAAAGGGCATAATCTTCTCTTATAATTTTTCATGTTTTTTACTAGGCCACCGATAAATGCCCCCCATTTATTATGTGTTCACCCCCCTTAGATGTCTTCACCTCCCACATATGAGTTCATCTACCTCTTATTTTTCAAAATTATCCTTTTTACTCATAAACCCTAATTTTTCTCCTACCTCGCCTTCTTTTTTGGATTTCTCTTCACCATGGTTCGATTTCGCATTCTCTACTCACTACTCAATATATGTGTAGTGTATTTCGTTTCCGAGTTTTTTCTTACAAAAATAGCGTTTTGCAAAAACTCAGCACTGGTTCGCCGAGTTTTGTGAGATTTTTCGGAAAAAAGTTCTACGTTTTGAATCAAAATTCAGCTAACTTTTCCATGTTATGATTCAAAACTCGGCCAACTTTTCCACATTTTGATTCAGCACTAGTTTGCCGAGTTTTGAATCAAAACGTGGAAAAGTTGGACGAGTTTTGAATCATAACGTGGAAAAGTTGGCCGAGTTATGATTCAAAATGTGAAACTTTTTTCCGAAAAATCTTACAAAACTCGGCGAACCAGTGCTGAGTTTTTGTAAAACACGATTTTTGTAAAAAATACTCGGAAACGAAATACACTACACATATATTTATTACAACTACACAATCATGCAATATTACGGTCAAATAAAACAATAATAACATAAAAAATAATCAATTACAAAGAAATACTATGTTTTGGGTGTGATAGGAATGAAAAAAAACGTGAACGGTATACGGGAATAGTATAATTTTTTTATTCAAAATATAAATTGGGGGTATACGGGAATATTATAATTTTTTTATTCAAAATATAAATTGGGGGTGGGGTGAACATAATATGTGGGGTCATTTATCGAAGGTTGTTTTGTTTGTCTTTTTTTGCTCTACAACTTTGGCATCATATAGTAGTGATTATCTTGATATCATATTTTCCTCTGGTTGTATTTTCATCATTTTTTTTTTCATATCTCGTTACGGAATTTCTTTGGATCAATATAAACATTTGAGTGAGATTTTGGAGATGACGTGTAGTTGTGTCCTCTTTGAATCTGAATGTTTATGGAAGTTTGGAACTATGAATTTCTTTGGATCAATATAAACATTTTAGTGAGATTTTGGAGATGACGTGTAGTAGGATATGTAGAGGGTGTTTGATGGAAATTAAAGGGAGACAATGTTCAAATATTTTCTTCTGTAAAGGAGTTACCGATTTGTATAATATTGAAGATAAAAACTTTCCAATTTCTGATTTTCATATTAAATTTGTATAATAATTCAAGATAGAAACTTATTTCAAAGTATTTATTTGAATTCATTTCCCTATTTATAATTATTGGAGCATAATAATTTGTGGTGAAAATTAATTGTAAAGAATTTTCTAAAATTATCCATTCAAGAAAATTTTAGAAACTTATTTTACATTCTAAATATTTTTCTATTAAAATCATTATTGCAGATTCGAAATATTAGTCAAATAATTGGGCATTTGTTAACAGTAGTTGACTTGTAAGACTGAATTTTCAAGAACAAATCACCTCTAAATTGTTTTTAGTAGAAATTCAATTTGTGAGAAATAGAACAGTCAAGGTGAATTTAGCGTTCAAAACGTCTCTGTTAGTCATTACAGATTAACTAACAGTCTTGTGCACCAGTTACATGTATGTAACTGGATTCAATTTATATATTTAACCCATAAAGCCATACCCATTACCAATAAGGGTGATACTCGTGTGTACTGTACATACCAATTTTATTTATATTTTATGTGCATCCGCTAATTTAATGAGTTCACTTCTAAATCATCTTTTTACTACATTTATCTCCACCCACCCTTTTTATGAGTTCACCCAAAATTATTTTTTTATCACTATTATCTTCACCGCTCATTTGATGAGTTCACCCCAAAATATTTTTTAAAAAATGCATCTGAGAAAATCAGATATCCACTTTATTTTATATGCTGACCAACTTAGATACTAACACCCCCAAAAACATGTTATACACACCCCCATCATTTTAAAAACAAATATAGATAATTGTAAAATGACTAAGTAACCCTTATATAAATTAAAGACAATTTTTTTAAAAAAATGATTTTTTTTTAAAAATGTAATTAAAATCTGAAAAGTATTTTAAAATATTAATAAAATCTTAAAAAATAATTAATTTAAATAAATCAAATATTTTTTAAAAATACTCTGAAAAAATTTAAATATTCTTTAAAAATAAAAAAATAAACTATTCAAATAAAAAAATTAAAAAATCAATTAAAAATAAATAAATTCGTAATTGTTTTAATAAATCGTAAAATATAATTAATTAAAAAATCAATTAAAATTAAGAATTTGAATAATGATAAATAAAATCTAAAAAATTAAAAATCACCTAAATCTTAAGAATTAATTAAATTAATTATAAATATTAAAAATATAATTGATTTAATTATTTTTTAAAATTTAGTTGAAATTTTTAAATTTTATTTAGCTTTATTTTATTTTTAAAGATTTTATTTTTTAATTTAATATTGAGTTGATTTTTCTTTATTATTTTTAAAAAATCGTTAATCATTAATCCTTAATTTTTTATTTTATTTATTTTTCAGATTTTATTTAGATTTAATTATTATTATTTTCATTTTTTTTAATTGATTGTACCATTTTTAAATGATTTTTAAAATTTAGCTGATTTTTTTAAATATTTTCAACGTTTACACGTAATTTTATTGCATTATTGATTTTTTTTTATAATTAAATTTTAGATTTTATATGTTTTTAAAGATTTAGTTAATTTTTATTAGTTATGAGGGTTGAAGGGTAAGTAGGAAATAATTGGGATGTGTATAGTAATAAAAATTAAATTTTAAATTTTAATGGGGTGTGTATAACATTTTATTGGGGTGTTATTAGTCCCACCTTTTTTTTTTCAATGCTATTTTTAAAAAAAATGTCACCCGTTTATTTGGACGCAAATAATCGAATGAAACCTAAAGATACATCCGACTTAGCATGCTACCCTTCCCAGGATCTTGACCTAGTGCTAGACCTTTTCGGACACCCTGACCTAGTCCATGACCATTCCTGAGATGAGACCCCAACCTTATATGTGACCTTTTCCAAATTCCCGTCATCTTACACGACACTTCCTATACCTCAAACCTAGCATTTGACCCTTCCCACTACACCCACTTAGGAGAGTTATTTGGATCCAGGAAGAAATGGTGTGGCATTTTTACCAAAAAAAAAAAAAAAAAGGGCATATGTGTCATTTTTTTGGTTATTTCACTATCAGTGCTCTTTTATTGAAATTTATAATGAACAAATTATTGATCTTCGTGACACTTCATCCACAAAGCTGTGCTGGAAATTACCTGATGGTTCATGTTCTTGTGGAAGACATATAAAACGGTGCTGGAAATTTTAAGGAACAACTTAAGGTTGGAAACCCTTATATTCGGTAAGTTCTATTATCTATTTGTAGTCAGTTCACTTCATGATTAATGATTTCCTTATGTGAGCTGCAATCTTGAACTGCTTGTGTTCAAGGGAAGAGTCTTAAAGTTGTAAATTATTAAATATATGTCTTCAATCAGTATACTTGAGTATCTTACCATAAATTTTTTTTCTTATGTAAAAGTTGTCCATTTACTTTTGAAACTTTTAGATCTTTTCTATTTGATAATATGTGTCATTTTTTTGGTTATTTCACTGTCAGTGCTCTTTTATTGAAATTTATAATGAACAAATTATTAATTTTCGTGACACTTCATCCACAAAGCTGTGCCGGAAATTACCTGATGGTTCATGTTCTTGTGGAAGACATATAAAACAGTGCTGGAAATTTTAAGGAACAACTTAAGGTTGGAAATCCTTATATTCGGTAAGTTCAATTATCTATTTGTAGTTAGTTCACTTCATGATTAATGATTTCCTTATGTGAGCTGCAATCTTGAACTGCTTGTTTTCAAGGGAAGAGTCTTAAAGTTGTAAATTATTAAATATATGTCTTCAATCAGTATACTTGAGTATCTTACCAGAAATTTTGTTTCTTATGTAAAAGTTGTCCATTTACTTTTGAAACTTTTAGATCATTTCTATTTGATAATATTACGTTTTAATTACTAGTAATAATTTGTTGAGCCGACTGTATTTTGTAGGAAGCATTTCGCTCTATTGAGGATATACTTGAACTTATGACAATGGTTAAAAAAACTAGTTTATTATTCCAAGCTTTCTTAGACATTCTGGTTAAAAAATGATTAGAAAATTGTTTCTAAATTACTATCAATACCTTATAAGTGCTTGTGCTGTCAGGGAGAGCACCTCACTTTGGGTTTCCAGAGAAGAAATTATCAATCAATGTAGAGAAGCTGGCAAGAAAGGTTGTCCAATGTAGTAAATATCCCGACTTTTCTAATTCTCTGTATTTTCGAACACCAAGGTTCATATGTTGCGACTTTAACAGGGCTAACGTGTTCTTGTTTTGGAGCAAATAGAGACACCTGATCAGCACGAGATTAGTCGAACAGAACAGGGCACTAAAGATAAGGTCATTGCAATGTTGATCTCATGACTTGTATGATCCATTTTCTTTATTGTGCCATAATGTTTGACAAAAACTTATGAACCTTCTCGGTTGTCAAACGTCAAATATGTGCTTTTGTTGTAAAAGGAACGTTGACAGAAGGAGAAATTCTTCAACCAACCGTGATCCTTGTTATATATGTTAGCAGTGACTGAAAACTGTCAAATATTTCAGCGAACGAACAAGAGGTCCACATATTTGGTATATATGCGGTTGATGCTACATTATTCTTAGGCAGGTGGGGTGTTGTTATTTAATTACCACAACTAATGCATGATAAGAGCTTACATTATGGTTATCACAAATGAAATTATTGTTGCAATATTTGTTAATGTGTGAATTATGTGTAGTTTAGGTATCTTGACACTGACTCCAACTGTACCTGTGGAAGTTGTTTGACTTTTCAAATTGCTTGTCAATTGTACACTCTATCCTGTACTTTTGTTCTTTTATTATGAATTTTTTTTCTATTGGCTTACGTATGCTTCCTTTGGCCAGATCAAAGACGATGTAGATTGTAGTTCTTTATGCTGTTTATTATCTGAATTTGAATGCCTGTCGAGAATTGTTAAACCAGCTCTGTCCCCTGTCAAGAAATCCTATAGTTAATGAGCTTGTGAGTTTTGGAATGCTGAGAAAACTGCTTCTAAAGTTAGTGAGAATCACATTAAGTGGAGGCAATTGGTCTCTATTGTTGCAGGTATTAATGTTCTTTTGGAGGAAGTTTGCAGTTTTTATTTGAACCTTGTGTTATTTGTCAATATCAAGAAATCTGTTTCATGACCCTTGCTGTTGTGCTTTTGTGTCATAGCATTTGTTATTATGGAGTGCTTGTTTTCAATTTTTTACGTTCTTTTACATTGCTCATCCTTAAGCATATGATAATGGATTAATGCAACAAGAGTTTTCATGAAACTAATCTCTGTGTTGGGTCTCTGTTGGGTTGTTATATTTTAATGTGTGCATGCATTGTTATACAGTATGTAGTTGCATGACATGATCAACTAATCATTCAGAAAGCGGCAGTCCAGTTAAGGAATTCACTTGCCTCAGCCTTTTGGGACCCATAAAGACGATTTCCTTCTATTTGGTATTATGAATTTAAAATCCATCACCTAGATTTTAATTTTTTAAACTTTATTAATTTAAAAAGTTCAAATGATTATACTTCAACACAATTAGAGAATCCCAGCCAAGCACTGCGACATCTTCCGGATCCCTCCTCACGGGTTCCGGGTCGTCCTCCGCGACCTCCTGCTCGGGCCTAGGCAGAGAAATGACCGGCCGAGACCTCTTTGGTGGTGGTGATCGGCGAGCTGCAGCATGTTGGGTGGACGAACCACCCGTTTCTTTCCTGGTGATCGTCGTCGACACTTTCTTTGGGGGAGGTTGGGTCGTTGGGACCTCACGATCCCTCTTATGGGATGCCCCACGACTGCCCCCACCTTCGATGATCGCTCGTTCGCGATTCAGGGCAATCATTTTCAAAGCTTTGGAAGACATCACCCCGTCTAGCTTCACGGTCGAGGGAAGCGAAGTCCTAATAGTCGTAGGGAGGTCTGCTGCATAAAAATAACTAGGGGTGGTTCGGTACGGTATACCGATCATACCGAACCATACCGTCATCATACCGAAAGTTTCGATATTGAAATAATTCATACCGTTACCGTACCAAAATTTCGGTATATCGTAATCTCGGTATACCGAAATTTTTGATATGTAAAAATTCATACCGATACCGTACCGTAATTTTGGTATGCCGAATTTTCGGTACGGTATAGCGGTATACCGAACCATATCGGTATACCGACTCATATCAAAAATATTGAACCATAATTTCATATCGAAATACCGGTATACCAATTCATACCGAAAATAATGAAGCATTATTTTATATCGAAATTAATTATTTAAGGTTTATTTTATTTAAGTTTTTATAATTAAAGTTATTTTAATTTAAGAATAATATAAAATTATAAATTATATTATAAAATTATTATTTTATTAAGGTTTCGGTATTTCGATATATCGATATACCGTTTCATACCGAAAAAATTTCGGTATACCGAAATACCGCGGTATGATCATTTTCCATACCCTTATCTTACCGAAAATTTCGGTACGATATCATACCGTACCGAAATTTCAGTACCCACCCCTATAAATAACCATTAATCTCAAGACAAGCAATACCAAACTAGGACCCAAGGAAAGCACCATACCCATCAAGTTTCGTCGCACTCCTCCAATCACCCGCAACCCACCACTAGTTAGTTTTCCAGTCGCAGATTTTATTCGGTACCTCTTCGACGATTTTCCACCCTAGTCGCCCCTGACATAATACCAGCCATGCCCGACCTTCTTGCCCGCCTTAAGGTTTGGAGGAGGGAGTTCATCTCTCGAGGGGTGAGGAAAACTCCTCGACAACCATTCTCGACGCTCTCTAAACCGTTAAGACAACCATACTCCATCCATTGGGTGTAATTTGCATCGGGGCCACACCTAAATAGTTTAGGTAAAAACTAATGCTCAGATGTAGGGAAAATCTGAGACCGGCTTCCATCATCCCATTGTTAACGGCGACCATGCCCTCAGGAGGTTGGTCGACTCTCTCATCCTCCCTCAGAACGAAGAAGTGCACATCTTAAGGAACGAGGTATTTTTTTCCTCGAATTCTCAAGTTGGATCAAAGATACCCCGCTCGCATGCTCGCAAGCCTCAAATTCTGATTCAGAAGCTGCCCGAAAGCGGCGAGAAGGAGGGAGAAACTCATACTCAGTAATGTATTGAGAGTATGATCTCCTAAGGAGGTCGTCCCCGCCCAACCTTTCTCGCCCAGTGAGAAAGAGTTGGGATATGAATCCTATAAACAATGTTCTAGTTGGTGATTGTATGTTTTGATGGCCAAAAACAACTTAAAGTTAATGATATATGTGGTTCTAGGTCATCCTAACTAAGTCATCATAAGAGATATTGGAATCTGAGTTTACTGATCTTATATATGTTTACTGATCTTAGTGTGTTTACTGATCTGATATATGAACTGTTAGGAACTAAGCTGATATTTGTATTGTATAGACAGTTTATAGTATAGGACTTAGATATACTCATATGTATATAGTTCAGTTGATGTATAGATAGGTTTTATATTTGTAAAGTTGTATTTTATTGTAATCAGCATTGTAATAGTTTAGAACAGTAGATTATGAATAGATTAGAAGAAGATCAGAAGACTATTGAAGACTCAGAAGACTACTTCAAAATAAGAAGACCTTCAAGAATAGTTGAAGAGAAGCTTAGAAGTTCAAGAGAAGCATTCTGAAGAAGTTAGAACAGTTTTGGAGAACTGTGCCGACTGACTAAGAACAGTAAAAATAAGAAGAGTAAGTTATTGTGCTGAGTTGGTAAGTTTGAAGAATAAGTATGGAAAACTTATTTAAGGCGTAACTGAAGATATATTGAAGATATGCTGACTTGGATAAAGTTGAAGGAAGTTACAAAGTCGGTTACAAAAAGGAAGTTACAAAAACAGTTTTAGAGTTAGTTGAGAGTTAGTTTCACAAACTGCTAACTGTCATACTAAAGTCTATAAATACTGTGTGATCTTCTACTGCTAAGACTACTGATCTAAGTGCAATCAAAGAGCAATCAAAGTATTCGAAGCATTCAAGACTCACAGAGTTAAGGAGATCAAACTGAGAAGAAGCCACTGAATTGAAGAGAAGAATCAAAGGCTATATTTCAGAGAAGTTTTACTTTTCATTTTCAAGTTTGTATTGTGTAAACAAGTGTGCTAGTTACTTGTAGAATTACTAGTCGATCGAAGATACACTTGGGAGTGTAATCGATAAGATCACAGTCTTAATCTTGGGACTTTAAGCCACAAGACACTCAAGAAGGAGTTAATAAAACATCACGACTGGAGTTGTGAGAGTGGATGTAGACATTTGTCGAACCACTATAAATCTTGTGTTCTTTACTTTTTGTTTGATATATGTTTACATTGTTTAACTAAGAACATTAAAAGTTGTCTAAGTAAAAGATCTAAATAAAAGTTGAGTATAAACTGAAGCTGGAAAGTACTGATCTAACTCAGTAAGAGCAGTACTATTCAGAACACATTTCCGCATTAAACTCTGATATTTTGAAAGATTTTGAAAAGTCTATTCACCCCTCCCCTCTAGACTTTTCCTAGCTTAATCAATCTTAACTCAACTTGGGACCAACAAGTGGTATCAGAGCAGTAGTTCTTCTGGACTGCTGTTTCTAGATTACCAAGAAGACTTTTGGGGAAAGTCTCGTTGTCTACAAAACTGATCCGTGAAATTACTTGCTGTAAAGATTTATTGTTATATAATATCTTGATTTCTTATAGTGGATAGTAATGCTACAAAACTGCCTAAGTTCTCTATTTCAGATTATGATCGTGATGATGACTTGGCACTCATGGCCAAACAAGAGATTGAGGTATCATCAGTCAATTCTTTCCAATCATGTGATAATTCTGATTCTGATTCTCATGACACTGCTGATTGTAGTGTAGGGAGTAGTTTTCATCATTCCAATGGAGTGACTGAAGAAGACCTCCTACAAGCTAATAAAGCATTCATGGAAATCAGTGATGAGAATATCTCTTTAAAACAAGAAATCATTAGTCTACGAGAAGCTCAGTTAAAAGTGGATCCTAATATAGTTGTCATAAATGCACGACTATCAGAAGAGTTGTCCCAACTCCAAGAAAAGTATGCATCCATTGATAAACTATATCAGGATATGCTTAAAACCCAAGCCAAAGAGACAAATGAATTCAATGATTTAAAGACTAAATGTGATCAACTTGAAGAGCGCAATAGATTCTTAGAATCTGAAGTAGTGAGCCTAGATCTAAAGCTATCTGAAATGATTAATTCTGCCAAGATTAATCAAACTTTATCAGATAGATATAGAGCTCCTTATGATAAAAGTGGGATATGTACTGATCTGCCTAGTTCCTCTACTTCAGGCATTAAGAATACTAATGGAGCTAGTTCAAGTTCTTTGCAATTAGATAAAGGAAAAGAACCTATGACTTATGATAATGATCCAAAACCTAAAGTACAGTCTAAATACATTCCTCCTACTACCAAGAATGGTAAAAAGAAAAATGTATCTAGACCAGTACAGTCAAGACCATACTAGAAGAGTTTTACTCCTCTGACCAGAGCAGAACAGTCCTGGTATCAGAAGAGGCAAACTCAGAACAGTAGGTTAAGACAAGCACAGGAAAGTTGGAATCAGCCTAGACCTCCTTTTATAAGGCAGTCTCAGTTGTACTCAACTAAACCTAGGAAATTTGTGCCTCATTATCATAATAAACCTGTTCTTTATCCTCCACCTTTATCTTATGATATCATTGGAGAGGAAAGACCAAAACGCATTTATAAGCCGTATGGTCCACAGGCTTTTAGGCCCTATTCAAACTATTACAGACATACTGATCTTACTGAAAAAGGGATAGAACCAAGGAAAGGCTATCTCAGAAAAATAGATCCTAAGTCTGCTGATTAGGGGTGAGCAGAAGTCGGAAGAAACCGAAAAAACCGACCGAACCGAACCGAAAATACAAGTTTGGTTCGGTTATTCGGTTATTCGGTTTTCGGTTCGGTCACGGTTTTAATTTTTTCCAAAAATCGGTTTTCGGTTCGGTTCGGTTTTTTTTATGGAAAAAACCGAAAAACCCGAAAAACCGAAAATTAAATATATATTATATTATTAGTAAGCCTAACCTAATGTAAATTAAATATAAATTAAATAATTTTAATATTACCTAAACCTAATGTAAGCAGTACTGCAGTAGTAAGCCTCAAACCATAAAAACCCTACTCCTCATTCCAGAAGGTCAAAAGAGGCGAAAAAAAAAACCCTACTCCTCTCGGACTCTCCGCCCCCAAAATCCAGCAACCTGCAACCCTCCGTCCCTCCCCTGCTCCCCATCCTCACTCTCCGTCTCCGGCCTCTGCCTCCATTTCAGTCGGCCAGCGCACAGCGGCGGCGGCCAACGCACGGCGGCCAACGCACGGCGCACAGCGGCGGCGGCCAACGCACGGCGCACGGCGCACAGTGGCTACTCACACCGGCGACACTAGCCCCCATTTCAGTCCGTTACTCCGTATACACCTAGAGGTAAATTTCTACTGCTTAGACTTAATCTGATTTTATGTATTTAATTTTATGAAATCTAATTTAATGTTTGGGAATATATCATATATAATTGCTATATTTTTTAAATTTAGTAATTTTCTGTTTATGGTAGAATTATTTCTGTTTATGGTAGAATTATTTCAAGGAAGGAACACCTATCTCCCCATAGACATTATATTCCAATTTCCAATCTTGCAATGTATGGTAAAAATATGATTGAGTACTGAATAGTGGCTGAAGCTCAGCAAAAATATGATCAGAAGGGAAAAATTATGATTGAATATGATTGAATAATGATGTGTATTTAATTTCTACTGCTTATGGTAATTAAGGCACGATATGGTATGTTGTTACTTGTTAATTTGTCTAATGATTGTTGAATTTGTTGTAGATGTCAACCACACCTGAAGAATCTGGAGATATGGGAAGCAATATCTCACCATCGTCGATGCCACAGCCACTTACTCAAGGGACTCAAACTACTCAACCTTCAAATGCTACACTACCACCAAGGCCAGTGAAAAGAAATCCTACGAAGTCAAGATCCAAAGTGTGGGATCACTTTAAGAAGATCCCAAATGAAGACGGTGTCAGTCAATCAGCTAAGTGTCTCTACTGTGAAAAACACTTGTGCTCTAACACAAAAAAAAAAATGGGACTTCATCACTTATTAACCATATGAATAATTGCTCAGAAAACCCTCATAATAAAGAAACACGTCAAACCTTGTTAAATTTGCAAAGAACTGTTAATGAGGGGGTGGGTACTCTTGGTACATGGAAGTTTGATCAAGCTGAAATTAGGGAAGCACTTGTAGAAATGATTGTTGAAGATGAGTTGCCATTCAAATTTGTGGAGGGTGGGGGGTTTAAGAAATACATGGCTAGATGTTGTCCTAGGTTTCAAATTCCTTCTAGATGGACGGTGTCAAGAGACTGTTTTGATTTGTATGAGAATGAAAGGTCAAAGTTAAAGTCTTTCATGAAAATACATTGTGACAAAATTTGCATTACTACTGATACTTGGACTTCGTTGCAAAGAATTAATTACATGTGTGTTATTGGTCATTTCATTGATGAAAATTGGGAATTGCATAAGAAAATTCTGAATTTTGTGCCCGTGTCTAGTCATAGAGGGGATTACATTGGTAAGACACTAGAAACTTGTCTTATAGATTGGGGGTTGAAAAGGGTGTTCAGTGTAACCGTAGACAATGCGAGTTCAAATGATACGGCTGTAGCATTCTTGTCAAAGAGGTTGTTGAATTGGGGAAATGCTATATCTAGTTGCAAGTACCTTCATATGCGATGTATTGCACATGTGATCAATTTAGTTGTTAATGATGGCTTAAAAGACATTAACCCTTCAGTGAAGCGTGTGAGAAATGCTATTAGATACATTCGAAATTCACCTGCAAGATTGAAAAGGTTTAAAGACTGTGCAGAGTGGGAAGGGATAGAAAGCAAGAGTTCTTTGTGTTGTGATGTGTCTACTAGGTGGAACTCAACATATTTAATGCTTAGAACTGCTGAAAAGTTTCAAAGTGCATTTGAGAGGTATGATGAACAAGATACAAGTTTTAAGGCTGATTTGTGTAAGGATGGGGTTGATGGGGTTCCAACTCTAGAAGATTGGTGTGTTGTTCGTAGGTATGCTGATTTACTGAAGCATTTTTACGAGTCTACTTTGCGCATTTCTGGATCTTTATATGTCACTTCTTGCTCATTTTTTAGTGAAATTAGTGATTTATGTGCTATCTTGAATGAGTGGTGTGGAAGTACAAATCTTGAGATTATGAAAATGGGGTTGGCCATGAAGAAAAAATTTGATAAATATTGGGGGGATCCAGAAAGAATGAATAAAATCACTTTCTTTGCTGTTGTGTTTGATCCACATGATAAGTTTGAGTACATGCAATACACTTTGTGTGGGATGTATGGGGAGGAAAGAGGTAACAATATTTTTCATTGTGTGAAGAGTGAATTGTATGAGATGTTCGATGAATATATGAAGCTTTATCATCCGGATGGTGATGTAAGTGATTGTGGTGGTGGTAGCAACTCTAGTTCAAGTGAAGTGACTGATTGTGAAAAGATTGGTAAAAGGCCAGCATCGATTTTTAAATCAAGGCTTAAGAGGCAAAGAATTGAGAGTGGTGTGTCCGGAAACAAGAAAAATGAACTAGATACTTACTTGAGTGAAGCTGTCATAGAGGATGAAGAAAATTTTGATGTGTTGAGGTGGTGGAGGTCAAACTCTTCAAGATTTCCAACTCTTTCACGAATGGCCCGTGATATCTTGCCTGTTCCGATTTCAACGGTTGCATCAGAGTCGGCATTTAGTACCGGTGGTAGGGTACTAGATGCATTTAGGAGTTCTTTAACTCCTAAAATTGTTGAAGCTTTGATATGTGGACAAGATTGGATACGAGGTTCACGACAACCTATATGTGTTGAAGAACTATTGGAGGAGCTTGAAAATTTCGAGAAAGGTAACGATTTCATTATGAATTTAATTTTCATATTTTTCATATTTATTCACATGGTTTTTGTATTTTACTTCTAGATTTGCCAAATGTTGGACTTGGAGGATTATCGTGCACCAACAATTAGAAGAATCGGAGGAATATTTGAATTGTGATTCGTCTTTCTTTTTGTTGAACTTATTGACTGTTATGACTTTTTTATGGACTTTATGAACTTTTAGTTTTAATATTATGGATTGGACTGTATGAATGTTTTTATGGACTGTAATGGATTTATGGACTTCTATTTTATGATTATGTAATTTTTTTTTTGTTGTTGAATTTATGGCTATTATAACTTTTTTTATGTACTGTATGAAATTTTGGTTTTAATTATTGTGGACTGTATGAATTTTTTTATGGACCAGGATTGTAATGGATTTATGGAGTATGAAGTTATTTATTGTAAAAAGCCCAAAATAAAAGTCCAAAAACAGGTCCAGTAATAATTCGGTTTTTCGGTTAATAACCGTAACCGAACCGAAAAGTTCGGTTCGGTTATTTTTCGGTTTTATACAATTTCGGTTCGGTTTCGGTTACCGAAATTGACCATTTCGGTTTTTTCGGTTTTGGAAATTCGGTTCGGTTTGGAAACCGAACCGACCGATGCTCACCCCTACTGCTGATAGCTCTGAAAAAGGTCAACAAAGTACTGTTCTGTGATAAGCATGGTAGAAAATTGAAGAGGTCTCAAGTATTCAAAACTTCAATGTTTATTTGGGTGCCTCTTATTGCTACTAACACTCAAGGACCCCAATAAATAGTGGGTACCTAAATTGCTTGTATATAGAATTGTACTGACATTTCAGGTACTGTGTTGATAACAAAGAGCAGTACAACAAACCAAGAACAATACATCAAAAGGGTAAACCAGAAGAATAAGACTATGTCAAGACCACTACATTCATAAAAAATAGGCACAAAAGAAGAGTTCTCTACTGAAGGGGGAACTGATCTTAGTCATAGTACTGATCTGATAGTACTCTGCTGATACTAAAAAATGATCTACACTTCGAGAAAGTAATATTCAGAAAAGTTGGATAACTGATCTGATGTTACTGTGCTGACTCCAAAAAGTGATTTGATCTTCAAAAGGATGGTACTCAACTGATCACAATTCTCAGCTGAATCCAGACCTTGAAGGGTGAAATCATGCAAACAACTGAAATCTTATTAGGAAGTTGTATGATGAAGCCAAAAAGGGGGAAGGAAAAGTTATAAATGTTAGTGAGAAGATCATTCAAGATGAAGGCATCACTGATCATCAACATATAATGGATATCAAAACAAGACTGTACTTGGCATTCAGAATCTGAAGATTGAAGATGAAGGATAAGCTCACAAGATAACATTTCTAACATTATCTTTATTTCTATATTTTCTGTTTATTTCATATTCTGTGATTATGTGTAATATGTGCATTATCTGATCTGATTATGAACATGAATATGAATTTTGAATTGATGAACCGTTATGATAGACTACATACTTAACTACTGATTTATTAACATTTAAGTAGTTTTGGCTTCATCAAAAAGGGGTAAATTGTTGGGATATGAATCTTATAAACAATGTTCTAGTTGGTGATTGTATGTTTTGATGGCCAAAAACAACTTAAAGTTAATGATATATGTGGTTCTAGGTCATCCTAACTAAGTCATCATAAGAGATATTGGAATCTGAGTTTACTGATCTTATATATGTTTACTGATCTTAGTGTGTTTACTGATCTGATATATGAACTGTTAGGAACTAAGCTAATATTTGTATTGTATAGACAACTTATAGTATAAGACTTAGATATACTCATCTGTATATAGTTCAGTTGATGTATAGATACGTTTTATATTTGTAAAGTTGTATTTTATTGTAATCAGCATTGTAATAGTTTAGAACAGTAGATTAGGAATAGATTAGAAGAAGATCAGAAGAATATTGAAGACTCGGAAGACTACTTCAGAATAAGAAGACCTTCAAGAAGAGTTGAAGAGAAGCTTAGAAGTTCAAGAGAAGCATTCTGAAGAAGTTAGAACAGTTTTGGAGAACTGTGCTGACTGACTAAGAACAGTAAAAATAAGAAGAGTAAGTTACTGTGCTGAGTTGGTAAGTTTGAAGAATAAGTTTGAAAAACTTATTTAAGGCGTAACTGAAGATATATTGAAGATATGCTAACTTGGATAAAGTTGAAGGAAGTTACAAAGTCGGTTACAAAATGGAAGTTACAAAAACAGTTTTAGAGTTAGTTGAGAGTTAGTTTCACAAACTGCTAACTGTCATACTAAAGTCTATAAATATTGTGTGATCTTCTACTGCTAAGACTCCTGATCTAAGTATTCGAAGCATTCAAGACTCACAGAGTTAAGGAGATCAAACTGAGAAGAAGCCACTGAATTGAAGAGAAGAATCAAAGGCTATATTTCAGAGAAGTTTTACTTTTCATTTTCAAGTTTGTATTGTGTAAACAAGTGTGCTAGTTAATTGTAGAATTACTAGTCGATCGAAGATACACTTGGGAGTGTAATCGATAAGATCACAGACTTAATCTAGGGACTTTAAGCCACAAGACACTCAAGAATGAGTTAATAAAACCTCACGACTGGAGTTGTGAGAGTGGATGTAGACATTTGTCGAACCACTATAAATCTTGTGTTCTTTACTTTTTGTTTGATATATGTTTACATTGTTTAACTAAGAACATTAAAAGTTGTCTAAGTAAAAGATCTAAATAAAAGTTGAGTATAAACTGAAGCTGGAAAGTACTGATCTAACTCAGTAAGAGCAGTACTATTCAGAACACATTTCCGCATTAAACTCTGATATTTTGAAAGATTTTGAAAAGTCTATTCACCCCTCCCCTCTAGACTTTTCCTAGCTTAATCAATCTTAACTCAACTTGGGACCAACAGAAAGTGACACGTATTTTTTAATACTCGCCTCTCAAGTGTAAGAGGGTCGTAGTAATAAAAGTAAGTGCCCAGTTAAATTATCGAACCACGGGACTAGTTAGCTTGTGTAGCCTTAGTATCAACAAGATAAATACTAACTAAGAAAAACAAGTAAAATGATGATCAAATATCAACTGTGAGAAGTAGTGTTCGGGTGTTCTTCATTATGTGGAAATCGATTAAAGCTTAACTTGGACGTTTAATTCATTGGTTGGTGTATGATAAGAGCAATCACTAAAAATGTATCTAATAAAGCACCTAAGATCGGGAGGAAGGATAGAGTCGTTCTTACTCGGGTAATCACACAACTAGGGGGTTCTACTCTATCTAATTAACTAAACTAATCCCTAATTATGCTTTTCCACTTGAATACTAGAAACCAAACTCCTATAATCTCTTCACTAATTACCTAAATTCTTATTCAAATAATTAATGTAGATTAATGGGGTTCTAATGAAAATTACTCAACTCTCGTTGCAATAATCCAATATTAATTCAATCTACTCGATTCTCAACCCTCGATTATACGATCTATCAAGACTAACCAACTCTCGTTGTTCAACATATAATCTAATAATTGAATTCAAGTAAATGATCATTCAAAACCCATTAACCTAATCAATACACTTTCCAATTAAATTAAACAATCAAAATTAAACTAAAAATTTAATTCCATCATAAATTTAAACAACCAAACACCAACAAACCTAGCTAATAACTAAATTAATAATTGAAATCAAACTCATAAAAGGTAAATAACTAAACATTAAATTAAAGAAGGATATCACCTTAATAGTCTTCAAATTCTCTAACACTTGCACAATAAAATAAAATGCTCCATTGAAAACTATCTAAGAAAATGAAATGAAATTAAACTAAACCATTGAGTGAGTGGAGTGTGGGAGGGTTTCTCCCCAATGGTAGTTGTGCCCCCTGCTGTGTTGTGTATTCGCCGATTCTCTTTTCGTGCGTTCCCCAAAAAATATTAAATATCATGGGCCAGGCAAGCAGAATAAATGATGGCCCAATTTGCATTTTAATTGAATTTTCTTACATTGGCCCTAATGGTTGCATGCGCATCCCCCATTCCAGCTGCTATGTGGGCCTCCTCTTTTAATTGGGTGTGGGCCTTTTCTTCATTAACTGAAGCTGCCCATTCCAATTTAACTTGCTTGAAAAGGCTGGTAGTTGATATATGAATGGGCCATCGAATTGGGCCAACTCCAATTTTGTCTCTCTCCCTTCTCAAATCTAAGTGTCCGACTTTATTTGGAGTGGGCCATAGTAGACATTGGCAGTTTTTAACCGGCAAACTGCCGGTTACGGTTAAAAAATTGAACCGTAACCGGAAAACGGCGATTCGGTTTCGGTTGCAAGTTTTGGCAAACCGAAACCGCCGGTTTGTCGGTTTTTTTAATACACAATTCTTCTATTTTTTATGTATAAATTTAAGTTATATAATTTTTTTTTTAATTCTAGTTATGTAGTTTCTAAAAAAAGAGTTGAAACGAACAAAAAACGAGAGAAAACGGAGTGAAAACAAGCAAAAACGGAGAGAGAAAGAAAGAAAAAAAACAAAAAATGCCTAACCGCCGATTTTTAACCGAACCGACAGTTAGAAAACCGTAACCGGCAGTTTGCCGGTTCAGTTTCGGTTACCAAAAATGCAAAACTGAAACCGCTGGTTTTTAAACAACATGATCAAAATCCAATCATTTTCTTATTCTCTTCATAGTGCTCCTATCAATTATTCCTTCGATTGACTCCACAATATATTCGAGACGTGTTTTGCTCTAAAAATTCTCATTTTCCTAAAAAAATAGCAAACACCATACCTTTCTCATTTCAAGTGCAACGAGTCAATTTAATGTAAATAAAACATGAATTTCGAGCAATTTTCACACTAATCAGAAAGTCACGGATGCTCGCTTTGTAACGAATAAGTTCCTCAGTATCCTCGCGTAGGCTACCACTAATTCTTCTTTGGGCCGTATCACGGTCGACCTCGGCGCCCACCTCTACATCTGGCCCTAAGTCGCCCATCTCCGAATCGGTAGGGTAATCTACCAATTCAATTTCATGCTCGACATCGTTTCCCTCGTCGTCACGACCAACCTGGCTATCACTTTCCTCAGAAAGCAACTCCTCACCACGGTTCAAATCCCCCATGATGCTATCCTCAGGAAATCGGGCGCCGATCGCCTCGACCGAAACTGTTCGAGATGGGCTCCCCGATTCATCCGAGCTTGACAAAACGACAATTTGTTTGCAAAGATTCCGACGTGGCCTCGGGGCCGGAGCACCAGAGGAGGCTACCTTGTCCGACGGCGGCGACGCCCTCAACCCACCGGAACCACCAATCTTTACCATCTTTTTTTGAAGAAATAAATAAGGAAAATGAAGGGAATAATTTGTTTTTTACCTTACAAATTAGAAGCACGCCAAAATGATTGTCGAAATAGTCGAAGATTCGCACAAAGCTTGAAGAAGAAGACTCGAGGTTTTGAAACTTCCGAAAATATTATTTTGAGAGGGAGAGGCCTATTTATAGGCGATTCTTATCTTAGGGACCAAACAACAAAAAACGGGGTAAAACCCGTAATTTCCCAAAATTTTGGGGACTAAATTGAAGACTGACGCGCCCTGCGTGACCCACGCATGCCCATTGAGCTCCCGCACGCGCCCCACATACCCATTTCAAAAGAAGGGTCTCATATCGATCCGCATGCGTGACATTCCCCACTTTCCCACCTCGAGAAGATGCATAACACGCCTCACGAGACGACCTTTCGTTTTGAAGATATAGACGTTTTACAGATATAAATATAAGTACGAGCATTCTTCCCGTCTCCCCAACGAGCATTGAGGAAGACGACAAGGGGACAAATGTTACATACGGTCAAAGAGTCAACCATTTGAAAAGTCAAAGTTTAGTCATAGTCACCATTGCAGAATTTGAATAGTCAATAAATATCCATGGAAGAGTTCATGCGACGACTAGTCAACGTTGGTCAATATGTCAACAAATTCGTATGTGCTCGCCGACGAGCGTGAACCAAGAGCAACGACCATAGACCAAGGTGAGGGTCCAGATTTGGAAGCCAAGTCCCTCCCCAGTGGATTCAAATCAGAGCGACCACGAGTTTAGGCGACCATGAGCCTGAACTACCTGGAGAGAACCTGTTTTTTAGGTTAAGTATTTAACATGTACGCTCGGTCCTCACACATGTGACGAGGATGAGCATAGATCCAACAATAATGCAGTATTGTTTCCTTCTAGGCGCATTTAATGTTACTGTCCCATCACCTTTAGTTGATGGGATCCTAGGGCAAATAACAGCTCAACAGCTGTACGGGACAAGCCCACCAAAAAAGCCCATAAAAAACCGAGATACATTCTCTCTCTCTCCCTCCAATCTAAATATTCCACAAGCTTCCTCTAGATGTCTTGCTACAGTTCTTCAATATTCATTACTTTGATCCATTTAACTCACGTAAAACCCATACAAAAGATATGTTTGTTTAGTGCTTTGACCAAGTCCACATCCTGATCATCCTATTAAAAACATGTACAACCGAAACAATGGCATCAACATCCTGCATGATTGTATGGATCAAGCCAGGAATCTATAACTCTGTGATATCACCATATTCATTTCTTAATATATCTGTGAAAAAGGACATGCAAAGCATCTGGTGAAAGTTAGAATCACCAATATCTTTCGGGGTTATTTTACGAGATGGCTTCACTATTAGGAGTAGTGTATTTTATCTTTGTGTATAATTGTCCCACATTGAGATTAACCTCGAGTTTACTCAAATGTACTTGTATATATTCAATTGTCCAGATTAATAGAATTATCTTTTGACCATTATCTATTATGGTAACCAGAGCCTAATTGGCAAAAGCCCACAAAAGATCCTTTTTTTTTTTTTTCCTTTTTTTAAATTTTTTTTAAAAGGAATTAAGAATCCCTGAATATTGGGAACTTGCGTAACTTCTGCTTCTTCCCGTATTCTCGATTCTTCTCTGCAATTCAAACCCACCGGCCTCACGCCCACCATACTGTGTTTCTTTGGCCTCACGCCAACACAACCCAAGCCCTCCAACCATGTCGCCCGCTCCGCCTGACTCTGCCCCAGAAATCATCAACGCCGGCGTCACATCTCAATCCACCGATGCCAATGGTACGAAATCCCCATCCCTGGTTGCCTTCAACACCACATCCCAGGCCCATCTCAAGTTGACATCCGTCAACTATGTCGCTTGGGCTTTCCAAATCCGCACCCTGCTCTCTGGATACAACCTATTTAAATACGTCGATGGCTCCTTCCTTTGCCCGGCTCCTGCTGCTACCATCGACACATCCGCCGCCCCTGACCCAACGGTGCTTCATTGGCGCCGTCAAGATCAACTAATCGTCTGTGCTATCATTAGTTCCATCACTCCAACTCTCATCTCATTTATTGCAGCCGCTACCACGTCCCGTGATGCTTGGACAACTCTTGCCACCATCTATGGCAAGTCCTCTCGTGGTCGCATTCTTGCTTTCAAGAGCCGTATTCACAATCCACAAAAAGGTACAAAGTCCATTAATGATTACATGCTTGAAATTAAGGGGGTGGTTGATGAACTCTCCCTTCTAGGTGTTTCCACCGACTCGGAGGACATTGTGCTCAAGGTTCTTAACGGCCTTGACGATTCTTACAAAGAATTGAGCAATGCCATTCAAGCCCGTGATTCTGCTATCTATTTTGACGAATTACATGATAATTTGTTGAGTACCGAGGCCCAACAAGCTGCTCCTGCCTCTTCCCCTGCTCCTCTACCAGTTATTACCTTCACTGGTTTGCGCCAATCCCAACCGTGCTACCGACAACAGCGTCCTCCGTCCTCGGCTGCTCCCCCTGTCCTATAGTTGCACCACCACGCTCGGCCGCCTGCCCCTACCCGTGCACCCCATATGCAGTCCGGAGGTCATCACTCTTCAACATTAACCCGTCCTTATTTGGGTAAATGTAAGCTCTGTTGCACGCCTGATCACTCGGCTAAACGCTCCCCGAAATTGCCATCTTATTCGGCCTCTATTGGTACTCGTGGCCCATGAGCCTACTCAACTCCCACGGCTCATACTGCAGACTTTTCGCCAATATGCTCGGGATGGATCCTTGACTCCGGTGCCTCACATCACATGACCACTGATTTGGCTAACCTATCTTTGCACTCCCCCTACCATGGGGGTGATGATGTTATTGTGGGAGACGGTAACAAACTTTTTATTTCTCTTATTGGTCGGCTGCACTTCTCTGGTTTGGAGGCCCTTCATTTTTTGGATTCTTTGCTTGTTCCCTCTTTGTTAAAGAATTTAATTTCGGTCTCTCAGTTATGCAAACAAAATGATGTTGTTGTGGTTTTCTCTGATTTTGATTTTCAGGTGAGGGACAGTCGCTCGGGGGATATTCGACTACGGGGTCCACGTGTTTAAGGGTTGTACATTTGGCCAATTGGATTTTCTCCATCTCCTACAACCCTCTTATCCACTCATCATTATTCCACTGTCTGGCATGCCCGTTTAGGCCAACCGTCACCACGTATTTTATCTTCTGCTTTGTCCCGCTTAAATTTATGCTCTAATAAATCTATTCATGTGAGTTGTGAGTCTTGTAAAACTGTTACGAGCCACAAACAACCATTTTTTTTATTCTTCTATGTCTTCGGATAAAAAACTACATTTATTATTTTCGGACGTTTGGTCCTCTCATGTCTTGTCGAATGATGGTTACAAATACTATGTGATTTTTGTGGATCATTTTACTAAGTATGTTTGTCTTTACCCACTTAAAAGAAAGTCTAATGTGCTCCCCACATTTATTGCTTTTAAATCCCTGTTTGAGATTTTTTTTAATGCACGTATTACTATACTTTACTCTGATAATGGTGGAGAATGTGTATCCACAATGGAATGTCTGAGCGCCGCCATCGTCACACTCCTGAACACAATGGAATGTCTGAGCGCCGCCATCGTCACACTGTTGACACCGACCTAGCTCTCCTTCATCACGCCTCTATGCCCTTCTGGCCATATGCCATCTCCGCTGCCACCTACATCATTAATCGTATTCCCAAAGTAGAATTCCACATGCTCTCCTCCTACGAAAAACTTTTTTCCAAACCCCCAAATCTCTCCATACTCCGTGTCTTTGGGTGTCAATGCTTTCCCTGGCTTCGCCCATACACTCCTCACAAACTTGCGCTTTGTTCTGCTCCCTATTTCTTCCTTGGTTACTCTCTCACTCAAAGTGCCTACATTTGCCTTGATTTCTCCACCAATAGGATTTACGTGTCTCGTCATGTGGACTTTGTTGAGGACATATTCCCCTTCACCACACCCCTGACCACATCATCGAATCCATTTCCCACTCCATCTATCGAACCTAGTCCCATCTCGACACCACCTCCTATCGTGCGGCCGTGTACCACCCAGGCTCACTCCTCCATTTTCGGCGCCTCCCGTTTGCACTACCTCGCCTGCTCGCCTAGAGGCTTGGCCTTCACACCCCATGGTGACTCGCTCTCGAAATAATATTTCCTAACCCAACCCGAGGTATTGTCTTTCCTCATCTATATCGGTTGACATTGAACCTACTACTGTTAAGTAGACACTGTCTGATCCTCGTTAGCGTGAAGCCATGTCTACTGAGTTCATGTCTCTATTAAATAATGGCACTTGGGATCTGGTTCCCCCGGACCCCTCCCAAAATGTCGTCGGCTGTAAATGGATTTTTCGCATCAAACGGAAACCGGATGGATCCATTGACAAGTTCAAAGCCAGACTTGTAACTAAAAGCTTCCATCAACACCCTGGAGTTGACTACTTTGAAACGTTCAGTCCTGTTGTCAAACCTGCCACTGTTCGAATAGTCTTAAGTCTTGTTGTTTCTTGGGGTTGGCTTATCCGGCAATTTGATGTCAATAATGCCTTGTTGAACGGTTCTCTCCCTGATGAGGTATTTATGGCTCACCCACTGGCTTCTCTGATCCGAATCATACATCATTTGTCTATAAGCTTCGCAAGTCTATCTGCGGTCTCAAGCAAGCCTCTCGGACATGGTATAATGCTCTCCGGTCCTCCCTTGTTTCCTTTGGTTTCATTTGCACCAAATCTGATGAATCTCTGTTTGTGTTCAGTCGAGATGTCATTTTGGCTTATTTCTTGGTTTATGTGGACGACCTCATACTCACATGCAATAATGGCACTTTCTTATCTACTGTGGTCTCTGCCTTTGCCTCTCGGTTCTCTGTCAAAGATCTTGGTGCTCTCTCGTATTTTCTTGGTATTGAGGCCCTCCGATCCGAGTCCTCTTGCTACCTCTCCGAGAGGAAATACATTACTGATTTATTGTCTCGTCAAAACATGCTTGATGTCAAGCCGGTTCAGACGCCTCTTGCTCCAGGCTCTAAGTTATCTCTTCATGATGGTAGTGGTCCATCTGATTCCACCACCTATCGTCAGGTCCTTGGCAACCTTCAATATCTTCTTATTACTTGCCCTGATATTGCCTATGCTGTGAACAAATTGTCTCAGTTTATGCATGCTCCCACTGAGACTCATTGGGGGGCTGTTAAGAGCCTCCTCCGCTATTTAAACGAAACTCATCATTTCTCCCTTCATCTCCGTTGTGATTCCCCTATCTCTCTTCATTGATTCACTGATGCAGATTGGGCTAGGGACTATGACGATCGGACCTCCACTAGTGCATTTATCTTATTCGTTGGGGCAAATCCGATCTCTTGGAGCTCTCACAAGTAAAAGTCTATTGCTCGGTCATCGACCGAACCTGAATATCGTGCTATTGTTGTTGCTGCTGCTGGATTACAGTGGACCGTCTCTCTTCTAACTGAGCTTACGGTCCCTCTATCATCACCAACCCCCGTTCTCTACTGTGATAACATTGGTGCTACGTATCTACGCTCAAATCCTATCTTTCATTCCCGAATGAAGCACATCTCCATTGATTATCACTTTGTTCGGGACCTTGTGAAGAATTTGAAACTTCGTGTCACTCACGTCTCCTCATCTGATCAGCTTGCGGATGCTTTAACCAAGCCTCTATCTCGCAATCGCATCTCCTTACTTATGGACAAGATCGGTGTTGTCAACCGCCCACCGTCTTGAGGGGGTGTATTGGGAGTAGTGTAATTAATCTTTGTATATAATTGTCCCACATCGAGATTAGCCTAGAGTTTACTCAAATGTACTTGTATATATTCTATTGTCCAGATTAATAGAATTATCTTTTTACCATTATCTATTATTCACGAGTCCATGAGCTAATGATCTTCTCTCTGTCCAATGCATAGCATTGAGGAAAACTGGCGCAAAAGGCTAAGTAATGCTTTAATTGCGGAGGAAGAGCCCAGACACAGAGCAAAATGGCAATTGATGCATCAAATGTGGATGGAAAAATGGCATCTGAAAGACGCACCGAAGAGAGTAGGTTTCTTAGCTTGTCATCAAATTTCATGATGCTTCCAACAAGTTTTAACAACTGGAGAATGTACCCGCAGAGATATGAAAGATTTTTAACCATAATATCCTCAAAATATGAGGCAAAAGGCGGAAACTTTAGATGGCACAGAGACAAAGCGCCATACGGAGACAGTGGTTTTAACTCAAATGGCTTCTCATTAGATACAAGATTTGCAACACGTTGGGAAGGGGTTGTTAACAACACCACAGATCCCAGATCAAGGAAATCAAACCAGTATTTATTCATGTGAAGCCAGACACTTGTTGGTCATAGATTCAACTCCATCAAATACAATCAAACATCTTCGCCCCAGTAATGTATCTTGAACCATTTCATCCAGATCATCTACAGAGCACGCCATACCCATCGCGGATTTGAGTATGTGTTGAGCAGCATGTTGCAGCGTGAACTCCTGGCCATCCACTTCCACCCATACTCGGATTTCAAAATGATTCAGCACCAATTTGTCCTTGTAAATAAGTCGAGCAAGTGTTGTCCTGCCGATTCCAGGGGAACCAAAAATTGAAATTGCAGAAAGCTGAATGCGTTGGTGGTCGACATAACATTTGAGCAACAACATTGTCATCTCCCGCTCCCTCCCCAATACTTTGTCTACGCCAACTTCAGGATCAGCATCATAATCAGTATAGTATAGGCCTGTCCTCCAGTTAATCATTGCAAAATCATGTGGGCCTCCCCCTTGCTGAAAATCTTTCGCAGCAAATCTTGGTAATTAGCCCGACGACGTCGGGTGGCTGCTGAAATGTACTTTAGCACTCCCAGGATTAATGAAGCTTCCAAATTTTCCATCTCTTCTTGCCTTCCTGCTAGCTTTCTCTGAAATTCAAATAAGTCAAGCATGGAGAACCACCCCAAATAAATCCATGATTAAGAAATATTCTATTCTTCTGCAAGTCAACCACTTATTGTACAAGTTTAAAATCATGGCATCGTTACGCCATGTGATAAGGTGTCATTTTAAGATGTAGTATACTATTAATAAAACATAAAATAAGATGTGAAAAATATTCATAATAAAAGAAATCAATGGAAACATGCACCTCGAAGCTATTAAGTTATCCATGATTGTAGATTACTAGTATAGACCCACGCCGGATTTCAAATAGAATAACACAGACAGTCAGGACTGAAGGTATGAGAGTAATAAAATTTCAAAAGTTGAGTGAAACCTTGTACAACGAGACGGGCTTTGTAACGATCAACGGAAACATCGGCCAGGAACTTGGTTCGAAAAACCAATTCGGAACCCACAATGTCGGTATTGGGAGGGCGATGAACCAGGTCCCAAGTGTGATTTTCAGACACACAACAAATACAATTAGGCCTCTCTGCCCCTGTATCATTTCATCGAGTTCATTCAGACCATCTATCGAGTAGGACATGTGCACCGTCGATTTGAGTATGTGTTGAGCAGCATAATGCATAATTCAGCTGGCCATACTCGGATTTCAAAATGCTTAAGGTAAATAAGTGGACTTGCCAATTCGGGGGGCAAGAATTGGAATTGCAGAAAGCTAAATCTCTTTATAAGGGTTGATAAATACACTCCTTGTATACACCCTTTGTATTTATAGATACACTATTGCTTTGTATCTAACTTAACTTAATTAGTTAGGCAGTTGATTAATTAGTTAGATTAGAAGTTATTGAGATGATTAGTATTAGAAGGGATTCTTCCTTCTTCTCATTCATTCAATTATAACTTTCATTTTCTGTAAGATTCTCAGATTTAATTAAAGAATGTTTTTTATTCTTCAAATCAATATGGTATCAATTTCGTGATGAAGGGTGTTTTGCTGATTTCGTGATTTTCACCTTCGATCGATCGTCCTTGGTGTTTATTCTGTTCGTTGCTCCTTCTTGCAGCCATGACGCCTACCGTTTCCGACCCCGATTGCCTGGACCCGGCCAAAAATCCCTTTTCTCCATTGGCACTCTACCAGAATGATAATTCGACGGTTTCCATTGTCCTCGAACCTCTCAACGGCACAAACTACGTTTCTTGGAGCCATGCCATTAAGAGGAGTCTCAGCGTGAAGAATAAGACTTGCTTAATTGACGGTTCTTTGACGATTCAATGAGAAGAGGAGGATCCAGCCACTCATGCCGCCTGGGTAAGGGCAAATGATTTGATTTTGGTATAGATCCTAAACTCTATCTCTCATGACATTAAAATAACCTTAGAGTACTTTTCTCTTGCTAAAGATGTATGGGATGAATTGGTCATTCGTTATGCACTCTTTGATGGAACTAGGGTTTATCATTTAGAAAAATCCTTAAGTACGATTTCAGAAGGTTCTCAATCCCTAGTTAGTTACTACAACCAATTTAAGTCCATGTGGGATGAATACTTAAGTTTTAGACATGTTCTTAAGTGTTCTTGTGGAGATATGGATGGGTGCACTTGTGAGCTGCCTAAACTAATGACCAAAACCCAAGAGCAAGATGTTGTAATGAAATTCTTGGTAGGGCTTCATGATTCTTATAGCACCATTAGGAGACAATTTTTATTTCAATCCCCTTTCCATGCTTTATCTAAAATCTATGGTTTGTTACTCTAAGAAGAGTCCCAAAGAGCTCTAAACATTGTCCCTGATTCTATTCAACCTGATTCCATTGCTATGTTAGCCAAAAATTTCAAATTTTATAAGGACAAGAGAAAGCCCCTTCAGTGCAGCCACTGTGATGACTTAGATCATACCATTGATAGGTGTTTTCAGATTATTGGCTTTCCCCCTAGATGGAGAGGCCCTAGAGGCCCTCCAAATAAGGAGCCCAACAAGGCTGCTAACACTTCCATTAGATCCCCTTCTAAGAGGGATCATCCTTTGGATTCTAATCCTCTATGCACTCAGGACCTTTTTGACAAGTTTTTGAGTTTCACAAAGATGCAGAACTCAAATGAGGGGAGGGACATGCCCCATCCTGTAGCAGGAGCCTCCACCACTCATATTGAAGAAGCTACAAGCACCAAGGATGCATGTATGTTTCCTAATTTTAAAACTAGTTCATGCTCCAATACCATTAAAGTTTCTACTTGGATCCTAGATACTGGTGCAACAGACCATATGGTCTTAGACATTTCATTGTTTACTACTCCTCCCTCTATAGCTAATATTAAGATATCTTTACCAAATAATACTATCTCTACAGCTACACATATGGGAAATATTACCATAAATGAGCACCTCACTTTATATAATGTATTACACTACAAAAATTACCTCAATTAGAGACCAAAGTTTTGAGACCGACATAAATCAGTCTCTATTGATCCAAAAAAAATTCGAGTTTTGAGACTGTTTTCAGTTCGGTCTTTAATATTATGTTTTCAAACCGCTTAGAGACCGAATTTCGGTCTCTAAACCGAAATTAAAATTTTGATTTTGAATTTTATTTAGAGACCGACAATTCAGTATTTAATTGGTATAAAAAATTTTGAATCCCCAAAATTTAATTGACTAGCAATTTTGACCGCTCGTTTAGAGATTGTTTTCAGTTCGGTCTTTAATATTATATTTTTCAGACCACTTAGCCACCGAATATCAGTCTCTAAACTGAAATTTAAATTCTGATTTTGAATTTTAATTGGAGACTAAAAATTCAGTCTTTAATTGGTATAAAAAAATTCGACAGGTTGTTTTATACGTATGTGAATTGATCACTTACCGTCGGGATCGAGCGAGAATCCTTTAAACTCGAACAAAGTATCCACATCCGAAAAAGAATCTTTTACTACACTATCTATATCCGTGGAATCTTTCACTACCTCATCTAAATCAATTGAATCCGACACTACGATCTCTAAATCAATTGAATCATGCACTACGATCTCTAAATCAATTGAATTGGGCTCTATCGTCTCCATTTCCAACGAATCTGACTTTATGACTTTGTTCGAGATGGAGGAACCAAATTTAGGAGAAGAGGAATATTTGTCCATCGTTGGAAGAGACAAATCAGATTGGCGATTCTATGTATATTTTAAGAGATATGAATAATATTTAAAAATATAAATCTTTAAAATATTATCCCTAATATTGTATATATAGATAATTTAAACAGTAGAGACCGGTTTTTCGGTCCCAAATCGGTCCCAAATCAGGCGGTTGTGTTTAGAGACCGATTTTTGCGGTCTCAAATCGGTATCAAATCAAGTTGTTTGTTTTTAGAGACCGATTTTAGCGGTCTCTGAACACTCCAGAAGAAAGCCCAGGCCACGCCTCATTCTTGCGAATAAATAGCCCATATATATCACATGCCATTCTCTCAATTTTAACCCACAAACCAGCTTCTAAAAAGGTCATTCCTTAATTTTCCTCTCCAATATCAGTTTGAAGATCTCATTTCGAATTCAACGTAAGGTTTCTCATTCTCTCTTCGTTTAAATTAATGTTTCTCACATTTCTCAAATTAATTAATTTATGAAGTGTTCACATTATGATAATTTTCTTTTAATGTATATTACATCATATAATTAATAAATATTTATAATAGTAGTAAATAATATAGACCAAGGACAGTGTTATCTTCATAAATTAAATACTAGTACGCAAGGGAACGGGTGAACAAATTTTGTTTATTATTTATGTTTCTTTTGATGCAAAGTTTTTATATGTTCTCACTTTGTCGACATTTAATTGATTTATTGAATGAGTTATCAAAACATTTAATGAGGTTGTAATAAATTAAATTCTCATTTGATAACAAAAGTCTATATTCTAAAATGTTATTTTGGCAATGATATTAATTTTTATTTTGTAGAGAAGAGATTAATTTTGATTTTGTGGAGAAGAGATTAATTTTGATTTTGTGGAGAAAAGATTCTGAGAAAAATTAATGACAATTGAAGATATGAGAAAAGATTAATGACGTGTGTGATTTGATAGAAATAATATTAAATTAAATGTAAAAAAAATTTTAAAATTTTAATAGAGATAAAATTAAATATTAATATGACATTAAATTCAAATTAAATATAAATAAAAAAACAATTTATTGACGTGGGCATGCTACCTAGGCAGTGGACATTATTTTTAGTGCCCACCGGTGGGCTCTATATCATTTTCGATCATATACAATAAAAAAATTCATTATATATGTATATAATTAATTTTAAAAGTTATACAAGACAATTACTTGTCAAAGTGGTAGGAGCTCACTACTGGGCACCCATCCACCAGGGATCAATTCGCACAAAGGCCAAAATAAGATGGTCATTTAAAAAAAGTGGGTGTGAGTATGGGTGTTGGTTGCTGGGGTGGGTGTGGGTAAATAAAGAGGGTGTTTTGATATCCATGGTGATTGGTTCTGCTAAACAAGTTAGGGGCTTTATACTTATTACAAACTACTCACTTCTCTAGCAACACCGTTAAACAAAAGAGAGATTCTTTCTCACCATTGTTGATAATTTTAGTAGATGCACATGGGTATATCTTTTAAAGGCCAAAAGTGATGTTAAACTCTCTTTGCAAAAAATTTACAACTTGGTTCTCACTCAATTTGATGTTAAAATAAAGATGTTAAGAAGTGATAATGGAACTGAGTTCATATTATCTGATTTTTACCATGCTTTAGGCATCTTACATCAAACTTATTGTGTTGAAACACCCCAACAAAATGGTATTTTTGAAAGAAAACACCAGCATTTGCTGCAAGTTGCTAGGGGTTTACTTTTCCAATCTTCTTTACCTTTAAAGTTTCGGAGTGAATGTATTAAAACTGTTGCCTTTATCATAAATAGGATCCCTTCATCTGTTCTTAAACATAAAACCCCCTTTGAAATATTGTATGGCAAACCACCTTACTATTCTTACTTCAAAACCTTTGGTTGCCTCTATTTTGCTAAAATTTTGATGTCACACAGACATAAGTTTGATCCCAGGGCCACTAAATGTGTTTTCATTGGTTCTCCCTTTGGTACCAAGGGATACAAACTCTTTGATATCTCTTCTGGCAAAATTATTGTGTCTAGAAATGTAATTTTTTTTTAAGATGTGTTTCCTTTTAAAAATATGGATATAATTGCACACATACATACATACTGTTCCAACTCATATTGATGATGACATTGATGATGATCTCCCTCTTGTTCACAATGACATTATTCATCATAATGATTCTGTTGTTGATCTTGAAATCCATATTGAACATGACAATGTCATACAAAATAATTATGATATTCATAACATGGAGGTGGAGTCTTACACAAGGCCTTCTCGAACTAAGTCTCAACTTGCGTATTTACAAGTTTATGAAACTGATTTGTCTACTTTTGTTGATCATGCTAAGCTGAACTCTTCTTCCTCTAGAAAACAATACCCTATACATGATTATTTGTCTGTTAATAAGTTATCTACCCTACATAGACAATTTACTGCTTCTATATCCCAAATTCAAGAACCTAAAACATATAAACAAGTTGTTCTTAATGAAAATTGGATTCTTGCTATGAAGAAGGAAATTGAAGCGTTAGAAAAGACCAATACTTGGACACTTGTAGATTTAACCTTATGTCGTTGAGCTCGAGATCAATTAACGCCGTCATGTTCCCAATTGAAAGTGGGATTGTGCTGTAGATTCGGCAACTGGTCAAAGTCATGGTCGTCAGATGGCTTAGTCCGGATATGTTTTCCGGGATTTGCCATAAGTAGAAGTGGATGTTTTCGTTGATGTAGAGGATTTTGAGATTGGTGAGGTTGGTGACTTAGATTGGGAAGCTGCCGGAGAAGGAGTTGTAGGAAAGGTCTAGAACTTTGAGGGAGTTCAAGGGCGAAAAATCGGGCAATGTTCCGGTGTAATGGATAAAGCTGAGGTTTAGCTCTTGTAAGAAAGTGTGGTTGGTGATTCCACGGGGGAATCCCCGTGGAAGTCATTGTTTCCCAAGCGGAGAACGCGTAGTTTGGGAAGGTAGGAGCAGACGTACTCGGGGAATTTTCCGGAGAGATGCCAGTGGGAGAAGTCGTTGCCTGTCGCACGAGACGCCCGTGTAGTTGCAATAGTCGGTGGTGTTTTTCCAGGTTGTGATTGGAAAAGAGGTTTTGATTATGGAAAATAAGTGGTGTGTTTGGTTGGAGGTTGCATTAGCTAGGTAAAAACTGAATAGGTTGTAGATGAGTATATAAGGTCAAATACAATTCAGATGATTCTATAAAAATATATAAAGCTAGACTAGTTGCTAAAGGCTATACACAACAAGAAGGCATAAATTATTTTGACACCTTTTCTCCTGTTGCTAAAATCACCACTGTTAGAATTCTATTATCTGTTGTTGTTGCTAAAGATTGGCATATACACCAATTGGATGTGAATAATGCCTTTTTGCATGGTGATTTAGAACAGGAAATTTACATGTTTCCCTCTCCTGGTTATTGCTCTAACAATGATAAAAGAGTGTGCAAATTAAATAAGAGTTTGTATTGTTTAAAACAAGCTTCCAAACAATGGTTTACTAAATTGACTTGTTCACTGACATGCTTGGGCTTTACTCAATCAAAGGCTGATACTTCTTTGTTTACTAGACATGATGGTGTTGATTTTACTATTGTTCTTTGCTATGTTGATGATTTAATAGTGGCAGGTTCTAACATTGACATCATTAACAATGTCAAAAGTTATTTGAATGATAAGTTCACTATTAAGGATCTTGGTATTTTGAAATATATTTTGGGGATAGAAGTTGCTAGAAACAGTAAGGGTCTTACTCTTTGCCAAAGAAAATATACTTTGGATTTATTGCATGAATCTGGTTATTTAGGTAGCAAGTCTTTCCACACCTATGGATTCTAAATTGAACTTTGATACAAATTCTCCTATTCTTACTAATCCTAGTCATTATAGGAAACTTGTGGGCAAGCTTCTTTACTTAACTGTCACCAGGCCTGATATCTCTTATGTTATTCAAACTCTTAGCCAATATATACAATCTCCAATTGTGGCACATTTGACTGTTGTTCATAGAGTTTTAAGATACCTTAAAAGCAACCCTGGTACTGGTGTTTTTTTCCCTAAAGATATCACCTTCAAATTACATGTTTTTTCTGACTCTGATTGGGCTAGATGCCCTGAAACAAGAAGAAGTATAACTGGATTTAACATTTATCTTGGTTCTTCACCAATCTCTTGGAAATCCAAGAAATAAACTACTGTTAGTAGGTCTTCTGCAGAGGCTGAGTACAGGGCACTAGTATCCACTACTTGTGAGATTCAATGGATACACTACATCATAGCTGATTTGGGAATTCAACATTCACAACCTTCCACCATGTATACAGACAGCAAGAGTGCTTTCTCCATTGCACATAATCCATGCCTCCATCAAAGAACAAAACATATTTCCTTGGATTATCATTTTATAAGGGAAAAGATTCAAGCTGGGGGCTGTTCACTCTTGTTTACATCCCAACCACAAAAAAAACTTGGCTAACATCCTTACAAAGCCTCTCTCACTAGCTGATTTTACCAAACACAAATCCAAAATGGGCTTGTTAGACATCCATTCTCATTTTAAGGGTTGATAAATACACTCCTTGTATACACCCTTTGTATTTATAGATACACTCTTGTTTTGTATCTAATTTAACTTAATTAATTAGGTCATTGATTAGTTAGTTAGATTAGCAGTTATTGAGATGATTAGTATTAGAAGAGCTTCTTCCTTCTTCTCATTCATTCAATTGTAACTTTCATTCTCTCTAAAATTCTTAGATTTAATTCATTTTTATTCTTCAAATCAATACTCTTCTTCTTTACCTTTCTCTCTCATATGCTTTTTCGTCATCCTCTCCCTCACTTTCTATCATGAATCTCTGTTCTGAAATTGAATTATTTATTATTTTTTCATGTTAGAACTTCACAATAATCTTTGCTTATGTCAAAACCTTTTTTTTTTCTTCCATATTAACTTTCAAATTATGATTTACATACGATAACTTACACTTTTTCAACTTTTTTGGATTACCTATCAGGTAAAACTGACGTGACCACCATTTTCTTTATAAAATTGTCTAGCTGAAATATATTAGAAAATGAGTGTATATATAGCTCAGTCAACTGAGGGCTCAACTAGGGTAATTGAGTCGTAATTTTAACTTGATTATAATTAATTGAATTAAAAATTCAATTAAATAATTGAGAATATATTTAAATTATTTAAAATTGAATTGCATACAATTTTTTTAATATATTTTTCAATTTTTTACAAAATTTATTACTCTCTCCGTCCCTTTGAAAGATACTTGTTTTACCATTTTGAATGTTCACATTATTTTTTATAACACTCACTATCACTTTTCCTTTTACCTTTCATATGTCTATTTTATATTTTTTTTATTCTATATTATTCTATTTTTTTTCATTTTTCTCTAACTCAACAACTTACTGTATATATAATATTATATTATTTAATCAGCACTAAAAATATTTCTATACTTCGTGCACAATAATTTAAAAAGTAGATAAAGTAAGTAGACATTTTATTTTTATTTTTTATGATAGAACATTCAAAATAAGTAGATGGAAATTTAGGGCTAAAAGTGGAGAGTATGAATTTGGCTTTTTAACCTTGTTACTGTTATTATTATTTCCAGCTTACCCAAATAAAAACTAAGATTCACATGGGAGAGTACAGTGACAAATTCTTTTATGCAATTGAGAGCATAAATACATTTTAATTTTAATGTTCAATTTAACTAGTTGAATCTTTGACTTTAATATTTGACCCAATTTATTGGAGCTCAATTCCAATTTTACACATGCAATTAATTGCACTCAAGTATCACTCGAGCAGAAAATATAAACTCCCTCCGTTTCGGTGAAAGTTACTCCGTTTCGGTGAAAGTTATCTATGAACTAGGCATGAGGTTAAAAAATATAATATAATAAATAAATGTATTAAATGTGATGTGATTGAGAGTGAAAAATATAATAAAATGTAAAAGACAGTAGTTTCACCCAAAAAAAAAAAAAAAATGAATAACTTTATAAGGAAAAATGAAAAAGAATAGTCGAATAACTTTCATTTTTCACTGGAATGGTGGAGTATAATTTCTAATTTATCACAATATCTAATACATTGATCCCAAGCTTTGATTGCTCATACAAATTAAGCAGTACTATCTACTACTCCCTTCGTCCCGTAGTTACTTTCACACTTTTCTTTTTAAGGCGTTTTTCAATTACTTTCACACCCTTGTAAAGAAAACTTTTTATATACTCCATCCTCACAATATCTTTAAATTTACACAAATGTCAATACATTTTCTCCACACATATACAAAAGTCAACTCATTTATTAACTTTATACATAAAAATTTACAAAATCACTCCTTAAAATCTCCACTAAATTCAATTTTTTTAATTCCGCGTGTTATTTCACATGTGAAGATAATCATGGGACGGAGGAAGTATAATAATACATACAATGCAACAAGACATCTCTGCATTTGATATGAAACCAAAACTAATGTGAAAGAAATTATAGGCTCATCTGAATACATAGTCCTTTTTAAATCACTAGTTCAAAAGCATCAGCAATTGCAAATTAACATCTAAGAACACAACAGAACACAACAGGGAGAAAATCAGTTTGAATGCATAACCTTCATCACCAAATGCTTCACAAAATAATATACTTCATCCGTTGGTCAGAAATTTGCACACTTGCCATATTAAGACGTCTCATATGAAAAAAAAAACATTTCATAACCTTCACCTTAAAAATATACACATATTTACTCTTATGTCTTTTCTGTTTCACACTCAATCTATATTTTTCTTTACTTTTTTTCGATCAAGCAAAACCATATATTGAATAATGAAGGTTCCATTTAATGGATTACAAGATCAACATTGGAGGTACGTACCAGTAGTACCAGAATATAGTGTAGTAAGTAAACTTAAAATATGAGAACATAAATGGAAAGAAACTTGTTCTATCCAAATCACCTTGAGCTTCTCTCGTTCGTGTCTATAGTTTTAATTGCGGCTGAGGGTCCAACAGCCACGCCAAGAACTCATCATTGTTCAGAGTGTTCACGTAACAAGAAATCCAGCTCCATACGACCCAAACGAAACACACCCATATTCTGATTGGCGCCAGTTTGCTGCCTCTTTTACTTCCCAGCATGCCCGAATGTGACTAGAAGTGTTCCTTGATCTGGCCGTGTAGAGGGGAATATAAGCCAAGCCAGTTGTACAACTTGTGCCAAAGGGGAACATGTGGCGTCCTCCGCGTTTTGAATTATTTTACTCCGGAAAAGGTTCCACTTGGTTGGGATCCTATCCAGAAGCTTTTACTGGAACCATCTTGATCCATACCATCGAGAGCTCTTCCCCATGTTCGACCCGTCCCCAGCTGCTGCCTGTTCTACAGAAATGATCTCGTAGGCCTCACGTGCCTTGAACACTCCAGATTTGTGTGCCGTCCATCTCCAGCTGCCCTCCGTCCCCTGCTTCAGAGGATACCTGTTAATGTAAGCCACGAATTGATCCATAATGTTAGGTTCCCTCTCAAAAAGTTCCCTCCGCCAATTCCACTTCCATTCCCACCGATATCCCCTCCCATACCCCATCCTATTTATGTGAGAATTTTTATCCAAGCTAAGACTATATAATCTGGGAAACTGAGTTTTAATGGCAGTCTTTGCCCGCCCATAGCTCGTCCCAAAATCTAATATTACTCCCGTTACCAAGGTGACGCTCTAAACTACCCCAAAACCATCTACCTTTATGCCCCGACACTGATTTAATCAGTGTCTCTCCACCATCTAGACCAAAGCCTTTCCTTTCCCCACCATCTACATTTTTCTTTACTTTAGTCATAAAAATTTATAAAACTATCCCCAAAACATCACCAATTACACATTTTCTTAAAATGTGTGCAATCCCAAAAGAGTATAATTGATGTTGGCAAGAGCATATAGTAAAGAAGTTAAACATGAAGAATACACAAGGAACACATATTAGTCTGTTGATTCTAAGGATACATTTTGAGATAAATTCTCGTTTTTTCATATCACTTCAACATACTCTTAGGGGGATGTTTGTTTTGGGATGAGAAATCCTCATTTGAGATTTTGAAATCCCACCCGTTGCAGTGAAAGCTATCAAACTTTCATTTTTTTGACAAACTACTCTCTCTCACATATCATTATATTATTCTTTCTCAATTACATCACCCCTAATACATTTACTTATTCTATTATATTTCTTAACTTCATTGCCTGAAACATAGCCTTTAGGTGTATGTTTCTTCGGACATAGGGAGAGTATTATCTTACATCTTACCATCTCCAATAAAACACATTAATCACTATATAATCATTATAATCACACTCAACAAATAATATAATAATACAACCTTACTCATTAAAGTTAAATTTCACCCTACTAAAATTCCAAAACAAACACAAAATATAAATCTCATTAGAATTTTGAAATCCCAAAACAAAGTTTTAGGAGAAAAGACAATCAGTGGAAAGATAAAAACTTAAATGCAGATTCTTAGAAGATACATTAAAATATGTGAAAGTATCTCGTATATGAGATCGTCTAAAAAAAAAAAACCATGAAGATACGGCTCAACAGACAATAAATAAAGTATCTAAGGATCATAAGCTTACTCATCAGGCATGGCAAAGATTTGAATTTAGACTTGTGTAGTCCAAATTGCGGAATTGTCGGAATCCAGCTGATGGATCAACGGTGGCTGCTTAAGAATGGTAAGGATGGCCCCTTCAGTTCGTGCTCCATCTCAAATAAGGCAGAATATTTGGATTGAACCTTACGATTACTGCAGAGGATGACACATGGGATGTGAGATATTAGTGAAGGCTTCATCTCCAATTCTCTCTCTAACCGAGGACATTCAGTAATGGACAGGTACTGAAGCTTCTTTAACTCTTTCAAATCTCTACCTCTTATGAATTCATCGCTACCTCCAATAATCAACTTGGTGAGCCTGCAGTGAACATGAATTTTTTCCTCGTAATGTAATTCAGGACAACCATCAACAACCAGTTCGGTCAGCATAGTAGCTTCTTCGCTAAAGTAAATATCCTCTAAATTTGGACAGTCAACAACATGCAGCTTCTGAAGGGAATTTATAGATCTCAATTTTATATCTCTGACTTGAGGACAGTGTGCAATGCCCAAATGTTCAAGCTCCATGAAATTCGACATCGCGATATATGAATAAACAGAGTACTGAGTAATGTTGAAGAGGATGAGTTTCTTTAGTGAATGCCGCAATGTTCTTTCCTCTAAAATAAATCCCAATTCCATATTCTTGATAAGAAGGGAGGAAGGTGTACCGTATCTACTCTGATTCCAGAATGAAAGAAGGCGATGGTTGCTATTACAAACTATCAAGTCAACTAGATTTCTAAAACTTGGAATTTCTTGAAGCTGAGGACAGCCTTCGATTGTCAGAGTTTTCAGGCTGCCACAAACCTCACCTGACCATTCATCCAAATTGGGCATATCATAAAGGCCAAGTTGTTCTAGGGATGGAAAGGCATCAGTAACCCCATCTCCATAGAATTCTAGACCAATATATTCAATGTTGGTCATCCCTTTGAGCTGGAGCTCCTTCAGAAGTGGCAGTTGCCCAAGTGATGGCAACTCCTCACATCTGCAATCAGTAATCGAAATCTTTATTAGACCGCTCATGGAGGAGATCCACCCAGGAAATCTAGAGTGCAGGTAGCCCGTTATATCAACTACTTTGAGTTGTTCATTTGGCTTTAAAGCATTCAATACCTCGAAACAATCAACAACCCCACCTTTACTCCAACTCAATCCCAAATGGTGAAGTTTTTTCAGATTTAGTTCGGCCTTGCGGGCTTCACTGGTTTTCTTTACATTCTCAAGATTTCTGATTTCTAATCTGCCCCTAAGCTGGTTTAACGGCCCCAGCTCCCCTAGCCGAGCACTGTCACGATCCCTTCCCAAAACAAAGAGCGGCATTGAAGTGAGAGATACAAGGAAGTCAATTCCAGATGGCAAGTAAGACAAGGACTTGCACTGCGACAAATCTAAATGACACATGTTTGTCATATTACGAATTTCCTTAGGTAAAACTTTGAAATAGTAACACCATGATAAATCCAGAGTTTGCAACTGTGTGAGGCCCGTGATGGAATCCGGTAATGTTTCAATGAGTGTGTAAGAGAGGTTAAGGTACTTAAGTTCTCTCAGTGAACATACATCATCAGAAAGATTCCGAATGCCACTGCAACTCAAATCAAGTGATTGCAATTCCTGGAAATCAAGAAAAGTGTAATCCAAACTGATGGCACCAGAATGTAGGGTAGACGAAAAAATTAGAGTTGTCACGTCTGGTGGGCCTTCGGAATGCAGGGAAAGCAGACGAGCATCTTCACTTATGGAGCCAATCACTCCTACCTTCTCCTTCAAAACAATGGCAGCAACATCCTGCATGATCGTATGGATCAAGCCAGGAATCCGGAACTCAGTGATATCACCATATTCATTTCTTGATATATCTGTGAAGAAGGACATGCAAAGCAACTGGTGGAAGTAAGAATCACCAATATCTTTCAGGGTTATTTTACGAGATGGCTTCACGAGTCCATGAGCAACCCACATATTAATGATCTTCTCTCTGTTTAGCGCATAGCCTTGAGGAAAACTGGCGCAGAAGGCTAAGCACTGCTTTAATTGCGGAGGAAGGGCCCAGACACACAGCAAAATGGAAACTGATCCATCAAAAGTGGGTAGGGAAATGGCATCTGAACAATTCACATCAGAAAGTAGGTGTCTTAGCTTTTCATCAAAACTCATCATGCTTCCAACAAGTTTTAACAACAGGGGAATGTACCCGCAGAGAGCTTCAAGATTTTTAACCACAATATCTGAGGAAACAAGTGAAAACTGTAGACGACACAGAGACAAAGCGCCATTTGGAGACAGTGGTTTTAACTCAAATGGCTGCTCATTAGATACAAGATTTGCAACACGTTGGGAAGGGGTTGTTATCAACACCACAGATCTCAGATGAAGGAAATCAAACCAGTATTTATTCATGTGATCCCAGACATCCTGGGTCATGTATTCAACCCCATCAAATACAACCAAACATCTTCGCCCCAGTAACGTATCTCGCACCATTTCATCCAGATCATCTATGGAGAACACCATACCTGATGCGGATTTGAGTATTTGTTGAGCAGCATGATGCAGCGTGATCTCCTGGCCATCCACTTCCACCCATACTCGCATTTCAAAATGCTTCAGCACCAATTCGTCATCGTAAAGAAGTCGAGCAAGTGCTGTCTTGCCAATTCCAGAAGGGGCAAGAATTGGAATTGCAGAAAGGTGAATGTCTTCATCATTCGGGTGACAACATCTGAGCAACAGCTGTTTCATCTCCTGCTCCCTCCCCAACACTCTCTCTATGTCAACTTCAGGTGCAGTATTGTCTGCCGTTAACCTCGAACTAAGGCCGGCTTCCCACCGCGAGCGGGAATTATGCCGGCCTTCCTTGTTGAAATACTTTTGCAGCAAATCGTAGTCTGTCGGATGACAAATAAAATGTTGTGGGCCTCCCCTGTTGAAAATATTTTCCAGCAAAACTTGGTAATCAGTTTCCGATTTCTGCCGAAGACAGGTGGCTTCTGAAATGTCCCGCAGCAATGAAGTTTCCAAAGTCTCCATCTCTTAAGTCTTACCAACAAGCTTTCTCAGAGAGAGATAGAGATTGCAGAATGAAAAGAGGCTTCAGTTTTTGTCTTTTCAAATAACCAAAATAAGTTTATTCATAAGTTTAGGACAACTAACTAATCCTATATAATCCTGTCAAAAAAAAACTAATCCTATATAATATAGGACAAAGGAAAATACAACTTCCTAATATGCTCCTTCAAGATGCCTGACGTCTTCTATTCTTTATTACCCCAACGACAAGCATCTTCTAATAGTTCAAAACGACAATCACGAAAAACAAATGACATTTCATCAATCACACCTCTAAATTTTTGTTTAATATAAATGACGAAAAACAATGCAAATAAACTAATAAAGGGTCCTTGATTGGTATAGAAACGAGTTTTGATAATAGTAAGTAATAGTAATAAATGAGTAACACAACAATTATATTAAGGTGACTTTTTCAAGTGCTGCGGTTCTGGATACGAGATTACGACTTACGAGGTCTCATTGGTGTTGGAGCGTGGAGCTTGAATTGATACGGGTTAGGGCAAGTTTGTATTAGGCATATTTACTTGTATATATTAACCCCACATAGATTAGCTCTAAATTAATGTATAGGTCATATTTGTATATCTTTGTAATCTCCTATCTTAATAAATATCTTTTCACATTATACTTTCTCTATCTTAATCTTATATATTTGCAAAAATCTCCATTGCCACATGTCACCACCACACCCCTTCTATCTGATTCATGTATTTTCCAACACCGAAATACACAACCGCAAGTATACGATATATATCGTAGCGTGGTAAGTACAGGGTCGATCCCACATGGATGTGTAGTGTAAAAGTGAAGTTTGTTGATTTAGTTCTAAATAGACGTTGATCGAAAGTTTGAAGTGTTAATTGCCCTAAGATTGTCTACTAAATGTCACAAATAAACAATAAAGAGTAATAAGGAAAATTCGACCACGTATGCTCATGCAATTCACAAACACGAGGGAAATACGATTAAAACTCAATAAAGAAAAGGAGGTTCCAAGGCATATGTCACACTAAGGGGTCAATTTATGATTAAAAACCTATTTAAGTGGTGTTGTGGTTATTACTATAAGGTTGATCACGAAATAGTGAATTAAAAGTTCTTTCGATCCAATTTGAAAAACCTATTTAAGTGGTGTTCTAGGAAAATTTTGGATTCATCTCTTAGTGACATTTCATAGGTGTACTCTGGGGCTTTATCTGACTTGGGTGAGGATTGAGGTTCTTAAAAAAAATGGGTATAGGGGTATCAGACTTGTAGGAAATTTTAAAAATGGTTGGGTCATTCAAGTAAGGGGTAGTTTCAATAGCTTTTGAGCTGTGAATAGGTGGTTCTGGATCATTTAAGTCCAGGTTTCCAGGTGATACTCTTTCTTCATCATCACCTTCATCATCATCCTCTGAACCTTCAAGTTCAGCTTGCTCATCCACATCCATTTCTTCATCAGAAGTATCATTATACTCCTCTGCTGTCTCTTCTCCACTCGAACTAGGGCTTGTCATGGCCCTCTTTTTCTTGGATTTTGAGGCTTGCTCAACCTCCTTCCCCTTTCCTTCCTTCTTGGCTCTTTCAAGAATGTTGATCACCATCTGTGTTGCTTCTTCACTCTTTTGTTTGGCAGTTCTTGCTTGCTTTCTTGTTGAGGCTTTTGGTGACTTGATCTCCAAACCCAATCTCTTCTGGGTTCTCACTGATAATTGTCTGAACAGAATTTTGGTGGTATTGAATTTTACTCCATCTTCAACAATGTCATCAGGTCCTTTCTTGTATAAGAATGCAACAACCTTTGTACAGAAGGCAAGTTTCTTTTCAATAAACACCTTCCTTACATCCACAATTTTGAATTTAGCTTTCTCTTCTACTAGCTTCTTCAGAAAATATCCTTTCCAATTTATTGGTTTCTTTCATCCATCAATGATTGCTTTCATCAACCTTACTTTGGATTTGCTGATCTGATCATAGCTTCCTGTGGTGCACATAACAGTCTTAGCAACCACATCCCGTAAGAGTTGATAATCCTTCTTTAGGATTCTCTTGTGAAGACCAGATTTGAGAGGTATTGGTTTGTCCATCCACTGGTTGGCAACTTCCTGTTCATTATGTCTCATGTACTCTTCAGGATCCTCTCCAGTAGCATTCAAACCAAAGAAATCATCAAAGTCTTCTTCAGTAAACTTAAACTTTTAAGTGGTCCTCTTGGTTGTATCTGGCTCATGAGTCATTATGTAACCAGATCCTGAGCTTTTCTGAGTGAAGGTGCCTAAGAACTGAGTGGTTGATAGTTCCAGGCATGTTTTGGGAATGGCCTCGAGCCATTTTCTTAGTCCAGCTTGTTCTAACCAAGTGACTATCCTCCTTGTGTGTTTGTTTGACAGGTTATCAAAGCAAACAGTTTGCTGAAAGTGAAGCATGGTTGATTCGCTTAGATTGTTCCAGTTGATGTCCAAATCAGGGTGATTGAAGTCAACTAAAACATAACCAATACATAATATTAGTATAGATACATATCAAAATCTTTCCATGTAATCACTGAAACATATGATTAGACTATATTTAATCAGTATCTTGTATTTATGTCTAAGATTTATTGTGGATAGATTTACAGAGCATGTTCATAATACCATATCCAACAATGTATTTTAAGCTTGTAATCATGATATCTAGATGCAATATATGTATGATTCTAAGACATTATCAAGACTTTAAGCATATCAACATGTATTTAACAACATATCATTCAATAAATGGAGAATCCGCAAATATAGCATATTTAAATTTCAAACAGAAATAATTTGAAATAAAAACAGAGCATGTTGTTTGTTCTTGAAATCTTGATGTATATGCATGTTTTCAAAAGATGAATATGAGAAATACTAACCCATTTCCAAAGACATTTTTGTGAAGGTAGTAGAGCTTAGAGCAAAGCTTGAAGACGAGCTTCAGGATTCTTGAGAAATTTAGCTTAGGGTTTTTTCAGAAATTTTTGAAAACGTAAATGGTGAAAAAATTCTAAGTCTTGCTTTTATATCTCCTCAGCTGTACGTTTTGAAAAATGTTAGGTGTAAGGCTGAGATTGAATTGATCAAGATTAAGGGTTTAGATCAATTCTGTTACACCAAAGGACGCAGATGTCGTGTTCAGTGCACAAAAAGTTACTTTTTCAGAAAATCGTGCAATTGATCGCCTTTTAGCAAAAATCTCTTGTTTGTCGATTATGAGCATTAAATGCGTACTATAATGATGAACAGAGTTTAACTTATATGAAAAAGAAAACTTATCTACAGTCAAGTGACAACTTGACTGAATAACCCTTGAGAACTTCCATTGATGTTTCTCATGTACTTTGTCATCCTCTACGTTGTCCTTCGTGGTTTTCCTCGTACTTGTCGAGTATATTTTCTTGATTTATTCAAGAATTTTATTCAAGAATTCCATGTGCTTTGTCCAAGTTTCCTGCATGAAAAATGCTTGAAAGTAATATCAGTATGTGAGGAATAGATTAACCATATAATTTAATGAACCTTGAGTTAATCATATTTATCTTATTCTTCATCTGGATTGTCCTATAATTCATTCTAAGTTCCCCTTTTGATTAATATATACTAGTATCTCTGGCATGATTAAAGTAATTCCTTATACTTTAAACATTCTCTCCAGGATCTAATAAACCAAGTTCCATTGAAAGTTCCTTGAATCTTGTTTCAGCTAGAGGTTTTGTGAGAATATCAGCCTTTTTCTTATCAGTATGAATCTTTTCCATTCTGATATCCTTTTTCTCAACATGATCTCTTATGAAGTGATGTCTGATATCCACATGTTTACACCTTGTGTGTAACACATGATTTTGAGCAATAGCAATGACACTATTATTATAACAGTAGATGGGTACATCCTTTGTGACAACTTTATAATCTCTTAGTTGTTGCTTGAGCCATAGGATTTGTGCACAACAGCTTCCAGCAGCCATGTATTCAGCCTCTGTGGCTGAAGTAGCTACAGAAGTTTTCTTTTTAGAAAACCATGAAATCAACTTGCTTCCTAAGAATTGACAAGTGCCAGTAGTTGATTTTCTGTTTATCCTACATCCTCCATAGTCAGCATCAGAATAACCAGTTAACTCAATGTTGTCTTCAGATGGATACCACAATCCTAAGTTCACTGTGCCTTTTAAATACCTAAGTATTCTTTTGGCAGCCTCTAAGTGACTTTTCTTTGGATTGGACTGAAATCTAGCACATAGTCCAACTGCAAAAGTAATATCAGGTCTGCTTGCAGTTAGATACAGTAGTGAACCTATTATTGCTCTATATTCAGTGGGTTTGGTATCTACACCATCAATATCAGGATCCATTTTTCAATTTTTATTCATTGGAATCCTAACTGGTTTGCTGTTTTCACAACCAAACTTCTTGATCACTTCCCTAGTATACTTAGCTTGATTGATGAAGATTCCTTTCTCTGTTTGTTTAACTTGAAGACATAAGAAAAATTTCATTAATCCCATCGTAGACATTTCAAACTTCCCTTTCATGAGAGTTAAAATTTATTGCACATATCCTCATTAGGTGAACCGAAAATGATATCATCAACATATATTTGTACTAATAGAATATCATTTACTTCACTTATCCTAAATAAGGTTCTATCAACTGTGCCTTTCATAAATCCATTGTCCAATAGTAATTGTGATAAAGTCTCATACCAAACTCTTGGTGCTTCAATCTATACACTTTGTCTCCTTCTTCAAAACTAGGTGGTTGCTCTACATATACCTCTTCCTTAAGTACACCATTCAGAAATGCACTTTTTACATCCATTTGGTATACTTTGAACTTCATATGAGCTGCATATGCTAAGAACAAACTAATTGCTTCTAATCTAGCTACTGGGGCAAAGGTCTCATCATAGTCTATTCCTTCATGTTGACTATAACCTTTGGCAACTAGTCTGGCTTTGTTTCTAACTATAACATCATTTTCATTCTTCTTCTTCTTGTAAACCCATTTAGCTCCTACAACATCCTGATGTGTTGGTCTGTCTACCAGCTCTCAAACATCATTTCTTTTGAAATGATTTAGTTCTTCTTGCATAACTGTAATCCAATTGGAGTCTTCCATTGCTTCTTCAATGGTTGAGGGTTCTGTTTCAGAAAGCAAACAACAAAATAAGACACTCTCTCCATGTTGTCTCCTAGTGATTACACCACTAGTAGGATCACCAATGGTCTGGTCTGAAGGATGAGCATCTAGTCATGTCCTTCTAGACTGATCATTTACAGATGAATTAATCTCATCTGGTTCAACATTTAATTCAACGTAGAATTCAGGAAAATTAAAAACTGGATCAGTTTCATATTCAGGGGTGTTGTCCATGTCATTGACATTGGTATTCTCAGGTTGAGTTCCCCCTAAATCATTTGATTCTTATACTCCCTCAGCATTACCAACTTCTTCATTGGGAGAACTTACCTCAGGTTGAGTGGGTTCATTCAACTCAACATTGCAGTTTTACTCAGGGATATTGGCTTCAGGTGAATTGTCTTTATCTTGATTGGCTTCAGATATGTTGGATATCTTGAGGTTTTCCAAGTCAGGATAGTTTACATCAATAAATACAGATTATTTTCTTTCACCATCTCTTAGCCTTGTCACCCTTGTGTTGATTTCACCATTGGATTTGTCTTCTTTGTTTGAGGTCTTGTGCTTGAAAGAAAACTCATCAAAGATAACATGAGGTGTTTCTTCAACAATAAGAGTTCTATAATTATAAACTCTGAAAGCTTTGCTGGATGAAGAATATCCTAGAAAGATTCCTTCATCTGTTTTGCTATCAAAGGTTTTTAATTGTTGCTTCCCATTATTGTGAATGAAACATGTACATCCAAAAATATGAAAGTAAGAAATTCTTGGTTTTCTCCCTTTGAAAAGTTCATAAGGAGTTTTTCCTTGTTCCTTTGTTAACATGGATCTGTTTTAGGTGTGACAAACGGTATTAATTGTTTCTGCCCAAAACCTTTTTGGAATCTTTGCTTCTGCTATCATGGTTCTTCCAGCTTCCTTGAGTGTTCTAACTCTCCTTTCTGTTACACCATTTTGTTGAGGTGTTCTAGCTGATGAAGGCTCATGAATGATTCCATTTGCTTGATAGTTCTCATTTATGTATGAGTTGATGAATTTTGTTCCTTTGTCTGATCTGATCTTCACAATGCTCAAACCTTTCTCATTTGTAATTTTCTTCATGAGCTCTGGCAGCTTCTGTTGAGTCTCCTTCTTCTTTAGCAGGAATATTACCCAAGTGTATCTTGAGAAGTCATCCACTACAACTAGTGTATACTTCTTTCCACTGATGCTCACAGGGGTAATGGGTCCAAATAAATCCATATGTAGTAATTGTAGTATTCTTGCAGTTGAGATGGCAGCCTTTGTTTTGAAGGATTCTTTGACTTACTTTCCTTCTTGACATGCTTGACAGACATGTTCTTTTGTGAATACTTCATTTGGTAGGCCATCAGCTAAATATAATCTTGCAAGCTTGTTCAAAGTCTTAAAGTTCAGATGGTTTAGCCTTTTATGCCATAGCCAGCTGAGATCTTTAGAGCTTTTTGCAATCAAGCACATATCTTCAGGGGATTTGTTCCAATCTGCAAGATAAACATTATCTTTCCTTGACCTAGTTAGTAGTAACTGTTGATTTGATTTGTTCTTAATATAACATAAGTTACTAGAAAACTCAACATTAAAACCTTTATCACAAAATTGACTTATTGAGAATAGATTGTGTTTCAGACCATAGACATATGAAACATTTGAAATACTTACAGTACCAATTTTGAGAGTTCCATAACCTCTGGTTGTTCCTTGTGAGTTGTCACCAAAAGTTACTTGTGGTCCATCTTGTTCAACAAAATCAGTTAGAAGCTCCTTATTTCCAGTCATACGTCTTGAACATCCACTGTCCAAGTACCATGTAAGCTCTTTATGACTTCTTTTCTTTGTAGATGGAACCACTGGAACCTCATCATTGTCTTCAATAGCCATTAGACACTCTTCATCACTGTTGTCAGTAAACATCTCAGATGATGAAGATAGTAGTTGATCATCTTCAGAGGTTTCTTCTTCAGCTTTCAGTGCTTTCCTTTTTCCATATGTCTTGTCCCTCTTAGCTTGCCTTTCCTTGGAAGTCAGCTCTGGACAATCATATTGAAAGTGTCCTGTCTTCTTGCAATTGTAGCATGCATCCTCATCTTCATCTTTCTTCTTTTCAGCATCTCTCTTTTTAGTTGATGAAGATGGTTCTTCTTTGGAGTTGTCCCTTCTGGATCTCCTTTCATCATTCTTCTTCTCAAGTGAGTTGTATTTTCTTCTTCTATCTTGGTAATACCTCTTGTATTTACCAAACCTAGAATTTAGCTTTTCAAATCTTCTAGCCATCATTGCCAACTCATCTGAAATGTCAGCTTTGGAAGCTCCTTTTCCACTTTTGCTTGATTTGCTGACTTTCTTGGAATCAGGTTCATTGGATTTGGCCTTCAGTGCAACTCCTTTGCTTTCAGGTTCCTCAGTGTTGTTCTTCTTGTTCAAGTCATATTCATATGCCTTGAGTTCTGAGAACACTTGTTGCATTGGCATGGTTGACAAATCCTTTGTATTCTGCATCATGACAGCATACACATTCCATTTGGATATCAAGCTCCTAAAAATCTTCAAGGCCACTTCTCTCTTGGAGTATTCCTTTCCAAGTGAGTTGATCTTATTCATGATGTCTGTGAATCTTCCATCCAGTTGATCAATGTTTTCATCAGACTTCATTGTAAATTGCTCATACTTTTGAACAACAACTTGAAGTTTGTTTTTCTTGATCTTGTCAGTTCCTTCACACATTAGAGCTAATGTGTCCCAAATCTCCTTTGCAGTTGTGCAGTGAAACACTCTACCCATTATAGCATCTGGAATGGTCTGATATAGGGTGTTCATTGCCACATAGTTGAGATTCTGCTTCTTTCTTTCTTCAGGAGTGAGCTCATCATCATCTTTTGGAATTTCTTGTGCTCCAGTTGCTCTTTGGGCTTCTGTAACATTTGTGTTAGGCTTCATGAACATAAATGGACCTTTAGTGATTACCCTTAGCATTTCATCATGGAGACAAGCCAAGTTAGCTCTCATCCTTATCTTCCAGAAGTCATAATTCTCAATAGAGAACATAGGCAATTTCTGGTAGGATATCTTGTTGATGGGGTTGGTTCCCATAGCAGTAGGTGGTGGAACAGCTACACCAGAATTCTCAGAAGAAGATGTGTTAGGCATAGTGAATAATAAAGATAATAAATATCAAGGAAAGTGCACAAGTAGATCAGTTTAGGTAACCAAAGTTGATCCTCAAAGCAGTGGTCTTTAAACCCCTGCTCTGATACCACTTGTTGGTCCCAAAAGGAGTGTGACATGTGTATGGGGGGGGGGAGGAAATACACGTGTATGTATTTTTCAAATTTTTTTGCAATTAATCAACACAAATAATCAGAGTCAAATAAGTTGTACAGTATGTCAAGTCCTATGAAAATACTTTATGAGATATTCTAACAGAACTTAACAGGAAACAACTTGTATGCGAAATAAATGATAGGCCCTATTATACTACTCGAATAATATGCACTTAAATACTAAGTTACCAAATAGCAATAAGCAATTATAACAACATGACAGCTTAAGTGAGAAGGTAAATGCAGTAAATAAGAACACAAGACGTATAGTGGTTCGGAGGCTAAACTGCTCCTACGTCCACTCTCCTAATTTAATAGGATAATTCCTTAATCACTTGGAATTAACTTGCTTTTACAGTGCCAAGGTGCACTTTACTTCTTCTTCTCCTCTTCTCTTGATTTCTTACAACCTTCTCTCGTTGCAATACTCTCAACACTTCTACGAACTCAACAATACTCTCAATCTATCTCTTAAGGTGAAAGTACGGTTTTGTTCTTGTACCAACTAAGTATGATATCCTTTACAATTTAAGAATCTATATATATAAAAGGAGGACGAGGGCTCTCCAGAATTCGACACGTGTATGTTTTAGATGCCTTCTCCTTTTGCCATGTGGCAATTTGAGTATTTACACTCCTCAATCTGAAACTGAAAATTCATGGACATGTATTTATGAAAGGAAGAAATAAAGAAAAAGAAACAGATGAAGAGACACAAGAAATTTTGAAACGGGCACATGGGGATTTGTTTGAGCTAATCTACATTAAAGAATCATAAAGAAGAAAGGAGCAGAGAAACGCCTTACCGTCTATTTTTTTACTTATTATTTCATTCTCCTATTATGATATAGAAATCATTGAGGAAAGAAGGTTGTTTCATTATATAGTGGGATGTGAGCATTGGAGGAATTTAATATTGAGTGTTCAAGAAGGGGTTTTGATAAATGCGATTATTGTGAATTTGGTTGTCACAGAATTGAGCCCTGTTGTCGCTGTTGTTGCTTCGTACAATGTGTAGAAGTATAATCTGCAAGTTAGACCTTTGTATTCTAATTATTTTCTTGCATACAATATACTTGTGTGAATAACTTTTTGGTTTTGTTAAGTATTTCTTGAATGTTGGTTCTCAATTGAGTATGACAAAGCAACAAGATATATAGTGGATGAACACCTACGCACAGACCTCACATAAGTTTCCTTCTTCGATCCTAGCTTGTCAAGTTTGTGCACAATTGACTTATTCAGATCACCCAGATATAAGATTCTACGCAATAGAGGCTTCAAGACCAAATCGTTTATTGGAAAACGGGTTCAAGCTGCGTCTGGATTTTTCTGATAAATCTAGACATCATATTTGAAAGACGTTTCACCCAGGAACTCTAGATTACAGACAAGATCTCTACATTGTTCATTAAAACTAAATTAAAACGTGTAAAAGAAGAGCAATGGATTATTGTGAGGAAAGCAAGCATCTCTACCAATTGTGACTCAATTTAATTTAAAGTTGTACATTAATTTTGGAATAAAATTATGAACATATTAAGCTATAAAAGCACATATTTATTGTTTGAATTTTTTTTAATATAAAGTATCAAAATAATTTATTATTGGAAAAGCAAAATTGACGACATTTTTATAAACAATAAAAATACAAATTTATAACAAGTCCGTGCATCGCACGGGTAAAAAACTAGTGAATGTAAAGGCTAGGATATCACTTCCTAGGCTTGGATAATAAAACGATAAGCTTGCCTAATGGGGACTAAAGATAACACTCACAAATGAATATACTTAAAAGCAAAAATACTTTTGAATGCAAAAATATCGCTAGAATGTGTATGGCTTGTGTGTCCCGTAATCTTGAAATGTTTCAAGATATGGCCTATTTATAGATGAAGCAAACTATTCGTTGGTGGAGATAGCAAACTTATCCATAAATTTGAACTTTTAAATTGTTTAGGGGCCTCCATGCAAATAGTACATGCATTCACGTACATTCTGCATTTTACATTCCATTCTCAGAATTTGTTATGCGCAGTGACAGGTGGCACTAATTCATTTGCTGTTTTGGAATAATTTCGTCCTTTCCGCTAACGGCCTCGTACTGGGTAAAATGCCTCGTCACTCATCGTCTTTGACCATAAGTGTGCTAAGTCCAAAGTATATGAATAACCAAATTCATCATACTTGACTTTTGTCTTCATGAATCCTTGTCACTTTTTCATAACACTTCAGCTTCTTGTCTTTAATGCTACTTGTCTTCATGTGTTTTGTGCTTCCAGGTCATTTGTCATAAATTCAAGACTAATCTATTTAACTAAAAAATTAAAGCTCCCTAACATACATGAGCTTTTCTAACCTGAAAATCTAGACTTGGCAAATCATCATACTTGGGGTTTTACTTAGGGTTTTGGTATCTAATCAAAATCAATTTTTCTTTTATTAATATAAACCATATCCCAACATATTGCATTTATTGATTATCTCTATAAATTATGGAGTTTTATAACACATTAAAAACTGTAAAAAAATAAGGTCATTATTATCTTGCATAATTTAATGAATTAAATATAAGTAAAAATCTAAATTAAACTTTATTTTTATTTTAAAAATGGCTAAAATAATACCATAATGAAATCTGAATTAAAAAAAATACCTAAAGTAGTACCAAAATTTCAGTATAAATTTTAAAGTCTCGCACCTTTTTTAAAATCAAATTTCGTAGTGTCATTTTTTAAATCTAATTATTTTCAATTATGCGTTATTTTTATCTTAACGTTAATGAGTGAATATTGTTGATTGATCTTTATAACAAACAGTTAAAGGTCTCACCATTTCTAAAAAAATTGTATTGCTACATTTTAGTCAAAATTGTAGGAAATCTAAATTTGTGTAGACAATTTTATTTTTATGTGAGAATTTAAGGCTAATTATTTAATGAATTAATTCAAAATTTTAATGTTAATTATTGCTAATTCTAATTAAATTCAAAATCTAAGTTTTCGTATTGTTACTTATTAGTCGAAACTTTAGGCACAAGAACAGAATAATTTAATGAATTAATTCAAAATTTTAATGCTAACTATTTACACACGTGTCAATATTAAATCCAAATCTATAAGGTATTTCCATAAATCGATGATTATTTGCACAATTAATTTTTTTAATCCAGAAATTATGGAGGTTTATAACAGCATTAAAGACCGTAACAACTAAAGTCATTATTATCTTGTATAATTTAATCAATTAAGTATAAGTATTAGTCAAATATTTATTATTGATTGATTTTTAGAATTTTTATTTTTATTTTAAAAATGGCTAAGTTAATACCATGATTGAATTTGAATTTAAAAATACCTAAAGCATTTCCAAAATTTCAGTATAAAATATTTAAACACATTTAATTGCATTTAAGATAAAATATTCAAAAAAATTAATCATAATATAACCGTTAAATAGTAGTAACAGCTAAAACATTTGCTATTTTGCATAATTTAATCAATTACATATCCTAAATTAATATAGACTATTAAATGATGAGTTTTAAGTCGTATATATCTCCTCATTATATATAAGTAGATTTTCTAACCAAGAAAGCAAAATCACGTTTTTTTAAAGGTTTGTTGAATCATCTCCTAAAAAGGTTTGTTCAGAAGATAAATAATTTACATTTTTTAAAATAAACTAACTCACATTTTTTCGTCAATTTATCTAACATTTTATCTAGATTTATAGTAATATTTTTTTTGTATGAAAATGTTATCCATATACTGTACTATCAATTTCAGACATCTAGTCCAGTTAAGGAACGCATAATTAATAAGCAACTTAGAAATATACAATTTATGTCTTCAAAAAAAAAAAACAATTTATTTTAATGAGCTAAAGGTGCACATGTATAAGTTTAACTCATTAATTTTGTAACCATATTTTATAAATATAAATTTTGTTGATTCATTAAAAAAGTATACCCGTCATTGATATTTTACTATTTGTAATTTCGTATATTGATTTCTTCTATAAATAAAATTATAATTCTTTATTCCATTATTATTATATAATATATATATATATATGATATAATTTATAACAAATTTATACATGCTTCAAATATTATATTTTTAATTAATAAATTAAAATATATTATAAATGTATTTCAACTACGAGTAAAACGCGGGTCTTAAAAAATCCTTCAATCTCATTCCTTTTCTGTTTTGGAATTTTGACCAATTATCTCCAAAATGTGCGAGCATCTTCCTCACATTCTCTCTAGAATTGATCTCCTCCAAAACACAAAACCCTAAACCGCCTCACGCCTCTCGCGTTGTTGCTGCCTTACCCAGCCGCAACTTCATAGCCCATCACTCGCCATGGCCCCCCCCAACACATCGGAATCCTCTGTGTTCGTCATCTTCAATACGGCGCACCAGGCCCCACTCAAACTCACACCTACGAACTACATTGCGTGGCTGATTCACGTGTTATGCAACACTAAAATAAACAACTGCAAGTGTACGGCGTCTATCGTAGTGTGATAAGCACGAGGTCGATCTCACAGGAAGGTATAGCGTAAAAATGTAGTTTGTTAACATAGTTCTAAGTAGACGTGATCGATAGATTGAATGTGATGAATTACTCTAAGATTACCTACCAAAGTGTCACAAATAAGTAACAAAGAGTAATGAAAATCGATCTACTAGCATGCGCATCAATAAACGAAAGTAAAACGAATAAAAACTCAAAGAGAGAAAGTGGGTTCCAAGGCAATTGTAACACCTAAATATCTGTTTATGAATGTTAGCTTGTTTAAATTGCCATTAAGGTTATCTCATATAGGGTGATCACACAAGAAGAACTAATCGATCTCTCGATACAACTAATCCAAAGGCGCAATGCAACATAGGCTCGTATCTCTACCTCACAAACGTTACACCGCCTAAAATAGCTCCTAAGATCATTCACGTCCCTCTCCGATAATTAATCCTCTCTCGAGATCATAATAATACCGGGTTGCATGCTTGCATACGATTAAATGGAATAAATCTCTCGATCTTACCCCAATTAACAATGAATTAAGCAAATCATCATGGCCAATAACAACATGCTTTGCAATAAAGAATTAAGCATACAAATAAGAGACAAACACCAATTAAAGCAAGAAATTAATCATAAACTTCAATCAAAGTATCTACAATGCCTTAGAACCACAAATTTGTTTAGCCAAGAGCTAACATAATCAAATTACAAGATCAAGTGAAATAACTAACTAAAAAGAGAGAGAAAGAGAAAGCTTGGTCTAAAATGTGGTAGATAATGGAATTTCCAAGCTATTGCATCCTCTCTTGCATGAATTGATGGAGAAATGAGGAAGATATGGCCAAAACACCTCCAAGTATGTGCTACTATGTGTGGGAATTGAAGAATTGGGGGAGAATGTCTTGGATTTCAAGAAAGAGGGCTTATATAGTGTTGGGGTAGGGTTTGGGGATAAGTTTTGCACTTAAGTCCCTAAAAAATGGTCAAATTTCACTAAAAACCCCGAGTTTGAAAGTGGCTCGGCCGGGCGATAACTTCGTATACTGAATTTGGCCAAAAAAACGTGCGGGGGTGTATTTATCAAAATTCTGGGTGCAGATTGGCCTGGCCGGGCGGAAGTTTCGTATTGCTTTTCGGCCTCCAACTTCGTCCCTCCGTATCTTGAGCTTCCGACCTCCGATTGACTCGATTCTTTTTGCTATTCCACTCCATTTTTCGAGACGAATCCAACCGTTCACTCCTCTTCTTGATCCAGTGAAGTATGGTTGGTGTTTTGCTCCAAATTCCATCGTTTTTCCTACAAAATCGACAAAACACAACCTTTCTCTCATTTTGGCTCAAACAATCATATTCAACCCATAAATCAATGAAATACACATCAAAATATGTTTCACATGTGCCTCTAAAACGAGTAAATTCCATCCGAATCAAACTCCCCCAAACTTAAAATGTTGTTTGTCCTCAAACAACTAAGCACTTAAAGCAATGAGGGTGGAATGATCACAATGGAGTATTCAATGCAAATCACACATGCAAAGTAGGGTGGAGTGATATCTCTTTCTTAAAGTGCATTTCTCAATGAAGGTTATAGGCTCATTATTGCAATTCACACTCATGAATCAAAGAATGCATAAACACACAACACATTGTGAATGGGAAACATAATCCAAATGCTCAAGTCCTCTACTCACATGACAAAGTGTTTCTCTCAAACACACAAACAAATTGAGGATAGTAATGCACTCATCAACCAAGTTATGCTATGCAATCACCATATGCTTGCCCAACTTCTACTTTTCACAACACTCAAATGCTCAACAATGTGATCAATAGGACTTTATCAAGGATGTAACATTGGCTCTTTGGACAAGGTATGATGAATTTGGGAATTGTGACTCTTCTAGTGGAGGACAAAGCTTGTTGTTTTACAATTTGTGTTTTCACTTTCAAATTTTACAAACTCCATCCTCACGTTTCCTTTTTCCTTCTTTTTCAAGCATTCATCACCTCATCTTTTTGAACCATTTTTTTCTTTTCAAGCTTTTGGGGCTCTTTGTCCCTCTTTTCTTTTCCATTGATTTTCTTTTCATCTTTTTCAACTTTTTCTTTCAACTTCTCCAATTTCTCATTTCACCAAAGATATTCATTCAAGCACATGTTTCTCCACTTTGTCTTTCATCCCCCACTAGATATAGGAATCAAAGGCTCAAAAAGGCTAAGTGGTTAACATTGTAGTTTGCCAAGAAAATGAGGAATTAAGCTCAAGGGGCTAACTACGGAGGATTACTTCGGTTTTGGGAAATTTTGGCTAAGTGACTCTTTTAGAACAAGATGGCCTATATCACATCACAAAGTTTCACACAATCATGCTTTCAAACAAGAACTTGGGCAAGTTCTAGAATCACTAGCAATAACCTAGTCCACTCTCAAATGAACTAAACCGGATTACATGCTCGATTTAAGGCTCAATTCTCACCGATTTATTCAATAGGACTCTCACATTCATCAAATGTCCCCAAACAACAACACATCATGCATCCATGCTATTAAAGATCACAAATATGAACACAACATGATATTATTCCAATACCAATCATGCATACATTCAAAGCAAATAGACATCACCACAACTACTCAACTATGGATTCCAATGATTATTCATGCTCACATTTCACCAAATATCCACTACCCAACATATGATCAAAACCAACTTAAACAATTTAAGCATGTGAAAGTCAAGTGTGCGCCGGTGCAAAATGTGACACACGTAGAATGACGAACCGGTGCAAGGGTAACAAATAGTAGAAAAATAAAATTAAAAAAAAAAAAAAAAAACTCCCCTAAACTTAGAATTTTACTATGTATAAATTCTAAGTTTGGGGCTACAAGTTGTTACCTCCCTCCTTGCACATCCAATGCTTCTTCAAAGATCACCATTGTAACACTTGCTTCCCCTCTCCAAAGTTGGTTTTGCTTCCTTCTCCATTCTTCAAGATATGATGTCCATAGTGTTCTTCATCCATACCTACAAAATAAACCAAGCTATCAAAACTACTAAAGCAATAAAAACATGAAAGCAATAAAACCTTGGGTTGCCTCCCAAGAAGCGCTGTTTTTAACGTCCTATGCCGGACGGTTCTTCTTTGAGGGGAATATCAAGTCACCCCATCATCCTCCTTGATCTTAACCTTCTTGGCCCATGCAACTTTCTTAAACCCATTGAAGCATCCACTAGCTAGCCCATTTGGCTCTTCAATCATGTCATAAGAGGTTGACGCTTCATTCATTTCCAAGCTTGCACAAGTAGCTTTTCTTGATTTGGGGGAGTTTTTGAAGAAAACTCACCCAAACTTGGCCTTCTTGCCCATCTTCAACTCATTGTGTTCCACCTTGGGGTTCTCCTCCACAATATTTATCTTGGGCTCTTCTTCTACCTACTCTTCCATGGGCATTGAATAATGATCTCTCTTGGAATACACATACTCTTCCTCCTCATCCTCATCATCACGGAATCTAACGGCCTTGTAGATGTTGAATGAGACTTTCTCCTCACCAACATGTAGTTCAAGCTCTCCGTTTCGTACATTGATGATGGCTCCACCCGTTGCTAGGAACGGTCTTCCCAAGATCAAGGGGATTGCCCTATCTTCCTCCATATCAAGTACCACAAAATCAACCGGGAATATGAATTTTCCAACTTTGACAAGCACATCATCAACCCCCAAGGGATAAACTATGGAGCGATCCGCCAATTGAAGATTCATGGTAGTAGGCGTCAATTCTCCCAAGCCAAGTGATTTGAAAAGTGATAATGGCATGAGGTTTATGCTTGCTCCAAGATCACACAAAGCACGATAAGTTCCCTCCTTGCCAATCACACAAGGCAATGTAAATGAACCGGGATCCCTAACCCCCGAGTTTGAAAGTGGCCCGGCCGGGTGGGAAAGTGGCCCGGCCGGGCGATAACTTCGTATACTGAATTTGGCCAAAAAAACGTTCGGGGGTGTATTTATCAAAAATCTGGGTGCAGATCGGCCTGGCCGGGCGGAAAAATGGCCTGGCCGGGCGGAAGTTTCGTATTGCTTTTCGGCCTCCAACTTCGTCCCTCCGTATCTTGAGCTTCCGACCTCCGATTGACTCGATTCTTTTTGCTATTCCACTCCATTTTTCGAGACGAATCCAACCGTGCACTCCTCTTCTTGATCCAGTGAAGTATGGTTGGTGTTTTGCTCCAAATTCCATCGTTTTTCCTACAAAATCGATAAAACACAACCTTTCTCTCATTTTGGCTCAAACAATCATATTCAACCCATAAATCAATGAAATCCAAATCAAAATATGTTTCACATGTGACTCTAAAACGTGTAAATTCCATCCGAATCAGTGGCGTTTCCAACTTTGGGTTCGTTGATGGCTCTAAGAAATGCTCCCCCGAAACAACACCACCCGATGGCAAACGAGCACACTGGATTCGTCAGGAGCCTCATTGTCGGCTCTATCACGCCGTAAATAATTCCTTTCATCGCCGCTGCTGAATAGTCCCATAAGGCATGCGACATCCTTTCCAATACTTATGGTAAAATATTTAAGATTTTAGATGGCACGGAGACAAAGCGCCATACAGAGACAGTGGTTTTAACTCAAATGGTTGCTTTGGATACAAGAGTTGCAACACGTTGGGAAGGGGTTGTTATCAACACCACCGACCCCAGCAAGGAAATGAAACCAGTATTTATTCATGTGAAGCCAGACATCCCGGGTGATGGATATTAGGCATATATAATATATTAAGATATATTATATATATCTTGTAAATTTTTATTTCCTTAGATAGAGTTATTTAGAGTAGATATATTTTGTATCTATAAATACTCCCCTCATGTATTTTTTACAATCATTCAATGAAATTATAGTGGAAAACGTAAGTACGATGTACTCCCCACATTTATCTCCTTTAAAAATATAGTGGAAAACTTTTATAACACTAAAATCAAAACTCTTTATTCTCACAATGGACGTGAGTTCATTGCTTTCGTTCTCTCCTTCAAACTCATGGCATATCTTATCTCACAACTCCTCCCCACACCCCTGAACACAATGACATGTCTGAACGTCGTCACAGACATGTTGTTGATACTGCCTTAGCCCTTTTACATCATGCCTCCATGCCCCTTACATATTGGCCTCATGCAGTTTGTGCTGCTACCTATATTATAAACCATCTACCAAAACCTAATCTTAACATGTTGTCCTCATATCAATACCTCCTAAAACAAACTCCCAACCTAGCCAAACTTAGAGTTTTTGGTTGCTTATGTTATCCTTAGCTCAGCCCCTACACTTCCTGTTGGGAATAAAATGATACATGTTTTGATTAAATACCAAAACCCCCTGAGACATGCCTAAGTCAACTAATAGTGTTCTAAAAATGTTAGAACACATAGCATAAGGCTAGATGAGAAGCTGAAATGTTAGGCAGCTCTTAGATAATTAGATGCACAATTTGAGGGGGAACCTATGCTTTGAAGATGATGAAGATCAAGTCCCCTCAAGGCTCAAATACTGGAACTATCACTTATGATCAAGGACACTCTATGAAACAACAAATGCACTGATCAGGAGAGTTGTCTAGAGAAGATGTCCTTATACAGAACAAGATTATAAAGATCAAAGGACAAGTCCAATAAGATGCTCTGATCAGGAGAGTTGTCCAGAGAAAGTGTCCATATGCAAGATTGGTAAAATCAAAAGGACAAGCTTAATGACTCTGATCAGGAGAGTTGTCCAAAGAAGCTAGCCATATGCAAGAACAAGTTTACCTAGCTCAAAAGGACAAGGCTACTCAAAGGTTTTTGATCAGGAGAGTTGTCCAAAGAAGCCAACCCTATGTGAAAAATGATCTGATGCTAAAAGACCAAGTATGCTGATCAGAAGAGTTGTCCAGAAGAGTTGTCTCATCATGATTGAATCAGAACAGATGCTCTGAAGGTTGAAGGTCAACTATGCTGAAGAATTAGAGACAACTATACCCTAAAGAATTCCAATACAACATGCCTAGATCACTTTGAAGTGAAATAAAGGGAAAGAGCCAAGTCATCTGATAAAGAGCAAGCCAACCTTGCTGATAAGCAAGACTGCTGATAGTGATAAGGAGAGTTGTCCACTAGATAAGGAATGTTGTCCTATCACTGGATCAACCTTCAGAAGCCATGTCCAAGTCCTAATAAGAAGTCAAACATTGGGAAAAGTGCTACAGGAAGAAGACAAAGTCTTACAAGCCGTTTATTACCCAAATGAGGACATGTCACTATCAAGAATCTGTCTTCCAGTTTGAAGAACTCAAGGAAGACATTTATAGCAATTTGGGGTTGCCTCTCCAACGGGCAAATCCTCCATTTTGTCTATAAATACAGAAGTGTGAAGACCATTTGAAAGCACCTCAACAGAATCCAACTACTCAAGTATTCTGAAGCTCATAGAACATACAAGCTTTCAAAGAGACTATCTTAGTCTTTATACACTTCTTCTAAGCTGATCCCAATTGTTATATTCATACACAAGCTTAGAGAGATATCCTATCCTTATACACCGATCTCCATTGTAAAGGATATCTCATTAGTTGGAACCTTACTTCAATCCTTATCCCTTTCAAGTGAGAAAGTGAGAAGGTTGTAGTAGTAGAAGTGGTAGGAGCTGACTGTTGAGAGAAGAACAGTTCAGTTCTGAGTTGAGAAGAGGGTACTAGGACTCTAGACATCCTAGGGATCAATTCACCAAGGAGTGGTGTTATTGATCAAGTGCACCTTGGCACTATAAAAACAAGTTAATTCCAAGAGAGAAGGAATTATCCTGTTAAATCAGGGAAAGTGGATGTAGGAGCTGAAGTCTCTGAACCACTATAAACTCTTGTGTTGATTTACCTTACAAAGTACTTACATTCATTCAACACTGCACACAAAACTGATCTTCAAAAGATACATATTCAAAGACTGTGCAAAACTGATTTGGACAAGTTCCCTGAAACTAAACTGGACTGTTTTGGATTGACAAAGTGATTTCAAAAAATTAAGGAGTCTAAACTTAAAGGGCCAACCACTATTCCGCACATATAACTCCCCTATATAGTTATTCAACTGAGTACTCAATAGTACTTAGTAGTTTGATTATCTTAGAAGAGTTAATCATCTTCAGCAGAGTTGTCCAAGACAACCTTGCTGAACTCTGGTTTGTTCAAATTAGAAAAAGAATTGCATACAAGTGTATTCCCCCCCCCCCCATACACTTGTTATATACTCCTTTCAGGACCAACAAGTGGTATCAGAGCAGGGGTTCAAAGACCACTGCTTCTGAAAATCCATCTTGATTTTCAAAACTCTCATATTTGTGTGGTCACTGAACTGATCTCTATCTGAAATCTATTACTTGTTATTCTTGAGATATGGCCAACAACAATGCTGTTCCTCCACCTGCTGTTCAAGGATTGGACAACATGGCCACAAATCCAATCAATCACATTTCACATCATAAATTGCCCATGTTCTCTATAGACAACTATGATTTCTGGAAAATTAGAATGAGAGCTCATCTTGCATCTCTTCATACTGATATGTTAAGAGTAATCACAAGAGGACCTTTTGTGTTTACCCAAACTAACCCCAGGGTAACAGATGAGCAAAGAGCAGATGTAAGGGAACTGATTCCCAAGAATGAGGATGACTTCACTGCTGATGAAAAGAGGAAAGATAATCTAAATTATCTTGCCATGAATACCCTCTATCAAACAATTCCAGATGCAGTCATGGGAAGAGTCTACCATTGCACCACAGCCAAAGAAATCTGGGATACTCTTGCTGAGATGTGTGAGGGTACAGAAAAGATCAAGGAGAACAAGCTCCAAGTTGTTGTGCAAAAGTTTGAGCAATTCACAATGGAAGCTGATGAATCCATTGATAAGTTTGCTGGTAGATTCACTGATGTGATGAATGAAATCAACTCATTGGGCAAAGTGTACTCCAGGAGAGAAGTTGGACTAAAAATCTTGAGAAGCCTCACTCAAAAGTGGGATGTCTATGCTGTGATGATGCAGAACACCAAGGATCTCTCCTCCATGCCCATGCAACAAATCTTCTCAGAACTCAAAGCCTATGAGTTCGACCTCAATAGAAGAAAACCTGTTGAGGAACCTTCAAATCCTACTAAGGGAGTGGCATTCAAAGCCAAAGTTGCTGAACCTGAAATGCAACCCACTCCCAGATCATCAAAGTCAGTCTCAAAGACTGAAATGAAGGAAGAACTAGCCTTGATGGCTAGAAGGTTTGACAAGCTGAACACAAGGTTTGGTAGATACAAGAAATTCTACCAAGACAACAAATTCAGGAGAAGATACAACTCTCCTGAAGATCAGACCAAAGACAAAAAGCCTGAAGAAAAGAGATCAGAGGACAAGTACTCTGATAGGAGAAGGTCCAGTAGAGCTGACCCCTCATCATCAAAAGGAAGAGATGAATCCAAGAAGGATGATGATGAAGATCTGTGCTACAATTGCAAAAAGAAAGGGCACTTCCAGTATGACTGCCCTGAACTAAGCTCTAAAGAAAGAAGAGAGAGACAAGCTAAAAGAGACAGAAAGTTCACCAATAGAAAGGCCATGATGGCTGGTGAAGAATCTGATAGTGCTGAAAGCTTCAACTCTTCTGATGGATTATTCTCCAACAGTGAAGATGATGATGATGTTTGCAACATGGCTCTTGAGGATGATGAGGTATCCTCTACTTCTAGTTCACCATCATTCATCTCACAAAACACTAGTGAGGTTAACCTGAAACTTTCCTTAGGAAAGTTGATGGAAGATTTCACTAGATTACAAGAATTTCATGACAATTGTGTGAGAGAAAATGAAAGATTGGCTACTGAACTTACCAAGAACTCTGAGGTAGCTGTTGATGTCAAGTCTACTGAGTTGTATCAACAAGTTTTGAGAGAGCTTGAGAAAGCAAATCTCAGGATAGTTGATCAACAAAAGGAGATTGATAATCAACTCCTCTCTCAGAAAAGAAAAGATTTTGAACTAAAAATTTTGAATGCCAAATTTGAAAACCTCTCACATGAATATGATATTCTTAAATCAAGTGAAGAGAGCCTGAAATTAAAGATGTCTGCTTTGAACAAATCCTCTAGAGCAATAGAGGAAATTCAAAGTTATCAAAGACCTATGGCTCAAAGAAGTGGATTGGGTTTTGATCCATTTGAATCTTCACCTTGTCTTAGTGTTGCATCTACAAGTAACACTAAGAAAATCTTTGTTAAATCAGTGGCACAACAGGCTGAAAATGAAATAACTCAGCCACTGAACAAAGGAAAGTGCAAAATGAGTGAAATGCCTACTCTAGTGCTTCAGGAGACTAGACCCAAACCTTTGGAAAAGGTCAAGGCTTCTGAACATAAGAGGAATGTTGGTCAGCAGAGTAGACCCAATGGAAGGGCAACCCTCCTGAAAAATGTTCAGAGGAGTTATCCAAGGTATAATCAGCCTAGGCCAACTCATCTGAGAAGGTCTCAGCTGAATAGACCTAAGGACAACTACCCTCAAAGGCAGAATAAAATGAGACAACCAAGACCCTTCATGCCAAAGGGTAATGGTCTTAAAAAGGTCTTTCCTCAAAGATTTCATCAAGTTGCACAAAGAACTCACAAGTTCAGGAGAGTTGACAACTCCCCTGAAACTTACGGAGTTAACACATTCACACATACTTTCCCAAAGGCATTTAAGGGAAAGACAGTGTATGTTGATGCACAAGGAAATCAACTTAGCCACCTTGAATCAATCAGGGTTATTAGGCAAGTTTGGGTTCCCAAAGGTACAGCTAACCTCTCAGGACCCAAAACTCAAAGGGTACCTAAACCTATCTAAATGCAGGTACCAGTGGGCCACAAGAAGAGGAGCATGAACAAAAAGACAGCATGGTACCTTGACAGTGGATGCTCAAGGCACATGACTGGAAACAAGGAACTCCTCACTGGCTTCATTGAAAAAGAAGGCCCAAATGTCACCTTTGGAGACAGCTCACAAGCAACTACAAAAGGTTATGGTACTTTGATGATTGGTAACATCAAAGTAACCAATGTATCTTATGTAGCTAGTCTCAAATATAATCTCCTAAGTATCAGTCAATTCTGTGACAAAGATTTTAAAGTTGAGTTCTCAAGTGGAAAGTGTCTAGTTAAGGATAAAACTCAACAAACATTACTGACTGGAACTAGGAAGGGAAATGTGTATTTTGCAGACTGGGACAAGTCTACTGATGCTGCATGTTTCATTGCTAAAAGTTCTAGTGAACAAAGTTGGTTATGGCACAAGAGGCTAAACCACCTGAACTTCAAATCTATGAATAAACTTGCTAGAAATGCATTAGTTAAAGGACTGCCTAATGAGGTTTTCATTAAAGAACATGTGTGTAAGCCATGTCAAGAAGGAAAACAGATTAAAGCCTCATTCAAAGGTAAACCAGTCATTTCTACTGAAAGGGTACTTGAACTTCTACACATGGATCTGTTTGGACCAATTACCCCTTCAAGCATAAATGGTAGAAAATACACATTGGTGGTAATAGATGACTTCTCTAGGTTCACTTGGGTAGTATTTCTCCTTAATAAGAAGGAAACACAAGTCAAACTACCTGAACTTCTTAAGAGACTGTCAAATGAGAAAAGCCTTAGCATTATCAAGATAAGATCTGATAAAGGCACTGAGTTCATAAATTCATACATCAATGAGTATTGTACATCTAATGGTATAGCCCATGAAACCTCAGCAGCTAGAACACCTCAGCAAAATGGAGTTGCAGAAAGGAAGAATAGAACCTTAAAAGAAGCTGCTAGAACTTTAATTGCTGATTCAAACTTACCTAAGAGATTTTGGGCTGAAGCTATAAATATTGCATGCCATACTCAAAATAGATGTTTGATTACAAAGGGGCAAGGCAAAACCCCCTATGAACTCTGGAAAGGAAGAACTCCTAAAGTGTCATACTTTCACATATTTGGTTGCAAATGTTTCATCCACAATAATGGGAAAGAACAGTTGAAAGCTTTTGACAGCAAAGCTGATGAGGGAGTATTTCTTGGATACTCTCAAATCAGTAGAGCTTTCAGAGTCTACAACAAGAAAACCCTTATAGTGGAAGAAACACCTCATGTTGTGTTTGATGAATCTATCTTTGAGATCAGGAATGATAGTTTGGAATCTGAAGAAATCACACAGAGGACAACCAGATTGAGCCTAAAAGACAAAGACACTGAATTCATTGATGTTGTCCAAGCAAGTCTACCTGAAAATACCACATTGGACAACTATCCTGAAGGAAATCTTCCTGAGACAAATCCTACAGATGGAAATGGTGAACTGAACGAACCAATCCCAGTTCACATCCAGGTAACAACTACCAATGAAGAAGCAGTTCCTGCTGAGGTAGTTAATGGGTCAAATAATCAAGGGGGAACTCAAAATGTTGAAAATGCCAATGTCCCTGACATTGAGGACAACACCCCTGATTATGATCCTGAATTAGATCCTGCACTAAATTATCCTGAATTTTATGATCAAAATGACTCAACCTCAGTAGAGGACAACTCTACTGAAGGAATCAGAAAAAGAAGGACTTGGTTGTATGACCATCCTACTGATCTGATACTTGGTGACCCAAGTATAGGAGTCAGAACCAGAAAGTTTCATGGTGAAAGTGCTATGTTCTGTTGTTTCTTGTCAGAACAGGAACCAAAAGACATTGATGAAGCACTTCAGGATGCAAATTGGATCACAGCAATGCAGGAAGAGCTCAACCAATTCACCAGAAATGAAGTATGGGAGCTGGTTGATAGACCTTCACATCAAGATGTTATTGGAACCAAGTGGGTGTTCAAGAACAAAAAGAATGAAAATGATGTGATTGTCAGAAACAAAGCAAGACTAGTGGCAAAAGGTTACTGCCAGCATGAAGGCATTGACTATGATGAAACCTTTGCACCTGTGGCAAGGCTAGAAGCAATAAGGCTTTTCCTAGCCTATGCAGCCCACAAGAGGTTCAAAGTGTACCAAATGGATGTCAAGAGTGCCTTTCTGAATGGAGTCTTGAAAGAAGAGGTCTATGTGGAGCAACCACCAGGTTTTGAGATTGGAAACCAAGTATACAGGCTGAAGAAGGCTCTATATGGACTCAAACAGGCCCCTAGGGCTTGGTATGATACACTGTCACAGTTCCTATTGGATCATGGATTCACCAAGGGAACTGTGGACAGAACTCTCTTCAGAATCTCTGAAGGAGAGGACATCTTGCTTGTCCAAATTTATGTAGATGACATAATTTTTGGATCCCCTAATGAGAAGCTGTGTGAAAAATTCTCCAAGCTTATGCAAAGAAAGTTTGAAATGTCCATGATGGGGATGATGAACTTCTTTTTGGGTCTACAAGTTAAGCAATCAAAAGAAGGAATCTTCATCAACCAAGCTAAGTACACCAGAGAGATGATCAAGAAATTTGGGTGTACATCAAGCAAGCCAGTGAGGATCCCAATGAACACTAATTGGAAGATGGATCCTGATGAGAGTGGTGTTTCAACCAACTCCACTGAGTATAGAGGAATAATTGGATCACTCCTCTATCTCACTGCCAGCAGGCCTGACATCACCTTTGCAGTAGGGGTTTGTGCAAGGTTTCAAGCAAATCCTAAGAAAAGTCACCTTGAGGCTGCAAAGAGGATCTTGAGGTATCTCAAAGGCACTGAAAATCTAGGCCTTTGGTACCCTGCTGATGACAATATTGAGTTAACTGGCTACTCAGATGCTGATTATAGAGAATGCAGAATTGACAGAAAATCCACTTCAGGAACTTGTCAATTCTTAGGCAACAAACTCATATCTTGGTTCTCCAAGAAGCAAAACACAGTGGCTACCTCCACCACTGAAGCTGAATATGTTGCTGCTGGAAGTTGTTGTGCTCAAATCCTTTGGCTGAGACAACAACTCAGAGACTACAAAGTCAACTCTACTGAAGTGCCAATATTCTGTGATAACAATAGTGCCATTGCTATATCACAAAATCCTGTCTTGCACACAAGATGCAAACATGTGGATATCAAGCATCACTTCATTAGAGATCATGTGGAGAAGAAGGATATTAAGTTGGTAAAGATCCACACAGATCATCAAAAAGCTGATATACTAACTAAGCCACTTGCAGAGGCAAGGTTCCTGGAATTATCAGCAGAGTTGGGACTTCTTGATCCAGGGAAGTTGGACAAATGAGTCCAAAGAAGTTCATTCATTAAGGAGGAAATTAACTCAAACTTCAGCAGACTTGGTCAAGTCTACTGAAATTCAGAAAAGATGACCATTACTTATTCAGGACACTTGTCCACAACTTTTCAGGACACTTGTCCAAGTAGGGTCAGATAAGTTGTCTTGACTATCAAACCAAATCTTGGTATGATAAGCACCTATTTTTGGTGATCAATGCCTATTTCGAAATCTGTCCCATTGAAATACAGTTTTCACCTTTCTGGGATTTAATTTGTCTCCCACCCAAAAGGTCACTTTCCATGCATTAAATGCCAAGATTTAACTCTTGTTTGCATTAAACTTTTTGGGACATGATCTATCTCGAAAAACCCCCAGCCTTAAACAAACATTAAAAACCACCCACGTTTTGAATAAAACAGTTCTTTCATTGTTACATTGGTTTTTGACCATTGGATCAATAATGGACAACTCCCCTGAAATTAATCCTAGCCGTCCATTGGGGATTTCCATTTTTGCTCACCTTTGAATTGCATCAAGACCTTACCAACTCATTGACAAACATTCTTTTTAGAATATTCACAAGTCTTAAGATCCCTCCCAAACACTTCTTCCCAAGTATTCGAAACCCTAGCACTAAATTTCTTCAAACTCTCTCATTCTCAATCAAACTTTTCTCTGTAACTTTCAATGGCCCCCAAAGTTAGACCAGAGATGCTTGTTGATTTCTCTAACAAGGATCTAGACCTGGATTTTGGCTACTTAAGCAATAAAAACAATCTTCATTTTGAGCCAATAGTATCCTTTGAGAGTGAGGATCCTGAAATTACACCAACCTTGAGATGGTTGAGGAGAGCTGGACTTCAAAAGTTCATGGAAGAAAGACCAAGCTCTTGCTTAGAAAGCTACATGGCAGAATTCTTTGCCTTCCTCAAGTGGAGAGGCAAACCTGAAGATGGTGAAGTATCCACCAGATTGTCATATACTGCAGAAGGAGAGGAAGAAGAGAGATTTCATAGAGTGAAATTCTCTTCAGAAGATCTGGAAGGAGCCTTTGGATTGCCTTATGAGGGAAGGAATCCAGAAGCTTATGGCACTGGCCATGAAGATGAAATAGCTCAAGAATGGCTATTGGCTCCAGGCCCCATCTCTTCAACACAGAACAAGAAGACTCTAAAGCCAGAATTTCTCAACCTCTTTGAGGTAGTTGCTAAGAGCCTCTTAAGCAACACTGGAAGCTTGGAGCAGGTCAGCCATCCAAGAATCAGAATCATGGCTGCCATTATTGATGCCAGTGATAAGGGCATTAAATTTGATTGGAGGACCTTCATCATGTCTGAGATGATGAAGGAAAAGGCAAAATTCAAGGTGAAAACCCACAACAAGGTGGTGCTAGAAGGGAAAATCAAGTATTGCACCAGGGCAAGCTTGTTGATTGAAAGGTTTTCCCACTACTCTCAAATGCAGACCTTTGCAAAACCCCTCCCAGCCCAAAAGATCCTGTTCAGAAAGCTCAGCAAGAAAACTGAGCAAAGGAGGAAACTTATGGACAAACCTGCTGAAGAACAGGTTGAAGAAAAGCCTAAGATGAAGAAGAGAACCAAGGCCAGGGCTGTCAAAACAAGGAAAATATCTCAATTGTCTTCAAGAGAAGCCTCAGGAGCATCAGCAGAAGTTGATGCAGTGGCAGAAGAGGGAGTAAGTGTGCCTTCTGACCACTCAGAAGAGTTGAGGAGGAAATACAATGAGACTAGGCAAAAGCAGAAGGGAGATAAGAGAATCAGGGAAGTTATCCCTGAGAAGGAAGGAAGTGGAAGCAGTAGGGCCAGCAAGAGAAGGGCCAAGCCTACTGAGAAAGTGTTGGAGCTTCAAGAAGAAAGGTCTCTTCAATTGGCTCTAAGGGAGAGCAGAGCTGAAAGCAGGACCAAATCCATGTCAAGGACTAATTCATCTGGTTCTGGAACTCCAGAATCCAAAGTCCCTGAAGGTCAACCTATAGAGGTCAACCTCCCTGAAACTCAGAACCTTGAACCCAACTCCCCTGAAACCCATGTTACCCCTTCCAACCAACCCATTACCCCTGTAAATCTCACTAAGAGATACTCTCCAGAAGGGACTGTGCAAAGAAGTGGCATTGATGTGCTTGCAGATTTAGCAGTAGATGAGACAAGACTCCTGTCTCCCCTTGACTCATCCATGCTCAATTATTCAAAACTCTTAGAACATGCACTCAATGAGCCAACCCCCCTGAGTAAAGCCCCTTCAGATTCATTGCTCTCTAAAGCAACTGAAGTACCTTCATTTGAGCCTAACCCTTCTGAAGCCAACATCCATGAACTTAACCTGCCTGAAGCCACACTAGGAGAACCCAGAGCCAACTCCCCTATAACCCAAAGTCCCCATTCAAGTGGAGATGAGGAGGAGTATACTTATGAAAGTATGCTCAGAGGAGGAGCTAAGGCTACTGTGGACAGTTTGTATCCACAACTTGCTGAATTTCCAAGAATTCAGAAGATATTTCATGATCTAAGGATGCTTGTTGATGTAAAAGACAAGTCTATGATGGAGATATCACAAGTCATCCAAGATAAGGGTGCAAACTGGTGGCAAATAGAGGAGAACAGATTGCTAAACTTTGCTGGAGTTTCAAAGACAAGATTTCTCATTGATGAGGAAAGTTTTGCAAAGCTAGTAGCTGATAAAATTGAGGAGGAGAAAGAAAGAAAAGCCAAGGGAATCAAACACCCTGACAGTAGCTCAAATGATGATGATTCCCCTGATGATCCCTCAAATCCTTCAAATCCCAACCCTCCTGAAACCCCTCAAGCCAACCTCCCTGAACCTTCTCAACCCAAGTCTTCTGTAGCAGATAGACTTTCCAACCCTCCTAGAACCTACCATAGGAAAGGCTCTGTGTCATCAGAGGTGTTGACCAAGGGTGGTAACACAACCAAGGACACATCTGCCAATGAAGGTTCTTCTGAACCCAAGGCACAACCTAAAGATGTTGAGGTTCCTGTTCTAGAGGCTAGTTTGATTAAGGCATATTCAGTGTCAGAAGAGTTGGACACTGATCAGCCCTTAATCATTCAGGATGACTCAGTGGCTGCTGAGATAAGCACTGTGATCTCCTCACAACTGCCATCTTTGAACCTTGTTGAAGGTGAAGATGTTGCAGGTTTAGGAGAAGGAGTTGAAAAGGAGAGAATAGTTAAAAAATCAGAGGGAGTTATGGATGAAAGAGAGGTAGTCATCACTAAGATAGTGAGTGTACCACCATATGAGGGTGGAATAAGTGAGGAAGGACAGGTTATTCTTGAAGTCAAATCTGAACTTCAGGAATCCCTTGATGAAAGGAGGCCTGATTCCTTGGGTGAGAACATCTTAAAAGAAGGGAGAAAAGAAAGAGTTGAAAATGAGAAGAAGGCTGCTGATGTATCAGAGTCTTATATAAAAGAAATTGAGGGTGATGAGTGTCTATTTCCTAACATGTTTGACTTGTCTAATATTGCAGGTATCTCTCTTGACCAAATTTTTGCAGATGAGTTCTTAACAGATGCACCTATCCAAGTAGATACGGGCTCAGCTCAAGCCTTACTTGGAATGCAATCAGAGAAGTTGGACTCCTTGGCTCATCAAGTCCAATCTGCTCATGCTGATACTTCAGGAGCATTGAATGAGCAAGGAAGGACTCTAGCATCTGTAGAAATGAGGCTCACTGGCTCTGAAGATGTTGTGCTACCAACCCTTGAAGCAAGGATCAGTGGTGTGGAAACTGGTCTCCAAACCATTTCCACTGAAGTTCAAAATGTCAAATCCACCATGGAAGCCATCTCAGAAGAGGTCAAGAAAGAACAAAAGTTACTGAGAGACAATCATAATGCCAATGTCAAAGCTCTCAGGCTAACTGTCAAGCAAGCTCTTGGAAAGAAGACAGCACTGCAAAAGAGAAGAGCTGAAGAGCAAAGGCTAGCTATGGTGAAAGCAGCCTCTGAAAAATTTTCTCAAGAGGTATTGGCCAACATTGCTGAAGGTGCAGTGGCCAACCTCACTGAGCTTCTCAAAGCCCAACTGGATGCATCCCTGAAAGCAACCTTGGAGGAGGTTGTTTAACAAAAAATGAAGCCTGTTCTAGCTTTTCTTAGCTTGAGCAGTGATAGGATGCAGAATATACATGATGAAAATGTATATTTGTTGGAAGAAATGAAGTCCCTGAACCAGGCCCAATCCCTAATGGCCACAACTATGAGTGAGCTAAAACCCCAGTGTTTTGATGCTGCCAAAAAGGGGGAAAGGGAAAGAGCTAGAGCAAAAGGTGCCTTGGTGATTGGGAGCCCAGTCAAAGGGAAAGACAAAGCTGCTGAAGGAAAAGGAAAAGAGCCTGCAGTGCTGAACTTGGAAGAATTGAATGAAGAAGACCAATTAGCACTTGCAGTAAAGAATTCTATGGCCTCAGCTCAAGAAGAAAGGATGAGGTTACAACAAAGACCAGGTGGTGAAGTGTCTGGTTTGGACAAAAGTGATGAAGGTGTCCAAACTAGAGGAAAGATCAAGAAGGCAAAAGGAAAGAAAAGACAAGTTGAGACATTCACTGACTTTCCTAGCAGCCTTGATCTTCCACCTGAATTCAGAATTGATGAGGATGAGCCTACATCAAAGAAAGCCAAAACTGCTGAAGAGCCCAAAGCTGCTGAAAAAGACAAGTCTTCTGAATCTGACAAAAGTACTGAAGGTCCCAAGTCCACTGAAGACATTGAAGAGCTATTTGCTGAAGGATTTGGACCTGAACCTAAAAAGAAGACAACTGTCCTAGCCCATGATCCATCAAAGCTGTTTCATGAAGGGTATGGCAAAGACCCTGAAACACAACAGAAACTGGCCATGATGAGGGCCCAAGAGAAAATGGATCTGATGGAAGAAGCTAACAGAGCAAGAGATAAGAGAAGAGCAAACTTTCAAAAACCAAGAAGGAGAAGAGCAACTTACAGCAAGATGAAGCCTCAGCTTCTAATCCCAATGGACACCAAATATCCACACTTGGATAAATGGGTGCCAATTCAACTGAATGATACATGGGAAGAGGCTAAAAGGGAGTTTGTCTATGACTATTATGTCATTGACAGATGGAATGGAGGAGATGCAAACTCTGCCTTCACTGAGTTCATGCTGGAATACTACAGAGAATTGTATCAACAATTACTTGCAGCTGCTGACATTGCAAGAATTGAACTCAATGCTCCCAAGCCTATCATCTATATGCCTCCAAAGCTTGATGGATGGATTGACCAAGCAAGGATCCTAAGGGAGTTCACATAAATTCTGAAGCTGAACAAGATGACCCTTGGACCCAAAGGAACTAACCAGGAAGCCATGGAACTCAAGAAGAGAGTGTGGGCACAATATGGGATGAATCCACCTCCTGAGGATGATCTCTAAGAATGGCTAAGTCCTCTGACTCTTCCAGGATGAAAAATTATCTTATCTGAAGATATTTTTGCTATATGGTCAAATCTGCTGAAGTTTGGACAAGTCTGCTGATATGTGCATTGATATGCTGTTTGCTCTGATATGGCTTAGAATGATCTGATACAAGAATTGATGCATTCTACCTTGATATCTGGAATATCTTGTATTAGTTAGCTCTGATACCTGATAAACTCTAAATACTTGAAATAGTTTATTTTACTCTGATCTTATGTTTAGTATGTATATCTTGATTTGTAATGATTTCATGCTCTGATAAGTTATCTTCAACTATCAACATGCTTGTAATGACCTTTTATGTGAATGATAGTTGAACTACTTTTGAATCAAGATACATTATTACAGAAATCTCTCTATGCCTATCTGAGAAACCTACTTGCAACAAAATCAGTAAATACACTAACACATTGTCTTTTCAGGAATATTAATCTTAGTCATGTCTTCTGAAGATATATGTAATAAGTGTAGACAAGTCACTTTTGCTTAAAATGTGTAGGTTTTGGCATCATCAAAAAGGGGGAAATTGTTGGGAATAAAATGATACATGTTTTGATTAAATACCAAAACCCCCTGAGACATGCCTAAGTCAACTGATAGTGTTCTAAAAATGTTAGAACACATAGCATAAGGCTAGATGAGAAGCTGAAATGTTAGGCAACTCTTAGATAATTAGATGCACAATTTGAGGGGGAACCTATGCTTTGAAGATGATGAAGATCAAGTCCCCTCAAGGCTCAAATACTGGAACTATCACTTATGATCAAGGACACTCTATGAAACAACAAATGCACTGATCAGGAGAGTTGTCCAGAGAAGATGTCCTTATATAGAACAAGATTATAAAGATCAAAGGACAAGTCCAATAAGATGCTCTGATCAGGAGAGTTGTCCAGAGAAAGTGTCCATATGCAAGATTGGTAAAATCAAAATGACAAGCTTAATGACTCTGATCAGGAGAGTTGTCCAAAGAAGCTAGCCATATGCAAGAACAAGTTTACCTAGCTCAAAAGGACAAGGCTACTCAAAGGTTTTTGATCAGGAGAGTTGTCCAAAGAAGCCAACCCTATGTGAAAAATGCTCTGATGCTAAAAGACCAAGTATGCTGATCAGAAGAGTTGTCCAGAAGAGTTGTCTCATCATGATTGAATCAGAACAGATGCTCTGAAGGTTGAAGGTCAACTATGCTGAAGAATTAGAGACAACTATACCCTAAAGAATTCCAATACAACATGCCTAGATCACTTTGAAGTGAAATAAAGGGAAAGAGCCAAGTCATCTGATAAAGAGTAAGCCAACCTTGCTGATAAGCAAGACTGCTGATAGTGATAAGGAGAGTTGTCCACTAGATAAGGAATGTTGTCCTATCACTGGATCAACCTTCAGAAGCCATGTCCAAGTCCTAATAAGAAGTCAAACATTGGGAAAAGTGCTACAGGAAGAAGACAAAGTCTTACAAGCCGTTTATTACCCAAATGAGGACATGTCACTATCAAGAATCTGTCTTCCAGTTTGAAGAACTCAAGGAAGACATTTATAGCAATTTGGGGTTGCCTCTCCAACGGGCAAATCCTCCATTTTGTCTATAAATACAGAAGTGTGAAGACCATTTGAAAGCACCTCAACAGAATCCAACTACTCAAGTATTCTGAAGCTCATAGAACATACAAGCTTTCAAAGAGACTATCTTAGTCTTTATACACTTCTTCTAAGCTGATCCCAATTGTTATATTCATACACAAGCTTAGAGAGATATCCTATCCTTATACACTGATCTCCATTGTAAAGGATATCTCATTAGTTGGAACCTTACTTCAATCCTTATCCCTTTCAAGTGAGAAAGTGAGAAGGTTGTAGTAGTAGAAGTGGTAGGAGCTGACTGTTGAGAGAAGAACAGTTCAGTTCTGAGTTGAGAAGAGGGTACAAGGACTCTAGACATCCTAGGGATCAATTCACCAAGGAGTGGTGTTATTGATCAAGTGCACCTTGGCACTATAAAACAAGTTAATTCCAAGAGAGAAGGAATTATCCTGTTAAATCAGGGAAAGTGGATGTAGGAGCTGAAGTCTCTGAACCACTATAAACTCTTGTGTTGATTTACCTTACAAAGTACTTACATTCATTCAACACTGCACACAAAACTGATCTTCAAAAGATACATATTCAAAGACTGTGCAAAACTGATTTGGACAAGTTCCCTGAAACTAAACTGGACTGTTTTGGATTGACAAAGTGATTTCAAAAAATTAAGGAGTCTAAACTTAAAGGGCCAACCACTATTCCGCACATATAACTCCCCTAGATAGTTATTCAACTGAGTACTCAATAGTACTTAGTAGTTTGATTATCTTAGAAGAGTTAATCATCTTCAGCAGAGTTGTCCAAGACAACCTTGCTGAACTCTGGTTTGTTCAAATTAGAAAAAGAATTGCATACAAGTGTATTCCCCCCCCCCCCCATACACTTGTTATATACTCCTTTCAGGACCAACACTTCCCATAAATTAGACCCTAGATCCACTCCCTGTGTCTTCATTGGATACTCTTCTACCCAAGCTGCTTATCTTTGTCTTGACTTAAAAACCAACAAAATATATACCTCTCGTCATGTTCAGTTTGTTGAAAATGTCTTTCCTCTAGCCACTCCTAAAACTGCTCCTGATACACCCCCTGATTTAGTAGACACACCCCCCGATTTAGTAAATACACCCTTGCCCACCAGAAAACCCTACTTTTATGCTCTTTCCACCGCACACTCTGATTAGTACACCCCCTCCCTTACCTACTGATCTTGCCCCACACCCCAACCTTTACGAATACACCCCATCCCCCAAATATACCACAACTCGACGTCAACCCAAACCCACCACCACCCCTGTTACCTGCACCCCCTGTTCCGCTTAATACACCCCCAACCCAATGTCCAGCCCTGCTGCACCCCCTGTTCCGCTTAATACATCCTCCAGCCCAACTTCCAGCCCTACTGCATCCCCAGCTTACTAAGTACACCCCCATCAACTCCAAACCCTAATTCCACGATGCAAACCCTTGATCTCGAGTCGTCAAATGCTCCCTCACTACCATCCACACCGATACAACAACAAACTCGAATGGTCACTCGAGCCTCAGCGGCCGCTGAGGCAATGGCCCGATATTCTGCTTCAGTGGAGGAGCGAGCAACCGACTTTTGTTTCTTGGAAGACCGGGAGATGGGATTTGGTCCAAGAAAGACAATATAGGCACTTGTCGACGTACGATCATCAGTATTTCCGGCCCAATCAACATCCGTGAAGTAGTGAAGTAAGTTAGATGGGTTGGGGCGGAGGGTAATTCCAACATCTCTAGTTCCATTAAGATATCGAAGGAGGAGTTTTATAGTTCCCCAATGAGTTGTGGTGGGAGCATGCATAAATTGAGACAATTTATGCACAGCAAAAGCAATATCAGGTCTAGTAAGTTGGAAGTATTGGAGACTTCCAAGAACTTGACGATATTGGGTGATATCAGTGGGCGGTGTTCCATCAGAAAGAGATAAATGAGTAGATGTGGAGAGAGGGGTTTGGACAGGTTTTGAAGTGAGCATATTATATTTGGTGAGTAGGTCAATGATATACGTACGTTGGGAGAAAAAACAAGTTTTCTTAGTACAGAGCACTTCCACACCTATGAAATAGGAAAGTGAGCCTAAGTCTTTGATAGAGAACTTTGTACTAAGGTCTGAGGCCACTTTTGTGAGGAACGAGGTGTTGTTTCATGTAAGGATTAGATCATCAACATACACGAGAAACTATGCAGTTGTACCGGATTTGTTGTATACAAAGAGAGACTCATCAGATTTGGTGTGAATGAAACCAATACTCTCCAAGAAGGTTCGAAGAGCAAAATACCAAGTTCGAGGTGCCTGTTTTAGGCCATAGATGGATTTATGTAACTTGCACACATATGTAGGGAAGGTTTTGTCAACAAACCCGGGTGGTTGAGCCATAAATACAGATTCGGCTAAGGAACCGTGAAGAAAAGCATTATTCACATCAAACTGACGAAGTGGCCAATTTTTGGTGATTGCAATACTCATGACAGTTCGAATAGTTGCTGGTTTGACCACATGACTAAATGTTTCAAAAAAGTCAACCCAGGGCATTGGTGAAAGCCTTTGGCGACAAGTCGAGTTTTGAACTTGTCTAAGGAACCGTCTGGTTTTCGTTTGATGCGAAAGACCCACTTTGAACCAATAGTGTTTGCAGAATCATCAGGTGGTACTAAATCCCAAGTACCGTTTTTTAGAAGGGCATTAAATTCAGATGACATGGCCTCCGTCCATCGTTCATCTTTTAATGCCTGAGAGACGCATCTAGGTTCAGTGTCAGAAGATAAAGTAGATCGAAGATAGACCATACCTCGGATTTGGTTTGAAGATGTTGTTTTGCATATATAATATATTAAGATATATTATATATATCTTGTAAATCTTTATTTCCTTAGATAGAGTTATTTCCTTAATTAAAGATATAGAGTAGATATGTTTTGTATCTATAAATACTCCTCTCATGTATTCTTTACAATCATTCAATGAAATTATAATTTCACAATTCATTGTTTCTCTATAATGGATTCAACCCCATCAAATACAATCAAACATCTTCGCCCCAATAATGTATCCTGCACCATTTCATCCAGATCATCTATGGAGCACACCATACCCATTGCGGATTTGAGTATTTGTTGAGCAGCATGATGCAGCGTAAACTCCTGGCAAATAATGCTTCAGCACCAATTCATCCTCGTAAATAAGTCGAGCAAGTGTTGTCTTGCCAACTCCAGGGGGCCAAGAATTGGAATTGCAGAAAGCTGAATCTCTTCATTACCCGGGTGAAAACATTTGAGCAACAACTGTTTCATCTCCTGCTCCCTCCCCGACACTTTCTATATGTCAACTTCAGGAACGACATGCGTAGTATTGCATAGGCCTACTGAATGACTGGGCTGCGAAGCAAAATCATATATGTGGGCCCCCCTCCTTGAAAATCTTTTGTAGCAAATTCCAGTAATTAGTTTCTGATATCTCCCGACGACGGGTGGCTTCTGAAATGTCCCGCAGCAATTCCACGAATGAAGTTTTGATAGTCTCCATCTCTTGCCTCGTAGCTTTCTCCGTGTAAAAAAAATTGAGACAAAAGAGAGAGAGAGAGAGAGAATTGAAAGAAAAGAGGTTTCAGTTTCTGTGTTTCTACGATAATCAAATAAGTCAACCCTTGAGAACCATTACCAGATCAATCCTCAGGCAAGAAAGAAGTATTCTTTTTTCCCCAATGAAGGTATCTTGTGAACAATGAAATATGATCATAATTAACTTTAGTGAGTGTGATATGTCTTGTATATATAGAGGAGATTTACAAGGTAACAAAATTACATGAATTAAGGTAAAAGATATGTATATATATATATATATATATATAATAAATGTGCAATCCCTATATACAAGGAAGGAATCAATCATTCCTTAATATCCCCCGTCAAGCGATACGTGGGATGAGGAAAAATGTAGAGCTTGGAACGAAGGAATTCAAAGGCCGGGTGAGTAAGGCTCTTTGTGAAGATGCCGACCAGTTGAAGGTGTGTGGGGACAAACTGGGTGGACAGTTTGCCAGAGGTGACGAGCTCGCGAACAAAGTGGCAATCGATGTCGATGTGTTTGGCCCGTTTGTGAGCCACTGGATTCTGACTGAGAAAAAGGGCATTGTTTTTGTTCGAGAGGAGAACTAGGAAAGCAGGTAACATAATATGGAGCTCGCGGAGCAGAGTGGTTAGCCAAACGACCTCGGCAGCTACGTTGGCTAAGGCGCGATACTCCGATTCATAGCTGGAGCGAGCAACAGTGGGCTGTTTCTTAGCACTCCAAGACACCAGACTTCCACCTAGGAAGACAGAATAACCATAGGTGGAGCGACGAGTTTCCACACAGCGAGCCCAGTTAGCATTAGAATAGGCGACCACGGAAGAGTCTATTCGATGAGTGAAGAATCCCTTTTATTGCCGAGAAGTGGTCGCTGGTCGGCGCATGGAGAAACTGGCTAACATGATTTACCGAGAAAGAGAGATTAGGGCGAGTAATGGTGAGATACTAGAGGGCGCACACCAAGGAACGATAAAGTGTGGGATCCGAAAATGGATCACCCGTGTTGACAAGGGTCTCGCCCGCGGTCAAAGGAGTGACAATAGACTTGGAGTCTTCAAGATTTGCTCGCTCAAGTATTTCACGGGCATATTTGGACTGCCCGACAAAAAGGCCCGACGAGGTGTAGGATATTTTAAACCCCAGAAAGTAATTAAGGCGACCAATGTCCTTGAGAGCGAACTCCTTGTTCTCCCGAGCAATGAAGCGAGCAAGAGTGGAATGATCGTTTCCAGTTACAATAATATCATCCACATACAAGAGAAGATAGATGACTGAGGAACCCTGAAATAGGTAAAACAGCGAGGAGTCTGGTTTGCACTCCTTAAAGCCAAGGCCGACCAGAAAGGAGCTGAACCGTTGGAACCAGGCGAAGGGAGCCTAACGAAGACCATATAAGTCTTTCTTCAACTTGTAGACATGATCTGGTAGCCGAGGATCCACAAAGCCAGGGGGTTGAGCCATAAAGACTGGTTTCTGGAGAAAGCCATTAAGAAACGCATTCTTGACATCCAGCTCATGGAGCGGTCAGTTGTTGCGAACAAAGAGAGCCAAAATAACGCATAATGTGGTCGCCTTAACAACTGGACTGAAGGTATGAGAGAAGTATGTGTCAGGGATTTGTGTGATGCCTCGAGCGACCAATCTGGCCTTGTGCCGCTCAATGGAACCATCAGATTTGTACTTGGTTCGAAAAACCCATTGGAACCAACAATGTTCGCATCTCTAGGGCGAGGAACAAGATCCCAGGTGTTGTTGACGCGTAATGCATCAATTTCCTCCTACATGGCGGCTAACCATTTAGGTGACTTGGCAGTAGACTTAAAACCACGGGGTTTCGAGGAGGCGGTGAGAGCACTAATCAAGGCAGTGGATGCCAAGTTTAGTAGATATTTGGGCTTGAAGATCCCGGATTTTCCTCGCGTGACCATCAGGTGATTGGACAGGTGTCACTGCACCGGAGGGTTAGTGGTCGAGAAGGGTTGCTCGGCCAATTCAATGAGAGCAGGAGGCTCCGCAATAGGTGCAAACAAAGGAAAAGAATCCTCGCCAGGGGCAGAGGTGCAGGCCGAGCAGGGCAATGTCAAAGTGGGACGACCAGACCCAGGTGAGGGGCCAGGCGAGGAATCCAGCTCGGTATCCAAAAAGGACGAGATAACTGCACTGGTCGGCATGGGCCGAGCAGAACCTGAAAAGGGAAAGCACTCTTCATCAAATATAGCACGACAAGTAATAAAGATTTTGGAGGAGCTAGAATCGAGACACCGAAAACCCTTGTGGAGGCTACTGTATCCTAAGAAGATGCATGGTTGACTGCGAGGAGACAACTTGTTCAAGGCATAGTCTCGTAGGTATGGGAACACTCGGCAGCCAAAAGTCTTGAGATTGTCATAGATGGGCACGAGCATATAAGAGCATAGAGAGGCCAGTCTTAGTGATGTGGAGGTGTTTGCGTTCAGCGCGACCATTCTGCTGAGGGGTGTAGGGGCATGACACACGATGCGAGATGCCATGTTCGGCCATGAAGGTGCGAACAACCCTGTTGACGAGCTCAGTGCCACCATCACTCTGAAAGATCTTGATGGTTGACGAGAACTGGTTGCACACAAATTTGTGGAAGGCGACCAAAGTGGCAAAAAAGTCAGACTTGGCACGGAGATGATACAACCACGGAAAAACAGAATGATCATCAACGAACACAGCATAATAAAGAAAACCAGATGAAGTAGTAACGAGGGCAGGACCCCAAAGGTCGCAATGTACTAAATTAAGAACGATAGAAGATCATTTTTCATTAATAGTAAATGACAATCGTTTACTCCTAGCCAATTGGCAAGAGGTGCAAACAGTGGGACTTGCCAAAAGTGAACTAACATATAGATGCCCTAATCTATTTAAGTCTTTAATAATGTCAAAAGGGACATGACCCAAACGAGAATGCCATAAATTAAAGGAGGCCTTTCCAACACCAGGCTTCAAGGCAGCGACCAATGCAGGTAGTGCCCTCTCTAGCACGTACAGTCCCTGTTCACATCGACCCTGAGCCACCACTTCCTTGGTAGCTCGATTCTGAATAATAAATGATTTTTCAGAAAAGCAAACATCAACTGGAAAATCAGACGTGAGTTTGCTAATAGATAAGAGGTTCTTGGTGATATGAGGGACAACAAGAACATCCAGAAAACCAATATCTTTAGAGAGTTAATGGAACCCAACACGAGAGATCTATAAAGAATTACCATTACCGACAATGACTTGACCATTACTAAGATAGGGGGCCAAGGAGTCCAGATGGGAGTCACTAGAGGTCATATGAGTCGAGGCCTCTGAGTCAACATACCAATTTGAGGGGGCCGGCAAGGAGACAGTGCAGGCTGAATGGAAGGCATGAGCAAGGTTGGCGGACGGGTCCTCGGATAGGCGGGCAGAAGGGCGAGCAGGCTGGTGAGGATCTGGGCCGCGAATAAATCACTGAGGACATTTGTTGGCATAGTGCTCGCCACGACAAATCTAACAACGAGGGACGTAGGGCTTCCGCCCCTAGCGACCACTAGAGAAGTTATTCTAGACATTACGAGGAGAGTCAGAGGGGCGACCACCAGCATGGTCACGAGGCTGTGGGCAAGCAGATGGCTGGCCACGAGCATAAAAGGCAGTCGGGGAAGGTTCCGCTGAATCAGGCTTGTTCATAATTTCGAAAGCAACAACTTGATGCAACAAGTCACAGAATGAGGGAACTGGCGAGAAAGCCATTCTAGTGTCTGCAAATCCGCTGAACTTGGGGTCGAGACCCCTCAGGAACCAGTGCGACATATCAGAACTGTCCACGGGTTTGCCGATCGCGGCAAGTTGGTCGCACAAGACCTTAGTCGGCAACAGGGAGAGAATCATGTTTGAGGACAAGGAATTCCTCACGAAGTTGAGTGATGCGCGATTGAGAGGGGTGGCTGAAGGCATCCTCTAGAGCAAGCCAAGTTTCACGGGCCGTGTCACATTAAATGACTTCGGCCAAGGACTCTTCGGTGAGAGAGGAGAGAAGAAGGGCAAGTACCTTCTGGTCCTTCGATTTCCAAACAACGAAGGTTGTATGAGTGGCAGCAGGGGAGGCGGATGTGTCATCCACGAGGCCATAAAGATCGGCGCAAGTGAGCTTCGGGACAACCTGCTTCTTCCAAAGGAGATAGTTGGACGAAGAGAGTTTCACCGTGACCCTATGAATGAGAATATTCATGGGGATGGAGGAATCTGCCATTGCAAGACGATCGAGTGGGACAAGCTCGACGGGGAGAAGCGGCGACAGAAAGGGAGAGAGAGAATTAGGGTTAGAATTTTTAGGTATGTGTTTAGGCTGATACCATGTGAGCAATGAAATATGATCACCGTTAATTTTGGTGAGTGTAATACGTTTAGTATATATAGAAGAGATTTACAAAGTAACAGAATTACATGAATGAGAGTAAAAAGATGTATACAATAAATATACAATCCCTATATACTATATACAAGGAAGGAATAAATCATTCCTTAATATATGTTCTGCAAGTCAATCACTTATTTTACAAATTCATGGAATTAATATAGTAGTGAGATAATAGTACCAAACCTGTGTGATGTACGCTCTCGAAAATAGTAATGAGACTTGTAAATTTATCAGGTAATTTTACTAAAGTTAATTTATAGAGGTATGATAATGTATGGAAAAACTAAAAAATGTGTATTACAATAATTTAAATAAATTTATGGTGTAATTTTACTAAAGTTTAATTTATTTATATTTTTTTTATCTCTCGAGCATATTACCTTTAATAAATTTATATACTCTATCATAGTATTTATTAATTATCGTGCTCAAAATTCATGGGTAGCTTTTAAAATGAAGAAGAGAAATATTTTATGTTATTTTAAAAAGTTATCCCTCCGTCCCAAGTTAGATGGGACCTTCTATATGTAGTCATGGTGTCGTAACGTATCGTAATGACTACCGTAGTCAGTTAATCTAAGCCATTAAAAATCTAATCTAAAGGTTTAGATTTGATGACCTGTTACCTTTAGTAAATTTTACGATATGTATTGTCGTAATGTGTCGTAAATTTGTATTTTCTATTAAATTAAATTAATTAAAATATATTATTGTAAATTTACATTTTTATCCTTATACAATAAAATAATTTATTACAACAATTATCTACACCCGCTAATTTTATGAGTTCACCCCAAATCATTTTTTACCATAGTTATCTGCACCCATTCATTTTATGAGTTCACCCAAATCATTTTTTACCATAGTTATCTGCACCCATTCATTTTATGAGTTCACCCCCAAATCATTTCTTTTTTACAACGGTTATCTACACCCGCTTATTTTATGAGTTCACCCCCTTATATTTTTACCAAAGTTATCTGCACCCGCTCATTTTATGAGTTCACCCCCAAATTATTTTTATACCACAATTATCTACACCCGCTCATTTTATGAGTTCACCCCAAAATATTTTTTTTTAAACAATTACATTTAAAAGACTATATTATTTTTTTATTAATTAACACAAAATATAATAAAATCAACCCTAATTTATACATTTACAATCTACAACCGAGTCATTGCCGAGTTACCGTCGATTCACCACCAAATCACTCATATTTTTTGAAAAAAAATCGTAAAAACATAATTAAAAAAAACTATCGAGATTAGGCACAAATTTCAATTTTTTTTTTTAATTTTTCTTCCCATTTTCTATTTTTATTCCAACCTTTTTATTTCTTCGTTTTTTTTGTTTCCTACTTTTTTTTCATTAGTATATTTTTTAGTTTTAATACAAAATAATATTATATGTATGATTTTATTATAATCCCTCCGTCCCAGTGAAAGCTCGTCATGAGCTTCAGACACAGAGGTTAAAAAATATGATATAATAAGTGGATGTATGAGAGGTGGTGTGATTGAGAGAGAAAAGAATATAATGAAATGTGAGAGAGAATAGTTTGGCAAAAAAGGAATGAGTAACTTTCATTGGGACAAACGAATAAGGAAAGTTGGGTAGCTTTCAATAGGATGGAGGGAGTAGTCGGTAATACAACAAGTAATAACCAGTAATACCATAAACAGTAATCAGTAATACCATTAACAATAATTAGTAATACCACGAACATTAATCAGTAATACCATTAATATTAATCAGTAAAATTTTATAGAATAACAAATAATTTCACACATCTAATTATATTCAATAATACAAAAAATAATTATCAGTAATACCATGAACAGTAAGTAGTAATACCATGAACATTGAATAGTAATATCTCATACAATAACAAATAATTCCACAAATCTAATTATATTCAATAATACCAAAAACAATTATCAGTAATACCATAAACAATAATATGTAATACCATAAAATAAAAATAATCAGTAATAAATAATTTCACATAATCAGTAATACCACAATTAATAATCAATAATCATTAATATTAATTCAATAGTGTATTAATAGCAATACCGCAATCAATAACTAGTAATACCAGTATCAATAATACCAATAACAATAATACCATAAAAAAAAGTGGAGAGAGTGCAGATCGGGGTGTACTAAAGAAAATAGAGGGTGCACATTACCAAGCCCAATTGAAGGAAACCCTAACCCAATGGGAGGGCACCCTAGGTCAGTAGTCTGCGCTTGGGATTTCATCAACAAGGTCACCGGCTCCGAGTGTCGTCCGGTCAGAGATCCATCAGCAACATACTCACAGTCCTCCGTCGGGCCGTCGTCAGCGGAGGAAGAGGCTGCGCAGGAGCAGGGTGAAGAAGACGGATGAAGCAATGTAGCTTCGATTTGGACAGAGATGAACGACGAGAGAGAGGCAGCGTCGATCCGAGTGTTGCAGGCGAGCACCGTTGATGTATGAGAAGCTCCTGGATCGCGAACGCAAGGGAGATTGATCGAAGCAGTCGCGTCGGTGGTCGAAATGAGGAGAGGATTTCGGCCGCCATGGATCGTGGCCGAGATGGAAGATTATGTCGATTGTTATGGAAGTGAAGAATCGCGATTGCGATTCGAGGAGGGGTCTCGGGCTTCAGCGGCCGAGACCGAAGCGCCGTCGTCGCCGTCGAGGGGGTGGTCGGGCATGGTGGTGGCTGGGTCACCCACCGACATGCATGGATTTCCGGCAGGTCCTTTACTCATCAAATTAAAATTAAAATTTAGGTGCACCGCCAATCGACTTTAATAAAATTATACCTATAATATTATTTTGTATTAAAATTTAAAAAATACACATGCAAAAAATGGAAAAGAAAGACAGGAAAATTTAAAAGGAAAAGAAAAAAAACAAGGAAATAAAAAATTTGAAAAAAAAATTAAAAATGGGAAGAAAAAAGAAAAAAGAGGAGGGGGGAGAAAAATTAAAAAGAAAAAAATTGAGATTTGTGGCTAATTTCGATAGTTTTTTATTAATTATATTTTTACGCTTTTTTTTTTAATATGGGTGATTTGGTGGTGAATTGATTTTTTAGAGTTTATTTTATTATATTTTGTGTAAAATAATAAAAGGATAATATAGTCTTTTAAATGTGATTATTTTTTAAAAAATATTTTGGGGTGCACTCATAAAATGTGCGAGTGCAGATAACTGTGGTAAAACAATAATTTGGGGGTGAACTCATAAAATGAGCGAGTGCAGATAATTGTGGTAAAAAATAATTTGGGGGTGAACTCATAGAATGAGCGGGTGTAGATAACTGTTGTAAAAAAGAAATGATTTGGGAGTGAACTCATTAAATTAGCGGTGCATATAATTATTGTAAAAATATGATTAAGGGGTGAATTCATTAAATTAGCGGGTGCAGATAATTGTAGTAAAAATATGATTAGGGGGTGCACTCATTAAATTAGTGGGTGCAGGTAAAATATAAATAAAATTTAAAAAGAAGGGTAATATAGTAAATAACAAAATACAGTATAATTTAAATAATGCTAAAAATAACTAAAAAATGTATGACAGGTAGCAGGCCGTTTTTACGGTTACGACGCCACATGGCGCGATTCGACAAAGTGACTGCATAGTCACTTTGTAAAATGTGACTACCGTAAAAATTGTCCAAGTTGGATTGGACATTTACTGTTTCCACGTAGCTTAATGTGTGACTTGTTTATTACTCTCTCTTATTTAAAATATAAGTCATTTTTAATCAATGCACATATATTAACAAAACAATTGATTTCTCATTTTACCCTTAATTAATGTTTGTACTTTTTATCAAAAGAATAACACATTCATGTAAATATTTATTGATCTAAAGGGTAAATTTAGAAGAAATGCAATTAATTTGCATTGAAAAGTGTAAAACGTCATATAATTTTCAAAGAAAACGAAAGGTCAAAACGATTTACGAGTATATTATAAATATGAGGGAGTAGTATTAAAGGGATAAAGTGAAGGGTATAAAAGTATATTAAGTAATAAAGTAAATAATAAAATATTGTGAGAAATAAAGTAAAGTAATAAAATAATGACATGTGATGTAATTTTGAGATGTTTGAAGGGTATAGTTTAAAATGAAAAAAAAAATGTTTTATTGTCAAATAAAAAAATGCACAATTTAAATTTCAACATTTATTTCTGACAAATGTACAAAAACTTGGAACGTAGTTTTTTACCTACAAAATGATTTCTTTGAGTGATTTTTTTTTTAATCAGACAGAATAGATCCTGCCAAATAAACTTGCCAAGATAGAAATAGAATAGGGTTGATAGGAGCACTAAAATTAAAATGACGAAATTAATTATTATTATTATTAGCTGTCGAAGAAGACCATGATTAATAGGAGCCCTAAAATTAAAGTTGACGAAATTAATTATTATTAGCTGTCGAAGAAGACCATGATTCATAGGAGCACTAAAAATGACGAAATTAATTATTATTTTTTTTTTTTTTAACAGTAAAGGAAATATTATATTTATATTTCATTAATGAGCTTTAAGGGAGCTCAACCCTGTGGCTGTGGTGTACACGATTCCGCTTTTTACGTATATTACAGACTAGTGTAAGACCCGTGTTTTACACGGGATTGAAATAAATTTATAATATATCTTATTTTTTATTTATTAATTTAAAAAATAATTTTTGAAACATTTATAGATTTATAAATTTATTATTCTATTAAAAACTAAAAAAATGAAAATTTATAGCAATATAGATTGCACCATATATATAAATAATAATAATAAAATAGAGAATCATAAGTTTATTTATAAAATGAATTAATATATGATATTAAAACTTGCGGGAAACTTCTTTCTAGACAACATTTATTATACATTTACATATTTTTTCATTTGAATCTAGGCAAGATATTTATAATCCACTCTTACTCTTCAAAAAAAGACTTTAGAGGTTGCAATCTGTGTGTGAACACTTTATTTTATCGTCATTGCAAAAAATCATAGAATATGAAATTGTCTCATTTGAAACTTTACGGGCCGGTATCCAAAACAAAAAATTACTACATGCATCGATTATAATTAAATTTAGGACTAATTGCAAAAAAAATATATAATGTGACATTTAAGTTATAATGGTATAGTAAAATGTAACAGTTTAAAAAAGTTCTTTGAGATTCGGATTACGCCAAAAAGTTACAGATTGATCAAACATATATAGGTCTAGTTGGAGATATTATTTAACTTTTAATATTAGAAATTTAAGAATTTTTGCTTTAAATTTTATACTAACATTTTAAAATTTTGAACTAAAGAAAAAAATACACATGAAGACTTATATTATGTTCTTGTGAATTCATGCATTTCAATTTTTTATACATTTCTGATTCTAGTTATATTTAATAGCAACGGTAGTAAAGACTATATATATTCAAATGCATATGAATATTTAAAAGTGTGTATGCCTCCATGTTATATTGAAGTATATATTTTAATTTGTGTGTATGTCAATGAATGTACGTTTTATTACCGTGTGATAATTTTTTAATTTGATACGTATGTGTTTCAATTTGTGTTTGTGCCAATAGTTGTGAATGTGTTTTACAATGTGTATGTGACCTTGCATGTATGTATCTGTCTCATTGTGTATGTATTGATTTAATTAGTATGGTTTATTTGAAAGAATAATAATAAATTTAAATTTCTAGAATTTAATATCTAATTATTTGACTTTATAATGTAATCTAATTTAATTGATACGATTGAATTAAGCATATAAATTCTTTTATAAATAAATATAAATTGTACTGCATCTTCAAATTTGAAACACAAAATTAGAGAAGAATAACATATCAAATTAGATTATCATTCAAAATTTAATAAGCAAAAATAACTTATTGACAATTAATAATTCATAATAATAATATAACTTATCAACTTATTCATATTTGTGTAATTAATTATAAAACTTATGATGTACACAGTGTGCACCGTGCACATTAATGCATAAATCAACTCATATGAATTAGGAAAAGAAAAAATTTACAACAAAGTAATCTCTAAGAAAATACAACTTTACCATTTTTTAATTAATTTACCATTTTTAAGTAAAAAAAAAAAATTTAATCAATACAATATATATCATAGTAGTTTTTAAATACAAATTTTATTTAAAAAAATTTTTTTACCATTATTTAAGTAATTTTTTTTTAATCAATACTACATCCGTTCGGGAACTGTTTGCACCACTTTGTGGGCACATAAACTAAAAAAAAGTGTAATGAATGGAGTGTTGATGGATAATTTTGTAAACTTTTTTTAATAAAGTAAAGTGAATGATTGGATTGAGTGTAAAAGTAATGACATTTTGTGTAAATATGTGAATATTGTGAGGGTGGGGTTTATAAAAAAATTTGTTTTTTAAGAAGTGCAAACAATATATTGTGGGACGAACAAATAAGAAAATAGTGCAAACAATTGTGGAATAGTGGAAGTACAATTTAATTTTAATAGAACAATTTGAATTACACTTAGTTAAAATATCCACCATTTTCAATAAGAATTACACTTTTCTTTATCTAACATTTTTCAATAATAAAAATGACATTTTTCATTTAAAATATCTACCAATTTTCAATAATAAGAATTACATTTTTCAGTTAAAATATGTACCACTTTTCAATAATAAGAATTACATTTTTCATTTAAAATATCTACCATTTTTCAATAATAAAAATTATACTTTTCAATAATAAAATTAACATTTTTCAATAATAATAGTTACCACTTTTCAGTAACAAAATTATCACTTTTCAATAATAATAGTTACACTTCACTTTTCAGTAAAAGTATCATTTTTCAATAATAATAGTTACCACTTTTCAGTAACAAAATTACCACTTTTCAATAATACTTCTAATAGTTACACTTTTTAGTAATAAAATTACAATTTTATAATAATAATTATCACTTTTCAATAACAACAATTACCATTTTTCAATAAAAAAATAATTATATACATTCAATAAGAAATTAAATGAAAGCTCTCACACCCCTCCTTCATAGGGTACCGTGACAGAAAAAAAAAAAAAAAAAAAAACACTCTGAACTTATATTTATTGAATGTGTTATACACACCAATCAAATTTAAAAAACTAATATCCTTATTTCTTGATTTCAATATTTAAGAAACTAATATATATCACGTTTAATTCAATATATATAGATTAATTGATATACTCCTTCTAAATAACACATTAAATGCCAACAAATGTTGACCCGTATTTATTAATTTCCACATTTGTTAAGATTTGACTTACACCTAGAATAATTTGACATATATAAAAAAAAAAAAAAAAACTAATTAATCCAAAATTATACTCCTCTTAATTAAATAATAAATGAGCACAATTTACGATACAATTTTAATTACATTTAGTTAATTTCAAATAATGCAATAGAGCATTTTTAATTCAATATACTCCGTAATAGATATTCACGTACACATTAATCTTGATTTATGATTCAAAATACAATATATAATACGTTTAATTCTATATATATATATATATATATATATATATATATATATATATATATACTCTTCCTAAATAACACATTAAATGCAAATAAATGTTGACCCTTATTTATTAAATTACACATTTGTTAAGATTTGACTTAAATTTAGGATAATTTGAATTATCAAATTTACTTTATTGACTAATTAACCTAGCTAAAATTATGTATAATTATTTTACAATCAATCTCAATTAAATAATGCTAAGCAACTTGATTTAATTAACACGCTAAATTAGTAATTAAGCCGTAATATATGGACTATAATATATTTATGTTTAAATTTGTCAAAGTGTCGATTGACGCTAAATTAATTATAATTTAGAATATCTTATTAACATTATAACAAAATTTTATGAAATCAAATTTAGTCCACAAATTTAACACAAAATTAAATTAAATTTGATAGTTTGTTTAATTATATATGTAGAATTAATAAAAAAAAAGTTTATAATAATTTACAATTGTACCTAGCATATATATTTTAATTGGTGCAATAAACATTTGAATTCAAACACGGGCTAGAGACTAATATTTTACTACGCTAAATATATTTTTATTTTACATCTTCAAATACAGCTTTATTAAAGTTGACAATAACAAATATATAATAAAGAACAATGCATATACAGAGAGATAAGAAGATCAACTAGCTATTGAATTATATAATCTAAAATCGAAAAAACTGGATCAAACGCCGATCAACTTGAAGAATTCTGCAGATCTATAATATAATCAATCAGAATTGTTTTCTTCATTCAGATCCGAAATATAATTGAAATTGTACATTCATTTGCTTTACAAATTTCTAATATAATTTACATCTTTACGGATCTATAATAAGAGAGAAACAACATCTGATAATTTACAACGACTCGAATAAAAAACGAAGATTCTTACATGAAATCGTAGTCGTCTACAGAAATACATATCATACATGGAGATGAAGATTTCTAAACAATAAAAAATATTCAGCGCTAGAAAAATTATGCAAAAAAGAAACAATTAGAATTTTGCAAATCGTACTAAACAATAGATGAGTGATTGGAACAATAGATGAGTGAATGAAATTAACAAAAGATTAAGAGAGTTATATAGGAGAAAAAGATTAAGAATGTAGGGTTAAGATTAATAGTTAAAATGAATGGATGAGATTAAAAGTTAAATTAAAGGTTAGAATGAATGAGAAGAGAGAGATTTTAAAATTGAGTGAAATGAGAGGAGAGAGATTGGAGTAGAAGAAATATGATGGTGACATGTGGCAATAGAAAGTTTGCAAATATAAGTATATAGATTGCTACTAGCCGCAAGTCTATATATATATATTTTTTTTGAAGGAAAAAACATTAGGAGGAAAAAAGGAAAAACACAGTTTATACTCCTCTCCTAATATAATCCAGAATTTCGTTTTCAAACCAATCAAAAGGTGTTGAAATATTCCTAACTTCCTGTGCCAACAAATGAGCAGAAATTCCTGTAAAAGCTTGCTGATGTGAAGGACAAGCATCTTCTCCATACCTTCAACTTCAAAATTAGCATTAATAGCTTTTACAGCCGAAAGAGAGTCCATACGAAGCCCCGAAATTTGAAACCCCCGAATTGAACATTGTTCCAAACCAATCTTTGTTGCAGAAAGTTCAGCGGCCACAATTGATCCTGGATTATTAATACGTCGGCCCCCTGCCATTATCAGCATATCATTGTCCTTAAAAACAGCATAACCCATAGCATAGAATTGATCATTTTGATTAAAAGCTGCATCTGTGAATAAAGTAAATCCATCACAAACAAACTCCCTCACAAGTTTACCATTTTGCATAGAAACCCCAATTTGGTTTGAATTCTGATTCGAAAAATCCTGCCAAAAACCAATAACCCATTTCACATCAAATTCTAGAGGGATTCTTGATGAGTTTCCATCCTGATTCTTCAAATGAGGGTAATAAAGACTTTTTAATTTTATAAATAGTAAGAAAGTTACTTTTTAGTGTAATAAAATAATGACATTTGTTGTAATATTGTGATGTTTTAAGGAGATTGTTTAAAAGTGTTTTTACTATTTTAGGTAATGTATCATCAAGTAAGAGACACTCAAAATGTCAAAATGGGTCATCAAATAGGGGACGGAGGGAGTATTATTTATTTTTATATTAAAATTTGTACTCAAAAGTATGATAATAGAATTTGTGGACGAAGAGAGTATTTTTTACAATTATGAACTTGAATTTGTTGGAGAAATTGGTTAGAAATTGATTAATTTTAATTAATTAATTGATTTTAAAATGAGAGTGAAGAACACTCGTCTTTTACCAATTTATTGAGGGCTATAAATAATTTCAAGGAAATTAAATGGCATAAAATCGTTCTACTCTCGGAGTAGATAATCGTAGTGTATTTAAAATCTCAAAATCGAATTTCGGTGAGTGAGAAATTAATTCACGAAGTTGAAACGTCAAATAATACACTTTATGGGATAAATTGTTACAACTTGATAATTGTCCCACATTGAAACTTTGAAAGTTTAATGGGGCTAATTACTCCTTATAAATAAGAGGGTGTTACAATGGTTCAAATAATAATGACTAAGGAGCAATCCAATAGTCTATACGGATGCACGTGTGTGCTCGTCCGGTTGAGTTTGGGCCTAGTCTTGGGCTCGTGACTCGTGGGTTTTAGATTTGGGCTTTCAGACCCATCGAAATTGGGTTAACCCAAATAAATTTAAAGTTGAATTTGAACTATGACGAATTTGGACGTTGATGATGTCTTGGTACATTGACGTTACAAATTGTGATGAACTTGAACGTTCAGTTGTCCAGGTTCGTAGACGTTTCAGTAATTAATTTGTAACCGCATATGAGTTACAAAACCATGAATGTCATACTTAAATTTTGTAACCGCAAGGCGTTACAAATAGCATGAATGCCATAATAAATGTGGAGACCCCTCACATGTTGGAACATGCCTATAAATAGGGTGCATGTTTTATGTTGCAAAACACTCTTACACACAACACTTGAGATTTTCTAGAAAAATCATAGCATCACACACTTTGCATCAAGCATATAGAGTGTAGTCCAGTTTTCGTGTCGATTCAGTTCGTTGGAACTCTATACGTTGTGGTGTTGCTCGTATAGAGGCGAAAGTCGTTTTACCTTTTAAAACGTTACGTCAAACCGTGAGCACTAGCCGGGACGTATTCATTTTGCGGGAAAAAGGTTTCCTTGACTTGACTTTAACTTTGCTCTTATTGTTCGTGAGATGGGGTCGTTGTTGCTGATTTCAAGAACCTACTCGTTTTGGAAAGATGCTAAAGGAGGAAAGCTGCTAAAAGACGAAAATCGAAGACTTTATGTAAATATTAATTTAATTGTATTTACAATTTTGTTATTTATTTCTGTCAATTTTGTAAGGCCATTGTTGGGTGCTCAAAATTTCCAACAGAATTCATGCTAATTTTTTTTTTTTCTGTGAGTGTTACTATTGTGCACATGAATTATCATTATTTAAAAATCAAAAACACTTTTTTACAATGTGATAGTTTGTATGTATAACGGTCTAGATTAACTCAAGTTTTATTTTTTTCCCCAATATTAACCTTATTTTTTTACTTAAAAGACAAAAGTCAGTGTGAAGTCCGGCGTGGTCCAAAGTGTAATTTGCAGCGATGGGAATAGAAAAATCATATATTGGGAGGACATTACATTCAGCTGTTGACTTCATAACTTGAGCTTTCAAAACTTTCAGGTTCGAAGCATTCATTCTTCAGACTTAACTAAAATCACCATTTTTGCAGCAACATGATTTTCTGAGTTAATTTCCCAGCTGCAGTATTAATCAGGTAATTTTTTCCTTTATTATTTCAGATTAATATATGGAGTTATGTTTCAATTTCATATTTTGATTTCTGGATTAATTATAATCTGCATAGTTTGATTTCTGCATCTGTAAGACTGGGTTGAATTTTTTTTTTTTTCATATTTTCTTAAAATTATAACAGAACAATATTGTTGGATGAATATGTTTTTCAAATTTCCTTCATAAGGCAAAAAGGTAAATTTTGGGGGAAATTGAAAATTCAAGCCCTAACATCCTTCGATTTGGGGATTTCCATCCTTGATTCACCATAAACTGACGGACTGAATTAGGACCAATTGTGCAATCAATTAAATACATTCACATGTTCTACATACAATGTTTTTACATCTTATTCCTGTACACAATTAAATACTCCTCCACAATTACTTTCACACCCTCCAAATAACTTTCACACCTTAAAATAAAAAACCCTTTATAAACTAAGTCTTATACAAATGTCATTACTTTTGTATAATGTCATTACTTTTTCTTCACACATATACACAAAAGTCAACTCATTTTTTTACTTTAATACATAAAGTTTTACAAAATTACTCCTCAAAACTTCACTCATTATTACACTTTCTTAATATGAAAATTATCTTGGGACAGAGGGAGTAATATTTTATTTATTTTTTCACCATTCTCCCAATTTTACTATTCTTTTAACTTTAGAAAACACTTATAATTTCTAACCACGTGATAATTAATCTCATCTCCATGGCATTAGATTGAAAATGTGATTCACTGAAAAATGGGATACTTGGATGACCAAAGTGAAATTGTCTTGAACTACACTTAATTTGGTTTTTGACGTTTTTAAAAGTAGCCATGAAATGAAATCCCCTGCATATTTTCTTTCATTTGTTACCAATGTCATTGAATAAATAATGACAATATTATGGATTTTGCTACTTGGACTTCAAATTATGATATATATATATATATATATTTTATAAAATCTTGTTTGTAGCACACTATTGCAGTATCTACCACTCGTTTTAAACATAGATCTATATTTTTAAGTCAATGTGCTTTTCATATAGACAAATTATATGTTCTTCATTCATATCTTGACAATTTATTATATACTTAAAACTTTCTATCATTAATCCAACAATCTAACATCTGCTTTGCTAGGATGGTTTATGATGTTGCTAAACTGGCCTTGCAATCTTCCTCAGCTGCATATACCCCTCTTAAAGATATGATTTTATACTTCAAGAACAAGGCGAAATTTGTCGAAGAATTGGAAGATAACTTGACGGAGCTCACAGTAGAGATGGCCACCTTCTATTCTAGGAAGCAGCAAGTTGATCAAGTCCTAGAAAGGAATGTGTCCAAACAGAAAAATGATGAATATCAAATTTTGCTCAAACAATTTGAAGTCTTGAGGAAAAAATACAACAACTTCATTCACAAATACAATAAGCATTGCCAGAATCTGACTAGTGTACCTGAAGTGCAACAAGCCTCAACTGAACAGGATCAAATTGCAGATCGTGATCTTGATGTCTCGACAATAAAGAGTGTGATTGAGGATCTGCAGACGAGAAAGCCCACCATCTTGACGCACAAGTTCTTCACACTTGCAACACTTAGCAGAGATATCAACAAGTTGCATGGTCGCATCTCTCGGGTCACTGACCGGATGAAACTAGAGAACGTGATGCTTGAGAAAAAAGTCGAACCTGTTCAAGTAAAACATGACGATGTTGATCTTCCTTCTTTCACTGGATATGTAAAAGAAATATTGAGCCACTTAAGTAAAGATGAGAACAGATCAATTGGCATCTTGGGTCAGATTGGAGTAGGAAAAACATCTGTCATGAAAATGTTGAATAATCAACTCAAAGATGATTCATCAACGTTGTCGTTTGAAGTTGTAATATGGATAAATTATTCTAAACAATTGGATGCAGAAGACAAGACCATTGAAATGATGCAAGATGTGATTATGGGGCGGTTAAAGTTGAATAAGGAGAAAGACAACACTACAGAACAAAATGCAGATGTTATCTCTACGGCCCTGATGCATAAGAAATATATCTTGCTCATTGATCAGGTTTCCTCGTCCTTTGACTTTGATCGACTGGGTATTCACAAAGACCACAAGTTTGGCAAAGTTGTAGTTGCATCCTCTAGCAATAAAGTCATCAAACAAATGACAGACGATCAAGTTGAAATACGGCCACTCTCAGCGCAAGATTCACTAGATCTCTTTCAGGAAGTTTGCGGTATGATTTATGATCAACGCATCAAACTTATTGCTGAGAGTATAGTCGCATCATGTGGAGGGCTCCCACAGGTGATCAAGTTAGTAGCCATGCACCTAAAAGGCGAGAAAGATGAACTAGCTTGGAGTGATGTGAAGCGGATCTTACAGTCTGAAGCTAAATCAGCGAGACTGCTGAGATTGGGAGAAATTGGACATGCTTACAAATTAGTGTATGATAAATTGGAGGAGAGCCACATGAAGTGTTTACTGTTTGTGGCATTGTTTCCAAGTGGCCACATAATCTTCAAAGATTATCTTGTAGAATGTTGGAAAGCTGAGAAATTTCTTAAGCTAAATATGCCTGAGCTCAGAAGTGCACGAGAGCGTGGAGCAACAGTTTTGAAAGAACTTACAGATCAATTCCTGCTGGAAAACCATTTAGATATGCATGTCAAGATGCCGGTGCATTTCAGAACAGTGGCTCTAGCACAAAATTATCCTGGAGAGGAAAATTGTGTTTTTTGGGCGCCACAGAAGAATAGAGTTCTTGATGCAGAGACTTGGAGAGCATCAAAAAGAATGTCACTGGTCGGTTTCAAGTCGACACTACCTGAACGCCCAGAAAGCCACAACATGTCAACATTGTTATTGCAGCGGAATCCACACATAGTAGCACTTGGAGATTCGTTCTTTCAGAATATGCAAAAGCTTTCGATTTTGGACTTGAATCAAGCAGGAATTAAGTCACTGCCAAAAGCTCTTTGTGACTTGATCAACCTCACATGTCTATATTTGAACAATTGTTCTGTACTTTGTGAACTACCATCTGAAGTAAATAAGCTTAGGAAGCTTGAAGTCCTTGATATTCGAGGAACTTCAATTCCAAAGTTACCTGGTGAAATTGGTGACATGTGTCAGTTGAAGTGTTTGAGAATTTCGTTTTCCAAAAGCGGATGCAGTCGTAATAGCAGGGGGGACAATGTGAAAATGGAAATTCCTCTTACAATAATCAGTCGTCTTCAAAAACTTGAAGAACTTATCATCGAGGCAAGTTGTTGTTGTCAAGGCTGGAATGCAATTGTTGATGATTTAATCGATGAGCTTACGTGTTTGGAAAAGTTGAATACTCTTAGCTTCCACTTTCCAAGTGCAAGTGGGCTTAAAGAGTTTGTCACGAAGAGCAAATCATTGACAAATACAGATACGCACTGGAGCACGAATACTTTTAGGTCCTTCAAGATTTCTGTTGGATGTTGCGAGAGGCAACATCCATATGGTGTAGATATATCTGGAATATCTGGAGAGAGACTTCTGAGAATTTCCAATGATGAAGAAATTTCTTCAGCCGAAGAAGTACTAAGACAAGCTAGCTCTTTCGAATTAGTTGGTCATCCCAATGTGAAGACTTTGAGCTCGTTTAACTTGGAAAATACAGGATCGTTGAAAGTTTGTATTTTGGAAAATTGCAAAAAGTTGTCAAGTGTTGTTGACACTTCTAGTGGAAAGATTGATGGTGGTGTCCTTCAATGTTTGGAGAAACTGCATTTATTTGATCTCCAGTTGCTTGAATGTCTTTGGAAGGGTCCAATCTTTTCAAGAAGTCTCGCGAACTTGAAGTTTCTAACACTGTTTGGCTGTCCAGAGATAACTGAAATTTTCAGTCCTGAACTGGCAGAAGTTCTTTCAAGCCTAGAACACTTGAGAGTTGAGAATTGCTCAAAAATTGAGGAGATTGTCAAAACACAAATTCATGTGGTGCAGGATATATCAGAAAATGTCGATCTATCCAATATCCTACACAAGGTGAAGACTATAGAGCTGGTAAACTTGCCAGAGCTGCAAAGCATATGCAGGAATACCTCTGTGAACTGGAAATCATTGTGGAAAATAGAGATAATAAGCTGCAAAAAATTAACAAATCTTGGCTCGACTTTGAGAGAAGGGGGAAAGCTGCAAATGATCAAGTGTGAAGCTACGTGGTGGGACGAACTTGAGTTGTCAGATGAAGAGAAACAACATTTTTTACCTTGTCGTGAATTAGTCTCAGAACAGCCATTGGTTGTTGGTGTCCTCCATAGAAGAGTATCATCTAGCCATGCAAGACCAGCTGATCCTCAGTCATCAAACACCATTGGTCTTGATGAACTTAAGTCAAGCAATGAAAATGGCATGCTAAAATCACACAAGTCTGAGGATCAAGATCATTCATCCATTGAAGATGAAAAAATGCCCCTTTCAAAAAGTTGCTGCTTTTTACTACCTGAGTTAAAGGTTAGTACTATCAATCTTGCTACAAATTCTAGTTCCCTTATTCCGTACTTACTTTTGCACTTTTCTTTTCAATACGTCTCACAATAACTTTCACACCTTTAAAATGAAATACTCTTTATAAACTACACCCTCAAAACATTCACAATTTTATACAAAATGTCATTACCTTCGACCCACACAAGTCAACTCATTTGTGTACTTTCAAAACACTACTCAACTCACGTATGCTCACCTATCTATGAAAGTTATTGTGGGATGGAGGGAGTATGATTTGCGCTAATGCCATCCTTTCTACAATTGGTTTTAGGTGCATGGGCTGCCAATTTTTAATCACTTGTTGGATTAATATGTAGCCCTGTATTTGAGTTGACATTAATTTCTGAATTTATATTATAATTCAAGTTAGCAATAAAATTTAGGGCAATGGCTTCTTCTTTTCTTACATACAGTTTCCTGTTCTGTAGATTTTCAACAAGTGATGACGATAGTAGTGCAGGATTTGGTGAGCAGTAATGCTGGTGAAGGACTCTTTTCTTGTTTGATGATATTTTAGGCAGAAATAAAGAAAGCTCGACGTGGCAAAGAAACGAGAGCACCCGAAAATTTTGAACTGATTTTTGAAGTTTTTTGGGTTAAAATCCGATTCAAGCAATCGAGCAAATTTTTTCAATTGAGATTGATATTTTGAACAAGACACATTGCTTTGCATGACTTGTGACATTTTTTAGCCAAATTTCATCGTTTGAGTGGTTAAAATTGTGTTTTGGTGTTATTTTTGCACATTTTGATTTGTTTGAGAACCTTGTTGTAATTTATTTTTTTGTCAAATTATGGTTTCGTATCTAAGCACTTTCCAAACATCGTTGGAAGACGGCTTTTGTAGATTTAATAAAATTGAAAAAGTGTTCTTAGTTCTAATTAAGTCACTTATTTGAGCAGTAAAATATTTTACACGTGAAATATGTCTAATTAAGTGTTTCTAAAAATTTGTGGACCCATATTTTATCAATGAATATCTATTTCAATTTACCTTAATTAGTTATATTTCATGTATACGATATTTTATATAATTTTTTTTTGCATTTATTTACATATATTATCACAATTTTATTAATAAACAATCATTTTATTTACAAATGAATCCCACATTATCTTTGCATAACCCTAAAATGTCTACTTTATGTATAAACTAATCAATATTCATTATAATCTGTGTCCGAAGAAATGAACATAATGAATTTGGATGGAGAGAGTCTATAATTTGGTGGATTTTTTTTATGTAGATTTATACAAATTGTTATTTGAAAATTAATATAAATGAATTGATTTCAAACCACTTTACAGGTTATTGAGATGAATTTTTTTGCTAAGTGGTTTGAAATTCGTGCATCGGCGGCTGGTCGATATCCTCGTCTGAATTTGTGCTTCATGACATTGATTCCTAAGACAGAAGGAGCTACTAGGGTGGAGGAGTTTAGACCGATTGTGATGGGTAATTTCATCTTCAAAGTCATGACAAGGGTTTTGTCGTCGAGACTGGGTACCTTCATCAGCGGTTGCCTCTCTACTTATCAGTTTGGATTTGTTCCGTGTAAGCGAATCCACACGTGTATTGCACTGGCCTCAGATGTCATTAATACTCTGGATTATCCGAGGATCCGTGGGTATATGGCGCTGAAAGTGGACATGATTAAGGCCTTCGATACGATCTCATGACAGTTTTTGGAGGCGGTTTTAGCTTGGATGGGTTTCAGAGCAGATTTCATTTCTATAGTTCGGGGAGTTCTAGACTCAACTAGGATCTCGATTCTCGTTAATGGGGAGCCGAAATGTTACTTTTCTTGCACGAGGGGTGTCCGACAGGGTGACCCTTTATCTCCTTTATTGTTCTGTATCGCGGAGGAGGCTCTTGGAAGATGGATTGATTGGGAAACTGACAGAGGTAGGCTCCAGCCCATTCGTAATGTCCCCCGCTACCTCTTCTACGCGGATGACATCATGATATTCTTACGAGCCACTGAGGCTAGCGTCAGGAACCTGCACTCCATCTTGCAAGGGTATGGGCGCATGTCGGGTCAGATTTACAGCCCTCCAAAGTCCAGGGTGTTCTTTGGGAGAGTTGTACCTCGTAGGCTGTGTCGTAGGACATTCAGGATTACTGGCATCGCGGAGGGCACACTCCCCTTCACTTATTTGAGGGTTCCGATCTTCTGTGGCAGTTCAAGAAAACCGTATCTACAACCGGTTGCAGATTCTGTCATAGCTAACTTTAGCAAGTGGAAGGGTAACACTTTGTCCCTTGCTGGCCGACGCTGCCTGATCAACTCTGTCATTACAGCCTCTTTAGTGCATTCGATGATGGTCTATAAATGGCCTAGTTCGCTGCTACGCCGTGTGGAGTCGGCTATGCGGAACTTCCTTTGGAAGGGGGATGTGAATCGAAAGAACGGGGCTTATTCGGTTTCTTGGCAGCGGGTCTGTGCTCCATTGGTGGAAGGAGGATTGGGGGTTCGTTCTATCCGTCTGGCAAATGCCTCATTTCTCTGTAAGCTGAGCTGGGATATTCTTCCAAATAGATTGCCAAATACGGAGCTCCTGCATAAGAGGCATTTTAATTCAAATTACAGGCTGAGACCCTATGCTGGAGTCTCTTCTATTGGCCCAGGTCTTCGTCTGCATGCTACGTACGAGACTTCAGGACGTCTCGAGATGGCTAATTGGTCGACAATCTCGAGTTAGCTTTTGGCACGACAATTGGCTAGGTTATACTATTTTTGAGAGGATGGGTCTGCTCGACTTGTTCGAGTCTACTCTTACGTCTATGGTTGGGGATATTTCTATGATGATTATTGGCACTTCCCAAGTTGTTTTATCACAAGTTTTAGGGAGATTGTCAGGGATATTCTATAAATCACGGTGCTTAGGGGACTTGACAGACGTATTTGGGAGGGCTCACTTTCAGGGGAACTCTCTTCTGGCATGGCATATGATTTGCTTAGGACACCCTTGCCCAGGCCTAGCTGGGCTTCATGGATTTGGGGCACCTCCATACCCATGTGTCGCTCCACTGTGATTTGGAGAGCGGTTTGGGGCAAGCTGCCCACGTCGGACTAACTCTCGTCTTTTGGGTTCTAGGGTCCGTCGATTTGTGTGTTGTGTCGCAGAGACTCAGAATCTCTTGATCATCTACTGGCCCAATGCCCGTTCACATTGGATATTCTGAGCAGACCGACCCACTTGTTTGGGGTCACGATTCACACTGGGATCAGTTTCCTAGACATCTTCCTTCAGGCCACTAAAGTTCAGCTGGGCCAGCAGTCTTTGGAGTTGTGGAGGACGAGCTTCGTTACAGCTATTTGGGTCGTCTGGACTATGCGGAATATAGTGATTTTTTATGGGATTTCGCCCTCTGTTAGGAGATGCATGACACAAATCATTTCAGGTATCAAGGAGGCCAACACCATTTGTAGGGGTTATTCGGACGGTACAGTTCGAGATCTATTGATTGCTCAGGCCCTTGGGGTTTCGAGTAGACATAGACCGACGAGACACGGCTCGTCTGTAGTTTGGCTCCCGCCTGATCCGGGTTGGTACAAGGTTAACACGGACGGCAGTGCTACTTCTTCCCCGGGTATCCTTCATGCAGGGGCGGTTTTTAGGACTTTCAGGGGATTCTTTGTGGCCGCGGTTGCCTCAAAGGTAGGTTGGGGCCTCCCTATTGAGGCTAAGCTGGCAGTTGCTCTTATGGCCATCAAGTATGCTCATGATCAGGGATGACACTTCCTTTGGATTGAGTCGGACTCGACTCTCACGATTGACACTCTTATGAGCACCAACCCCTCTATTCCTTAGCGTCTACAAGGCCTTTGGAGCCAAGTCCACCCTCTTACACAGGACATGCACATTAGATACTCACATGTCTTAAGAGAGGCCAATCAAGCGGCGGATTTTGTGGCAAAGATTGGCCTTGATTGTGTCTGGAGAGGCTTCCCCCCATACTTTTTACTCTCATTTCTGCATAATGATCTATATTCTGTCTTCTATAGACATTGACTTGTAGAGGAGTGTACCTTTTTTCTTGATCTGAGTTTTATCCCTAAGGAGGGTTTTTCCAGGCAAGGTTTTAGTGGCACTCCGGCCTCTGGCTCGACTTGTGAGCTTATGGTCGTAGGTTTCTTTTCTTTTATTTGACCTACATTTTATTGTCCCTCACGCCATACATCTCGAGTTCAAAAAAAGAAACTTCAGCCATATTAACTTGTTTGCTCGATGAGCCTCCTTTTCAAGTGGTAAAGTCAATAATTGGAATATTAAGAAATTAATATAAATAAATTGATTTCAAATTAAATTTCGATTTTTAAATGAGATAAAAAATTTAAAAATGATAAATTAAAATGCTTCAAATTTAAGGAGTGGGCAAGTCAACTAACCACACATTTATATGTCTGTTGTTTCTCTCTCCGTGGACCTGAACGGCGCCTTCATCCGGCAATGGCGATACCTTTTCCAAGCTACATCGGTCAGTTTTTCTCTCACATCCTTATGCTACTAAATTGCTGATTCATTTACAATCTATTGCGAAATAGATAGTTAGATTTCCAGAATTTCTGACCTATTTAAACAGGGGAGGAGTTAACAGTTTGATTAACTTTTAGACTCCGTTTGGATGAAGGGATTTGAGTTATGGATTTCAAATCCACCATTCAAATCCACTTCCCTTTGTTTGTTGGATTAAAAAGTAAATGAATGAATTTAAAATTCTAAGCATATTTTTTTTAGTTAAAATTGAGAGGATTTTAAATCCTCCTTAAAATCCTTAAAATTATAAAACCATGTCATTTGAAATTCATTGTTCAAAACCTTTCATTTGAAATACCTTCTCAAATCATATTCCTCCATCCAAACACAAACTTAGGGGATTTGCTTCTATTTTAGATAACGGGGGTTAAATTTAACAAAAGTGAAGGTCTACTTCCAATAATCATCAATCTTTTCTGGAAAAACATATTCTAGTTTTTTAATTTATGTATTAAAATTCTGCTTGAAACTCTTGAATATGATTAACTGATTCGAATTCAAGAGATATAGGTGCTTAATAAGAATAAGACATGATGGATTCATCTTCATCATAATTTACAAGCAAGCATGAGAGGTAATGTGACTCAAAACAAATTACGCACTATGTTCCACTATCTTCATAGTAACCAGAATATTTTGTTTAGGTATAAAAGTAATGTCATGGAATGTGGTGTCTAAATACTCAATCAATTCCACAATAACTTTCACACTATTAAAATGAAAACCCTATTTTACTTTATACATAAAAGCTTACAAAATTACCTCTTAAAATTCTACTCATTATTACATTTTTTTAATAAGTGTGTCCACATACCCATACAAATTATTATGGAACGGAAAAAGTACTGTTTAATGGTTTTTTATAAATGTTTCCATATTAATGGAATTGAGGAAGTAATAATTATCACACTTTGATTAATTTTCAAGTTAATTATTTTAAAATGCATATAAATATTTATTTTCTTTTAATTAAATAAGAAATTTTATATGATTTAGAAAATCATTCATTCCTATTTTAACAAGCTTTGTTTTCAATATATATATATATTCAAACATATGTGAAATAAATTTCTAACTAATTGTTTTATATTCTCAATATTTAAAATATCTTTAATTATTTCCTTTCCGTATATATTTCTAGGTAGTTATACTAAACTAAATTTCCAAATCTACCCTAAAAATTCGAAAGAGTGTTTCTGCCAAATTTCAAAATTTAATTTCCAGCCACCAAACTTGATTTAAATTCTAATTCTCATATTCATTATTATTACTATTATTAATAAATTCTATATTTCGAGTTATGAAAAGAGTAAAAAAAAGGTTTATAATGTAATTCAAAAATAAATTATATATTTCCTTATTTAATTATTCTATACAATAAGGTATAACAAGAGATATTTATTAAAATTTCCATTAATAACTATAAGAGATATTTTAAATAAATCAAATCTTAATATTATGGTATATTCAAATCTCTAGCTTTTTTTTTATAAGAAAAACTATTTTCTCCCCTATAAATAGAGAACCCAAATTGTAAAATTAAAACACACGTCAAAATATTCAACTCCAAGAGGATTAAAGTTGTTTCTATTACATCCACGATATAAATTTGAGTTGGGGTTTTCTTACTACGTATTCACTTTGTCACTTTAAGATATTATGTGAATTTAATTGTTGCTTAACTACATGAACCTATGTTTACGCATATTACATGGTTATTTCGACGGAAAAGTCGTTGTAATTTGCGGGGACTAGGGTCCGGGATGGTAAGATCCTTTGGAGCAACTACACTGTATACAGATTAGTCAAATTGGTCAATATATGAAAGAATTATTTACGCATGTTTGTGAGTTAATAGTTATGCTTGCATTGATATTCAACTGTGTCAAAAAGAGAATCCCATTGAGTTAATTGTTTTGCTCACTCCAATCATATTAACATTTTACAAATTAAAAAGATAAAAGTAGTTGTGGTAGAGGGACGGCGGATGTGGTACACGTCAACTTAGAAATTTTAACATTCCTTTGAAACAATTAATTTATTTTCGAGGGATTGATTTTGAGTTTAAAAATTTTGCTAGTATTTTAATATTTACTTTTCACTACAAATCTCTTTACAAATTCATAAGTTTGATTTACATTAGCATTTCAAAGTCTTTTAAAAATCGGGATGTGACACAAGCCCTTGTCTTCGCACTTCTATTATAAGGCTGGAAAATAAGTTTTGATTAAATCTGTCGCTCAGGCCATTCTAGCGTATTATATGGGGGTTTTCTTGCTACCTCCGTCGATCATTGATAAATTACAGAAAATGCTTAATGCGTATTGGTGGGGGTCAGGGGGAACCTCAACTGGTATGAAATGGACGACATGGAGCAACATTTGTTCCCACAAGGCGGAGGGTGGAATGGGATTCCGTGATCTATATTTATTTAACGTTGCCATGCTTGGTAAACTGGGATGGTGTCTCCTTACCGAGCCTGAAGCCCTTGTTTGTCGAATCCTTAAGGCGAAATACTTCTCGAATGGTGATTTCTTATTTGTACCTCTCGATCATAACCCCAGTTATACGTGGAGGAGCATTAGAGAGTCTCAGGATATTGTTCGAAGGGGGACGAGGTGGAAGATAGGCACGGGTGAGCACATTAGTGTTTGGGGCTACCCTTGGGTCCGCAACGACAATGATTTTTGGGTGCGATATCCAGCACCAAACGACCTAAATGATATACGAGTCTCATAATTATTATTTTTTAGATTGTTCAGTTTCATTATTCTCATTTAAAAAAAAAAAAAAAGTACAGAGATGCATTCTTTTATAGTAGTAAAAAAGTTTGAATATTTTGAGTCTTTCACTTTAACCGGAAATATGAAAAAACACTAGTCTTTAAGAACCCCTTCTAAAATTTTAATTCTCAATTAACCTTTCACTCATTAAAGTCCATAATAGAGAAAACTTTGCATTTGGATCTTAAGTGACTTTAGTCTTTCTAATGTCTTACAAGAAAATAATGTTTCAAATAGCGTTGAATCGTTAATTTAACATATGAATTTTATTTTATATGATTGTAATTCGCATTAATGTAAGTGCACTAATTAAAATGCAATCGTACTACATCGTTTTACTACTATACTAAATTAAATTATTAAATAAAAAATTATGAATATATTATTTTAATTTAATTATAAAATGACACATATATCTAGAGTTGTCAAATAGGTCGGACCCGACAAGGTTGGGCCTGCCGACCCGACCCATAGCTCGTTGGGGATGTATGTTTCTATCGGATTGGGCTGGGCATGTTGGGTTTTCTCATGGGGCGCAGTTATACGCACACACCAACTTATTGAGGACACCCACTTGGCTTTTTTTTTCATTCTAAAGGACATGTAAAATGTCTTACATACCCTTTGTGTGATTTTTTTTTTAAAAAGTGAAGATGAGTACACCCACCCCTTAAATTTCACACCAAAATCATCCCAACCATCAACATCAAAGCAATATTCATCCTTCAATTAAGAAAACTCTAAAACACAATAATTTTGATATACTAATGTTCCAAGAAAAAATGAAAATGATTAAATGTCCAAAAAAAAAAATGAAAACACATCAAATATCCGGAAAAAAAACTCGAACACGAATTTTTTTTCGAAAAAAGTAACCACATTCGGCAAATATTTTCGGACACGTACAAAATGTTCGGAAAAAAAAGATTCGGCAAAAAATTTCGAACAACTACAATAAAATGGGTAAAATTTTTCGGACAAATACAAAATATTCGAAAAAAATAAGAACTGCATTTTTTGTTCTTCATCCCTACCCTCTCAACTCAAAAGCACGAGAGAAAGTCTGGTCCAATTTGAGTCCAGCCCGGACCCAACCTGAATATGACCCGAACCCTGACCCAACTCGATTCAGACTGGGCCCGACTTGGTCCATTTTCGACTCGCCCCAACCCGGTCCAGCCTGAATTCGACCCAATTCGAAGAAAACATACATTTCCAACAGATTATAGATCAAGCCAGTAGGCTCAATCCAATCCGGTCCGACCTATTTTACAATTCTAGATATATATATATATATATTTATGTCATTTTATAATTAAATATTTTTATTTATTTTAAATTAAAATGATATATTTATAATAATCTAATCAGTATTAATTTAATTTATCAGTTGGATGAAACAAACAGTGTGATTGCATTTTACCTAACAAACGCACTAATTTAAGTGCAATAATAGAAAGACGCATGATTGTATTTCAAATATTCAAAATCTTTTTTTTTTAAAACAGTGAAACAAACATAGCGACCAAAAAGAGGAAGGGAGGGCTATCAACACCCAAAATTGTGTTATTCACATCCCATTTGTAATACAAACCTCACTCAAATTTAAAAATCAATTTAAACTACTATTCACATCCCAATTTATTCTTTTCCTACCCTTTTTATTTTAAAAGTTAAAAGTTTTTATCTTTCTAATTATTACTATACACACCCCATCTATTTTTAACCCACCTCTTCACCTAAAAAAAAACCCCAAGAACCGTGCTTAAGAGAGAAAGGAGAAAAGGAGGTGTTCAACCCATCTTGACCGAACAATCTAAACAATCTCTCTCGATTTCTATCGAACAACAAACAAAATAGAAGGTCATCCAAGATTTGGTAAGAACTTTCTTTCATTTCAAATGTTTTTCCTAAATTTCTAGGGTTTATATGCGTGATTTTTTAAATTGTTGAATGAGTTGTAAAAAAAGCCCTAATAAAATGCATTAGGTATGAATGTATAACATATTGAGTTTGATTTTGGGTTTGAGTATTAATTATTTTAGTTGGTTTGATTTGGGAAAATCGGCCAAAATCAGACTTTTTTTGTTGTTGTCCGCGTACCGTACGGCCAGACCCGTGGCCGCGCGACGCACACTTTGCACGGCCATTCGGGCTGCACGCACTAAGGAGTGCACGACCGTAACGGCCGCACGAACAGTGGCACGCACGACCAGTTTGGCCGAACACCAACCTTTCTGTACGACTGTTCGTGGACGTACAACCGTGTAATTTTTTTTTTAATAAAAACTTTTAAATTTATTAATTAGCTTTATATTATTTTTTCAGGGATTATATACAATAGAGTTAGACCAACGAGGTCCGAACGAAGACGTCGAGTCCAAACACATCAAATGTCACAAATGGATGATGTCGAAGCTGCACCTCCGGTTCAACAAGAGGATGAAGAAGCACTTCCGACTCAGCAAGAGGATGAAAAGTCGGATGGCCTGCTTAGGGGACCTTATCCCGATACATTTTGCATAGAATCACGAATCGCGTGCTTAGGGGGCCTTCATCAACACTCGGTACATTCTTTTTAGAATCACGGTAGGTACCACTTCTTTCACAAGCAAGCGTCACACGAGGCCGCCTACCTTTTTCGGCATTGTCAGACCTTTTAATTAGAATGACCATGTCATTCAACCGACCAGTTTCTTGAACCAATTAATCAACTCTTGCCTAAAGTTAAACAAAGCCATTGTGGTAAATAAATAACCATAGTCTGCTACCATTTCATTTTCATTTGATTCCTGTACCAACAACAAATTAAAATATTAAAACACAATTAAAAAACTGCACTATACAAATTGTATGACCACAACTTCATGTACAAATAGAGAAGCGTTCGGCCAGCACCTAATGTACAACGATGAATATGTTCGGCCAGTACCTAATGTACACTTCAAGGGGTGTTCGGCCGGTTATGGTCGTACACTCACATATGTGTTCGGCCACGATTTCGGTCGTGCACGTCGTGACTGTTTCTACTAAACACTGTGTAAAGTGTAAAAAAAGGTATGAAAAAAGTGTAAAAAATACTCCCTCCGTCCCACTATAAGTTTCTCACTTTCCTTTTATGGATGTCCCACTATAAGTTTCCCATTCCATTTTTGGCATATTATTTTCTATTTCTCAATCACATCACCTACACTTTATCTATTATATTGTCATACTTCATCTCACACTCATCAATTATTTTCTTTTCCTCCATCACATCACTTACACTTTATCTATTATTTTATCATAATCCTTAATCAAAACACCCCAAAGAAAGGGGAAACTTATACCGGGACGGAGGGAGTATTAAATATACTTACATTAATTTCCTCCATCACGTTTTCTTCTTTGATAACCATGTTTGTTGTGATTATATGATCATATGAAGGTTTATGATGATAGGGTTTATGCATGCAGAAGAGTTTTTAAAAAAGTGATTTTTTGATGTAAAAGTAAAAATAAATGATTTAGGGTTAAATAGAGGGTAGAATTTAAGAATGGAGTGCGTTTAAAATTATTAGGGGTGTATTTAATATTTTTTATAAAATTTAAAAGGACATTTTAGTAAATTGAATTAAATCTATTTTTGTCTAAAAAAAATTGATTTTAAGCTTCAAATAATCAAATTTCACGAGAGGGCAAGTCAACGAACCAACCACACATTTATGTGTGTGTTGTTTCTCTGTCCTTGGACTTGAACATCCAGCAATGGCGATACCTTTTCCAAGCCTCCTCGGTCAGTTTTTCTCTCACATCCTTATGCTTCATTCTCTTGCTTTCATTTACAATCTATTGCGAAATAGATACTTAGATTTCCAGAATTTCTGACCCATTTAAACAGGTTAGGAGTTAATTTTAGGGGTTTTGGGATTTAGCTTCTATTTTGGATGGATAATGGGGCTTAAATTTAACAAAATTGATGATCTACTTCCAATAATCATCAATCTTTTCTGGAAAAAAACATATTCTTAATTTTACAAGAAAAAATTAAAGCACACCTCAAAATATTCTCTCCAATCTATGACATAAATTCGAGGTGAGGTTTTCTTATTACATATTCACTTTGTCACTTTAAAATATTATGTGAATTTAATTGTTGCTTAGCTACATGAACCTATTATGTGAATTCAATTGTTGCTTAGCTACATGAACCTATGTTTACGCACCTAATATGCATATTACGTGGTTATTTCGACGGAAAGGTCGTTGTAACTTGCGAGGACACTACGATTCGGGATGGTAAGATCCTTTTGAGCAACTCCACTGTATACAGATTGGTCAAATTGGTCAATATATGAAATAATTATTTACGCATGTTTGTGAATTGATAGTTATGTTTGCATTGATATTCAACTGTGCCAAAGAGAATTCCACCGAGCTAATTGCTCACCCCAATCATATTAACATTTTACAAATTAAAAAGATAAAAGGAGTTGTGGTAGAGGGATGGTGGATATGGTTCATGTCAACTTAGAAATTTTAACATCCTTTTGAAACAATTAATTTATTTTCGAGTGATTGATTTTAACTTTAAAAATTTTGCTAGTATTTTAATATTTACTTTCACTACAAATTCATAAGTCTGATTTACATTAGCATTTCAAAGCCTTTTGAAAATCGAAATGTGACACAAGCCCTTGTCTTCGCACTTCGATTATAGCTCTTCTGCATGTTCTTGCAGATGCTCTGATTGAAGGGTTTCCACCAGCTTTTAAGGCAACTGGTGCTCCTCAACACAAATACAATGAGGACTCTCACAATGTGGGGGAATATATTGAAAAACTTTTTGGCCGTTTGTCGGCCCTGCTTTTTCATATTGACAAACAGATAAACAAAGTACTTATCCAAGGGAGATTTTTACCTAAGAAAGTGAACCAATGGGCAATGGAGGCGAAATCTTTGAAGTGTCAAGTCAGTGATCTTTTAAAGAAGCAACAAAACACAAAGGGTGTCTCACTAAATAATGAAGAGTTGGTAGAAATGGGCATTAAAATGATCAATCTTTTGAAGAAATGCCCCTGTAAAGATGGAATGATGTATGACAAACCAATTCCTGTCATCATACAGAGACGAGAATCGGATTCAGATAAACCGAGTAGAACAAGTATGGTGCAGAGATATCCTACTGAAGGCAATATTTCAGAGGGCAAGATTGGTCTTACACAATTTTTGGATCCTGTAGGAAGTCATGGCGTGCAAGACCAAGAAGTTGGGAGGTTGTTGACTTCTGTTGGCTCAAGTTCGCCAGCAGTTGAGCTGCAGAAGAGAAGTGGCGTTGCAACTCTTGCAGAAAAATCAGGAAGCGAATCAATGCCTTCGGAAAGTACCGAGGGTGCTGAGATTCGTGGGGACGAGCAATCTGTAGGTAAAGAGAAGAGTGACATTCTGGGGGATAGTGAAACAGAGATAGTGCAAACAATTAAATTGAAATCCTATGGAGAAATTGAGGTAGTGGATGAAGAGAGTGAGCCAAGAGATATTGCAACTGAGATTGTTGTTCAAAAAGAGAAACACTACTTGGTTAGTGTGAAGGGGGATCATATAAAGCTAGTATTCGATCACCAGACTATCTTGATTGAAGATATTCGGTCATCAATTTCCCCAGTGATAAATTTGATTGAACAAAACTTGCGCGAGCTACCTGAGAAATCAGATATCAGCGATTCATTTGTTTTGTTTGCCCAAAGAAATTACCAGTTAACTCTTATCCATCCCTCATTTTTCGACAGCATGCCTAACCTGCAATTTCTGGACTTATCAGATACAAGAATCAGGATCTTGCCTAGTTCACTTTACAAGCGTCTGGAACTTAAGGTACTGATATTGAGTAACTGTGCTGGTCTCGAAAATCTTTCATCTGATATTGGAAATCTCAACCAGGTTGAAGTGTTGGATCTTTCTGGCACTACTGAACTCTATAGCCTCCCTGATGAAACTGGTCTGCTTGTGCTTTTAACGCATATGAAACTGTCTTTTTACGGACCTGATGATGAAAGTGAGTTTGACCACTTGCCGTCTCAATTGGTTTCTCCCAGTGTATTATCAAAGCTCGAGAAGCTACGAGCCCTCAGCATTACTGTGCACCCTGATGATCGTCGATGGTCAGATATTGCTTCACGCGTATTAGAGGAAGTCAACAAGTTGAAGAAGCTGATTTATCTTCAGTTCTACTTTCCAAAAGTAGAACTATTCGAAAAATACATTCAAACGAACGAGCACACATTAACCAAGTTCGATTTTATTGTTGGCCATAATGTGAAGCGAGTTGTCTCTCGAGTTCCTGATGAAGTGGAATCGTTGTTCGATCAACAAGACAAGTGCTTGAGATTTGTGAATGGTGATAAGGTAACCCAACTGATCAAAACTGCACTTATTCAGGTCACAGCATTCTACTTGGATCATCACACTGAAATCCAAAGCTTGTCAGAATTCAACATTTCTAATTCCAAGGCACTAAAGTTCTGTGTGGTGAGAGAGTGCCCGAAAATTCAAGTGATTATGGATGAAAAAACAGCTGAAGGGGCATTTCCTTGTCTAGAGTATTTGGGAGTTTACTATTTGTGGGAACTAAAGCACGTTTGGAAGCCACCTTCGCCCCCGGGAAGACTGAAGAGAATCTTGAGGACACATGCACCTTCTTATGGACATTTTAAAGCTCTTAAATGTCTTGTAGTTATCACATGTCCTAAGCTTCAGTTTATTCTCTGGGAATCGATGCTTCAAAGTTTGTCTAACCTGGAGGAACTTGTCGTTAAGGACTGTGAAAAGGTGGAGAAGATAATCAAAGAGGAAAAGAAGAAAGCAAAGTACTACGATGATGTCGTCCTTCCTGGATTAAGAAGCGTCGTACTGCACTCCTTACCCAACTTGATCAGTCTTGGAAATGGTCTATCTGAAGAAAAAGTGAATGTTCATAGTTGTCCAAAGTTTAAGCCTGTGAAATCACAGCACCAGTAGCAGATGAAGTTTCTGGATTGGATATTATTTAAGATCAAACTGCATATATTCATCCTCTCTTGTAATTTATTGCATTTCATATTTTCATTTGTGGTTTGTTGAATTTGTTATTATGCAAGTGTATATTATCTTTGAATACAAATTCTGGAAATTCGAAAGATTTTTTTTATTACTCTCTCCGTCCCATGATTATTATTTGTACACGACTGTCCAAAATTATTTACATACTCTTAATATGAAAATATCCCACAAAATTAATACCTTTTCAACATCATTTTATTTTTAAAATTGTCACTCCTTTTTACATACATTTTATTTTACAACTCATCAAATTATCTAAAATATTCCTCTTTTTATCTTACATCACCCACCACTAAATCTTTTTTTCTTAAAAATTATGCCGGTCAAACCGTGTAAATAATTCCGGGACGAATGGAGTAATATTTATACACACATTGTTTTATGGTTGCAGAGATAAATTTTACAATTACAGCACTTGGATGATGGTTTAAAATTTATCCTTACCGCAACATTTTATTGGTAAGTCATGTTTGGACGATTATCATTATTTTTAGGGGTGAATTTTCAGTTGATTACATGGAAAATGGATAAATCTTTTCTAACGTTGTTATGACTCAGTATGATTTATATACTTGTTCATCCCGCAATTATTTTTGCATTTTTCTTTTCGGAACGTCTCACGCTCTTTAAATGGAAAACCATTTATAAACTCCATTCTTACAATATCCTTAATTTTAGATAAATGTTATTACTTTTTCTCCACACATACACCGTCAACTCATTTCTTTATTTTATACATAAAGTTTTACTAAATTACCCCTCAAAACTCCACGCATTATTACACTTTTTTAATATGTGTGTGCATCTATGCTTTGAATGCCTGTAGTTTTCACACCTTGAATGGTTTCCATACTTCAGTATTTATAGAGCAAAATGAGGATTTGTCCGTTGGAGAGACAACCTCAAATTGTCTATATTTGTGTTCCTTGAACTTTGTATCTTGAGGACAGATTTCTTGAAAGTGACATGTCTTCAACTTGGGAAGTAAACGGCTAGGGTTTCTTGTCTTGACTTATGTGCACTCTTCCCAATGTCTGATTTGTAGTTTCAGCAGTCAAACATGAAGACATTCTTCCTGATCATTAATCCATGATTAAGGACAACATTCCTTATCACCAGGACTGATATGTGCTCAATCTTATCTTCTTCAGCTGACTTGACTTATCAGCAGTGTTGACTACCTTCTTTAGTTGAGTTGGCTTCTCATCTTCCACTGAATCAATCTTGAATCACTTCTAAGTGTTTATCTTCCATATCAGTGAAGTTGACCTCATCAGGACAGTTATCTCTTGACTAGGCTGATTTTGAACATTTCTGATCTAGTGTGCTGATCAACTCTGCTGACCATCTCTTCTAATTTCAATAGAGTTCTTATCAGTAGGCTTGGTCCAATTGATGTGATCTTCTAACATTGACCATACAGAGGGGTTGACTCTTCTGATCCTACTCTACTGATTTTGCTATCAGCACAGTTGAACTCTTCTGGCTTTAGCTATCAGCAAGGTTGAGGTCTTCTGATTCTAAGCCTTGAAGAACTTGATTCTTGTGATCTTCTAGCTTGTGTTCCCCCTCAATTTATGCATCTAAACATCTATAAGTTGTCTAACATGTCAGTTGTTCAACTAGCCTGATCTATATGTTCCAGCATTCCTGAAACATACTTAATACTTGCATTTTTTTCCCAATAGTTAAAGGGTTTTGGTATCTTAATCAAAATCTCATTTTATTCCCAACAAATGTTACACTTTTAAAGGAGTTTTGGTATCTTAATCAAAATCTCATTTTATTCCCAACAAATGTTACACTTTTTAATAATTAATACTTGCATTTTTTTAATCGAGAAAAATATTGTAAAAATAAAAATAAGTGTAAAAATAGAATAATAATAAAAAAGAAATAATATTAAATGTGATTATGAATCTATGATGAATAATCAAATAAATTAAAAAAAAAATTTGGATTTGATTTAACCGGAAGAAGAAAAAAAAAAGGTGGCACTCGAGTGCACATGAGACTCACCCATTGATAAATTATGAAAAATTAATAACAAACTTTAATACATAAATTTAACAAAACAATTTGAACATATTTTACATTTGTGGTAAATTTATACCCCATGTCCCTAAAAAGCTTGCGGTGCTTTTTAAGTACGAAGTTTAAGAAAAAAAAATAATGATTAAAGTGTCAAATGGTAATTTTGTAAACTGTTTTATATATAAAATAAACAAAGTAGTTGAATTTTGAGTGTATGATGACCCAAAAGTAATGCTATGAAGGGTAACTATGTGTATAATGTGACGGTGAAGATTGTAATGATTGTTTCTATTTAGGGGTGTGTAAACCTTTGAGAGACCAACTAAAAAAAAAGTATGAAAACTTTTGAGGAACGGAAGGAGTATAAAATATACTCCAATATACAATGTTATTCATATGATATTTATCGTTATTTTTTTTTAAATTTATCAATATTTTCTTCATTTATTTATATTTTTAGATATTCCCTTCATATGTTTTGATATTAGGTTCGATATTGTAGTATACCATATTTATTGATTTTTTATTTTTTTTTCACAAATATTAAAAAAATATCGATTCTTTTCAATATCAACATCGCTGATCACAAAAATTGGATATATCGAAAATATTTTTTTCGATGATTAATAATAATATATTCACCTTTGCTCTACATTAATTAATTGTTGCAATGATTGATAGGAGCACTAAAATTAAAATGACGAAATTAATTACTTCCTTCATTTTTTTAATAAGTGTTATTTTGATCCTTTAACTATTTTTAAAACAAATGTTATTTTAAGTTTTTTTTTAAAATTTTTTTTAACTATTTAACCTTTATTTTAATAAATATAGTAGCATAAATCATGGAAAAATTATAAATATTGTGTATACCAAAATTAATTTAAATTATGAATTCTAGTTACATTCCTAATCACATTCTTTAATAAATAATTTATATATATATATATATATATATTAAAATTAGTTATAATTAATGAAGATAATATAGATCATAATTTATTATTTTAATTTATTATAAAAAATTAAAGTGACACTTATCATAAACAATAAATAAAAATGGAGGGAGTATTATTATTAGTTGTTGAAGAAGACCATGATTGAGACTGTCCACCAACCCTATTAATTCTATCTTGGTATGTTAATTTAATTATAGGATCCCTTAGAGTAATCATTTTGTGGATAAAAAATCATAGTACTTTTTTAAAATGGTAAATTTTTTCATACACTTAAGTATATAAATACGTTTGAATTTTAATGTTTAATATAATTTATTGTACTAAATGAAAGGTGTATTTGTAAATACAACTAACTATTTTTAAAATCACTTTATTTTTAAAGCCCTCTCTCACAGTTTTTTAATAAAAAAAGATTTTGGAAGTTGTTTGTTGAGTTTGTAAACACCCCCTTAACATTTGACCCAACATTTAATTCAATGAAGGTTATTAGAGCTCAATTTCAATTGTATATATGCAATCAATTGCACCCAAGTATCCGTGTTCACGACAAAAAATTCTATGAACTCAAGTTCATGCGATTTTTTTTCCACTGAGTGTTAATATATTTTTTTTTGAGGGGTTTACAAGATCAAAGTCAAATGTTAATACAATTTTTGCTTCAAATCTAATGATCTTCAAATCAAGACAGACAGTCTTTCGTCACGGTCGCTGCCCCATCCAATCGTAAGGAAGAGGAAAACGAGTGTACCTTTTGCTCCACATGAACGTCCATGTCTCCATTCTCAATACGAGACAACCCCACATTAAGGTGTTCTCATATTAATAAACCGGAAACAAAAAAAGGAACAAACTTCCACCAAATACCATGACCTATCAAACTTCAAACCACTCAAAAAAAGTCCAAAAGTCCCACAAAGGGGAAAGCAAATCCCACACAGGGGAAAGCAATCCAACACAGGGGAGGGAAAAACCCACAAAAAAAACCAAAGTCCCACACAGGGGAAAGAGAGTCCACAAAGGGAAAACGAAAGCGTACAACCAATAACAACAACTGAACCAACACCGCAATCCCAACAAGAGAATACCATAAACGGGGAAATGGCCGCATGAAGAAAACATAGAAAAATAAAAAACGATGTAGAAAGGAATAAACTAAAAGAAGATTAAAAAAAAACTAAAGCAACCTACAAAGCAGTAAAAAAAACGAAAGAAACGGGATCAACAGATAAACTCGCCGATCGGCCACCGTGGCGCCGCCGGAAAAATTTATCTGTTGATCCCAACTAGCCTCTGAAAAAATTACATAAATTTAAGAACAGATCTGAGATAAAATAGTTAACCGGCGTAAGTGGTGTCGACGGCGGTGAAGACGGTGCTACAGTGGCGGAGGTAGTACTACGATGAAGACAGTGGATCAACGGCTTTTTACAGATCTATGTAAGCATATGTTGATACCGTGGAGGATTTCGTCGGAAAAGAGAAACAAAAGGAAAAATTGCAGAAGAATAAAAAAACGCACCTAAATCGCACCTAATGTGCGTGTTTTAAGAGAGAGAAACTCACATCCCTAAAATCGCACCTAAATCGCACCAAATGTGCGTGTTTTAGGAGAGAGAAAAACTCAAAATAATTACTAGTTGTACATATGAAGTGTTATTGTTTAAAAATCAAACATTTTTTAAAATGGTGATAATATGTATGCATAACCGTTGTAGTTTTATTTTATTTTTTGAAAGAGAAAAAAAATCTATTATAATCGATATGAGACATACAATAACACTAGAGGGTTGAGTTCTCAATCCACGACCACGAGGGGACGTCTACTCCATACCAATTATGAGGCAATGGAGAGTTTTTGGGGAATTCAATAATTTTATGTGTCACTGTGTTACATGATGTACCATAAAATGTGACTTATGTCTCACATTAAGACATTCTTAAACTCACTCAAAATATCCCTAAGTATGAAATCTGAATTTGTTCTCTATTGATGATGGTTTTCACTGCATCTAAGTTATCTGATCAGATTCTTATACAATTGTAATAGTAAAAATTGCATTTCTTTATACCTTGCAGAATAGCTTTGAGTTCAACATCACATAACAACCATAGTTTGTACGCGCAAAAGATAGTTGGCGTGAACCTAATTTAACACAAGTTTTTTTTTTTTTTTTTTGTTATGTACTACCTCCGTTCCATTATTAATTGAACATTTGTTAAAAACGATTTTTCCACTATTAATTGAACATTTCTTTATTTAGAAAAAGTAACTTTTTACTCTTTTAAAAAAAAACTCCCTCAAACATCTCTTATTTACATACATGTACACACCAACTAAAGTTGAATTATTCATAATATTCCTCATAAAAGTTAATTTTATCACCTTTAATACAGTAATAAATAATTGTTACATTAAAATCAGTGGAAACAACAAATCTATATATCTATATATATATATATATATATATATATATATATATATATAATAGTCTTACTTTACTAAGTCAATTCTCGCTCAAATTGTTTGTGGGTCCAGTTGCTCTTTTTTTATTTTTTTAAGCATTGCCTGCCCGTTGTTCTAATATTGTCTGTGGGCCCTTTTTTTTTTTAGCAAATGGTCCATATATCATCTAACATTTTTTAATTAATTATCGACTCAAATATGTTTTATTTAATTACATTTTTTAAAATTTTAATCTAATATAAAAACCTATAAATCTTATAATATATACCCATATAAATTCTATAAAATTAAATTAAATTATAATTTACTTAAATTTTAAAACAAACATATAAGTATTATAATTTAAAAAAGTATTATAATTTAAATGATTAAAAAAACATTTTTAATCAATCATACCCATATAGATTTTAATTATTAAAAAAACATTTGTAATTACTTTATGTATATTTAACTATTAATTTGTACATATACTTTTGTTTTTCATGATCATATATAGATTTTAATTATAAATTAAAATTTGTATGAAATAGTTTCTTAAATCTTATTTTGTAAATTTGAATTTTAATTAATTACTTTATTTCGTTAGAAGTTTTCATCTTTTCATTTAGATGTCTCACAAAAAAATCTCATTTCATTTTTTTGATACATTGTGGCACACTTTTTTTACTCTTAATTTCTTCTACACCCCATTTCATTTCCTCTCTCCAATCATATCAATTTTACTACACCTCATTTTGATATAGTAATATTTCATCAATAATTATATGTAAAAATAGATTAAAAAAGATGTAATTGAATTAATTCACATGAAATCAATGATATGGTCTTACATAATATTATTTTTCAAATTTTGTAAAATTCAACCATTGAAAGTTTTAAATCATACTAATGAAATAATATTCTATAAATAATTAATTAAAATTTATTAGTAATAATCAATCCGTGCATTGTACGGGAGAATTACTACTCCGTAGTATTCAATTAATACCAGGACGGAGGGAGTAATACTTATTCAGCCGTTGACTTGAATTTTGGCCTTTCAAAACTTATCATCTTCGAAGCAGATTGATGATAACTTGTGGTGATATTCATTCCTCAAAACTAGATATATACGGAGTATAATTTCCCCCTTTTTATTTTGGATTAATTGTATGATTATGATAATAATTAATGGATGTTTATTATTATTAGGTGTTGAAGAAGAACATGATTGAGATGTCCACCAACCCTATTAATTCTATGATGGATAAGTTTATTTATAGGATGTATATACTGTATGTATGCTGTCTGATGAAGTGAGTCAAGAGGGCACTGAAGAAAATTGGAACAACATTTTCTGAGTTTCCGACCGGTATTATTCAGGTAATTATATTTTTTCCTTTATTATTTTATTAGATTAAAAAGAGTAATAGATAATTAATGGAGTTTATTTATGTTTCCCGATTTGAAAATCTGTTTCTGAGTTTTTGCCTATTAATCCTCATTTTATTAATTAAATCTTGGTTAATCACGTGTTGGACTTGCATATTTTGATTTCTGGAATCGAATCATGTGTACGACTGGGTCGACTAATTGAACATATATTTATATATTTTCATTTGTGATATTTTCTTAAAATTATAACAGAACAATTTTGGATGATAACCTCCTGTAATAGATCATTCGCATTAATGGTTAAATGTAGAAAAATATAGTAGTATATGAATCTTTCTAAAATTTTCCTTTTTTTAAAGTAAAAGGTAAAAGATGAGGATAAAATTTGGGGGAAATTGAAAATTCAAGCCCTAGGCTAAAACCCTTCAATTTGGGGATTTCCGCATTGAGACATTGACTATCAACACGAAAGGTAGATATGTTCAACGGTTAGAAACCGTCGGTTTCGATTTTTAGAAATTATGAATTGAAATTCATTCGTAATCGGACTAGTTACGGATTTGAACCGCTAATTTGAATTTTTGTTTTGTTTTTTTTATTTCTTTTCGTTTTTTCGCTCGACTATTGCTCTATTTTTGTTCGTCCATTCATTTTTTTTGGCAAATCCCCTTATATACTAATAGGGAGTTTAAATTGATGATGTGTCATTTTGTGGTTAATTTGACTTATGTGTCATTTTGTGGTTGATTTGACTTATGTGTCATAATTTAATGAAGTTGTTAATTTTAAAAAGTACGATGTGTAATTAAGTTATTGTTTGAGTAAGATATGATTCATAAGCTCTTTTCAAATATTATATCCTTATTAACTATTTCTTATTATTTTAATATTGACTAATTAAATTAATTTTTATTTGTAGTATTCATTTTATTCTTTAGTTTAATTTATTTTTGAATTATTTAATGTACTTTTGAGTAAAATACAATCTAAAATGTATTTTTATTGGGGTGTACAATTCTTTATTTAATTAGTTATTAAATTGTATTTTATAATTACTTTTATCTTATATCTTGTAATTTTTTCTGCAATTATTTTAAATTTATTATAAGTTTAATGAATTTAAAAAATAGAGCTTAAAAATATATATGTAAAATTTATTATATAATTTTATGCATAATATTTATTATATAAATAATTATATTATTTTACAAGATTAACAAATTTGTTATATATACATAATACACTATTTCTACAATATGGAATCCCTTTATATACTAATAGAGAGTTTAAATTGACGATGTATCATTTTGTGGTTGATTTGGCTTATGTGTCATAATTTAATGAAGTTGTTAATTTTAAAAAGTATGATGTGTAATTAAGTTATTGGTTGAGTAAGATATGATTCATAAACTCTTTTCAAATATTATATCCTTATTAACTATTTCTTATTATTTTAATATTGACTAATTAAATTAATTTTTATTTGTAGTATTCATTTTATTCTTTAGTTTAATTTATTTTTGAATTATTTAATGTACTTTTGAGTAAAATACAATCTAAAATGTATTTTTATTGGGGTGTACAATTCTTTATTTAATTAGTTATTAAATTTTATTTTATAATTACTTTTATCTTATATCTCAAGTAATTTTTTCTGCAATTATTTTAAATTTATTATAAGTTTAATGAATTTAAAAAATAGAGCATGAAAATATATATGTAAAACTTATTATATAATTTTATACATAATATTTATTAAATAAATAATTATATTATTTTACAAGATTAACAAATTTGTTATATATACATAATACACTACTTCTACAATATAGAATCCTCTTATATACTAATAAGGAGTTTAAATTGATGACGTGTCATTTTGTGGTTAATTTGGCTTATGTGTCATTTTGTGGTTGATTTGACTTATGTGTCATAATTTAATGAAGTTGCTAATTTTAAAAAGAGTTAATTGCAAATTAAATCACGACCTTTCGCTCATTTGCAATCTAATCTAAACCTTAAAATAATTGCAAATAAATCACAAACTTTAAATTTTTATTACAAATTAAAAGTTGTTTTTATATTAATTAAATGTTAAAAATTCAACACATTTCGTCTGATTCTTACAAATTTTATTTAGAATTTACTTTATAAAATTATTTAATTATATGAAGTATAATATAAATATTTATTTTTATTGACCTTCCGCGTTTCGTCTGATTCTTACTAATTTTATTTAGAATTTACTTTATAAAATTATTTAATTATATGAAGTACTCCATCCGTCCGCCTATAAGCTTCCAATTTTACCATTTTGGTCCGTCCGCCTATAAGCTTCCCATTTTACCATTTTGGTCCGTCCGCCTATAAGCTTCCCATACCCTTTTTGGTAAGTACTTTTTCTTACACATCACTTTATATCTTACTTTTTCTCTCTATCTCTCTCCTTCTTTCAATCACATCACTCGTACTATATCTATTATTTAATCACTTTTCTTAATCTCTGTGCCAAAAAGTAACGGGAAACTTATAGGCGGACGGAGGGAGTATAATATAAATATTTATTTTTATTGACTTTCCGCGTTTCGTCTGATTCTTACTAATTTTATTTAGAATTTACTTTATAAAATTATTTAATTATATGAAGTATAATATAAATATTTATTTTTATTGACTTTCCACGTTTCCGCGTAATACGCGAGTGCTAATCTAGTAAACTACTATAGAGGAGTTGAGAGGGACTAGTGTGAAAAAATGAGTTGAAATTGAGGTATTTATAGAAAAATGTTAAAAAAAAGGGGGGGGGAGGGGGCAAAACCGCTGAACTTCCGATTTCGGTTTTGAATTTCTAGAACTGAAGTCGAACCTTAATTTTAAGGTTCGGTTTTCAAACTGAAATTGACTGGTTCGTCCGATTTCGATTTCGATTTCAGTTTCAGTTCGTCCGAACGGAAGGGAACAATTTGCAAGCAATTACATACCCACTTAATTTTTGGGTTAAAGTTATCATACTTTCTTTTTTTATTAAATTCAATGAAGGTTATTCATTCTCTTTTTTTCAAACTATTCAATCTCCACATTTCATTATAATATCCCCTCTTAATTACATCATTTCTTAACACATTTACTTACTCTTATCATATTATTTTATTCTTGGTGTCTAAAGCTAACTTTCACGGAAACGAAATACTCCATAAACTAGGATACTTCGATGACCAATGTGAAATTATTGCCTTTGTAAAATATTTCTTGTTTATATCTTAAACTACACACAATTTGGCTTTTGACTCTTAAAAGTACCCATGAAATCCCATACACTTTCTCTCAGTTTTCATCACTGTCATTAAATGAAATAAAATAATTTATGCGTTAGTTTATAAATTTCTCATACTTTTTTTACAAATATCTTTTAATATTTTATTCTCACAACTTCATTTTATATCTTACTTTATTTTTCTATCTTTTTATCTCTCTCAATTATATTACTTGTACTATATTTATAATTTAATCATTTTTATTAATCTATGTGTCCAAAATAATGGAAAACTTATAGGCGATGGATAAAGCTGTTATACGAACTGAGCTGCTTGTGAGCTCGGCTCGGCTCGTTTATTAAATGAGCCGAGCTCGAGCTCGAGCTCGTTAGATACTCGACTTACTAACGAGCCGGCTCGAGCTCGACTTGTTAGATTCGATATCTAATTTTTTTTCTTTTAATTCCATTAGGCTCGGCCCGATAGGCTCGTTAGGTTCGATAGACTCTTTTAATTTTTTTTTATGAATAAAGTGATAAAGTTGATGTAATATTGAAATGCTTTAAATAAATAATTAAAATATTCTTTTTCTATTTAAAAAATACGTGTCACATTCTCTAGATAAATCGAATCTAATAAACGGGAGCAAAATTAAAAAATTATCAAAAATGTTCTTTAAAGCTTTAGTTTAAAGGGAGGAGTAGAATCTCTTAATGACATGATTCGATGAAAGGTTTTGAAATGAATTTTATATTCAATTAGTAAGTGTACGTCTATCTTAGGTACCAATTAAATGATTTTTGTTTTCAATTAATTAAGGATCATCTCAATAAAAAAAATTAGGGCTAATTTATTTTACCCTATACTTTCTAAGAAAATGCATTGGATTCTATTAGTTCAAAAAAAAGATATTTAAAATAACAAAATGAGAAAAACACTTACTCCATTTATATTAAACAAATTTGAGTGGTTATTATCAAGATATCATTTTCTGTTTGTCGTCTCTAAAGAAGATACCTGCCATGGGGGAGAAATTTTGAGAAATTATATTTTCTCTTTGCATCAGTCAAGAGATGAATAATACTTCATTCCTCCATTTGCTGCGGGACATTTCCGAAGCCACCACCCGTCGGAAGGAATCGCAGAGTGGCTACGAGGGTTTGTTGCGAAAGATTTTCAACGAGGGAGCCATACATGATATCGCTTTGCAGGAAGCTTACGTGGAGGGCTTACCGATTCTGGAAGCGGAGAAAGTAGTTGGGAGGGAGTCTGAGATGGAAAGGCTGTTGCTCAAATGTTGTAAACCGGGTGAATTGATTCAACTTTCTGCAATTCCACTTCTTGGCCTCCCTGGAATTGGCAAGACAACACTTGCTCGACTCGTTTACGAGCACATAAGGGCGCAGGAGTATTTTGAAATGCGAGTATGGGTGAAAGTGGATGGCCACGAGTTCAATTTATGTCATGCTGCTCAACAAATACTCAAATCCACGATGCACATGTCCTGCTCGACAGATGGTCTGAATGAGTTGGATGAAATGGTGCGAGATAATTTCATGGGGCGAAGATGTTTGATTGTGTTTGATGGGGTTGAATCCATCACCCAGGATCTCTGGCTTCACATAAATAACAACTGGTTTGGTTTTGTTGATGTGGGATCTACAGTGCTGATTACAACCCCTTCCGTAGCTGTTGTAAATCTTGTAGCTAATGAGGCATTTGAGTTACAACCACTGTCTCCGAATGACGCTTGGTCACTTGTTTCCTCAGATTTTGAGGAGGATATGTCTTGGCATATGGTTAAAAATCTTGAAGCTCTCTGCGGGTATATTCCCCTGTTGTTAAAACTTGTGGGGAGCATGATGAGATATCACGACAGCCTAAGACAAATACTTTCAACAATGCATTTCCCAGATGCCGTTTCCCAATCCTCTTCTGATGCATCGGTTGCCATTTTGCTGTGTATCTGGGCCCTTCCACCTCAACTAAGGCAATGCCTAGCCTTCTGCGCCGTTTTCCCTAAAGATTATGCACTGGACAGAGTGAAGATCATTAATATATGGGCTGCTCACGGCCTCCTAAAGCAATCTCCTGAAAAAAATCTGCATGATGTTGGCAATTCTTGCTTCCATCAGTTACTCTGCAGGTCCTTCTTCACAGATATATCAAGAAATGAATATGGTGATATCACTGAGTTTCGGATGCCTGGCTTGATCCATACGATCATGCACGATGTTGCTAGCATTGTTTGGAACGGGAAGTTAGGAGTGATTGGTTCCATAAGTGAAGAGGCTGATCAGCTTTCCCTTCATTCAGAATCTGGGGGAAAACATATGCTAGAATTGGCCGAAAACGTGAAAACTCTAATTCTGTCGTCTACCCTATATTCTGGTGGCAGCAGTCTGGAACACTCTGTTCTGTATTTCCAGGAACTGCAATCACTTGATCTGAGTTGCAGTGGCATTCAGAATCTATCGAATGATGTATGTGCACTACCAGAACTTAGGTACCTTAACCTCTCTTACACACTAATTGAAAGACTACCAGATTCCTTCACGGAGCTTTCACAGTTGCAAACTCTGGATCTTTCATGGTGTTATCGTTTTAAGGTTTTACCCAAGGAAATTCGCAATCTGGCATCCATGAGTCATTTAGATACGTCCCAGTGTGAGTCTCTGTCTCACTCACCATCTGGAATTGGCTTACTTAAATCTCTTATCTCAATGCCCCTCTTTGTTTTAGGGAAGGAGCAGGGTAGTGCTCGCTTAGGAGAGCTGGGACTCTTAAATGAGCTGAGGGGCAGATTAGAAATCAGAAATCTTGAGAATGTAATGGAAAATAGTGAAGCCCGCAAGGCAAATCTAAACCAGAAAAATCTTTACCATTTGGTATTGTGCTGGAGTAAAGATGTTGGTGATTGTTATAAAATATTAGAGTTTTTACAGCCAAATCAACGACTCAAAGTTCTTGATTTAACAGGCTATATGGGTTCTAGTTTTCCTCTGTGGATCTCATCAATCACCAATCTAATAAAAATTTCCATTACCGATTGCGGATGCAAGGAGCTGCCAGCACTGGGGCAGTTACCTTTCCTCAAGGAGCTGCAGCTGAATGGGATGATGAATCTTGAGTGCATTGATCAAAAATTCTATGGAGACGACGTTTCTGATTTGTTCTTTCCATCATTGGAACAACTCGAGCTCTATGACCTCCCTAGGCTGTTAAAATGGTCTGGTGCAAGAGTTTCTAGGCTTTCTGATCTGGCCAGGCTGTGTTGTTCTGGTGTAACTGCACAGCATGACTGTAGCAACTCTGTATTCTGTAGCCTTAAAACTCTGAAAGTTGAAGGATGTCCTAAACTTCAAAGTTTGCCATCTCTTCCCACTCTGCCCAACTTGATACTAAAGAATAGCAGTAATACGATCCTTTATTCTTTAACTAGCTTTACATCACTTTCCTCCCTTCTTATCAATGATATGGAAGTGGGGCAGGGGGTGTCTTTTGAGGATTTAGGCAGGTGGGAATCACTAAAGAAGCTTGTGCTATGCAATATCAAAGATACGAGTATGGATTTTTATATGCAGATAAGTCTTACTGCCCTTAAACATTTGGTAATTCTACATTGTCATGAACTTACACACTTGTCTTTGAATTTTTTCCCTTCACTTAAGAAGCTACATATTTTCGACTGTCCAAATTTAAGTCAACTTTTGGTAGAAGAGGAGGAGGAGATTACTCAGCTAATGGAGTTGGTCGTTGAAGATTGTCCTCAAGCAAATGCAAAAATCTCTTTTCATAAATTTTATTATCTTAGGAAATTAATACTTCAGAACTGCAGTGATGATTTTTGTTCGGGTTATGCTGGAGAACTCAAAAAGTTAGAGAAACTTGAATACTTGTCCATCAGTGGATGTCTTAAGCTAGAACGCAAATTTCAGGCTTTCCCTTGGTTAATATCTCATATCCAGTGTATCATATTGGGAAATAATAAAGCTAATACTGACCAATCCATCAACAATGTCACGGAGATAAAATTCAATGAAATAAAGAAAGCAACCAGAAACTTTAGCGCTGATTTGATGTTGGGGGAAGGAGGATTTGGTACTGTTTTTAAAGGATGGATTCCTGAGGAGAGTCTTACTGCAGTGGAGCGTGGGTCTGGAACTGTTGTTGCTGTCAGGATATTGAGACTGGAAGGCGCTCAAGGGCATTGGACGGTAGGTTCTTTCTTCTCCTGACTCTTTTCTTGTGCGTAGTTTTCTTGTGGAATCTTTAACCAACTGTAAAAAAATTGCAGAACGAGGTGAAGTATTTGAGTCAACTTCGTCATCCAAATTTGGTTAAACTTATTGGATATTGCAACGAGAAAGACAGCAGGATTTTGGTATATGAGTTCATGCGCAAAGGAAGCTTGGACAGACACTTATTCACAAGTAAATTTTACACTGATTTAATATTCATATTTAAGATCAAGCTTTTCAGAATTTGTTATTATCGATCAAATGTATAACAAATGAAATTCAAACATGTGACAGTTATTAGAATTCAGGATCTAATGTTGATTTCTCTTTTCAATAGAGAGGCATCAATCCCTGTCCTGGGCAACAAGGATTAATGTGGCCGTAGGTGCTGCAAGAGGTCTCTCCTTCTTGCATGACTTGGAAATACCAGTCATACACCGAGGTGTTATGAGTCGTAACATTCTCTTGGATGGTGTAAGTTCTGTGAAGTCTTTGACTTGTTCTCTTGCTCTGATTTCAGTGCAGCTTGGTTATACAAAGGAAACTTAATATTATCTCCTGTTCTGAGGATTGTAGGAATTTAAAGCCAAGTTGTCCGATTTTGGTTTGGCAAGAGATGGTCCTATTGGTGACATGAGTCACGTAACAACTCGAGTTGTGGGTACAGTTGGTTACACTGCACCTGAATACATAGCCACAGGTTACTGTATACAAAAATTCTTCTCCTATTTGTTTAAGCAGCAGGGAAAATTGAAAAAAAAATGTCGTGTAACTTTATGCCAATATGAAAATGCCCTATAACTTTTGAATTATAAGAAAAGGTCTTGTGACGTTAAATTTCTTTTCTCAACTGGCAGAGGCTTGCGTGACAATTTAAGAATAAGCCAGCTGCACGAGGCAAAAAACTTGACAAAAATGTCCAATAACTTGATCCAGCCGGTCAATAGCAATTTTTACCAACTTTTTTAAAGTAACAAGATATTTTCTAATAATTTAAATATTACAGGGCATGTTCATAACATCATCGACGTTACAAGATTTTTTTCGTTTCATTTTTCCCTAAGAAGTGTACCTTTATTAGTCATTTTGAAGTCTTTGTTCATGAACAGGTCACTTGTCGACAGAATGTGATGTATATGGCTTTGGAGTTGTTTTGCTGGAGTTACTATCTGGGCGTGCAGCTTATGACAGAAGTCAGCTCGTGGAGAAGCACAGTCTAGTAGAGTGGGCAATATCATATTTGGGTGACAAGAATGTTACAAGTGGGCTCGTGGCGTGGGCAAAACCAAATTTGAGATACAAGACAAAACTATCGAGGATCATGGACACCAGATTAGATGGCCAATACCCTCGTGATGAAGCATATAAAGTGGCAAAGATAGCAATGCAATGCGTAAGGCCAGATCCGAAGGATAGACCAAGGATGGCCGAGGTTGTAGTTGCACTACAACAACTGCTCCCAAAAACTTTGCAATAAAATGAGGGGATTTTGTTCCTGGAACCAAGGCAAAGCTTTTGGGGGTGTTCACGTCCGAGGAGGTGATTGAGAATGAAAAATTGGAAAAAACGAGGGGAAAGTTTGCAGTCGTCGGCATGCAAGTGTAACAGAGCGTTGGAATAGAGAGCATCTTACATTGTTTCAACCACTGGGAGGAGAGCTTCATGCTGGTGTGGCACGTTGTCAAAATTTTATATTTATTTTGATTTAATATAAATTTTAAGGTGTTTTTTTATGATTTTATTTAGAATTCAAATGGTAATTTATTTTATTGGGCAAAAAATATGATGTAGCAACGTGAAGGTGACTGATCAACACACTCCACATCAGCTTCCCAATTAACCTTTTCTATTCTTGCTGTAGTAATCGGGGCTTTGTTTTGTTACGTAGGAAATAAGCGGTTGACTTACTGGGAGTCTGCAGAAGATGCTTGTCGTTGGGGAAAAAGGAATAGAATATTAGTAATGGTTGGGGTGGTTATTTTGGATTTTGATTATCGGAAAAGACAGAAACTGAAGCATCTTTTCTTTCAACTTTCTCTCTCTCTCTCTCTCTCTCTCTCAAGTTTTACACGGAGAAAGCTACGAGGCAAGGGATGGAGACTTTCGAAACTTCATTCCTGGAATTGCTGCGGGGCATTTCTGAAGCCACCCGTCGTCGGGAGCAATCGCAAACTGATTACCAGGTTTTGCTGCATAATATTTTCAAGGAGGGAGGCCGACATGATTTTGTTTCGAGGTTAACTGCAGACAATGTACTGCAAAAGATTATCAAGAAGGCAGGCCTATACAATACTGCACATGCCGATCCTGAAGTTGACGTAGAGAAAGTGTTGGGGAGGGAGCAGGAGATGACACAGCTGTTGCTCAAATGCTGTCACCCGGATGACCAAAGCATTCAGCTTTCTGCAATTCCAATTCTTGGTCCCCCTGGAATTGGCAAGACAACACTTGCTCGACTTATTTACGAGGATGAATTGGTGCTGAAGCATTTTGAAATCCGAGTATGGGTGAAAGCTGATGGCCAGGAGTTCACGCCGCATCATGCTGCTCAACAAATACTCAAATCCGAGATGGGTAAGGTGTGCTCCATAGATGTTCCGGATGAATTGGATGAAATGGTGCGAGATACATTACTGGGGCAAAGATGTTTGATTGTATTTGATGGGGTTGAATCCATGTCCAACAATGTCTGGCTTCACATGAATAAATACTGGTTTGATTTCCTTGATCTGGGATCTATGTTGTTGATAACAACCCCATCCGAAGGTGTTGCAAATCTTGTATCCAATGAGCCATTTGAGTTAAAACGACTGTATCTATATGGTGGCTTGTCTCTGTTTCAACAGTTTTTGCTTGTTTCCTCTGATTTTGAGGAGGATATGTCACGGTATATGGTTAAAAATCTTGAAGCTCTCTGCGGGTACATTCCCCTGTTGTTAAAAACTTGTTGGAACAATGATGATGTATGACAACAAGCTAAGACACCTACTTTCTCAGGTGAATTGTTCAGATGCCATTTCCCTGCCCACTTTTGATGGATCAGTTTCCATTTTACTGTGTGTCTGGGCCCTTCCACTTCAATTAAGGCAGTGCTTAGCCTTCTGCGCCAGTTTTCCTCAAGGCTATGCACTGGACAGAGAGAAGATCATTAATATGTGGGTTGCTCATGGACTCGTGAAGTCATCTCGTAAAAAAAATCTGAAAGATATTGGTGATTCTTACTTCCACCAGCTGCTCTGCAGGTCCTTCTTCACAGATATATCAAGAAATGAATATGGTGATATTACTGAGTTCCAGATGCCTGGCTTGATCCATACAATCATGCAGGATGTTGCTGCCGTTGTTTGGAAGGAGAAGGTAGGAGTGATTGGCTCCATAAGTGAAGATGGGCATCTTCTTTCCCTGCATTCGGAAGGCCCAGAAGACATGAGAATTCTAATTTTTTCGTCTACCCTATATTCTGGTGCCATCAGTTTGGATTACACTTTTCTTGATTTTAAGGAATTGCATTCACCTGATTTGAGTTGCAGTGGCATTCGGAATCTTTCTGATGATATATGTGCACTAAGAGAACTTAAGTACCTTAACCTCTCTTACACAATCATTGAAAGACTACCGGATTCCATCACGGGCCTCCCACGGTTGCAAACTCTGGATCTATCATGGTGTTACCATTTCAAAGTTTTACCCAAGGCAATTTGTAATATGACATGCATGAGTCATTTAGAATTGTTCCAGTGCGAGTCCGTGTCTTCCTTGCCATCTGGAATTGGCTTCCTTGTATCTCTCACTTCAATGCCGCTCTTTGTTTTGGGAAAGAATCGTGACAGTGCTCGGCTAGGGGAGCTTGGGCCATTAAACCAGCTAAGGGGCAGATTAGAAATAAGAAATCTTGAGAATGTAATGAAAATCAGTGAAGCTCGCAACGCCAAACTAAATCAGAAAAAACTTCACCATTTGGGATTGTGCTGGAGTAAAGACTCTATTGATTCTTTTGAGGTATTGAAGCTTTTGAAGCCAAATCGACAACTCAAAGTTATTGATATAACAGGCTACATGGGCACTAGATTTCCTGGATGGATCTCCTACATGAGCAGTCTAATAAAGATTTCAATTACTGATTGTGGATGCAAGAAGTTGCCATCACTGGGGCAACTGCCACTTCTGAAAGAACTCCAGCTGAAAGGGATGACCAACATTGAATATATTGGTCGAGATTTCTATGGAGATGGGTTTAATGATGCCTTTCCATCCCTAGAAGAACTTGGCCTTTATGATATGGCCAATTTGGTTGAATGGTCAGGTGCCATGGTGCCTGGTGAGGTTTGTTGCAGTCTGAAAACTCTGACAATTGAAGGCTGTCCTTGGCTTCTAGAAATCTAGTTGACTTGATAGTTTGTAATAGCAACGAGGACATTTTTTCATCCTTGAATCAGACTACATTGGGTACACCATCCTCCCTTTTTATCAAGAATATGCAATTAAGAATTTTATCAGAGAAGCTAACGGTGTGGCATTCACTAAAGAAACTCATCCTCTTCAACATTACTCAGTACACTGTTTATGCATATTTCGCGATGTCGTCAAAATTCACTGAGCTTGAACATTTGGGCATTACACACTGTCCTCAAGTCAGAGATATAGATGTGAGATTTATAAATTCCATTCAGAAGCTGCATGTTGTTGACTGTCCAAATTTAGAGAAGATTTTCTTTAGCCAAGAAGCTACAATGCTGACGGAACTGGTTGTCCTGAATTACATTACGTGGAACCAATTCATGATATCTGCTGGCTCACCAAGTTGATTATTGGAGGTAGCGATAAATTCATAAGGGGTAGAGATTTCAAAGAGTTAAAGAAGCTTCAGTACCTGTCCATTAGTGAATGTCCATGGTTAGAGCAATAATTGAATATGGAGCCTTCACTAATATCTCACATCCCATGTGTCCTCCTCAGTAATCGTAATGCTCAATACAAAGATACCAAACATTCTAAGAAAGACATGGCGTCTGCCATTCTCAAGAACCTACCTTTGCACTACGATATCTGGCGAAAATCTGCATTGAAGGGATCATCCTCACTGGGAAGTACCATTCTCAAGCAGCCACCGTTGACGCATCAGCTGGATTCCGACAGTTCTGCAATTTGGACTAGAGAAGTCTGAATTCAAATCTTTGCCATACCTGATGAGTAAGCTTCAGATACTTGTGTATATTCTTTATTGTTTGTTAAGCTGTATCTTCATGTTTCGTTTTTCAAGACGATCTCGTACACGAGATACTTCACATATTTTAATGTATATTCCATGAATTTGCATTTATGTTTTTATATTTGAGTTGATTGTATTTTCTCCTAAGAGTATATGGTCAGGAGAAAATATGTGGATTTGTTATCTTACCAATACAGTATATTGAATCCAGGTGAAGTTTATGCATTCAAATTGATTGTATTTGCAATTACTCATGCTTTTGAACAAGTGGTTTAAAACGACTATGCATTTTTTAAAAGACACTCCCATTTTTGCCTGTCTCCCAGCGTATTCAACTCATCATTGACTCAGACAGGAAATAGTTTTGGTTTCGTTATATATAACTTGCAGAGGTGTCTTGTTGCATTAATGTGGCTTCCACTTTGTATGAGCAATCAAAGCTAGGGATGAATATATTGGATATTTGCTCATAGCTAGGGATGAATATATTGGATATTGTGATAAATTAGAAATTATAGTTGTAAGAACCTAAAAATCTCATGAATTGAGCCTTTATATTTGTTTATATGAAATTATGTGATTTATCATAATTATGTGAAATTTAAACAATATTAAATGTTATTCACCTATTAAATTATTTATTTTCTAATGGTAGTAAGATTAATGATGGTGGACTAATTAATTTATTCAGGATTGACTTTGATATAAGAAATAGTCTTAAAATAATATAACAAAGGCTCAAACAAAAATATTATGACAAGACCCATTCTTATGGCCCATTAAGGAAACCCTAGAACATTTTGCACCTTATAAATAGTCACCTTCAGAATTTCTGCACATTTTTGGCACTTCACATTAGGGTAAGAATCACATCCGATCATTGATTGACCAGTACCTTTGGAAAGATCTCGTCGAGAGCTTTCCGGAACACTTTTCCGATTCTCGATCGGGGTTCTAGATCTCCAGTTATGGCTGGTCAAAGATGGGTTAAAACCCTTATAGTCGGAACATGTTCCTCAGGCCATAACTTTTCATACAAAAGTCCGATTTTTATGCTTTTGGTCTTGTTTGAAAGCTGTTTTCATAATCTTTCCAGAACATATTTTAGTTTTTAAATCAAAGTTATAAAACTCCAGTTATGTCCAGTCAAAGTGTTTGAAAACTTTTAGATCTATTCTATTTTCCTTCTCACTTTCATACTCTCTCTCTTTCCCGTTTTCCGGCAACTCTCCGTCGTTGAGCCGCCTGTTTTGTTGGGAGCTTTTTCCGGTAGGTGGTGGAGGTATGAGTTGTGAGGTTGAATATAGTGAGGTATAAAGTTATAGTTGTGTTTTGTAGATAAATTTGTATCTTGAGGTAAAAACTTTATTTTTCAGATTTTATTCTTGACCTAAGTCAAATATATTTCCAGCTGGTAAATGCACTTTTATTATTTACGAAAATGCACTGTTTTTATTTACGAAAAAGTCACAAATATTTCAAAAATTGTAAAGATGCCCCTAGAACTTCAAATGCACGTAAAATGTTCGTTTTTCATCCGTTTTGAACGAAATCAGTGGCATTTAACCCCAAATTTCGAAACCTACTGTTTTGTGTAAAAATATTGAACTTCCAGATTATTTAAATCTGTCAATTCAGTCCCTAAACTTTTACAAAAATGCACATTTTCCTAAATCCTTTCATTTTTATGTTTGGCCAACATTTCCACTTCTTTTAAGTACACTATCACAACCACAACCACCTACACTAAGTTAGACTATAATTTTATTTCATCCGATGAACTAAGTGGTAGAAATATTATTGTAGGATTTAAAGTACGAGAGGTGGGAAAGGACTTGGAATTAAGAGGGGAGGATACCGCATAACTTTTCAAACTAATAGGTAGGGTAAAACTCGTTGACTTTTAAAATGCCTACTTTAATATCGTGTGATTTATTGTTTTAATTTTCCTATGTGAGTTTTTGTATAAATATGTTCATGTTCAAGTGTAGAATATATGATTTATGAATATGTGAAATTATGCATGATCACTTTTGTTAAATATGTTCTATGGATACATAAATGCTCATGATTATGCATGTTCATATGTGAAGAAGTATGTTACATGAATGTTTTCATACATGCACGTTTCAACGTGAAGATATATGATATACGGTCAAGACCGTGCAAAGTGTATGATATACGGATAATAACCGTACTAGCTATGATAAGATTACGGGTAACACCGTTCCAAGATTTGATCGAAAGATCACCTTCGGGTAGCTCCCGAACAAGATGCTCGAGCGGGGTAAAGCGTGCCCCAACAAGATTGATGTGCTCTTACGTGTATTATATTATAACTATCACTATTTATTAATATAAAATATGATGTTGAACGTGTTGCATATGGTTGTCATATGATTGATGATACTTGAAGGATGTAATTTGAGTTGTCGCTATGTGACTTTAATGCTATGATTGAGAATAAAGAATCTCAAATTTATGTTCATTATATACATAGATTCACATGGTTGACCTTTATTACGGTAGATTGTATGATATTCGAGTGGGTGTTTGAGTGAACCCACTGAGTATTTTTCGAATGCTCACCCCTTCCACTTTCAGGTGGGAATGTTCGGGATGATTGAAGGTTGATGTGAGCGCTCGATCTCGAAAGTGAAACCCTTTAAATTCACGTCTTTTGAAACTTGAAATTTTATTTTGGCTAACTATTTGAAACTGTAGTATTTTATTGTAAGGACCTTACTTACTTACTAGTTTACTTCAGCTTTTCAAATTATTTTGAGGGTTTGGTGATGATCACCTTGATTTGGATGGTTGCATCATTTAAATTATTATGTTATTTTCAAGTGTAATAATGCCCCCTTACTTTCTATTTAAAAAAAAAAAAAATCTATTTATCTATGTTTTTTTTCCCTTTAAGAATTTGGGATCGTTATAATACTCTCCCAAAATAACTTTTACACCCTTAAAATGAAAAAATCTTTATAAACTCCATTCTCACAATATCCTCAATTTTATACAAATATCATTACTTTTCTCCACACATATACACAAAGGTCAACTACATAAAATTTTACAAAATTATCCCTCAAAAGTTCACTTATTATTATACATGCCCATTTATTTATGAAAATTATTATGAGACGGAGGGAGGAGGGAGTATATGTTTTGTGCTCTGCCATGTAAATAATAGTAGATTATTGATGTTCATATCTGTCTTCTTTTCTTTTCCTTTTTTGGTTAGATCGAGTTTGAATGCCTATAAACTATCCCTCTCTTGAATTGACCACTGAAGCAATGATTCACTGTATACTCACTTGGTTGGTTGAGCTTCTATTTCGAATGAGATTTGAATTGAGGTATAATTGTTTTTTTCTTAGAACTTCGTTTGTGTTTCAGTATGTTAATTACTTGTCTATTAAGGACCGGTGGCTGTGTGATCGAGTCAACTTATATTTGCAGCTTGCAGAAGTAGTGTAGAGACGACCAAAAGACATGCTAATGGAAGAAAGATTAATGAACAATATATAGTACTGATCTATTGTTGAATGTCGAGCAAGCAATCCATGTATTTTTTACAAGCAAGCCCAACATGTATAATAGATAGAACTGAAACAAGCAAACATACTGTTAGGAATTAATATACAAGGATTAATTCCCACCCTCTCTACAAGTTCGGACTTTTAGATGAGACGGAATTCTTTCATAGTATCAGAGCAAACTAGGCAAACGACCTGGGTTCGATTCCTGTTGAAAGCACTCCACCCATTTAAATTGTCCACTCCATGGGCCTCCTCCCCAAAAAAGGGGAAGCACTTGCACTTGGAAAGTGGAAGCTAAGAGTATTCAGCTTTTCCAAACACGTAAGCTCATCATTCCAGCCTTGACAGCAACAGCCTGCCTCAATGATCAATTCTTCAAGCTGTTGAAGACGGCTGATCATTTTAAGAGGAGGAATCGTCATTTCTATTTTTTTCCCTTTGCTTTTGCGATTGCATCCGCTTGGGGAAAATGAAATTCTCAAACATTTCAACTGCCACATGTCACCAATTTCTTCTGGTAAATGTCGAATTGAAGTTCTCCGAATATCAAGGACTTCAAGCTTCTTGAGCTCATTTACTTCAGATGGTACTTCACCAAGTAGAGAACAATCATTCAAATATAGACATGTGAGGTTGATCAAGTTACAGAGAGAACTTGGTAGTGACTTTATTCCTGCTTGATTCAAGTCTAAAATTGAAAGCTTTTGCATATTCAGAAAGAAGGAATCTCCAAGTGTTACTATGTGTGGATTCCGCTGCAATAACAACGTTGACATGTTGTTGCTTCCTGGGCATTCAGGTAGTGTCGACTTGAAACCGACCAGTGACATTCTTTTCGATGTTCTCCAAGTTTCTGCATCAAGAACTCTATCCTTCTGTGGCGCCCAAAACACACAGTTTTCCTCTCCAGGATAATTTTGTGCTAGAGCCACTGTTCTGAAATGCACTGGCATCTTGACATGCATATCTGAATGATTTTCCAGCAGGAATTGATCTGTAAGTTCATTCAACACTGTTGCTCCACGCTCTCGTGCACTTCTAAGCTCGGGCATATTTAGCTCAAGAAACCTCTCAGCTTTCCAACATTCTACAAGGTAATCTTTGTAGATTTTGTCTCCATTTGGAAACAATGCCACAAACAGTAAACACTTCACGTGGCTCTTTTCCAATTTATCATACACTAATTTATAAGCATGTGCAATGTCTCCCAATTTCAGCAGTCCTGCTGATATATTTAGCATCAGACTGTAAGATCCGCTTCACGTCACTCCAAGCTTGTTCATCTTTCTCTCCTTTTAAGTACATGGCTACTAACTTGATCACTTGTGGCATCCCTCCACATGATGCGACTATACTCTCAGCAATAAGTTTGATGCGTTGATCATAAATCTTACCGCAAACTTCCTGAAAGAGATCTAGTGAATCTTTTGCTGGGAGTGGTTGTATATGAACTTGATCGTTTGTCATTTGTTTGATGACTTTATTGCTAGAGGATGAAACTACAACTTTTCCAAACTTGTGGTCTTTGTGAATACCCAGTTGATCAAAGTCAAAGAACGAGGAAACCTGATCAATGAGCAAGATATATTTCTTATGCCTCAGGGCCATAGAAATAGCATTTGCATTTTGTTCTGTAGTGTTGTCTTGCTCCTTATTCAACTTTAACCGCCCCATAATCACATCTTACATCATTTCAATGGTCCTGTCTTCTGCATCCAATGGTTTAGAATAATTTATCCAGATTACAACTTCAAACGACAACGTTGATGAATCATCGTTGAGTTGATTATTCAACATTTTCATGACAGTTGTTTTTCCTACTCCAATAGGACCCAAGATGCCTATTGACCTGTTCTCATCTTCACTTAAGTGACTCAAGATTTTTTGAACATATTCAGTGAATGAAGGAAGATCAACATCACCATGTTTTACTTGAACATGTTCGATTTTTTTCTCACTTAACACATTCTCAACTTTCATCTTGTCAATGACTCGAGAGATGCGACCATACAACTTGTTGATATCTCTGCTAAGTGTTGCAAGTGTGAAGAACTTGTGCGTCAAGATGGTGGGCTTTCTCGTCTGCAGATCCTCAATCACACTCTTTATTGTCGAGACATCAAGATCAGGATCTGAAATTTGATCCTGTTCAGTTGAGGCTTGTTGCACTGCTTATTGTATTCGTGAATGAAGTTGTTGTATTTTTTCCTCAAGACTTCAAATTGTTTGAGCAAAATTTGATATTCATCATTTTTCTGTTTGGGCACATTCCTTTCGAGGACTTGATCAACTTGCTGCTTCCTAGAATAGAAGGTGGCCATCTCTACTGTGAGCTCCGTCAAGTTATCTTCCAATTCTTCGACAAATTTCGCCTTGTTCTTGAAGTATAAAATCATATCTTTAAGAGGGGTATATGCAGCTGAGGAAGATTGCAAGGCCAGTTTAGCAACATCATAAACCATCCTAGCAAAGCAGATGCTAGATTAATTGTTGGATTAATTATGATAGAAAGTTTTAAGTATATAATAAATTGTCAAGATATGAATGAAAAGCACCTCGATCCGTTCAACAATTGTTTTCACCAAATTTACAGCACACAAACTAAGAAAAAAAGTGCAATGAGTGAAGTAGTGAGAGGTAGTTTTGTAAAGTTTTATGAATAAAGTAAATAAAAAGATTGGATTGAATAAAGTAATTGTATTTTGTGTAAATATTGTGTATGGTGAGGTTTATGAAAGATATATATACTCCCTCTTTTACCTTCTTTTTTTTACCTCCATTAGTAAATATTGTAAGAACTCATTATTAGTAATATAGGGGATGTCACTACTTCTCTTTTTTTTACCTTTTCTTCTTTCAATTTAATTTTACAATTACTACCCACTACACATTTAATACTGTATTTCTTAATCTCTATGTCGAAAAGAGGACAGAGGTAGTAATTTGAAGAAAATTTGACAAAATTTGACAAAATAAGTAGACTTAGTAGTAGTTGTACAGATATTGATTCGATTCCAGAAATCAAAATATGCAGTGGACTAGATTGAAATCAAAATTGGTAAGCCCAACACTTGATTAAAACAAACCAAGATTTAATTAATATACTACATAGCTATATTAATAAAATGAAGATAAACAGCTTATAATATATATATATATATATATATATATAGCTCAAAATTGACAAATTAAAACTCAGAGACAGGAACCAATTAAATTCTATAATCATATACAATCTAAAATATATAATATAAGAAAAAAATTTAAGTATATATAATTAATAACCTGATTAATACTGGAGCTGGGAAACTCAGAAAATGTTGTCCGCAAAAATGCTGATTTTAGTTTTGAGGAATGAATATCACCACAAGTAATCATGAATCTGCTTCGAAGATGATAAGTTTTGAAAGGCCAAAATTCAAGTCAACGGCTGAATTTAATGTAATCCCACTATATGATTTTCTATTCGCTGTAAAATTATCACCTCATCATTTTATCAATTTTATTTAAAATTAAAAAAACATCTTCATATAATTGCAAAGTTAGTATGCATTTTCGTTTGTGTCTGTAACCTACATAATTACTCATTTTGTCATTTTTTGCGTCACTTACTTAATGACTTATACTTAAAATAATAAAAGAACATTTTAACCATTTTTTTAAAATATTTCAATATTACATTTAATATGTATCACTTTATTCACACTAAAAAAACATATTTACTACTTTATAAAGTTGAAATTTTTTTACTACTTTCACTTTTTTTTTTTTTTTTGATGGAAGTTAAATACCCATCCCTTTTTTCTCCTCCCCTTTTTCCCCTAATCCAGGACATAAGACCTAGGTAGTGGTGCTCTAACCACTTGAGCTATCCCACTTTGTCACTACTTTCACTTTTATATTCCATAATACTAATAAACAATTTATACATTAAAACTGGTGCTAAAAAACTATGAGTCCTTAAGTAACATTTAGACCCTTTTTTTTTTTTTTTTTTTAGGGTAGAATACATTTTCTTCAATATATCAAAAAGTAAAAGGTGGTAAAATAAATTTTGAGAACATCTGACGAGATATGTAGTTCTCCATAGTAGAGAAAATAATACATTGAAAGCGGAACACTGGTGTTAACCTTGATCGATCACATGAATTTTTTTGTTATGCATATAAACTATTACGGTTTAAAAAAAGTATTTGATTTTTAAATAATAACACTTCATATGTATGACAATGATAATTTATATGCATGCATATCAGTAAAAGTGAGATAAATTTACAAATGATCTTGTAACTTTGATCGAATTAATCTATAAAAGGTTCGGTAGCTTTTAACTTTATCAATTTTAGTCTTTTTAGTCTCAATTTTGGTCCTTTTGGTCTCAATGTTGATCCTTTGAGCCAAATTTCAGTTCTTTTAATTCAATTTCAGTCATTTTAATCCAATTTCAGTTCTATCCACGAGAATAGAACATGTGTATTTTACGTGGAAATTTCCTTTTTAACCTTTTTAATGCATCATCCAACACATATGCTTTTTGGAGGAAAATAAAAGTGACATTTATGTTATTATACATGGTTATGGTTCTTTATTTAATTTTAGAACATTGAGTAGTAAATAATTATTATTATTTATTCATTTAATATAGATATTAATAAATATTAAAATGTTAGATCAATTTTATAGTGAAAGTTACACATTTGTTGAGTATTTTTATCTTTTTCACATAACGTCCCGTTTTAGTAAGAAATTTAATTTATGTCCCATAACTTTTTTAATTGCTTAATTTACGTCCCATTTACGTCGAAGTGACCAAAATGACGTCGTTTCTATATAAAATTTGGGGATTTCCGACGACTTTTTTTAACTCGGGGAAATTGGACGTAAATTAAAATTGTAACTATTTTGGAACGTTTTTAAAAAAAAGGTAAAAGTTACGGGACGTAAATAGTTTTTTTCTCATATGGTAGAAAAGAAAATATCCTAACTAATTACAAAGATTAAGAAAAATCTAATCAATCAAAATCCCTACAATGTATACTCTAATTATCCCTTACGCCCTAGCAAAATAGACGTCCCATCAACGACGTCAATTTTGGAACGAAGCATCTCGAAGCATTGTCGTGGAAGAGACTTTGTGAGGACATTTGTTAACTAATCAAGAGTGTTGACGTAGGCAACGGAAATCAGACCCTTGGAAGACATATCTCGTACAAAGTGTGTGTCGATAACAATGTGTTTCAACCCTGAGTGTTGAATTGGGTGAAGGGCAAGACGAGTGGCACTCATGTTTTCACAAAGAATATGGGGTTTACGGACGACCGAGAGCTTAAGGTCTTTGAAAAGTTGCATCACAAGAAATAGTATATACGCCGATGTTGACTCCCCGATATTGAAGCCCCCCAATAGTACTACGATAAGTCGTGGGATCCACTGAGTTGGTAGAGTGATTCACGTATTCTACAACACTATAATAAACGACCGCAAGTATACGGTGTCTATCGTAGCGAAGTAAGTACGAGGTCGATCCCACAGGGAGGTATAGCGTAAACGTGTAGTTTGTTGACGGAATTCTAAATAGACGATGATCGATAAAGTGAGTGTGGTGAATTACCCTAAGATTGCCTACCAAATTGTCACAAATAAGCAATAAAGAGTAATGTAGAATCGATCAAATAACATGCAAACCAAAGAAACGAAGCGAATGAAAACTCAAATAAAGGAAATAGGTTCCAAGGCATACGTCACACTAAGGAGTTAATTTATGAGCTAAAACCTATTTAAATGGTGTTGTGTTTATTACTATAGGGTTGATCACGAAATAGTGAATTAAAAGTTCTTTCGATCCAATTAATCCAAGAGAAATATAACACAAATTAGTATCTCTACCTAGCATGCATAATAATTCCCCAAAAGGCCCCTAGAATCATCTAATACCCTCCCGATAATATTGATCCTCTCTCGAGCTCACAATAGTATTGGGTCGAATGCTCAAATACGATTAATGAAAAAGATCTCTCAATCCAATTTCAATTAACAATAAATAAAACATATTATCATGGCCATTGACAGTATGTCTTGCAATGAAAGTTAAGCATTCAAATAGAAATAGCAACACAACCACCAAATAAACAAGACATTAATTCATAAACATCATCCAAAGTGTAAACATAGCCCTAGAACCAAAAGTGTTCTAGCCAATAACTAGCATAGTCAAATTACAAAATCAAATGGAATAATTAAGTAAAAAGAAAGAGAAAGAGAAAGCTTAGTCTAAAATGTGGTAGGGAATTGAATTTCCAAGCTATTGCATCCTTCCTTCCTTGATTTGATGGAGAAATGAAGAGGAAATGGCCAAAACACCTCCAAGTATGTGTAACTATGTGTGGAATTTGAGGAATTGGGGGAGAATGTCTTGGGTTTCAAGAATGAGGGCTTATATAGTGTTGGGGTAGGGCTTAAGGGTGAAAATTGCACTTAGGTCCTTGGAAATTGGACAAAATATGCAAAAGGCACCGAGAGCAGGGGGGACTCGGCCGAGTTGGAGAATTAGGATTGGGGCAAAAATCTTCAAGACTCGGCCGAGTGAAGTGACTCGGCCGAGTGTAATTAGTTCCAGATCCCAAGCTCCGCTCAGCAGCTCGGCCGAATGGGCTCACTCGGCTGAGTGTACTTGGTTCCAGGTTCTGAGTTTCAATCAGTAGCTCGGCCGAGTCAGGGAGCTCGGCCGAGTTGGCTCTTCAAACTTTGTCTTCGAGCTCGACCGAGTTGGTTAGCTCGGCCGAATGGAAAAACATTCCAGATTCTGCCTAGATCAGGAGCTCAGCCGAGTCAGGGAGCTCGGCCGAGTGGAATGTTGTGCCCAATTCTGGTCTTCGGTCGGACTCGGCCGAGTTGGGGCACTCGGCCGAGTTGCTGGCCACTCCAAACTTGTTTCGTGCATATCTCTCGCCTCGGTTGTCCGATTGACTCGATTCTTTAGGCTATTCCACTCCGTTTTTCGAGACGAACTCAACGGTTCACTCCTCTTCCTGATCCAGTAAAGTATGGTTGGTGTTTTGCTCCAAATTCCATCGTATTTCCTACAAAATCGACAAAACACAACCTTTCCCTCATTTTGGCTCAAATCATCATATTCAATGCATAAATCAATGAAATCTCATTAAAAACATGCTTCACATGTGGCTCTAAAATGCGTAAATTCCACCTGAATCATAGAGGAGCATGGTTTGGCCGATGACGGTGTAAGAATTGGTTTAGCATCGTCCATCTAGAGACGATGAAGAAGATCAACCACATATTTGTGTCGAGAGAAGAAGAGACCTTGAAATGGGCCACCTCGATTCCTAGAAAATAGGACAAATCTCCAAAATATTTAATAGCAAAGGACGATTCCAAATGCTTAGTAAGGGAGCCGAGTAAGAGTGAGTTAGATCTTGTGATAACAATTAAGATCATCCACATACAAAAGAACGACCAAGGAGATACCATCCTTGAAATACGTAAATCGAGAATGATCGGCATTCGATTGAGTGAAATCAAACCGAAGAAGAGCAGTGTTGAGGGCGTGATACCAAGCAAGCAGAGCTTGACGAAGACTATAAATAGACTTTTTGAGAAGACAAAACCGAGAAGGATGTTGATCATCAGCAAAGTCGGGGGCGGTTTCATATTAATAAGGAATACCGTAATATAAGAATTATATCTTCTTATTTTAGTCCATATCCTTGTATATATTATCTTTGATATGGTTGTTGTATTTACCTTAATTATCTCATTGTAAATACTTTTAAGTAGTGGATTATTCCTATCACCTCATTAATGGTGATCAAATACCTATTCTCACATTGTATCATGCTTAAATTTTTCTATAAAGTCTAATTCTTAAATTTTCCTCTAATTCTAATTCTAATTTTTCTATAAAGTCCGAAACTCTAATTCTTCTATAAAGTCTCATGCTTAAATTTTCCTTCCCTCCCCATGGCAGCGACAATGACTCCCCCTGCCATTCCCCTCAACACCTTGGTTCATCTTTTAACCATTAAGTTGACATTCTCAAACTACCTGCTTTGGCGAAATCAGGTGGTTCCAGTTCTATCAAAACATGATCTTCTCTCTCATGTTCATGGTACGATCGTTGCTCCGACAAAAACGATCACCACATCTGGTGAATCGTCTCCCAACCCTGAGTACATCTCTTGGTTAGAGAAGGATTAGAAGATCCTTAGTCTCATTCTCTCCTCCCTTTCCGAAGAGGTCGAAGAGGCTATGGCCGAAGTCATTGGTTGCGACATCGCTCGTTCTGTTTGGAATGCCCTTGAGTTTGTTTTCAGTCATGCCTCTGTTCATCGCATTAATCAGCTGTGTAATCAGTTGCTCTTCCTTCGTTACGGTTCTACCTTTGTGGACGATTATAACAAGAAGTTTTGTGCCCTTTGTGATCAACTCGCTTCTATTGGTAAGCCTGTTGGCGACGACGATGAGTGTCATTGGTTCCTTACTGGTCTCATCACCTAGTTCAACAGTTTTTCTAACACTCGCATGGCCATGACGCCCATGCCGGCTTTTCGGGACATGATCCATCAGGCCCTTAACTATGAGCAATTTACTCGCTCTATAGACTCCTTATCCTCGGTTGTTCCGACCTTTGCTGCCTCTCCTCACCCCGGTAAGGCTTCTCGCCCTGGCACCAAGTCCCGTAACTCCTCTTCTCGGCATTCTGGTTTTCCTGGCGACCACTGGATCCTTGGCAGAAGGTTCGGCCTCTGCTCGTCGCCCTTCCACATGCTAAATTTGCCGTCAATAGGGCAATTATGTCAATCACTGCCCTGAGCGTTATGCTCGTCCTGCACCATCTGCAACCAACCTTGCCCATGCCCTTGATATATACCCAGTGTCGTGTCTCACTGATTCGGGTGGAATTTACACTATTTAGATGCATATTTGAAGCTCATTTGATGTTGATTTCATTGAATTATACATTGAATATGATTGTTTAAGCCGAAATGAGAGAAAGGTTGTGTTTTGTCGATTTTGTAGGAAATACGATGGAATTTGGAGCAAAACACCAACCATACTTTACTGGATCAGGAAGAGGGGTGCACGGTTGGATTCGTCTCGAAAAACGGAGTGGAATGAAAAAAAGAATCGAGTCAATCGGAGGTCGGAAGCTCGAGATACGAAGAGACGAAAAAGCATGCCCGGGTAGAATCGACCCGGGCGGGTCAAAATCACCCGGGCAAGCCAAATTTTCCCCTAGGTTCGTATTTAGGCCGGGTGGGAGCCACCCGGCCGGGTCACATACATTTCGGGGGTTTTTGCCCATTTTCTCCATTTTCGAGGGACCTAAGTGCAAATTTCGTCCAAGACTTCTACCCCAACTATAAATAGCTCCAATTTGAGTTTTAAAAAAGAGTCTTACTCCTTTTACAAGCAATTCCACACACACATTCACATAGTTGTAGGTGTTCTTCATTTTTAGTTTAGATTCTTCATTAGATTAGATAGATTAGTGGTTTTTACTTCAAATCAAGCTACGATTATCATCGGGAATCGTCTATTACATCGGTTTGTAGCTAAATTCTCATGATCAAGGTGATATTATTCTATTTTGCAATTCAATTTAGTATTTTCTTAATTTCTTCAATCTTTTGCTATTTTACCATTAGTTTGATGTTATTTGTTGTTGTAGCCATGGGATTCTATTCTAGAACCATGGGCTAAGCTCTTATTGCCTTGGGTGTGAATGTTTTGATGGGTGTTCAGTGTAATTATAGATTAATTGCATGATTAGCTTAGGAATTGGGTGTATATGTTTCTAGTGTTGTAATTTCCATGATTCAATTGATTAATTCACCCTATTAGTTAGCATTGTTAGTTTTGTCAACTTCAACGACCGTATTGGGTTGCATGATTAAGAGTGTGTGCATGATCTTGAATTAATCGATTAGAATTAACATAGTAATTAGCTACACCGACCGGGGGTTGATTGCTTAGATCGACGACACTAGACACTAGTCGATTAGAGGTCGTCTATTAGATTAGTGAGAGGGCGTCTCATAAACATTAGTAACCGTGTTGAACGTGTTTATGAGACACTATCTTAGGAGCTTATGGTATTGATTAGACTATATAATTGATAATCGATGCACGTGTTCACCTAAGCCTCACAAGGGATTGGTCTACACACACGAGTGATAGCCTTTAACTTAATCCAAAACCATAGTTTAATTCATGCAATTGGTTCGTTAACTCATTGAATTACCCACAAAGCGGAAGCACCCGAGGCAATACCCTTCTCTTGCACTTTCTCTCGAAAGTTAGATAGCTTGCTATTTCTTGTGTTCATTTCTTATCATTCTTAGTTAATTTAGTTTAATTCTTGTGTTTTAATTCCCGAAAATCCAACAAGCACATTTAGTTACTACAATAGCATGAAAACTTATAACTTTAGGGATTCACTTTCACTCAATTAGGTCCTTGGAACGAAAATCTACTTGGTCGTACTTGCGTACTACAATCGAACCCATACGCTTGTGGGGATCGTATTGTAAAGTGCTTTAAAAAGTGTTGAAAAACGAGACAAGTCACTCACAGCCTACGGTGCATCTGCACACATCACTCCTCGCTCCACTGATTTGGATAACCTCCATCTGTATTCTGGTAACGATAATGTTATTATTGCTAATGGTTCTACCATTCCGATCACTCATGTTGGGTCGTGTTCGGTTAATAAGAATGTTCGCCTATTAGATGTGCTCGTTGTTCCACATCTTAATAAGACACTGTTATCCATTAGTAATGTGTTGTTTACTTCCGATTTTTATGCTAATGTGTTGTTTACTAATGACTCATTTGTCATTCAGAATCGGGCGACCAAGTAACCCTTGACGAGGGGTTAGCATAGTCAAGGACTCTATACCCTGGAGCAGGGCACTCCAACCTTGGTCGCTGCTTTACGGAGCTCGTCGCTGAAGGCTTCTTTTGAGTGTTGGCATCGTAGATTAGGCAATGTTTCTATTTTTGTAATTAATTTATTATAAAATTTGGGCTTGTTATCCTTTACTTCTTTGTTGCTCAACCCGGGCTTATGTACTCCGTGTCAATTGGCTAAGAGTAAACACTTATTTTTTTTCTTTGAATGAAAAGCGAGCATCTGATCATGCTTTCGGTATTATGTCATTTTTGTGGATGACTTCTCCAGCTTTACTTGGCTTTATCCTCTACATGCCAAGTCTGATTTCTATGATGTGTTTGTTCGGTTTCAAACCTTTGTTTGCAATTAGTTTTCCACTTCCCTTAGAGCCACTACAAGAAAACTGCAATTTAGTTGCGAAAATTTTTATCGTTAATTCTAATATTTTCGTTGCTAATGTGAATTAGCGATGAAATAATTTTGTCGCGCGATTTGTTGCTATATACTCGGCGCTAACGTGTTTACGACAAATATTTTAATTTTGTCGCAAATGTTTGCGATGAAAATATAAGTTTCATCGCAAAATATTAGTGACGAAAATATGAGGTTCATCGCAAAATATTAACAACAAAAATATGAGTTTTCATTGCAAAATGTTTGCGAGGAAAATTAAACATTTGTCGCAAACACGTTAGCAACGGGTGTATAGCAACGAATCCCGTGATGAAATTATTTCATCGCTAACTTACATTAGCAACGAAAATATTATAATTAACGACAAATATTTTCGTGTCTAAAATAGTAGCTTCTTAAATCGTGGCTAATATTTTTGCGATGAAACTCATGTTTTCATTGCTAACATTTATCTATGGATATCCGATTTACGAATCGTTCTCTAAATCCACTTTCGCACTCAACCGACCCAACCCGCACCCGACCGACCAAACCAACCCAACACGCATACCCTCTCCCTCCTTTTATTTAAATGACTATTTATTTGGTCTTTATGTGAATAGAACCCGGGGGCAGACAACTCTTTGATTCAATTTTTAATATTAATTATATATGTATTCAATTATTACTAATTTAGTTAATTTTACTCATTTAATTAATTTATTTCACATATATTTTTTGATTAATTTTAACTTGTAACTATATATATATTACATCTAATCTCCATCCTCTCATCTTTATATGCATCTTCATTTGCATCATCTTCTCCCTCGTTATCCTTCTCGTCATCGTACCTATAACATATTTAATATTATTACATTATCTATATTTATTCTAATATATATATACTTATATATAATATTATCATTTAAAAAAGATTTTTTTTGATGATATTAAATAATTTAATCCATAGCTATACTAAAAATATTAATTTATAGACATTTAAACTAATTTATAAACAGTTATATATTTATAAATATTTTTATAAACATTCAAACTGATTTATAAGACAAAATTTGGAGAATTATTAAACATTTAAACAATTTTTTTAAATTTAATATGTATAGTTGAAATAGTACTCTTCCCTCATGCTTAGTAGGAATAACAACAAATTATTAATGAAATGTTTTAATTTTCTCGCAAATATTAAATCCACAAAATTAGTCATGCAAATTTCAATTTTATCGCTAAAATATTAGCGACGAAATATAATTTTCATTGTTCTTATTATTAACAATAAAATAAAGTAATTTGTTGCAAGTGTAGCGATGAAATATTTTAATTTTATCGCAAATATTAATTCCAAGAAATTAACCACGAAAATTCTAGTTCATCGCAAAATAATAGCGACTAAATATAATTTTAATCGTTGTCCTGATTATTAACAAAAAAAAAAATCTAGTGTAGCCATGAAATATTTTAGTTTCGTCGCAAATATTAATCCCAAGAAATTAGCAACAAAAATTTCCATTTCATCGCAAAATATTAGTGACGAAATATAATTTTCATTGTAGTTCTGGTTATTAACGGTAAAATATTTTAATTTCGTCGCAAATATTAATTCTATGAAACTAGCCACAAATTTTATTTTTCATAGCAAAATATTAGCGACGAAATATAATTTTCATTGTTGTTCTGATTATTAAAAACAAAATAAAATAATTTATTGCTAGTTTAGCGATGAAATATTTTAATTTCGACGCAAAAATTAAATCCACAAAATTAGCCACAAAAAATTATATTTAGAATATAATTTTTATGGTTGTTCTGATTATTAACAACAATTGTTATTGTAGCGATGAAATATTTTAATTTCGTCGCCAAAATTAAATCCACAAAATTAGCCATGCAAATTTCCTTTTTCATAGCAAAATATTAGCGATGAAATATAATTTTCATTGTTCTTCCGATTATTAAGAACAAAATAAAATAATTTGCTGCTAGTTTAGCGATGAAATTAAAAAATCTCATCGCAAAAATTAATTTAAAAAAATTAGCCACGAATATTTCTATTTTATCGCAAAATATTAGCGACGAAATATAACTTTCATTGTTGTTCTGATTATTAACAACAAAATGAAGCAATTTGTTGTTAGTATAGCAATGAAAAATATAAAATTTGTTGCAAATATTAAATCTAAGAATTTTGCGACAAATTTTTTTATTTCGTTGCTAAAAATTGAGTTTAGCGATGAAATTTTCGTAGTTATTCCAAAGTGATGGTGGAATTGAGTTTGTTAATGGTCGTGTTCGTAGTTTTCTTGCTGACCATGACATTCATCATCGCATCTCTTGCCCGTATACTCCTCAGCAGAATGGTCGAGCTGAACGCAAACATTGTCATGTCACTAAAACTGGGATCTCATTACTGTTCCAAGCGAGCATGCCTGCTCACTTCTGGGTTAATGCTTTCTCCACAGCTGTCAACATTATTAATCGTCTGCCCACACCTGTTCTAGGGGATAGGTCGCCCTTTCAGGTTCTATTCGGCTCGCCTCCGAACTTTGCTAACTTCTGGACATTTGGTTTTCGAGTATTTCCGTATCTTCATGATTATGCTCCCCACAAGCTTGCTCTGCTTCGTGTATATTTATGGGTTACAGTTTCTCCCATAAGGGGTTTCAGTGTTACGATCTGATCGCTTCCCTCTTTTGCACTACTCGTTATGCTCAGTTTGATGAATTTGTGTTCCCGTTCTCGGCCGCTCATGCACCATCCTCGCATGATTCCCTTGAAATCAGCTCGTTCATGGAACCATCAACTGCTCCTCGACCGCTCCCTTGTGGTCTTTTCCCTGACCCACAAGAGCCGCCTCTACCTATTGCTCGCCTAACTAAACAACTCACTGGTCGGCTACACTAATGCCGACTAGGCTCGTTGCACAGATACTCGTCGTTCCACATACTGCTATTCAATCTTTTTGGGCGGCAACTTAATGTCTTGGAGTGTAAATAAACAACCTACTGATGCTCGCTCAAGCCGTGAGTCCGAGTATCGAGCACTCGCCAACACTACTCAGGAAGTCATCTGGGTTACTCATCTACTTCGGAAACTCGGTCAACTTCCCCTGTCCGCCCCTACTCTTCTTTGCGACATCAAAATCGCCCTATTTTGGAGTCAAAATCCGGTCGCACACAAGCGATCAAAGCGCATTGACATTGATTGTGATCATTTTATTCGCGAACTGGTCTCTTCTGGTCGCCTGATCACCCAATTTTTCATCTCATCTTCAGCTCGCCGACATCTTTACTAAGAGTCTTCCTCGCCCGAATTTTGAGTTATTACGATCCAAGCTTTGCGTTCGTTCTCTTCCTCAGCATCACTTGACGGGGGGTAATAGGGAATAATGTAATATATGAATAATATCTTTTTATATTAGTTCATATCCTTGTGTATATTATCTTTGATAAGGTTGTGGTATTACCTTAATTATCTCATTGAAAATACTTATAAATAGTGGATTATTCCTATCACCCCATTAACAGTGATCATATACATATTCTCACACAAATAAACCAAAGTGGAAAGAGTGTCATGGAGAAAGGCATTGCTCACATCAAGTTGACATAATTAATCTATGGGCTGCTCATGGTCTCCTGAAGCCATTTCCTGAAAACAACCTCCGTCATATTGGAGACTCTTACTTCAATCAGTTGCTTTGCAGGGCCTTCTTCACAGATACATCAAGAAATGAATATGGTCATATCACTGAGTTCCGGATGCCTGGCTTGATCCATACGATCATGCAGGATGTTGTTGCCATTGTTTCCAAGGAGAAGGTAGGAGTGATTGGCTCCATAAGTGAAGATGCTCATCCGCTTTCCCTGCATTCCGAAGGCCCACGAGACGTAACAACTCTAATTTTTTCGTCTACCCTACATTCTGGTGCCATCAGTTTGGATTACACTTTTCTTGATTTCCAGGAATTGCAATCACTTGATTTGAGTTGCAGTGGCATTTGGAATCATGCGGCATTTCTTGGTTAGACTTTGAGCTAGAGTTCGGAATTGAGGATCCTCGTTGGAAGGAGCCTAAAGAGCGGGCAACTTCAGCGGAGGACCTTGAAACCATCCATTTAAACGAAGCTCGTCCAGAACTCGAGGTATTCATTGGTTCGAATTTACCAGAACAATTGCGGTCAAACATGGTCGCATTTTTGAAAGAGAACATCGGTGCATTCGCCTGGTCGCACGAGGATATGGTGGGCATTAGCACGAATCATGCCTGCCACAGATTGAATATTGATCCAGCAAGGAGACCCATCACCTAAAAACGAAGAAAATTTGGGCCTGATAAAAGTGCGGCTTTGGCAGTCGAAATCAAGAAATTGATCGACAACAAATTAATCGAGAAAACTGGAACTGATCCCGAGTGGTTGGCAAATCTAGTGCTCGTCAGAAAGACGACCGGGTCGTGGAGATTGTGTATAGACTTCACAGATCTAAACGACGCATGTCCAAAAGATCACTTTCCGATGCCCCACATCGATCATCTAGTAGACAATACAGCGGGGCACGAGATGTTAACTTTCATGGATGCTTTCGCAGGGTACCATCAGATTGCAATGCATCCTGACGACCATCGACATACGACTTTCATGACTGCAGTCGACATGTACAACTGGAAGAGAATGCCTTTCGGTTTGAAAAACGCGGGGGCAACATACCAAAGACTGGTAAATAAGATGTTTGAGAAACACATCGGTGAGATGGTGGAGGTCTATATCGACGACATCGTTGTCAAAAGCTTACGGAAAGAGGATCACCTACACCACCTTGCCATGACATTCGATATCCTAAAACAGTACAACATGAAGTTAAATCCAAAGAAATGCAGTTTTGGAGTTAGCTCAGGAAAATTTCTGGGGCACTTGGTTAGCCAGCGGGGCATCCAGGCGTATCCGAGTAAAATTCAAGCAGTCATTAATATGCAAAGCCCATGGAACGTGAAAGAGGTACAGAGGTTGACAGGATGCCTTGCATCGCTGAACAGATTCATTGCACGAACGGGCGATCGTTGCAAACCTTTTTTCGACGCTTTGAAAAAAGGAAAGTTCGAGTGGACAGATGAGTGTGAGAAAGCTTTCGAGAAATTGAAGGAATATCTATCGGATCCGAAGGTCCTATCTAAGCCAGTCCCCTGCGAAATTTTGTATCTATACTTGGCGGCCACTGACTGTGCGATCAGTTCAGTGCTCGTCCGAGCTGAGGGGAGTACACATCTGCCTATCTACTACGTAAGTCAATCACTAAGAGATGCGGAGTTGAGATACACTCCAATGGAAAAATTGGCGTACGCACTGGTCATGAGCGTCAGAAAACTAAGGCAATACCTTTTCGACCACGAGGTGGTCGTCCTCACGACTTTTCCTCTTCGGCGAGCACTGCATCATCCGGATACCACTGGAAGACTGTTGAAATGGTCGGTGGAAATCGGGCAATTTGGGCTCACCTACGCACCCAGAACGGCAATCAAGGGACAAGTGTTGGCTGAATTTATCGTAGAGCTCACTTTCACGGAGAAATTGGACGAGGGAATCGAACTTCCTTGGACACTGTTCGTCGATAGCTCGTCGACGAGCACCAAAGCAGGGGCAGGAATCGTCCTCACCAGCCCAACCGGACAGACGTTTGCTTCGGCGATCGAATTCGAGTATCGGGCAACCAACAACGAAGCAGAGTACGAGGCTCTGGTCGCACGAATCAAGATGGCTATGGCCGTGGGCGCCAGAAAACTGAAATTTTTTTCTGACTCTCAGCTGGTTGTATGTCAAATTACGGGCGATTACGAGGCTCGCGGCAATCAAATGATAAAATACCAAGACCTAGTGAAAGGATTACTCGAGCAATTTGATCAATTCCACATCGAGCAAATCCCTAGGGAGGAGAATACGCAAGCAGATGCGTTAGCTCGGCTGGCCACTTCAGAGGGGGAGGTAATATTTTCAGAAGCAACCATCACTAAAATTTCTTCCCCATCGGTGAACAGAGGTCAAATTTTGCAGGTTGAAGCGACCAACGACGAGGACTGGAGGTCGCCGATCACCAGGTACATCAAGACCGGCGAGCTCCCGGCAGATAAAGTGAAAGCAACCAGATTGCAGCTCAGGTCCGCAAGGTACACTATTATTGGCGACCAGCTGTACAAACGGGGATTTTCAATGCCTTTATTGAAATGCCTCGGAGAAGACGAAGCGAAGATCGTCATGCACGAAATCCACGATGGAGTGTGTGGAAATCATACAGGGGGGCAAGCGCTCGCTTTAAAGATCATGAGGCAAGGATACTTTTGGCCAACACTGAAGAAGGATGCAATTTATTACGCCCAGGCGTGCAAGAGATGTCAAGCTTTTGCTCCCGCTATTCACTCACCTCCAGACGAGCTCATCTCCGTCTACAGCTCTTGGCCCTTCGCGAAGTGGGGCATCGACATCATCGGACCTTTCCCGGCTGGCGTCGGGGGGGTAACTTTCGTAGTCGTAGCAGTCGATTACTTCACCAAGTGGACCGAAGCGAAGGCTTTGAAGACCATCACAACGGCCCAGATGACCAACTTCATATGGAAAAACATAATTTGCAGGTTCGGCCTACCACGAGCAATAGTGACCGACAACGGACGACAATTCACAAGTCAAGACATGCTGGATTTCTGCTCAGAGTGGAACATCAAGAAACTTTTTTCAACACCCTATCATCCACAATCAAATGGTCAAGTAGAGGCGATCAACAAAATCATCAAGCACACCTTGAAAGCTAAGCTAGATGGATTGAAGGGCAAATGGGCGGACGAGCTGCACATGGTTCTGTGGGCATATCGGACGACCACGAGGAATTCTACTGATGAAACTCCGTTCGCGCTCGCGTTCGGAACCGAAGCTGTCATACCAGCAGAGGAGCAGGTCCCCACTTTTCGAGTGGCAAATTATGACGAGCAGTTGAATAACGATGCACAGCTCTCGGACTTGGACTTCCTAGAAGAGCGAAGACTAACAGCGGACGAGAAGAACGCGGTCTACAAGCAAAGGTCAAAACGCTACTACAACACCAAAGTACGTGCTCGCCAATTCACTATCGGCCAGCTCGTATTTCGGAGGGCGACAGAACAGTCCATTGGCATACTTGGCCCGACTTGGGAGGGTCCGTACCGAATAACGCGCACACTCCTAAACGGATCGTACGAGCTAGAAGATCTCGAGGGCAAGCCGAGCAAGTACCCATGGAACGCGGTCAAGCTGAAGAAGTATTATCAGTAAGTTTTTAATTTCTTTATATTTGTATAGTTTGTATCTAGTCATCATTTCAATACAAGTCAAAGTTTTAAATTTCCATCAAGTGTTAGATAAATTTTAGAAATTTTAGATGAGGCTCTGCGTAGCCATCTAGGAAACAAAAGACGAGCACTCTTTCTTAAAGATGCTCGCAAGGTAGTGGCGACGACGATCACTACCTAACAAATAAAAGAGTTCAACCGACGAATGGTTAACTCTAAAAGACGAGCACTCTTTCTTAAAAGATGCTCGCAAAAGAAAGACGAGCACTCTTTCTTAAAGATGCTCGCAAGGTAGTGGCGACAACGATCACTACCTGTCAAACAAAAGAGTTCAACCGACGAATGGTTAACCCTAAAAGACGAGCACTCTTTCTTAAAGATGCTTGCAAGGTAAAAGACGAGCACTCTTTCTTAAAGATTCTCGCAAGACAAAAGACGAGCACTCTTTCTTAAAGATGCTCGCAATAAAAGAAATTTCAAAAGACAAGTATCATAACATAAATTGAAAAGCAGTAACAAGGACGATCACTCAATATAAACCGAACACATCATAAGAAAAAAGTTCCATTCATTGAAAAGCCTTAAAAGGCTGAAATTACAAAAAAGGCCTTAGTGGTCGAACAGTCCTAAAAACAAAATAAAATACAAGTAAACTAAGATCCCGGAGCATTCCCCTCTGCAGCAGCATCTTGCTCGCCGGCATTTTCCTCCTCGTTCACGGCCTCCACCTCGGCAGGCGCACTCTGTTCGCCCTGTTGAGTAGGGGGGTTTTGGGGAGGGTCCGCGAATAGTACCGGAACACCCAAGAGTCGAGGGAACTGGAGTCCCATTTGCATCAGAGGAAGCAGGGAGAGTTCCGATTCCGGTTGAGGACTCTCCTTCATAAGGAAGTCGTCTAAAAACCCGCCGAGGGGAATTACATCCACATCCGGATGAATTTCTTTAAGCCGATGAATGAGCCCATGGGCAGTGAGCGCCACCGATAAAATGGCCACGCCCCCAGCGATCTCATTGATTTCATCTCGCTCATCCGTCATGGCGACCAGCTCTTGCCGAAGAGTGGCCAACTCTTCCTCATCAGTTGCAGATTTATTTGTAAGAGTATTTACCTCGTCCTCGGGAGTCTTGAGGCGAGCACAGAGTTTTTCGATCTCTTGAAGATCTTCTTGATCTTTTTTCCAAACCACCTCAAGTTGGGCCTCAGAATCGGCCAACTTCGCCTGGACATCGGCCAACTTTACCTCAAGGTCGGTCACCTTCTCCTCAGAAGCGACCAGCTGCCTCTCGACGACGGCTTTAGCCTTGGCCATTTGGGCGGGCTTCGCACTCCTGTCTTCGCTAACCTTGCGACCCTCAGCGATCTGGCAGGCGAGTTTCTCCATAGTGTAAGTTCTTACAAAAGCAAGTTGACTTTTCTGAGAAGAGATCTATCTCTTTTGCTCGATCGCTAGCTGAAGAATCAAGCAATATGGAAAGACTATACAGAGTTAAGATTGAAATTGCAGATGAACAAAGGCGAGAAGTACAAGATCAGTTGGTGCGTTCTCAAGCTGTTCTCTCTGAGCTAACAAAGCAAAACACTCTTCTTCGTCAGACAGCTACTCATTTCAAAGACGAGTTGGCCATTAACTCAAAGAAATTGGAGTCTACTGCTGATCGTCTAGTGATTCGGGTGGAATTTACACGTTTTAGAGGCACATGTTAAGCGTGTTTTGATGTGGATTTCATTGATTTATGCATTGAATATGATTGTTTAAGCCGAAATGAGAGAAAGGTTGTGTTTTGTCGATTTTGTAGGAAATACGATGGAATTTGGAGCAAAACACTAACCATACTTTACTGGATCAGGAAGAGGAGTGCACGGTTGGATTCTTCTCGAAAAACGGAGTGGAATAGCCAAAAGAATCGAGTCAATCGGACACCCGAGGCGAAAGTTATGCACGAAACGAGAAAGGGCCGAAGTCGACCGAGCGAGCACGGCCGAGAACCATGCTCGAGCATGCCGTGCTCGAAACAGGGATTTTTGGGCCACGATGGAGCACGGCCGTGCACCGTGCACGGCCGTGCTACCCCATTTTTGGTGCCTTTTGTCCATTTTCGGTGCCTTTTGTCCATTTTGGCCATTTTTTAGGGACTAACTTGCAATTCTTGCATCCAAACCCTACCCCAACACTATATAAGCCCCATTTCTTGAAACCCAAGACATCCTCCCCCAATTCCTCAAAATCCACACATATTTACACATACTTGGAGGTGTTTTGGCCATTTCTCTCTCATTTCTTCATCAAATCAAGGAAGAAAGGATGCAATAGCTCCCAAATTCCATTCCCTACCACATTCTAGACTAAGCTTTCTCTTTCTTTTCCTTTTTATTTAGTTATTTCACTTGGATTTTGTAATTTCATTATGTTAGTAGTTAGCTAAACACTTTGTGGTTCTAAGGCATTGTAGAGATTTGGATTGATGTTTATGAGTAACTTCTTGCTTTAATTGGTGTTTATCTCTTATTTGCATGTTTAATTATCCATTGTAAAGCATGTTGTTAGTGGCCATGATGATTTGCTTGATCCATTGTTAATTGGGGTAGTATCGAGAGATTTATTCCATTTAATCGTATGCGAATATGCAACCCGGTATTATTATGATCTCGAGAGAGGATTAATTATCGGAGAGGGAATCAAATGATCTTAGGAGCTATTTTAGATGGTGTAATATTTGTGATGTAGACATACGAGCTTATATTACATTGCGTCTTTGGATTAATTTGTATCGAGATATCGATTAGTTCTTCTTTTGCGATCACCTTATATGAGATAACCTTAATAGCCATTTAAACGATATAACTCTCATAAACGGACGTCTAAATACTACAATTGCCTTGGAACCCACATTTCCTTCTTTGCGTTTTTATCCATCTTACCTTCGTTTTATTGATTCGCATGGTATTTGATCGATTTCGTATTTACTCTTCATTACTTATTGGTGACACATTGTTAGGTAATCTTAGAGTAATTCACACCACTCAAATTATCGATCACGTCTACTTAGAACTCGACTAGCAAACTACCACTTTTACGCTTAGCCTCCTTGTGGGATCGACCTCGTGCTTATCACGCTACGATAGACACCGTACACTTGCGGTTGTTTATTTAGTGTTGCATAACACGTGAATCATCTAGACAAGATGAGTCGTGATCAGACCCATCAAAGGCAGATAGAGCTAGCTGCTGAGGCAATGAAGGAAGCAGTAAAGGAAGAAATGACTCGCTTTACAAGTCTTTTCACTCTTAAGGCAAATGATTAAGCCAAAAAGGGGGAAGAGGCGAGTAGAGTGGAGAAAGTTAGCTTGTCTAAAGTAAGTGCTGAACCAGAAGAGAAGGATGCTGCTACTGCTATGCAAGAGCTAAGGAGGCCTAAAAGGAGGCTAGTTAAAACTGCAGAGCTGGAGCAAGCTGAAGCTGTTGAACAGAAAAGACTGGAGAAGGGCAAGAGTGTTGCATCTCCAGAAGCTGAGGTTCAGACCAGACGACCAAAAAGGAAGATAACTTCTGAAGAAACTGAAGAACTTGCTGCAGTTGAGAAGAAACAGAAGATTGTTGATCCCAATGATGAAAGTCATTATGCAAGCAAGAAGAAAATTGAAAAGCATATTGAAAGATTGCAGAAGCTGAAGGCTGATGAAGAAGAGATGGAAGACCAGTTCATTGACTACTTCATTGACAAAGAGCATCGTCAAGAATGGCTCAAAGTGAAGAGGCAATGGGAACTGGATCATTGGATTATTCGGAAATATGGTGAGTCTGAAAGTCCAGATGAGTTGTATGCTATGTTTGACAAATTCATGGAAGGTCAAAACAAGTTGCTTTGGAATTTAGTCATGAGGATATCGGCTGCCGCAAATTTCAACATTCTAGTGCCGATCTTTCCGAAATGGAAGACACCTATGACCAGCTCAGGAAAAAGAGTTGATCTTAACCAGATCAAAAAATTTGAAGAGGAGCTGCTTGACAAGGAGAAGATCGAGACTGAAGATCATATCAGAGTTATTCACAAGAGACTTCTAGATGCATTCTGTGTTCCAAATCCAGAAGGAGGTATTATTTCAGATTAGTTTTTTTACTCTGGTACTTAGTTTTATTTTGATTAAGTATGTGTAATATCTGCTGATCATATTTCTAAATGAATGAAAAGATAAGTACTATTTTAATGTTTAAGACAAGATAACTACTTAACTAGTCTACTATTGTGAAAATATTCAAGTAGTTTTGGCTTCATCAAAAAGGGGGAAATTGTTGGGATATGAATCCTAGAACAAGTCCTAAATGATGATAAAAGATAAAAGATAAAGTTTTGATAAGCCAAAAGAAGACTTGAATATTTTCTAAGTGTTGACTGATCTAGTCTGGTTAAGAGAAGTCATCTTGAACAGATCAGTAGAGGTTCACAAGTCAAGTTATGTTTTAGATAAGTATAAAAGAAAAAGACAAGTACTAATAAACTGTTGATACTTTGATTATACTTGATAGGTTTTATATTGAGCTATTTGAGTTGTATAGAAGCTCATGATTGTTTTATATATTGATGTATAGTTTTTAAGTTGACTAAGCTTTGTAACAAGAGCTTAATGTAATGTAATAGTCTTGTTAGGATTAGAAGATAGGACTAGATTAGTTCTATGTTGTAATCTGAAGAAGTCTACTGCACAAGACAAGTAGAAGACAGAGTCTACTACTGAAGTACAAGACAAGACGAGAAGAAGACTGAAGTTAGTTACAGAAGCGCGTATTGAAGATAAGGATTAAAGAGTTAGTTAAGGAATAACTAATTAACTGAAGAAACGCGTGGAAGGATAAGAAGAATCTATTACAAGTTAGTTTTCAAGAAAAGGTTGTTACACAACTAAAAGTTCTTGAATTTGAAGTCTATAAATACCCCAAGGTATTCATTCATTTGAGACTACTGATACTACTGCATACAAAAGCATTATTGAAGATTCAAAGAAGGAAATACTCTCAGAGATTGAAGTTCAGAAAGTGAAGCTACACAAGTCAAGTGAAGATCGAAGAAGGCTACTACTGAACGAAGAGAAGTTTTATTTTTTGTTTACTATTTCAAGTTGCTAGATACTTGTAAATCACTAGTAAGATCGAAGAAGCACTTGGTAGTGTTGTCGAGAAGATCTAAGTCTTATATCTTGGGACTTAAAATCACAAGACTACTCGATTGGAAGAGTTAATAAATTTCACGACTGGAGTTGTGAGAGTGGATGTAGACAAGTTATCGAACCACTATAAAATTGTTGTGTGTTGATTTACTTTACTGTTTGTTTAATTGATTAATTGCCTATCTAAACAAGACAAGTAGAGTGTTCATCAAGAAGTTCGAATTTCGAATATAAGTTGAGTATAAATTTGATTGGGCTCATTGTTACTTTGATAAATTCCGCATTACGTATTCTGATATATTGAAAGATTTTTAAAAGTCTATTCACCCCTCCCCTCTAGACTTTTACTAGCTTACTCAATATTATTAACTCAATTTGGGACCAACAACCGGTCAATTTATCTTGGAATAATATAGAAATATTCTCTTATTTCCATATATCTTTTTCCATAAATATCTCTCTCTAATTTCTTGCAACAAAATTAATCCTTATCTTTTAATTACCTTAATTAATAGACTTTTATTGGGCTACTTGAGGGGCCTTTAGGAGAATTAGGATTGGACCTCCCAATGGGCCCAAAAATCAATATTGAGCCACAACATTTTTTCAGCCCATTAATATTAATTCATTCCACTATAGAATTAATATTGCACTATCCATCCTAACCCATATTACGAAATATGGCTCCCGGTTATTATTTCCCGTGTTTAAGATTCAATGTCCATCAATTAATTTAAGCTACTGAATGCTTTAATTAATTAATATCTTTTATTCCTCGGAGTAAGGACAACTCAACATTATTATCATACCGGAAATAAATTCCACTGATCAGATTTGATATGATAAACCTTCTGAGCCCACCAAGGGGACATAATCAACTTGACACTCCAAGACACGATTCTCTGTATTAATTTTGGCAATCTGTCCTGTAATTAATAATATTGCCCAAAATACAAAGTATTGAATCAAATTGATTCTTTACCCATAATAAATCAAAGAAATACTTCTTAACTACAGACAATCCCATTTAAGTGACAGAGATTAAGAAATCAACAACCACTGAGGTCTAATTCTTCATTCCTTAAGTCAGTCTAGAAGAATTACCTCTCTGTAGGTCCTATTCAGCACATCATAATGCACTAGTGTAATCTCTTGGTCAAGATAAACCAATCCGAGCCTTACACCTCAACTTCTACCAATGGATTGTTCAATTCCATCTAAGTTGTGAATCAATTGTACTTATATACAAGGAACTGACAATGTGATCTTCTGTGATCTTCTACACACCACATTGTCTACAATGTAAAATACATCTGAACGTTTATGCAATAAATAATTAACATTCATTATATTTAAAGCAACCAGTGATAAAAATATTATTCTCATTTATAAGTGCAAGAATCAGTTTGTATACATAAGTAGCACTAAAAGCATACTTGCCAGTATAACCCTAACAATCCATGTAAGAAAGTTGTGGTCACATCCATCTGATGTAGCTCCAATCCAAATTGAGCAACCATAGTTAACAAGATTCTGATGCTACAATGCTTCACAACAGGTGAGAAGATTTCATTGAAATCAATACCTTCTTTCTGTGTAAATCCCTTAGCTACAAGCCTCACCTTGTATCTAAGTTTGCCACCCCTCTAAGCCTCCACCTTCTTTTTATAGATCCACTTACACCCAACCAGTTTCTTGTTCTTGGGCCTCTGAACAATCTCCCATGTCTGGTTCTTGTTCAGAGAAAGCAGCTCCTCTTCCATGGCAACTATCCACTTTTCCTTGTCGTGGCAGCTGATGGCTTCTGAATAAGACTTTGGCTCAAGAGACTCCACCTCAAGAGCTGCAAATAATGCAAATGAAACAATTTCAGCTTGTCCATACCTCTGAGGTGGGTGGACTTCTCTTCTGGTTCTGTCCCGTGCCAACTGATATTGTTGAAGATCATTCTCATTGTGAAGATCGCCCTCTTCATCTAGATCAATATCATCTTCAACAGGTCCTCTGGTGTCAACACGCTCCACCTCGACTTATGTCTCGTCTGGTTGGTTATCAGCTACACTAGTACTCGTACTAGCCTCTTCTGATAGAGGCATCCTTCTCTCATCAAAAGTAACATCTCTGCTGACAATACACTTATGCATTCCAGCTTCAAGGCACCATAACCTGTATCCTTTCACACCTGAAGGATACCCGACAAACACGCATCGCAATGTTCGAGGCTCAAACTTATCCTGCTTGACATGGGCATAGGCTGCACATCCAAATACCTTCAAATAATTGTAATAAACTGCATGGCCAGACCATAAATCCTCTAGGATTTTATACTGCACAGCTAAGGAAGGACTTTTGTTTATCAAATAGACGACAGTCGACACAGCTTCTCCCCAAAACACCTTTGGCAGACTCGAGCTGTTCAACATGCACCTGACTCTCCCAAGAAGCGTCTGATTCATCCTTTCAGCTACTCCATTCTGTTTAGGGGTCCCTGGCACTGTCTTATGTCTTACTATTCCTTTCGATCTACAAAACGCATTGAACTCTTTTGATAGGTACTCCAGACCATTATCAGTTCTCAAATGTTTGAGAGTCTTGCATGTGAGATTTTCACATTCAATGAGTCATTCCTTGAATTTCTCGAATGCTTTTGCCTTCGACTTCAGAATAGAAACCCACACCTTCCTTGAGTAGTCGTTTATGATAGACAAGAAGTATCTACCACCAGACCTCGTCTGATTCGTAGCTGGCCCCCATAGATCAGAATGGACATAGTCCATGATCCCATTGGTAGAGTGGACACCCTTACCAAACTTTAACCTCTTGGCTTTACCAAGAATGCAAGACTCACACAAATCCAGCTTTGTGATCTTGTCCTTGCCAAGCAAACCTTGCTTAGACAGCTCTACTAGGCCTTTTTCACCTACATGAGCTAGTCTCCTGTGCCACAACATGGAGTTGTCTTGCACCTCTACTACTTCTGATCTACCAACTACTGTATTCCCCTTGAGAAAGTAGAGATCATTCCTTCTCTCACCTTTCAGGACAGTCAGCTCCCCCTTCGACACACTGAGCTCTCCATCAGCCGACTGGAATTTATAGCCCATAGAATCCAGCATCCCAAGTGATATCAAATTCCTCTTAAGTTCAGGCACATACCTGATACTTTTGAGTATTCTTTCTACCCCATCAAACATCTTCAGGTGAACACTACCTTCTCCCACAACTCTGCAAGTGTGATCATTCCCAAGTAGAACAGAACCGCCCTTCTGTTGCTTGAAGTCATGAAACCAATCTCTTCTTGGAGTCATATGGAAAGAACACCCTGAATCCAGGATCCATGCTTACTGTTCTGTAGAGGATGTGATGGTTAGTGCTTGAGCAGACTCATAGCCTTCTTGCTCCCTATCAGCTTGGGTCTGATTAACTTGATTCTTGTCAGTAGGGGTTTTGGCACCAGATTTCCTCAAGAACTGCTTGTATTTGTGACAAACATTCTTATAGTGTCCAGGCTTGTTGCAATGGTAACACACTGCATCACCTTGATTGGACACAGCTGATTTTCCCTTATCAGCTCCTTTGGGTTGATTAGGCCCCTTCTTGGTACCAGATCTCTTCTGACTACCTCTGATTGTCAATCCTTCACCACTACTGACCTTATCTCCTTGAGATGTTTTGTTATGCAGCAGCTTGGACTTGACAGCCAGCATTACATCCTCCAATGTAATACTTTCCTTCCTACCATACAAGATGGTGTCCTTTAAGATTTCAAAGGACTTAGGGAGAGCACTCAATAGAATCAGAGTCTTATCCTCTTCCTCTAACTTGACATCTAAATTCTCTAGATCATCAAGAATTCTATTGAACTCATCAAGCTGATTCGGAATGGGTTTGTCATCCACCATTCTGAAGGTATACAGCTTCTGTTTCGAATAGAGACGGTTATCTAAGGTTTTAACCATATAGAGTTTACCTAGCTTGTCCCAAACCTTTTTCGCGGTTTTCTCTTTAGCAACTTCTCTCAAAACCTTATCACCAAGGCAGAGCAGAATATTACTTCGAGCTTTCCTGAGCATCTTGCTCCTTTCAGCAGCAGCAGAGGCAGATTCCTCTCCTGGGACTGTAGACTCTTCGAGCACGTCGAACAAGCCTTGCTGTTCTAGGAGAGCCTGGACCTTGACCCTCCACAGTCCAAAGTCACCGGTGCCTGAGAACTTCTCAATATCATATTTGGTCGAATTCTCCATCTCCGATCTGACAATAGCTTTATGGCTGACTATCGATTCCTTCTCGATTCCCACAGACGGCGCCAATTGTTAGGATAATTCTACTTTGATTAGACGTCTCCAACCACAAGCAAAACAATCGACCACAAACACAATTCCAACAGAGAAAGCAATTCACAAATATAAAACGAGAACAGAAAACAGAGCATGCACGATTTAAGTGGTTCGATCAATGTGATATACATCCACTGGACAAACGACTTCAATTTGATTAATATAGAGATGTTTACAAAACACTCAACACTCGGAAAGGGATTTCTCCTCACTTCACTCGTGAACTCTCTACTCTCAAAACGAATGCTCGTATGCGTCAAAGATTACAATTGCAAGTAATGGGGTATTTATAGATGCCAATGGTGATTGCAGCGTGTGTTGAAAGCGTGATCCTTGCCACGCGAATTCTGTTACAACCCTTTAACAAACTCACACTTCCAGCTCGACTCAATATGAAATGACCTCCTTGCCCTTCACTTGTTTCTTGCAAACAGACGACACCATCAGAAGATTGACCAGAAGACCTCCCTCTTCTTGTTTACTCTTCTGATGTCCCACACTTAGCAAAAAACTAACTCTGCAAACAGAACTCGTCTGATCTGATCAGACCTGTCTGGTCTTCTCATCTCATCTGATTCTAAGCAACCCCATCTCATCTGATTGGACACTTCCACCTGTCTGACTCCACCAGCTGATACGCCCAACAACTGAGTCTTTCAGAAGACTTCTATCAGCTAAGTACCTCATCTGATCCGCCCGACAGACGAATACTTCAGCAGATTAGAATCTATCTGATCCTTCCAGATGAGTCAAACTCATCTGATTTCAGAGATTTGAGATAAACCTGTCAACAAACAAATTAAACTAGTACTACTAATGATGAGGTAGAGTTTTGGCCTAATTTTTCAGAGTCATCTTCTGGAGTGAAACATCTAGATCTACAAAATTCTACTGTTAAGTCACTATTGTTTTCTAAATTTATTTAATTTTGTAGTATTATTTTTACTTTCCGATTTCCTATGATTTCATTTTTTTTATTTAATTAGATTTTATTTCTCTTTTAGTTTTGTACTCCTATTTTCTAAGATTTTATTTACTTATAAATATCGTTTCTTGTATTCAGATTTAAACATATATATTAAATCAATAATATTAATTTTTCTTGGAAGTGAGTAAATAGATTAAAATCATTAAACTTCGAATTGAAGTGAGTAAATGGATTAAAAGGTTATAAGGGAAAGACAATTAAAATTAGGGTAGTGTACTAATTAGATAAGTTAAAACCCTAAGTCCATTTAGCTTAAGAGTTAAATTAAGATAGTTTTAAAAAATTCGCGAATTATATATAAGCCCGGATTCGGGTTGCCCCGAAAATTCACGGGTCGCAAACAGGAGATTTACTACATGATCAAAATACTGTTACTACAACGTCAAAAAATTATAAATAAAAGGCCAAAAATTTAATATTACATGTCAAAACATTCTGCAAATTCACCCAAAAAATTAACCGTCCAGAATATTTTTGGACATGTAGTAATACACTTTTGACCTTATAGTGATAAAATTTTGATCTTGTAGTAACATTGTTTTAGTCATGTAGTAGCCAAATAAGTCAGAATTATTTTAGTAATTTTACTAAAAAAAAATAAGTGTCCATAATATTTTTGGACTTGCAGTAATACACTTTTGATCTTGTAGTAACATAGTTTTGATCATGTAGTAAGATAATATTTGAGAACAAAAATAAATATTATATGGGGGTAAATTATTAATAAGGTCATTTCACTACTAGTTTTATCTAATAAAACCTACAACGTATTTTCTTGTCTAATAGAGTCAAATTGAAAAATCTAAGACAACTATACTCTTTTACTAATTTGAAACAATTCGAATTTCTTAATTCAAATTAACAGGTCAACTAAATACCATAATTATAGATTAAGAGAGGATCTCGAAAAACGCTAAATTTAAACAGCTTCCAAAAATTTAAAATTTTCCTAAAAAGTAGGTATCCTCATTAATTCGTTTCACTTGCTTGATCTTCGAGATTTCTGCACTCTGTATTTACTTCCAGCGATTGTTTCATCCTTATCTACATTTTCCGGCGACGAGGAAGACGATTCACCGCATCAGGTATGCATCATCTGCATGTTTGATTTGAATGATTTTCTGGTCAATAATGGTTCTGAGATATTGAAAATCAAACTCCTGTATTAATTTGAAAATTATTAATTTAAATAATTAAGTCAACTAAATCCTGTAATGAAGCATTCCAAAATTATGCACCTTCCAATTTTTTTTTTTCCTAAAACGTAGATAACCACAATTATTTCGTTTCATTTTGTGCAGCTTTGATATTCGAACGTTGTGCATTTAATTACACCGATTCTGAAGACATACTATGCATTTTTCGGTGACGAAGAAATTTATGAAGGACAAGATGCATATACACCAGGTAATATATGAAGAAAAAAAATGCATATACACCAGGTAATATATGAAGGACAAGATGCATATACACTAGGTAATATATGAAGGACAAAATGCATATAAACATGACAAATATGCATACACATATAAAGGAATGTATGAATGACAAAATGTAATATTACAAAATATGATAATTATTTGCATATAAACATGACGACAAATATGCATACATAATTCAAAATATGATGATTATTTTCCATATAACTTTATGCATAATTCAAAATATGATGATTACGTTGCATATCATACTCGATTGAAATAGAATGACTATTTTGCAAAAAAATTGAAAGCTGACCTAAAAAATCATGTATTTAAAAAATAAAATCTACAAAAATCTGGAAGAATCTTACCCAAATTCGAACTCGTATGTTACAATGGCGTCGATTTTGATGCTTCAAATGTTAAAAAATAAATGGAAACACTCGGGGCTTCGTCTTCGTCGAACCGGCCACCACTGCGAACACCGTCGGCGTCGAATCGGCCACCACCACGGAGAAGATGAAGTAGGTCACTTCCCGCCGCCGTCTGTAATGAACACCGTGCACGTGCCGCCGCTCCTTCGTCATGTCCGTCGCTGGAAGAGGAGTTTCCCCTTCGTCACTGTAAGAAGATGAATCTCGTAAATTGAAATTGAAGATGAAATTTGAGAAATTTCCTTAATTTGGTTTAAGCGCATAACAAGAAACTTCGGTTTTAATTTTTGAATTTGGAAAGTCAAAAACTTTCCGGTAATCAAAACTAAATTTTAGGAATTAATTTCAAAATTCATATATGTTTTAAATCACGAATTTATTTTAAATAATTGTTTTAAGGGTATCATGGGTATTTTGGCTTTGATTTGACTCTATTAGAAAATTATACATATTGATGTTTCTATTAGCTTAATGAGTTCTAATAGTGGACTTATTAGGCAATAATCATATTATAATTAAGATTGACCCGCTTTGACCCTCTTTAGCATGCGTTGACTCCGCGTTGACCTATGAATTTTGACTTAATTTACCTTTATTGGTCAATATATTACATATAAGTTTTTGCCATTAAAAAGTGCAATTAATATTAGGCGTGGACTTGTCGCAAGTTGCAAATGACTCCAAATATGAATGAGTTGAAAACAAAATTATATTCCATGCACGGGACTCTCGGACAGATATGGATAAAAATATTCAAAAATATTCTCTTTATATTTTTAATATATTCATTTTTTTGTAGTCATCAATATCTTTATTATTTTTATGTATTAAAGATTTGTTATTAAATTTTTATAATTTTAAAAATCACCGACATCGATATTCAATATCTATATATCTATTGATATTTTTCACAAATTTAAGATCTCTATATTTTTAATGATATTTTCATCTTTGTCCAAGACATCTATATTTTTAATGATATTTTCAACTTTTTCCAAGACATCTTTTAATTAAAAATAAAAAAGTAAAAATATAATTAATTTAGATATATCTCAAAATGATTCCAACCCACGACCACATGTAGTAATTACTAACTCCATTTTACTTATTCTTGCTAGTTTTGTACTCCCCGTCCACCAAAAGGTAGAATAAAAAAAGGTAGAATAAAAAGAAGCTCGCTAAATTACCATAATCCTACAATATAATGTAAACACATATTTTGCTTGAATTTGAAATTTGAATATAACTTTGGAATCAGTCATACAAGACGATGAGACGTTTTGTGCAAAATTTTATCCTTCATTGGCGATTAGAGAAGGGAGAAGGGAGAAGTGAGGTTAACCCAAGTTCGAGCCTAGAAAAACCTTCCTTAGGAATAAAACTCAGGTCAAGTAAAAAGGCACACTCCTCTAAAAGTTAATGTCTACACAATCAATGCCAGTTTTGACCACATCATCCGTCTCCTGGTTGACCCCTCTGAAGACGTGTGAGTATCTGATGTGCATGTTCTGTATAAGTGGGTGGATTTGTCTCCAAATGCCTTGCATACGCCAAGGAATAGAGGGATTGACAAATTATATGATGTTTTGATATTTTCAATCCAAATTAATTGCATTATTTTCAAATTTACCCTTAAGATTAATGAATATTTACATAAATGTTTTATTCTTTTAATTAGAAGTATGAGCATTAATTAAGGGTATAATGAGAAATTAATTAGTTTCTTAATATGTGTATATTGATCTAAAATGACTTATATTTTGAATAGGAGAGTATTGTTTTTGTAATTAATAGTTGTAGTATTTTCTCTTGTTTTGTTTTCTACCAAACTATTTTCAATTGTATGTAATTAATAGCTTGTTGCCATTGTTTTCTACCAGACTATTCTTTCATGAATCATGTTATTGTTTAGAATTAAATTGGTTGTCTTGTTCATCTTGTGCAGTGATAATCCCCCCTCCTCCAAAAAAAAATAAAATATTTACAGCAAAACTAGTTGACGGTATGTACTAAAACAACTGAAAGGTGAATACTAATTCTATTTTTATATTATTTTGAGAAGTTGGATTACAGCCTACAATGTTCATCGTTGAAATTTAAATCAAGTTTTGTTTATAGGAATACTTCGTGCAAGCCTGATTTAGAGAAAATGGGTTCCCCATTATAGAATTGCAAAATGGAATTCCATTGATCAAAACTTGAAAGCTTGTTTTGATTTTACAAAAGAGAGGAATAAAAAACATAACCTCCAAGAAGAAGTGAAATTTGCTCTTATAAGTTAATAACCTCTTAACTATCAAAGTAAACTACTGTTAACAAACTAACCAACTAACAATAATCACCAACTAATGAAGGGGTGTGTTTCCTGATATGGGAAGTATATCTACTAATCCTTTATACCCCTCAAAATGGGAGTGTATATCTAACAACCCCATTTTGTCCTTGTGTGTCATAAATGGAGTAGGGGAAAGAGGTTTGGTACTTTGGTCAAGATATCTGCAAGGTTTTCTTCAGTAGGAAAATGGATGAGAGTGAGTAGCCCTTCTTGAATCTTTTCTCCTGTGAAATGGTAGTCCAATGATATGTGTTTAGTTCTTTAATGAAGGCAAGGATTATGAACAATTAATGGAGAATGCACTTTTGCTGTCATTGTACATATTGGAAGGAGTGGAATGTTAAATCTTCAAATCTGCAAGGATGTAGTGTATCCATTCACAAGTTGTTGAAGCCAAGACTCTATATTTAGCTTCAGCAGAAGATCTCCTAACAGTGCTTTGTTTCTTGGATTTCCAAGATATCAGGGAGTTGCCAAGGTAGATACTATAACATGTAATGCTCTTTCTTGTATGCACACATCTAGCCCAATCAGAATCTAAAAAATCATGGAGTTTTAAAATGTTATCAACAGGGTAGAAAAGGCCAGTGTCAGGGTTGCTCTTTAGATATCTTAGAACCCTGTGAACTGCCATTGAGTGAGATTCGGTGGGATTTTACATGAATTGACTTAAGGTCTGAACAGCATAAGAGATGTCAGGCCTTGTTACAGTTAAGTATAAAAGCTTGCCCACTAATTTCCTGTATTGATAAGGATGTACAAGAAGAGGAGAATGATTATCAAATGTAATTTTGGAATCCATTGGGGTGGAGCAAGGTTTGCTTCCCAAATATCCAGAATTATGAAGTAAATCAAGGGTATACTTTTTTTGGCAAAAAGTTAGGCCTTTACTATATCTGGCAATCTCATTGCCTAAGATGTATTTTAAAGAACCAAGATCTTTAATGGTAAATTTGTTGTGCAAGTGATTGATAGTTGATGGAATGAATGATATGAAGATTAGTCCCAGCTATAATAAGATGATCAACATAACAAAGAATAGAAGTAAAATGAGTACCATTCTGTCTAGTAAACAAAGAGGTGACAACTTTGGATTGAATAAAAATAAAGGGATAGTAAGGAAGTGGTTAATTTTGAAAACCATTGCTTAGAAGCTTGCTTTAAACTATAAAGACTTTTGTTCAATTTACAAACTTTGATATTAGTAGAGGAAAGAAGACAAGGAGGGGGTAGCATGTAGATTTCTTCATCAAGGTCTCCATGTAAGAATGCATTATTAACATCTAATTGATGGATATGTCAATTTTTAGAGACAACAATATCTAACCTTGTATAATGTCTTATATGTGCCTGATTTCACATTTAACCTTTTATCCATAAGTCATCTGACTAGATATTCTAATTGTACTGTTAGCTTATGTACCATCATTGCCACAAGGTTTTTGAGGTTCGTCGGCTCGACAAATATGTCTGGCCCCAAATTCCAGGGGTTGTTGAGTTGATTCCTACTGGTATAAAGGTGTCGAATTAAATTGACCGCTTCTGCGCGTGGTATCTAACAATGAAATGTCTATGTGGAGAAAACTACATTTAAATACTTGGTATTCTATTTTGAATTTTAGTGTGCCACATATGACCATGATGTAGTTTGATCATTTAATATTAGTATTCATAATGTTCCGCACTTATTTTAGTATTTAGTCTTATTTTGATTTTGCATTATGTTCTGTTTGTATGTACAACTATGGACGACATGCAAATTGCCTTGTTTAATCGGTGATATGCATCCAATAACTTGTTTCTTTTGTTGTCATTAATACTTCATTTGTGCACATAGAGTTTGGTTGGTGAATGTTTCAATTATGTTATAATGTATTCTTAAATGACATAGCTTTAATTACATACAGTAATTTGGATACTGATTCATTTGTTTGTATGAAAACAAGTGATTTGATTTTTTTGTCCAATGTGAGTTGTTAGCATGAAAAGTATTAGTTGAAGATTATACAATGTGAGTTTGGTTGTCCAATAATCGTTTTGAGATAATTGCAAAGCGCATTGGACACGACTACGACATGGGCCAAGCCAGGAAATCGTTGTTCCAGCTCCTAGGAAACATCACAACATTGTCTATGGTTGACAAAATTTATGTGTCCGAGATACTAGGGGCGAATCCGAACCAACTTGAAATCTTCATGGGATATACGAACGATGCACGGGCTCTATATTATAGTCAATTACTGGAATGCTCGAGGAAGTAGGTCGTGGATGATATCATTGCAGACATATTTATATTATATTGTAGAACGCGACAAACTACTTTTGGCCACGGTGGGCTTTTTTATTTTTGAACGACCTATATTATAGTCTATGCATATGGTATCTTGCACGCTGAATGTGTGTTATTTTTATGTTGTTATGCCTAATCATGTGGCTCATGTCAATGGGTGGAATATTAATGTTAGATACTATTTTGCTTACTTGTTACACATGCCCCTATTGCTTTTTGTTGAGTTTGTGTATGTGATAGTCTGTGGTAGTGTCCTAATGGAGTTCATGAATATGATGAGATGTACCAAAATTGGTGGTTGCTTAGATAACTATTTTATTACTCCCTCCGTCCCAGAGGAACTTGCACCTATGAGATGGCACACATTTTAATAAATGTGTAAGAAAAAGTGTAATGAGTGATGTTTAGAAGGGTAGTTTTGTAAACTTTTATAAATAAAGTAAAGTAAAAAGTAGATTGAGTGTGAAAAAGTAATGGCATATGAGTAAATATGTGTATATTTTGAGGTTGAGGGTTATGACAATATTTCCTTTTATGAAGTGTGCAAATTAGTATGGGAATAAATAAAGTAAAGTAAAAAGTAGACTGAGTGTGAAAAAGTAATGGCATATGAGTAAATTTGTGTATATTTTGAGGGTGAGGGTTATGACAATATTTCCTTTTATGAAGTGTGCAAATTGGTATGGGACATCCATATATAGAAAGTGTGCAAATTCCTATGGGACAGAGGGAGTAATAATTTGTTGCTGACCCCAAATCTCAATTTAATTTCTTGCAAAATTTTCAGAAATTTTATTAATATCCATCACAGTGATCTAAGTGTGCTCAAGAATTCTGAAATTTTTACTCTGCTGCCAAAGAATTGCAAAGAAAGTGGATACACATTACTACAACTTGTGGAAATTAGACCATCTTGACCCTTCAAATTACACAAATTTATTGAAAAAAATCACCTACAATTTTATATGTGAAGCATTCAACATAAAACATACAATAAACTTGAAAATGTACATAAACATTCAATAAAGTAGGAACATTATATTACATAAGATTGGATAGGTCTACTTAACACCACATGATATTTTACATTCAAACATGGTTCAAGGGTGTAACTACTACATAACCAGACCGCAAAAAGTGACTGCCAACATTATAAAATGACATTAAGTTGACTTAAAATCATAGCAGCCAACTTGCACCTCTTAGGATGTTATATTTAAATATTAGATAGTCAAAAGATTGAGAACTTCATCATTGCACGATGCGCTGTGACATTAATTTCCAGTAGATGGGAAGGGCGTTTTATGGGGGTTGTTGGATGCACAAAAGCTAGATTCTTTACTGATTGAGAGATAATTTTCAGTTAAAACCACGTCACTTTTCATGGTTGGATTGGCAAACTGTTTGCGAACTTCTCCAACTTGAACATTGTTGGACTCAGCACTGACCAAAAGTTCTGAATTGCACTTTGATGGACCGTGAAACAGTCTGGTACGAGGGAGCTTGCGTCTAGTAGTGACACGAGATTCGACCTCGTGCTCGTCCTCAGAATCCGCAATAGATATTGAGTTTCTAGAAGAGTTGGGAACTTGTTTTTCTTTAGTATCACCAGAATTGGGTCACCATTGAACTCCATCAGCTATCTTGAACCAGTTATGCTCTAACGTAATAATGAATTGGAGTGTAACCTATTTAAAGGTTGCAAACTAAATAACCTGCCGTAAATACATGTGGTTGAAAGGTTGCAATAGTGCATTATACTTTAATATTGATGTGATTCAAGAAGATATCTAAATCCATATTATAGCCTATACTAGTAGAACTACGGTAAATACATGTGGTTGAAGGTTGTACAACAAAGTCTTTACTATTGTAATGGTAAATGCACTAGCCTATACTAGTAGAACTCAAGCATTCTGCCATCAACATTCAAGAATGGCCAAAGTCAACCCTCACTAAATGCACAAAAAAATTTGATTAATGAAATACAATCCAATAAGATCATATACTCCCTCCGTCCATGAAATGTAGTCCCATTTGCCTCATATTCTTGGTCCACCAAATGTAGTCCCATACACATTATGGAAACCATCACCCCTCAACCATCACTTAATTACTCAATTTGCTATCAACTTTATTCACAAACAATCACTTTATTCACAATGGACCCCACAATACCTTATAATACCCTTACTTTATCTACTTTATCTACATTTTTCTTAAAACTTGTGCTCACCCCCCATGGAACTACATTTGGTGGATGGAGGGAGTATTAAAATACTGGAGTTAATTAGAATTAAATCAATAATAGTCCAGATGCAGAAATCAAAATAAAATGAATAAAAAAACACAAATTGAGTCTATGTATAATGTCTCGACCATAAATTAATGGGTGGTGCTAAACATCCAGATTCTGGATATCCAGAATGTGGTTTATAGGTCCCAAAGGTTGAGTTAATATCGAGGGAAGCTAAAGAAAATGTCTAGAGGGGGGTGAATAGACTTTTCTAAAATCTTTCGATATATCAGAATTACAATGTGCGGAATACGAAATTAACAATGAGCCCAATTAAAGTTTATACTCAACTCTTTAAATTCAAGAACTCTGTTCTATACTCAACTAATCTAGTTTAGACGAGTATTTAGGCAATTAAACAATTAAGCAATTAAAACCAACAATACAGTAAAGTAAACAACACAAACGATTTATAGTGGTTCGACAACTTGTCTACATCCACTCTCACAACCCAGTTGTGATATTCTTATTAACTCGTCCAATGGAGTAATATGTTCTTGTAGCTTTAAGTCCCAAGAAATAAGACTTAGATCTTCTCGATAACACTACCAAGTGCTTCTTCGATCTAACTAGCTATTTTACAAGTAACTAGCAACTTGAAACAGTAAACGAAAATAAAACTTCTCTTCGTTCAGCAGTAGCCTTCTTGTTCTTCACTTGTCTTGCGTAGCTTCTTTCTGAACTTCAATCTCTGAGAGAATCTTCGAACAATTCTTCAGTATGTAGCTTCAGTATATGTATTTTCAGTAGTCCTCGAATGATAAATACCTTGAGATATTTATAGACTCTAGAAATCAAGAACTCAGTTAGTTGTAACCAACTCTTCTTGAAAACTAACTTCTAACTGAATCTTCTTATCCTTCCACGCGTTTCTTGTTTAAGTAGTTATTTCTAACTAACTTTGTAATCTTATCTTCATACGCGCTTCTCCTTTAAATATCTCCAAGTTGACTTCTAGATAACTTGTCTTGTGTAGTCATGTAAGCACCTGTCTTGTAGTCCACCTGTCTTGTGTAGTAGACTTTAACTCTTCTTGTCTAGCCTTCTCTTTGCAATCTTCAACAGTAGACTATTCTATCTTAACAAAACTATTACATTACTTTAAGCTTATAGCTTAGTCAACTTACAACTATACAAACAATCTATCTATTACAATAAAAAATTATGAGCTCTATACAATGATTATTCATAGCTCAATAACAATCTAATCAGTTAATATAAACACATATGAAGTAATAATACGATATCAATTATTAGTACTTGTCTTTCCATACGTTAACTCATGTGAACTCTACTGATCTTGTTCAAGATGACTTCAACTTAACTAGACTAGATTAGTCAACACTTAGAAAAATTCAAACTTCTTTTGGCTTATCAAAACTTTATCTTTTATCTTTCAATCATCATTTAGGACTTGTTTTAGGATTCATATCCCAACAATTTCCCCCTTTTTGATGAAGCCAAAACTACTTGAATCTTTTCATAATAGTAGACTAGTTAAGTAGTTATCTTGTCTTAACACCAAATGGTACTTTATGTTTTCATTCATTCAAAATATGATCAGTAGATATTACAAATACTTATAACAAATCAAAATAAGATACTAAGCAATCAAAGCAAATAATCTAATCTGAAAGAGTACCTCCTTCTGGGTTAGGAACACAGAATGCATCTAGAAGTCTCCTGTGAATAACTCTGATATGGTCTTCATCTTCAATCTTCTCTTTCTCAAGTAACTCTTCTTCAAATCTCTTGATTTGATTGAAATCAACTCTTCTTCCAGAACTTGTCATAGGACATTTCCATTTTGGAAATTCAGGAATAAGAATGTTGAAATTCGGTCCAGCAGATATCCTTAAAATAAGATGCCATAGTAGCTTGTTCTGGCCTTCCATAAATTTGTCAAACATAGAATACAGCTCATTTGGACTTTCAGAATCACCATACTTTCGAATAATCCAGTGATCAAGTTCCCATTGCCTCTTCACTTTCATCCATTTAGATCGATGTTCTTTATCTATGAAGTAGTCAATGAACTGATCTTCCATCTGATCTTCATCTGCCTTCAACTTCTGCAAATTCTCAATATGTTTTCCAACTTTCTTCTTGCTTGCATAATGGGCTTCATCACTTGGATCAACAACCTTCTGCTTTTTCACTTTTGTTGTTGTCTCCACCTCTTTCGGCTCTTCTATATGAATAGATTTCCTTTTAGATACCAGTCGAGTCTGAACTTCGGCTTCAGGAGATGCAACTGCTTTGCCCTTCTCCTTCTTCTTCAACTCTTCTGCTTCAGCCTTAGCTTGCTCAAGTTCTGCAGTTTTAACCAACCTGCCTTTGCCTCTCTTAGGCCTTTTGAGATCTTGCATAGCTTCAGCAGCTTCCTTAGCTTCTGGTTCAGCACTGGACTTAGATTTTTCACCTTCACCAACAATATCAACTTGACTTGTCTTTGTCTCTTCCCCCTTTTTGGCTTCATCAGTCGCCTGGAGAGAGAAAAGAGAAGTGAAACGAGTCATCTCTTCAAACATAGCTTGCTTCATAAGGCTCGTAGCTCTTTCAATCTGCCTTTCATGAGAACCATATTGACTCAACTTGTCCAGCTTGGTTGCCACCAACTCCAGCTTATGAGTAGACAAGTTCAACTCATTTTTAAAATGTGTTGCAGTCAAACGTAATTTCTTGTTCTCGTCAGTCATAGCACTAATAATTTCTCTAGCTTGTGCTAACTGATCATAAGCTTCCTTCCTTTGAACATCAGCAACCTCGATTCTTGCTCTATAGACTCTTTCCATCTTCCTGGATTCAGTAGCTAACACACGAGCAAAATCGACTGAGCTTTTCTCCGAGTATTCAACTTGATCCTGGAGAAATCCTTCAAGTTGTTCAAACATCTGTTGTCTGAATTCAGCATCTATCTGGTTGACCTCATTCAAGATCATCTCTTTTGAACTTGTCACAAGGACACTATTCTGTTCAACAAGAGTCTTCTTTAACTCAGATTTGAGAAAGTCATCAATGGACGTCTTGATGACAACTTTCAAGTCTTCTTTCAACTCATCTATTGAAGCAGCTGGGATTGCTTGAGATGAATGTCCAACTTCAACATGAGTAGCTTCTTCCATGATCTCATCATCAGCAACAGATACTACTTCAAGTAACTGACCTTCTGTAGCAGTAGCTAAGACCTCGTCTTCCACTACTTCTGTTTCTGGAAGCACACTTCCAGCAATAGCTTTCAGACTTGGGAAAGGATAATAAGGCACTATAGCTAACTTAGCTTCCTTAGCCCTCCTTGCAGCATCAGCCAAGTCCTTTTTCAGTAAGGCGTGCAACTTCTCCATGTATCCACAAAGTTCAATGGGAAGTAAAACATCAGAATATCGATTTATAAAAGCAAAATCTGACCTTGGACTGTTAGCATGATCTACTTGAAATCTGAACACAATGCCTCTCAACTGGTCTGAGACATTGTCTAACTCCACTATAGGATCAGTAGACTGGATTTCTTCAGCTTGTGTGGCTTCAAACATAACCACATCATCTTCAAAATCTGAATCCGAAACTTGAACACCCACATCAAATTTCGATTCTGAGCACATCAGGTCATCAGGAATGTTTAGCAATCTCTTTGCAAGAGCAGTAATGGCATGAGCTTGAAATAACTCTGAGTGGTCTCGAACACCACTTTTCTCCTTCTGTTCCATTTCCCAGTGCATGAAGTTTGAGATGCCTCCCTTTCCTAAGATGACTTCGAAAAGATCATCTGTGTCGGACTTCTTCAATGCCACCCAAGTGCATATTCTTAGAAGTTTTTCAAACTGCTCTGATGAATAGTTGTAGGTCCCTAAGTTGAGTTTAATAACGAGTAAGCTAGTGAAAATGTCTAGAGGGGGGTGAATAGACTTTTCAAAAATCTTTCGAAATATCAAAGTACGATATGCGGAATACGAAATTAACAATGAGCCCAATTAAAGTTTATACTCAACTTATTTCGAGAACTCTGTTTTAGTATTTACTCAACTAGTCTTGTTTAGATAAGTAATTCAATCAATTAAACAACTAATCAATTAATCAAAACAAAACAGTAAAGTAAATCAAACACGAGATTTTATAGTGGTTCGACAACTTGTCTACATCCACTCTCACAACTCCAGTCGTGAAATTCTTATTAACTCGTCCAATGGAGTAATATGTTCTTGTAGCTTTAAGTCCCAAGAAATAAGACTTAGATCTTCTCGACAACACTACCAAGTGCCTCTTCGATCTAACTAGCTAAATACAAGTAACTAGCGACTTGAAACAAAAGTGTAAAAGTAAAACTTCTCTAAGTCCAGTAGCAGCCTTCTTCGATTTCTTCACTTGTCTTCTAGCTTGAACTTTCTGAACTTGAACTCTGTGAGTGTAATTTGCTTTGAATATCTCTTTGAATGCTTCAATTCTCTTGGTAACAGTAGTCTTCAAATGTAGAATCCACCAAGATATTTATAGACTTCCAACTATCAAGAACATTCTGTTATGTAACTAACTTATCTTGATAACCAACTCCTAACCGCTTCTTTTTAACCATCCACGCGTTTCTTTAGTTAATTAGTTATTCCCTAACTAACTCTTCAATCTTTATCTTCAACACGCGTTTGTAACTAACTTCAAGTTGACCTGTCTTGTTGAGTCGTGCACCTGTCTTGTCCTTCAGTAGTAGACTGTGTCTTCTACTTGTCTTGTGCAGTAGACTTCTTCAGATTACAACATAGAACTAATCTAGTCCTATCATCTAATCCTAACAAGACTTATTACATTACATTAAGCTCTTGTTATAAAACTTAGTCAACTTAGAAAACTATACATCAATATATTTTTACATAAAACAATCATGAGCTTCTATACAGTAATTAAATCATAGCTCAATAATAAACTAATCAGTTAATATACACAAATATGAAGTACTTATAATTCGTACTTATCTTTTAATAATACTTGTCTTGTGAACTCTACTGATCTGTACAAGATGACTTCTTCTTAACTAGACTAGATCAGTCAACACTTAGAAAATATTCAAGTCTACTTTTTGGCTTATCAAAACTTCAACTTTATTTTTTATCAACATTTAGGACTTGTCTATAGGATTCATATCCCAACAATTTCCCCCTTTTTGATGAAGCCAAAACTACTTGAATCTTTTCACAATAGTAGACTAGTTAAGTAGTTATCTTGTCTTTAAACATCAAAATAGTACTTTATCTTTTCATTCATTCAAAATGTGATCAGTAGATATTACACATATTAAATAAAAAAAAATAAGAACTACGAATCAGAGCAAACAAAAAAAACTAATCTGAAAGAGTACCTCTTTCTGGATTTGGAACACAGAATGCATCTAGGAGCCTCTTATGAATTACTGATATATGTTCTTCAGTCTCGATCTTCTCTTTATCCAGCAGGTCTTCTTCAAACTTCTTGATATGGTTGAAATCGATCCTCTTTCCAGAACCTAACATAGGAGTAGTCCATTTCGGAAAAATAGGAACTAGAATATTACAATTCACAGCAGCAGCTATCTTCATGATCAGATTCCACAGCTTCCTATCTTGAACTTCCATGAATTTGTCAAATATAACATAAAGTTCCTCAGAACTATCAGCTTCTCCATATTTACGAATAATCCAGTGATCTAACTCCCATTGCAACTTGACTTTGAACCAATCTTTACGATGTTCATCATCAATGATGTTGTCAATGAATGCATCTTCTACTAGATCTGGATTTGCTTTCAGCTTCAGCAGTCTTCTAATATGCTTACCCAGCTTCTTCTTGCAAGCATACTTAGATTCATCATCATCTATCTTCTGCTTCTTCATGATTTCAGTTTCTTCTTCTTGCTTTCCTTCAATCACAAGTTTTCTCTTGACTTGTCTGGTCTTAGTCTCAACTTCCACAGACGCAATACTTTTGCCTTTCAGCAGTCTCTTCTTCTCTTCATCCTTAGCTTGTTCAAGATCTGCCTTCTTGACTAGCCTTCCTCTCTTGGGATATCTTAATTCTTCTATCGCAGAAGCAGCAGCCTTAACTTCAGGTTCTGCACTTGACTTTCAGCGGCAATAATAACTCTACTTGACTCTTCCCCCTTTTTGGCTTCATCATTCGCCTTAAGAGTGAAAAGACTAGTAAAGCGAGTCATTTCTTCTTTCACAGCTTCCTTCATCGCTTCAGCAGCTAGTTCGATTTGCCTTTGATGGGTCTGATCACGACTCATCTTGTCTAGTCGATCAGCAGTGGATTCCAATTTGTTTGAGTTAATGGCCAACTCGTCTTTGAAATGAACAGCTGTCTGACGAAGGAGAGTGTTCTGCTTTGTTAGCTCAGTGAGAACAACTTGAGAACGCACCAACTGATCTTGTGCTTCTCGTCTTTGCTCATCGGCTATCTCGATTTTAACTCTGTAGAGCCTTTCCATTTTGCTTGATTCTTCAGCTAATGATTTAGCAAAGTTAACAAGCCTTTTCTCCAAGTAGTCAACTTGTCTCTTCAAGAAATCTTCAATTTGAGTATACATTTCTTGTCGAAAAGTAGAATCCATTTTATTCACTTCTCCAACTATCAATTCTCTGGACCTGTCAACTAGTGACTGATTTTGTTCCACCAAGACTCCTTTCAACTTTGATTCCAAGAACACCTCAATAGACGACTTCACCACTTCCTTTAAGTCCGTCTTCAACTCCTCTATGAGGCCTTCTGGAAAAACATGAGTAGTAGATTGAGTCTCAGTTAACTCATCTTCATTAAACAAGATGGCTTCAACAAACTCATCATCTTCTTCACCAAGATCGATCGAGTTGTTGTCATCTTCTTCAACACTTACAGCAGCTTCCTCAGGCGGATCAGTCTGAACAGCAGCATCAACTAACTCAGCTGTCAACTCTTCTTCCACAAGATCAGTTTGAACACCAATATCAAACTTGACCTCTGAAGACAAAATATCATCAGATATGTTCAACATTTTCTTCACCAATGCTGTCAACGCATGAGGTGGGAACAACTCTGAGTGGTCCTTGACTCCACTATTCTCCTTCTGTTCCATCTCCCAATCTTGAAAATTGGAGATTCCACCCATTCCTTGAATTACTTCAAATAGATCTTCTGTCGGGGATGTCTTCAATGCATACCATGTGCATATCCTTAGAAGTTTCTCATAAGCTTCTGAAGATGTGTCGATCTCTACTGATGGTAGCATCTTCCTTAGATTGTGTGACATCTTCAAACGCAATCTCTTCTCCCTTAAGCACATCGGATAATACACCAGGGATTCGAATCTAATTTCGGAAGGGGTCTGAACAAGTGGGGTCCTTGTCTCAGTCGTTGCAGTGGCAACTGGTAGAGTTTCTGAAATAGATGGGTTGATGGGTGCAACATGTTCTGTTGAGGTAAGAGGGATTTGGATGGTGGTTTCTTGGGGCTTTAATGTGGCTTGGTTTGGTTCGACAGTTGTAGAAGTATCAACTGTATCGAATATAGTAGTGTGTGGGGTTATGTTGGCTCGAAGTGGTTGCACTGCCAACACTGACGAGGTTTTGGGAATAGCTTTGGCCCGAGATCGAAGTGATCTGGCCTTGGTTTTGACGGGGAGAGAGAGAGAGAGGAATTGACAAAGTTCGAGAAGAAGTACCAACCTTTTCTTCAGTCGACTTGTCTGGTGAAGGACTCGACTCGACTTGCACCAGTCGATAAACATGCAACTCTTCCTCTTTCTTCTCAGGCTCCTTGTCCGATTGAGTTTCTTCCGAATCTCCTGCAGCCTCAATCATTGCCTCCTCTACCACATACTGAACTAGTCTACCACTAGTTCCAGCCTTAACTTCCTCAGAACTTTCACTGCTCGACTCGTCTTCTGCAGAACTAGACGAGGCAGCATCATACATAGCATCATCAGGGTTGATCTGGACTTGTCTGGGGGCAGCAGATCTAGCAGCAGCTTGCTTCGCTAGAGCCTCCTTCTTCAAATAATGCTTTAGAGGATGAAATGGCATGCCTTTACTCCAACTGGTCTTGTTCGGCAACAAGATAGGTAGGATGATGCTCAACTTGTTTCCAAAACTTACATTTGCAGACACAACCCAGTTCACTGTACTGGTGTCAACTTGCACATACTTCTTGTAATACATCAACCTATCCAAAAGGAATTTAGACCAGTTTCCTTCAGTGATTCCATCATGAATCACAGCCATTACTCTTGCTTTCTGAAGTGTCACAGAGTCAAAACTCCTAGCAACATCTTTGATGCGATATCAAGAAGAGTCTTGAATTTGTCGAGAAGCTCCTTCTTCTTGACCGCAGGAATTTCGCCATCACGATTCAACTTCAACTGCTTTCCACAGAAAATACTCAGATACCTCAACTCTCTACCTTCAGCATATCTCTCAATATCTATTGATCCTGATGGTAGCTATAATGACTCAGTCAAAAACTCACGAGTAATTTTTACTCGCCTTCCTCCAACAAAAGCTTCAATCGTGTCGCCTTGTCGAGTGGCGGTGGCATAAAATTCTAACACCTCTTCTTCCAGCACTACTTCAGGAAATGCCTCCAAATAAGGTCTTAAACCGCATCTAAAACATTTCATCAGAATTTCTTTGTTATCATCAGTGTGATTTCCTTTGAAAAACACCGATCCCTCCACATGCACTCTTCCTTCGGTGGTGTACTTTCCGAGATCGAACCTTGCTTGCATGTTAGTACGAGCATCGAACATCGAAACAATCGACATAGTAGAGTGTTTATGAAAATCAAGGGATTTCGATAATGTTGAATGCTTGAGAAGTTATTAGAATTAAGAAGTAAAGAACTTGTGAGCAGTTATGAGCGAGTAGTATGGGTTTTGTTAAAACCTTGAAATTGGAATCAATGGTTGAGATTGAAAAGTTTTGATCCAATGGACAAATATGAAAGTCTTTTGAAATTCAGTTTTACGGAATCGAGGATATTACATGATTTAATATCGTAAAATTTTGGAATCCGCCTCTTCTATTGGTAGGATAGAGGAGTGTACTCATCTGACCTAGCATAGTAGAGTTTTGGCGCGAACTGGTTATATACACCTCATTAAATGGAGTGTATAAATCCAATTCTAGGTTTTTCAAAATTTTTATTTACAAATTACATTTATATCCTTAATGTGTATTGTTTAAACACTTAGAGTATTTAAATCATGAGAACACTTATCTTGTCTGTTCGAGTCTTATTCAGAACAGACGAGTAGACTAATGTGCACCTAACGAGTTCGCCCTTCGACTGTGCTTGTCTACTTTGAACATCAAACGATTATTTGTACCTGTCTTATCTTGTGCGACAGATAGTCGAGTAGAATAAATAAGATGAATATCAATTTAGCTTAATGATCAAGGATCAAACAAGGTGACTATTAACAAACTTAAGAGTCAACATAAGGTTCTTTAAGAAATCAAAGATTCCCCCTTAAATGTTTATTCCCTTAGTATTACCCTCAACTTTACCAGCTTCCTCATCGGGTTGTTTGGTCAACTTGTCTGACCTTGTATACCTGTCTGTTGAGTGAGTAGACGAGTGCTCTGCTCTTTTGTGGTAACTTGTCTATATCTCCTTTCTTCTTAGAAATGTACCTGTCTTGTTAGTACATTGCTACATACTAGTAGGGTCAAGATCAATTAGTCCTAGACTAATGTATAATTCACGAAAACGAGCTTCAGCTAATGGTTTTGTGAAAATATCAGCTCTTTGAAAATCAGTGTGAATCTTTTCCATGCGAATATCCTTCTTTTCTACATGATCACGTATAAAATGGTGTTTCACATCGACATGCTTACAACGTGTGTGCAGAACAGGATTTTGTGTAATGGCAATAGCACTGTTACTATCACAGAATATGAGAACATTTGATTCACAAATATTATAATCTCTAAGCTGTTGAATAAGCCACAATAATTGACTACAGCAATTACCAGCAGCCATGTACTCGGCTTCAGTAGTAGAGGTAGCAACACTTGTCTGCTTTTTCGAAAACCATGAAATGAGTTTTGTGCCTAATAATTGACAAGAACCAGATGTAGATTTCCTAACTATTCTACAACCACCAAAATCAGAATCAGAGTAGCCACTTAGAGATAAATCATCATTTGAAGGATACCATATACCACGATTGATGGTTCCTTTCAAATATTTCAGAATCCTTTTAGTGGTTTCCATGTGACTCTCTTTTGGATTAGCTTGAAAACGAGCACATACGCCAACAGAGAATGCAATATCAGGTCTACTAGCAGTCAAGTACAGTAATGAACCAATAAGACCATGGTAATGAGTTTGATCAGCACACTTACCATTCTCGTCTGGATCCATCCTGTAGGTAGGTTGCATAGGTACTCCAGAATATTTACATGTCTTAATACCATACTTGTCTAGTAGATTACGAGTATACTTTGCTTGATTTATGAAAATCCCTTCTGGGGTCTGTTTTACTTGAAGTCCAAGAAAGTAATTCATTTCACCCATCATAGACATCTCAAATTTACTTTGCATGAGTGTTGAAAAGCTTTCACTCAGCTTTTTGTTAGGTGAACCAAAAATGATGTCATCTACGTAAATTTGGACGAGTAAAATGTCTTTCCCTTCTTGTCTTCTGAACAAGGATCTATCTACCTTGCCCTTAGTAAAACCATTTTCCAATAGAAATTGAGAAAGAGTATCGTACCAGGCTCTTGGAGCTTGTTTTAGTCCATATAAGGCCTTCTTTAATCTGTATACCTGGTTACCTTTGACTTTGAAACCTGGGGGTTGTTCAACATATACTTCTTCCGCAAGAATACCGTTAAGAAATGCACTTTAACATCCATTTGATATACTGTAAATTTCATGTAAGCAGCATATGCAAGGAACAATCGAATGGCTTCTAGTCTAGCAACAGGAACAACTCGTCTAGCCTTATTTCATCATAATCTATGCCTTCAGCTTGTGAATAACCTTGGGCTACTAGTCTAGCCTTATTTCGAACAACTACATCATTCTCATCTTTCTTGTTTTTGAAAATCCATCGAGTGCCAACTATATTATGATGTTTAGGTCTATCGACAAGTTCCCAGACGTCATTTCGAACAAACTGATTCAACTCGTCTTGCATAGCGATGATCCAATTACTATCAGTCAAAGCCTCTTTGATGGTTTTAGGCTCGATAGATGAGAGGAAACAACACCAGTAAAACAAGGATGGACTAGGTTGTTCTTGCGACTCAAAGAGTTGTCGTCTAGTCTTCACACCAATAGTAGAGTCAACAATGATATTTGCAGTATCATGAGCAGATTTCCATGTTTTTCTAGTCTTAGTAAGCATATTATCATCATCTAGATCAGTTATTGCATCATGTATTTTAATATCATTTACATCAGGAGATTTAATAGGAGTAGACGAGTCGACTAGTTCAGGCATGTCAACTGGTCTAGTGGATTTACCTTGAGCACTTACTTTCTCCTAATCATCTGACTCGAGAGCTTTCATGAACGGGTTATAGGCTTGCACAGATTTATAAACTTCTGATTCTTGGTCAGTTTGGATCGATAGATCAGTTACCTTCTTACTGATCTGATCGGCAGACGAGTCCTGTAGAGATTCATCGAAAACTACATGTGGTGTTTCTTCCACACAAAGAGTTGAGTAGTTGAATACTCTAAATGCTTTGCTAGTCGAGGAGTATCCTAAGAATATCCCCTCGTCTGCTTTAGCATCGAAGGCATTCAACTTGCTCTTTCCATTGTTATGGATGAAACACTTACAACCAAATATATGGAAATATGAAACTCTGGGTTTTCTACCTTTCCAAACCTCATACGGTGTCTTGCCTAGAGCTTTGTTGATCGCACTTCTGTTTTGTGAATGGCATGCAGTATTGATAGCTTCTGCCCAAAACTTCTGAGGAGTATTATACTCTGTCAGCATGGTCCTGCAGGCCTCCTTAAGAGTTCTGTTCCTTCGCTCTGCTACTCCATTTTGTTGTGGTGTCCTTGCTGCACTTGTAAGGTGCTGGATGCCACGCTTAGAACAAAATTCCTTAATATAACAGTTAATGAATTCAGTACCCTTGTCACTACGGATCTTGACAATGGACTGATTCTTCTCAACTTGAATCTTCTTCAACAGATCAGGTATGAGTGTTTGTGTATCACTCTTCTTGTGTAAGAAGACCACCCAAGTGAACTTAGAATAGTCGTCTACCACAACAAGTGTGTACCTTCTACCGTTCAAAGTTGGAGGAGTTATTGGGCCATGTAGGTCCATATGTAGGAGTTCGAGAACTCTACTTGTTGAGAGGGATGGAATAGATTTAAAGGAACCTTTTACATGTTTACCTTTTTGACAAGCATCGCATACATGTGATTTGAAATAGATTTCGTTGGGTATACCTTCAACAAGGTAATCTCTTGCAATCTTATTAATTACCTTAAAGTTCATGTGGCAAAGGCGTCTATGCCAAAGCCAACTGACCTCTTTGGGTGTCTTAGTAAGAAGACAAGTGTCCCGTGGACAACTATTCCAATTCACAATGTACACACTACCTTGTCTAATGCCGACGAGTAGTACGGTGTGAGTCCTCTTGTCTATGATTTCACGCTTTTGACTTTTGAACTGCACTTTGTGGCCTCGATCACAAAACTGTGAAACAGATAATAGATTATATTTCAAACCTTCTACGTATGATACATCTTGTATCTCTACGTCGCCATTTCGGATATAGCCAAAGCCTTTTGTGATGGCTGTAGAGCTGTCACCGAATATAACCTTTGGTCCTTCTTGCTCATGGTAGCTTGATAGAAGTATCTTAGTACCAGTCATGTGGTGTGAACAACCACTGTCTATGTACCAAGTTTCTCCTATTGAGCCACCCTTCTTGTATAGATCGAGTCGACCCTGCATTAGATGATATTCCATAATTTAGGTACCCTCCTTGTTTATTGGGGTCCTGGGGGGTTAGTCGAGTTCAATGGGATCCAAATGTACATTGGAGTCCTGAACAAGTTTGATCTTCTAAGCTTTCGACCATATTTGTTACAAAATAAGACCTTGTTGTCCTTATCTGGCCTATCAGTCGAGTTCGGGTGTACTCTTTGGAGATAACCTTTCGACTTAATCTCTACTTGAGCAGGCACTTGTCTATGATAGTCAGAGTAGGGTTTATATGCATTAGGTCCATACGGTTTATAGACATGTTTAGTTCTTTCTTCTCCTTCGATGTCATATGATTCAGGCGGAGGATATAAGACGGGTTGAGTACGATATTTTGGAGTCACTTTCCTAGGCCTAGACGAGTAGAGCTGAGACTGCCTTATGAAAGGAGGTCTAGGCTCTTTCCATCTAGTCTGTTCTTGTCTAAAACTTGTCTCCTCAGGATACCAGTCCTCGTATCTGACCTGATTAGGTCGTCCACGATTTCTAGTCCTTTGTTGACTTGTCTTAAACGGAACAGCCTTGTTGTTAACTTTCCTTTTACCTTCCTTGCTAATTGGAATGTTAACTCGGGTCTGTTTGGGTACATTGCCTTCGGATGGAGTTCCAATATCGTATATCATTGGTCCTTTTCCTTTATCATTAGTTAAAGAGCTTGAGACGAAGATAGTAGGGTTCTTAGGAACTTGAGTAGACGAGCTGGGTGTCTCAGCACCTATGCCTGTCTTGTCAACAGGAGCCCTATATCTATCTGACAGTTCAAGGTTAACCTTAGAAGAGTTAACCAGGTCAGTAAGTTTAAGGTCTAGAGTGACAACCTCAGTTTCTAAGAACTTATTACGTTCTTCAAGCTTTTTGCACTTGCTTTTTAAAACATTGAATTCATGTTTCTCAGTAGCATGAGTCCTAAGTAGGTCTTGATACAACTTGTCTGTTAATGCACACTTGTCTTTGAGTTGACTCAACTCTTCTTGCAAGCGTTCATTTAGGACTGTTATATTAGGATCTATTTTAGACTGAGCTTCCTTAAGTTCAATGATTTCTTGTTTTAATATGATGTTTTCATCGCTGACTTCAATGAATGCCTGGTTGGCAAGTAGGAGGTCGTCTTCAACTGCACTAGTAGAGTGCTGAAGACTACTCCCTACATTGCTACTGGCAGTATCACTTTCATCAGATTCTGATTCATCACACGATTGAAAAGATGTAGCAGATGATACCTCTTGATCGATTTTAGCCATGCAGCATAAACCATCATCTACTATGAAAGCTTCATCGTGATCTGGTTCAGATGGGTAGCTAGATGAGGATGATGGTAACTCGTCTGAGTCAGACTCAGAGTCATCATTGGCCATCATTGCCTTCTTGCCACGGTTGTATCTATTTTCCCTTCGTGCTTTGCGTTCTTCTCGATCATCAGTGCTTACGTCTGGACATTCATATATGTAATGACCTGGCTTTTCACAATTATAGCACAAGAGATCATTAGTAGCCTTTTTAATATGAGAGTTATTCCTACGTTTATCACGCCTATCAGAACGAGTAATCTTCCTACCATCAGACTCTCTATCTTGTCTGTTACCTTTCGAGACTTCGTCTCTCCTTTCGGACGAGTTTCGGTCTCGTCTGGTCTCAGACGAGTTCTTAGAAACAGACCCTCTATGATCTCTATAAAACTTCTTATATCTTCCGAAACGTTTGTTCAGCCTATCAAACTTTCTAACCATGAGGCTTACCTGATCCTTCAGACTGAGATCAGTGTTTAACTCGTCTTTCACAGAGGCAGACCTAGTCTTAGGCTTTGATTTTGACCTGACTATCTTAGACGAACTAGCCTTAAAAGTAACGTTCTTAGATACGTCTATATCTTGGGTGTTCTTAACGAGCATTTTTACCATTTTCCATCGACTATCAAGGCTTTTGAGAATCCTAAGATTTATTTCTCGCGGAGTATAAGATTTACCAAGGACTTCCAAGTCATTCATGATTTTGGTAAAACGAGTATCCAACTGGTCTATTGTTTCACCAGCTTTCATATGAAATGATTCAAATCTTTGGACTGCTGTAGAAAGCTTGCTTTCTTTGATTAGGGATGTCCCTTCACAAATGATAGCTAAGCGATCCCACATTTCTTTGGCAGTTTTACATTTTAACACTTTTCCCAGATACTCGTTAGGAAGAGTGTGTAAGATGTAATTCTTGGCCAAACTATCCAAATTATTCTATCTCATTTCTTCTGAGGTTAGTTCTGACCTTGGTTTCTTGACGAGTGTACCCACGGGTTTATTTATGTCGAGGGCAGCAGTATTAGGGATCATGGTCACTATCGGACCTTCAGTGATGACGGAGATCATTAAGTCGTGAGTGGAGCTGAAGATGGCTTCCATCCTTAGCTTCCAATAGTAATAATCTTGAACCTGGAACTTAGGTAACTTGTTAGCGCTGATTTCGAGTGACATGTTTCAAGAAGATATGTATTAAGCAGGTTTATGATCAAGAAGCAGTTATTTCAAGAACAGGGAACAAGAAACAGCTATATCAACAATATTGATCAAGAACACGTAAGCAAGTATGATTAAGAACCACAACTTCTCCCTAAGTCTTAAGTCGGTTATCAAGAAACAGCAGTTCGTAAACTACTGCTCTGATACCACGTGTAGGTCCCAAAGGTTGAGTTAATATCGAGGGAAGCTAAAGAAAATGTCTAGAGGGGGGTGAATAGAATTTTCTAAAATCTTTCGATATATCAGAATTACAATGTGCGGAATACGAAATTAACAATGAGCCCAATTAAAGTTTATACTCAACTCTTTAAATTCAAGAACTCTATTCTATACTCAACTAATCTAGTTTAGACGAGTATTTAGGCAATTAAAACCAACAATACAGTAAAGTAAACAACACAAACAATTTATAGTGGTTCGACAACTTGTCTACATCCACTCTCACAACCCAGTTGTGATATTCTTATTAACTCGTCCAATTGAGTAATATGTTCTTGTAGCTTTAAGTCCCAAGAAATAAGACTTAGATCTTCTCGATAACACTACCAAGTGCTTCTTCGATCTAACTAGCTATTTTACAAGTAACTAGCAACTTGAAACAGTAAACGAAAATAAAACTTCTCTTCGTTCAGTAGTAGCCTTCTTGTTCTTCACTTGTCTTGCGTAGCTTCTTTCTGAACTTCAATCTCTGAGAGAAACTTCGAACAATTCTTCAGTATGTAGCTTCAGTATATGTATTTTAAGTAGTCCTCGAATGATAAACACCTTGAGATATTTATAGACTCTAGAAATCAAGAACTCAGTTAGTTGTAACCAACTCTTCTTGAAAACTAACTTCTAACTGAATCTTCTTATCCTTCCACGCGTTTCTTGTTTAAGTAGTTATTTCTAACTAACTTTGTAATCTTATCTTCATACGCGCTTCTCCTTTAAATATCTCCAAGTTGACTTCTAGATAACTTGTCTTGTGTAGTCATGTAAGCACTTGTCTTGTAGTCCACCTGTCTTGTGTAGTAGACTTTAACTCTTCTTGTCTAGCCTTCTCTTTGCAATCTTCAACAGTAGACTATTCTATCTTAACAAAACTATTACATTACTTTAAGCTTATAGCTTAGTCAACTTAAAACTATACAAACAATCTATCTATTACAATAAAAAATTATGAGCTCTATACAATGATTATTCATAGCTCAATAACAATCTAATCAGTTAATATAAACACATATGAAGTAATAATACGATATCAATTATTAGTACTTGTCTTTCCATACGTTAACTCATGTGAACTCTACTGATCTTGTTCAAGATGACTTCAACTTAACTAGACTAGATTAGTCAACGCTTAGAAAAATTCAAACTTCTTTTGGCTTATCAAAACTTTATCTTTTATCTTTCAATCATCATTTAGGACTTGTTTTAGGATTCATATCCCAACATGGTTTTTTTTTTTGTAATTATGATGTTTCGTATCAATGAAAATGTCTAATATACCCTCAAGCAAAAAAAAAATGAAATTAGTAAATTTAATTTAAATTCAAAAATCCTTCTCTCTTCTGTATTCCCAAATTCCAATACCTCGTAAGTCGTAACAAACTCCAATTTTCCACTTTCCCACTTTTCCACTTTGTATTCAATACTCTTCCCTATTCAAAAAATTCATTAATAAAAAATTTAAAAATCAATCTCATTAAAGAAATGTTATAAATTAATCACATAATAAATGTCACATATGTTTACTAAAAAAAAACACAAAAACTTATATGCAATATTGCATACATGCATTTCAGTTATTCACACACATGTTCTTTATAAATACACCCACAAGCTTAATTCACACACATTTTTTATAAATACACCCACAAGCTTAATTCACACACACATTTTTTATAAATACACCCACAAGCTTAACTCACCCACACATTTTTTATAAATACACCCACTGACAGTTCAATTCACACCCACATTTTTTATGACTGCACCCACTGACAGAAATTGAACATGGTCGTCTTCTCCGAGCAGTTTTCGGTCACCTCAGGCTGCGGTCGGACGCTGCAATTTACGATGACCTTAATCCTTAAATATTTTATATTTCTTTAAATATTCTTTAATACTAATTATTATGGGTCAATATTATTTTGTATTACGTGCAATAATATATCTTACTACATGCAATAATATATGTTACTATATATTATAATGTGGATTACTTAATCAATAAAAAAGATATAAAAATATAAAAGAATCAATATTACTATATAAAATTGTGTTATTACTACATGTAATAATTTTTTTTACTACATAAAAAATTATATGTTACTACATACTACAGTTTGAATTACTACATTGAATAGACGTTTGTTACTATATGTAACTTTATCAAATGATCTAATATTTTTCGCATCATCCTACAATAAAATATTTTGTATTACAACATGATTATTGTGTTTACTACATTCGATAATATATGTTACTACATATTATAATGTGAGTTACTACATCAATAAAAATACTAGAAAAATCGTGTTACTAAATAAAAGAATTTGTATTATTATATAAATAGTTTGTGTTATTACTACATAAAATAATGTGTATTACTACATATTACAATTTGAATTACTACATTTAATATCCCGCGTTCGACAATAAAATAAAAGATAAAAAAATCACAGAAACAAGTAAAATAAACGGATTAAAAATTTTGAATTAAGTTGTCAGTGGGTGTATTTATAAAAAATGTGTGTGTGAATTAAGTTTGTTGGTGTATTTATAAAAAAATGTGTGTGTGAATTAAGCTTGTGGGTATATTTATAAAGAACATGTGTGTGAATTAAGCTTGTGGGTGTATTTATAAAGAACATGTGTGTGAATGACTGAAATGCATATATACAATATTTCATACAAGACTAGCCCAAAAAAAAGGCCACATATTAATAATTTTAATATATTATATGAGTTTTGAATAAGAACATGCGTAACCCCCTTCAAATTTAATAAATAATAAAAAATTAAATTAATAAAAAAATTATTAGAATTTTTTAATAAGAATATAAGAGCATCTCTCATATGTAATCCTCATATAAATTTAATAAATTATGAAAATATATTTTCACATAAGAATATGTCTTATGTTAATTATTTTAATTAAAACAGCAAAAATTAATGTCACAATTCAAATTTAATAAATTATAAAAATTTAACATTTAAAAAATTAATTTTACAAAAAAACATATATGTCACATGTTATTTTAATTAAAATATTGAAAATTAATATCTTCAAATTTAATTAGTTACGAGAACTTCTTAATACGTTAAAAATTAATTTCACATAAAAATATAGGAGTATATCATAAGTTATTTTAAATAAAACTTTAAATTGAGTAATATGGTATTTTTCTACTAATTTCATATTATTAATTATTACAATATTTAGTAATATTGTATCACTTAATTGTTTCACATTTTTTGCTACTTATTTCACTGTAAAAACATTGTATTAATTAATGTTGCATGCACCAACAATGTTTATTGTTTTTTATTACATATTAAAAAAATTAAAATTGTATTGATAATTTATATTTTTATATTTAAAAATAATTATTGTGAGTGTTATCTCATAATCTCATAGTCAGTTGATATAGTCAGCTGATAGGATAAGATAAGATGACTTAGGCCTTATCAAATAAGTTGAAGGTTTCAATCAGATGAGAAGGTGATGCTTAGAGTTCAACAAAGTTGGTCAGATCAGCACAGTACTTTTTTTTTATGGAAGTTAAATACCCATCCATTTTTCCCCCTCCCCATGACTCGAACCCAGGACCTAAGGCCTAGGTAGTGGTGCTCTAACTACTTGAGCTATCCCACTTTGTCATCAGCACAGTACTTGATCAACACAGTACTTCAGCATAGTAGATCAACACAGTACTGGGTCAGCACAGTACTGGATCAGCACAATACTTGATCAGCACAATAAAGATCAGCACAGTATGAAGTCTATCAGTAAAGTCAACTTTTGATCATCAGAACAAATGAGTTGGGTATCTGAAGAGTAGAAGTCTTCTGATCTTTATGGACAAGTCTTCTGATTCGAAGGTTAGTTAGTGTAACTAACTGTATTACAGTTACAACTACTTGGAGGCATAACTACCATTTCAGTTGGGCAATAACAAAGCATATGTGTGTTACAAGCGGTTGCAAACGGTGCTAACTACTCAGCAATTCCAAACAACAACAACTTACCTTGGTCTTTATATACTCTTGTAGGTGTACATTGTAAAGATTGATTTTGGATTGTAGTACGTTTTGTATTCTTTGAGTTGTGTGAGTTCACGAGTGAAGTGAGGAAATATCCTATTTCGAGTGAATGAGTGTGTAAACATTCTTTATCAATCAAAGAAGTACTCGTATGGTCCGGTGGATGTAGATCACATTGATCGAACCACTTAAATCCTTTGTGTGTTGTTTGTCTCGTTGCTTACTTTTCGAATTACTATCTTAGAAGAGTTATTTTTTATATCTTCAAGTCTTATACTTGATTGGAGACGTCTAATCTACTGGAATTCTTGACAACTGGCGCCGTCTGTGGAAATCTGAAGTAGCTGCAGATCTAAAATGGGGAATTCTACCAAGTACAACATAGAGAAGTTTACAGGCACGAGAGATTTTGGGCTGTGGAAGGTCAAGATGCAGGCCCTCCTTGAACAACAAGGATTATTCGAGCCTCTCAAAGAATTCGAAGAGATTGCAGAAGAGACTGCAACAATTGCGGCTGAAAGGAGAAAGTTGCTCAGAAAAGCTCGAAGCACGATCTTACTCTACCTTGGAGATAAGGTCTTGAGGGAGGTTGCTAAAAAGAAGTCAGCGAAGGAGGTTTGGGATAAACTTGAGAAGTTGTATATGGTGAAAACTCTTGCTAACCGATTCTATTCGAAACAGAAGTTGTATGCCTTTAGAATGGGAGATGACAAACCCATTACAGAGCAGTTGGATGAGTTCAACAAGATTCTTGATGATCTGGAGAATTTGGATGTCAAGTTAGAGGAAGAGGATAAGGCTCTGATCTTGTTGAGTGCTCTGCCTAAGTCCTTTGAAATTCTAAAGGACACCATCTTGTATGGTAGAAATGAGGCAATCAAATTAGAGGATGTGATCTTGGCTGTCAAGTCCAAGTTGTTGCATAATAAGACATCTCAAGGAGATAAAAGTAGCAGTGGAGAAGGATTGACAATCAAGGGAGGACAAAAGAAGTCTGTCTACAAGAAGGGGTCTAGTCAACCCAAGGTAGCTGATAAGGGAAAATCAGTAGTGTCAAATCAAGGGGATGTAGTGTGCCACCACTGCAACAAACCTGGGCACTTCAAGAGTGTTTGTTTTAAATACATACATCTTATGTGGAAATCTGGTGTCAAGAACCCTGTTGATAAGAATCAGGTAAATCAAACCCAAGAAGATAAGGAGCAGAAGGGCTATGAGTCAGCTCAGTGATTCACGTGTTATACAACACTAAAATAAATAACCGCAAGTGTACGGTGTCTATCGTAGCGTGATAAGCACGAGGTCGATCCCACAAGGAGGTTTAGCGTAAAAGTGTAGTTTGTTGACGGAATTCTAAATAGACAATGATCGATAAAGTGATTGTAGTGAATTACCCCTAATTATCTACCAAGTGTCACAAATAGACAATTAAAAGAGTAATAGAAAATCGATCAAATATCATGCAAATTAAGAAACGAAAGTAAAACGAATGAAAACTCAAAGAGAGAAGGTGGGTTCCAAGGCAATTGTAACACTTAGATATCCGTTTATGAATTTTAACTCGTTTAAATGGCTATTAAGGTTGTCTTCATATAGGGTGATCACACAAGAAGAATTAATTAATCTCTCGATCTAATTAACCCAAAGGAAAACACAATATAAGTTCGTATCTCTACCTCACAAATATTGTATCACCTAAATTAGCCCAAAGGATCATTCAATTCCCTCTCCGATAATTAATCCTCTCTCGAGCTCATAATAATATCGGGTTGCATGCTTGCATACGATTAATGGAATAAATCTCTCGATCTTACCCCAATTAACAATGAATTAAGCAAATCATTATGGCCAATAACAACATGCTTTGCAATGGAGAATTAAGCATACAAATAAGAGACAAACACCAATTAAAGCAAGAAATTAATCATAAACTTCAATCCAAATATTTACAATGCCTTAGAACCACAAATATTCTAGCCAATCAACCACATAATCAAATTACAAAATCAATTGGAAAAACTAAGTAAAAAGAAAGAGAAATAGAAAGAGAAAGCTTAGTCTAGAATGTGGCAGGGAATGGAATTTTCAAGCTATTGCATCCTCTCTTGCTTGAATTGATGGAGAAATGAGAGAGATATGGCCAAATCACCTTGGATTGTGTGTTACTATGTGTGGGAAATGAAGAATTGGGGGAGAATGACTTGTAATTCAAGAAATGAGGTTTATATAGTGTTGGGGTAGGGTTTGAATGTCAAAATTGCAAGTTGGTCCTTCAAAAATGGTCAAATTGGGTGAAAAGCACCGAAATTGAGGATTGGCCTAGGTGGAGCTCGGCCGAGCAGGCGGCTCGGCCGTGCTATGCGGAACAGGGGACAGGGGAGTGCTCGGCCGAGCATAGGTCTCGGCCGTGGCATGTGGGCGAGGTTTGGATGGGTGCTCGGCCGAGCTCCACCTAGGTATAAATTCTAAGTTTGGGGCTACAAGTTGTTACCTCCCTCCTTGCACATCCAATGCTCTTCAAAGATCACCATTGCAACACTTGCTTCCTCCTCTCCAAAGTTGGTTTTGCTTCCTTCTCCATTCTCCAAAATATGATGTCCATAGTATTCTTCATCCATACCTACAAAATAAACCAAACTATCAAAACTACTAAAGCAATAAAAACATGAAAGCAATAAAACCTTGGGTTGCCTCCCAAGAAGCGCTATTTTTAACGTCCTATGCCGAACGGTTTCTTTCTACTTTCAAGCCTCATCCAAGCGAAGCGATTCCACCCTTTGAAGTTGCTCATTTCCAAAGTAGTGCTTCACTCTTTGACCATTCACCACAAAGGTTGTTCCATCTTTATCAATAAGCTCCACATTTCCCATGGGCGTCACATTCTTAATCACAAAGGACCCCGACCATCTTGACTTCAACTTGCCAGGAAATAACCTCAACCTTGAGTTGAACAATAGAACTTGCTCTCCCACTTGGAACTCCCTTCTTTCAATCATCTTATCATGAAATTTCTTGGCCCTTTCTTTGAGAATCTTGGAATTCTCAAATGCTCCATTTCTAAACTCATCAAGCTCATTGAGCATCATCTTTCTTCTTTCTCCGGATGCCTTAAGATCAAGATTTAGCTCCTTAATAGCCCAACGAGCTCTCAACTCCACTTCCACGGGTAGATAACAAGACTTTCCATACACAAGTTGATAAGGAGATGTGCCCAAAGGTGTCTTGTAGGCGGTTCGATATGCCCAAAGAGCATCATCCAACTTGATGGCCCAATCCTTCCTCTTTAACCCAACGGTCTTTTCCAAGATTTGCTTCACTTCTCGATTAGCAAGCTCCGTTTGTCCATTAGCTTGAGGATGATAGGGTGTGGTCACCCTATGCTTCACTCCATACTTTGTCAAGAGTTGATCTAGCCATCGATTACAAAAGTGTGAACCACCATCACTCACTAGTGCTCTTGGAGTGCCAAAACGAGTGAAAATGTTCTTCCTCAAGAAGTTGAGGACTACTTTGGCATCATTAGTAGTGGTTGGAATGGCCTCAATCCATCTAGAAACGTAGTCAATGGCCAAAAGAATGTATGAGAAACCATGAGAAACGGGGAATGGCCCCATAAAGTCTATCCCCCACACATCAAAGAGCTCCACTTCAATCACATTCTTCATAAGCATCTCATGTCTCTTTGAAATGTTCCCCATCCTTTGGCACTTATCACATTTCTTTAAAAAAACCTCATAATCTCTAAAAATGGATGGCCAATAGAATCCACTTTGAAGAACCTTGTGGGCGGTCCGGTTTGCTCCAAAGTGCCCTCCATAGGGAGATGAATGACATTAATCCATCACTTTTTCCCACTCATTTTCCGCTAATCACCTCCTCATGATCATATCCGAACACCATCTATAGAGAAATGGGTCCTCCCAAACATAGAACTTGACATCATGGTAAAACTTCTTCTTTTGATGGAAGGAGAGGTTTGGTGGATGTGTTCCGGTGGCTATGTAATTCACAAAATCAGCAAACCATGGACATGTTTCTTTGATAGCAAGAATTTGCTCATCGGGAAACCACTCCTTGATAGGGACTTGGATGTCTTTTTCCTCCACATTCTCAAGTCTTGAGAGATGATCCGCCACCACATTCTCACACCCTTTTCTATCTCTTATCTCCACATCAAACTCTTGCAAAATGAGTACCCATCTTATCAACCTTGGCTTGGCTTCTTTCTTCTCAATCAAATACTTGAGAGCCGTGTGATTCGTGTACACTATGGTCTTAGCTCCCACCAAATATGCTCTAAACTTGTCAAAGCTATAGATCACGACTAGCATCTCTTTCTCCGTTGTGGTGTAATTCTTTTGAGCCGGATTCAAGGTTTTGCTTGCATAGTAAATCACACGAAAGAGCTTGTCTCTCTTTTGACCCAAAGCAACTCCAATGGCATAATCACTAGCATCACACATAATCTCAAACGGTTGACTCCAATTGGGTGTCACCAACACGGGAGCTTTAATCAAGGCCCCCTTCAATATCTCAAGCGACTTCACACATTCCTCACTAAAGATGAAAGTGGCCCCTTTCTCCAACAATGAACACATAGGCTTGGCTATCTTGGAAAAATCTTTGATGAATCTCCTATAAAATCCGGCATGCCCAAGAAAACTTCTCACCGCCTTCTCATTGGTTGGTGGAGGTAACTTCTCAATTGCCACAATATTTGCTCTATCCACCTCAAGTCCCTTAGCCGAAACCTTGTGCCCAAACACAATTCCTTCCTTCACCATGAAGTGGCATTTCTCCCAATTGAGCACCAAGTTAGTATCTATGCATCTTTGCAAAACACAAGAGAGGTTACGTAGACATGTATCAAAATAATAACCAAATACGGAGAAATCATCCATAAACACCTCCATTATGTTTTCAATCATACCATGAAAAATAGCCATCATACATCGTTCAAAAGTGGCGGGAGCATTACACAATCCAAATGATATTCTCCTAAAAGAAAAAGTACCATAAGGGCAAGTAAAAGTTAATTTCTCTTGGTCCTTAGGATCAATCAAAATTTGATTATATCCCGAGTAACCATCAAGAAAATAATAATACTCGTATCCCGCCATCCTGTCCAACATTTGATCAATGAAAGGTAAAGGAAAATGATCTTTCCTAGTGGCATTGTTCAACATACGATAATCAATGCATACTCTCCATCCCACGGTGATCCTAGTAGCAACTACCTCTAAGGTGTCGTTTGTAACAATAGTCATGCCCCCCTTCTTAGGTACCACTTGTGTTGGACTCACCCACTCACTATCACTTATGGGAAAAATTATATCATTATCTAACCACTTCAACACCTCTTTTCTCACTACCTCTTGCATTATGGGATTCAATCTTCTTTGACCTTGGGCTTTAGGCTTAATAGACTCATCTAGTCTAATTTTATGCATGCAAATATGAGCCGGTATACCCTTCAAATCTGAAATATCCCAACCAATAGCCGATTTATAGGTTCTAAGCACCCTAAGCAATTTTTCTACTTCAAGCTCATGCAAGTGTGAAGAAACAATAACCGGAAAGAGGTCACCTTGTTCAAGATAAGCATATCTCAAGTGATCCGGAAGTGGTTTCAAGTCTAACTTCCTCCCCTTCTCTTGAGCTTTTGGTTCCTCCTTAGCTTCCTCCTTTTGTGCTTCCAATGAGTAACATGAGGGCCAAGTGTCAAGATTCTTGTTAGGAACTCTTTGACACTCTTCAAGTAAAACCCCCCCAAACTTGGCTTCTTGTTGTATCTCCATGAATTTCTCCTTCTTCTTGATTGGAAACTCCTTCAAAACATCAAGAGAACGCATATATTCAAACAATTCTATATCATTAAGCTCATCAAAATTAAAATCAAAAGGAGTAAGAGAGGGTGAAGTAAGAGAGTTTCTTATGCAAAAGTCAAGTGGATCCTTTGAATTACTCTTCTCCATGTGCATATCCACACAAGCTTGCACACTATTGATCATGTTGCACTCGAAAACCTCATCCTCATCATCCCTAAACTTGATGGCCTTGTAGATGTTGAACAACACTTTCTCATTGTTCACTTGAAGCTCTAACTCCTCTTTCCTTACATTTATGATGGCCCCACCGGTTGCTAAGAATGGTCTCCCCAAGATTAGTGGAATATACTTATCCTCCATATCCAACACCACAAAGTCCACCGGGAAAATTAATTTATCGACTTTAACCAACACATCTTCTACTATACCCAAAGGGTACGTCATGGATCGATCCGCCAATTGAAGGCTCATTGTGGTTGGTGTAAGCTTCCCCAAACCAAGAGATTTGAAAATAGATAGAGGCATAAGATTAATGCTTGCTCCCAAATCACACAAAGCTCTAAATGTACCTCCATCCCCGATGACACATGGTAAGGTGAAGGATCCGGGGTCTCTAAGTTTTTTAGGCAACTTGGCTTGAATAATCAAGCTACACACTTCGGTCAAATGCACCGTTTCGTACTCCACCATCTTCCTTTTGTTTGACATGATCTCTTTCAAGAATTTGGAGTAGTGAGGCATTTGCTCAAGTGCTTCGGCAAATGGAATGTTAATGTGAATCTTCTTGAACATTTCCACGAACTTGGCAAATTTATTGTCCAACCCTTTCTTCTTCAATCTTTGTGGGTATGGAAGAGGTATCACACTTTTGCCCTTGTCTTGAGGAGGGATTGCCTCCTCACTCTTCTTCTCCTCTTCCCTCACTATCTCCTCTAGCTTTTCTTCCTCGTGCCCTTTTTCTTTCTCAACATCTTTGGGTGCACTCACCAATTCCTCCTCTTGTGGCATACTTGGCCCCTCATAGCTCGTCCCACTCCTTAGTTTGATAGCTTTGCAATGTCCCTTTGGATTAAGCTCCGTGTTTGAAGGAAAATGACCCGGAGTATGTTGACTTCCAATGACATTGGAGAGTTGACTCATTTGCTTCTCTATGGCTTTCATGTTGTTTGCCACATTCTTGATCATCTCTCCTAGTTCATCAAGTATTTGCCATGTTTTGGCCGCATTATCCCTTGTCTCTCTCATAAAATTCTTGGTTTCCCCCATAAATGCGCCAAACATGTCTTCCAAAGACGGTTTTGATGAAGACTCCACGATTGCTCCATCTCTCACATTGAAATTTGGAGGTGGTAAGATGGCATTCCTTGTGTTAGCATAGGAGAAATTCTCATGTTGCCTCAACCCGGGGTGATATTGATTCGGATTAGGGGGGTTTTGCCTCTCATTCCAACCCCTTTCTCGAAAATGTCGGTCCCTTTGATTGTTCATGTAGTGGGCCTCTTCATATTGATCATCACTTGGTCCCACTAATGACTTAGCCGCCATCATCGAAGTCAATATATCCATTTTGTTGGATAGAGTAGCAAAATCTTTCGACTCTCTAGCAAAGGAAACCTTTCGGGTTTGCCTCTCGGATGGCCATTGATTCCCGTTCTTAGCCATTTCTATCAAGAGAATATAACCCTCATCCGTCGTCTTTCCTAACAAAGAACCCCCTCCGGCCGAAGCATCCACCATACCCCTTGTACGATGGTCCATCCCATTGTAGAAGTAACATATCAATTGGTCTCGTGAGAAACCATGTTGAGGGCAACTCCTTATCAAATCCTTAAATCGCTCCCATGCCTCGGCTAACGACTCATCATCATCTTGTACAAATGAAGAGATCTCCCCTCGTATCTTGATGGTCTTGCTTGGAGGAAAGTACTTCATTAGAAATGCGTCAACAAGGTCGTTTCAATTCTCAATGGTCCTCAAGTCAAGAGAGAGGTACCATTGCTTTGCTCGATCCCGGAGTGAGAATGGGAAGAGTTGCAAACGGATATAGTCTTGAGGAACACGGTTGATCTTAACCGTTCAACTTATCTCGAGGAATTGAGATAAGTGGAGGTTAGGATCCTCCTTCGAGAGCCCACCAAACTGATTATTTTGCACCATTACGATCAAGGCCGGCTTAAGTTCAAAGTTGTGTGCATCAATGGGTTCTCGACCCGCTCCTCCATAAGGTCTTGGGTATGGGACGAAAGTGATCTCTCAAGACTCTTTGATTCCCAATCTCCTCATTTCCCCTTTGCTCTCTATCTCCTTCCATGCGGATATTCTCTTCAACCCTCCGGTTGAAGTTATCTCTCACAACTCATTGTGGTCGGTTACCACCATTCCCATTTGGCTCTACTACGCCTCCAACATCCTCTTGATTCCTTTCTTCTTCCACAATCAAATTTTCCCTTCGATTCATCTATTCTAGTTCAATCCTTCTTCTTTCGGCGTTCCTTCTTCTACAATTGGCTTCGATCTCCGGATCCAAGGGCAACACTTCTTGTTGATTCCTCCTAGATCGTGTGATCATAAACCATATCTAGCAAAGGATCAAACGAAAGTGAGAATCGCAAGTAAGCTCAAAGTAACAAACACAAATATTTTTGGATTTTTTAGAATAAGGAAAACAAGTAAATTGTCTAGACTAAAACTCAATCAACCTACACTCAAGAGCTATAAAACCTCCCTGGCAGCGGCGCCATAAACTTGTTTCACGTGTTATACAACACTAAAATAAACAACCGCAAGTGTACGGTGTCTATCGTAGCGTGATAAGCACGAGGTCGATCCCACAAGGAGGTTTAGCGTAAAAGTGTAGTTTGTTGACGGAATTCTAAATAGACAATGATCGATAAAGTGATTGTAGTGAATTACCCCTAATTATCTACCAAGTGTCACAAATAGACAATTAAAAGAATAATAGAAAATCGATCAAATATCATGCAAATTAAGAAACGAAAGTAAAACGAATGAAAACTCAAAGAGAGAAGGTGGGTTCCAAGGCAATTGTAACACTTAGATATCCGTTTATGAATTTTAACTCGTTTAAATGGCTATTAAGGTTGTCTTCATATAGGGTGATCACACAAGAAGAATTAATTAATCTCTCGATCTAATTAACCCAAAGGAAAACACAATATAAGTTCGTATCTCTACCTCACAAATATTGTATCACCTAAATTATCCCAAAGGATCATTCAATTCCCTCTCCGATAATTAATCCTCTCTCGAGCTCATAATAATATCGGGTTGCATGCTTGCATACGATTAATGGAATAAATCTCTCGATCTTACCCCAATTAACAATGAATTAAGCAAATCATTATGGCCAATAACAACATGCTTTGCAATGGAGAATTAAGCATACAAATAAGAGACAAACACCAATTAAAGCAAGAAATTAATCATAAACTTCAATCCAAATATTTACAATGCCTTAGAACCACAAATGTTCTAGCCAATCAACCACATAATCAAATTACAAAATCAATTGGAAAAACTAAGTAAAAAGAAAGAGAAAGATAAAACTTAGTCTAGAATGTGGTAGGGAATGAAATTTGCAAGCTATTGCATCCTCTCTTGCTTGAATTGATGGAGAAAAGAGAGAGATATGGCCAAATCACCTTGGATTGTGTGTTACTATGTGTGGGAAATGAAGAATTGGGGGAGAATGGCTTGTAATTCAAGAAATGAGGTTTATATAGTGTTGGGGTAGGGTTTGAATGTCAAAATTGCAAGTTGGTCCTTCAAAAATTGTCAAATTGGGTGAAAAGCACTGAAATTGAGGATTGGCCTAGGTGGAGCTCGGCCGAGCAGGCGGCTCGGCCATGCTATGCGGAACAGGGGACAGGGGAGTGCTCGGCCGAGCATAGGTCTCGGCCGTGGCATGTGGGCGAGGTTTGGATGGGTGCTCGGCCGAGCTGGGAGCTCGGTCGTGCCCTTGTTGTTGCCTAAAATCCCTGTTTCGGCGTGCGCGTGCTCGAGCTAAGTGCTCGGCCGTGCCCTTCGAACTTCGCCTAGGCACAGCTCGGCCGAGAAGGGTGCTCGGCCATGGCCTTTCTCGGCCCCAAAATCACTGTATCGAGCACGGCTAGCTCGAGCATGGTGCTCGGCCGTGCTCGTTCGGTCGACTCCGGCTCCTTTCTCGTTTCGTGCATAACTTTCACCTCGGGTGTCCGATTGACTCGATTCTTTTAGCTATTCCACTCCGTTTTTCGAGACGAATCCAATGGAATACTCCTCTTCCTGATCCAGTAAAGTATGGTTGGTGTTTTGCTCCAAATTCCATCGTATTTCCTACAAAATCGACAAAACACAACCTTTCTCTCATTTTGGCTCAAACAATCATATTCAATGCATAATTCAATGAAATCCACATCAAAACACGCTTCACATGTGCTTCTAAAATGTGTAAATTCCACCCGAATCACTCAGTCACTTTCTATCACCTCCACTAAAGAACAACAAGATTGAATTTTAGATTCAGGGTGTTCTTTCCACATGACCCCAAGGAGAGATTGGTTTCATGATTTTAAGCATCAGAATGGAGGTTTTGTTTTGTTAGGGAATGATCAAACTTGCAAAGTCAAAGGTGAAGGTACAGTACACTTGAAGATGTATGATGGTGCAGTGAAGATTCTCAAGAGGGTCAAGTACGTTCCTGAACTCAAGATAAATTTGATATCTCTTGGTATGCTGGATTCAATGGACTACAAGTTCCAGTCAAAAGATGGAGAGCTCAAAGTTTCAAAGGGGGAGCTGATTGTCCTGAAAGGTGGGAGAAAGAATGATCTCTACTTTCTTAAGGGAGGTACAGTGATTGGCATATCAGATGCGGCAAGAGTGCAAGACAACTCAATGTTGTGGCACAGAATACTAGGTCATGTAGGAGAGAATGGCCTACTTGAGCTAAGTAAGCAAGGATTGTTAGGTGGTGACAAGATCACAAAGCTTGATTTGTGTGAGCACTGCATTCTTGGGAAATCCAAGAGATTGAAGTTTGGGAAGAGTTCACACTCTACCAAAGGAATTTTGGACTATGTCCATTCAGATTTATGGGGGCCAGCTAGGAATCCGACCAGAAGTGGTGGGAGATATTTCATGTCTATCATAAATGAATACTCAAGAAAGGTATGGATCACTATCCTGAAAACCAAGTCACAAGCATTTGAAAAGTTTAAGGAATGGCTCACTGAGGTTGAGAATGTCTCTGCAAAGAAGCTCAAGCATTTGAGAACTGATAATGGGCTGGAGTTCATATCAGAAGAGTTCAATGTTTTCTGCAAGAAGAAGGGTATAGTGAGGCACATAACAGTACCAGGTACACCTCAGCAGAATGAAGTAGCTAAGAGGATGAACCAGACTTTGCTTGATAGAGTCAGGTGTATGTTGAGCAGCTCTGGATTGCCTAAAGTATTTTGGGGAGAAGCAGTGTCAACAACAACCTATTTGATAAACAGAAGCCCTTCCTCAGCTGTGCAATTTAAAACCCCAGAAGCGTTATGGTCTGGCCATGCAGCTGAGTACAATAATTTGAAAGTTTATGGTTGTTTAGTATATGCCCATGCCAAGCAGGATAAGCTTGAGCCTCGAGCCTTGATATGTGTGTTCGTAGGGTATCCTTTAGGTGTGAAAGGGTATAGGTTGTGGTGCCTTGAAGCTAGGATACAGAAGTGTATAATCAGCAGAGATATAACTTTTGATGAAAGTAGAATGCCACTGAAAGAAGAGGCAAGTTCAAGTGCAGCAGACAATAAACCAGATGAGACACATGTTGAGGTGGAGCATGTTGACACCAGAATACTTACTGAAGATCATATTGATCCAGATGAGGAGGAAACCACTCATAGTGATAATGAGCTTCTTGATTATCAGTTGACTAGGGACAGAACCAGAAGAGAAGTCCACCCACCTCAGAAATATGGTCAAGCTGACATTGATTCATTTGCTTTATGTGCAGCTCTTGAGGTGGAGTCTCTGGAGCTTAAAACCTATACAGAAGCCATCAACTGCTATGACAAAGAGAAGTGGCTAGTTGCTATGGAGGAAGAACTGTTATCTCTTAACAAGAACCAGACTTGGGACATTGTTGAGAGGCCAAAGAACAAGAAGCTTTTAGGGTGCAAATGGATCTACAAGAAGAAGGTGGAGGCTCAGAGGGGTGGCAAGATTAGATACAAGGTAAGACTTGTAGCTAAAGGATTTACACAGAAAGAAGGTATTGACTTTAATGAAATCTTCTCACATGTTGTAAAGCATTGTAACATCATAATCTTATTGACTATGGTTGCTCAGTATGAACTAGAGCTGCATTAGATGGATGTGACCACAACATTTCTTCATGGGACCTTAGATGAGAAGATCTACATGAACATACCTGAAGGGTTGGACATAGAAGATGGGGAAGACAAGGTGTGTTTACTCAGAAAGTCTCTTTATGGCCTTAAACAAAGCCCTATACAGTGGTACTTAAGGTTTGATGAGTACATTTGCTCAACTGGTTTTGCAAGAAGCTTGTATGATAGTTGTGTTTACTTCAGACGAGTTGGGAGTTCAGTTACCTATCTACTGTTGTATGTAGATGATATGTTAATAACAGTGGAGTCTATGAACAGTATCAATCAGGTGAAAGAGATTCTCAAAAGGGAGTTTGAGATGAAAGATCTTGGTGAAGCTAAAGTGATTCTTGGGATGGAGATCAACAGAGTTTAGGGATCAATTCAGTTGAGTCAGCCTACTTATCTGAAGAAGGTGTTAGAGAGATTCAGGATGAATCAAGCCAAGCCAGTTTCTACACCAAATGGCCAGCATGAGAAGCTATCCAATCGGATGTGTCCCAAGTAAATCCAGGAAAGAGCTCATATGAGCAAGGTTCCTTATGCCAGTGCAGTAGGGAGTTTAATGTATTCTATGGGGTGTTGTAGACGAGATTTAACTCATGCAATGAGTGTAATCAGCAGATACATGAGTGATCCAGGCTTAAGTCACTGGGAGACAGTTAAGTGGGTCATGAGATATGTACTTGGATCAGCTGAGAAGAGTCTGAAATATCAGAAGATATCAGATGAGGCAGAAGACTTTGTGGGTTATGTTGATGCCGACTATGCAACCAATGTAGACATAAGAAAGTCCTTAACAGGTTATGTATTCACCTTATTTGGTAAAACTATATTGTGGAGGTCAATACATCAGTCCGTAGTTGCTTTATCTACTACATAGTCAGAGTACATAGCCTTAACAGAAGCAGTTAAGGAGAGCATGTGGCTTAGGGGGATCTTAAAGGAGTTTGGTATATCACAAAGAAGTGTGACTGTCTTCTATGATAACCAAAGTGCAATACAACTTGCAAAGCATCAGGGGTATCATGAGAGAACTAAACATGTTGATGTTTAGCTGTACTTTGTAAGAGATATTGTAGAGAAGAGGGTGGTCCAGGTAGTGAAGATTGCTATAGAGGAGAACATTGTTGATGCGTTCACTAAGGCACTGCCAAAAGAGAAGTTTGGCTTATGTCTTAGACTTATTGGACTGCATTAATTCCTCCGAGGAGAAGGCTGCTGATCCTGTGGCAGAGGAGCAGTAGTAGAGGCTATTCTTTTGAGGAGAATAGTGTTGTTTTTGTTTTGGTGGAGATTAGTTCGGTTATGAGCTAAAGGTGGAGAATTGTGAGTGTTATTTCATAATCACATAGTCAGCTGATAGGATTAGATAAGATGACTTAGGCATTATCTGATGAGTTGAAGGTTTCAATCAGATGAGAAGGTGATGCTTAGAGTTCAGCACAGTTGGTCAGATCAGCACAGTACTTCAGCAGAGTAGATCAGCACAGTACTGGGTTAACACAGTACTAGATCAGCACGGTAAAGATCAGTACATTGATCATCAGAACAGAAGAGTTGGGTATCAGAAGAGTAGAAGTCTTCTGATCTTTATGGACAAGTCTTCTGATTCGAAGGTTAGTTAGTGTAACTAATTGTATTACAATTACAACTACTTGGAGGCATAACTACCATTTCATTTGGGAAATAACAGAGCACATGGGTGTTACAAGCGGTTGCAAACGGTTGCTAACTACTCATGTAATAACCCAAATTTTGCCATATATTATAATGTGTAAGATATTATTTAAAAAAAAGTATATATTGTTGAAAATATTATAATTTCAATTAAGAGTTTTGAATATATATATTCACGAGACATATATGTATATATGTAATCTGCCTATTATTATTATTATTTAATTAAAATATATTTTCTTATATATATATATATATATATATATAAAATAATATTTAAAATCATATTAGAATCTCACGTTAATCTCTATTCCTAAATAATCTCGCAAATCCCAATTATCTCAAGTCTTCATATCTTTTAAATATTAAAATATTATCTTTATTCCAAAAATCTCTCTAACTGAAATTATATTATAATCTCATATTTTATACACGCAGCATCTATTCTTTTACATTTGAAGTTTTGGATCTTCCACCTCTCAAATTGATTCGGTGACGTGAATTAAATATATTCAATTTCATTCCTTTACATCCAAAGCATGAATTTAAGGTGTGGTTTCTTTGTCTTTATTAACTGCTTCATATGAATAGATTGTTTATTTGCATTATGATGTGACTTAAATGTGAGTGAACATTTTAATGTAAAAGATTATGAAAGGCAGGAGCTTAAAAGAGGCCCAGGACTGAAAAGAGGTCCTCGGTGAATCCGAGATTGAAGAGAGGTCTTTGGGGGATCCGTCGTGCACAAGAAAAGAACTCGGGGCTGAAAATAGGTCTTTGAGGGGGACCCAGTGAGATTTAAAAGAGATCCTTGGTAAAACCGTGAAACATAATTATTAAGTTATCAAAAGTATGATGAAAAGTGTGTATGTGACTTTTTGTGAATTACATGGTTATATGTGATTATACATTTTATTTGTATGTCGTATTTAATATTGTCAAATGACTTCACTGAGCTAGTGGTTTTGCTCATACCATATATTTAACATTTCAGATTCAGGTTGATGAGTTGATGGCGAGGAGAGGCGGTGGATGTCAAATCGTCATATTTTATTTTATGATTTTAAGCAATTAAAATTCAAGTGTATTAATATTTAGACTTTTAATATTAATATTTAGACTTTTAAATTAAAAATCATTTTGAGATGGTGTTTATTTTCTTAGAGTCTCCTGCTGCTATTCAAGATGTTGTTGGTATAGTAAGTTTGAAAATTCCACTTTCTTATATTTAAATTTCAGTTTATATCCCTTTATTTTAAAATTGTCACGTATTTATGCAAAATCTACATTTATGAAAATTGGGGTGTGACAACTCAGCAGTTCCAAACAACAGCAACTTACCTTGGTCTTTATATACTCTTGTAGGTGTACATTGGTCTTTATATACTCTTGTAGGTGTACATTGTAAAGATTGATTTTGGATTGTAGTACCTTGGTCTTTATATACTCTTGTAGGTGTACATTGTAAAGATTAATTTTGGATTGTAGTACGTTTTGTATTCTTTGAGTTGTGTGAGTTCACGAGTGAAGTGAGGAAATATCATATTCCGAGTGAATGAGTGTGTAAACATTCTTTATCAATCAAAGAAGTACTCGTCTGGTCCAGTGGATGTAGATCACATTGATCGAACCACTTAAATCCTTTGTGTGTTGTTTGTCTCGTTGCTTACTTTTCGAATTACTATCTTAGATGAGTTATTTCTTATATCTTCAAGTCTTCTACTTGATTGGAGACGTCTAATCGACTGGAATTCTTGACAATTATGTATTAGTAAGATTCGAATTATTCTTTGATTTTATACTTGAAAACTAAATTGTATTGATTATTTATGTTTTTAGGTTTTATATTCGATCAAAAAATAAATCTAAAATTTATATTTTCAATACTTGTTTAAATTATACTACTATAATTTAAATTTGATTCTTTATATATTAGGACACGTTTTATGATTAAATTTTAAATTAAAAAAAATTACTTTTAGGGATTAAGGTTCAAGGTCTAGAATTTAGGGTTTAGATTTCCATACTCAAATCACTGAATTTATTCATCAAGTAGTAACGAAATCAAGTATTTAAAAAAAGAAAAAAACACCATTAATGCATTATGTATATATATTATGACAAATTTTATTGTTTGATTTTAAAACGTAAATTTTTGTCTCTCATAGGGTTAAGGGTATAGGATTGAGGTTTTAGGGTTTAGGGTACAAGATTGAGGGTTTAGGGTAGGGGTGGGCATTCGTTCGGTTCGGTTTTGAATTTTTTTCAATCGAGCCGAAATACCGAAATTTTAAAAATTGAAACTGGAATTTAACCGAAATTTGTTAGAACCGAACCGATTAAAAGTTCGATTGGTTTGGTTTAATCCGAAATTATTGTATAAAATATTATTTTTCAACAATTAAACATTTTTTCAAGAATTTTTTACCATAGAAATCAAATTCAAATTATAAGTTCAAGAGTTCACAATCCAAACTCACAAGTTCCTCAAAGTTTAAAATTATAAACCATAAAATTATCACAAAAAAAATTAATGGTTTTGTTGCATTTTCCACAATGAAATTCATCTTCAATGGAGATAATTATTTTTTAGTGGGGCAAGAAGACAACAAATGTCGAAGTGAAAAATTGAGAGATCAATCCGGATCTCTGAGTCTATCATAAGGCTGTCAATTTGAACATTAAAATCTTGGGTCCCCTTCACATCTTTAAAGCTAAGACGAGATAACTTGTGCATAAAAAATGTTGTTTTCATATTGATATGCATATGGAATGAGCGCCACATATTTCTCCTTCATTGTTTATGTAATATGTTCTTCTTCCGACAGATGTTCCACTACAACATTTCATATGAATTGTTAAGTCTGTTTCTTGATGTGGAGAAAATAGTATAAATAAAATGAAAGGTGGAATCACGATACCAAAGCTACTGTCAATAATGGGAGTGGGAGACACACTCTCCTCATTAGGTTTATAGTTGTAAGAACAAAGACCACCACTAATATAAGAAACAAATTTATTCATACGAGATATATCCGCTTTAATAATTTACAGCATCACACTCACCGTTTAATATTTGTATCAGTAATAACAGATTCCTCCCTCTGAAAGAAAATGATTTCTCATTAGGAGCAGAAAAGCAACACAAGAAACATATTCCACTAATTATGAACATAAACATTAGATTACTTCAAGTCAGACACGTTTAACACCTCACGATCTTTTGATAACCAATGGAGTCCCAACAATCTTACTAACATTTAAACAACCAGAAATTGAAATTTTATTCAGAGTCACTCTTGAGCATTTATGAGAACAACTTCAACTAATAATCGAATGGAGTTAAATAAATTGACACAATTCCTCAGAAAATGAAATCTCAACAGTGAAAAGATCATTAATCTTGTTAAGCCCTAGGGTCCTTCCGATATATGCAACACGAACAATTGTGTGTGTGAAACACACTCCACTAATTATAAACATAAACAGATTAGATTACTTCAAGTCAAGCACGTTTAACAACTCATGATCTTCTGATAACCAATGGAGTCCCAACCATCATTGAGAAACATTTAAACAACCAGAAATTGAAATTTTAATATTATTAGAATAACTTCAACTAATAATCGAATGGAGTTAAATAAATTGGCACAATTCCTCAAAAAATGCAATCTCATTACTCAAATTTCAAGGATCATCAATCCTCGTAAACCCTAGGGGTCATTCCGATAAAAAAACAACTGTGTGTGTGAAATCAACAGTGGATCGATAAACACAAAAAATATTCTAACATTAAGGAGATTACTAAATGAATGAAATGAAACTCATTGTTGATGTTGAAGACTTGGTGATGTTATCGAAAATGTTATCACACAAGGCTGCAACATTTTAATTCGACCCTTCTTATTTTTCCTAAGTCTAAATTCTCTTTTCTAGCTAATGCTGTTTTGGATGTTGTAACATTGCAGATTGAAGATCTAGAATGTTCTACACGGTTCCAGACTAGAAGGTTCTGAAAGGATGCAGAATGATGTACATCATGATGCGACTACTTGAAGAAATGTCCAGAATTGGCTGAAAGAACCTAGAAGGCGGTTGGGAGAAAAAGAAGGAATGAGATCCTACATTTTAGGAGATCATGATTGAAGGTTCTAGGCTGTCTTTCCACGCCTATAAATAGGCCAGAACCGTGTTCATCATCTAACCAACGAAGTGCCATTCTTTAATTACTAAACTAGCGTTTATCCTGTTACGAATTAATTGTCATTGGCATGATCTTGTCGTTGTACCGAAGAGTCCAAACTTCCCGTACAACATAGTCTATTCTATATTTCTTTAATAGATAGATCATAGAGTTAGATTAGTTTTTGGTAGTGTAATTTTTACACTTTAGCCATCTTTAGACTAGATAGATTATCAAGTCTTATTTCCGTTGTGAATATTTGTTCACACACCATTTGTATTCACACATTGATTAGTGAAAGTTTAGCCATGAGACTCACATATCGATTTTAAATTAAAATCTATATAAAAATTAATTTATGTGTCTTTGTGTTTTCATTCTTTTAAGTCTTCCACTATTCGTATTCTGATATTCTGTAATCGAGTCAGTATTGCATTGAGTGTTCTAACATTTATTGTAGCATTAGTCTTGTTTTACTTAACACACATACTTTTAGTTGGCGCCAGAGCCAAAACCTGATGTTACTAGGTTTAGATCCTTGTTTTGAATTAAGTGTGTTTTAGTATTTATTGTGTCTTTGCAAAAAATGGAAACACATCACATTTCTACAACACTTAGGCCACCCGTTTTAGATGGTACAAACTATACTTATTGGAACCTAAGATGCGCATGTATATCAAATCTATTGATGAACATGCATGGAGAACAGTACTTACAGGTTGGGATGCACCAAAAACTCCAGTAGATGAAGACAATGAAGTTCAAATCAAGAAGGAAGTTGATTGGACGGCTGACGAGATAACAACAACAGGGTTTAATTCTAAAGCTTTAAATGCTATTTTTACTTATGTTGATATTTCTATGTTTAAGATTTTTTCTAATTGTTCTACTTCTACAGAAGCTTGGGATAGATTACAAGAACATTGTGAAGGTTTGGATAGTGTTCGAAGAACAAAACTTCGAATGCTAGGGACTAAATTTGAAAATCTCCGAATGAAGGAAGATGAGACCATATCATCTTATAATGAACGTTTAAGTGAAATTGTTAATGAATCACATTCTCTTGGTGATCCTATTTCAAATGTGAGAGTAGTTCATAAAATTTTGCGTTCATTCCTAAAAAAATTGATGCAAAAATATGTGTTATAGAAGAGGCTAAAGATACTGATAAATTGAGTCAAAATGAGCTAGTAAGTATTCTTAAAACTTATGAGATGAACACTACTCAAATTGATGAAAATAAATATGATAAAAAAGTGGTTGTTTTTAAAGGAGAGACATCATAAGGTTCTGAAATACAACCAATTATCACTGAAGTCGATTCAGATGATGATGTGATGGACCTATGTTATGACAATTCAGACCACATGACCTTTCTCACTAAGCATTTTAACAAGTTTTTGAAGAAAACAATGAACAATTCCAAAGGGAATATTCGGCCAAAGATCCAAATCAACACATCAACACCACAACCAGAGAAGAGAAGGAGTCAATTTCCACCGAGACTATCACAAAGTGAAGGTAAACCAAGGTATGATCCTGAATATAGAAAATCAGTTCAATGCAATGCATGTTCTGGATATGGCCATTATGCAAATGAGTGTGCCAATACCAAACTTAAGCAAAAACTGAATTTTAGTGCTACCTTGAGTGATGATTCAGATGATGAAAATGTTAAATCAAAAGAAATTGAATTTGCTTTTCATACTCATATTGATTATGATGACTCCTTAGATGATGATCTGGATGAAACAGACTCGGATGTTGAATTAGATGTTACAACATCAGAAACAACATCAAGTCAAAATCACCCAAATTTGAACTGTTTTAATGGCTTTGTTGATGATACATGAATAATGACATAAGATTCGAAATACCAGAAGTTATTGGAGGATTGGAACTCTCAGAAACTCGCTCTTAATTCTTTGAATAAAGAGAATGAGGATTTGAAAGGAACAATTACCAAACTAGAAGTTATCCTTACCAGAAGAGATTTATAACTCTGCAAACTAAAGGAAGAATTGAAAAGTTCTACCTTAAGTTTCAGAAAATATGAAAAGAGTGCTTCTGATATGAATGATGTTTTGGTATTTGGTAAGTCTAATAATCATGGTTTAGGTTATGATGGTGAAACTGCATCTATTTCTAAAAGTTTTGATAATCTAGTGAAGTTTGTGAAGGCTAATGCTAAAACATATGTTGAAGCATCAACACAAACAAAACCGAATATAACTAAAACTTTTAAAAGGTTATTTGTTTGCCATTATTGTTCTAAATTAGGTCATATTCGTTCTTATTGCTTGAAAATGAAGAAAGATTTTGCTAATGAGAAATTGTTACCTAAAAAGTTGTCACATTCGAAGAAACATTTCTCAAAATCTACTTGGAAAAAGAAATCTAATGTTGCCTGTAATGCAGTACATACTTCACTGATAACTTGTTTACCTGGTCTATGGTACTTTGATAGTGGTTGTTCTAGACATATGACAAGATAAATTGACTACTTATCTGATTATGCTACTGTAAATGGTGGATATGTTACATATGGTGGAGGTTCAAAAGGAAAAATCATAGGAAAATGAACTTTAAATGTTGAAGGTTTTCCTAAGCTTAAGAATGTCTTACTTGCTAATTTGATTAGTACAAGTCAATTGTGTGATGATAATTTGCATGTAAAATTTGATAAATATTCATGTTATGTTCTTGATAAAGATGATGAATGTTTAATGACTGGTACTAGGTCAGCTGATAATTGTTATCTTATTGGAACAAACAATGTATGAAATTTGTCAAAACATAATGAAAATATCTTATGGCATCAAAGATTGGGTCATGCAAACTATAGATCATTGAAAAAGCTAGTCAGTACTGAACCTGTGAAAGGATTACCAAACTTAAAGTTTGACAAAACCACTGTATGTGAACCATGCCAGAAAGGTAAGCAAGTAAGAGTGTCGCATAAAATCCTGTCACATTGTTCTACACATCGATGTTTTGAATTGCTGCACATGGATTTAATGGGTCCTATGGAAACTGAAAGCATTGGAGGAAAAAGGTATTCACTTGTTGTGGTAGATGATTACTCTAGGTTTAATTGGATATAATTCTTAAGAGATAAATTTGAAACATTTAATGCTTTTAAAGTTCTTTACAAAAGGTTAAAAAATGTGTTTAACTTGAAAGTTAACAAGATTAGAACTGATCATGGTAGAGAATTTGAAAATAGCATGTTTACAGATTTTTGTAAAAATAAAGGGATAATGCAAGAATTTTCATCTCCTAAAACTCCACAACAAAATGGAATTGCTGAAAGAAAGAATAGAACTCTACGGGAAATGGCAAGAGTCATGCTTACTTCTAAAAGTCTTGCTAAAAGATTTTGGGCTGAAGCATTGAATACATCATGTCATATCACTAACAGAGATTATATTCGACCTGGTTTTAATCAAACACCTTATGAGATTTTGAACAATAGAAAACCAAATGTTAAGTACTTTCATGTCTTCTATCATGTCTTCTATATGTAATGTTGTAAATGCAGAGTGTTATTATTCTGAAATTGAACCTAAAAATGTTAATGAAACATTAACTAATGAAAATTTGATTAATGCTATGCATGAAAAACTTAATCAGTTTTAAAGAAATGAAATGTGGTCATTAGTTCCAAGGCCTGACAATACTAATGTCATTGGAACTAAGTGGATTTTTAAGAATAAAACTGATGAGTCTGGTAACATTGTTAGGAACAAAGCAAGATTAGTTGCACAAGTTGAAGGAATTGATTTTGATGAAACTTTTGCACCTGTTGCTAGGATTGAGTCTATTAGATTATTACTAGCAATTGCAAGTTTTATTGATATTAAACTTCATCAAATGGATGTAAAAGCTACATTTCTTAATGGAATTTTGAATGAAGAAGCATATGTTGAACAACCTAAAGGATTTGAAAATCCACAATACCCTGATCATGTATATAAACTTAAAAAAACTTTGTATGGCCTTAAACAAGCTCCTAGAGCATGGTATGGTAGGCTTACTGACTTTCTTTTGGAATTTGGTTTTATTAGAGGAGAAGCCGATAGAACTTTATTTATTAAGCAATCTAGAGAAGATATACTAATTGCTCAAATATATGTTGATGATATTATTTTTGGTTCAACGTGTGAAAATGTGTTAAACCAGTTTGTTAAAGCAATGACTACAACATTTGAAATGAGTATGGTTGGAGACTTAAATTATTTTCTAGGTCTGCAAATCAAGCAATGCAAAGATGGAATATTCTTCTCTCAATGTAAGTACGCTAAGAACTTGGTTAAAATGTTTGGTCTTGAAAATTCTAAAAGCATGAAAACTCATATGGGATCTACTTTAAAACTTTGTAAAGACAATGTTGAAAAAGATGTTGATCCAACATTATGTAGATCTATGATAGGAAGTTTGCTTTATTTAACCTCTAGTCGACCAGATATTATGTACAGTGTTTGTGTTTGTGCAAGGTACCAATCTAACCCTAAGGAATCTCACCTGAATGCAGTGAAAAGAATCATAAGTTATATTGCAGGTACAAGTGAACTTGGGATTTGGTACACAAAGGATACAAATAGTACACTAGTTGGATATAGTGATGCTGACTGGGTAGGATATATAGATGATAGGAAAAGCACGAGTGGAGGATGTTTCTACATGGGAAACAACCTTGTGTCATGGCATAGCAAGAAACAAAATTGTGTCTCACAATCCACAGCCGAATCCGAATACATTGTTGCAAGCATTTGTTGTACACAACTCCTATGGTTAAGTAAGATGTTTAATGATTATGGCTTAGACAGTGACACATTAACTGTTTTTTGTGATAACACAAGTGCAATCAACATTTCTAAAAATCCAGTACAACACTCTTTGACTAAACACATAAGTATTAGACATCATTTCATAAGAGATTTAGTAGAGAAAAGTATTGTGAAGTTAGAATATGTTCCCACTGAAAACCAATTTGCAGATATATTCACTAAGGCTCTTGACCATGAGAGATTCTCATTTTTTATGAAATCTTTTGGTATGTGCACAACCTGAAAATTCAAGATGGATGTTGTTACCAATGCGGTGGCATTTGGAACAACATCAATGGTAAGTGTAATCCTGATTGATTTAATTTATTCCATGATTCGTTAAATAATTCCTTTGTAAAATAATTTTGAATCTGAAATTTGTGGTACAAAAATAGACACGATTTTACACCTCTCAAATGCATATAAAATAGAATGTTATTAGCATACTAAAAGATGTAGTTAATCACTGAGTAACTATGGAGCACGGAGTTGACTACTACGATGCCTTCTTTTCAAAAGGTGATTAATAAAATACATCAATAGGTTCATAATCCATTGAGTAATTATGGGGCACGGAGTTCGCTACAACGATGCACTCTTCTAGAAAAATGGATCAATATGAACTAGGTGCTACAACACGAAAAGAAAAGAAAAATATAAGGTGCAACACAAATGAAGAAAATTCATGTAACAATCGTGTTGAGGTGTATTTAAAAATGTCTTGAGTACAACATTAAAAAGATTCAAATTTATTTTTATTAGTTGAAATTATTTAATTAATTTTCTAGAATTTATTTTATTAAATGGAGCATACTAACCCACATTTTTATTTTCCAGGTCATGCTATTTATTAATTTTGAGCTAATTTATTGATTATGTTAATTAATTAATCTGCAATATTATCCACTAACTCCATGATTCAATATTATTCTACTTCTTGACCGAAATTCAAGGTATCACCATCTGATCATGCAACCTTATTCCAGAATTTTCTAAAGTGGTGGAACATTTAAATAACTTCCAAACTCAGACTCTATAAAATCATCTCGTGGCTTTTTGTTTAATACATCAGTGCAAGTTGAATTTTGTAAATTGAATTTTCCTGAAATACAAATTGCAATTGCTTGTTTCGATCTTTGTGTCCACTTTCTTGTGCACTAATTTGAGGGTTTTAAAATGAAAAGAATGGGAAACATTTCATCTTCTCCAGCTGAAAATACTCCATCTTCATCTTCCTCAAACCCACTGCACCTACTTGCTACAATGGCTTCCAACCAAACTACAGACAATGCCACTCCGATCATTGCACCAACCACTGCTGCACCGTTACCGCCGCCACTAGCTGCTCCGGCAACCGTCGTCATACCTTCGAACGCAACCATCGAGGAATTTACCTTCAAAATATTTCTTCCAACCTTCTAAATTCGATGCCTATGCCTCAAATCTTTGTTGGAGACATTCCCTTGAATTTCCCGATTCAAATTCCTACTCTAAACCGAACCACTGCCTCTACACAACTAAATCCCCAAACTGTAAACCCTACTAAGCCCGAAATCTCACCTGCAACCATCCCTGAAACCACCGAAACCACCGTCCCTACTGAAACTGTTGCGATTGCTGCTCTTGTTGCTGAAACAACCGAAGCAACTAAGGAAGATGATACTCCCATGGACGATGCCGCGCTAGAAAGAGCAGAGGACTCTGCCCACACTGGTTCTTCTTTCTCGGAATAGACTGAGTCAGAGCCCATGCCTCTGAAATCTTCTGTAGCTAAGGGAAAATGAAAGCGAAGCCCGAAGAAACCAAAGAGAAGGTCTAACCGAGTGTTTTCGAGGGTGAACTATTCTGAGAGTTCACGAAAGAAGAAGCCCGTTGCTGGTGATGTAGCGAACACTCCAATTCATGTCTTTACAAATTCTGAAAAGTACAACTCAGATGGTAACGTTGTTGATACTGACATTGCTGAGAAAGAAAGCTCTAAAGAGGAGAATGTCACCCTAATGGAGCTATGCAAAAAGAAAGGAAAGAAACCTAAGCAAAGGAAGGATACTACTCTAGTTGCTCCAGCACCTGTTGCAACCTCTGTTCCTGCTGGAAATGATCCAAATGATAGCTGTTCAGATGAGTCTGATCAACCTAACTCTGAATCTGAGAACACTTCTAATGGTGATGAAGGTACACCTACTTCTGAAACTGATATTGAAATGGAGACCTCTGAGGATAGGTTAGTTAATCTATCAAGTAGAAACCTATTAATTGAACGTAGGATATCTGTTCTTGATTTTGATTTTAAGGGTTTGATTAGATTTCTTGAGGATAAAAATTTGTTGCATGCTGTTACGTTTTGTGAATCTTTTGTTGCTACATGGGTTTATGAATTTTATTCATGTTTGAGAAAGAGCATTGGTAGAAGAACATCTCAATGGTATGGAATGGTAATGTTTAGAGAAAGAGATCTTCCTTTTACACCCCAAACTGATTAATGATTTTTTACACCTTGAGACTGTTGAGGAGGTTGAGGAACCCTCAATGGATGTAATTTCTCAGGCTATTACTGGTGGTAGGGTAATGAGATGGAAGAAAGTAATGCTTGCATGTAACCTTACTTCTTTATATTCAGTGCTATATTCAGTGCTACATAACCTTACTCCACAAAGGTCACGATGAGTCAAGGTATACTTCTTTACAGAATTGTGGTGATTAGAAACTTTAATCTTGGGATGACCATATTTCATCATATGGTGGAGTTTTTTGGAACAGTATCTGATAAAGGCAATCTACCTTACCCGACTCTTATTTATGGTTATTTGAGACACAACAACTACGAAAGAGATATACATGATATGTTGAGGGGAAGAGTACCTCAAATTATAATGTCTCGTAAGCTGATGATTGTAGATAGAGTTGTTGATCTACCTATTCCAGATGCTGAAAGAGCTCAATCCAATGTCCCTGATGCTGCTCCCAATATCCCAAACACTGCAAACTACATTCCTATTTCCATAAACTTTATACTAGCCCAACTGACTCATTTGCAGGATACCATCAATGAATTACAGTTCATGAAGGACTATTAGATGAAGAGAAGCTTTCTACTACACCAGGGGGAGTACCTGATGCTGCTGCTGCACCAGTCCCTGATGAAGTCACTGAGTCTGGGGGAGTTCGAATTAAAGAAGTTGATGTTGATCCTAATGTTCACTATGCCAAATAAGCTGATAGACAGCAGTTAAAAACCGCTGTAAATTGATATCAGCAACCGCTGTGATACAAAGCGCTGTAAAAAGGGGGTGCTGATAGACAGCGGTTATTAGCCGCTGTCATATCTATATACAACAGCAGTTATTAACCGCTGTTATTTCTTCGAAACCGATGTTGTATGTGCTTAGTTTTAACCTCTTAAAATATCTACGACATCGGTTTTATTAGTTACAACAGCGGTTATGAACCGCTGTTATTTGGTTTTACTACAGCAGCTTTCAACCGCTATTATTCCTTCAAAACCAATGTTATATTAATACTTATAACAACGGTTATATTAGCTACGATAGCGGTTTTTAACCGCTGTTGTAAATATCCAATATTTTTAAAAAAAATCTAAAATTTTAATTTACTAATTTCATAAAAATAAAATACAAATTAAAAAAAAAAAGTCAATAATTAATAAATTGGGAATACATATAAATCCATATATATATTCCAGTTTGGCACCTATCGACAAGGAGCCGACCTTCTGCTGCTACTATTGGATACATATTAGTTTTTCTTGTCTATGTTTTGATTAATCTTGAACAGGAGTAGACTCTTGCATATCATCGTACATCTCATTGTAATTCCTGAGCTTGCTGCTCCTCTGAGTACAACTTTTACTCTAGTAATACAAACACCCCTATTTCCATTCAAAAAAATAAAAAAAAATAATGAATGTATATTGTAGACATACTAATGATCCAATCTCAATCATGGGTAAAGAATGTTCTAGAGACTCAAGGGCTTGTGAAAGAATGCCTCCTTCCTTCATCTTCGTATTCTTCACCGTCTATCCTCTTTGTTTTAATTTTATAAAATCAACTTGTAATTGCCAAATATATATATATATATATATATATATATATAGTGCACACAGTTTTTTTTTTTATGAAGTTAAAATAAATACAAGTAATTTGACTTACAATTATTTCAGTCTTTTTCTTCTTGTTCATCCCCTTCAAGCTCTCCATCTTTATTTCTATTTCAATTTTTCTTTCTACTGATGAAGAAAGAGCATGTGAATTTCAGGACCTTAGAAAAAGTAAGATATGAACACTTGTTTGTATCATGAGATTCTGTTTCAGCAAAAACAAACTCAAAGTGAGTGAGAGAGAGACCTTTGTGTAGTGAAAGAACTTGTGGATGGAGGAAAAAATGATGAGCGACATCGGAATGTGGAGTGTTGCGATGAGGTGAGGAAGGGAACAACCGGGCTGCGAGGGTAACTACATATACGGGTATATAGGAGTGAGGGGTGGGGTGGTTGATAATATATAAAATAATATTATGAATAATTCTTATATACTTGATAATAATGATTAATTAATTAAACTTGCAATATTATATATATATATATATATTTAACTCTATATTGTATATATGGTAAGATTTGATCTTATCTCTATTTTTATAACACAAATTTTAAATCTTGTTTTCATTTAAAAATTACAGTCGAATGAAGCTTTAATTAAGTTACCTATAATTCAATAGGAAGGATATTTAAAAAATTGAGAACTTGTTTCGAAAATTTAAAATAAATAATGGAGGAGGACATGATTAGAGATGGTTTTTTTCTTTCTAGTTAACTTACAACCCAAAAAACTTATATAAAATATTTTTAATATTGTATTAGAGTATTAGGTATAAAAATTTATATAATATACCGATAAATAAATAAAATTTGAATAAAGTTTCTAAGTTAGATGTGAATTTTTTTTTACCGAGATTTGTGTTTTCAGTTTTATTGGGTCAAAAAATTTGGCTTGATTTTTTATTTTTTAAATTTTTTTATCTTAAGTAAAAATCAGTATTCCGTATTATAATCATCAATTAATTTTCTAAAATCTAATGTTTTAAAAAAATATAGATTTATTAAAAATAATTTTAAATTTAGATTTTAGAAAATTTCAGTAATTTTAAATTTTGCAACTTAAGTATATCATTCCCCCAATATACTATTTGAATTTTAAAGATTAATTTGAATTTTTTAATATTTTCTAGATATTATTTAGTTTTAATTGACATTTTAAAATTTTTATTTTCTTAATTGATTTTTTTAATAAGTGTTTTGAGAATTAAACGTATTTTATAATATTTTTCAGTAATTTTAAATTTTTTATAATATTTTTACAATTTTAGTTTATTTAATTATTTTTAAAGATTAATTGAAGTATATCAATTATTACAGCGCATAACTAAAACATATGACAGCGGTTACGAAAACCCGCTGTCTATCAGCGCACAAATGGAACCTATAACAGCGGTTCTGAAAAAAGACGCATATGACAGCGGTTTTTTAAGTTTTAACAGCGGTCCTACAAAAAATCGTTGTTATTCAACTGCTGTAAAAAACAGAATTTGGCATAGTGGTTGTTGCACACTTTGCAACAATGGTGATTGAACCTGATGAAGAAGAACATGTTTTTGCAGATCTTCCAGACCTTACTGCTGGAAATGCTTGAAGACAGGGGGAGGCTGAACTTTAAAGAATGCAATGTGCAGATTTCTGTTGTTGTTGTTGTTGTTACAGCAAATGATGCATTCTACCTCACTGTTTTATTTTGTCTTGCTCCGATATACTGATTTGATTTTGTTTTGTTAAGTCTTACAAATTCAGCAGTACACTTTATTATTATTTTTAGCTCTAATATTATATTAGTTGATAGGAGTTCGTTTTACTTTGAAGTTATTTTCCCTTCACATTTACTCTGATTATAACTTGTTTCAGTATTCACTTTAGCTCTGATTATTTCATTTTGAAACAGGTTATGTTAAATGAGTATATTATTTACTCATTTTATTTTTGGAAGATATTATAAGGACAAGTGTTCTATTTAGTATTCAGAGTACTAATGCCACTTAGTCTTGTATATTTTCTTGTTTCTTTCACTATTTGATCATATGCTACAACATGTGTTGACTTGATTAGTACATGGATATGATGGTAATACTCTAGCATGTACATAAAACTGGTTTATATATGTTTACATATGTACATCAGGTGTGCTGTAGCAGAAAGGTCAAATTGGGGGAGATTGTTGATGTTGAAGACTTGGTGATGTTATCGAAGATGTTATCACACAAGGCTGCAACATCTTAATTCGATCTTTCTTATTTTTCCTAAGTCTAAATTTTGTTTTCTAGCTAATGCTCTTTTGGATGTTGTAACATTGCAGATTGAAGATCTAGAATGTTCTACACGGTTCCAGACTAGAAGATTCTGGAAGGATGCAGAATGATGTAGATCATGCGACTGCTTGAAGAAATGTCCAGAATTGGCTGGAAGAACCTAGAAGGCGGTTGGGAGAAAAAGAAGGAATGAGATCCTACATTTTAGGAGATCATGGATGAAGGTTTTAGGCTGTCTTTCCACGCCTATAAATAGGCCAGAACCGTGTTCATCACCCAACCAATGAAGTGCCATTCTTTAATTAATAAACTAGCGTTTATCCTATTAGGAATTAATTTCCATTGGCATGATCTTGTCGTTGTACCGAAGAGTCCAAACTTCCCGTACAACATAGACTATTCTATACTTCTTTTATAGATAGATCATAGAGTTAAATTAGTTTTTGGTAGTGTAATTTTTACACTTAAGCCATTTTTAGACTAAATAGATTATCAAGTCTTATTTCCGTTGTGAATATCTGTTCACACACCATTTGTATTCACAAATTGATTAGTGAAAGTTTAGCCATGAGACTCACATATAGATTTTAAATTAAAATCTATATAAAAATTAATTTATGTGTCTTTGTGTTTTCATTCTTTTAAGTCTTTCACTATTCGTATTTTGATATTCTGTAATCGAGTCAGTGTTGCATTGATTGTTCTAACATTTATTGTAGCATCAGTCTTGTTTTACTTAACACACACTTTCACTCGTAATTACATCTTAACATACATTGAAATTTTGAATGTAAGAGAAGATTCTCACATTATTTTGAAGTTCCTACACTCTCTGATGCACAAAATTCATATTTGTCTCCATTACCAAATCATTTTGTTCACTCCGTTAAAGCATTTTTACAAAAACATCGAAAAAACAACAATAAAAACTTGTCAAAACTGTTGGGATAATAGGATAAGTTGTATTGTATAAACAACTTCATCATTCATCTTGTAATAGATTAGGATCTGGTCATATCAGTGTTGGAAGCTAATTGATATAGAGGAGAAATGCGCTCAAGCTCAAGATAAAAGAGAAAATTAGAAGACAAGAAGAGAGAATCAGATGAGTCAAACTCACCTGATGATCAGAAGAGTAAATCAGATGAGTGGAACTCACCTGTTGTTCAGCTGAGTATGAGTAAAGTCAAACACAGCTGAGACAAAGTCTGCTTAACTAACCAGTCAAGTCTACACAATTGAGAAAACAATCAAAGCTGCTAATTGTCAAGATCAGAAGAGAAGACATAAGATCAGATGAGTAAATCAGTTGACAAGAAGTCTTCTGTTCTACGAATTGAGAAGTCACCTCAGAACTGACGTGGACCTATGGGAAGACGACAACAGACATCTAGATCCTGACAAGACACAGTACTCAAAGGACTGAAAAAGTCAATGGAGCATTAATTATTACTAGGCAACCGTAATAATTAATAGACTCCTGCCTAAAGATTGTTTTCCTAAAATAGAGGGATTTGAAGTTATCTTCCAACGGTAACATCTCAGAATCCCATCTATAAATATGAGTTCGAATCATAACTCATAAGATTTGAAGTTATCTTCCAACGGTAACATCTCAGAATCCCATCTATAAATATGAGTTCGAATCATAACTCATGTGTGGGCAATAGTGTGTGTGAGAAAGGATGTAAAGGCAGACGTCTAATATCTTAGAGGAGTTATTTCTTATATCTTCAAGTCTTCTACTTGGTTGGAGACGTTTAATCGATTGAATTTCTTGACAAAATAGATTACTTCAAGTTGGGCACGTTTAACAACTCATGATCCTCTGATAACAAATGGAGTCCCAATAATCTTACTAACATTTAAACAACCAGAAATTTTAATTTTATTCAGAGTCACTCTTGAGCATTTATCAGAACAACTTCAACTAATAATCGAATTGATAAATAAATTGACACAATTCCTCAGAAAATGAAATCTCAACAATGAAAAGATCACTAATCCTGTTAAACCCTAGGGGTCCTTTCGATATATGCAACACAAACAATTTTGTGTGTGAAACATACTCCACTAATTATGAACATAAACCGATAAGATTACCTCAAGTCAAGCACGTTTAACAACTCACGATCTTCTGATAACCAATAGAGTCTCAACAATCATTGAGTAACATTTAAACAACCAGAAATTGAAATTTTAATATTATTAGAACAACTTCAACTAATAATCGAATGGAGTTAAATAAATTGGCACAATTCCTCCGAAAATGCAAAAATCATTACTCAAATCTCAAGGATCATCAATCCTCGTAAACCCTAAGTGTCCTTCCGATCAAAAACAACTGTGTCTGTGAAATAAAAATCGTAATTACATCTTAACATACATTGAAATTTTGAATGTAAGAGAAGATACTCACATTATTCCTCAAAATATTTTCAAGCTGTCAAGAATTCCAGTCGATTAGACGTTTCCAACCAAGTAGAAGACTTGAAGATATAATAAATAACTCCTCTAAGATAGTAATTCAAAAAGTAATCAACGAGACAAACAACACACAAAGGATTTAAGTGGTTCGATCAATGTGATCTACATCCACTGGACCAGATGAGTACTTCTTTGATTGATAAATAATGTTTACACACTCATTCACTCGGAATAGGATATTTCCTCACTTCACTTGTGAACTCACACAACTCAAAGAATACAAAACATACTACAATCCAAAATCAAATCTTTACAATGTACACCTACAGGAGTATATAAGGACCAAGGTAAGTTGCTGCTGTTTGGAACCTCTGAGTAGTTAGCAACCGTTTGCAATCGCTTGAAACAACACATGTGCTTTGTTATTGCCCAACAGAAATGATAGTTATGCCTCCAAGTAGTTGTAACTGTAATACAGTTAGTTATACTAACTAACTTCTGAATCAAAAAACTTGCCCATAAAGATCAGAAGACTTCTACTCTTCTGATACCCAACTCTTCTGGTCTGTTGATCAAAAGCTGCCTCTGTTGATAGACTTCATACTCTACTGATCTTCTCTACTCAAGTACTCTGCTTATGTACTCTGCTGATCTACGTACTCTGCTCAAGTACACTTCTGAACTACTCTACTGATATGATCAACTGTGTTGAACTCTAAGCATCACCTCCTCAGCTGATTGGAACCTTCAACTCATCTGATTTCGGCCTAAGTTATCTTATCTGATCATATCCGCTAACTACAACAACTGACTATGAGATTATGAGATAACACAATTTTCCACCTTTAGCTCATAATCGAACTAATCTCTACCAAAATAAAACAACACTATTCTCCTCAGAAGAATAACGTCTATTACTGCTCCTCTGCCACAGGATCAGCAACCTTCTCCTCAGAGGAATTAATGCAATCCAATAAGTCTAAAACACAAGCGAAACTTCTCTTTTGGCAATGCCTTAGTGAACGCATCACCAGGGTTCTCCTCTGTAACAATCTTCACTACCTAGACCACCCCCTTCTCTACAATATCTCTTACAAAGTACAACTTTACATCTACATGTTTAGTTCTCTCATAATACCCCTGATGCTTTGCAAGATGTATTGCACTTTGGTTGTCACAGAAGACAGTCACACTTCTTTGTGAATTACCAAACTCCTTTAAGATCCCCCTAAGCCACATGCTCTCCTTAACTGTTTCTGTTAAGGCTACGTGCTCGGACTCTGTAGTAGATAATGCAACTACGGACTGATGTATTAACCTCCCCGATATAGATGTACCAAATAAGGTGAATACATAACATGTTAAACACTTTCTTGTGTCTACATTGGCTGCATAGTCGGCATCCACATAACCCACAAGTGCTTCTGCCTCATCTGATATCTTCTGATATTTCAGACTCTTCTTAGTTGATCCCAGTACATATCTCATGACGCACTTAACTGTCTCCCAGTGACTTAAGCATGGATCACTCATGTATCTGCTGATTACACTCATTGCATGAGTTAAATCTGGTCTACAACACACCGTAACATACATTAAACTCCCTACTGCACTAGCATAAGGAACCTTGCTCATATGAGCTCTTTCTTGGTTGTTCTTAGGACACATCTAATTGGATAGCTTCTGATGCTGGCCAATTGGTGTAGAAACTGACTTAGCTTGATTCATCCTGAATCTCTCTAACACCTTCCTCAGATAAGTTGGCTGACTCAACTGAATTGTTCCCTCAACTCTGCTGATCTCCATCCCAAGAATCACTTTGGCTTCACCAAGATATTTCATCTCAAACTCCCTTTTTAGAATCTCTTTCACCTGATTGATATTGTTAATAGACTCCCCTGCTATTAACATATCATCTAAATACAACAAAAGATAGGTAATTGAACTCCCAACTCATCTGAAGTAAACACATATGTCATACAAGCTTCTTGCAAAACCAGCTGAGCAAATGTACTCATCAAACCTTAAGTACCACTGTCTGGGGCTTTTTTTAAGGCCATAAAGAGACTTCCTGAGTAGACACACCTTGTCCTCTCCATGTTCTATGTCCAACCCTTCTGGTAGTTTCATGTAGATCTTCTCATCTAAAGTCCCATGAAGAAATGTTGTGGTCACATCCATCTGATGCAACTCTAGTTAATAATGAGCAACCATAGCCAATAAGATTATGATGCTACAATGCTTTACAACAGGTGAGAAGATTTCATTAAAGTCAATACCCTCTTTCTGTGTAAATCCTTTAGCTACAAGTTTTGTGAATTGATAAACACAAAAAATATTTTTTTTACTCCGTTAAAGCAATTTTACAAAAACATAAAAAAAAAACAACAAAAACTTGTCAAAACTGTTGGTATATTCTATATTCTTATGTTTTGGATTGATAAACCAAATATACTTGTAATATGATAAGTTGTATTGTATAGACAACTTCATCATTCATCTTTTAATAGATTAGGATAGGGTCATATCAGTAGTGTTGGAAGCTAGTTGATATAGAGGAGAAACGCCTCAAGGTAAGAAGAGAAGATTAGAAGACAAGAAAAGAGAATCAGAAACTCACCTGAAGATCAGAAGAGTAAATTAGATGAGTGGAACTCACCTGATGTTCAGGTGAGGCAAGATCAGATGAATGGAACTCTCAGGTGATGCAAGATCATATGAGTGGAATCTATCATAAGACTGTTAATTTAAACATTGAAATTTTGGGTCCCCTTCACATTTTTAAAGCTAAGACGAGATTCTCGTATTTCAAAGTCATCCATAAATTGTGAATCAGAAATGTTGTTTTCATATTGATCTGCATATGCATATGGAATGAGCGCTATAGATTTCTCCTTCATTGTTTATGTAATCTGTGCTTCTTCCGACAGATGTTCTTCATTGTTTATGTAATCTGTGCTCCTTCTGACAGATGTTCCACTACAATATTTCACATGAATTGTTAAGTGTGTTTTTGATGTTGAGCAAATAGTATAGATAAAATTAAAGGTGGAATCACGATACCAAAGTTACTGTCAAGAATGGGAGTGGGAGGCACACTCTCCTCATTAGGTTCATACATGTTTCCGTATTAACAGATTCTCCTCTGAATGAAAATGGTTTCTCATGAGCAACAGAAAAGCAACACAAAGAAACATACTCCACTAATTATGAACATAAACAGATTAGATTACTTCAGGTCATGGAAGTTTAACCACTCACGATCTTTTGATAACAAATGGAATGGAGTCCCAATAATCGAATGGAGTTGAATAAATTGACATAATTCTTCCGAAAATGCAATCTCATTACTCAAATCTCAAGGATCATCAAACCTCGTAAACCTTTCCTTCCGATAAAAAATAACTGTGGAATCAATAGTGGATTGATAAACACAACAAATATTCCGAAAAGATTACAAAATGAATGAAATGAAACTCGTAATTACATCTTAATATACATTGAAATTTTGAATGTAAGAGAAGATACTCACATTATTCTTCAAAATATTTTCAAGTTCCTACACAGAGACACAAACTTCATATTTGTCTCCATTACCAAATCATTTTGTTCACTCTGTTAAAGCAATTTTACAAAAACATCGAAAAAACAACAACAAAAACTCGTCAAAACTGTTGGGATATTCTATATCCTTATGTTTTGTATTGATAAACCAAATATATACTTGTAATAGGATAAGTTGTATTGTATAGACAACTTCATCATTCATCTTGTAATAGATTTGGATATGGTCATATCAGTAGTGTTGGAAGCTAGCTGATATAGGGGAGAAACGCGCACAAGATCAAGATAAGAAGAGAGGACAAAATACAAAACTCACCTAATGATCAGAAGAGTAAATCAGATGAGTGGAACTCACCTGATGTTCAGGTGAGGCAAGATCAGGTGAGTTTAAATCAGATGACTCACCTGAGACAAAAGGCTGTCAATTTAAACATTGAAATATTAAGTCTCCTTCACATCTTTAAAGCTAAGACGAGATTCTCGTATTTCAAATTCATCCATAACTTATGAATCAGAAATGTTGTTTTCATATTGATCTGCATATGGAATGAGCGCCACAAATTTCTCCTTCATTGATTATGTAATATGTATGTACTCCTTCTGATAGACCGATGTTCCACTACAACATTTCACATCCTTCATTGTTTATGTAATATATACTCTTTCCTTCTGACAGACAGTTGTTTATGTAATATATACTCTTTCCTTCTGACAGACAGATGTTCCACTGCAACATTTCACATGATCTGTTTCTTGATGTAGAGCAAATAGTATAGATAAAATGAAAGGTGGAATCACGATACCAAAGCTACTGTCAAGAATGAGAGTGGGAGGCACACTCTCTTCATTAGGTTCATGCACACTCTCTTCATTAGGTTCATAGCTGTAAGAACAAAGACTACAAGGTATATTCTATATTCTTATGTTTTGGATACATAAACCAAATATACTTGTAATATGATAAATTATATTGTATAGACAACTTCATCATTCATCTTTTAATAGATTACGATATGGTCATATCAGTAGTGTTAGAAGCTAGTTGATATAGAGGAGAAACACCTCAAGGTAAGAAGAGAAGATTAGAAGACAAGGAAAGAGAATCGGATGAGTGAAACTCACCTGAAAATCAAAAGAGTAAATCAGGTGAGTTCGAGTGGAACTCACCTGATGTTCAGGTGAGGCAAGATCAGATGAGTGGAACTCTCAGGTGATGCAAGATCATATCATATGAGTGGAACTCACCTGAGATAAAATCTATAATAAGACTGTTAATTTAAACATTGAAATCTTGGGTCCCCTTCACATTTTTAAAGCTAAGACGAGATTCTCGTATTTCAAAGTCATCCATAAATTGTGAATCAGAAATGTTGTTTTCATATTGATCTGCATATGCATATGGAATGAGCGCCATAGATTTCTCCTTCATTGTTTATGTAATCTGTGCTCCTTCCGACAGATGTTCCACTACAATATTTCACATGAATTGTTAAATGTGTTTTTTTGATGTTGAGCAAATAGTATAGATAAAATTAAAGGTGGAATCACGATACCAAAGTTACTGTCAAGAATGGAAGTGGGAGTCACACTCTCCTCATTAGGTTCATACATATGTATCTGTATTAACAAATTCTCCTCTGAATGAAAATGATTTCTCATGAGCAACAGAAAAGCAACACAAGAAACATACTCCACTAATTATGAACATAAACAGATTAGATTACTTCAAGTCATGGAAGTTTAACCACTCACGATCTTTTGATAACAAATGGAATGGAGTCCCAATAATCGAATGGAGTTGAATAAATTGGCATAATTCTTCCGAAAATGCAATCTCATTACTCAAATCTCAAGGATCATCAATCCTTGTAAACCCTAGGGTCCTTTCGATAAAAAAAACAACTGTGTGTATGAAATCAACAGTGGATCGATAAACACAAAAAAATATTCTGACATTAAGAAGATTACTAAATGAATAAAATGAAAATCGTAATTATATCTTAACATACATTGAAAATTTTAATGTAAGAGAAGATACTCACATTATTCCTCAAAATATTTTCAAGTTCCTACACTCTATGATGCACAAACTTCATATTTGTCTCCATTACCAAATCATTTTGTTCACTACGCTAAAGCATTTTTACAAAAACATCGAAAAAACAACAACAAAAACTTGTCAAAACTGTTGGTATATTCTATATTCTTATGTTTTGGATAGATAAACCAAATATACTTGTAATATGATAAGTTATATTGTATAGACAACTTCATCATTCATCTTTTAATAGATTAGGATATGGTCATATCAGTAGTGTTGGAAGCTTGTTGATATAGAGGAGAAACGCCTCAAGGTAAGAAGAGAAGATTAGAAGACAAGGAAAGAGAATCAGATGAGTGAAACTCACCTGAAAATCAAAAGAGTAAATCAGGTGAGTTCGAGTGGAACTCACCTGATGTTCAAGTGAGGCAAGATCAGATGAGTGGAACTCTCAGGTGATGCAAGATCATATCATATGAGTGGAACTCACTTGAGATAAAATCTATCATAAGACTGTTAATTTAAATATTGAAATCTTGGGTCCCTTTCACATTTTTAAAGCTAAGACGAGATTCTCGTATTTCAAAGTCTTCCATAAATTGTGAATCAGAAATGTTGTTTTCATATTGATCTGTATATGCATATGGAATGAGCGCCATAGATTTCTCCTTCATTTTTTATGTAATCTGTGCTCCTTCCGACAGATGTTCCACTACAATATTTCACATGAATTGTTAAGTGTGTTTGTTGATGTTGAGCAAATAGTATAAATAAAATTAAAGGTGGAATCACGATACCAAAGTTACTGTCAAGAATGGAAGTGGGAGGCACACTCTCCTCATTAGGTTCATACATGTATCTGTATTAACAAATTCTCCTCTGAATGAAAATGATTTCTCATGAGCAACAGAAAAGCAACACAAGAAACATACTCCACTAATTATGAACATAAACAGATTAGATTACTTCAGGTCATGGAAGTTTAACACTCACGATCTTCTGATAACAAATGGAGTCCCAACAATCTTACTAACATTTAAACAACCAAAAATTGAAATTTTATTCAGAGTCACTCTTGAGCATTTATCAGAACAACTTCAACTAATAATCGAATGGAGTTAAATAAATTGACACAATTCTTCATAAAATGAAATCTCAACAATGAAAAGATCACTAATCCTGTTAAACCTAGGGGTCCTTCCGATATATGCAACACGAACAACTGTGTGTGTGAAACATATTCCACTAATTATGAACATAAACCAATAAGATTACTTCAAGTCAAACACATTTAACAACTCACGATCTTCTGATAACCAATAGAGTCCCAACAATCATTGAGTAACATTTAAAAAACCAGAAATTGAAATTTTAATATTATTAGAACAACTACAACTAATAATCGAATGAAGTTAAATAAATTGACACTATTCCTCCGAAAATGCAAAAATCATTACTCAAATCTCAAGGATCATCAATCCTCGTAAACCCTAGGTGTCTTCCGATAAAAAACAACGGTGTGTGGGAAATCAACAGTGGATCCTTAAAAATAAATAATATTCCCACATTAACGAGATTACTAAATGAATGAAACAAAACTTGTAATTACATCTTATTATACATTGAAATTTTAAATGTAAGAGAAGATAATCACAGTATTCCTCAAAATATTTTCAAGTTCGTGCACTCCCTGCTAAACAAACTTCATATTTGTTTCTATATCCTTATATTTTTGTATTGATAAACTAAATATACTTGTAATATGATAAGTTGTATTGTATAGACAACTTCATCATTCATCTTGTAATAGATTTGGATCTGGTCATATCAGTAGTGTTGGAAGCTAGTAGGGGAGAAACGCCCAGCTCAAGATAAGAAGAAAAGATCAGAAGATCGGATGAGTCAAACTCACCTGATGATCAGAAGACTAAATCAGATGAGTGGAACTCGCCTGATGTTCAGCTGAGGCAAGATCAGCAAGAAAGAGTAAGCCAAACACAGCTAAGACAAAGTCTATCATAAGGCTGTCAATTTGAACATTGAAATCTTGGTTCCCCTTCACATTTGTAAAGCAAGCTAAGATGAGATTCTCGTATTTCAAAGCCATATATAACTTGTGCATTAGAAATGTTGTTTTCATATTAATCTGCATATGGAATGAGCGCCACATATTTCTCCTTTATTGTCTCCACACTTCACTTGTCCTCAAGTGAACAAGTACGGGAACCTTGTCTGTACCTCCAGAAAGTCTTCCCAAGTGGCTTCCTCATCCGGTAAGTGGGTGATTGGGTGTGAGATTGCTCGTATTTATGCTCATTTTTGCTATATTATTGTAGCATTTTGATGTGATTTTGTGCGTAATTGATAGAAATTGTGCTACTAACCTTGTTAGATTAGATTACTTTAAGTCATGGACGTTTAATAACTCACGATCTTCTGATAACAAATGGAGTCCCAACAATCTTACTAACATTTAAACAACCAGAAATTGAAATTTTATTCAGAGTCACTCTTGAGCATTTATCAGAACAACTTCAACTAATAATCGAATGGAGTTAAATAAATTGACACAATTCCTCATAAAATGAAATCTCAACAATGAAAAGATCACTAATCCTGTTAAACCTTAGGGGTCCGATATATGCTACACGAACAACTGTGTGTGTGAAACATACTCCACTAATTATGAACATAAACCAATAAGATTACTTCAAGTCAAACACGGTTAACAACTCACGATCTTCTGATAACCAATAGAGTCCCAACAATCATTGAGTAACATTTAAACAACCAGAAATTGAAATTTTAATATTATTAGAACAACTACAACTAATAATCGAATGAAGTTAAATAAATTGACACAATTCCTCTGAAAATGCAAAAATCATTACTCAAATCTCAAGGATCATCAATCCTCGTAAACCCTAGGTGTCTTCCGATAAAAAACAACTGTGTGTGTGAAATCAACAGTGGATCCTTAAAAACAAATAATATTCCCTCATTAACGAGATTACTAAATGAATGAAACAAAACTTGTAATTACATCTTATTATACATTGAAATTTTAAATGTAAGAGAAGATAATCACAGTATTCCTCAAAATATTTTCAAGTTCATGCACTCCCTGCTAAACAAACTTCATATTTGTTTCTATATCCTTATATTTTTGTATTGATAAACCAAATATACTTGTAATATGATAAGTTGTATTGTATAGACAACTTCATCATTCATCTTGTAATAGATTTGGATCTGGTCATATCAGTAGTGTTGGAAGCTAGCTGATATAGGGGAGAAACGCGCATAAGCTCAAGATAAGAAGAAAAGATCAGAAGATCAGATGAGTCAAATTCACCTGATGATTAGAAGACTAAATCAGATGAGTGGAACTCACCTGATGTTCAGCTGAGGCAAGATCAGCTGAGTAAGCCAAACACAGCTAAGACAAAGTCTATCATAAGGCTGTTGCCAAGAAATGTGTTCAAAGTGTAGGAAACAAGGCGAAATAGTCCATTTTAGAGGGAAAATGAGGATTAGCATATGGGAATTGAAGTTCGGTTGGAGGTGGAGCATGGAACGTCAAGAAAAGTGTTAGAAAAGTCTGAGGAGCAGATGTCACTCGGCCGACCGAGTGGTATCACACTAGCGGCCGAGTGAGGAAGAGTTCTAGAAAGTTTTAGAAATCCCCATGTCACTCGGCCGGCCGAGTGGTTTCACACTGGCGGTCGAGTGGGTTCTGCAGCCCAAAAACTCACTGTTGTCCACTCGACTCGGTTGACCGAGTCATATCACTCAGTTGACCGAGTCAACTTACGTTTTTCGGGGAGTTTCGTGAATTTTGAAGAACTTCAAGGACCCGATTGCTAATTTCGTCTCACACACTTTTAGAAGCCTTAAATAGCTTCAAACTCAGTTTGTAAAGAGTCTTGGCCTCATTTATTACAACACCATAAACCCTAGTTCATCTTAAGCCATATTTCCACATTTATTGCAACTTTAATTCTTAGTTTAGCAAAAAGGTAGAATACTTAGCATATGTTTTTGAAGATTAGGGCTCTACACTTTTGTAATAGCTAGGTATTTTGAAGAAACAACAAGGTGACTTCAAACCAACTCTCTTTTGTTCTATAATTATAAGTTTAATGTTTATTTCATTCTCCTTTGTTGTTTTGTCCAAGGGTGTTTCTCAAAACACCATGGGCTAAGTTTATTTATGCTTTGGGTGTTCTAAAACCATGTGAATATTAAGTTTGGAATTGTTTGAGCTTTGTTATTGTGGATATTAGGATTATTGCTTCATTTATTGGGTATTATTGGTACTTTGTGTGTTAACTTCTATTAATCCATATTTAGATGCATGTTTAGCGTAGACAAGAGTTACATGGACATGTTTATATTTATGGTGTGAGTTACTGGTATGCAAATGTGTTAGTTATACTTTTAATTCATCGAGAGAGAGTTAATCGTATTAGAATCCCATTAAAGGACATTAATTACTTGAATGGTTGTTTGAGTAGTTGGTGAGGATTAGGAAGAAAATCTTATTACCGGGTTTGGGAACACCTTAGATTTAAGGCTATATTACCCGAAGGGAAATGGTTGTCATCCTAGCATTTAGGTGCTCTTAGCAACACTTAATTGAAGCATTAACAAAGTAAAAGAAATTCCTCTCGATTTCACTAGGTGGAGAACACCCGAAGCATTCTCTCACCCTTGCACTTCTTCAAATTATATTCGTAGTTGTTCTTTGTTTTATTTGTCAATTTCTTGTTTTGATAGTAATTTTTCTTCTCAAGTTGTGGTAATTTCTCTTCTTGGTCATTTGCTTACTTTTAGTAGTTTAAATTACTTGATAGTTTCTAGATTTGTGTTTGATTTAATTTCTTGAAGTTTGGTAGTAATTTAGCTTTATTTTAGAAATCCAAAAACCGAGCCCGTAGTTACATTAGTTATGCCGACACAAAACTCTAAGGATCCATTGCACAAACCCACCTCCTAGGTCGATACTACTTGGTCGAATACTTCCATTACTACTATGAACCCTTATGGTTGAGGGGAAGTAGTTAGTCAACATATAGTGACAAAAATTACGTTCTAGTTAGTGGGCCCAACAGACAAGTACCTCCGTCTCCGGCAATGCTCCTCTTTTGACCAACCTCAGAGCTAGAATCGACACTGCCTGCAACAAGGTCTTACCTTCTTCATCGAACTCAGGTACATCACGAATCAAACTCTCCTTCTTTCCAATGTGTCTTTTGAGTAATGATACGTGAAATGTTGGGTGGATCTTTGCAGTTGGAGGCAGCAACAGGGTGTGTGCGGCCTCTACAATTTTCTCCAAGATCTGAAAAGGCCCTGCATATTTCGGACTGAGCTTCCAGATGTGCTTCTCGTGAACTGACTTCTTGCGGTAGGGTTTCAGCTTGAGGTAAACCCATTCTCCCACTACGAGTTTTGTTGGCGAACTGACGCATGCGTTCTCTAGCTTTTTGTAGTAATTCTTTGAGTTTCTGAATGATGATCTATTTTGCTTGAATTAAATCCTCTACCCCTTGAACTCGACTCTGTAGATAAGGACCTAGTGTAAGGGGAATAAGCCTGTGCCCATATAGTGCTTCAAATGGGGTAATGTTTAGAGTAGTGTGAAAATTGGTGTTATACCAATGTTCAGCTAATGGCAGCCATTGAGCCCAGTTTTTAGGTGTAGCTCCACACATGCACCTTAAATATGTTTCTAAACACTGGTTCACCCTCTCTGTTTGCCCATCAGTTTGAGGGTGATAAGTTGTACTCAAAAGTTGTTGAACTCCTAGTAATTTGAACAGCTTCTGCAAAAAATGGCTAGTGAACAACTTGTCCCTATCAGAGATAATTGTGGCAAGTAGTCCATAAAGCTTGTAGATAATATCCATGAACACAGAGGCTAGTTGAGATGCTGAGAATGGATGAGACAAAGCTATGAAATAGATGTACTTAGTGAACTTGTCCACTACCACCCAAATTGTATCTTTCCCTTCAGATCTAGGTAGTTTTTCAATGATATCCCTCCAAGCTTGTTCTGGTTGTTTAAGTGTCTCATACTTAAGTGTTTAAGTGTTTCATGCTTACATAATTGACAAATTTGACATTGTGTCACCCATTGTTGTACATCTTGCCTAATACTAGGCCATCTAAATGTATATTTTATTATGTGGTAACTCACTTGCACCCCAGAATGCCCACCCTCACTAGATGCATGCATAAATTGAATGATTTTTTTATCTGAAATCATGTCCACTTCCCGCATACAAGATCCCCTTATACCTTACTAACCCAGCCTTATAAGTAAAATAAGAAACATTATAAGGATAGATTAAAGCTTCAGTAATAACCTGTTGTACCACAACATCTCCCTCATAGCTTTCTTGGATTTCATCAATCCAAGCTGGTTTGATCATGGTCAGTGCTTGACACTGAGCCTCCTCAGTAAAGGTCAGCATTGATAGTGCATCTGCCACTATATTCTCCTTTCCACTCTTGTATTCTATCTTGTAATCAAACCCTAGCAATTTTGTCAAGTACTTATGTTGTAGGGGAGTAGAAATTTTCTGCTCCAATAAGTACTTTAGACTCTAATAATATGTTATAATGGTGAAGGGTGCATGAATCAAGTAGCTCCTCCATTTTCCCATAGCTAAAATAATGGCCAGGAATTCCTTCTCATAGATTGATAGGCCTAAGTTCTTCACCCCCAAAGGTTTGCTAATGAAAGCAATATGCTTACTTCCTTGCACCAAAACAGCCCCCAAGTCCCCCATAACTTGCATTTGTTTCCACAATGAACTCTTTAGAAAAATCAGGCAATTGCAAGATAGGTGCCTCCATCATAGCTTTCTTGAGTTTCAAGAAAGCCTCTTCAACTTCACTACACCATTAAAACTTCCCTTTCTTAGTCATTTGAGTGAGTGCTTTAGCTATCTTCCCATAGTGCTTGATAAACTTTCTATAATACCCAGTGAGGCCCAAGAAACCTCTCAATGATTTTACAGATGTTGGTTTAGGCCATTCTTGCATCACCCTTACTTTGTTTGGATCTGCCATTACTCCTTGATCAGTTATAATATGACCAAGATACTCCACCTCCCTTTTTCCAAACACACACTTAGATGATTTAGCTATTAACTGATGTTGTCTCATCAATTGAAAAACCTGCCTCAAGTGTTGTTCATGTTGTTCCATCTTCAAATTGTAGATTAATATGTCATCAAAGAACACTAGCACAAATCTCCTCAAGTATTAGTTGAATACTGAATTCATTACAACCTGAAATGTGGCAGGGGCATTTGTTAACCCAAAAGGCATCACCATAAATTCATACAAACCAGATACAGTGACAAAAGCAGTCTTTTGAACATCACTAGGGTGTACTCTGATTTGTTGATAGCTTGCCCTCAAATCAATCTTAGAAAAACACTTAGCCTGCCCCAATTCATCTAACAAATCATCAATCAAAGGGATAGGGTAACATATTTTTTATTGTGATTGCATTCAGCTTTCTGTAGTCTACACAGAACCTCCAGCTCCCATCTTTCTTCTTCACCAATAACACAGGGGAGGAATAGGGACTTTGGCTAGGTTTGATGATCCCAGCTTCTAACATTTCATACACCAACTTTTCTATCTCCTGCCTTTGTAGAAATGGGTATCTATATGCATTTTTTTTTTTACTGGGCCCTCCCCTTCTTTGATTTTAATCTGGTGATCATGTGCCCTTTGAGATGGCAGTTTGGTGGGTACTTGGAAAATATCTTGATGTTCTTCCAAAAGAACTTTCAAATCAGGGGTTGTTAGAAACTTATCCACCTCATTATCCTCCTTAATATAGCACATAAAGTACAAACCTCATCGTCGATTCTTCTTAATAAGTTTGTTAAGTTGTTTTCCAGTGATCATACTCACTTGCAACTCAGTGCTAATGCCTTGTAAGATGATCACCCTCCCATACCTTTCAAACTACACATTGTGTTTCTTGAAGTCAAAAGTAACTGGCCCCAATTGACTTAGTAGATCTACTCCCATCACCATATCACAGCCTCCCAAAGTGAGTACCCTCATAGGTGCAATGAACTTACTTTCACCCATCACCCACTCCACTTGAGCACATTTAGTATTGCATTCCACCTTACTCCCATCAGCCACTATAACAATAAGTGAACTAGCCTCCTCAATATCATATCCCAACCTCCTTGTTGTGTGAGGGTCTATGAAACTATGTGTACTCCCAAAGTCAAGTAACACCATAATCACATGTTGCCCCACCTTTCCCTTGATCTTGACAATATCTGGGCTGTTATGACTTGCTAGAGCATGTAGAGATACAATAGGCTCTTGTCCTGTATCCCCTAGCTCTTGCAGAATCAACTCCTTACGCTCTTCTTCTTCATCATCCTCCACAACCACATATATTATAAACAGTCTTTTACACTTATGCCCCACATGATAGATCCCATCACAATTGTAACATAGGTTTTTCTTCCTTCTAGCCTCCATTTCAGTTGGAGTTAACCTCTTCTGAAATGGTATTTTATCAGCACCACTGTTCTTCCCTTTAGGATCAGTGTTAGGTTTCCAATTAGAATTGACATTAGGCCTAACAGTAGTTTTGTTAACCTTACTATGCACTGATAGTAGGTCCTCTTGCTTGATTGCTAGTTGCATAGCTTCATCTAACATCATTGGTTTCATCTAACATCTCCTCCTTGAACCCACTTGTGAAGCTTTGAATCCAATACTCCTCTGTAAGATGCTTAACAACAGTGCCCATATAAACTTTGAGTACTTCAAACTCTTTGATGTACTCCTTGACTGACCTCTTTTGTGTTAGTTTGTTAAATTTGCATATCAAATTATCATCATCCATATTGGAAAACTTGTTTATAAATAACACCACAAATTGTTCCAAAAGCGTGTTCTCCCTCCCCCTCTATTTGATCAACATACCAATGGTCTGCTGATCCTTCCATGTTCATAGCTGAGAGAACAATTTTCTCATAGTCACTCATGGGATGGAACATAAAATACTTTTTGCATCTTTTGATCCAAGCTCTTGGATCATCCCCATTAAGCTTAGGAAAATCCATCTTAAGAGTTCTACCTTGAGGCCTTATTTCAGTATTTTTTGTGAAATGGATTACCTCAGGTGATAGCTTAGCTCCTGGTGGTGTCCCTAGCAAACCACCTTCAGATTTGTTTGTCCCTTGTAGCAGCTTCTCCTGAACCTCCTTCCATCATTGGAGCTTTTCCACGATCACTCTTAATCTCTTTGGCTAACATCTCCATTTGCAGCTTGCTTAACATCAAATTTCTTTGATAACTCATCTTTAATTTCACTCATTTGATTTTCCAATGTAACAATTCTATCAGTGTTGATCCCTATCATTCAGAATATTCCAATAAAGATTCTATCAGTGTTTATCACTTTTCATCATTTGATTTTCCAATGTAACAATTCTATCAGTGTTTATCACTTTTAGAATCAAACTTATGAAGTTGATCCCTATCATTCAGAATATAACACACACAACCAAATACATGAAAATATTTCACATTAGGTTTTTTGTTGTTCAAAATCTCATAAGGTGTTTGACTAGTTCCAGAACGAATAAAAACCCTATTAATGATATGGCATGCAGTATTCATTGCTTCTCCCCAAAATTTCTTAGCAAGACATTTGGATGTAAGCATAACTCTTGCCATTTCTTGTAAAGTTCTATTCTTTCTTTCAACAATTCCATTTTGTTGTGGAGTTTTAGGAGATGAATATTCTTGCAAGATACCCTTTTTATCACAAAAATCATTAAACATGCTGTTTTCAAATTCCCTACCATGGTCAGTTCTAATACGGCCAACTTTCAAGTTAAACACATTTTTGAACCTCTTATGAAAAAATTTAAATGCAACAAATGCTTCATATTTGTCTCTCAAGGACTCTACCTAGGTATATCTAGAAAAATCATCTACCACAACTAAGGAATACCTCTTTCCTCCAATGCTTTCAGTTTCCATAGGACCCATCAAATTCATGTGCAGTAATTCAAAGCATCGATGTGTAGTACAATGTGACAGCATTTTGTGTGACATTCTTACCTGCTTACCTTTTTTGGCATGGTCCACATACAGTGGTGTTGTGAAACCTCAGTTCTGGAATTCCTTTTACTGCATCTGCTTTGATTAGCTTTTTCATCATGTTTTGATAAGTTACACATATTTGTTCCAATAAGATAGCAATTATCAGCTGACCTAGTACCAGTCATGACACATACTTCATCTTTATTAAGAACATAACATGAATCTTTATCAAATTTCACATGCAAATTATCATCACAAAGTTGACTAATGCTAATCAGATTTGCAAGTAAGCCATCAGCATGTAAGACATTTTTAAGCTTAGGAAAACCTTCAACATTCAAAGTTCCTTTACCAACAATCTTTCCTTTAGAACCTCCACCATATGTAACACTACCACTATTCAAGGTCACATAATCAGATAAGAAATCAATACGACCTGTCATATGTCTAGAACAACCACTATCAAAGTACCATAAGTCAGGTAGACATGCTTTTAAGGAGGTATGAACAACATTACAGGTAGCTTTTGGTTTTCATGCAGATTTCAAAAACTGTTTACCAGGATGTGACAGTTTCTTATGCAGCATTTTCAAGTTTTTCTGTTCTTCAAACAACTTTATACAGTAAGGACGAATGTGACCAATTTTGAAACAGTAATGATAGATATACTTCCTTTTAACCTTGTGAGACTCTGTTTCTGCAGATGTTGCACCATATGTGTCAACATTTGCCTTAACAAATTTCACAGATTTTCTAAATTTATCAGAAATAGAAGCAGTAGTACCATCATAACCTAAACCATGATTGTTAGACTTACCAGTAGCTATAGCATTATTTACCTCAGAAGCACTCTTGGAATATTTCTTGAAACATAAAGTAGAGTTTATCAGTTTCTCCTTTAAGTTACAGATTTCCAGATCTCTTTTGGTAAGAATAACTTCTAGCTTGGTGATTGTGTCTATCAGATCCTCATTCCTTTTATTCAGAGAATCAAGGGTGAGTTTTTGATTCTTCCAATCATCTAACAGCTTTTGGTATTCATTGTGACCAGTCCTTTTTCCTGCATCATCAACTAGACCATTAAAACAGTTCAAATTTGGGTGACTCTGTTCTGATGTTGCTGTAGATGTTGAAGCATCAGGTACAGCATCAGAATCTGTTTCATCCAGATCATCATCTGAGGAATCATTATAATCAATTCTGATAAAATTAGAATATTCATTCTAATTTAATTCATCAAGATCATCACTCAAGGTAGCACTAAAATTCAGTTTTTGCTTAAGTCTAGTATTGGCACATTCATTTGCATAATGGCCATAACCAGAACAAGCATTGCATTGAACTGATTTTCGAAATTCAGGATCATACCTTGGTTTACCTTCACTCTTTGATGGTCTTGGTGTGAATTGACATTTCCTCCTTTCTGGTTGAGGTGTTGATGTGTTGATTTGAATCTTAGGCTGAATGTTGCTAGATTTGTTCACAGATTTCTTAAGATACTTATTAAAGTGCTTAGTAAGTAAAGCAATGTTGTTAGTATCCTTGAGACATTTATCAAGCAATTCTTCATCAGAATCAACTTCAGTAATGATAGGTTGAATCTCAGAAATGTTTGATGTTTCCCCTTTAAAAACCACAACTTTCTTATCAGCATTAGTTTCATCAACTTGATTAGTGTTTATTTGATATGTTCTAAGAATACTCACTAACTCATTTTGACTTAACGTATCCGTATTTTTTGCCTCTTCAATAGCACAAATTTTAGCATCAAATCTTTTAGGAACAGATCTTAATACCTTATGAATTACTCTAACATTAGAAATAGGGTCACCAAGAGAATGTGATTCATTGATTATCTCACTTAACCTTTCATTGTAGGATGAAATGGTTTCATCTTCCTTCATTCAGAGATTATCAAACTTTGTCCCCAACAGTCGAAGCTTAGTCCTTCGAACACTGTCTGAACCCTCACAATGTTCTTGCAACCTGTCCCATGCATCTTTAGAAGTAGAACAGTTAGATATAATTTTAAACATTGAAACATCAACAGAAGTAAAAATAGCATTTAAAGCTTTAGAGTTGTAGCCTGCTGTTGTTATTTCATCAGTCGTCCAATCAACTTCTCTTTTGAGTTGAACTTCACCATTTGCATCTGCTGGTCTTTTTGGAGATTCCCAGCCTGTAAGTACAGTCCTCCAAGCACGTTCATCAATTGACTTGATGTACATACGCATCTTAGGCTTCCAATAAGCAAAATTCGAACCATCTAAAACGGGTGGCCTAAGCGCAGTTGATATGTGATGTGTTTCCATTGCTAACCTAAACTAAAAACACACTTGACCAAAGATCTAACCTAGTGTCGTCGTGTGCTGGGGTGTAAAGTGTTTAAGTATAAGTAGAAAAATGTTGTACTAAATGTTGAGACAAATAGTGCAACACTGACTCTAACAGAATATCAGAAATTAAGATACACAGCGGAAGACTTGAAACATTAAAAACAAACGTGACACAATGGAAATATTTTTAATATAGATTTTATAAATAAAAATCTATGCATGCCTTATGGCGTAAATTAATACTTATCTTCAAGTACAAATGTTGTGTGAAATGTTACAACAATAACCTTCACAACTGAAACTATAAACGAGGCAGGTGCCAAGTCTAGAAAACGAACTAAGTGCATAAATTATACACTGTCGAAATGCTTAGTCTACCTAATGATTACACTCTCAATAGATAAGAAGACACACAGTCATACGGGTGGTATACAACGTATGATCTAAAATGTAGAACTATTGGCCACAAATCCTAACAGGGATAAACGCTCGGTCTAGGATATTGCTCGAATAGAACACACTGAATTATGAAGCCTTCAATCGGTATTTATAGAGGTGGTATGCGAATTCTAGAGGCTTCCACATTGAGGTCCTATTTTTTAGGAGCTCAACTTCCATGATCTTTCTAGATCCTTCTTGAATGCTCCAGGTCGTTCTAAATGCATCTAGGCTGTTCTAGCATGCTCTCCAATGTTCTGGAATCTTTCAAGTTCCAGATCCTTGTAGAAGCTTCTAGATCCTACCAGAAATGCGACAACATTTAGGTCAACGTACATTTAATGTAGCATTTCAGAAAAGACTTAGAAAAAATCTCGGAAGGTCAAATTAAGATGTTGTTGATAATGTTAAGGCATTTAAGAATTAACAACATCTACACATATTTTGACAAAAAAAAAAGGATTTTTTTTTTTGGGTTCTCAAACTTAATATGAGTAAAATATATGATATGATTGAGTGAATACTTCTTCGTGCTATGTGTTGTAAAATTGAGTTTAATGATCGTTTGATTGGTTTGGCCATGCGATGTGTCACCACAGTGTCCTATTCTTTATTCATTAATGACTTCCCTATCGATAAATTCACCCCTGATCGGGCCGGGGTCTCCGCCAAGGAGACTCGTTGTGTCATTTCCTTTTTATTATATGTTCAGAGGGTTTCTCATCTCTCATTAGTCATGTGGAGCAATGCGGTGAAATAAGGAAATTAAAGTAGCAAGGCAAGCCCCTCTGATCAATCACCTACTTTTCACGAACGATAACATCATTTTTTTTCGTGCGAACCTAGCTAACAAGGGCGGACCCATAATTAAAATTTAGGACGGACTATACCGTAAACAATTAATTTTTTAGATATTAGTTGCGCTATTCAAAGTTTGAATTGAAAATTTTATTAAGAATTTGTAGGTTAATTGAAATTTTAAATTATTTAAAGAATAAAAAAAGTGTATTTTTTTCAACAATTTAACAAAGAATGAGTATACTTTTGTGGCAATTTGTTTTTTTTAACAAATTGGATTTGTGTTTGCAAATTTTTTTTACTCCCACCTTATCCTAGTTCAATCGTCAATTTGACTTTGACACAAAAATTAATATGAAAGTTATTTATTAGTATTAAAAGAGATAAAATAATTTTTTTCTGAGAATTTAATAGTCAATTGAGGAGAATAAGTTTTTTGTGCGGGTAGAATAATAACATTTGGTGTTTTGAAAAAAAAAAGTTAGATTTTTCTCATTTAAAAAAAAAGGGTCAATCTAATAAGGGACATGCCGAAATAAAAAGAGGACGATCTAATTAGAAATGGAGAGAGTAATATATATTTCATCTTTCCACCAAAAGTATGATCACATTTTTATATATATTTAAAAAAACAAATCAATCCATATTTTAATTATAAAAATATATGTGTGTAACGAATAAATAATATTGTTGGTAGATAATAAACATTATTAATATAAAGTAGAAAATATATTCAAAGGTTAATTAATTAAATAAAATAGACATATTTTTTGTGAACAAAAAAATAGAATTGAACACACTTTTTAATAGATGAGAGAATATATATATATATATATATATATATATATATATATATATATATCTTATCTTAATACTCTATATTTGTGAGAATATAATGGGTCACGTGTCACAATTTCATGCTCTATCACAATCTCTCTCTTCACCAAAATCGTCCATTTCAAAATTAATCTCTACATTCTCAAGCATTCTAATTAAAAAAAAATACATATTTCCTATTTTAATCTCAAAATTATAATTTAATTTTTTTAATTATAATTATTATTTTTAATCTCTCTCCTCTTCAAATTCTTCAATTTCAAATCTTATCTTATCTTATCTTGTTGGTCCCAAAGTTGAGTTAATAATATTGAGTAAGCTAGTGAAAATGTCTAGAGGGGAGGGGTGAATAGACTTTTCAAAAATCTTTCAATATATCAGAATACACAATGCGGAATAATCAGATTACTAATGAGCCCAATCAAGTTTATACTCAACTTTTATCTAGATCTTTATCTTTGTTAATTCTTAATGTCCTTAGTTAAACAATTCAACTAATATCAAACAGTGAATGTAAAGAACACAGAATTTTATAGTGGTTCGACAAATGTCTATATCCACTCTCACAACTCCAGTTGTGAAGTTTTATTACTCTTCTTGAGCTTCTTGTGGCTTAAAGTCCCAAGATTAAGACTTTGATCTTTTCCATTATACCTCCAGGTATATCTTCGATCTACTAGTAATTCTACAAGTAACTAGCACACTTGTTTTACAAAATACAAACTTAAACTTGAAAAGTAAAACTTCTCTTTGAATAGCCTTTGATTCTTCTCTTCAATGCAGTGGCTTCTTCTTGCTTTGATTTCCTTTAACTCTGTGAGTTCTTGCTTGTAGACTTGCTCTTGAATTCTCTAAGATCAGTAATTGCTTCAGTAGTCTTCAGCAGTAGGAGATCATACAGTATTTAAAGAATTTAGTATGACAGTTAGCAGTTTGTGAACTAACATTCAACTAACTCTAAAAATGTTTTTGTAACTTCTTCTTGTAACCGACTTTGTAACTTCTTTCCAAGTCAGCATCTCTTCAATAAATCTTCAGTTACTCTTTAAATAAGCTTTCCAAACTTATTCTTCAATTTCAACAAATCAGCACAGTAACTTAAAACATTTCAAAACTTCTCCAAATTTCTTCTAAGCTCTTCTTCAACTCTTCTTTGAAGTCTTCTTAGTCTGAAGTAGTCTTCTTAGTCTTCATTAGTCTTCTGATCTTCATCTAATCTATTCCTAATCTAGTGTTCTGATTTTACTGTTCTGAGCTTTACACTGCTGATTACAACAAAATACAACTTTACATATATAAAACCTATCTATACAACAACTGAACTATATACAGATGAGTATATCTAAATCCTACACTATAAGCTGTCTATACAATACAAAACATCAGCTTAGTTCCTAACAGTTCATATATCAGATCAGTAACCAACAAGATCAGTAACTCATAAGATCAGTAACTCTTGTAAGTTCAATAACTTTTATATAAGATCAGTAAATATCTAAGATCAGTAAACATTTAAGATCAGTAACTTACACATAAGATCAGTAAACATTTAAGATCAGTAACTTACACATAAGATCAGTAAGTATATAAGATCAGTAAGTACATCAGATTAGTAACTCAGATTTCAAATATATCATATAAGATCACTAAAATTATTCTCAGTTTCCATACTCAGATCAGTAATCTTATTCCATATGACTCAGTTAAGATCAGTAATTTTATTCTTAATATTACCAAATAAGATCAGTAAACTTACTTCAGTTAGCATTAAGATCAGTAATCTCAATTCAAGTTTCTCATCAGATTAGTAATCTTATATTCAGATGACTTAGTTAAGATGACTTAGAACCACATATATCACTAACTTTAAGTTGCTTTTGGCCATCAAAACATACTTTCATCAACTAGAACATTGTTTATAGGATTCATATCCCAAAATTTCCCCCTTTTTGATGAAGCCAAAACTACTTAAATGTTAATAAATCAGTAGTTAAGTATGTAGTCAATCATAACAGTTCATCAATTCAAAATTCCAGATTCATATTCAAATAAGATCAGGTATTACAAATAATCACAGAATATGAAACACAAAAATATAGAAATAAAGATTAAGGATAGAAATGTTATCTTCTGAGCTTGTCCTTCATCTTCATTCTGCATCTTCTGATTCTGAATGCCACATACATTCTTGCCTTGATATCCATCATGTGTTGATGATCAGTGATTCCTTCTTCTTTGATAATCTCAGCAATAATGTTGTTGATCTCTTTGTAATCAGGTTCTCCACTTTTCAGTCTTGGAGGTTCCCAATTAGGTTCTTCAGGGCACAAAATCTTAGTCCCAGCACGATTAGCAACCTGTGCTATGTCTTCCCAGAACTCTTGATCAATGTTCAGCATAAATTCTTCAAAATCAATAAATTCTGCTTCCTTGCTCGAATGATCACCAAACTTCTTCACAATGAAGTTAGCAATCTGCCATTTCTTCTTTAAATTCTTCCAGTATTCCATATGTTCTGTCAAAACAATGAAATCCACAAAGTTTTCATCTTGAAAATCTTTGTCAAACTGTTTTCCTTCAGCTTTCTTTTGAGCATTCATCTTTTTCTTCAAAGCTGTAACTCGATTATCAAATCTTGTCTTCAAGAACTTGACATCCTTTTCTTTCTTCTTTTTCAAGTTTTCTTCTTCACTTGTCATAACAGCTTTCATTTTGCTCTTTGATCTAGTCATTCTTCCAGCTTCTTCCTCTTGTTTTTCTTCATCAGATAAGACTAACTTCCTTTTCCTCTGACTTGAACTTCCTGCAACCTCAGGTCTCTTTTCAACAATCTCTTGACCCTGTTGCTTCTGTTGCTTTCTTTGCTTCAGCTTTTCATTTAACATATGAATTTCAGCTCTTAATTCATCCTGACTCACAACCAGCTGAGCTTGTTGTGACTGTGTTTGTTCCATCACTTGTCTTGTCCTATCTTCCCCCTTTTTGGCTTCATCATGCCACTCTTTCAAGGAAGATATGTGTTGCTCCAGCTTCTTATGCAACACTTGAGACAAATTCTTCTCTTGTACTCTATGAAGGTCAAATATTTTGGACATAGTATACTCCATTACCTTCTCATAAGAGTGTTCAGAATGCATCTTGTTCATCCTTTCAGTAGCTTCTTGAAACATTTGGACAGCAGCTTCCAATTTGCCTTGAAGCTCTGCATTCTGCCTTTTCAGCATTTCAAACTCAGAAACATCAGATTCTTTCTCAACAGAACCTGTTCTGATTTGTTCTTGCACATCCTCAATAGGATCAGTAGGGTGAATAGGAACGCTTTCCAATTCTTCAGCATTTACATCCTGATTTTCAACAGCATCAGTTTCCTCAATTACAACAGTGTTCTCAAACACTTCTGTTGCATTGACAATGTCTTCATCAATATCCATAAAATCTTCTTCAACAGTTTCAGTTTCATCAACACCCTTCTCTTCACTGAACAAATCTTCATCAGAGACAGGAGTTGCAATCTTCTCAACAGTGTACTTGATCCCTGTTAATCTCTCAACAAGAAGTACAACAGATTCTGGAGTGACTAACTCAAGAAAAGAGTTAACACCAGCTGCTTGCATCTGTTCTGCTTCCCAATCATCAAAGATTGAAGCACCTCCAATTCCTTCCATGATGGCTAAACTCTCCTTCAAAGTACTCCTCTTAAGATACACCCAAGTGCCTATCCTAAGGAGTTTCTCAAACTCAACAGAGCTTTCATCCAATCCAGGAAATTGTTTCAACAGTGCTATCCTTAAATCAATCCTGATTCTATCTTCCTTATCACAGATAGTGTACTCCATCAAATCAGCAGGTTTAGGAGTTATAAATTCAGGTTCAGGAGATGATGAAATATCAATTGGTTCAGTAGAAGGTTCAAATTCATGTTCAGTAGAGTGAGCATGAACCTGTATTGGGGATTGATATGGTGAAGGTTGATGTGAAGTGTGTTGTTGAGGGGTAGGAATTGAAGTAGGCTCAAAAGTAGTGAGCTGAGGTGATGAATGGGGAGTGTTCTGAGTCTCAGAAAAGTAGTGATCTGATCCTCCAGAACATGAAGGTTGAGGGTTTTGGGGTTCAGGTTGGCTTGGTTCAGAATCAGAAGGGGTAGGGGAGACAACAACTAACTTCCTCCTAACACTCCTTGACTTAGTCTTCTTATGAATAGCAACAGGACTAGGAACACTAACCTCTGGCTCATCTGAGCTTGATTGCACCACAGTTTCCACAAAACGAACTGTTGGCTCTGAGGCAGCTGTAGCAGACCTTCCTCTCCTTAGTGTAGTACTGCTCGGATCATGCTTAGATTTTGATCTAACCTCAGTTTGATCATCCTCCGATTGGTACATTGAAGCTCCAGACTCCTCTGCTTCAATTTCTTGAGATTGTTCCAAGGGGTTCTCTTGTTCAAATTGAACAGACTCCTTCTTCATCAAGAATTTCCCATGATGGAATTTCTTGGGATTACTCCGATATGGCTTTTTCACCAGCTGAGGCAGCAAGAAACTCAGCTTGTTTCCAAACCCTAATTTTGATTTCAGTGAGAATTCCAAAGTGTCCTCATCAAATAAAACCTTTTCCTTTTCAGTCATTAGCCTTTCCAGGAAGAATCCTTGCCAATCACCTTCCACTCTGTCGATGATTGCAGCCATAATTCTAATTTTAAAACTCGATAAGGCATCCTGGCTATGATGTTGCCCTAACAAGCACTTTCCTGCTATATCCATCAAGAACTGCAAACCCGTAGGAAGTACATCCTTCTTCAGATTCGTCAAGGTCTCTGTTTCAACACCTGACCATCTTCCCACACACTCCTTTTCTTCACCCGCTTTGTAGGTCAAAATATCCACTGGACCTTGTGGTAAATCCAACATTACTTCGAGAATATCTCTCGTAATGGTGACCTTGTGTCCAGCAAGCATGGAGTGAACACCATTTTTATCTCCTTGAAGTTGTAAATAGAATTCCACAGCTTCCGGTTCGTAGACATTTACGGGAAATGACTCCAGAAACTTTCGTAGTCCGCATTCTTCACACATAGTTAAAATTGCTTGATTGTCTGCACTGTGTCTGCCATTGAAATAAACAGCGTTCTCCACGAAAATTCCCTTCTTGCGCATCCACAAATTTGAATCAAAAGTTCCTGCTACTTGGTTAGCTTCATTGATAATATTGATAGTTGCCATTTGAGAATTTTGTAGAAATCAAATTTTTCAGAAGTTATGAAGTTAAGATATTTCCAGAAATGAACTCGTAAGAATGGAGAAGATGAAGTGTGATTGTTTTTGTTATAATTCAAAACCAATCTAGGGCAAGGATTGAATTAGATTATTATAAAGAATGGTTGGGATTAAATCTCGAAATTCGAGTTAAACAATAACTGTTCACATTCTAGAAACAATCTTAATTTTTGGAGCCAACTAGTGTTTGATAAATACACCACAATTTTTAGGTTAGAAATAGAAGAGTGTATTAATCTTCTCTATTAGTAATCTAAAAATTTGAACAATAATTGACTTAGAGTAATCTTAAACCAAAAGACTGTTCTGATGCAAATCAGCACAGTAGTTTCCAAAACTATTTCACTTCATTTTCTTACTTATTTTTAAAGAAAATTTCACTTATCTGGATCAGCTGAGTACTGTGATCAGCTGAGTAACCTTTTTAGAAATCAGATCAGTAGATGAATCAGCACAGTAGATTTCAGATCAGTAGATGGGTCAACACAGTAATCCTCAGATCAGTACCCAAATTCCTTGATTTCATCTTTTTGATATCAGCACAGTAATCCTCAGATCAGTACTGTGTCAGATCAGTAGATTTCTTGTAGACAGATTAGTAGTAAACAAGTCTTTCTGTAGACAGATTAGTCAGTAATCAGATTAGTTCTGTAGAATAACTGAATTGTAATCAGATCAGTACTGTAGACAAAGAAACTTTGTAATCAGTACACTTCTGTAGACAAGTCAATTTATTAATCAGAATATATCTGTAGACTGCTATAGTCTGTAATCAGATCAGATTAGTAGACTTTTCAAATCTGTAATCAGATCAGTTCCCCCTTCAATGGAGAATTCCTCTTCTGTGCCTGTTTCACCTTGATAGAAGTGTTAGTTCATGAGATATAAGTGTAAAACAGTACAGATTAGTAACAATATGTTTTAATTTAATGATCACATCAAGATTTATGCTAAAGTGACTTAGTGATCTGAGTCAACAAAAGGATCTTTAAGAAATCACAGATTCCCCCTTAATGTATGTTCTCAGTGTCCCTCAGCTTTACCAGCTTCCTCATTGGGATTAAGGTCACTTTAGTAACCTTGTTACCTGTTTTAGTGATCTGACATTGGATTGTCTCTTCTGACTGTTGAATTTTGATGTACTGCTCTTACTTTTTGCTTTATCTTCCTCTTGGTATAAGATCAGTACCTGAAAAGTTAGCACAGTTCTATATACAAACAGAATCCATATCTATCAATCCTAAACTAATGCACAATTCTCTGAATCTCACTTCAGCCAATGGTTTTGTAAAAATGTCAGCTCTTTGAATATCAGTATGAATCTTTTCCATTCTAATATTCTTCTTTTCAACATGATCCCTAATAAAATGATGCCTAATATAAACATGTTTGCATCTAGTATGAAGAACAGGATTTTGTGTGATGGCAATGGCACTATTACTGTCACAATATATAGGTACATTAGATTCTACAACATTGTAGTCTCTGAGTTGTTGTATTAGCCAAAGAAGCTGACTACAACAACTACCTGCAGCCATATATTCTGCTTCAGTAGTAGAAGTTGCCACACTTGTTTGTTTCTTTGAAAACCATGAAATGAGCTTAGTTCCTAAGAATTGACATGAACCTGAAGTAGATTTTCTATCTAATTTGCAACCTCCAAAGTCCGAGTCTGAATAACCACTTAAAGATATATCATCATCTGCAGGATACCATAATCCTCGATTAATGGTCCCCTTTAGATATTTCAATATCCTTTTAGCAGCTTCCAGATGACTTTCCTTGGGGTTTGCTTGAAATCTTGCACATACTCCAACAGAAAAAGCAATATCAGGTCTGCTGGCAGTTAGATAGAGTAGAGAGCCAATTAAAGCACGATAGTGAGGTTGGTCAGAAGACTTACCTCCTTCATCAGGATCCATTCTGTATGTAGGTTGCATGGGCACACCAACTGTCTTACAGGTTTTAATACCAAATTTATCTAGCAAATTCTTAGTGTACTTTGCTTGATTTATAAAGATACCTTCTGAAGTTTGTTTTACTTGAAGACCAAGAAAATATGTCATTTCTCCCATCATAGACATTTCAAATTTACTTTGCATGAGTGTAGAAAAGCTTTCACTCAAGTTTTTGTTGGGTGATCCAAAGATAATATCATCCACATAAATTTGAACAAGTAATATATCATTACCTTCTTGTCTTCTAAACAAAGTTCTATCAACTTTGCCTTTTGTAAAACCATTTTCAAGTAAGAATAGAGAAAGAGTATCATACCATGCTCTTGGAGCTTGTTTCAATCCATAGAGTGCTTTCTTTAACCTGTATACTTGGTGACTATTCACTTCAAAACCAGGTGGTTGTTCTACATAAACTTCTTCAGCAAGTATACCATTCAAAAATGCACTTTTCACATCCATTTGATACACAGTAAATTTCATATGTGCAGTATAAGCAAGGAACAGTCTTATAGCTTCTAGTCTAGCTACAGGAGCAAAAGTTTCATCATAATCAATACCCTCAGCTTGAGAGTAGCCCTGAGCAACTAATCTAGCTTTGTTTCTAACTACAAGATCATTTTCATCCCTTTTGTTCTTGAAAATCCACTTAGTGCCTACAACATTATGATTACTAGGTCTATCAACAAGTTCCCAGACTTCATTTCTAGTGAACTGATTAAGTTCTTCCTGCATGGCTACAATCCAGTTACTATCACTTAAAGCTTCAACCACAGTTTTAGGCTCAATAGATGATAGAAAACAACACCAGCAAAATAAAGACTTACTAGGTTCTTCCTTTGAATCAAACAATTGTTTTCTAGTTTTAACACCTATACTAGAATCACCTAGAATCAGATCAGTAGAATGAGCAGACTTCCATGTCCTTCTGTTCTTAACAGTATCATCATTTACATCATGCAAATTATCAAGCAGATCAGTAGTATTTATATCAGCTGTTTTGTTCACAGGAGAGCAGTCATTCAATTCTTTTATTTCAGAAGTTTTAGATGACTCACCTTTGTCTTTTACCTTTTCTTTATCAGAATCTTGATCTAGAACATTCAGGAAAGGATTATAAGCTTGTACAAATTCATATATTCCTGTATCATCATCTTCATTGTTGATCTGAAGCTGTAGTTTGTCAACTTTCTTACTGAGCTGATGATCAGCAGAGTCCTGTACATTCTCATCAAAGACAACATGGGGTGTTTCTTCTACACATAGGGTAGAGTAATTAAACACTCTAAATGCTTTGCTTACAGAAGAGTATCCTAAGAATATCCCTTCATCAGCTTTTGCATCAAAAGCATTCAATTTACTTTTGCCATTGTTATGTATGAAACACTTACAACCAAAAATATGAAAATAAGAAACTCTTGGTTTTCTACCTTTCCATACCTCATAAGGTGTTTTACCATGCACCTTATTAAGAGCACTTCGATTTTGAGAGTGGCAAGCTGTGTTAATAGCTTCTGCCCAAAATTTCTGAGATGTGTTGAATTCTGCAATCATGGCTCTGCAAGCTTCTTTTAGTGTTCTGTTTCTCCTTTCTGCAACACCATTTTGTTGAGGGGTTCTGGCTGCACTTGTCAAATGCTGTACGCCAGACTTAGAACAGTAGTCAGAAATGTAACAATTAATAAATTCAGTCCCCTTGTCACTCCTAATCTTGACAATGGGATGACCTTTTTCAACCTGCAATTTCTTCAATAGATCTGGAAGTAGTGTTTGTGTATCACTCTTTTTGTGTAGAAAGACTACCCAAGTAAACTTAGAATAATCATCTACAACAACTAGAGTATACCTTCTTCCATTCAATGTAGGAGGATTGATAGGACCATGAAGATCCATATGTAAGAGTTATAAAACTCTGCTTGTTGAAAGAGTTAGAATGGACTTAAATGAAACCTTTACCTGTTTACCTTTTTGACAGGAATCACATACTTGTGACTTGGAATAGATTTCATTAGGAATGCCCTCAACAAGATGTTCTCTAGCAATCTTGTTGATTATCTTAAAGTTTAGATGGCAGAGGCGTTTATGCCAGAGCCAACTGTTTTCTTTAGGACTCTTAGTAATAAGACAAGCATTCTTAGGAGAACTATTCCAGTTCACCATGTATACACTTCCTTGTCTTGTGCCAACAAGTAGAACATTGTGAGTCCTTTTATCAATTATTTCACATCTTCTGGTCTTGAACTGAACCTTGTATCCCCTGTCACAAAATTGAGATATAGATAACAAATTATACTTCAAACCTTCAACATAGGATACATCTTGGATTTCAACATCTCCATTCTTGATGAATCCAAATCCTTTTGTGATTGCTATTGAGCTATCACCAAAGATGACTTTTGGTCCTTCCTTCTCATGATAGTCAGTAAGTAAGGCCTTGGTACCAGTCATATGGTGTGAACACCCACTGTCTATGTACCAGGTCTCACCAACTGAACCACCTTTCTTGTATAAGTCCAGTCGATCCTGCAAAGTAGTGATCTTAATAACTTAGGTACCCTTGTTTATTGGGGTCCTTGGGGGTTAGTAGTGAGAGGTACCCAAATGAACATTGAGGATTTGAATAAGTGGGACCTCTTCAGTTTCCTTCCAAATTTATCACAGAACAGTACTTTATTAACCAGTTCAGAATTATCAGCAGACTTAGGATCTATTTTTCTGAGATAGCCTTTCCTTGGTTCTATCCCTTTTTCAGTAAGATCATTATGTCTGTAATAGTTTGAATATGGTCTAAAAGCATGTGGACCATAAGGCTTATAAATTTGCTTTGGTCTTTTCTCTCCATAGATATCATAAGATAAAGGAGGAGGATAAAGAACAGGTTTGTTATGATAATGAGGCACAAATCTCCTAGGTTTAGTTGAATACAGCTGAGACTGCCTTATAAAAGGAGGTCTAGGCTGTTCCCAACTTGCCTGAGCTTGTCTTGACCTACTGTTCTGAGTTTGTCTCTTCTGATTCCAGGACTGATCTGATCTGGTAAGAGGAGTATAACTCTTCTGGTATGGTCTTGACTGTACTGGCCTTAATACATTCTTCATTTTACCATTCTTGGTAGTAGGAGGAATGTATTTAGACTGTACTTTGAGTTTTGGATCATCGTCATAAGTCATAGGTTCTTTTCATTTATCTAATTGCAAAGAACTTGTACTAGCTCCATTAGTGTTCTTAAATTCTGAAGTAGATGGACTAGGCAGATCAGGACCTATTCCTCTTTTATCATTTGGAGCTCTATATCTGTCTGAGATTTTTTGATTAATCATAGTAGAGTTAATCATCCCAGATAGCTTTCGATCTAGGCTCACTACTTCAGATTCTAAGAATCCATTGCGCTCTTCAAGTTTTTCACATTTAATCTTTAAATCATTGAATTCATTAGTCTCTTTGGCTTGAGTTTTGAGCATACCCTGATATAGTTTGTCAATGGATGCATACTTTTCTTGGAGTTGAGACAACTCTTCTGATAGCCTTGCATTTATGACAGCTATATAGGATCTACTTTTGACTGAGCTTCTTTTAGCCTAATGATTTCTTGCTTTAAAGATATATTCTCATCACTAATTTCAATGAATGCTTTGTTAGCTTGTAGAAGGTCCTCTTCAGTCACTCCTTGGGAATGATGAAGACTACTTCCTACACTGCTAACAGCATCATCACTTTCATCAGTGTCAGAATTGTCACAAGATTGAAATGAGTTAACAGATGATACCTCATCATTTATTTTGGCCATCATTGCCAGTCCATCATCTGTTATGAAGTCAGATGAAGTCGATGGTAACTCTTCTGATTCTGAATCAGAGTCATTGTAAGCCATCATTGCCTTCTTACCCTTTGCATATTTTCGATCTCTTCTGGCTTTCCTTTCTTCTCGATCTTCAGAACTCAGATCAGGACATTCATGACCTGGCTTATCACAATTATAGCAAACAGGATTGTTAGAAGTTCTTTTAGGAGGAGAATGCTTTCTGTTCCTGTCATGCTTGTCAATTGAGTTCCTGTCTTTCTTATCAGAATACTTTCTGTCTCTCTTTTCAGATGAGTTCCTATATCTCCTGTTCTCATTAGAGATCTCATCCCTTCTTTCAGAAGAGTTTTGATCCCTTCTGTTCACAGAAGAGTCCCTGTTATTAGAACCCTTATTTTCCTTATAGAATCTCTTGTACCTGCCATACCTCTTGTTCAGTTTATCAAATCTTTTGATCATAAGGCTCATCTGATCTTTCAGACTTAGATCAGAACCATCTAGTTCATCTTTTATGCTTGAAGCCTTAGTCTTAGATGATCTAGACCCCTTTGAAGTAGAGGCTTTGAAAGCTATGTCCTTAGAGACATCCTTATCCTTATGTATCACAGTAATAGGATCTTCTTCATCTAACTCAAACTCATGTGCCTTAAGTGTTTGGAACATAGTTTCTGCTGGCCAAGAATCAATGTCTTGTGTGGTTTTAATGATCATCTTGACCATTTTCCACCTTTCATCCAAGGCTTTCAAGATTCTCAAGTTAACTTCTCTGTCAGTATAAGTCTTTCCTAATACATCAAGATCATTCATAATTTTGGTAAATCGAGTATCCAACTCATCAATTGATTCTCCTGGCTTCATTTTAAATGATTCAAACTTTTGGACAGCAGTGGATAACTTGCTTTCTTTGATCAGTGTAGTACCTTCACAAAGAATAGCCAGTTTGTCCCACATCTGTTTTGCAGTCTTACATTTCAATACTTTACCAAGATACTCATTTGGTAAGGTATGTAAAATGTAGTTCTTGGCAAGACTATCCAAATTGTTTTGTTTCATTTCTTCTGAAGTCAATTCTGACCTGGGTTTTGGGACCAGTGCTCCAACTGGTTTAGATGGATCCAGAACAGCAGTATTTTCCACCATGATGACAATTGGTCCTTCAGTCACCACAGACACCATTAGATCATGGGTTGAGCTAAAGATGGCCTCCATCCTAAGCTTCCAGTAGTCATAATCTGCAATCTTGAACTTAGGTAACTTGTTCACATTAGTGTCATCCATGTTTGATTAGACAAATAGGATCAGTAGTATAGCAGATAGATTTCAGGTATTCAGATAGTAACAAGTATCAAGAAATAACAGTAAGATCAGTAAAATATCCCTCAAGATCTGTAAGGTTATCAAGAAACAGCAGTCCAATGAACTACTGCTCTGATACCACTTGTTGGTCCCAAAGTTGAGTTAATAATATTGAGTAAGCTAGTGAAAATGTCTAGAGGGGAGGGGTGAATAGACTTTTCAAAAATCTTTCAATATATCAGAATACACAATACGGAATAATCAGATTACTAATGAGCCCAATCAAGTTTATACTCAACTTTTATCTAGATCTTTATCTTTGTTAATTCTTAATGTCCTTAGTTAAACAATTCAACTAATATCAAACAGTGAATGTAAAGAACACAGAATTTTATAGTGGTTCGACAAATGTCTATATCCACTCTCACAACTCCAGTTGTGAAGTTTTATTACTCTTCTTGAGCTTCTTGTGGCTTAAAGTCCCAAGATTAAGACTTTGATCTTTTCGATTATACCTCCAGGTATATCTTCGATCTACTAGTAATTCTACAAGTAACTAGCACACTTGTTTTACAAAATACAAACTTAAACTTGAAAAGTAAAACTTCTCTTTGAATAGCCTTTGATTCTTATCTTCAATGCAGTGGCTTCTTCTTGCTTTGATTTCCTTTAACTCTGTGAGTTCTTGCTTGTAGACTTGCTCTTGAATTCTCTAAGATCAGTAATTGCTTCAGTAGTCTTCAGCAGTAGGAGATTGTTGGTCCCAAAGTTGAGTTAAGATTGAGTAAGCTAAGAAAGTCTAGAGGAGAGGGGTGAATAGACTTTCAAAAATCTTTCAAAATATCAGAATATGCAATGCGGAATTTAGTCTTCTTATGTACTGTACTGTGCTTACTCAGCTCAGATCAGTACTTTCAGAATAATATGGGCCTTACTAGTTTATACTCAACTTTTATCTAGATCTTTATCTTTGTTAATTCTTAATGTTCTTGATTAAACAATTTAAACAAATATCAAACAGTAAAGTAAAGAACACAGAATTTTATAGTGGTTCGACAAATGTCTACATCCACTCTCACAACTCCAGTTGTGAAGTTTTATTACTCTTCTTGAGCTTCTTGTGGCTTAGAGTCCCAAGATTAAGACTTTGATCTTGTCGATTATACCTCCAGGTATATCTTCGATCTACTAGTAATTCTACAAGTAACTAGCACACTTGTTTTACAACATACAAACTTAAACTTGAAAAGTAAAACTTCTCTGTGAATAGCCTTTGATTCTTCTCTTCAATTCAGTGGCTTCTTCTTCTTCAATCTCCTTCAACTCTGTAAGTTCTTGCTTGTAGACTTGCTTTTGAATTCTCTAAGATCAGTAATTGCTTCAGTAGTCTTTAGCAGTAGGAGATTACACAGTATTTATAGAATTTAGTATGACAGTTAGCAGTTTGTGAACTAACTCTCAACTAACTCTAAACTGTTTTTGTAACTTCTTCTTGCAACCAACTTTGTAACTTCTTTTCAAGTCAGCATCTCTTCAATAAATCTTCAGTTACACTTTAAATAAGCTTCCCAAACTTATTCTTCAATTTCAACAAATCAGCACAGTAACTTACTGTTCTGATTTTTACTCTTCGGATTTTACTCTGCTGATTTTTACTCTTCTGATTCAATCAGAACAGTAACCAAAAACTGTTCAAAACTTCTCCAGATTTCTTCTAAGCTCTTCTTCAACTCTTCTTTGAAGTCTTCTTAGTCTGAAGTAGTCCTCTGAGTCTTCATTAGTCTTCTGATCTTCATCTAATCTATTCCTAATCTAGTGTTCTGATTTTACTGTTCTGAACTTTACAATGCTGAATACAACAAAATACAACTTTACATATATAAAACCTATCTATACATCAACTGAACTATATACAGATGAGTATTCCTAAGTCCTATACTATAAGCTGTCTATACAATACAAAACATCAGCTTAGTTCCTAACAGTTCATATATCAGATCAGTAACCAATAAGATCAGTAACTCATGTAAGTTCAACAACTTCCATATAAGATCAGTAAATATCTAAGATCAGTAAACACTTAAGATCAGTAACTTACATATCAGATCAGTAAACATATCAGATCAGTAAGTACATCAGATCAGTAACTCAGATTTTCAAATATCTCATATAAGATCACTAAAAATATTCTCAGTTTCCATACTCAGATCAGTAATCTTATTTCAACTAACTCAGTTAAGATCAGTAATTTTATTCTTAATATTAACAAATAAGATCAGTAAACTTACTTCAGTTAGCATTAAGATCAGTAATCTCAATTCAAGTTTCTCATCAGATTAGTAAGCTTAGATTCAGATGACTTAGTTAAGATGACTTAGAACCACATATATCACTAACTTTAAGTTGCTTTTGGCCATCAAAACATACTTTCATCAACTAGAACATTGTTTATAGGATTCATATCCCAACAGAGATCATACAGTATTTATAGAATTTAGTATGACAGTTAGCAGTTTGTGAACTAACATTCAACTAACTCTAAAACTGTTTTTGTAACTTCTTCTTGTAACCGACTTTGTAACTTCTTTCCAAGTCAGCATCTCTTCAATAAATCTTCAGTTACTCTTTAAATAAGCTTTCCAAACTTATTCTTCAATTTCAACAAATCAGCACAGTAACTTAAAACATTTCAAAACTTCTCCAGATTTCTTCTAAGCTCTTCTTCAACTCTTCTTTGAAGTCTTCTTAGTCTGAAGTAGTCTTCTTAGTCTTCATTAGTCTTCTGATCTTCATCTAATCTATTCCTAATCTAGTGTTCTGATTTTACTGTTCTGAGCTTTACACTGCTGATTACAACAAAATACAACTTTACATATATAAAACCTATCTATACAACAACTGAACTATATACAGATGAGTATATCTAAGTCCTACACTATAAGCTGTCTATACAATACAAAACATCAGCTTAGTTCCTAACAGTTCATATATCAGATCAGTAACCAACAAGATCAGTAACTCATAAGATCAGTAACTCTTGTAAGTTCAATAACTTTTATATAAGATCAGTAAATATCTAAGATCAGTAAACATTTAAGATCAGTAACTTACACATAAGATCAGTAACTTACACATAAGATCAGTAACTTACACATAAGATCAGTAAGTATATAAGATCAGTAAGTACATCAGATTAGTAACTCAGATTTCAAATATATCAAATAAGATCACTAAAATTATTCTCAGTTTCCATACTCAGATCAGTAATCTTATTCCATATGACTCAGTTAAGATCAGTAATTTTATTCTTAATATTACCAAATAAGATCAGTAAACTTACTTCAGTTAGCATTAAGATCAGTAATCTCAATTCAAGTTTCTCATCAGATTAGTAATCTTATATTCAGATTAGTAATCTTATATTCAGATGACTTAGTTAAGATGACTTAGAACCACATATATCACTAACTTTAAGTTGCTTTTGGCCATCAAAACATACTTTCATCAACTAGAACATTGTTTATAGGATTCATATCCCAACATATCTTATCTTAATACTCTATATTTGTGAGAATATAATGGGCCACGTGTCACAATTTCACGCTCTATCACAATCTCTCTCTTCACCAAAATCGTCCATTTCAAAATCTCTACATTCTTAGGCATTCTGATTAAAAAAATACATATATCCTATTTTAATCTCAAAATTATAATTTAATTTTTTTAATTATAATTATTATTTTTAATCTCTCTCCTCTTCAAATTCTTTCATTTCAAAATCTCAATATTGTCAAGCATTCTTATTAAAATTTTATAATTCTCCTAATTTGTTTATTGACGGTTCTTTCATTATTTATTAATTCAAATCTTAATATATATCTTAATACTCTATATTTGTCTCAGGCATTCTGATTAAAAAAATACATATTTTCTATTTTAATCTCAAAATTATAATTTAAAATTTATTTATCGACGGGCTCTTTCATTATTTATTAATTCAAATCTTAATACTCTATATTTGTGAGTAATCTTATCTTAATCACCCCTATATACTAATAGGAAGTTTAATATTGCCACGTGTCATCATATGGTTAAATGTGATGATGTGTCGCATGGAGATTAAATTGATTTTTTTTAAATTTAATGTGTAATTAAACTATTGGTTATTGGTTAATACATATGTCATTGATATTAAAATGGAAAGTCTTACCTAAATTAAAATCAATTAATATCTTATTTTGATTAAGTTCTCTTTTATGTTTTTTTGTCTAAAAATATATCTATACATTTTATAGAATATATCAATTTAATTAATTAATAAGATAAATTCATTTGTATATAATTTTATCAGTAATTGAATATATATTATAAATTAATTGATAAAATAAATTTTATCATACTAATTATACCTAAAAAAAATTATTCAAAATAAAAAATTATATAATAAAATTTTAAATTAGGAAAAATAAGATTACCTATGAAATTTTATAAATGTGTCTTTTAAAATATGAGTTATACTATTTTGAATATTACTCCGTAACTTTTATCAATATACCGCGTAATACGCTGGGAGTCATCTAGTACTCTATATTTACGAGAATATAATGGGACACGTGTCACAATTTCACGCTCTATCACAATCTCTCTCTTCACACCAAAATCGTCCATTTCAAAATCCCTGCATTCTCAGGCATTCTGATTAAAAAAATACATATTTCCTATTTTAATCTCAAAATTATAATTTAATTTTTTAATTATAATTATTATTTTTAATCTCTCTCCTTTTTAAATTCTTCAATTTCAAATCTTAGTACTCTATATTTGTGAGAATATAATGGGACACGTGTCACAATTTCACGCTCTATCACAATCTCTCTCTTCACCAAATTATCCATTTCAAAATCCTCAAGCATTCTCAGACATTCTGATTAAAAAAATACATATTTCCTATTTTAATCTCAAAATTATAATTTAATTTTTTTAATTATAATTATTATTTTTAATCTCTCTCTTCAAATTCTTCCATTTCAAAATCCCAATATTGTCAAATCTCAATATTGTCAAGCATTCTTATTAAAATTTTATAATTCTCCTAATTTGTTTATCAACGGTTCTTTCATTATTTATTAATTCAAATCTTAATATATATCTTAATACTCTATATTTCTCTGAGACATTCTGATTAAAAAAATACATATTTCCTATTTTAATCTCAAAATTATAATTTAATTTTTTTAATTATAATTATTATTTTTAATTTCTCTCCTCTTCAAATTTTTCCATTTCAAAATCCTCAAGTATTCTTATTAAAATTTTATAATTCTCCTAATTTATTTATGGACGGTTCTTTCATTATTTATTAATTCAAATCTTAATATATATCTTATCTTAATACTAGACCTGTCAAAACGGGCTAACGGTGCGGGCCGGTCCAAACCCCACCTCAACCCGTCATTTTGTGGACTTTGGCGGGCCGGTCCCGGTTGAAAAATAGTCAACCCAACCCAACCCATGGCGGGTGACGGGCTAGCCCACGGGCTTTTTCATTAAATATTTATTTTTATATTTTAAACACTATATAAACAATTAATAAAAAATAAAGTTTACATAAACTTAAAATTAAAAGAGAAATTTCTATAAAATAGTCCAAATAAATAAAACATACAAAGTTCATCAACGTAAACACAAAGTTATGAAATAGCGTCCAAAGTTTATCAACATAAAACATAATATATCAAAATATCTTATGTAAGTTCAAATACACAAAAACTTTATAAATTAAAAACCATCTTCCATATCATCATCAAAGTCCTCTTCATTTCCTTCTCGTTCATCCTCAAACTTTCAACAACATTAGATAAAAATCCCTCCTTCAACAAAGTTGTCTCAGTACGTGCACAATCCTCATCTACATATAAAAAAGCCCACAGGCCAATCCGCTAAAACCCGCGACCCATACGGTGTAGACCATACGGTCCTGCGACCCATACGGTCTAGATCGTACGGTCCCACTCTTAAACGGGTTTTTAAATACTTAGTCCAACCGATTATATTAATAGGCGGGGACGGGCCGGCCCAATGGGCTCAACCCATTTTGACAGCTCTACTTAATGCTCTATATTTGTCTCAGGCATTCTGATTAAAAAAATACATATTTCCTATTTTAATCACAAAATTATAATTTAATTTTTTTAATTCTAATTATTATTTTTAATCTCTCTCCTCTTCAAATTCATCAATTTCAAAATCCCAATATTGTCAAGCATTCTAATTAAAATTTTATAATTCTCCTAATTTGTTTATCCACGGTTCTTTCATTATTTATTAATTCAAATCTTAATATATATCTTAATACTCTATATTTGTCTTAGGCATTCTTATTAAAAAAATACACATTTCCTATTTTAATCTAAAAATTATAAGTTAAATTTTTTTATTATAATTATTATTTTTAATTTCTCTCCTCTTCAAATTTTTCCATTTCAAAATTCTCAAGCATTCTTATTAAAATTTTATAATTCTCCTAATTTATTTATCGACGGTTCTTTCATTATTTATTAATTCAAATCTTATTTTATCTTAATCTTAATACTCTATATTTATAAGAATATAATGGGACACGTGTCACAATTTCACAATCTCTCTCTTCACCAAAATCGTCAATTTCAAAATCCCTGCATTCTCAGGCATTCTGATTAAAAAAATACATATTCCTATTTTAATCTCAAAATTATTATTTAATTTTTTTAATTATAATTATTTTTTTTAATTTCTCTCCTCTTCAAATTTTTCCATATCAAAATCCTCAAGCATTCTTATTAAAATTTTATAATTCTCCTAATTTATTTATCGAAGGTTCTTTCATTATTTATTAATTCAAATCTTAATATATATCTTATCTTAATACTAGACCTGTCAAAACGGGCTAACGGTGCGGGCCGGTCCAAACCCCATCTCAACCCGTCATTTTGCGGACTTTGGCGGACCGGTCCCGGTTGAAAAATAGTCAACCCAACCCAACCCATGGCGGGTGACGGGCTAGCCCACAGGCTTTTTCATTAAATATTTATTTTTTTCATGTATTATTTTTATATTTTAAATACTATATAAATCGACGGTTCTTTCATTATTTATTAATTCAAATCTTAATATATATCTTAATACTCTATATTTGTCTGAGACATTCTGATTAAATAAATACATATTTCCTATTTTAATCTCAAAATTATAATTTAATTTTTTTAATTATAATTATTATTTTTAATTTCTCTCCTCTTCAAATTTTTCCATTTCAAAATCCTCAAGTATTTTTATTAAAATTTTATAATTCTCCTAATTTATTTATCGACGGTTCTTTCATTATTTATTAATTCAAATCTTAATATATATCTTATCTTAATACTAGACCTGTCAAAACGGGCTAACGGTGCGGGCCGGTCCCGGTTGAAAAATAGTCAACCCAACCCAACCCATGGCGGGTGACGGGCTAGTCCACGGGCTTTTTCATTAAATATTTATTTTTATATTTTAAACACTATATAAACAATTAATAAAAAATAAAGTTTACATAAACTTAAAATTAAAAGAGAAATTTCTATAAAATAGTCCAAATAAATAAAACATACAAAGTTCATCAACGTAAACACAAAGTTATGAAATAGCGTCCAAAGTTTATCAACATAAAACATAATATATCAAAATATCTTATGTAAGTTCAAATACAAAAAAACTTTAAAAATTAAAAACCATCTTCCATATCATCATCAAAGTCCTCTTCATTTCCTTCTCGTTCATCCTCAAACTTTCAACAACATTAGATAAAAATCCCTCCTCCAACAAAGTTGTCTCAGTACGTGCACAATCCTCATCTACATATAAAAAAGCCCACAGGCCAATCCGCTAAAACCCGCGACCCATACGGTGTAGACCATACGGTCCCGCGACCCATACGGTCTAGATCGTACGGTCCCACTCCTAAACGGGTTTTTAAATACTTAGTCCAACCGATTATATTAATAGGCGGGGACGGGCCGGCCCAATGGGCTCAACCCATTTTGACAGCTCTACTTAATGCTCTATATTTGTCTCAGGCATTCTGATTAAAAAAATACATATTTCCTATTTTAATCACAAAATTATAATTTAATTTTTTTAATTCTAATTATTATTTTTAATCTCTCTCCTCTTCAAATTCATCCATTTCAAAATCCCAATATTGTCAAGCATTCTAATTAAAATTTTATAATTCTCCTAATTTATTTATCCACGGCTCTTTCATTATTTATTAATTCAAATCTTAATATATATCTTAATACTCTATATTTGTCTTAGGCATTCTTATTAAAAAAATACATATTTCCTATTTTAATCTAAAAATTATAATTTAAATTTTTTAAGTATAATTATTATTTTTAATTTCTCTCCTCTTCAAATTTTTCCATTTCAAAATTCTCAAGCATTCTTATTAAAATTTTATAATTCTCCTAATTTATTTATCGACGGTTCTTTCATTATTTATTAATTCAAATCTTATCTTATCTTAATCTTAATACTCTATATTTTTAAGAATATAATGGGACACGTGTCACAATTTCACAATCTCTCTCTTCACCAAAATCGTCCATTTCAAAATTCTTGCATTCTCAGGCATTTTGATTAAAAAAATACATATTTCCTATTTTAATCTCAAAATTATTATTTAAATTTTTTAATTATAATTATTATTTTAAATTTCTCTCCTCTTCAAATTTTTCCATTTCAAAATCATCAAACATTCTTATTAAAATTTTATAATTCTCCTAATTTATTTATCGACGGTTCTTTCATTATTTATTAAAATGTTTAACTTAAAATTAAGAAATTCGAAAATCTCATAAAAAAATTCTAAAAATCTCTTTAATTTTTTAAAAATGTGTAGATTAAATATTAAAAATTCTAAAAATCCCTAAGAATACTAAAAATATTAATATGTCATTAAAAACCAGACTTGATTCAGACTCATCTGCCATTAAAGTTTTTCTCGAACTCCTAAATTTTTTTGTATTCCACGCCTTGATTGATTGTAGAACTGTGTCAAATTCATTTTAATGAGGTTTTTAGAATTGTATAATTTTTAATTTTATTTTAAATATTTTAATTTATAGATTTTTTATATTTAGAATTTTATGTTTTTATGAGATTTTTATAAATTTTTTATTTTTAATTTACAAATTTTTAGAATTGTAGATTTTTTTAATTTTTTTTTTAGAATTTTAGAATTTTTTATTTTTATTTTACACAATTTATAAATTTTAATGATATTTTTAGTTTTTAATGATATTTTTAATTTATGAAGAATTTTTTAATTATTAATTTTTAATTTTCAAACTTAAAGGATGTAAATTGGACTATTTGACTGGAATTCCAATTTTCCGGCGAAAAGGACATAAATTGGACCTAAAAGGACATAAATTGGACACCTTAGGATGTAAATTGAAAAAGTGAAAACTTAAAGGATATAAACTGGATTAGGCATAAGTTACAGGATGTAAAATGAAATTTTCTCAAATTCTTCCATTTCAAAATCCAAGCATTCTTCTAAAAAAAAAAAATCTCCTAATTTGTCAAATTCTTTCATTTCATTTCAAATCTTAATATTAATATTAATTATTAATTAATTACTCTATATTTGTAAGAATATAATGGGACACGTGTCATAATTTCAACACTCTATCACAATCTTTCTCTTTCACCGAAATCGTTCTTTTCAAAATCCCTGCATTCTCACCCATGCTGATTAAAAAAATCTATTTTTTCTATTTCATATCAAAATAATAATTTTAATATTATTTACTCATAATTATTATTTTTAAATTTGAAATCATTTTAATCTTTTCTTCTAATATTCAAATTTAAATGAAACAAAATTCCATATTTTTAATCTCATCTCTATATAATGGTCATCTTCTCCTTTCGGATCTCATTCTAATTTTTTATTCTTTCGTTTTTTAAGTTGATCAACATGTATGATTTCTTTTGTTGATTTCTACTAGATTATATATTTCTCTCTCTCTCTTTCGATTCTTTTACTTTTTTTTTACAATTTTTTTCAATCTTTATTCATTTATTTTCTTCTAAACTTTTCTTTAATTTTTTTTTATTCTCTCTCATTTTTTCTATTCTACTTGCGTGTTCTCTCCTCTCTCTCTTTTATTTATAGATTTACAATTTCTTAAATTATTTTTTCTATCAGTAAATTAATAGATTTATGAAATTGAATTTTCTTGATATTTTTGTTGTATGTTTTTAATTATAATTTTTTTAATTTAATTAGAATTAATCGGTAGATCACATTTAATTTTTTTATTGTCTCAATAAAGAAAATAGGAGTATCTATTATGATATTGATATCTTGATTTATTTTTATTGTTTGATCAACATGTATGATTTATTTTCTAAATTTCTACTATATGATATATTTCTCTCTCTTTCGATTCTTTTACATTTTTTTTTACAATTTTTTTTATACCATTTCCTTAAAATTTCCTTTCTTTTTTCAATTATTTTCTTTTAAACTTTTCTTTAATTTTTTTTGGTTCTCTCTCATTTTTCTCTGTATCCACCGTTATTTCTTTTATTTATAGATTTACAGTTTATTAAATTATTTTTTCCGCATGCGAAACTGTCAGTAAATTAATAGATTTACGAAATTGGATTTCCTTGATATTTTTGTTGTATGTTTTTAATTATAATTTTTTAAATTTAATTAGAATCAATCCGTAGGTCACATTTAATTTTTTTATTGTCTCAATAAAGAAAATAGAAGTATCTATTATGATGATTTATTTTTATTATTTTGATCTTATATTCTATCCTTCAACGAGTAAGTTAGTAAGTTTTCTTCTCTCTTTATTAATGATGTCGGTGGTATTTATTATTATTAATTTATTATTAATATTTTTTTATATATTTAATATTTATTATATATTTATTTATAAATAGGTACACATGTAAGTTTATCAATATTAATGGTAAGATGATTTTGTAAATTTAACAATATTAATGGTAAGATGATTTTGTAAATTTATCAAAATATTAATTGTAAGATGATTTTTTTTTTATAAATTAGAGTTGTTGAGAAAAATAAATGTATGGGAAGTGACGTAACCACTTTAATTGCTTATTTATATATTTTATGTAAATAAATTTTTTATAATATAAGAATGAAGTGTAAAGAAACTATATGTATTTTACTTTATGAATCATTGGGTGAATGTATATATAATTTTTTTGAGATATGGAGTGTGAATGTATTCTAAAATTATTTTAAATTATTTTTTTAAGTTATACAAGTATTGTTGAGGATTTTAGAGAATTTTTAGTAATTGACAATAAAAAAAAATCACATAGTAAGTGTACTCTATAATAATTTAACAAACTTTACTTGAAAAAGTTTTTGTAATTGTCAATAAAAAAAATTCAAAATCTTCCAATAAAGTTTGATTAGTTAATTGAAGTGTCGGATAAAGATGTACCTGACTTAGTTGAGAAAATTATGCAATTGTTTGTTATAATATAATAGTTTTTAATAATTGAAAGGAAAAAAACTTGACTGAAAAATTAAATATTATTTTGTGCGTTACTAGAAATGTCACAATTTTTTAAGGAAATGTTTGTTTTGGAATAGAAAATTCCACATGGTTCTACTTTCAGTTTTTACTTTAAAATTTATATTTAGAATTTTAAAATTTTATTCCATAAATAACTATAAACCTTACAAAACTCAACCGTATAAATATCTATAAACTCTATACAGATACATATGATAATATATTTAAAATTATTTTATAATGCCCTTTCTTATTAAAAATATTTTTAATTTTACAATTAAATTATAATTTTATTAATACACATTTTATTAATATATTAAAAAAATATTATAATATATAAAAATATAAATACAATAATATAAATATGTATATATTATAAATATATTAAAATAAAAAAATTTATTCTCACATATTCTAACAAAATGAAAAAAATATAAAAAATAATATAGTATTTAAAATTATTATTTTAATAAATTGACTCTAATTTTAATAAATCGAACACGCGTAAAACGCGGGTATAGGGCTAGTATATATATGTTGATGTTGATATAAGTGTTTTGTTTAATGATCCAACACTGAACAACCGAGTGTTGTGTTTAATGTTCCAACACTTATGACAACATCAGAATTTGCCCTTCCTTTTCTCACTAACTCTTATCTTACGCTTGTTGTCTAATGATGTCCCCAGAGCAGTTAGAAGACGTGGGTAACACCAAGTCATGCCATTGCGTGGGAGTGAGAAGTTATTAGACATGGTATAACAAGTCCCTAAATTCTAGGAGTGGTGAAGAGAAGTTACAAACCGCATGATCTCACGGCTGTGATGATCATGGGAGTTGATGGCAGTTCGTGGATGAAGCCTATAAATACAGAAGCTGCCCTCAACACAAGATACACAAGAAGGAAAGCTAAATACGACTACTACACTATTGAACGCTATATACGCTTCTAGTTAGGAATATCTTTGTTTCTTCTTGTAGATCTTCATACTATTGTAAACCCGAATAGTAGTGTGTTAGATCATAGTCTTATTTGCTAGGTTGTGTGATTAGATCTATGAGGGAGATAGTTTCATAGTACTTAGTAAATCATATACACTTTCGTAGTGTTTTTATACACCTCAAAGAGGCTGTACTAGTTTCGCTTATTTTTAATATAGTGAACAGCATAGATTATTTATAATCTATGCAAATTTTGAATACTTCTATTTTCAGTACGTGCAATTTAATTTCCGCTGCATAGTGTTGTCTGGACAGTGCCAACACGACAGACAACATCTCTGATTTCGCACGCACACACACTTTCAATTGGTATCAGAGCTGACTACTTGATACACTAAGTAGAGATTCTGCTTAGAGTGTGTAAAATCTGAAATGGAGTATCCACTTTCACCCGCACTAAAGCCTCCGATTTTAGATGGCACAAATTATGCCTTCTGGAAACCAAAGATGAGAACGTACATCAAATCTATTGATGAACGATCCTAGAGGAGTGTTCTTGCTGGTTGGACTCAACCAAGAACCACAGCGGATGAAGACAATGAAGCTCGGATCAAGAGAGAGCTCGACTGGACGGCTGAAGAAATCACAACTGCTAGTTACAATTCAAAGGCGTTGAATGCAATTTTCACCTCAACCGATGCCTCAATGTTCAAGATCATATCAAACTGTATCTCCTCAAAGGATGCATGGGATCGATTGCAAGAGCATTGTGAAGGACCAGACAGTGTACGAAGAACCAGACTTCGTATGCTTGGAACCAAGTTCGAGAACCTGAGGATGAAAGAAGATGAAACCATTTCATCTTACAACGAAAAGCTGACTGAGATTTCAAATGAATCTTGTTGGTCCCAAGTTGAGTTAATAATATTGAGTAAGCTAGTGAAAATGTCTAGAGGGGAGGGGTGAATAGACTTTTCAAAAATCTTTCAATATATCAGAATACACAATGCGGAATAATCAGATTACTAATGAGCCCAAACAACTTTATACTCAACTTTTCTATAGATCTTTATCTTTGTTAATTCTTAATGTTCTTGATTAAACAATTCAAACAAATAACAAACAGTAAAGTAAAGAACACAGAATTTTATAGTGGTTCGACAAATGTCTACATCCACTCTCACAACTCCAGTTGTGAAGTTTTATTACTCTTCTTGAGCTTCTTGTGGCTTAGAGTCCCAAGATTAAGACTTTGATCTTTTCGATTATACCTCCAGGTATATCTTCGATCTACTAGTAATTTTCCAAGTAACTAGCACACTTGTTTTACAAAATACAAACTTAAACTTGAAAAGTAAAACTTCTCTTTGAATAGCCTTTGATTCTTCTCTTCAATTCAGTGGCTCTTCTCTTCTTTGATTTCCTTCAACTCTGTGAGTTCTTGCTTGTAGACTTGCTCTTGAATTCTCTAAGATCAGTAATTGCTTCAGTAGTCTTCAGCAGTAGGAGATCATACAGTATTTATAGACTTTAGTATGACAGTTAGCAGTTTGTGAACTAACTCTCAACTAACTCTAAACTGTTTTTGTAACTTCCTCTTGTAACCGACTTTGTAACTTCCTTCTTATTCCAAGTCAGCATATCTTCAAATATCTTTAGTTACACCTTAAATAAGCTTTCCAAACTTATTCTTTAATTTCAACAAATCAGCACAGTAACTTACTGTTCTGATTTTTACTCTTCGGATTTTTACTCTGCTGATTTTTACTCTTCTGATTCAATCAGCACAGTAACTTAAAACTGTTCAAAACTTCTCCAGATTCCTTCTAAGCTTTTCTTCAACTCTTCTTTGAAGTCTTCTTAGTATGAAGTAGTCCTCTGAGTCTTCATTAGTCTTCTGATCTTCTTCTAATCTATTCCTAATCTAGTGTTCTGATTTTACTGTTCTGAGCTTTACAATGCTGAATACAATAGAACACAACTTTACATATATAAAACCTATCTATACATCAACTGAACTATATACAGATGAGTATTTCTAAGTCCTATACTATAAGCTGTCTATACAATACAAAACATCAGCTTAGTTCCTAACAGTTCATATATCAGATCAGTAACCAATAAGATCAGTAACTCATAAGATCAGTAACTCATGTAAGTTCAACACCTTATAAGATCAGTAAATATCTAAGATCAGTAAACACTTAAGATCAGTAACTTACATATCAGATCAGTAAACATATCAGATCAGTAAGTACATCAGATCAGTAACTCAGATTTTCAAATATCTCATATAAGATCACTAAAAATATTCTCAGTTTCCATACTCAGATCAGTAATCTTATTTCACATAACTCAGTTAAGATCAGTAATTTTATTCTTAATATTACTTAATAAGATCAGTAAACTTACTTCAGTTAGCATTAAGATCAGTAAACTCAATCTTAAGCTTCTCATCAGATTAGTAAGCTTAGATTCAGATGACTTAGTTAAGATGACTTAGAACCACATATATCACTAACTTTAAGTTGCTTTTGGCCATCAAAACATACAATCATCAATTAGAACATTGTTTATAGGATTCATATCCCAACAATTTCCCCTTTTTGATGAAGCCAAAACTACTTAAATGTTAATAAATCAGTAGTTAAGTATGTAGTCAATCATAACAGTTCATCAATCCAAAATTCCAGATTCATATTCAAATAAGATCAGGTATTACAAATAATCACAGAATATGAAACACAAAAAAATATAGAAATAAAGATTAAGGATAGAAATGTTATCTTCTGAGCTTGTCCTTCATCTTCATTCTGCATCTTCAAATTCTGAATGCCACATACATTCTTGCCTTGATATCCATCATGTGTTGATGATCAGTGATTCCTTCTTCCTTAATAATCTCAGCAATAATGTTGTTAATCTCTTTGTAATCAGGTTCTCCATTTTCCAGTCTTGGAGGTTCCCAATTAGGTTCTTCAGGGCACAAAATCTTTGTTCCAGCACGATTAGCAACCTGTGCTATGTCTTCCCAGAATTCTTGATCAATGTTCAGCATAAATTCTTCAAAATCAACAAATTCTGCTTCTTTGCTCGAATGATCACCAAACTTCTTCACAATGAAGTTAGCAATCTGCCACTCCTTCTTCAAATTCTTCCAGTATTCCATATGTTCAGTTAAAACAATGAAATCCACAAAGTTTTCATCTTGAAAATCTTTGTCAAACTGTTTTCCTTCAGCTTTCTTTTGAGCATTCATCTTTTTCTTCAAAGCTGTGACTCGATTATCAAATCTTGTCTTCAAGAACTTGACATCCTTTTCTTTCAAGTTTTCTTCTTCACTTGTCATAACAGCTTTCATTTTGCTCTTTGATCTTGTCATTCTTTCAGCTTCTTCCTCTTGTTGTTCTTCATCAGATAAAACTAGCTTCCTTTTCTTCTGACTTGAACTTCCTGCAATTTCAGGTCTTTTCTCAACAATATCTTGACCCTGTTGCTTCTGTTGCTTTCTTTGCTTCAGCTTTTCATTTAACATATGAATTTCAGCTCTTAATTCATCTTGACTTACAACCAGCTGAGCTTGTTGTGACTGTGTTTGTTCCATCACTTGTCTTGTCCTGTCTTCCCCCTTTTTGGCTTCATCATGCCACTCCTTCAGGGAAGATATGTGTTGCTCCAGCTTCTTATGCAACACCTGAGACAAATTCTTCTCTTGTACTCTATGAAGGTCAAATATTTTGGACATTGTATACTCCATTACCTTCTCATACGAGTGTTCAGAATGCATCTTGTTCATCCTTTCAGTAGCTTCTTGAAACATTTGAACAACAGCTTCCAACTTTGCTTGAAGTTCAGCATTCTGCTTTTTCAGCATTTCAAACTCAGAAATATCAGAATCCATCTCAACATGATCTGTTCTGATCTCTTCCTGTACATCCTCAATAGGATCAGTAGAGTGAATAGGAATGCTTTCCAATTCTTCAGCATTTACATCCTGAGTGTCAACAGCATCAGTTTCCTCAATCACAACAGTTTCTTCAAGTACAACAGTGTTCTCAAACACTTCTGTTGCATTGACAATATCTTCATCAATTTCCATAAAATCTTCTTCAGCAGCTTCAGTTTCATCAACACCCTTCTCTTCACTAAACAAATCTTCATCAGAAACAGGAGTTGCAATCTTCTCAACAGTGTACTTGATCCCTGTTAATCTCTCAACAAGAAGTACAACAGATTCTGGAGTGACTAACTCAAGAAAAGAGTTAACACCAGCTGCTTGCATTTGTTCTGCTTCCCAATCATCAAAGATTGAAGCACCTCCCATACCTTCCATGATAGCTAAACTTTCCTTCAAAGTACTCCTCTTAAGATACACCCAAGTGCCTATCCTAAGGAGTTATTCAAACTCAACAGAGCTCTCATCCAATCCAGGAAATTGTTTCAACAGTGCTATCCTTAAATCAATCCTGATTCTATCTTCTTTGTCACAGATATTGTACTCCATCAAATCAGCAGGTTTAGGAGTTATAAATTCAGTTTCAGGAGAAGATGAAATATCAATTGGTTCAGAAGAAGGTTCAAATTCATGTTCAGTAGAGTGAGCATGAACCTGTATTGGGGATTGATGTGGTGAAGGTTGATGTGAAGTTTGATGTTGAGGGGTAGGAATTGAAGTAGGCTCAAAGGTAGTGAGCTGAGGTGATGAATGGGGAGTGTTCTGAGTCTCAGAAAAGTAGTGATCTGATCCTCCAGAACATGAAGGTTGAGGATTTTGGGGTTCAGGTTGGCTTGGTTCAGAATCAGAAGGGGTAGGGGAGACAACAACTAACTTCCTCCTAACACTCCTTGACTTAGTCCTCTTATGAATAGCAACAGGACTAGGAACACTAACCTCTTGCTCATCTGAGCTTGATTGCACCACAGTTTCCACAAAACGAACTGTTGGTTCCGAGGCAGCAGTAGCAGACCTTCCTCTCCTTAAAGTAGTCATGCTCGGATCATGCCTTGATTTTGATCTAACCTCAGTTTGATCATCCTCCGATTGGTACATTGAAGCTCCAGACTCCTCTGCTTCAATTTCTTGAGAGTGTTCCAAGGGGTTCTCTTGTTCAAATTGAACAGACTCCTTCTTCATCAAGAACTTCCCATGATGGAATTTCTTGGGATTACTCCAATAAGGCTTTTTCACCAGCTGAGGCAGCAAGAAACTCAGCTTGTTTCCAAACCCTAACTTTGATTTCAGTGAGAATTCCAAAGTGTCCTCATCAAATAAAACCTTTTCCTTTTCAGTCATTAGCCTTTCCAGGAAGAATCCTTGCCAATCACCTTCCACTCTGTCGATGATCGCAGCCATAATTCTAATTTTGAAACTCGATAAGGCATCCTGGCTATGATGTTGCCCTAACAAGCATTTTCCTGCAATATCCATCAAGAACTGCAACCCAGTAGGAAGTACATCCTTCTTCAAATTCGTCAAGGTCTCTGTCTCAACACCTGACCATTTTCCCACGCACTCCTTTTCTTCTCCAGCTTTGTAGGTCATAATATCTACTGGACCTTGTGGTAAGTCCAACATTACTTCAAGAATGTCCCTTGTAATGGTGACTTTGTGTCCAGCAAGCATGGAGTGAACACCATTTTTGTCTCCTTGGAGTTGTAAATAAAATTCCACCGCTTCTGGTTCGTAGACATTTACGGGAAATGACTCCAGAAACTTCCGTAGTCCGCATTCTTCACACATAGTTAAGATAGCTTGATTTTCAGCGTTGTGTCTGCCATTGAAGTAGACAGCGTTCTCCACGAAAATTCCTTTCTTGCGCATCCATAAATTCGAATCAAAAGTTCCTGCTACTTGGTTAGCTTCATTGATAATATTGACAGTTGTCATTTGAGAATTTTGTAGAAATCAGATTTTTCAGAAGTTAAGAAATTTTCAGAAAAGAACTCGTAAGAACGAAGAAGATGAAGTGTGATAGTTTTTGTTATAATTCAAAACCAATCTAGGGCTAGGATTGAATTAGATTATTATAAAGAATGGTTGGGATTAAATCTCGAAATTCGAGTTAAACAATAACTGTTCACATTCTAGTAACATTCTTAATTTTTGGAGCCAACTAGTGTTTGATAAATACACCACAATTTTTAGGTTAGAAATAGAAGAGTGTATTAATCTTCTCTATTAGTAATCTAAAAGTTTGAACAATATTTGACTTAGAGTAATCTAAACCAAAAGACTGTTCTGATGCAGATCAGCACAGTAGTTTCCAAAGCTATTTCACTTCATTTTCTTACTTATATTTAAAGAAAATTTCACTTATCTGGATCAGCTGAGTACTGTGATCAGCTGAGTAACCTTTTTAGAAATCAGATCAGTAGATGAATCAGCACAGTAGATTTCAGATCAGTAGATGGGTCAGCACAGTAATCCTCAGATCAGTACCCAAATTCCCTGATTTCACCTTTTAGATATCAGCACAGTAATCCTCAGATCAGTACTGTGTCAGATCGGTAGATTTCTTGTAGACAGATTTCCACAAACAAGTCTTTCTGTAGACAGATTAGTCAGTAATCAGATTAGTTCTGTAGAATAACTGAATTGTAATCAGATCAGTACTGTAGACAAAGAAACTTTGTAATCAGCACAGTTCTGTAGACAAGTCAATTTATTAATCAGAATATATCTGTAGACTGCTATAGTCTGTAATCAGATCAGATTAGTAGACTTCTTCAATTTTGTAATCAGATCAGTTCCCCCTTCAATGGAGAATTCCTCTTCTGTGCCTGTTTCACCTTGGTAGAAGTGTTAGTTCATGAGATATAAGTGTAAAACAGTACAGATTAGTAACAGTATGCATAATTTAATGATCACATCAAGGTTTATGCTAAAGTGACTTAGTGATCTGAGTCAACAAAAAGGATCTTTAAGAAATCACAGATTCCCCCTTAATGTATGTTCTCAGTGTCCCTCAGCTTTACCAGCTTCCTCATTGGGATGAAGGTCACTTTAGTAACCTTGTTACCTGTTTTAGTGATCTGACATAGGATTGTCTCTTCTGACTGTTGAATTTTGATGTACTGCTCTTACTTTCTGCTTTATCTTCCTCTTGGTCTAAGATCAGTACCTGAAATGTTAGCACAGTTCTATATACAAACAGAATCCATATCTATCAATCCTAAACTAATGCACAATTCTCTGAATCTCACTTCAGCCAATGGTTTTGTAAAAATGTCAGCTCTTTGAATATCAATATGAATCTTTTCCATTCTAATATTCTTCTTTTCAACATGATCCCTAATAAAATGATGCCTAATATCAACATGTTTGCATCTAGTATGTAAAACAGGATTTTGAGTGATGGCAATGGCACTATTACTGTCACAATATATAGGTACATTAGATTCTACAACATTGTAGTCTCTGAGTTGTTGTATTAGCCAAAGAAGCTGACTACAACAACTACCTGCAGCCATATATTCTGCTTCAGTAGTAGAAGTTGCCACACTTGTTTGTTTCTTTGAAAACCATGAAATGAGCTTAGTTCCTAAGAATTGACATGAACCTGAAGTAGATTTTCTATCTATTTTGCAACCTCCAAAGTCCGAGTCTGAATAACCACTTAAAGATATATCATCATCTGCAGGATACCATAATCCTCGATTGATGGTCCCCTTTAGATATTTCAATATCCTTTTAGTAGCTTCCAGATGACTTTCCTTGGGGTTTGCTTGAAATCTTGCACATACTCCAACAGAAAAAGCAATATCAGGTCTGCTGGCAGTTATATAGAGTAGAGAGCCAATTAAAGCACGATAGTGAGGTTGATCAGAAGACTTACCTCCTTCATCAGGATCCATTCTGTATGTAGGTTGCATGGGCACACCAACTGTCTTACAGGTTTTAATACCAAATTTATCTAGCAAATTCTTAGTGTACTTTGCTTGATTTATAAAGATACCTTCTGAAGTTTGTTTTACTTGAAGACCAAGGAAATATGTCATTTCTCCCATCATAGACATTTCAAATTTACTTTGCATGAGTGTAGAAAAGCTTTCACTCAAGTTTTTGTTGGGTGATCCAAATATAATATCATCCACATAAATTTGAACAAGTAATATATCATTACCTTCTTGTCTTCTAAACAAAGTTCTATCAACCTTGCCTTTTGTAAAACCATTTTCAAGTAAGAATAGAGAAAGAGTATCATACCATGCTCTTGGAGCTTGTTTCAATCCATAGAGTGCTTTCTTTAACCTGTATACTTGGTGACTATTCACTTCAAAACCAGGTGGTTGTTCTACATAAACTTCTTCAGCAAGTATACCATTCAAAAATGCACTTTTTACATCCATTTGATATACAGTAAATTTCATATGTGCAGCATAAGCAAGGAACAATCTTATAGCTTCTAGTCTAGCTACAGGAGCAAAAGTTTCATCATAATCAATACCCTCAGCTTGAGAGTAGCCCTGAGCAACTAATCTAGCTTTGTTTCTAACTACAAGATCATTTTCATCCCTTTTGTTCTTGAAAATCCACTTAGTGCCTACAACATTATGATTACTAGGTCTATCAACAAGTTCCCAGACTTCATTTCTAGTGAACTGATTAAGTTCTTCCTGCATGGCTACAATCCAGTTACTATCACTTAAAGCTTCAATAACAGTTTTAGGTTCAATAGATGATAGAAAACAACACCAGCAAAATAAGGACTTACTAGGTTCTTCCTTTGAATCAAACAATTGCCTTCTAGTTTTAACTCCTATACTAGAATCACCTAGAATCAGATCAGTAGAATGAGCAGACTTCCATGTCCTTCTATTCTTAACAGTATCATCATTTACATCATGCAAATTATCATGCAGATCAGTATTATTTATATCAGCATTTTTGTTCATAGGGGAGCAGTCATTTAATTCTTTTATTTCAGAAGTTTTAGATGACTCACCTTTGTCTTTTACCTTTTCTTTATCAGAATCTTGATCTAGAACTTTCAGGAAAGGATTATATGCTTGTACAGATTCATATATTCCTGTATCATCATCTTCATTGTTGATCTGAAGCTGTAGTTTGTCAACTTTCTTACTGAGCTGATGATCAGCAGAGTCCTGTACATTCTCATCAAAGACAACATGGGGTGTTTCTTCTACACATAGGGTAGAGTAATTAAACACTCTAAATGCTTTGCTTACAGAAGAGTATCCTAAGAATATCCCTTCATCAGCTTTTGCATCAAAAGCATTTAATTTACTTTTGCCATTGTTATGTATGAAACACTTACAACCAAAAATATGAAAATAAGAAACTCTTGGTTTTCTACCTTTCCATACCTCATAAGGTGTTTTACCATGTACCTTATTAAGAGCACTTCGATTTTGAGAGTGGCAAGCTGTGTTAATAGCTTCTGCCCAAAATTTCTGAGGTGTGTTGAATTCTGCAATCATGGCTCTGCAAGCTTCTTTTAGTGTTCTGTTTCTCCTTTCTGCAACACCATTTTGTTGAGGGGTTCTGGCTGCACTTGTCAAATGCTGTATGCCAGACTTAGAACAGTAGTCAGAAATGTAACAATTAATAAATTCAGTCCCCTTGTCACTCCTAATCTTGACAATGGGATGACCTTTTTCAACTTGCAATTTCTTCAGTAGATCTGGAAGTAGTGTTTGTGTATCACTCTTTTTGTGTAGAAAGACTACCCAAGTAAACTTAGAATAATCATCTACAACAACTAGAGTATACCTTCTTCCATTCAATGTAGGAGGATTGATAGGACCATGAAGATCCATATGTAAGAGTTCTAAAACTCTGCTTGTTGAAAGAGTTGAAATGGACTTAAATGAAACCTTTACCTGTTTACCTTTTTGACAGGAATCACATACTTGTGACTTGGAATAGATTTCATTAGGAATGCCCTCAACAAGATGTTCTCTTGCAATCTTGTTGATTATCTTAAAGTTTAGATGGCAGAGGCGTTTATGCCAGAGCCAACTGTTTTCTTTAGGACTCTTAGTAATAAGACAGGCATTCTTAGGACAACTATTCCAGTTCACAATGTATATACTTCCTTGTCTTGTGCCAACAAGTAGAACATTGTGAGTCCTTTTATCAATTATTTCACATCTTCTGGTCTTGAACTGAACCTTGTATCCCCTGTCACAAAATTGAGATACAGATAACAAATTATACTTCAAACCTTCAACATAGGATACATCTTGGATTTCAACATCTCCATTCTTGATGAATCCAAATCCTTTTGTGATTGCTATTGAGCTATCACCAAAGATGACTTTTGGTCCTTCCTTCTCATGATAGTCAGTAAGTAAGGCCTTGGTACCAGTCATGTGGTGTGAGCACCCACTGTCTATGTACCAGGTCTCACCACCTGAACCACCTTTCTTGTATAAGTCCAGTCGATCCTGCAAGGTAGTGATCTTAATAACTTAGGTACCCTTGTTTATTGGGGTCCTTGGGGGTTAGTAGTGAGAGGTACCCAAATGAACATTGAGGATTTGAATAAGTGGGACCTCTTCAGTTTCCTTCCAAATTTATCACAGAACAGTACTTTATTAACCAGTTCAGAATTATCAGCAGACTTGGGATCTATTTTTCTGAGATAGCCTTTCCTTGGTTCTATCCCTTTTTCAGTAAGATCAGTATGTCTGTAATAGTTTGAATATGGTCTAAAAGCATGTGGACCATAAGGCTTATAAATTTGCTTTGGCCTTTTCTCTCCATAGATATCATAAGATAAAGGAGGAGGATAAAGAACATGTTTGTTATGATAATGAGGCACAAATCTCCTAGGTTTAGTTGAATACAGCTGAGACTGCCTTATGAAAGGAGGTCTAGGCTGTTCCCAACTTGCCTGAACTTGTCTTGACCTACTGTTCTGAGTTTGTCTCTTCTGATTCCAGGACTGATCTGATCTGGTCAGAGGAGTATAACTCTTCTGGTATGGTCTTGACTGTACTGGCCTTAATACATTCTTCATTTTACCATTCTTGGTAGTAGGAGGGATGTATTTAGACTGTACTTTGAGTTTTGGATCATCATCATAAGTCATAGGTTCTTTTCCTTTATCTAGTTGCAAAGAACGTGTACTAGCTCCATTAGTGTTTTTAAATTCTGAAGTAGATGAACTAGGCAGATCAGTACCTATTCCTCTTTTATCATTTGGAGCTCTATATCTGTCTGAGATTGTTTGATTAATCTTAGTAGAGTTAATCATCCCAGATAGCTTTCGATCTAGGCTCACTACTTCAGATTCTAAGAATCTATTGCGCTCTTCAAGTTTTTCACATTTAATCTTTAAATCATTGAATTCATTAGTCTCTTTGGCTTGAGTTTTAAGCATACCCTGATATAGATTGTCAATGGATGCATATTTTTCTTGGAGTTGAGACAACTCTTCTGATAGTCTTGCATTTATGACAGCTATATTAGGATCTACTTTTGACTGAGCTTCTTTTAGCCTAATGATTTCTTGCTTTAAAGATATATTCTCATCACTAATTTCAATGAATGCTTTGTTAGCTTGTAGAAGGTCCTCTTCAGTCACTCCTTGGGAATGGTGAAGACTACTTCCTACACTGCTAACAGCAGCATCACTTTCATTAGTGTCAGAATTGTCACAAGATTGAAATGAATTAACAGATGATACCTCATCATTTATTTTGGCCATCATTGCCAGTCCATCATCTGCTATGAAAGCTTCATCTTCATTGCTAGAGGGGTAGTCAGATGAAGTCGATGGTAACTCTTCTGATTCCGAATCAGAGTCATTGTAAGCCATCATTGCCTTCTTACCCTTAGCATATTTTCGATCTCTTCTGGCTTTCCTTTCTTCTCGATCTTCAGAACTCAGATCAGGACATTCATATGCATAATGACCTGGCTTATCACAATTATAGCAAACAGGATTGTTAGAAGTTCTTTTAGGAGGAGAATGCTTTCTGTTCCTGTCATGCTTGTCAATTGAGTTCCTGTCTTTCTTATCAGAATACTTTCTGTCTCTCTTTTCAGATGAGTTCCTGTCTCTCCTGTTCTCATTAGAGATCTCATCCCTTCTTTCAGAAGAGTTTTGATCCCTTCTGTTCACAGAAGAGTCCCTGTTATTGGAACCCTTATTTTCCTTATAGAATCTCTTGTACCTGCCATACCTCTTGTTCAGTTTATCAAATCTTTTGATCATAAGGCTCATCTGATCTTTCAGACTTAGATCAGAACTATCTAGTTCATCTTTTATGCTTGAAGCCTTAGTCTTAGATGATCTAGACCCCTTTGAAGTAGAGGCTTTGAAAGCTATGTCCTTAGAGACATCCTTATCCTTATGGATCACAGAAATAGGATCTTCTTCATCTAACTCAAACTCATGTGCCTTAAGTGTTTGGAACATAGTTTCTGCTGGCCAAGAATCAATGTCTTGTGTGGTTTTAATGATCATCTTGACCATTTTCCACCTTTCATCCAAGGCTTTCAAGATTCTCAAGTTAACTTCTCTATCAGTATAAGTCTTTCCTAATACATCAAGATCATTCATAATTTTGGTAAATCGAGTATCCAGCTCATCAATTGATTCTCCTGGCTTCATCTTAAATGATTCAAACCTTTGGACAGCAGTGGATAACTTGCTTTCTTTGATTAGAGTAGTACCTTCACAAAGAATAGCCAGTTTGTCCCACATCTGTTTTGCAGTCTTACATTTTAATACTTTACCAAGATACTCATTTGGTAAGGTATGTAAAATATAGTTCTTGGCAAGACTATCCAAATTGTTTTGTTTCATTTCTTCTGAAGTCAGTTCTGACCTGGGTTTGGGGACCAGTGCACCAACTGGTTTTGATGGATCCAGAACAGCAGTGTTTTCCACCATGATGACAATTGGTCCTTCAGTCACCACAGACACCATCAGATCATGGGTTGAGCTAAAGATGGCCTCCATCCTAAGCTTCCAGTAGTCATAATCTGCAATCTTGAACTTAGGTAACTTGTTCACATTAGTGTCATCCATGTTTGATTAGACAAATAGGATCAGTAGTATAGCAGATAGATTTCAAGTATTCAGATAGTAACAAGTATCAAGAAATAGCAGTAAGAACAGTAAAGAATCCCTCAAGATCTGTAAGGTTATCAAGAAACAGCAGTCCAATGAACTACTGCTCTGATACCACTTGTTGGTCCCAAGTTGAGTTAATAATATTGAGTAAGCTAGTGAAAATGTCTAGAGGGGAGGGGTGAATAGACTTTTCAAAAATCTTTCAATATATCAGAATACACAATGCGGAATAATCAGATTACTAATGAGCCCAAACAAATTTATACTCAACTTTTCTATAGATCTTTATCTTTGTTAATTCTTAATGTTCTTGATTAAACAATTCAAACAAATAACAAACAGTAAAGTAAAGAACACAGAATTTTATAGTGGTTCGACAAATGTCTACATCCACTCTCACGACTCCAGTTGTGAAGTTTTATTACTCTTCTTGAGCTTCTTGTGGCTTAGAGTCCCAAGATTAAGACTTTGATCTTTTCGATTATACCTCCAGGTATATCTTCGATCTACTAGTAATTTTCCAAGTAACTAGCACACTTGTTTTACAAAATACAAACTTAAACTTGAAAAGTAAAACTTCTCTTTGAATAGCCTTTGATTCTTCTCTTCAATTCAGTGGCTCTTCTCTTCTTTGATTTCCTTCAACTCTGTGAGTTCTTGCTTGTAGACTTGCTCTTGAATTCTCTAAGATCAGTAATTGCTTCAGTAGTCTTCAGCAGTAGGAGATCATACAGTATTTATAGACTTTAGTATGACAGTTAGCAGTTTGTGAACTAACTCTCAACTAACTCTAAACTGTTTTTGTAACTTCCTCTTGTAACCGACTTTGTAACTTCCTTCTTATTCCAAGTCAGCATATCTTCAAATATCTTTAGTTACACCTTAAATAAGCTTTCCAAACTTATTCTTTAATTTCAACAAATCAGCACAGTAACTTACTGTTCTGATTTTTACTCTTCGGATTTTTACTCTGCTGATTTTTACTCTTCTGATTCAATCAGCACAGTAACTTAAAACTGTTCAAAACTTCTCCAGATTCCTTCTAAGCTTTTCTTCAACTCTTCTTTGAAGTCTTCTTAGTATGAAGTAGTCCTCTGAGTCTTCATTAGTCTTCTGATCTTCTTCTAATCTATTCCTAATCTAGTGTTCTGATTTTACTGTTCTGAGCTTTACAATGCTGAATACAATAGAACACAACTTTACATATATAAAACCTATCTATACATCAACTGAACTATATACAAATGAGTATTTCTAAGTCCTATACTATAAGCTGTCTATACAATACAAAACATCAGCTTAGTTCCTAACAGTTCATATATCAGATCAGTAACCAATAAGATCAGTAACTCATAAGATCAGTAACTCATGTAAGTTCAACACCTTATAAGATCAGTAAACACTTAAGATCAGTAACTTACATATCAGATCAGTAAACATATCAGATCAGTAAGTACATCAGATCAGTAACTCAGATTTTCAAATATCTCATATAAGATCACTAAAAATATTCTCAGTTTCCATACTCAGATCAGTAATCTTATTTCACATAACTCAGTTAAGATCAGTAATTTTATTCTTAATATTACTTAATAAGATCAGTAAACTTACTTCAGTTAGCATTAAGATCAGTAAACTCAATCTTAAGCTTCTCATCAGATTAGTAAGCTTAGATTCAGATGACTTAGTTAAGATGACTTAGAACCACATATATCACTAACTTTAAGTTGCTTTTGGCCATCAAAACATATAATCATCAATTAGAACATTGTTTATAGGATTCATATCCCAACAAATCTCATTCTCTTGGAGATCCAATATACAATCAAAGGTTAGTACATAAAATTCTTAGATCAGTTCCTAAACGTTTTGAACCTAAAATATGTGCTATAGAAAAAGCTAAGGATACTGATGTGTTAAGTCAAAATGAATTGATTGGTATTTTGAAAACATATGAGATGAATATTTCTGAAAAGACTGATAATGAAAAGAAAGTACTTGTTTTCAAAGGTGATGCCTCATCATCTACATCATCAGGTTCTGGAAAGTTACCTTATGTTACTGAAATTGATTCTGATGAAGATGATATTGAGGAATATCTCAATAATCCTGATTACATGGCATTTATACTAAACAGTTTAAGACTCTCATGAAGAATAAGAGATTCAAAGATAACATTCAACCTAAGGTGCAGATTAATAATACTCAACAATTGCCTGTTAGGAAGAACACTTTTAATCCTGCTAGACAATTAGAAAGAGGAAACAGGTTTAGATCTGACCAGGATTATAGGAAGAATGTTAAATGTGATGCATGTTCTGGATATGGTCATTATGCTAATGAATGTGCCAACACCACTCTAAAAAAGAAACTTAATTTCAGTGCAACTTTAAGTGATGAGTCTGATGCTGAACATGATCCTGAAAAAGACCTTGAAAAAACTTTCTCTGCAAGAATTGTATATGATGATACTTTTGATGATGATCTGGATAATTATTACGATGTGAGGACAGATGAGCCATCATTTGGAAAATAACAGAATAATAATGCTCCAGAATTTAATTGTTTCACAAGTTCTGTTACAGAAATATGTACATCAAGTAAAGTAGGTCTATCCAGAAGAGATGCTGATATTCAAGACTTGTCTAATACTGTTTTTAAACTTGAAAGTCTTTTAACAAAGAAGAATAAAGAAATTCCTAAACTCAAAGAAAGACTAGAAGTGTCTGTACTTGATTTTAAGAAATATTCTTATGAAAAACCTTTAACAAATGAAAAAGTTTTCAAGATATCATTTGAAATTGATAAACTTAATCACACAATTAAGTCTCTGAACTTTGAAAATTCTGATTTAAGAGAATCTGTTACTAAGCTTGAAGGTATTCTGACAAGAAAAGATATTGAGATATCTAAACTTGAAGAAAGATTGAAGTAAGCCTCACTGAGTTTTAAAAGATTTTCTGAAGGAAAGATGAAATTGGAAAACTCTCTTATGACCAACAATTCAAGAAGAACAGGTATTGGCTACCAAGGTAAAAACTCTAAAAGTTCTGAACTTAAGAAACCTACTGTATTTGTAAAAGCTGAAGTGAATTACAATCCTAGTGTTTCTGCTAAGACTTATATCAATATAAAAGATGCGATATGCCATTACTGTTTCAAAAAGGGTCACAAAAGTCCTCAATGCTTAAAGAAGAAAAATCATCTGAAAACTTCTGTGTTGCCTAAAATGACTCAACATTCAAGATCACATAGTAATAAGTCTACATGGATACCAAAAGAAAATGCATCTTGCAATGTTGTTCATATGTCTCTAAAAGCATGTATTCCTGGATTATGATACTTTGATAGTGGATGTTCTAAACACATGACAGGTCAAATTGATTATCTTACTGATTATACTGTTTATAATGGTGGTAATGTCACATATGGTGGTGGATCTAAAGGAAAAATCATTGGTAAAGGGACATTAAATGTTCATGGTTTTCCTAAGTTACCCAATGTTTTGCATGTTGATGGATTACTGGCCAATCTTATAAGCATTAGTCAATTATGTGATGATGATTTGCATGTAAAATTTGACAAGAATTCATGTTATGTGTTAGACAAAGATTCTGAATGTATCATGATAGGAAACAGGTCTGCTGATAATTGCTATCTTATTGAATCTAAACTTATTTGTAATAAGGCTAAAGTTGATGATAGTACATTGTGGCATCACAAACTTGGATATGCTAACTACAAACAACTTGATAAACTTGTTAGATTAAAAGCTGTTACAGGTTTACCAGATCTGAAATTTTCAGATAAAAAGGTTTGTGGACCTTGTCAAAAAGGCAAACAGGTCAAGGTGTCTCACAAAATGTTGGGACATTGCTCAACCAAACATTGCTTCGAATTACTGCACATGGATCTTATGGGTCCTATGGAAATAGAAAGTATTGGAGGTAAAATATATTCTTTAGTGGTGGTTGATGATTACTCTAGATTCACATGGATTGAATTCTTAAAAGATAAATCTGAAACTTTCTCCATTTTCAAAATTCTGTATAAAAGATTTAAGAATGTTTTTAATTCTAAAGTATGCAGAATCAGGTCTAATCATGGAAGAGAATTTGAAAATAGTTCTTTTACTGAGTTTTGTGAATCAAAAGGTATAATCCAAGAGTTTTCATCTCCTAAAACTCCTCAACAAAATGGCATTGCAGAAAGAAAGAATAGAACACTTCAAGAAATGGCTAGGGTCATACTATGTTCTAAGAACTTATCCAAAAGATTTTGGGCTGAAGCTCTTAATACTGCTTGTCATATTGCTAATAGAGTTTATATTAGAACAGATTCTACTAGAATTCCATATGAAATTCTGAACAATAGAAAGCCTAACCTTAAATATTTCCATGTTTTTGGATGTGTATGCTATATCTTGAATGACAGGGATCAGTTACATAAGTTTGACTCAAAGAGTGATAAAGGTTTCTTTCTTGGTTACTCAAGAAACAACAAAGCTTATAGGATTTATAATTTTAGGACTGATACTGTACAAGAATCTGTAAATGTTGTTTTTGATGATGATACAAGCATTACAGGTAAAAGCATTGAAGATGAAGACATTTCAGACTTGATTAATGTACCAATCAATACTGGAAATGTTGAACATGTTCAGAATGTTGAGAAGAATGATGACACACCAGAGGAAACAACTGATAATACAGATCCTGAAAATCTGTATAATCTCCAGAAAACTCCCTCCATAAGGATTCAGAAATATCATCCACAAGACCAAATCATTGGTGAACAGTCTACAGGTGTTCAAACCAGAAGAAGAATGGGTATGAACTCAAAGGATGTGGTAAGATCTATATGTATGTCATGCATGTGTAGTAAAGTTAATCATGAATGTTATCACTCTGAAATTGAGCCTAAAACTGTTAAAGAAGCATTAGATGATGAGAATTGGATTGAAGCTATGCATGAAGAACTTAATCAGTTTGTTAGGAATGATGTATGGACATTAGTTCCTAGACCAGACCATGTTAATGTTATTAGGAACTAAATGGATTTTCAAAAATAAGACTGATGAGATGGGAAATATTATTAGAAACAAAGCTAGGTTGGTTGCTCAAGGGTATACACAGGTAGAAGGTGTAGACTTTGATGAAACATTTGCTCCTGTTGCTAAAATTGAATCCATTAGGCTCTTACTTGCCATTGCATGCTATATTGATATAAAACTGCACCAAATGGATGTTAAAGCTGTCTTTCTAAATGGTATTCTAAATGAAGAAGCTTATGTTGAACAACCTAAAGGTTTTGAAAACCCTGATTTTCCTGATCATGTCTATAAATTGAAAAAGGCTCTATACGGCTTGAAACAAGCACCTAGAACATGGTATGAAAGGTTGACAAATTTCTTGATTGAGTTTGGTTTTGTAAGAGGAGAAGCTGATAGAACACTGTTCATCAAACATGATAAAAATGCTATTATGATTGCTCAAATTTATGTTGATGATATAGTATTTGGTTCTACTTGTGACAATATGCTTAAACACTTTGTGAATGAGATGACATCTACCTTTGAAATGTCCATGGTTGGTGATTTAAATTATTTCCTAGGATTGCAAATCAAACAGCAAATAGATGGGATTTTTATTTCACAAAGTAAATATGCTAAAAGTCTTGTAAAAAGGTTTGGATTAGAGAGTGCTAAACACATGAAAATACCTATGGGATCAACTCAGAAACTGAGTAAGGACAATGTTGGCCAGAGTGTTGACTCAACACTGTACAGGTCTATGATAGGTAGTCTTCTATACTTGAGTTCTAGCAGGCCTGATATTATGTTTAGTGTCTGTTTATGTGCTAGATACCAAGCTAACCCCAAAGAATCACACATGAATGTTGTTAAAAGAATCATTAAGTATGTTGCAGGTACATGTGAGTTAGGCATTTGGTATAGCAAAGATACAAATTGTACCTTGATAGGGTATAGTGATGCAGATTGGGCAGGTGATTGTGATGACAGGAAAAGCACAAGTGGTGGTTGCTTTTATATGGGAAACAACCTGATCTCTTGGCACAGTAGGAAACAAAAATGTGTTTCTCAATCAACAGCTGAATCAGAATACATTGCAGCAGGGAGTTGTTGTACTCAATTACTTTGGTTACAAAAAATGTTTCATGATTATGGCTTACCTAGTGATGTTTTGACTGTGTACTGTGATAATACTAGTGCTATAAATATCTCAAAAAATCCAGTGCAACACTCATTAACAAAGCATATAAGTATTAGACATCACTTTATAAGAGATCTTGTTGAAAAAGAAGTTGTTAAGTTGGAGTACATATCTACTGAAAAACAATTGGCTGATATATTTACTAAAGCTCTTGATGACAAGAGGTTTTCATCTCTACGAAAATCTCTTGGTTTATGTAATATCTGAAAATATGATCAAGGGTGGTGTATCAAATGCGGAAGCATTTGAGATAACACTAAGATAAGTCACTTATGTGTTTCCTTGCTTTAATTTTCATAATTATTGAATTAATGAAATTCCTTGTGATTGATATTTGAATTCTGAATGACTTGTGAAAAATACTAAAGAGCCTATACACCTCTCAAATGCTACAAAAGAAAAATCACGTATTAGATGCTTTATAAATCACTGAGTAACTATGGGACACGGAGCTCGCTACTACTATGATCTCTTTTCAAAAGGTGATATAAATTGCATCAATATATTCACAAATCCATTGAGTAACTATGGGGCACGGAGTTCGCTGCTACGATGCACTCTTTTCAAAAGATGGATCAATGTGAAGTGTGATAAAAAGAAAAAGATGTTAGAGCAACACATATGATGAAAAATCATGAAAAAACTGTGTTGAGGTGTATAGAATGCCAACAATAGTCAAAACACTCGTTAATTCAGATTCTTATCCCAATTTTCGTGGAATTAGTTATTTTTTGATAATTATTAAATATTATTCTCTGAAATATTTAATTTGACTTAGTCTTGCCTTGTTTTATTATTTCAGTTATTATATATTCCGCACTTTATTAATTTTTGTTTTTCAGAATTCTTATTCTCCCTGTTAACCACGATCAATTGGTGGGGAAGTTGCTTCCACTACTTCACTTCCCTCACTCTCCAAATCGTGTAACTCCTTCCTCTCAATTCTCCATATAAAATGAGTCTCCATAACAGTTATGGAAAATACTTGAAAAGCTTTATTAAATCATTTAAGCCTTGTAATTACTGTTCTTAATTTCATTTACAGCACTCGAGTATATCTAGTTCCTATGTCACATCATTTTTTGACTCACACTGTTTGAAATTGCTTTGTACTTATCTGTAGAATTTGAAAGGTTTCCAGAATTAATTTTTGTTGTCTCGTTTTGTGTGTACAGCTCCTATTATGTCTAACACTTCTCAGAACTCTGCTGCACATTCGAACTCAAGCTCAAACAACAAGAAATCTCCAAATCCTCTCAACCTCCTCGCAGAAATGGCATCTTCCAACTCACCAAACTCTCCATCATTTACTGTAGGAACCATTGTTGTTCCTTATGCTGATGCTCAAACTCCCACTCAAATATCCCCTCTTGAGATTGTTCCTTACAATCCGCTCGACATTCGCACAAAAATTGCAAATGCAAATGCAGCTGCTGAAATTTCGGCCTCTAATCCACTAAATGAGCCCTCATCCGAAGTTCTCGCACCTGAAATCACTCCAGTTACTCTACACTTTCCTCTGGGCACCCCTTTTAACACCTTGAAAGATGAATTCGAAACCCTAAGCCTAAAAACAACACACCCTGTTTTAGTGCTTGAAGGAGAAATACTGGATAATGCCATGTTCAAAGGCGATGTGGACATGCATGATCAGCAGGAATCTTCAGATGATGAAGTACTGGCCGCTAAGTTTGAAAGGTTACACAGACAGAAAAAGGGCAAGAAGAAAGCAGTTGCTGTGCCTACCGCAAGGAAATGGCTGGGTGGCAAGAGGAAGTCTCAAAGGAACCTGGGCAAAATTGTTGACTATACTGGGAAGAAAAAGCCCAGAACCGATGGTAATGTGTCCGACCCCATTGCGGTTTCTGACTCTAAGCCTGAACCAGAAAAAGAGCCCGAACAAACTGCACCCCAAGAAGAGGAAGAAGTGTCTGTCAATGAAGATGATGTGGACGAGGTAGCTGAAGAAATGGAAGAGGAAAGAGAACTCACTCCACCAGTCAGACGATCAAAAAGGCTCCGAGAGCCCGAGAGTGTTGCCTCTCCGATGGCAACACCAGAACCATCAGATCCTGAACAGTCTTCCAGTTCCTCTGATGAGGATGAAGATGAGGTAAACATCTCTTCTGATGATAGGAATAGTGACTCTGATGAGAAATATAATGACAAGTCAAGAATTCCATATAAGACCATAAGAACTAGGCAGATTCTAAGTGAAAGGTTGATTAAAGTTCCTGAATTTGAAGAATTGAATCTGCTTGATTGGTTTAAAGAAAGATCTTTGCTTAATGCTTTACAATTTGCTTGTCCTTATACTGTTGACTGGATATATGAATTCTATGCAAACATTTCCAAATTTGCTGGTGATCCAAACTCTACAAGATATGGCCAATTTTGGTTTAGAGGTAGTAGACATATGATTACCCCTAGGAGAATCAATATTCTGCTTAAAAAAAAAATTATGGATGATCCAGTTGTTAATGACCATGATGTAATGATAAGCATTTTGACTGAGGGAGTAATCACTAAATGGAGGAAAATGATTTTAGCCTCTAAACTGACTAGCCTATACTCTGTCTTGCATAAGTTGGTATGTTATAATTGGCTACCTACTACAAACAACACCACTCTCACCTTAGAACAGGCTGTTTTGATGTACAAGATTGGGCACTTGAAAAGGTTTAACCTAGGACAGGTTATTTTTGCTAATATGATGACCTTTAAGTTTGATATGACTGGTAGAGGCATACTCCCTTACCCTTGTCTTGTGTACAAATACTTGCTGGATAAAGACTTTGAAAGATATGAAGATGAGGTTGTAAGCTCTTATATTCCAGGCTTCAGTATTTCAAATAACTTTCTAGTAAGAGGTGAAAGGGTGGTTGATCTGCCTTTAAGAAGGAATGATGATGAAGCAGGCCCAAGTTCAGTTCCGAATGTTCCTGCAAATGATCCCTTCCACAGTTCAACACTGCCTCCAGAAAGAGCTGCCACCTCCATTTACTTATCTTCCCATTATATTATGAGGCAGATTGACATATTGCAGGGTTCCATTCTTAACTTGCAGCATACTGTAGAAGATCTTCACATTCAAAAGAAATTTTGGATGGATCTTCTTTCTACTTCAACAGGGGGAGTAGCTGACAGTTCTCACAAACAGACTAACATTGTTGCTCCTGCTGTAGATAAACCGGATTCAGTTCTTGGCCGAACTGATGAACCTGCTGCTGACTCTACAATGACTGAGGGAGGAGATCAAGATATCCAGGACATGTATGGTGATCTATGAGCTAGATACATGATGAGCTTGAAGACAGGGGGAGAGCTTACACTATGGGGGAGTATATGCAAATTAAAGAGATGCAGCTGAAACACATTTCAGCCCAATCCTTTCCCATGTGTTAATACAGTTCTTTCTTTGTTGTAAAAGCTTTGTACTTATGTTTTTTATTTCTCAAACTCTGTTATTTACATTCTGTAATTATTTAGGATTTACTTTCGTTTAAGTTATTTAAATCTAAACAAGTTATTTTTGGTTTAGATGATGTTTATTTTAATTTGATCTTATACAACTTGTTACTTCATTTTTTTTTTTGAAATATCAATTGTGTAAACTTCTTAATCAATATTTTTTGTTGTGTGAACTTCAGTTGTGTTGATGTAGAAAGGTCACATTGGGGGAGATTGTTGATGTGGATATAAGTGTTTTGTTTAATGATCCAACACTGAACAGCCGAGTGTTGTGTTTAATGTTCCAACACTTATGACAACATCAGAATTTGCCCTTCCTTTTATCACTAACTCTTATCTTACGCTTGTTGTCTAATGATGTCCCCAGAGCAGTTAGAAGACGTGGGTAACACCAAGTCATGCCATTGCGTGGGAGTGAGAAGTTATTAGACATGGTATAATAAGTCCCTAAATTCTAGGAGTGGTGAAGAGAAGTTACAAACCGCATGATCTCACGGCTGTGATGATCATGGGAGTTTATGGTAGTTCGTGGATGAAGCCTATAAATACAGAAGCTGCCCTCAACACAAGATACACAAGAAGGAAATTCTAAATACGACTACTACACTATTGAACGCTATATACGCTTCTAGTTAGGAATATCTTTGTTTCTTCTTGTAGATCTTCATACTATTGAAAACCCAAATAGTAGTGTGTTAGATCATAGTCTTATTTGCTAGGTTGTGTGATTAGATCTATGAGGGAGATAGTTTCATAGAACTTAGTAAATCATATACACTTTCGTAGTGTTTTTATACACCTCAAAGAGGCTGTACTAGTTTCACTTATTTTTAATATAGTAAAAAACATATAATCTATGCAACTTTTGAATACTTCTATGTTCAGTACGTGCAATTTAATTTCCGCTGCATAGTGTTGTCTGGACAGTGCCAACACGATAGACAACATCTCTGATTTCGCACGCACACACACTTTCAATATATATATATATATATATATATATATATATATATATATATTAAAGAATTGATAAAAAGCTGGGTGGGCTCCGCCACTGCGATGGTCTGCCCTTGCTAGCTAAGTTATGAGCATGCATCGGGGCAGCGCATAAACTTGGAGAAGATTGAACTTTCTACAAGCTAGCGGAAACCTAAGTGTCACTACATGTTGGTCCTGAAAGGAGTATATAACAAGTGTATGGGGGGGGGGAATACACTTGTATGCAATTCTTTCTTTAACTTTGATCAAACCAGAGTTCAGCAAGGTTGTCTTGGACAACTCTACTGAAGAAGATTAACTCTTCTAAGATAATCAGACTACTAAGTACTATTGAGTACTTAGTTGAATAACTATCTAGGGGAGTTATATGTGCGGAATAGTGGTTGGCCCTTTAAGTTTAGACTCCTTTAATTTCTGAAATCACTTAGTCAATGCAACACAGTCCAGTTAAGCTTCAGGGAACTTGTCCAAATCAATTTTGCACAGTCTTTGAATATGTATCTTTGAAAGGTCAGTTTTGTGTGCAGTGTTGAATGAATGTAAATACTTGTAAAGTAAATCAACACAAGAGTTTATAGTGGTTCAGAGACTCAAGCTCCTACATCCACTTTCCCTGATTTAACAGGATAATTCCTTCACTCTTGGAATTAACTTGTTTTATAGTGCCAAGGTGCACTTGATCAAGAACACCTCTCCTTGGTGAATTGATCCCTAGGATGTCTAGAGTCCTAGTACCCTCTTCTCAACTCAGAACTGAACTGTTCTTCTCTCAACAGTCAGCTCCTACCACTTCTACTACTACAACCTTCTTACTTTCACTCTTGAAAGATATAAGGGTTGAAGTAAGGTTCCAACTAATGAGATATCCTTTACAATGAAGATCAGTGTATAAGGATATCAGTGTATAAGGATAGGATATCTCTCTAAGCTTGTGTATGGATATACAATTTGGTTCAGCTTAGAAGAAGTGTTTGAAGACAAAGATAGTCTTTGAAAGCTTTGAAAGCACTCTAGCTTGTAAGAACTTTGAGCTAGGTTGGATTATGTTGAGGTCAGTTGGATGATTTCAAATGGTCTTCACACTTCTGTATTTATAGACAAAATGGAGGATTTGCCCGTTGGAGAGGCAGCCCCAAATTGCTATAAATGTCTTCCTTGAGTTCTTCAAACTGGAAGACAGATTCTTGATAGTGACATGTCCTCATTTGGGTAATAAACGGCTGTAACAGTTTTGTCTTCATTCTGCAGCACTTTTCCCAATGTTTGTCTTCTTGTTAGGACTTGGACATGGCTTCTGAAGGTTGATCCAATGATAGGACAACATTCCTTATCATCTGGACAACTCTCCTTATCACTGTCAGCAGTTTTGCTTTTCAGCATGGTTGGCTTGCTCTTCTTCAGATGACTTGGCTCTTTCCCTTTATTTCTCTTGAGTATGGTCTTAGCTTATTTCTTTGAGGACCTTTAGGGACTGGTTGTCTCAATCTCTTCAGCACAGTTGATCTCAGGCTTTCAGAGCACTTGATCTTGGTCAATTTAGCTGAGACAACTCCTCTGGACAACTCTCCTGATCAGTATATTTAATCTTTTTGCATCAGAGCACTTTATGCCTAGAGTTGACTTCTCTGGACAACTCTCCTGATGAAAACCTTTGAGTAGTCTTGTCCTTTTGAGCTATGTAAACATGTTCTTGCATATGGTTAGCTTCTTTGGACAACTCTCCTGATCAGAGTTTTATGAGTACTTTTCTCTGGACAACTCTCCTGATAAGAGCATCTTAGATTTCATAGAGTGTCCTTACTCTTAAGTGATTGTTCCAGAATTTGAGCCTTGGGGAGACTTGATCTTGATCATCTTCAAAGCATAGGTTCCCCCTCAAATTGTGCATCTAATTGTCTAAGAGCTGCCTAACATTTCAGCTTCTCATCTAGCCTATAATCTATATGTTCTAACATTCTTAGAACATATTTATATTGACTTAGGCATGTCTCAGGGGGTTTTGGTATTAGATCAAAACATATCTCATTTTATTCCCAACACTACAGGAAATCATACTTTACATGACAATTTTTTTTGTGACGACACAAAATTTGTCACAATTTGTCATTCAAAGGTGACAAAATTAATTTTCGTCACTTAACCAACATAATTCGTGACAAGATAAAAATTTGTCTCCAATACTTATTTTATTCGTGACAAATTTTTATTTTGTCACTAAAAATAACTTTTTTCGTCACTTATTTGAAAATATCACGACGATAATAATAAATTCGTCACAAAAAACTTTGGTGACGACATTCATAATATTTGGTGACGATATTCAAGGTCATGAAAAATATTTTTTTCATGACGATGCTATGTTTTGTCATTAATTAATCAAAATAATTAGTGACATAATTATTTCGTCACAATATTATTTGGGGACGATATTCATTTTAATTAGTGACAATTATATTCGTCATATAATATTTTATTTTCATGACGATTTTATGTTTCGTCATTATTTAATCAGATTAATTAGTGGCATTTTATTTCGTCACCATATCATATATATAGTGACGATTGTTAATCATTTGTCAATTTTCACAAAGAGGAGTCATTAATTATATAATGAACTTTTTTGCGATGCATGAATTTCGTCACAAAAACATTTCTCTTTGTGACTATTTTTTTTGTCATTATTAATAAAAAATATTGATGCGTACTATTTTTTTTAAATATAAATTGAAATTACATGCCATATGGAAATAATATATAACGCCTAATTGCTTCGTTAGTTTCCGTTAAAAAGATTGTAACGGTGTTAAAATCTTAAGCCTTCAATTGATAGTTTTACGTAAATCGAGCTTATATCAATAGAAATATGTTTTAGTCCTTAAATCGATAGTTGACCCATCTTTTAGGCTTTGGACATAATAAACTCTTTTAAATTTCTACAATAAAGACATGTCAAATTAATTCCAATTTTACGTATAGTGTAGCAAGAGTAGAGTCAAAAAGTATTGTAAAAATTATGATATCAAAATTTTCCCCCGCCAATTCACTTAGAATAATCAATTTGATCTATGTGCACCTAGGGGCGGATTCAAGATTGTGGGTTAGGGGGGCGATAAGTATAATTTAATACTAATATATTTCGATAATAATAAATTTAACATTTTATATTTGAATCTAAATATATATATATATATTAGTATACATAATTAAATATCTAAAAATACATAATTATGTTCCTTAATATGTTAAAAACTAGAACTCTATCATACATATCATTTAACAATTGATAATTTATACATATATTTCTTTTTCCTATTTGTTTATCAATATATACTATAAATCTAGAATATGGAGAAAAATCTGAGATTAGGTTATTATTTTTATTTTATTTTAATTTGGTTGTTTGAAAGTTAAAATTGAACAAATTTTTTAATAATAAAATTGAGTCAAAAGATAAATATTTTTAAAATAATTAAAATTTTACCGTAAACAAAGTTTTAGACTAAAATTCTTTGTACTCCTAAATTTTCATTTTGGGTCCATTTAATTACTTTTTTAATATTTTATGCAATTAAAAAGAATAAATTAAAATTAAAAGGTATTTTCACTCCATTTGAATTATCTAGAATATGATAAATTAATCAAATTACCTCTTGTCTTGTTTTTAGTCTGGACTAATAAAATTAATGCATTGTTCACATATACTACATGCATATATAATAATAATACTAAGAAGATTGAAAAAGTTGAGGGGGGCCAAGGCCACCCCCAAGCCCTTCGTAGATCCTCCCCTGTCTGCACCATATACACATGATATATTAGAATCAAAATTCAAACAGCTCAATAGGCCTCAAGGCTCAAACCACACTACAAATTTGTATATCTAAATCTCAGAATGATGAGTATAATTGAAGAAATAAATGACAAGATTGGTGTGAATACATATAAAGTTTATAATTCTATCCTTGAATTATAAACTGGAATCTAGATATAATGAATTCCAGCATTTGTTCTATTTCACTACCAAGCAACCCTGAAATCCTAAATAAAAACATATACCATCATGAAAGTGGTGAATATAATGCATAAAATCCCTCCTTTCAATACCCAAATTCAAAATATTGTAGCTCGTATCGCCGCCATGACTACAACAATCCAGCCGCTGTCTTCATTAGGGCAGTTCCATTTCTCCATTATTTCTAGCAGTTAATATGCATACCATAAAATTAGCAAATTGAACAGCAAAATAAGAAACATATGTATCAAATAAACTAGCATATATGATCTACAACACTCAAGATATGCATGTATCTACAAATAAGAAACATATGTATCAAATAAACTACCAGTTCTATAGAATGAAACCCCAAACCTCTCATGGGGAAACAAAACCAATCCCTGAAATTTTATTCAAAATAAAATTACAAGCTAACTAAGATGTTTGAGGAGACGACAAGCTTACAGTGAACAAAAGCTAAGTAGCAATTAATGATCTGGACATTGTTGCCAATTCAGTGGTCAAGGTTTTGGCTACCCTCTGAAAGAGAAATCACAATATAAATACATGAAGCTCACATAAAAGAAATGCACTATCTATCATAATTAGCTTAAATTTTGGCATAACACAAAATTTGTAAGAAGAGAATAACAGATTATTAATACTACAATATCCCTAAACCTTTTGAATTGTCATCATCACTATCGTCGTCGGAAATACTATTTTGCTGTGAGTCTTCTTCACTGTTACAATAATTTGATAAGAGCTCAAACTTCAAATATTTGATTCGACTTGAATAATAATTCTACTATTAGTAAGTAGTGCACTGTGCACATTTTTTTTTACTTTTATTTTTATAGTGCATTTATTCTAGACTTTCGATCAACCCGTCCTAAAAATAACCAAATTAAGTGCAATTAAATCGACGCCGGAAGATAACTAGATACGATTCAAGAGAACGAGTTGAAGTGTGGCGCAATTAAATCGACGCCGGATTCGAGAGAATGCATTTTCACTAGTGAGAGGGAAAAAACATAATTGTTGTTGGCAATTCACAAAAAGGGATGAAAATAATTCTAATTGGTAAATACAATTTTATATATCAATTATAACTGCTATTGTTGTTTTTTAAATTAGGCATTAACAATATTAGTCGAAGGGTATTAATTATTTAAAAAATAACTGAAGCCATTATATTATGACAATTACTAATTAGTAGTGTAGTGATAGATTTGATAATATCGTAGTAATATGTATTTGAGAAGCCAATTTACTAATAGCATATTTAAAATGACATTTTAGAAATAGTGTATTAAAATTAGAAGCAGATGGGGACGGCAAGTTCACCAAGAACTTGTCCGATGATCGAGCAGACGAGTGCGACGATAATCGATGCATTCTAGTCTGTAGACCGATATAAAAAAAAATATAATTATATATGCATGTTTGTGCGTGGAAATCTGCAGAATTAATGAAGAAATGAAGAGTGTGTCTTAATTTAGATCTATACAGAAAAATGTTTGATGTCATATTTTCTTAAATGTTATTATGGTTTACAATTTGAATGTTTCCTTTTGTTTGAAATTCTCCTTATTCATGCATTTAAACATGTATTCAATTCTAGTATATATATCTCCTTCAATTAACCAGCCCAATTACCAATTATCGTTATTTCCACAATAATTAATTTTACTAATAAATCATTTTGTTTTTGGATGTGATTGCTTTCTTCCAGGTTTTTGATATGGCTCCCGGAGGTTCAAAGAACCTGAAGCAAAAACGTAATTTCATTGCAAGAACAGGTATTAAAGATCTTCTTAACAAAGAAAATAGTGGTGTGGGAGGTCAACACGATACAAGAACTCAGCAATCGAAAGGAGGTTTACATGTTAAACCACCAAATTTAGCTACTGCAACCTCTCAATTTCCATCTCAAGCCTCTGAAATATCCGAAAATGAATCCTCTCAAATCCCATCTATAGAGAGCATTCAACATGAATCTAGCGAAAATGTTGCTGCAACAACAGGTGACATTATTATGTTTTGGTGTTTTTACGTTTTAAACTTTCATAGTTTATATATATGTACGTGAAATTATAAATTGTAAAACATTGCATTGTTCACATGTAGCTCTTGGTACCAAGAAAAAGACTCGGGGCAAAACAATTGGAAAATGAATCTTGAAGTATTTTGATACTTACAAGAGCAAACTGAAGATTAATGTGGACCCATCAATAGGGAGACCCATAAATGGAGATGAATCTGCAGAGCTAGCTAGCCAGATTGGGGTAATAACTCGAGATGTCCTTCCGGTGCCAAAAACATGGAAAAAGGTAGATGAGGCCAATGGATTGGGACCAGGATTTGACCATCTACAAGTATGAGTTAAAAATTAAATTTGTTTAATATATAGTTTTCACCTTCTTGTAATCTAATGTGCATATTTGTGTGTGAGTTGTAGATGCATATGGATGTGAATATCGATGTCCTCGGTGTGACACACTGCTTGGTCAATAGGATGAAAATAAGTACTCGACAGAAACGTTACCGGTTGCATCAACACTTCCTTCGGTTTGCAACTGTACAAGAGGCTAAGAATAACAAACCCTCTTTCTGTCCCAAACAAGATAATTGGGAAGAATTGTGCGATCATTTCGCATCTGATAATTTCAAGGTAATGATGTGAATTATCATGCAAATAGTATCATAACTAATCATATGTTTCAGCAATCATTAATCTTTTAGTCATAGTAGCATGAAATCCAGACATAAAATATGAAGATATGTTATTTTCTCTTGTAAATTGCAAGAAACGAATATTATAAATACAACTTACTTATGAGTATGTCTATCAGTTAAATTAGAATTTTTGGGGTTTCACTTACTCCCAAATTGTCTTATTTTATGTTCTTGCAGCATAGAAGCGAGGTGAATCGAGACAACAGAAAAAAACTGCGATGCAAACATATATCTGGAAGAAAAGCTTTTACAGTTCGCAGCCGTGAAATTGTGAGTAAATAAACGTTCCTGTTTTTTTTTTTTTTTTTTTTTTTTTTTTTGAGTTGTACAACTCAGTTTTATTGCAATTAATATTCCTGGGTTATTTTTTTGTTTTTGTTAATTATCTGAAATGTTGATGGGTATGTACATGTTGTAATTTTTAATTTTGGAGCCAGATTTTGATCATGTGATGGATGTTGCTTATATATAATTTTGGATGTTAGAAAGAAATTGGTCATTTTTGTCAAAGTTAACAAATCAATTAGACTATGTATTCTTGTTAAATTCAAAAGGATATGAATTTATGGATTTTGTATTGACATATATCAACTCAAATTGATGTAATTGTCACTATATTTGTCTTTGTGTATGAACTTCGACAAGTGAAAAGAGTTTTGATGAGGATAGTTGTGGAGATATATGCCTTTGTATTTTAATTATATTGATTATTCCTATTATATTTTAGTTTGTAAATTAGTATACTAATTGTTGTCTATTATGATCAAGTATTAACTTATTTTGTTATGTAGTCTGAACATGAGTTAGCTGGAGAACAATGTGATCGAATTGACTTGTATGAGCGTACACACAGTTCAGAGAAAAATGGTTGGAAATTCAGGGAGGCAAAAGAAAATTGGGTAAGTTTTGTAAACATATTTAACATAGTATCTAATAATAAGTTTTCAATTTTAGTATATATATGTTGTTAATAATTAAATGGTGTTTTTTGGCGATATTGAAACATATTTTTTTTCTCCTTGTTAAAATCATTATGCAAGAGAGTCTTCAATTATAATTACATGCTTAATTAGAGTTCAATTTTTCTTTGCTCTTTATTGGTAGTAATAATATTTATGGGTTTTCGTTGATAAAAATGTATCACTTAAAAAAATCAGGATAATATATTATTTATGAGATTTACTTTTATTACTAAAATTGATGACAATTTACTTCTCTTTATGCTAAATTGTCAGGAGATGGTGAAAAAAAAACGAGAAGAATATATTGAGCTCGGAATTGAAAAGAGTGCAGATGAGATAGTATTGGAGGTGTTGGGTCATGGAACTGGATATGTAAAAGGTCTTGGTTATGGTCCAAAGCCTCCAAGCAGACGCAACACATTGCACGATTCTTCTAATCAATTGCAAGAGGAACTAAAAGACGCGAAAGAAAAGCTGCAAGAGTCTGAAGCTCAGGTGGAAGAACTCAAAACGCAGTTGACTGTTTTGAATGCAAATATGGTTGCGCAAGATGCAAAGATGGTTGCACAAGATGCAAAGATGGCTGCTCAAGGTGCAAATATTGAGAAACTAATGGCTTTTTTGAATGATAAAGGGATAGAGTTATAAACTTTATATTTGTTTTTTTGGTTTCATGAAGTTATAGAACAACATTTCTTGTTAGTTGTTAAGTTTCTAAATGCTTGAAGGATTTTTTATTAATACAAAATTATTTTTTATCTTTAAATTATTTATAGTTGTAAATATTTTTTATTTTCTTACAAAATTAATTTATCACGATAATTATAATTATTTCATGAAAAATTCTGTGTTGTAATATAAATTACTTTTACTACAAAATAATATTGTCACTGTATGTAAATTAATAATGACGATATGTGTTGTTACTATATAGTTTTTAAAAAATTGGGACAATTATCATTTTTGTCATTGAAAAATATTTTATTATGACAAAAATATATTGTCACCATTCTCACGTCTTTTAATGACATTGAGCAATTTTTCACTAAAGATGGCGAAATGTATTGTCATTATATCTAAATATATAATGACAAGCAAATTTTAGTCACTATAGTGCAATTCTTTCATGACGAAAGATTTGAAATACGACAAAAAATATGTTGTTACAATTACTAAACTTTTAGTGACGACCACCGTTTTCGTCACTAAATAGTACATTATAATGACAAAAAAAAGTTGTCACAATTTCCACATCATTTAGTGACAGTAGAAATTTTGTCACTAAATCATACTCCCTCCGTCCCTCAATAAGTTTCCCACTTCTTTTTGTTGTTTTGATTAAGGAATATTATAAAATAATAGATAAAGTACAAGTGATGTGATGGTGAGAGAGAAAATAATAGATGAGTATGAGATGAAGTAGAATAAAATAATAGATAAAGTATAAGTGATGTGATTGAGAGAGAGAAAATTATATGCCAAAAAATGGGAAAAAATGAAATGGGAAACTTATTGTGGGACATCCATAAAAGGAAAGTGAGAAACTTATAGTGGGACGGAGGGAGTACTTTTTAGTGACAAATTTTGTTGTCATTATATACACACACATATAACAACGAACAACATCTTGTCATGAAAGAACAAATGTATCGTGACGAAATATACAAAATATGACAAAATAGTTAGTCTAATTGTAACAAAAAATAATGTCACTAAAATTTGATAAGGTTAGTAATAGATGGACAATCGTCACAAAAAAGTAATTTTTAGTGACAATAAATTAAATCGCCGCGAAAATTTTAACCTTTAGTGACGAAATATCATATTAAGTGACTAAATTTTAACACCAAATGTGACGATTTATATGTCACCATAGATGAATGATATAGTGACGATGACCTTTATCGTCATCAAATGAAGACTTTTAGTGACGAATCAAAATAACGTCGCATTTTACCTACCGCTACGCACATTTGGTGACATTCTTTGTGACGAAAAAATTCGTCGCCGAAAAACTTTCGTGACGAAAAATGGGGTTTTTATGACTATTTTTTTCGTCGCAATTTCTCAAATTTCTTGTAGTGTGAACAATATTGTGGCTGGCTTAATTGGAACACCAACTTGGAGCGAACATTGTGATGCATCACCCCAAGTATCTCAACCTCCCCACTGATCATTGGTAGAGGAAACAAAGGAGATTTTTCAAATGGGGGTCGATCATGCTGTATATAAACTGCTTGAAAGGGTGGAAAACGGGGAGAGAAATTCTTATTGAAATGGTTGCTCAAGCAATCCCTAATTATGTTATGATCGAGTTATTTTCTTTTTTTCAAGTCCTTATGTAAAGACATCGAAAGAGTTGTGGCTCATTTTTATTGAGCTCTATATCGGAGAAATGAAAAATTCAATGACTTAGTTGAAAAAAAATTCTCGTTCAAAGGAGAGCGGGGGCATGGGATTATGTGAAATATGTTATTTAATTTGGGGATGGTTGTGAAACAATATTGTAGACTCTTATTGTATTTATAAGTTTGGCGTGTTAACACTTGCGTTCCATGCAGGAAGGTAAATATGGAAAATATTTGTTTTTAACTTAAAAAAAAAAAAAAGAAGAAAGAAAGAAAAAAGCAATAGACATTATTGTATTTATAAGTTTAGGAATTGAAAGGTGGGTGTTGGTAAATCGAACAATTAGCTATTTGTGCTTTAAATTTATGGTGTACGAATTCTTGTTACGTTTCATTTAAAATTAGTGTTACATTGCAGTTAAACTAATGTCACATTTTATTATTTTATGAATTTTTATATAACTAATACTCCCTCCGTTCCGGGGAAAGCTCCCCATGAGCTCCGGGCACGGAGATTAAGAAATACTCCCTCCGTCCCATAGAAACTTGCACACTTGGGTGGGCACACAATTTAAGAAATGTGTAAGAAAATGTGTAATGAGTAATGTTTTGAGGGGTAATTTTGTAAAGTTTTATGAATAAAGTAAAGTAAAAAGTAGATTGAGTGTGGAAAAGTAATGACATATGGGTAAATAAGAGTATATTTTGAGGGTGGGGGTTATGAAAATATTTCCTTTTATGGAGTGTGCAAATTGGTATGGGACATCCATTTATAGAAAGTGTGCAAATTCCTGTGGGACGGAGGGAGTATCAATATAATAAGTAGATGTATTAGAGGTGATGTGATTGAGAGAGAAAAAAATATAATGAAATATGAGGTGAAATAATTTCCAAAAAATGAATGAGTAGTTTTCTCTGGTACGGACGAAAAAGGAAAGTTGAGTACCTTTCTCTGAGACGGAGGAAGTATTATTCATGAGTAAAACCAACCTTTGACTTGATGGTGTATGATTGAAACTTATGAGTATGTTCATCTATATATCTTAGATTCGAAACATTATGATACAAGGGACCACTCTATATAAAGAGTTTTGTTTTGATTTCAATTGGAGCCCCTGCTAGTAAACGATTGAATTGATTTCTCGAATTGGAGCACATAAGACCGATTTAAAGTTAGTAACAAGGTGAGAATGATGGATAATAAAATGTGTATTGAATTCTAATTAAAATTAGACAAAATGTAGTGTAAACCAATTTTAGTGTTAAACTGATTTACAAACAAATTAAACTAGTACTAATGATGAGGTAGAGTTTCGGCCTAATTTTTCAGTCATCTTCTGGAGTGAAACATCTAGATCTACAAAATTCTGCTGTTAAGTCACTATTGTTTTCTAAATTTATTTAATTTTGTAGAATTATTTTTACTTTCCGATTTCCTATGATTTCATTTTTTTTATTTAATTCGATTTTATTTCTCTTTTAGTTTTGTACTCCTATTTTCTAAGATTTTATTTACTTATAAATATCGTTTCTTGTATTCAGATTTAAACATATTAAATCAATAATATTTTTCTTGGAAAAAAAGTTTTTATTTTTTCAAATAATGTGAATCTGTTCCCTTTGAACAGTGTTTATCATTCAAGATTACTGTCCCGTGTGTCACAGAAATAAACTTCAAAGTATTAAAATTTGAAAATAAATAACTGTAAAAAATCAGATTTTCTCTTCTTTTTAATGTAGCATCCCATTCAGTAAAAAGAACAAGAAAAAAATCATTAAACTTCGAATTGAAGTGAGTAAATGGATTAAAAAGGTTATAAGGAAAAGACAATTAAAATTAATATTACGCGTGGACTTGTCGCAAGTTGCAAATGACTCCAAATATGAATGAGTTGAAAAAAAATTGTCGGACTTGCATCCAAGATATGGATAAAAATATTCGAAAATATTTTCTTTATATTTTTAATATATTCATTTTTGTGTGATCATTAATATCTTTGTTAATTTTATTTATTAAAAAATTGTTATTAAATTTTTATAATTTTAAAAATTATTGATATCGATATTCAATATTTATATATATCTATAGATATTTTCATAAATTTAAAGTCAATATATTTTTACTGATATTTTCATCTTTGTCCAAGACATCTTTTAATTAAAAATAAAAAAAGTAAAAATATAATTAATTTAGATTTATCTTAAAATGATTCCAATCAGTGACGGAGCCAGAAATTTTAGATTGGGGGCCCGATTTACATTACTATAAAAATAAAATAATATTATGTCTAATTATTTTAAAATATTTCATTTCATTAATTTAAATTTAACTATTTTTGTTATGTTTCGAAGAAAATTAATTTTAATTGTTCCAACTCATAATAGGTGAAACAATGTTACAATTTAATGTGCAATCCCGCTAAGATATTAGTCATTATTAAAAAAATGTATAACTTAAAATATATTTTCTCAGTGGGTCAAATAAATGAGGAGTATTTTCGTGATTTAGTGAAGTATAAAAGAAATTTATTGAGGTTTTAAAAAGAATTTAGTGAGATGTAGGGAAGAATTAGTGAGATATAGGGAAGAATGTGGATTAAAATGAGTCACAATTTTAAAATAAAATAATGTAGTGAAAGTATTAATTTTGTGGATTATTTAGTGAACAAATAATCTAACGTATCAAATAAATAAAGTATACAAATAACTATAAAACTGAAGAAATATATATAAAAAAAAAAATTGATGGAGCCCATTGGCCCGCTGGTCCCTACATGGCTCCATACTTGATTCCATCCCACGACCACATGTAATTACTCACTCCATTTTACTCATTCTTGTTAGTTTTGTACTCCCTCTATCCACCAAAAGGTGAATAAAAAGAAGCTCCCTAAACTACCATAATACTACAATATAATGCAAGGTATGCTTGAATTTGAAATTTGTGCAGAATTTTATCCTTCATCGGCGATTAGAGAAGAAGTTAACCCGATTTTGTATAATGAAGGATATGGATAAAATTGGATTTTTTTTTTCTTCTTATTTTTGTAATTTTAAGTACCGTCATACTAGTATATATACACTCTTCTATTCATAATACAAGTCATTTTGACATTTCATTTTCATTGCAAATTATATGACAAATAAAAGATAGATCATATAAAATAAGAAAAGAAACCAAGGACCATAAACTCACAGGTCGAGCCCGGAGTGCCATTAAAGCCTTGCATGGAAAAACCTTTCTTCCTTAGGAATAAAACCCAGGTCAAGGAAAAAATGTACACTCCTTTAAATGTCAATGTCTATAGAAAGTTGTATATAAATTATTATGCAGAAATGAGAGTAAAAAGTCTGGGGGTAGCCTCTCCAGACACAATCAAGGCCAGTCTTGACTACATCATCCATCGCCTATTATGCAGAATTGAGAGTAAAAAGTCTGGGGGTAGCCTCTCCGAACACAATCAAGGCCAGTCTTGACTACATCATTCGTCGCCTGGTTTGGCCTCTCTGAAGATGTGTGTGTATCTGATGTATATGTTCCGTGTAAGAGGGTGGATCTGGCTCCAAAGGCCTTGCAGACGCAAAGGAATAGAGTGATTGGCAAATTATACGACGTTTTGATCTTTTCAATCCAAATTAATTGCGTTTTTTTCAAATTTACCCTTAAGATTAATGAATATTTACATAAATATTTTTTCTTTTAATTAGAAGTACAAGCATTAATTAAAGGTATAATGAGAAATTAATTAGTTTCTTAATATGTGTGTATTAATCTAAAATGACTTATATTTTGAATTGGAAAGAGTATTATTTTTGTAATTAATAGTTTAGTATTTTGTCTTGTTTGGTTTTCTACCAAACGTACTATTTTCAATTGTATGTAATTAATAGCTTGTTGCCATTGTTTTCTACCAGGCTATTCTTTCATGAATCATGTTGTCATTGTTTAGAATTAAATTAAAAACATATTTACAGCAAAACTAGTTTACGGTATGTACCAAAACAACCGAAAGGTGGATACTAATTCTATTTTTAAATTATTTTGATAATTAAATTGGATTGCAGCCTACAATGTTCATCGTTGAAATTTAAATCAAGTTTTGTTTACAGGAATACTTCGCGCAAGCCTGGTTTAGAGAAAATGGGTTCCCCATTGTAGAATTGCAAAATGGAATTCCATTGATCAAAGCTTGTTTTGATTTTACAAAAGAGAGGAATGAAAAACATAACCTCTAGAAGAAGTGAGATTAGCTCTTATAAGCTAATGACCTATTAACCAACAAAGGAAACTGTTGTTAACAAACTAACCAACTAACAATAATCTCCAACTAATGAAGGGGTGTGTTTCCTGATATGGAAAGTGTATCTACTAATCCTTTATACCCCTCTCAAAATGGGAGTGTATATCTAACAACCCCATTTTATCCTTGTGTGTCATAAATGGAGTAGGGGAAAGAGGTTTGGTCAGGATATCTGCAAGGTTTTCTTTAGTAGGAATATAGATGAGAGTGAGTAGCCCTTCTTGAATCTTTTCTCTTGTGAAATGGTAGTCCAATGATATGTGTTTAGTTCTTTGATGAAGACAAGGATTGTGAGCAATGGAGAATGCACTTTTGTTGTCATTGTACATATTGGAAGGAGTGGAATGTTGAATCTTCAAATATGCAAGGATATAGTGTATCCATTGGAGCTACAAGTTGTTGAAGCCAAGGCTCTATATTCAGCTTCAGCAGAAGATCTGCTAACAGTACTTTGTTTCTTGGATTTCCAAGATATCAGGGAGTTGCCAATGTAGATAATATAACCTGTAATGCTCTTTGTTGGTCCCAAAGTTGAGTTAAGATTGAGTAAGCTAATAAAAAGTCTAGAGGGGAGGGGTGAATAGACTTTTCAAAATCTTTCAAAATATCAGAGTTTATAATGCGGAAATGTGTTCTGAGTAGCACTGCTCTTATTGAGTTAGATCAGTACTTCCAGACTTAGTTTTATACTCAACTTTCAATCAGATCTTCACTTAAACAACTTACAATTCTTGATTAGACAAATAACAAACAATTAATCAAACAGTAAAGTAAAGAACACAAGATTTATAGTGGTTCGACAAATGTCTACATCCACTCTCACAAACCCAGTTGTGATGTTTTATTAACTCTTCCTCGAGTTTCTTGTGGCTTAATGTTCCAAGATTAAAACTTTGATCTTTTCGATTACACTTCCAAGTGTATCTTCGATCTACTAGTAATTCTACAAGTAACTAGCACACTTGTTTACACAATACAAACTGTAAAATGAAAAGTAAAACTTCTCTGTGTTAGCCTTGAATTTCTTCTCTTCAAATCTGTGGCTCTTCTCAGATTTCTTGATCTCTTCAACTCTGTGAGTTTCTTCAATGCTCTGTAGACTTAATATTCTCTTGAATGCTTTATGATCAGTAGTATGAGATCACACAGTATTTATAGAACTTAGTATGACAGTTAGCAGTTTGCGAACTAACTCTCAACTAACTCTAAAACTGTTTTCTTGTTGTAACTTCTTTCTTTGTAACTAACTTTGTAACTTCTCTTCAAGTCAGCATATCTTCAAATATATCTTCAGTTACACTTTAAGTAAGATTTCCAAACTTATTCTTCGATTTCAATCACTCAGCATAGTGATGCACTGCTCTGACTTTCACTGCTCTTGGTCAGTCAGCACAGTTCTGAAAAACTGTTTTAACTTCTCCAGAATGCTTCTGAGCTTTTTCTTAAAGTTTTCTTATTCTGAAGCAGTCTTCTTAGTTTTCAATTATCTTCTGATCTTCTCCTAATCTAGTGTTCTAAACTTCTGTTCTGAACTTTTACAATGCTGAATACAATAAAATACAACTTTACAAATATAAAACCTATCTATACATCAACTGAACTACATGCAGATGAGTATATCTAAGTCCTATACTATAAGCTGTCTATGCAACACAAAACATCAGCTTAGTTCCTAACAGTTCATATATCAGATCAGTAGCACAATAAGATCAGTAAACTTATTTTTCATATCTCATTAAGATGACTTAGTTAGGATGACTTACAACCACATATATCACTAACTTTAAGTTACTTTTGGCCATCAAAACTCATAATCATCAATAAGAACATTGTTTCCAGGATTCATATCCCAACAATTTCCCCCTTTTTAATGAAGCCAAAACTACTTAAATGTTAATAAATCATTAGTTAAGTAATGAGTCAATCATAACATTTCATCAAGTCAAAAAATTCCAAATTCATATTCAGATAAGATCATATATTACAAATACTTCACAGAATATGTAATCACCAAAATATGAAATAAGAAGATTAAGGTTAGAAGTGTTATCTCTTAAGCTTAGTCCTTCATCTTCAGATTTTGTAAGCAACATACAGCCTTGTTTTGATATCCATCATGTGTTGATGATCAGTGATGCCTTCATCCTTATTGATCCTCTCAATGATGTTTCCAATTTCTTTATAATCAGGCTTGCCATCATCCAGTCTTGGAGGTTCCCAGACAGGTTCTTCAGGACATAAGATCACAAGATTAAAAGCAGCAGGCATAGATAGAACATCTTCCCAGAATGCTCTAGCTATATTCAACATAAATTCTTCAAAATCAGCATACCCTGCTTCTCTGCTAAAATGATCACCAAACTTTTTCACTATACAGTTAGCAATTTGCCACCTTAACTTCAATCCATTCCAGTGATCTTCACTTTCAGGTAAGATCAGAAAATCAACATAGTTTTCATCTTTGAAATTTTTATTCAGCTTCCTTCCTTCAACTTTTCTTAAAGCATTTAGCTTCCTTTTCAAATTAGCAACTCGATTATCAAATCTTTTGCTTAAGAATTCGACATCCTTGTTCTTTTTCTTTTTCAGCTCTGCTTCTTCTTTCCTTTTCTTTAACAACTCAAGCTTTTCTTGAGCTTTCTCCATCTCTTGTTCTGTAGGTTGACTACTTCCAACAGTCAGCTTACTTCTTGATCTAGTAATCCTACCAGATTGTTCTTGCTCTTCATCATCACTAAGAATCAACTTTCTTTTCTTCTTTCCAGAAGACTCAGCAATTTCAACACCAGCAGTGGGAATAACTTCAGATTGATGTTTCTGCTGTTTTCTTAGTTTGATTTTTGCACTTAAACCAGCAATTTCATCATTCAGTTCATCTTGGCTTACAACCAACTGTGCTTGCTGTGTTTGAGTTTGTTCCATCACTCTTTTTATCTTTTTTTCCCCCTTTTTGGCTTCATCATGCCATTCCTTCAAGGGTGTAAAGTGTTGCTCCAACTTGTCATGCAACTCTTTAGATAATTTCCTTTCTTGGAGTCGATGGAGATCATAGATTTTGGACATTGTATGATCTATAACTCTTTCAAAAGACATGTCAGAAGACATCTTGTTCATCCTTTCAGTAGCTTCGTGAAACTTTTCCATTGTTGCATCCAATTTAGCCTTAAGCTCTTCATTTTGCTTTTTCAAAACAACAAATTGGGAATCATCAACAGTAGCTTGTGGAACTGTTCTTACAGCTTCCTGAACAATATCTTCTGAAACACCAACTTCTTCAGCAGCTCTTGGTGTACTCTGAATTTCATCAGCACCAACATCGTGTTCTTGCTCAATAATCTCTGTAGTTTCAAGAACAACTGTGTTCTCAAACACTTCAGTATTATCAGATCCTTCTGCTTCTTGAGCAATATCTTCAATCAATACATCATCTAGCTCTTGATTATCATGAGTTTCTACATCTTGAGCTTGAGTATCAATGACTTCAGTAGATTGATGTTGATGAACTTCAATTTCATCATCAGAAATATCCATGTGAACCACATCCTCAGCTTCAGGATCAGCTTGGTTCAAATTCTCAACATGGTATGAAAAACCAGTTATCCTTTCCACAAGTTACACTACAGACTCTGGAGTTAATAATTCAGTAAATGAACTAACACCAGTTGCAACCTTTTGTTCTTGTTCCCAATCATCAAAGATTTCGGAACCACCCATACCTTCCATAACTGCTAAAGACTCTTTCAAGTCACATCTCTTAAGATAAACCCAAGTGCCAATTCTAAGCAGTCTTTCAAACTCAACTGAGCTCTCATCCAGACCATGAAATTCGTTCAACAATTCTAACCTTAGATCAACCCTTATTCTATCTTCTTTATCACAAATAGAATAATCCATCAAACCAGCAGGTTTAGGGGTTATAAAATCAGGTTCAGGGGAGGATGAAATATCAATTGGTTCAGAAGAAGGTTTACATCCATGATCAGTAGAGTGAGCATGAATTGGGCTTGGAGATTTGTGAGGTGAGAAGTGTTCTGGTTCTGGAGGGCTTGAATAAAGAGGTTCATGAATGGGAGAGTTCTGAGGGGATAAAGTGGGACTGTTCTGATGCAAAGGAGAGTAGTGAACAGACTCACCAGATAGGGTAGGTTGTTGATCAATGGGTTGGGCAGGTATAGGATCAGAGTTAGAGGGGGTAGCAGAAATGGTTTTTCTCTTCTTACTAGGTCCAGCAATATCTACACCTTTTGTTCTTTTATAGATAACAATAAGGCTAGAATCACTTACCTCTTCTTCTGGAGAGTGATCTTCATCAGACTCTGACTGTTCTGATTCACTAGAAGACTCCTTCCTAACTCCTCTTGCTTTGGATCTGTTCGAATCATTTCTTGCCTTTGATCGAACCTCAGGAGTTTCATCATCTGTTCTGTACATAGAATCACCAGATTCTTGTTGTTGTGGTTGATGATGCGCTTGAGCTGGAGTTGAGTGCTCAAATTCCACAGACTCCTTTTTGAATAGAAACTTGTTTGGATGAAATTTCTTTGGAGAGCTCCAATTTGATTTCCTCTCAGCCAAAGTTGGTAGTGGTATACTTAGCTTGTTTCCAAATCCAAGCTTTGACTTGAGGGAGAAATCTTCTGCCTCTTCATCAAACATAATTTTCTCTTTTTCACTCAGCAGTCGTTCAAGGAAGAATCCTTGCCAATCTCCATTCACACGATCAATAATCGCTGCCATTACTCGAATTTTCAAATTTGTAAGGGCGTCTTGACTGTAGTGCTGCCTTAACAAACATTTTCCTGCAATATCCATCAGTAATTTCAACCCAGAAGATGGAAGAATTGCTTTCTTGAGATGCTGGAGGGATTTTGGCTCAACACCCGTCCATTTTCCAACACATTCTTTTTCTCTTCCTTCCATGTAGCTCATAATATGAACTGGGCCTTCAGGTAGGTCAAAAGCAAGAGCTAAAATTTCTCGCGAAATGGTGACCATGTGACCAGATAACATCGAACGCACACTGTTCTGATCACCTTCAATTTGAAGATAGAACTCAATCGCCTCAGGTTCGAAAACCATATTGGGGAAAGATTCTAAGAATTTCCGCAGCCCACATTCTTCGCACATGGTGAGAATAGCTTGATTCTCAACATTTTGTGGTCCGGCGATGAAAAGTACCTATTACCTGTCTATCTTGATTTACGATGTTAATAATCGCCATTTTAGGTATGTAAGAAGATCAGTGTAGAAGAATTGAGAGTGGGTAAAGATGAGTGAATTCCCTTAGCTCGAAATTTCCAGAAATGTAAAGTGAAGAAGATGAAGTGATGAAGTTCGTGGGTTATTGAATTCAAAACCAATCTAGGGCTTGGATTGAATCAATTTTGCACGTTGAATGGTTTAGATTGAATCTTGAGATTCGTGATTTTAAAAGAAACTGTTCAGATTCTAATACCATTCTGAATCTTGGAGCCAAATTGTGTTTGATAAATACACCATTTAAAAAAATTAGGTCAAAAATAGAGGAGTGTATTAATCTTCTCTATTAAAAATCTAAAATTGAGCAGATTTTGACTTAGAGTATTCTAAGACAAAATACTGGTCTGATGCATATCAGCACAGTAGTTTCCAAGAACTCTTAACTTCATTTTCTTTTTATATTATTGAAATGTACTTATCTGGATCAGCTGAGTATTGTGATCAGCTGAGTAGCCTTTTTCAATCATCAGATTAGTTGTTGGGTCAGCACAGTGATCCTCAGATCAGTTCCCAACTTTTCTGATTTTCAGCTTTATGGAGTCAGCACAGTACTCTAAGATCAGTATTGTGACTCAGATCAGTTGAATTCTGTAGATAGATTTCTAAGTAATCAGATCAGTTCTGTAGACAGTTTATTAAGTAATCAGATCAGTTCTGTAGAGGAGTGATTCTGTAGTCAGATCAGTTCTGTAGACAAAGAAACTTTGTAATCAGAACAGTTCTGTAGACAGATCAGTTCCATAATCAGAATATATCTGTAGACTTATAATAAGGGCGTGTTTTGAAACTCTACAAACTGCTTCCAGAATCACTTTTTTTCAAAAGCTTGTGAGAGGGAGCTTTAAAAATAAGTGATTCTAGAAGCAGTTTGTAGAGTTTCAAAACATGCTCTAACTGTAATCAGATTAGATCTGTAGATGTTTAGAATCTGTAATTAGATCAGTTCCCCCTTCAGTGGAGAACTCCTCTTCTGTGCCTGTTTCACCTTGGTAGAAGTGTTAGATGAAATACAGTACAGAGTAGTAAAGAATAATTAAATGATTGATCACATCAAGGTGTTTACTAGAGTGACTTAATGTTCTGATTCAACAAAAAAGATCTTTTAGAAATCACAGATTCCCCCTTAGTGTATCTTCTCAGAGTCCCTCAGCTTTTTCAGCTTCCTCATTGGGATTTAGGTCACAGTAGTAGCCTTGTTACCTGTTTTGATAAGTAGTGGTCTGACATAGGGTTGTCTTTCTTCTGTACTAGATTTTTGATGAACTGCTCTTAGTGTCTGTCCTATCTTCTCTTTTGGTATAAGATCAGTGCCTGAAATGTTAGTACAGGTCTATATACACACAGAATCCATGTCTATCAACCCTAAGCTAATGCATAACTCTCTGAATCTTACATCAGCCAATGGTTTTGTAAAAATGTCAGCTCTTTGAATATCAGTATGAATCTTTTCCATCCTAATATTCTTCTTTTCAACATGATCCCTAATAAAATGATGTCTAACATCTACATGCTTGCATCTAGTATGTAAAACGGGATTTTGAGTAATAGCAATGGCACTATTGCTGTCACAGTATATAGGTACATTAGATTCCACAAGATTGTAGTCTCTAAGTTGTTGTATTAGCCAAAGAAGCTGACTACAACAACTTCCTGTAGACATATATTCTGCTTCAGTAGTAGAAGTTGCCACACTAGTTTGTTTCTTTGAAAACCAGGAAATTAGCTTAGTTCCCAAAAATTGACAAGTACCAGAAGTAGATTTTCTATCTATTTTTCATCCTCCAAAGTCAGAATCTGCAGGATACCATAATCCTCGATTAATGGTCCCTTTTAGATATTTCAATATCCTTTTAGCAGCCTCCAAATGACTTTCTTTGGGATTTTCTTGAAATCTTGCACATACACCAACAACAAAGGAGATATCAGGTCTGCTGACAGTCAGATAGAGTAGAGAGCCAATTAAAGCACGATAGTGAGGTTGGTCAGAAGACTTACCTCTTTCATCTGGATCCATTCTGTATGTAGGTTGCATGGGCACACCAACTGTCTTACAGGTTTTAATACCAAATTTATCCAGAAGATTTCTTGTATATTTTGCTTGATTTATAAAAATACCTTCAGGTGTTTGTTTTACTTATAGACCAAGGAAGTAAGTCATTTCACCCATCTTACTTTTACATTTCAAACTTACTTTGCATAAGTGTTGAAAAACTTTCACTCAAGGTTTTGTTGGGTGAACCAAAAATGATATCATCCACATAAATTTGAACTAGCAAAATGTCTTTACCTTCTTGTCTACGAAACAAAGTTCTATCAATCTTGCCTTTAGTAAAACCATTATCAAGTAAGAATAGTGAGAGGGTATCATACCAGGCCCTTGGAGCTTGTTTTAGTCCATAGAGTGCTTTCTTCAACCTGTATACTTGGTGACTATTCACTTCAAAACCAGGTGGTTGTTCCACATACACTTCTTTAGCAAGTATACCATTTAAAAATGCACTTTTGACATCCATTTGATAAACAGTGAACTTCATATGTGCAGCATAAGCAAGGAACAATCTTATAGCTTCTAGTCTAGCTACAGGTGCAAAAGTTTCATCATAGTCAATACCCTCAGCTTGAGAGTAGCCCTGAGCAACTAATCTAGCTTTGTTTCTTACTACAAGATCATTTTCATCCTTTTTGTTCTTGAATATCCACTTAGTGCCTACAATATTATGATCACTAGGCTTATCTACAAGTTCCCAAACTTCATTTCTAGTGAACTGATTAAGTTCTTCCTGCATGGCTATAATCCAGTTGCTATCACCTAAAGCCTCATTAACAGTCTTAGGCTCTATTGAAGATAGAAAACAGCACCAGCAAAATAGAGACTTACTAGGTTCTTCTTGAGTTTCAAACAATTGTCTTCTAGTCTTAACACCTTTACTAGAATCACCTAGAATCAGATCAGTAGAATGAGCAGACTTCCAAGTCTTTCTATTCTTAACTTGAATACTATCATCATTCATATCATGCATATCATCATGTAAATCAGTATCACCATCATGTATCAAATCAGAAGATTTCTTTATAGGAGAGCAGTCAACTAATTCTGGCATATCAGAAGACTTAGATGACTTACCTTTGCCATTTACCTTTTCTTTATCATGTTCTTGATCTAAGACTTTCAAGAAGGGATTATATGCTTGTACAAATTCATATATTTCTGTTTCATCCTCATCAATGTTGGTTTGAAGTTTCAGCTCATCAACTTTCTTACTGAGCTGATGGTCAGTAGAGTTCTGCACAACTTCATCAAAAGCAACATGGGGTGTTTCTTCCACACATAGGGTTGAGTAATTAAATACTCTAAATGTTTTGCTTACTGAAGAGTATCCCAAGAATATCCCTTCATCAGCTTTTGCATCAAAGGCATTTAATTGACTTTTACCATTGTTGTGAATGAAGCACTTACAACCAAAGATATAAAAATAAGAAACTCTAGGTTTTCTGCCTTTCCATACCTCATAAGGTGTTTTACCATGCACCTTATTAATAGCACTTCTGTTTTGGGAGTGGCATGCTGTGTTGATAGCTTCTGCCCAAAACTTCTGTGGTGTGTTGAACTCTATAAGCATTGTTCTGCATGCTTCTTTAAGTGTTCTGTTTCTCCTTTCTGCAACACCATTTTGTTGAGGGGTTCTGGCTGCACTAGTTAGGTGCTGTATGACAGACTTAGAACAGTAGTCAGAAATGTAACAGTTAATAAACTCAGTTCCCTTGTCACTCCTAATCTTGACAATGGGCTGACCCTTTTCAACCTGTAACCTCTTCAATAGGTCTGGGAGAAGTGATTGTGTATCACTCTTTTTGTGTAGAAAGACCACCCAAGTGAACTTAGAGTAGTCATCTACAACAACTAGAGTATACCTTCTGCCATTAAATGTGGGAGGTTTAATAGGACCATGGAGATCCATATGTAAGAGTTCTAAAACTCTACTGGTTGAAAGAGTAGGAATGGACTTAAATGAAACCTTTACATGTTTACCTTTTTGACAGGAGTCACACATTTGTGATTTGGAATAGATCTCATTACGAATGCCCTCAACAAGATGTTCTCTAGCAATCTTGTTGATAATCTTAAAGTTCAGATGACATAGGCGTTTATGCCAAAGCCAACTGAGTTCTTTAGGACTTTTAGTGATAAGACAAGCATTCTTTGGACAACTATTCCAATTCACAATGTATATACTGCCATGTCTTGTGCCAACAAGTAGAACATTGTGTGTCCTTTTGTCTATAACTTCACACTTCTTGCTTTTGAATTGAACTTTGTATCCCCTGTCACAGAATTAAGATACAGATAGCAAATTATATTTCAAACCTTCTACATATGAAACATCTTGGATTTCAACATCTCCATTCTTGATGAATCCATATCCTTTTGTGATTGCCATTGAGTTGTCACCAAAAATTACTTTGGGTCCTTCTTGCTCATGATAGTTAGTGAGCAAGGCTTTGGTACCAGTCATGTGGTGTGAATAACCACTGTCTATGTACCAAATCTCACCAACTGAACCACCTTTCTTGTATAAGTCCAGTCGATCCTGCAAGGTAATGATCTTGATAATTTAGGTACCCTTATTTATTGGGGTCCTTGGGGGTTAGTTGCTTTGAAAGGTACCCAGATATACATAGATGTTCTAAACAGTTGGGACCTTTTCAATTTCCTACTATATTTGTCACAGAACAGTACTTTCTGAACCCTATCAGAATTATCAGCAGACTTTTGATCTATTTTTCTGAGATAGCCTTTCCTTGGATCTATCCCTTTTTCACTAAGATCAGTGTGTCTGTGATAGTTCGAATATGGTTTGAAAGCATGTGGACCATAAGGCTTATATACATGCCTTGGTCTATCCTCACCTTTGCTATCATAGGATAAAGGAGGAGGATAAAGAACAGGTTGTGCATGTTTTGGTGGTACAAATTTCCTAGGCTTGGTTGAGTACAGCTGAGACTGCCTTATAAAAGGAGGTCTAGGTTGTTTCCAACCTAACTGTGCTTGTCTAGGCCAACTCTGCTGAGTATACCTCTTTTGATGCCATGACTGATCTGATCTAGTCATTTGAGTATATCTGTACTGAGGAGGTCTATACTGAGCTTGTCTAGGTGCATTTCTCTTTTTACCAAGTTTGGTAGTAGGAGGTATGTACTTTGACTGAACATTCTCAGTGTTTTTAGGGTTTATACCATCATCACTGTGCATTGGTTCTTTCCCTTTATCTAAATGTGAATAACTTGAACTAGCTTCATTAGTGTTCTTTGTTACTGGAGTATATGGACCAAGTACTTCAGCACCCAGTCCAGTCTTGTCATTTGGAGCCCTATATCTTTCTGATAAAGTTTGGTTAATCTTTGAGGAATTAACCAATTCAACAAGTTTTAGGTCCAAACTTAGTACTTCAGTTTCCAAGAATCTATTGCGCTCTTCTAGTTTATTACATTTATTCTTTAAATCATTGAATTCATTAGTCTTTTGAGCATGAGCTTTGAGTATCTCCTGATGTAGTTTGTTCAATGATGAGTGCTTTTCTTTGAGTTGAGACAACTCTTCTGATAGGCGATCATTTAAAGAAACTACATTGGGGTCTACTTTCAATTGTGCTTCTTTCAGATTAATGATTTCTTGCTTTAAAGAAATATTCTCATCACTGATTTCAATGAATGCTTTGTTAGCTTGTAGGAGGTCTTCTTCAGTCACTCCAGGGGAATGATGAAGACTACTTCCTACACTACTATCTGCAGTGTCACTTTCATCAGTGTCAGAATTAATGCAAGAACGAAAAGAGTTAACAGAAGATACCTCATTGTTTATCTTGGCCATCATTGCTAGACCATCATCTGCTATGAAAGCCTCATTCTCATTGCTTGAGGGGTATTCAGATGAAGACGATGGCAACTCATCTGAATCCGTATCAGATTCACTGTATGCCACCATTGCCTTCTTACCCTTGGCATATTTTCGATCTCTACTAGCTTTCCTCTCCTCTCGATCTTCAGAACTCAGATCAGGACATTCATATGCATAATGACCTGGCTTATCACAGTTATAGCATACAGGATTGTTAGAAGATCTCTTTGGAGGAGAACGATTACGGTTCCTTTTATGCTTATCAATAGAGTTCCTATCTTTCTTATCAGAGGACTTCCTATCTCTCTTATCAGATGAGTTCCTATCTCTTCTGTTCTCATTAGAGACCTCATCCCTTCTTTCAGAAGAGTTTTGATCTCTTCTGGTCCCAGAAGAGTCCTTGTTTCTAGAACCCTTGGTTTCCTTATAGAACTTCTTGTATCTACCATACCTCTTATTTAGCCTATCAAATATTTTGATCATTAAGCTCATCTAATCTTTCAGACTAAGATCAGAACTATCTAGTTCATCTTTTATGCTTAAGCTCTTAGACTTAGATGATCTAGACCCCTTAGAGGTAGAAGCTTTAAAGGCTATATCCTTAGAGGTATCCTTGTCCTTCTTACTATCAGGAATATGATCTTCTTCCTCCAACTCAAACTCATGTGCTTTAAGAGTCTGAAACATGGTTTCTGCAGGCCAAGTATCTATGTCTTGTGTAGTTTTAATGATCATCTTGACCATTTTCCACCTCTCATCCAAAGCTTTCAGGATCCTCAAGTTAATCTCTCTCTCAGTATAAGTCTTTCCTAATACTTCAAGATCATTCATGATGCGTGTAAATCGAGTATCTAAGTCATCAATTGATTCTCCTGACTTCATCTTAAATGTCTCAAACCTTTGGACAACTGTGGATAACTTGCTTTCTTTGATCAATGTAGTACCTTTACAAAGAATAGCTAGTTTGTCCCACATTTGCTTGGCAGTTTTACATTTTAACACTTTACCAAGATACTCATTTGGCAAGGTGTGTAAAATATAATTCTTCGCAAGACTATCCAGATTGTTTTAACGCATTTCCTCAGAAGTCAGTTCTGACCTTGGTTTAGGCACCATTGCTCCAACTGCTTTAGATGGATCCAGTGTTGCAGTGTTAGCCACAGTTGTGACAATTGGACCTTCTTTGACCACAGAGATCATTAGGTCATGAGTTGAGCTAAAGATGGCCTCCATCCTTAGCTTCCAGTAGTCATAATCTGCAATCTTAAACTTAGGAAGTTTATTCACATTAGTATCATCCATGATTGATATAACAGATAAGATCAGTGGTATATGCACTTAATTTCAGATATTACTAGTTTGACAAATATCAAGAATCAGTGATAAGAGTAGTAAGACTCTCTTTAAAGTCCAAAAGGTTATCAAGAAACTGCAGTCCTAAGAACTACTGCTCTGATACCACTTGTTGGTCCCAAAGTTGAGTTAAGATTGAGTAAGCTAATAAAAAGTCTAGAGGGGAGGGGTGAATAGACTTTTCAAAATCTTTCAAAATATCAGAGTTTATAATGCGGAAATGTGTTCTGAGTAGCACTGCTCTTACTGAGTTAGATCAGTACTTCCAGACTTAGTTTTATACTCAACTTTCAATCAGATCTTCACTTAAACAACTTACAATTCTTGATTAGACAAATAACAAACAATTAATCAAACAGTAAAGTAAAGAACACAAGATTTATAGTGGTTCGACAAATGTCTACATCCACTCTCACAAACCCAGTTGTGATGCTTTATTAACTCTTCCTCGAGTTTCTTGTGGCTTAAAGTCCCAAGATTAAGACTTTGATCTTTTCGATTACACTTCCAAGTGTATCTTCGATCTACTAGTAATTCTACAAGTAACTAGCACACTTGTTTACACAATACAAACTGTAAAATGAAAAGTAAAACTTCTCTGTGTTAGCCTTGAATTTCAAATCTGTGGTTTTTCTCAGATTTCTTGATCTCTTCAACTCTGTGAGTTTCTTCAATGCTCTGTAGACTTAATATTCTCTTAAATGCTTTATGATCAGTAGTATGAGATCACACAGTATTTATAGAACTTAGTATGACAGTTAGCAGTTTGCGAACTAACTCTCAACTAACTCTAAAACTGTTTTCTTGTTGTAACTTCTTTCTTTGTAACTAACTTTGTAACTTCTCTTCAAGTCAGCATATCTTCAAATATATCTTCAGTTACACTTTAAGTAAGATTTCCAAACTTATTCTTCGATTTCAATCACTCAGCATAGTGATGCACTGCTCTGACTTTCACTGCTCTTGGTCAGTCAGCACAGTTCTGAAAAACTGTTTTAACTTCTCCAGAATGCTTCTGAGCTTTTTCTTAATGTTTTCTTATTCTGAAGCAGCCTTCTTAGTCTTCAATTATCTTCTGATCTTCTCCTAATCTAGTGTTCTAAACTTCTGTTCTGAACTTTTACAATGCTGAATACAATAAAATACAACTTTACAAATATAAAACCTATCTATACATCAACTGAACTACATACAGATGAGTATATCTAAGTCTTATACTATAAGTTGTCTATACAACACAAAACATCAGCTTAGTTCCTAACAGTTCATATATCAGATCAGTAGCACAATAAGATCAGTAAACATATATAAGATCAGTAAACTTATTTTTCATATCTCATTAAGATGACTTAGTTAGGATGACTTACAACCACGTATATCACTAAATTTAAGTTGTTTTTGGCCATCAAAACTCATAATCATCAATAAGAACATTGTTTCCAGGATTCATATCCCAACACTCTTTCTTGTATGCACACATCTAGCCCAATCAGAATCTGAAAAAGCATGAAGTTTTAAAATGTTATCAACAGGGTAGAAAAGGCCAGTGCCAAGGTTGCTCTTTAGATATCTTAAAACCCTGTGAACTGTCATTGAGTGAGATTCAGTGGGATTTTGCATGAATTGACTTAAGGTCTAAACAACATAAGATCGAGATGTCAGGCCTTGTTACAGTTAAGTATAAAAGTATGCCCACTAATTTCCTGTATTGATCAGGATGTACAAGAAGAGGAGAATGATTATCAAATGTAATTTTGGAATCCATTGGGGTGGAGCAAGGTTTGCTTCCCAAATATCCAGAATCATGAAGTAAATCAAGAGTATACTTTCTTTAGCAAAAAGTTAGGCCTTTACTATTTCTGGCAATCTCAATGCCTAAGATGTATTTTAAAGAACCAAGATCTTTAATGGTAAATTTGTTGTGCAAGTGTGCTTTGATAGTTGATGGACTGAATGATATGAAGGTTGGTCCCAGCTATAATAAGATGATCAATATAACAAAGAATAGAAGTAAAATGAGTACCATTCTGTCTAGTAAACAAAGAGGTGTCAGCTTTGGATTGAATAAAACCAAGAGATAATAAGGAAGTGGTTAATTTTGAAAACCATTGCTTAGAAGCTTGCTTTAAACCATAAAGAGTTTTGTTCAATTTACAAACTTTGTTATTAGTAGAGGAAAGAAGACAAGGAGGGGGTAGCATGTAAATTTCTTCATCAAGGTCTCTATGTAAGAAAGCATTATTAACATCTAATTGATGGATATGTCAATTTTTAGAGACAACAATATCTTACCTTGTATAATGTCTTATATGTGCCTGATTTCACATTTAACCTTTTATCCATAAGTCATCTAACTAGATATTCTAATTGTACTGTTAGCTTATGTACCATCATTGCCACAAGGTTTTTGAGGTTCGTCGGCTCGACAAATATGTCTGGCCCCAAATTCCAGGGGTTGTTGAGTTGATTCCTACTGGTATAAAGGTGTCGAATTAAATTGACCGCTTCTGCGCGTGGTATCTTACAATGAAATATCTATGTGGAGAAAACTACATTTAAATACTTGGTATTCTATTTTGAATTTTAGTGTGTCACATATGACCATGATGTAGTTTGATCATTTAGTATTAGTATTCATAATGTTCCGCACTTATTTTAGTATTTAGTCTTATTTTGATTTTGCATTATGTTCTGTTTGTATGTACAACTATGGATGTCATGCAAATTGCCTTGTTTAATCGGTGATATGCATCCAATAACTTGTTTCTTTTGTTGTCATTAATACTTCATTTGTGCACATAGAGTTTGGTTGGTGAATTTGTCAATTATGTTATAATGTATTCTTAAATGACATAGCTTGCATACAGTAATTTGGATACTGATTCATTTGTTTGTATGAAAACAAGTGATTTGATTTTTTTTGTCCAATGTGAGTTGTTTGCATGAAAAGTATTAGTTGAAGATTATACAATGTGAGTTTGGTTGTCCAATAATCGTTTCGAGATAATTGCAAAGCGCATTGGACACGACCACGACATGGGCCAAGCCAAGAAATCGTTGTTCCAGCTCCTAGGAAACATCACAACATTGTCTATGGTTGATAAAATTTATGTGTCCGAGATACTAGGGGCGAATCCGAACCAACATGAAATCTTCATGGGATATACGAACGATGCACGGGCTCTGTATTGTAGTCAATTACTGGAACGCTCGAGGAAGTAGGTCGTGGATGATATCATTGCAGACATATTTATATTATATTGTAGAACGCGACAAACTACTTTTAGCCACGGTGGGCTTTTTTATTTTTGAACGACCTATATTATAGTCTATGCATATGGTATCTTGCACGCTGAATGTGTGTTATTTTTCTGTTGTTATGCCTAATCATGTGGCTCATGTCAATGGGTGGAATATTAATGTTAGATACTATTTTGCTTACTTGTTACACATGCCCCTATTGCTTTTTGTTGAGTTTGTGTATGTGATAGTCTGTGGTAGTGTCCTAATGGAGTTCATGAATATGATGAGATGTACCAAAATTGGTGGTTGCTTAGATATCTATTTTATTACTCCCTCCGTCCCAGAGGAACTTGCACCTATGAGATGGCACACATTTTAATAAATGTGTAAGAAAAAGTGTAATGAGTGATGTTTAGAAGGGTAGTTTTGTAAACTTTTATAAATAAAGTAAAGTAAAAAGTAGACTGAGTGTGAAAAAGTAATGGCATATGAGTAAATATGTGTATATTTTGAGGTTGAGGGTTATGACAATATTTCCTTTTATGAAGTGTGCAAATTGGTATGGGAATAAATAAAGTAAAGTAAAAAGTAGATTGAGTGTGAAAAAGTAATGGCATATGAGTAAATATGTGTATATTTTGAGGGTGAGAGTTATGACAATATTTCCTTTTATGAAGTGTGCAAATTGGTATGGGACATCCATATATAGAAAATGTGCAAATTCCTATGGGACAGCGGGAGTAATAATTTGTTGCTGACCCCAAATCTCAATTTAACTTCTTGCAAAATTTTCAGAAATTTTATTAATATCCATCACAGTGATCTAAGTGTGCTCAAGATCGAATTCCGAAATTTTTACTCTGCTGCCAAGGAATTGCAAAGAAAGTGGATGGATACATATTACTACAACTTGTGGAAACTAGCCCATCTTGACCTTTCAAATTACACAAATTTATAGAAAAAAATCACCTACAGTTTTATATGTGAAGTATTCAACATAAAACATACAATAAACTTGAAAATGTACATAAACATTCAATAAAGTAGGAATATTATATTACATAAAATTGGATGGGACGCACTTATGTGCAATATTTCACGTGAAATTAGGCAGCTTAAAAGGAAAGATTAGCCTTTCCTAAAAAACGCGGGCAGCCCGGGCAGATTCCTTCAATAAAAAACTAGGTTTTACTTTTAGCCTCCAAAATTCGCGCGAGCTACCGCAACAAGAGAGAAAAGTCGCGCACGAAGGCGCTGAAGAAACTCACGAACGACGGCGCTGGAGAAATCGTGCACGACGGTGTTGAAGAAAATCGCGCACGACAACGCTGAAGAAATCGTGCACGACGGAACTGAATCAGAAAAAAATCTACTAAATCGAAGGAGAAACGACTCACTCAGAAGAAATCACTATGAAATATTTCGAAGGTAACCAAGTTGCTGAGACAAATTCTCCTAATTCAGAAAGAACAGGTAAACAAAAACTATCCATATTCCTATAATTTGTTCGAATCTTGCACATTAATATAATGATCATACAAAAACAGAGCAAAAAATTATGGTCATGTACACACAAACACCACATAAAACTGTTAATTACTATACTATTAATTGCTTGTTAATTAATATATGTTGAATAAAATATACTACTTCGTGTAAAGTTGTGAATTACTATACAATAATTGTAGTGTTATCGTATTTGAATAATTGTATTACTATATAACGAATATTATGTTACTAAATTATTAATAATGAGTTAATGTAGAAAATCCAGGTACAAATAGTGTACAGATGGATGGAGCATATTCAGATTTAGAATGCATTAATGAAGAAGAAGGATCAAGAGAAAATTCTGGTGAAAGAGAAACTGAGGAAGATAACTTTGATGAATTCAATTGTTCATTAATAGGAATACAAAGAAAGACGACAGAGGAGATGTATGAACTATATCGTATGCACGCACGCTCTATTGGATTTAGTGTACGTAAATCAACAGGAATATTCTCCAGAGATGGCAACAATGCATTAATATCTAAGCTGTTTGTATGCTCTTGCAATGGTCTGAAAAGGAAAAAGGATGAAGTGAAGAGGAAAAGAGCACCATGTACACTGAAAATGACTGATTGTAAAGCACAGATGAGAGTGAAACTTACTAATACTGGACAGTATGAAGTGGTGAAACACGTAATGGAACATAACCATCAATTAACAAGAACAGAATGGAGTCATTTCCATCGTTCAGAAAGAGCAATAAAAGATGGGAAAGCAATTGTTATAGAGAACATGATTTCTTCTGGTATTAGACCATCTGATTCTTATAGGTATTTAGAATTCAATGCAGGAGGGGGTGAGAATGTTGGCCATACAATGAGGGACCACCTAAACTTTGCAAACCGGCTGAACAGGAAGAGAATTGAAGGTGGTGATACAAAAACATTCATGGAAATAGTTCAGGGACAAGCAGATGAAGAGGACCAGTTCTTCTACAAAGTCCAAATGGATGATGATGGTAGACTGAAAGATGTATTTTGGAGAGATTCAATGATGATGGAGGATTTTGGAATATATGGAGATATAGTGGTCTTTGACACAACATACAAGACAAACAGATACAATTTGAAGTGTGCACCATTTGTTGGAATAAACAACCATAGAAAAAATGTAATGTTCGGTTGTGCATTATTATCTGATGAAAAAACAGAGTCATTTGAGTGGGCTTTCAGAGTGTTCAAAAAATCAATGGGAGGAAAGTGTCCACTAACTATTTTCACTGACCAAGATCTAGCAATTTCCAAAGAATTAGAAAAGGTATGAATATTAGTGTTACCTCATGAATATATTGATTGTTACTTCACAATTTAATATATGTTACTAATGCAGGTTTTTCCAGAAACAAGACATAGGCTTTGCATTTGGCACATACAGCAAAATGCAATGAGCAACCTAGGGGCAATAAAGTCTGATGAAACATTCATGGAAATCTTCAACAAATGCTTGGTAGGATGCAATGATCAAGAAGAGTTCGAGAGTTGTTGGAAGAATATGATTTCTGCATATAATTTGGAAAATAATGAATGGCTTACAAGGTTGTATGGTTTAAAAGAAAAGTGGTGCAATGCACTTAGCAAACACTTCTTCTCTGCTGGAGTTCTGTCTTCCCAAAGAAGTGAGAGTACAAACAGTACAATCTCATTCAAAACAAACAAGACAACAGGCTTGACGGACTTCTATTCTATAATCAAGAAGACAGTTCAAGAATGGAGGAACAAAGAAAAACAAGATGAGTTTAAATGCTCATGGACAAAACCAGATTCTGCACTACGAATGAATGATCTTGTAAGGCATGCATCAGAAATCTACACACTGACATTATACAAGGAATTTGAGAAGGAATTCTTAAAGTGCATATCAAGTACTTCAACAGTGGTTTCAATTGAAGGTAACAAAGTCATATATAATGTTACTGTGTATCGTGTGACAAGACGAGTAACATATGATTACTCAATGAATCATGTTCAGTGCAGCTGCAAGAGATATGAAGAACGTGGAATCTTATGTTGTCATTGCTTAAGAGTACTACATGTAAACTCAGTCCAGAAGATACCAGATACATATATTCAAAGAAGGTGGACTAAACAAGCAAAAACTGCTATTTGGGAAAAATTAAAAGATCCATCTGAATGGAAGATTGATTGTTCAGTACCATGGAGGCATAATATGGTAAGGAAGAGTTACAATCTAATTTTGGAGGCTGAATATAATAGTGATGCAGAAAAAATTCTAGAGGAAAGTAACAAAAGAGATACATTGGCTATCAGAGCATTACCTAAAAAAGCAATAACACAGGAATCTGTTGTTGCTGCAGATGACGAAAATATACAAATACTAGACCCAAAACGCAGTGTCAGCAAGGGGAGAAGTAAAAGGATCAAGGGTCATTCCTTTAAGAAGGGAAAGAAAAAAACAAAAAGAGTAGGAAATGAATTCGGTTCAGAGACTCCAAATCCTAGTTTGTTTAGTTAAAAAGTGGATATTTCTGTTTGTCATTTGATTTGATTTATTTTACAGTTAACTAAATTTCTGACACAGTATGAAATTTAATATGATTATACATAAGTTTATATTTGCTTAAATCATTTCATAATATATCAAATATATTATCACAAAAAACACAAATTAGTGTTACTGTATGGACAAAGATTTGTTACTACTTAATGTGTATTACTGCATAAACAAAGTTGTGTTACTGTTAAATGTATTACAACAAGAATAGAGTTGTGTTACTATGTCATGTTTATTACTGCATGAACAAAGTTATGTTACTATATAGTGTATTACTACAAGAATAGAGTTGTGTTACTATGTCATGTTTATTACTGCATGAACAAAGTTATGTTACTATATAGTGTATTACTACAAGAATAGAGTTGTGTTACTATGTCATGTTTATTACTGCATGAACAAAGTTATGTTACTATATAGTGTATTACTACAAGAATAGAGTTGTGTTACTATGTCATGTTTATTACTGCATGAACAAAGTTATGTTACCCTTTTGTGAATTACTATATGACTAAAGATGTGTTACTATATAATGTGTATTACTTAATGAACAAAAATGTGTTACTATATAATGTAATACTACATGAAGAAAGTCGTGTTACTATATGATAAAAAAAGATTTAATATAAAAAATTACCTGTTTCTAGCAGAATTTCCACTAAAAAAGATTGTTGCACTATTATTTTACATCTAAAAATAAAATTAAAAAATGTGTTACTTTAAGTAATAAAAATGTGTTACTGAAAGGTATTATTTAAGTGCACTCTATATACCTTATGACGATTGAGCAAAAAATTAATCTTCTTAAATTTCCACCCTGTTTAAAATATGAAACATAATATATATTATTCATATAACCAAAATAAAAATTGCAGAAAAACAAAAAGAAAACAAAATCATAAAAACTGACATAGGTATCATGATAATTTTAACACAAAACTACAAAAACATAGTTACATGCCAAAAACATAGTATCATGATAGTTACATAACCCAAATGTATGTACCTAATTTTCCAACAAAATGCATAAACCAAAAACATAGTATCATGATAGTTACATGCCAACAAAATGTAATTCAGTAATTCACCAACAGCAATAAAAGACATAATCAGTTTTAAACATTCCTTTTCCTGAGACTTTTCTTACGATTAGCTACAATCCTACGTTGTTCTTCCTTCTTTGAATCAGCATCTGCCTTCTTCTTTGCACAAGTATCCAACAACATTCCAGGATTCCCAACATAAAAATCATGAATTTTCTTCATAACATCCAACCTTAAACTGTTTAAATCACAAGAAACCACACCTCTGCACACATTTCAGCTCTAAGTCTTGTTCTATAATAAGGCTACAATAATAAAAAAAAAAAAAAAAACCAATTCAAAATAAAATAAAGATAATAAAATGAATAAAAAAATGAACAAAAGATATAAAAATAATTACCCTAGACAAATCTGGTTCATCATATAGTTTCCCATTGAAGTGTTTAATATGATGCATCATAAAAACACCACAATCATTAGTACTTTGAGCAGAACGCCATTTAAAATGCATATCTACCAAAGGAAACTTCAACATCTTAAAAGCATTAGGGTGGTTCATTGCCTTCAAGAACTTTGACAACAGTCTTTGCTACAACAAATGACCAACAAAAAATATAAGAATAAAGTTACACAAAAAAAAGCAATAAAAATAAAAGTTTATGTAGCTAACCAGAATACGTGCACAATCATAATAAGTCTCAGGTTGAACATGCTCTAAATTGTCAAGATACTGCACTTCCTTTCGGCGAAAGTTTATAACAACTACAGCATAGTGATGATGAAAACAGAAAGGAACAAAAATCTGCATAACAAAAAATAAAAATTACTACTACTACATGAACAAATGTGTATTAATGTATCAAAAATATTATATTACTACATGAAACAAAAATTACCAGATCAGCAAACATTAAATGTTTTCGAATCAAACTCGGCCCAGTGCTTCCAAGCACCCATAACCTCCTTCTCATCATTATCCATTGCCAATGAACCACGCATAATTTTTTTCCAATGCAGCCTGAAAAATTAATAATTAATAAAAAGAAAACAAAAACAAAACAATATACAAAAATAAAATATAAATTATAACTTACACTGTGATCCACGCTGAAAACAAACCTAACCAAACGATTTCCAGACTGACACATATTATGATTAACAACAAAACAAAGAGCATTCAAAACACAATGCTCAATCTCAACATTCGGATAAAGAGACAACATATCTTCCCTTGAAACAAGATACAATGCAGAAGAGTGATTAAAAAGCTCTTCCCTGCAATGGAAAAAATAATATTAAAACAAATAAAAAATTAACACAAACAAATGAATGTAGTAACAAAACAAAAAAGGGTAAAAGAAAACTTACATTGGGTTTTCCTTGGAATGAAAAACATAGTCCACAATCTCCAGCTGAACTCTATTTAAACCATTAACAAAAGTTTTGTACAGCTTCAAAAACCCAGAAACATAACCCACATCAGAAGGGAACTTATCATATAAATCCTTCAAATTGTCAATATCATCAATATAAACAACATCTTCACCCACAACCTCATCCTCACGCTCAACAGGATAAATGTCCTCATCACCCAAAGAAACATCTTCATCACCATCTTCTTCAGAACCTGGCACATTCAAATCATCAGCCTGTTCACCAGTAACATTATCAGTAACATCATCTTAAACAACATCATTAGCACCATCCTCATCACCATCATCAGGTTCAGCCTTATCATCAGAGGATATCCCACCAACCTCTTCTCTTTTCCAGAGGGGCCCACATTTACACCAGCATCCTCCCTAACATTACTAGAACAAAATTTCTGCATTACAGGATCGTCTGGAAATAAGTCAAAGCTAGGCATATCAACAACAGATGCCGCAAGCTCCTTAGCACGGATAAAATTAGCAACTAGTTCATCAATCTTCTTCCAAACATTCTCATCAGCAAAAATTTTTTGTGAATCAGTCAAAGGTGGAACTGGATCCTCAACAGGCTTATTTAAACCAGAACCAACATTCAAGTTCTTCATATCCAAAAGCTTCACAAGACACTTGTTAGAAACATTCGAAATTTCACACATCAAATTAACAACCTCTTCCTACAAAAAAGAAAGAAAACTTATAAAAATTTAGAAAATATATGTGTTACTACATAAAAAAAAAAAAAAACAGAACACACACAAACCTTATCAGCCAAGCCACTAACATTTGGAACATTAAAAGTAATAAACCTCCGCTTCACAGTTCCATTAAAAGTTGTTGGATATGTATCAACAACCATTTCACTATCACCATAACCATCAGCTGCAGCTTTCTCTTTACACCGACGGCGCAACTTAACATCATCCCAATGCTGGATAAGTGGGATAGAACATGGCTCAACAATACCACACCATTTCATACGGTGTAAGTATGCAATTTGAAGAATCAATAAACAACCACTAACATTCACAGAACCCTTCTTATAAGACTCAACACCATCACAAAGTTTATTAAAAACATAAGTACACCAATCAAATTTACCTATCATAGCAACATCCTCCACTGACTTCAAAACACTAGTACAAATCAAATGGTTTGACGCAGGGGTAAACAACGAAACCATCGAGTAAAACACAAACATGCGCTTAAAATCATCTCCACCATCCTTCAAATGAACCTTAAAAACATAAGCCAACTCAATCAACTTAGCACTAGGACTAATACCATACTTATCCTTCATTCTATCAATAACAGGAGTCTCCTCACTACGATTGTACAACAGTACATCATTTCCCTCATTTCTAGGTAGCATAAAAATATCATAAACATCATCAGGGGTAAGAACAAAACTACGGAAACGCGACATAGAACACATACGACTAGAAGGATTGAAATTCTGTACCAACCACCGCAACATATTATAACTATCTAGTCTAGAAATACGTATCTTCAGCAAACCACCAAAACCAATACTCTCAACAGCCTCCTTCTATTTAGAGTTTAACAAACCAATAAGTTCAAAAAGACCAGTTGGCCTACCATGAGGAACAAAATCCCTAAAAAAAAAACAAAAAGGAAAAATCATTAAAAAGAAGATTTAGTACAAAAATAATAGTTCAAAAATGTAAAAATGTAAAATAATACCTAGACTGAGATGGAGCAGCAGCCTTAGGTTCAGTTTTCTTATTATTTTTCTTACGAACATCCTCACCATCATCACTCCTACGCCTCTTGGAGGATTGATTAGACACATGATCTTTAGAAGCAGATCCTTCCAGAAAGTTAGAAGAAAGTGATCTTCTAGATCTCATCAAAGCAAACTGTTTCCTGCCCATTCTTATACCTAAATGCATGTACAAATAAAACAGTTAAACAAAGAGAAAAACATTACCACTTGAAAACTTGAACAACAGAACAACAGAACGTTACTACTACAACAAGTAAATGTTACTACTTCTACACAAAATTAGCGCGCCAAAAACAAAAACAACAAAATTAAAGATCACATAAAAAAGAAAGTAATTACAACTTCTTAAATTAAATCCAGAAAAAATACAACACAAAACCTACATTATAGCAAACAACAAGTGCATTACTACATCATCTTAGCCGAAAATCATCACACAGTAAAAAAAATTCAAATAACAGAACAGAAAAATGTAAAATCAAACAAACAGAATGAAAAACTTAGGGTTTAACAAAACTATAAAACGAACAAAATCAAAAGCGACACAAACCAAATGTAAACAAAACATCGAAGAAATAGAAATGAAAATACCAGAAAAATTGATTTGGAAAAAGGGGATAACACAAAAGAAAACAACCTATTTAAATGGTGAAAATCAAACGACGTTCGCAAAAACCGCATCCAAAAGTTAACAACAGACTTGAGGGAGAAAAACGACGACAGAGAGACCGGAAAAAAAGGAAAATCAACCGCCATAATAATAAAAACTTCTCAGAACGAAAACGCCGTGAAAAAAAACGACAAAATACAGAAATAACTTACACCGGTAGTCAAAGAGACCGAAAAATCGCAAAGAAGAACCACAAACACGCCAGGAAGTTGCAGATGGAGAGGGAGAGGAAACGTTTGAGAGGATGATGGAACGTGAAGAATGACCAGCAATAAGTGTGAGTTTAAAAAGAAACGCGTAAATGATCTAAAATTAGGGCAGCCAAATTCGGGCAGATTGTACCATAAGCTTATGGTACAATATTGTATATAAGTTTTTGGCAAATTGGATAGGTCTACTTAACACCACATGATATTTTACATTCAAACATGGTTCAATGGTGTAACTACTACATAACCAGACCGCAAAAAGTGACTACCAACATTATAAAATGACACTAAGTTGACTTAAAATTATAGCTGCCAACTTGCACCTCTTAGGATGTTATATTTAAATATGGGAAAATTACATATATCTACAATGGGCTCTACCCCATTACATATATCTACAATTCAAAAATTTTAATACTAAGATCTACAAAGGTGTAGTAAAAGTGACCATTATGCCCTTCATCTACCCTCTTTGTCCCATTGTGATTTTTTTCAAAACTTTCAAGCTTCCTTCTCTCTTTTGAATTTAACTTATAATTTTTTCGGTACAATTAAATAATTAGGCAAAATTTTTACAAAGCTAATATTTTGTTTATGTCAGTCTCCAAATTTTGTTCAAAATTTTAATTTATAATTTACTCAGTTTATTTGTTTTGTTCAACTTTTATTCATATTTTATTTAAATTTTATTAAAAATATTTTAATCAGATTTTTTATTAAGATTTTTTTTTGTTTTTTTATACAAATTTTTTAATTCATTTTTTTTTAAAAAAAATCAGACTTCATTGCATTCGCATATAACTCACACATTGCATACGCATATAACACATTGCATACGCATATAACACATTGCATACTAACGTTGCATACTAATAACAAACAATGCATATTTATTACATACATTGCATACTAGCAATAAACAATGCATATTATAACATACATTGCATACTAGCAACAAATAATGCATATTTCAAAACGTAATAGCATCCAACAATATAATTCATTATTATTTTTTCAAAAAAATTATTCAAGTTATTGAAAATATAAATTAGAATTTAAAAAATATAAAACTATTGAAAATATAAATTAGGATTTAAAAAATATTCAAGAACAAAATTGGGGTTTGAAATTGAAAACAATATCAATACATATGAAACAAAAATACTTCTCAATTTACTGAAACTGAAAACTGGGGTGTGAATCCTGGGTGGTTGTATTAACTGAAACGGGGGTGCACTGGCAAACCCTAGCCCATTAGTAAGCCCATTGGGAGGATAGAACCCTAGTCTCTACCCTAGGACATGTGTGGCCGCCCCGCCTTCGCCTTGGAAATCGCCGGCAATGGTAGACCTCCAACAACACTACCACAGTCGGCACCACCACCACAATCAGCAACGGTACAACGCGCAGAGCTCCGCCGCCCCTCCGTTGCAGCAACACCACCAGTCGGAAACCCCAAATCAGGAAAACGCGCAGAGCTCTGCACTGACCGGGAAGGAGCGACAGCGGTAGATTCGTCAGATGGAACCACCGCTCGCGATCTGCCTCCGTCGTCTCTAGCCTCACCCTCGGAACAAGTTCTTGCGCCGCCGCCTTAGCTTCGTACACGCCGTTCACCCTCTCCCGAGCTCTTCAGATCTAGAGTCGGCAGCACACGTTGATGCTCGTGGAGGCGATGACATGGCTATGTGACGGCGGCGGATGGCGCACGGAGAGTCTGGCCCACGATCTGAAACGACGGCGGTCGCAGAGTCTATAGTGGTCGATAAGTGCGCCAATCGATTTGCGTTCAACATGGTGACTTGTGGGAGGACCTTCGCCATCTCGATCTGATAAAAAAACTCAAAACTCGAGATCTGTGGGTTGCCTCCAAGGGGTCGCCGGAAGAGAGCTGCTAACCTAATCGGGCATTTAATTTGAGAGAGAAAGAGAGACAAATTTTAATTTGAGAGAGAAATTTACAGATAGTAAAAGAAAGAGAAAGACAAATTTGAATTTGAGAGAGAGAGAGAGAGAGAATGGAAGTGACGTGATAAAGCAAAACAGAGGAGAGATAACATTAATTGGAAATACTACTCAGTTTCAAGGGTATATTGGAGCTTTTACATCAAATTTGAAGTTTTAAGAAATTCAAATTATTTCTCGAAGTTTTAAGTACTTAGGGGGTGAAAATGGTAGGTCCTAGTGAATATTCACTTTAAATATTAGATAGTCAAAAGATTGAGAACTTCATCATTGCACGATGCGCTGTGACATTAATTTCCAGTAGATGGGAAGGGCGTTTTATGGGGGTTGTTGGATGCACAAAAGCTAGATTCTTTACGGATTGAAAGATAATTTTCAGTTAAAACCACGTCACTTTTCATGGTTGGATTGGCAAACTGTTTGCGAACTTCTCCAACTTGAACATTGTTGGACTCAGCACTGACCAAAAGTTCTGAATTGCACTTTGATGGACAGTGAAACAGTCTGGTACGAGAGAGCTTGCGTCTAGTAGTGACACGAGATTCGACCTCGTGCTCGTCCTCAAAATCCGCAATAGATATTGGGTTTCTAGAAGAGTTGGGAACTTGTTTTTCTTTAGTATCACCAGAATTGGGTCACCATTGAACTCCATCAGCTATCTTGAACTAGTTATGCTCTAATGTAATAATGAATTGGAGTGCAACCTATTTAAAGGCTGCAAACTAAATAACCTGCAGTAAATACATGTGGTTGAAAAGTTGCAATAGTGCATTATACTTTAATATTGATGTGATTCAAGAAGATATCTAAATCCATATTATAGCATATACTAGCAGAACTGCAGTAAATACATGTGGTTGAAGGTTGTACAACAAAGTCTTTACTATTGTAATGGTAAATGCACTAGCCTATACTAGTAGAACTCAAGCATTCTGCCACCAACATTCAAGAATGGCCAAAGTCAACCCTCACTAAATGCACAAAAAAATTTCATTAATGAAATACAATCCAATAAGATCATATACTCCCTCCGTCCCCGTCCATGAAATGTAGTCCCATTTGCCTCATATTCTTGGTCCACCAATTGTAGTCCTATACACATTATGGAAACCATCACCATTTAACCATCACTTAATTACTCAATTTTCCATCAATTTTATTCACAAACAATCACTTTATTCACAATGGACCCCACAATACCTTATAATACCCTTACTTTATCTACATTATCTACATTTTTCTTAAAACTTGTGCCCACCCCCCATGGGTGGTGCTAAACATCGAGATTCTGGATATTCAGAATGTGGTTTTTTTTGTAATTATGATGTTTCGTATCAATGAAAATGTCTAATATACCCTCAAGCAAAAAAAAATGAAATTAGTAAATTTAATTTAAATTCAAAAATCCTTCTCTCTTCTGTATTCCCAAATTCCAATACCTCGGAAGTCGTAACAAACTCCAATTTTCCACTTTCCCACTTTTCCACTTTGTATTCAATACTCTTCCCTATTCAAAAAATTCATTAATAAAAAATTTAAAAATCAATCTCATTAAAGAAATGTCATAAATTAATCACATAATAAATGTCACATATGTTTACTAAAAAAAAAAAAGGCCACATATTAATAATTTTAATATATTATATGAGTTTTGAATAAGAACATGCGTAAACTCCTTCAAATTTAATAAATTATAAAAATTTAAATTAATAAAAAAATTATTAGAATTTTTTAATAAGAATATAAGAGCATGTCTCATATGTAATCCTCATATAGATTTAATAAATTATGAAAATATAATTTCACATAAGAATATGTCTCATGTTAATGATTTTAATTAAAACAATAAAAATTAATGTCACAATTCAAATTTAATAAATTATAAAAATTTAACATTTAAAAAATTAATTTTACAAAAAAACATATATGTACATGTTATTTTAATTAAAATATTGAAAATTAATGTCTTCAAATTTAATCAGTTACGAGAACTTCTTAATACGTTAAAAATTAATTTCACATAAAAATATAGGAGTATATCATAAGTTATTTTAAATAAAACTTTAAATTGAGTAATATGGTATTTTTCTACTAATTTCATATTATTAATTATTACAATATTTAGTAATATTGTGTCACTTAATTGTTTCACATTTTTTGCTACTTATTTCATTGTAAAAACATTGTATTAACTAATGTTGCATGCACCAACAATGTTTATTGTTTTTTATTACATATTAAAAAAATTAAAATTGTATTGATAATTTATATTTTTATATTTAAAAATAATTATTGTGAGTGTTATCTCATAATCTCACAGTCAGTTGATATAGTCAGCTGATAGGATAAGATAAGATGACTTAGGGTCTTATCAGATGAGTTGAAAGTTTCAATTAGATGAAAAGGTGATGCTTAGAGTTCAACAAAGTTGGTCAGATCAGCACAATACTTGATCAGCACAGTACTTCAGCATAGTAGATCAGCACAATACTGAGTCAACACAATACTGGATAACCACAATACTTGATCAGCACAGTAAAGATCAGCACAGTATGAAGTCTATCAGCAGAGTCCGCTTTTGATCATCAGAACAGAAGAGTTGGGTATCTGAAGAGTAGAAGTCTTCTGATTCGAAGGTTAGTTAGTGTAACTAACTGTATTACTGTTGGGATATGAATACTAATATAAGTCCTAATTGATGAAAAGATAAGTAGTTTTGATAAGCCAAAAAGAGGACTTGAATATTTCTAAGTATGGACTGATCTAGTTATGGAAGTCGTCTTATGACAAGATCAGTAGAGTACAAAGTTAAAAGAAAGTAAGAAAGTTTAAGTATGAAAGAAAAGACTAGTACGATTTATAAGTACTGTGTTATATTTGTATAGGTTTTATGATGAGCGAATTATTGATGTATATAGAAGCTCATATGTTTTTGTTATTATTGATGTATAGATTTAAGGTGACTAAGCTGAGTTATAAAGTTTAATGTAATTTAATAGTCTTGTTAGGATTAGATGATAGGACTAGTATAGATTAGTTCTACACAGAAGTCTACTACTGGAGATAAGAAGACTCGCAAGACAAGACAAGTAAAGAGAATACTGAAGATTTGTCTAAGTATGGAAGACTAGACAAGTGCGCATAAAGAAGGAAGTTACTTAAAGTCAGAAACGCGTAAGAGGATATGTTCATATTGAAGAGGTAGTTATGGAATAACTAATTAACTGAAACGCGTGGATAGATAAGAAGAAACAGTTACAAGAGGAAGTTATCAAGAAAGTTAGTTGGATAACAAACTATTCTTGAAGGTTCAGAAGTCTATAAATACTTCAAGGTATTCTACGATTCAAGACTACTGAAACGCTGAAATTTACTAAGCAATTACTGAAGATATTCGAAGCAAACAAAAAGCTCACAGAGTTAAAGTTCAGAAAGTTGAAGCCAAGAGACAAGTCAAATTCAAGAAGGCTACTACTGGACTAAAGAGAAGTTTTACATTTATAGTTTTTGTTCAAGTTGCTAGTTACTTGTAAAATAGCTAGTTAGATCGAAGAAACACTTGGTAGTGTTATCGATAAGATCAAAGTCTTATTTCCTGGGACTCTAAGCCACAAGAACACACTACTCGAAGAGAAGAGTAATAAGAATTTCACGACTGGAGTTGTGAGAGTGGATGTAGACAAGTTGTCGAACCACTATAAATCTTGTGTTGTTTTCTTTACTGTTTTATTTGTGTTTAGTTGATTACTTGTTAATTGATTAATCTGCATATAGAATAGACAAGTTAAGTGTTCATACAGAAGTTCTATTTCGAAATTAGTTGAGTATAAATTGGTGGGCTCATTGTTAATCTGATAATTCTGCATAGTGTACTTTGATATATTGAAAGATTTTGAAAAGTCTATTCACCCCCCTTTAGACATTTTCCTAGTTTACTCAATATTATTTACTCAACTAGGGACCTACAAGTGGTATCAGAGCAGTAGTTCATTGGACTGCTGTTTCTTGATTACCCCTACGGACTTTGAGGGAAGTCCTGGTTCTTGATTGTACTTGTTATTATCACCGTTCTTGAAATCCTTGTATCTTTGATTTTCTTGCTATATCTTGATATTAATCTTCTTGAAATTATGGCAATGGAAATTAGTGCTAATAAACTACCCAAGTTCTCTGTTCAGGACTACGATTACTGGAAACTGAGGATGGAAGCCATTTTCAGCTCAACTCATGATTTGATTGTGTCTGTCAATAAAGAAGGACCAGTCGTGACGATGGTTCAAAACACTGCTGCCTTGGACCCGTCAAAAGCTGTTGGCATGCTCGTCCCTAAACCCAGGTCTGAACTCACTTCTGAAGAAATGAGGCTGAACAACTTGGACAGTTTAGCAAAGAATTACATTTTACATACCCTTCCCAACGAGTATCTGGGAAAAGTATTAAAATGTAAGACTGCTAAAGAGATGTGGGATCGACTTGCTGTGATTTGTGTAGGGACCACCCTAATCAAGGAAAGCAAGTTGTCCACTGTTGTTCAGAGGTTCGAATCATTTAAGATGAAGGCTGGTGAAAATATTGATCAGTTAGATACTCGTTTCACACGTGTTATGAATGATTTGGAAGTGCTTGGTAAGTCATATACGAATCGTGAAATTAATTTGAGAATTCTAAAGAGTCTTGATACTAGATGGAAGATGGTCAAGATGATCATCAAGAATACTCAGGATATTGATGAATGGACTGCTGAGACAATGTTCCAAACTCTTAAGGCGCATGAGTTCGATCTAGATGAGGATGATCCTATAGCCAGTAGTGATAGAGAGAATGTTGTGTCAAAAAATGTTGCTTTTAAGTCTACTTCGTCTAAGAGCTCTAGAATAGACAGGTCTAAGTCTAAGACTAAGACTGCTAGCATAAAATATGAGTTAGATAAGACTGATCTAAGTCTGAAAGATCAGATGAAATTTATGGTTAGGAAGTTCGACAAACTGAACAAGCGATACGATAGATATAAGCGCCTTTACAATGACTTTAGAGGTTTTGGTAACAAGAACTCGTCTGAGACCAGACGAGATCAAAACTCATCCGAAAGGAGAGCGGAGGTCTCGAAAGGAAATATGTGAGATAGGAACTCTGAGTAAAGGAAGATTAAACGTTCTGATAGACGAGATAAGAGAAGGGATGATTCTCTTAAGAAAAAGTCTACTAACGATCTACTTTGCTATAATTGTGAGAAATCAAGTCATTACATTTACAAATGTTCGGACCTGAGTACTGATGATCGAAAGGAACGTAAAGCAAGACGTGAACGAAGATACAACAGGGGTAAGAAGGCAATGATGGCCAATGATGACTCTGAGATGGATTTAGACGAGTTTCCTTCGTCTTCATCCAGTTACCCGTCTGGTCATGAAGAAGAAGAAGCTTTCATAGTGGATGATGGCCTATGCTGCATGGCTAAAATCGAACAAGAGGTATCATCTGCAACTTCTTTTTAATCATGTGATGAATCAGATTTTGATGAAAGTGATACTGCCGATAGTGGAGTAGGGAGTAGTCTTCATTACTCTACTGGTGTAACTAAAGAAGACCTCCTACTTGCTAACAAGGCGTTCATTGAAGTCAGTGACGAGAACATCACCTTAAAACAAGAAATCATTGATCTTAAGGAAGCTCAGTCAAAAGTAGATCCTAATATAACAGTCCTAAACGAACGCTTGACAGAAGAGTTGAGACAACTCAAAGACAAGTGTGCGTCGACAGACAAGTTGTATCAAGACCTACTTAAGACACATGCTACTGAGACGAATGAATTCAATGTTTTAAAGAACAAGTGCAAAAAGCTTGAAGAACGCAATAAGTTCTTAGAGACTGAGGTCGTAAATCTAGACCTGAAACTTACTGACTTGGTTAATTCTTCAATGATTAATCAAAAACTGTCAGATAGGTATAGAGCTCCAGATGACAAGACAGGGTTGGGTGCATATACACCTGCCTCGCCTACTCATGTCATTAAGAACCCTACTGATATTGGTTCAAGCTCCATAACACACGATAAAGGTAAAGGACCAATGGAATACGATATTAGAACGACATCCAAAGGTATAGTACAAAAACAGACTAGAGTTAACACTCCAATTACCAAAGGTGGTAAAAAGAATGTTAACAACAGACCTGTTCCGTTTAGAACAAGTCAAAAGAGGACCACTAGTCGTGGATGACCAAACCAGGTCAGATACGAGGATTGGTATCCTGAGGAGACAAGTTCTAGACAAGTACAAACTAGATGGAAAGAGCCTAGACCTCCTTTCATAAGGCAGTCTCAGCTCTACTCGTCTAGGCCTAGGAAGGTTGCTCCCAAATATCGTACTCAACCTGTCTTATATCCTCCACCTGTATCATATGATATCAAAGGAGAGGAAAGACCTAAACATGTCTATAAATCGTATGGCCCCAATGCATACAAACCTTATTCGGACTATCAAAGGCCCATGCCTACTCAATTAGAGGTTAAGTCGAAAGGCTATCCCAAACGAGTAGACCCAAGGTCTGATGATAGACCAGACAAGGACAACAAGGTCTTATTTTGCAACAAGCATGGTAGAAAGCTTAAGAGATCAAACTTGTTCAGGACTCCTATGTATATTTGGATTCCTCTGAACTCTACTAACCCCCTAGGACCCCAATAGACAAGGAGGGTACCTAAGTTATTAAATATCATCATTGTAGGGTCGACTCGACTTATATAAGAAGGGTGGCTCAGTAGGAGAAATTTGGTACATTGATAGTGGTTGTTCGCACCACATGACTGGTACCAAGGATTTTCTATCGAGCTACTGCGAGCAAGAAGGACCCAGGGTTATATTCGGTGATAGCTCTATGGCCATTACAAAAGGCTTTGGCTACATCAGAAATGGAGATGTAGAGATACAAGACGTATTCTACGTAGAAGGTTTGAAATATAATCTATTATCTGTTTCTCAATTCTGTGATCGAGGTTACAAAGTGCAGTTTAAAAGCCGAAAGTGCGAGATCATAGACAAAAGGACTCATATTGTATTGTTCGTCGGCATAAGACAAGGCAGCGTATATATTGTGAATTGGAATAGCTGTCCAAGGGATACTTGCCTTCTTAGTAAGAATCCTTAATAGGTCCGTTGGCTTTGGCATATACGCCTTTGCCACATGAACTTTAAGGTGATTAATAAGATTTCAAGAGACTACCTTGTTGAAGGTATACCCAACGAAATCTATTACAAGTCACATGTATGCGATGCTTGTCAGAAAGGTAAACAAGTAAAAGGTTCCTTTAAATCTATTTCAACTCTCTCAACAAGTAGAGTCCTAGAACTACTACATATGGATCTTCATGGTCCAATCACTCCTCCAACTTTGAACGGTAGAAGGTACACACTTGTTGTGGTAGACGACTATTCTAAGTTCACTTGGGTAGTCTTCTTACACAAGAAGAGTGATACACAAACTCTCCTACCTGATCTGTTGAAGAGGATACAAGTTGAGAAGAATCAGTCAATTGTCAAGATCCGTAGTGACAAGGGTACTGAGTTTATTAATTTCTATATCAAAGATTTTTATTCTAAACGTGGTATCCAGCACCTTACTCGTGCAGCAAGGACACCTCAACAAAATGGAGTAGCAGAACGAAGGAATATGACTCTCAAGGAGGCCTGTAGAGCCATGCTGACTGAGTATAATACCTCTCAAAAGTTTTGGGCAGAGGCGATCAATACTGCTTGCCACTCCCAGAACAGAAGTGCTATTAATAAAGCACTAGGTAAGACGCCCAGAATTTCATATTTCCATATACTTAGCTGTAAGTGTTTCATCCATAACAATGGGAAAAGTAAGTTGAATGTATTCGATGCTAAAGCAGACGAGGGGATATTCTTAGGATACTTCTCGACTAGCAAATCATTTAGAGTATTCAACTACTCTACCCTATGTGTGGAAGAAACACCACATGTTATTTTCGATGAATCTCGACAGGACTCGTCTGCCGACCAGATCAGTAAGAAAGTAATCGATCTATCGATCCAAACTGATAAGGAATCAGAAGTGTATGAATCTGTTCAAGCCTATAATCCATTAATGAAAGCCCTCGGGTCAGATGATAAGGAGAAGGTAAGTGCTCAAGGTAAGTCTACTAGACCAGTTGACATACCTGCTCTAGTCGACTCGTCTACTCCTATTAAACCTTTTGATACAAATGATATTGAAATGCATGATGCCGTAGTTGATTTAGATGATGATAGTATACATGCTAAGACTAGAAAAATATGGAAATCTGCTCATGATACTGAAAATATCATTAGTGACTCTACTATTAGTGTGAAGACTAGACGACAACTCTTTGAGTCGCAAGAACAGCCGAGTCCATCTATGTTTTACTGGTGTTGTTTCCTCTCATCTATCGAGCCTAAGACCGTTAATGAGGCATTGGCTGATAGTAATTGGATCATCGCTATGCAAGACGAGTTGAACCAATTTGTTCGAAACGACGTCTAGGAACTTGTCGATAGACCAAAACACCATAATGTAGTTGGCACACGATGGATCTTCAAGAATAAGAAAGATGAGAATGATGTAGTCGTTAGAAATAAGGCTAGACTAGTAGCCCAAGGCTATTCACAAGCTGAAGGCATAAATTATGATGAAACTTATGCACCTGTTGCTAGACTAGAAGCCATTCGATTGTTTCTTGCATATGATGCTTATATAAAGTTTACTGTGTATCAAATGGATGTTAAAAGTTCATTTCTTAACGGTATTCTTGCGGAAGAAGTGTATGTAGAACAACCTCCAGGTTTCGAGGTGAAAGTCAACCAAGTGTACAAGTTGAAGAAAGCCTTATACGGACTGAAACAAGCTCCAAGAGCATGGTACGGTACTCTTTCTCTATTTCTATTAGAAAATAGTTTTACCAAGGGCAAGGTCGATAGAACCTTGTTCAGAAGACAAGAAGGTAAGGATATCCTACTCGTTCAAATTTACGTGGATGATATCATTTTCGGATCACCCAACAAAAAGCTGAGTGAAAGTTTTTCAACACTCATGCAAAGTAAGTTTGAAATGTCAATGATGGGAGAAATGACTTATTTTCTTGGTCTTCAAGTAAAACAAACTCTCGATGGGATTTTCATAAATCAAGCCAAGTATACTAGAAATCTATTAGACAAGTATGGTATTAAAACTTGCAAATCCTCTGGAGTACCAATACTACCTACCTACAGGATGGATCCAGACGAGAACGGTAAATGTGCTGACTAATCATATTATCGTGGTCTTATTGGTTCATTACTGTACTTGACTGCTAGTAGACCTGATATTGCATTTTCTGTTGGCGTATGTGCTCGATTTCAAGCTAATCCAAAAGAGAGTCATATGGAAACCACTAAATAGATACTGAAATATTTGAAAGGAACCATCAATCGTGGTATATGGTATCCTTCGAATGATGATTTATCCCTAAGTGGCTACTCTGATTCTGATTTTGGTGGCTGTAGAATAGATAGGAAATCTACTTCTGGTTCTTGTCAATTTCTAGGCACAAAGCTTATTTCATGGTTTTCGAAAAAACAGACTAGTGTGGCTACCTCTACTACTAAAGCCGAGTACATGGCTGCTGGTAGCTGCTGTAGTCAATTACTTTGGCTCATTCAATAACTTAGAGACTATAATATTTGTGAATCAAATGTTTCCATATTTTGTGACAGTAACAGTGCTATTGCTATTACACACAATCCTGTATTGCACACACGTTGTAAGCATGTTGATGTGAAACACCATTTTATATGTGATCATGTAGAAAATAAAAATATTCGCATGGAGAAGATTCACACTGATATTCAAAGAGCTGATATCTTTACGAAACCATTGGCTGAAGCTCGTTTTAGAGAATTATGCATTAGTCTAGGACTAATTGATCTAGACCTTACTAGTATATAGCTGTGTACTAACTAGACAGGTACATCATAAAGAAGAAAGGAGAATCAGACAAGGTACTGCAGAAACAGAGCACTCGTCTACTCGTCAAACAAGTTAGGTACACAAGGTCAGATAAGATGACCAAACAACCCGATGAGGAAGCTGGTAAAGTTGAGGGTAATACTAAGGGAATAAACATTTAAGGGGGAATCGATGATTTCTTAAATATCCTTATGTTGACTCTTAAGTTTGTTAAAAGTCATCTTGATCGAAAACTTGAATTCTGCATTTGATAGATATTCATTATAATTATCTTACTCTACTACTTGTATCTACTCTCATACGTCGCACAAGATGAGATAGGTACATGAAGATGTTCGTCATTCAGACAGACAAGCACAGTCGAAGGGGAAACTGGTCTAGTGCAGATGAAGTCTACTAGTCTGTTCTGAATAGACTCGAACAGACCAGATAAGTTCTCTTGTGATTTGAATTCACTAAGTGTTCAAACTTAATTAAGGGTATTAGTGTAATTGCGAATTTTTGGAAAAACCCTAAAACTGGATATATACACTCCATTTAAATGAGGTGTATGCACCCAGTTCCCGTCTAAACCAACTGGACTAGGTCAGATGAGTACACCCCACTCCTCTAACCAATAACAGAGGCGGATTCCAAAGCTTTCAACACTAATACACATAATAACCTCAATTACGTAACTGAATACCAAGAGTTTAATTCCGTTGGATTGATTTAATCAATCTCAGCCATTGATTCAAAAATCGTGTTGTATCAAAACCAAATTCGCCTAAAATCACTCCTCACAATTCACTCAACTTTCCTAATTTCTTGCAAATCAAACTCTCTTGAATACTCTTTGATAAAAATGTCGATCGTCTCTATGTATTATGTCCAAACTAACATGCAAGCTAGGTTCGATCTAGGCAAGTATGTTACTGAAGGGAAGGTGCATGTGGAGAGCTCAGTGTTCTTCAAGGGGAGGCACACTGAAGACAACAAGGAGATCCTCCTCAAGTGTTTGAGATGTGGCCTGAAACCCTATTTGGAAGCTGTTCCTGAGGTCGTCTTTGAGGAAGAAGTGTTGGAGTTCTTCGCTACTGCCACTCGCCTAGGTGACTCAGTCGAAGCCTATGTTGGTGGAAGCAGAGTGGAGATCACTCGAGAAGTGTTGTTCGAAACATTACGCTTACCTTCGGGTTCGATTAATGTCGAACAATATGCTGCTGGACAAGAACTAAGGTATTTAAGTACATTATGTGGAAAGAAATTAAAGCTTAATCGTGATGGAAATATCCCGTCAGTGAAGAAGAAGGAGTTGTTGCCCAAGTTCAAGACGCTTCTCGACATTGCAAGTAAGATGTTGCTTGGTGTAACTGGGAGTTATGATTCTGTAACTCTTCAGAAGGCGAGAGTGATGGCTACTATCTATGATGGCATCACTGAAGGAAACTGGCCGAAGTTGTTCTTTGATGGCTTGATGTATTTTGCTAAAAATGTTAAGGTTGATACCGACTCAAAAGAGTGGGTGGTATCTGCTGCTGTTAGCTTTGGGAATAAGCTGAGTATTTTGCTACCCGTCTTGCTACCGAACGAGAAGGACTGGAGCAAAGGAAAGCCCTTCCATGTTCTTAAGTATTATTTGAAGAAGGACGCAATCGATACACAGACCAGAGAAAGGAAGCAAGAGCGTGGGCAAATAAGAATAAACCTAAGGGATGCTATGTTAGAAGCTGCATCGTCTAGTGCTGAAGAAGACGAAGCACAAGCTGGAACCAGTGGTGCACTGGTAAACTATGTGTCAGAAGAGGCGATGATTGAAGCTGGAGATTCTGAGGGAACATAATCAGATAGAGAGGAAGAAGAAGGAGCTATGATTGAGGAACCTTACAGACTGGTGATGGTTGAGACTAGTTCTCCACCAGTAGAGTCGACTAAAAAGGTTAGTACGTCTACTCTTGCTACCTCCATTACTCCACCTCTGAATGTTCCGGTGAAAACCAAGGCCAGATCACTTCGATCTCGTGCCAGACCTTTGTCCCGAACCACTCCTTTGAATGTTCAACCGTTGGATTCGAACATTAGCCAAGACACTACTATATATGCTACAGCTGATACTTCGACAGTTGTAATACCAAACCTAGCCATGTTAAAGCCCCAAGAAACCACCATCCAAATTACTCCTACTCCCACAACAGAATATGTTGACCCCTCTAACCCATCTATTTAGAGAACTCGACTAGTTTACACTTCAACTACTGAGTTAAGGACCCCACTTACTCAGACCCCTCTCTCGAATAGATTTCCAGACTTAGTTCATTATCCGATGTGCGCAAGGGAGAAGAGACTCCGGGCACAGATGACTAAGAACTTGAAAAAGAAGCTATCTTCTGTTGAGATAGATGTTGATTCTGAAGCCTATGAAAAGCTGATCCGAATCTGCACATGGGTTGCTCTGAGAGAAGGACCTTGTGAAGATTTCTTTGAGGTTGTATCTGGAATGGGTGGAATCTCCAATTTTGAAGATTGGGAGATGGAACAGAAGGAGACAAGTGGAGTTAGAAAGCATTCTGAACTACTCTCACCCAAGGCCTTGACTAATCTTGTCAAGAAGATGCTTAACATTCCTGATGATGTTTTATCATCAAGTTATCCGAAAGTGGGCATTCAATATTCTGAAGATGATTTCATGCCTACTGATCCGATCATTGATCTAGATAACTGTTTTGATCAACTGCGTGGAATGGTATTCGAATTTCAAGTGGAGCACGCACATGGCCCTCGATGCAATGTTGGTCAAATTACCAGACAGTTGGAGAAATATTTTTCGTCTAAAACGTGTGCTTACACTGCCAGACTAGTAGAATTGGTTCAGAAGGAACAACGAGATGCTGAAAGAAGAGCAAGGGAAGCAAGGTTAACCATTATACATTATTGTCCTATTATTGAGTAAGTTGATGATATTCCTGAGATAGTTGAAGACGAGGTCTTAACTATAGAGATGGAAGACGAGTTGGTTGAAGTTCCAATTTTTGATGAAATGGAAGTGTCTGAAGTCATTCCCATGGAGACCGATCTCATGCCGTCACAATCAGTGCCGTCCGCATCTATTGATGAGTTGAAGAAAGACTTGCAGAATTTGATTAAGTCTTCAATAGATGAGTTCTTAAAGTCCGATGTGAAGAAGGCTCTGACAGATCAGAACATGTCTCTTGTAGAGAATTCAAAAGCTCTAATTGTAGATGAAGTTAATCAGATGGATGCTACATTTAGACAAGAAATGTTTACTCAGTTGGAAGATTTCTTGCATAGTCAAGTTGAGTACTTAGAGCAGAGTTCACTCGAGTTCGCAAAGGTTTTAGCTCAAGAGTCAAAGAAGATGGAGAGACTCTATCGAGTGAAAATTGAAATTGCAGATGAGCAACGAAGAGAAGCTTATGAGCAATTGGTGCAAGCAAGATCTCTGATGACAAAATAGAACAGGTTACTTCATAACACTGCGAATCATTTTAAAAATGAATTGAACTTGGCTACTATGAAATTGGAGTTAGTTTCTACTCAGTTAGACAAGTTGATGCAAGCTAAGAGTCAACAGAAGGAAATTGACAAAGCTGCTGAGCTGATGAAGCAAGCTGTCAAGGAAGAAATGACTCGATTCACCTCACTCTTTACTCTTAAGGCAAGTGATGAAGCCAAAAAGGGGGAAGAGATTGAGATTGAAGGTGTGAAAGCTGCTGCTATGACTGATCTTGCTGCTGAAGAGACAAGTAGACCGAAAAGAAGACGACTTGTGAAGAAAGCAGATCTAGAGCAGATCAGTGGAAGTGCAGAAGAAGTGCAGAAGCAAGAGAAAGGCAAGTCTATTGCTATTGAAGATGTTCAACCTAGAACAAGACAAGTCAAGAGGAAACTTGATCTTGAGAAAAAGAAAGAAGTACTAGGAGAAATACTTGCTGGTATAGAAGATGAAGATGTTGAAGCTCTTCATAAAAAGCAGAAGGTTGAAGATGATCGTTATGCTAACAAGAAGGTGTTAGGTAAACACATCCACTGGCTGTAAAAGATGAAAGCAAATCCAGATTTGATTGAGGATGCCCATATAGACAAATTCATTGACAATGAGCATAAAGATGCTTGGAATGTTGTCAAATTGAAATGGGAAGTTGATCGATAATTATCAAGAAGTTTGGAGATGCAGACAGCAAAGAAGAGTTGTATGCTGTGTTTGACAAGTTCATGGAAGCAGAAGATGAGAACCTATGGAACTTGATCATGCACATTGCTACTGCTGTTGGCTACAATATATTAGTTCCTGAATTTCCTAAGTGGGAAACTCCACTACTTGGATCCGGAAAAAGAATCGACTTCAACAAGGTGAAGAAGTTCGAAGAAGAATTGCTCGAGAAGGAGAAGATAGACAATGATGATCATATTTCTGATATTCACAGAAGAGTTCTCGATGCATTTTGCATTCCAAATACAGATGCTGATAACATCAGTGAGTAATTGTAAGTACTTTACTTAGTTTCTATTTCATTTTGTTAAGTAATTGTAATCTATTGATCTTATGATTATGAATGAAAAGATAAACCATTTTGAGAAGATAACTACTTAACTGATCTACTAACTTTTAAATAATTCAAGTAGTTTTGGCTTCATCAAAAAGGGGGAAATTGTTGGGATATGAATCCTAATATAAGTCATAATTGATGAAAAGATAAGTAGTTTTGATAAGAAAAAAAAGAGGACTTGAATATTTCTAAGTATGGACTGATCTAGTTATGGAAGTCGTCTTATGACAAGATCAGTAGAGTACAAAGTTAAAAGAAAGTTTAAGTATGAAAGAAAAGACTAGTACGATTTATAAGTACTGTGTTATATTTGTATAGGTTTTATGATGAGCGAATTATTGATGTATAGAAGCTCATATATTTTTGTTATTATTGATGTATAGATTTAAGGTGACTAAGCCGAGTTATAAAGCTTAATGTAATGTAATAGTCTTGTTAGGATTAGATGATAGGACTAGTATAGATTAGTTCTACACAGAAGTGTACTACTGAATATAAGAAGACTCGTAAGACAAAACAAGTAAAGAGAAGACTGAAGATTTGTCTAAGTATGGAAGACTAGACAAGTGCGCATAAAGAAGGAAGTTACTTAAAGTCAGAAACGCGTAAGAGGATATGTTCATATTGAAGAGTTAGTTATGGAATAACTAATTAACTGAAACGCGTGGATAGATAAGAAGAAACAGTTACAAGAGGAAGTTATCAACAAAGTTAGTTGGATAACAAACTATTCTTGAAGGTTCAGAAGTCTATAAATACTTCAAGGTATTCTACGATTCAAGACTACTGAAATGGTGAAATTTACTAAGCAATTACTGAAGATATTCGAAGCAAAGAAAAAGCTCGCAGAGTTAAAGTTCAGAAAGTTGAAGCCAAGAGACAAGTCAAATTCAAGAAGGCTACTACTGGACTAAAGAGAAGTTTTACTTTTATAGTTTTTGTTCAAGTTGCTAGTTACTTGTAAAATAGCTAGTTAGATCGAAGAAACACTTGGTAGTGTTATCGATAAGATCAAAGTCTTATTTCCTAGGACTCTAAGCCACAAGAACACACTACTCGAAGAGAAGAGTAATAACAATTTCACGACTGGAGTTGTGAGAGTGGATGTAGACAAGTTGTCGAACCACTATAAATCTTGTGTTGTTTACTTTACTGTTTTATTTGTGTTTAGTTGATTACTTGTTAATTGATTAATCTGCATATAGAATAGACAAGTTAAGTGTTCATACAAAAGTTCAATTTCGATATTAGTTGAGTATAAATTGTTGGGCTCGTTGTTAATCTGATAATTCTGCATAGTGTACTTTGATATATTGAAAGATTTTGAAAAGTCTATTCACCCCCCTCTAGACATTTTCCTAGCTTACTCAATATTATTTACTCAACTAGGGACCTACAATTACAGTTACAACTACTTGGAGGCATAACTACCATTTCAGTTGGGCAATAACAGAGCATATGGGTGTTACAGGCGGTTGCAAATGGTTGCTAACTACTCAGCAGTTCCAAACAACAGCAACTTACCTTGGTCTTTATATACTCTTGTAGGTGTACATTGTAAAGATTGATTTTGGATGGTAGTACGTTTTGTATTCTTTGAGTTGTGTGAGTTCACGAGTGAAGTGAGGAAATATCCTATTCCGAGTGAATGAGTGTGTAAACATTCTTTATCAATCAAAGAAGTACTCGTCTGGTCCAGTGGATGTAGATCACATTGATCGAACCACTTAAATCCTTTTTGTGTTGTTTGTCTCGTTGCTTACTTTTCGAATTACTATCTTAGAGGAGTTATTTTTTATATCTTCAAGTCTTATACTTGATTTGAGACGTCTAATCGACTGGAATTATTGACAACTGGCACCGTCTGTGGAAATCTGAAGTAGCTGCAGATCTAAGATGGGGAATTCTACCAAGTACAACATAGAGAAGTTTACAGGCACGAGAGATTTTGGGTTGTGGAAGGTCAAGAGGCAGGCCCTCCTTGAACAGCAAGGATTATTCGAGCCTCTAAGAATTCGAAGAGATTGCAGAAGAGACTGCAACAACTGCGGCTGAAAGGAGCAAGTTGCTTAGAAAAGCTCGAAGCACGATCCTACTCTGCCTTGGAAATAAGGTCTTGAGGGAGGTTGCTAAAGAGAAGTCAGCGAAGGAGGTTTGGGATAAGCTTGAGAAGTTGTATATGGTGAAAACTCTTGCTAACCGACTCTATTCGAAACAGAAGTTGTATGCCTTTAGAATGGGAGATGACAAACCCATTACGGAGCAGTTGGATGAGTTCAACAAGATTCTTGATGATTTGGAGAATTTGGATGTCAAGTTAGAGGAAGAGGATAAGGCTCTGATCTTGTTGAGTGCTCTGCCTAAGTCCTTTGAAATTCTAAAGGACACTATCTTGTATGGTAGAAATGAGGCAATCAAATTGGAGGATGTGATCTTGGCTGTCAAGTCCAAGTTGTTGCATAATAAGACATCTCAAGGAGATAAAAGTAGCAGTGGAGAAGGATTGGCAATCAAGGGAGGACAAAAGAAGTCTGTCTACACGAAGGGGTCTAGTCAACCCAAGGTAGCTGATAAGGGAAAATCAGTAGTGTCAAATCAAGGAGAAGTATTGTGCCACCACTGCAACAAACTTGGGCACTTCAAGAGTGTTTGTTTTAAATACATACATCTTATGAGGAAATCGGGTGTCAAGAACCCTGTTGATAAGAATCAGGCAAATCAAACCCAAGAAGATAAGGAGCAGAAGGGCTATGAGTCAGCTCAGTCACTTTCCATCACCTCCACTAAAGAACAACAAAATTGAATTTTAGATTCAGGGTGTTCTTTCCACATGACCCCAAGAAGAGATTGGTTTCGTGATTTTAAGCATCAGAATGGAGGTTTTGTGTTGTTAGGGAATGATCAAACTTGCAAAGTCAAAGGTGAAGGTACAGTACACTTGAAGATGTATGATGGTGTAGTGAAGATTCTGAAGAGGGTCAGGTATGTTCCTGAACTCAAGAGAAATTTGATATCTCTTGGTATACTGGATTCAATGGGCTACAAGTTCCAGTCAGAAGATGGAAAGCTCAAAGTTTCAAAGGGGGAGCTGACTGTCCTGAAAGGTGGGAGAAATAATGATCTCTACTTTCTTAAGGGAGGTCCAGTGATTGGCAGACCAGATGCGGCAAGACTGCAAGACAACTCAATGTTGTGGCACAGAAGACTAGGTCATGTAGGAGAGGATGGCCTACTTGAGCTAAGTAAGAAAGGATTGTTAGGTGGTGACAAGATCACAAAGCTTGATTTGTGTGAGCACTGCATTCTTGGGAAATCCAAGAGATTGAAGTTTGGGAAGAGTTCACACTCTACCAAAGTAATTTTGGACTATTTCCATTCAGATTTATGGGGGCCAGCTAGGAATCAGACCAGAAGTGGTGGGAGATATTTCATGTCTATCATAAATGAATACTCAAGAAAGGTATGGATCACTATCCTGAAAACCAAGTCACAAGCAATTGAAAAGTTTAAGGAATGGCCCACTGAGGTTGAGAATGTCTTTGGAAAGAAGCTCAAGCATTTGAGAACTGATAATGGGCTGGAGTTCATATAAGAAGAGTTCAATGTTTTCTGCAAGAAGAAGGGTATAGTGAGGCACAGAACAGTACCAGGTACACCTCAGCAGAATGAAGTAGCTGAGAGGATGAACCAGACTTTGCTTGAGAGAGTCAGGTGTATATTGAGCAGCTCTGGATTGTCTAAAGTATTTTGGGGAGAAGCAGTGTCAACAACAACCTATTTGATAAAAAGAAGCCCATCCTCAGCTGTGCAATTTAAAACCCCAGAAGAGTTATGGTCTGGCCATGCAGCTGAGTACAATAATTTGAAAGTTTATGGTTGTTTAGCATATCCCATTTCAAGCAGGATAAGCATAAGCCTCGAGCCTTGATATGTGTTGGGATATGAATCCTTGAAACAATGTTCTAATTGATGAAAGTATGTTTTGATGGCCAAAAGCAACTTAAAGTTAGTGATATATGTGGTTCTAAGTCATCTTAACTAAGTCATCTGAACATAAGCTTACTAATCTGATGAGAAACTAAAATTGAGATTACTGATCTTAATGCTAACTGAAGTAAGTTTACTGATCTTATGTAGTAATATTAAGAATAAAATTACTGATCTTAACTGAGTAATATTGGAATAAGATTACTGATCTGAGTATGGAAACTGAGAATAATTTTAGTGATCTTATATGAGATATTTGTAATCTGAGTTACTGATCTTGTATACTTACTGATCTTAAATGTTTACTGATCTTATATGAAAGTTATTGATCTTACATGAGTTACTGATCTTATTGGTTACTGATCTGATATATGAACTGTTAGGAACTAAGCTGATGTTTTGTATTGTATAGACAGCTTATAGTATAGGACTTAGATATACTCATCTGTATATAGTTCAGTTGATGTATAGATAGGTTTTATAATTGTAAAGTTGTATTTTATTGTATTCAGCAATGTAAAAGTTCAGAACAATAGATTAGAACTAGATTAGAAGAAGATCAGAAGACTAATGAAGACTCAGAAGACTACTTCAGAATAAGAAGACTTCAAAGAAGAGTTGAAGAAGAGCTTAGAAGAATTCTGGAGAAGTTATAACAGTTTTAAGTTACTGTGCTGATTGAATCAGAAGAGTAAAAATCAGCAGAGTAAAATCCGAAGAGTAAAAATCAGAACAGTAAGTTACTGTGCTGATTTGTTGAAATTGAAGAATAAGTTTGGAAAGCTTATTTAAGGTGTAACTGAAGATATATTGGAGATATGCTGACTTGGAATAAGAAGGAAGTTACAAAGTCGGTTACAAGAAGAAGTTACAACAAAAAAAAAAAACAGTTTTAGAGTTAGTTGAGAGTTAGTTCACAAACTGCTAACTGTCATACTAAGTTCTATAAATATTGTATGATCTCCTACTGCTGAAGACTACTGAACATTTTACTGATCTTAAAAGGAAGCTAAGTCTACAGAGCACAAAGAAAAACTCACAAGAGTTGAAGGAGATTGAAGAAGAAGAAGCCACAGATTTGAAGAGAAGATTCAAAGGCTAACACAGAGAAGTTTTACTTTTCAAAGTTTAAGTTTGTATTGTTGTAAACAAGTGTGCTAGTTACTTGTAGAATTACTAGTAGATCGAAGATATACCTGGAGGTATAATCGAAAAGATCAATGTCTTAATCTTGGGACTTTAAGCCACAAGAAGCTCAAGAAGAGTAATAAAACTTCACAACTGGGATTGTGAGAGTGGATGTAGACATTTGTCGAACCACTATAAAATTCTGTGTTCTTTACTTTACTGTTTGATATTTGTTTAACTAAGAACATTAAGAATTAACAAAGATAAAGATCTAGATAAAAGTTGAGTATAAACTAATAAGGCCCATATTATTCTGAAAGTACTGATCTGAGCTGAATAAGCACAGTACAGTATATAAGAAGACTAAATTCCGCATTGCATATTCTGATATTTTGAAAGATTTTTAAAAGTCTATTCACCCCTCCCCTCTAGACTTTTACTAGCTTACTCAATCTTAAACTCAACTTTGGGACCAACAATATGTGTGTTCGTAGGGTATCCTTCATGTGTGAAAGGGTATAGGTTGTGGTGCCTTGAAGCTGGGATACAAAAGTGTATTATCAGCAGAGATGTAACTTTAGATGAAAGTAGAATGCCACTGAAAGAAGAGGCAAGTTCAAGTGCAGCAGACAATAAACCAGATGAGACACAGGTTGAGGTGGAGCATGTTGACACCAGAAGACTTACTGAAGATCATATTGATCCAGATGAGGAGGAAACCACTCATAGTGATAATGAGCTTCATGATTATCAGTTGACTAGGGACAGAACCAGAAGAGAAGTCCACCCACCTCAGAGGTATGGTCAAGCTGACATTGTTTCATTTGCTTTATGTGCAGCTCTTGAGTTGGAGTCTCTCGAGCTTAAAACCTATACAGAAGCCATCAGCTGCCATGACAAAGAGAAGTGGCTAGTTGCTATGGAGGAATAACTTTTATCTCTTAACAAGAACCAGACTTGGGACATTGTTGAGAGGCCAAAGAACAAGAAGCTTGTAGTGTGGAAATGGATCTACAAGAAAAAGGTGGAGGCTCAGAGGGGTGGCAAGATTAGATACAAGGTAAGACTTGTAGCTAAAGGATTTACACAGAAAGAAGGTATTGACTTTAATGAAATCTTCTCACATGTTGTAAAGCATTGTAACATCAGAATCTTATTGGCTATGGTTGCTCAGTATGAACTAGAGCTGCATCAGATGGATATGACCACAACATTTCTTCATGGGACCTTAGATGAGAAGATCTACATGAACATACCAGAACGGTTGGACATAGAAGATGGGGAATACAGGGTGTGTTTACTCAGGAAGTCTCTTTATGGCCTTAAACAAAGCCCTAGACAGTGGTACTTAAGGTTTGATGAGTACATTTGCTCAACTGGTTTTGCAAGATCTAGATAAAAGTTGAGTATAAACTAGTAAGGCCCATATTATTCTGAAAGTATTGATCTGAGCTGAATAAGCACAGTACAGTATATAAGAAGACTAAATTCCGCATTGCATATTCTGATATTTTGAAAGATTTTTAAAAGTCTATTCACCCCTCCCCTCTAGACTTTTACTAGCTTACTCAATCTTAAACTCAACTTTGGGACCAACAAGTGGTATCAGAGCAGTTGTTCTTTGGACTGCTGTTTCTTGATAACCGTACAGATCTTGAGGGATATCTTACTGATCTTGCTACTATTTCTTGATATTTGTCACTATCTGAATACTTGAAATTTATCTGCTATACTACTGATCCTATTTGTCTAAATCAAACATGGATGACACTAATGTGAACAAACTGCCTAAGTTCAAGATTGCAGATTATGACTACTGGAAGCTTAGGATGGAGGCCATCTTTAGCTCAACCCATGATCTGATGGTGTCTGTGGTGACTGAAGGACCAATTGTCACCATGGTGGAGAACACTGCTGTTCTGGATCCTTCACAACCAGTTGGAACACTGGTCCCTAAACCAAGGTCAGAACTGACTTCTGAAGAAATGAGACAAAACAATTTGGATAGTCTTGCTAAGAATCATATTTTACACACCTTGCCAAATGAGTATCTTGGTAAAGTGTTAAAATGTAAGACTGCAAAACAAATGTGGGACAAATTGGCTATTCTTTGTGAAGGTACTACACTGATCAAAGAAAGCAAATTATCCACAACTGTCCAAAAGTTTGAATCATTTAAGATGAAGCCAGGAGAATCAATTGATGAATTGGATACTCGATTTACCAAAATCATGAATGATCTTGATGTGCTAGGCAAGACTTATACTGATAGAGAAGTTAACTTGAGAATCTTGAAAGCTTTGGATGAAAGGTGGAAAATGGTCAAGATGATCATTAAGACCACACAAGACATTGATTCTTGGCCTGCAGAAACTATGTTCCAAACACTTAAGGCACATGAGTTTGAGTTAGATGAAGAAGATCCTATTACTGTGATTCATAAGGATAAGGATGCCTCTAAGGACATAGCCTTTAAAGCCTCTACCTCTAAGGGGTCTAGATCATCTAACTCTAAGGCATCAAGCATAAAAGATGAACTAGATAGTTCTGATCTTAGTCTGAAAGATCAGATGAGCCTTATGATCAAAAGATTTGATAAACTCAATAAGAGGTATGGTAGATACAAGAGATTCTATAAGGAAACTAAGGGTTCTAGTAACAGGGACTCTTCTGTGAACAGAAGGGATCAAAACTCTTCTGAAAGAAGGGATGAGATCTCTAATGAGAACAGAAGAGATAGGAACTCATCTGATAAGAGGGATAGAAAGTATTCTGATAAGAAAGACATGAACTCAATTGACAAGCATGACAGGAACAGAAAACATTCTCCTCCTAAAAGAACTTCTAACAATCCTGTTTGCTATAATTGTGATAAGCCAGGTCATTATGCTTATGAATGTCCTGATCTGAATTCTGAAGATCGAGAAGAAAGGAAAGCCAGAAGAGATCGAAAATATGCCAAGGGTAAGAGGGCAATGGTGGCTTACAATGATTCTGATTCGGAATCAGAAGAGTTGTCATCGTCTTCATCTGAATACCCCTCTAGCAATGAAGATGAAGCCTTCATAGCAGATGATGGACTGGTAATGATGGCCAAAATAAATGATGAGGTATCATCTGCTAACTCTTTTCAATCTTGTAACAATTCTGACACTGATGAAAGCGATGCTGCTGTTAGCAGTGTAGGAAGTAGTCTTCATCATTCCCAAAGAGTAACTGAAGAAGACCTTCTACAAGCTAACAAAGCATTCATTGAAATTAGTGATGAGAATATATCTTTAAAGCAAGAAATCATTAATCTGACAGAAGCTCAGTCAAAAGTAGATCCTAATATAGCTGTCATAAATGCAAGGCTATCAGAAGAGTTGTCCAAACTCCAAGAAAAGTATGCATCTATAGATAAACTATATCAGGGAATGCTTAAAACTCAAGCCAAAGAGACTAATGAATTCAATGACTTAAAGATTAAATGTGAAAAACTTGAAGAGCGCAATAGATTCTTAGAATCTGAAGTAGTGAGCCTAGATCGAAAGCTATCTGGTATGATTAACTCTACTAAGATTAATCAAACTATCTCAGACAGATATAGAGCTCCAAATGATAAAAGTGGAATAGGTACTGATCTGCCTAGTTCATCTACTTCAGAATTTAAGAACACTAATGGAGCTAGTACAAGTTCTTTACTACTAGATAAAGGAAAAGAACCTATGACTTATGATGATGATCCAAAACTCAAAGTACAGTCTAAATACATCCCTCCTACTACCAAGATTGGTAAAATGAAGAATGTATTAAGACCAGTACAGTCAAGACCATACCAGAAGAGTTATACTCCTCTGACCAGATCAGATCAGTCCTGGAATCAGAAGAGACAAACTCAGAACAGTAAGTCAAGACAAGCACAGGCAAGTTGGAAACAGCCTAGACCTCCTTTTATAAGGCAGTCTCAGCTGTATTCAACTAAACCTAGGAGATTTGTGCCTCATTATCATAACAAACCTGTTCTTTATCCTCCACCTTTATCTTATAATATCATTGGTGAGGAAAGACCAAAATAAAAATATAAGCCATATGGTCCACATGCTTTTAGACCTTATTCAAACTATTACAAGCATACTGATCTTACTGAAAAAGGGATAGAACCAAGGAAAGGCTATCTCAGAAAAATAGATCCTAAGTCTGCTGATAATTCTGAATTGGTTAACAAAGTACTGTTCTGTGATAAATTTGGAAGGAAACTGAAGAGGTCCCATTTATTCAAATCCTCAATGTTCATTTGGGTACCTCTCACTACTAACCCCCAAGGACCCCAATAAACTAGGGTACCTAAATTATTAAGATCACTACCTTGCAGGATCGACTGGACTTATACAAAAAGGGTGGTTCAGTTGGTGAGACCTGGTACATAGACAGTGGGTGTTCACACCACATGACTGGTACCAAGGCCTTACTTACTAACTATCATGAGAAGGAAGGACCAAAAGTCATCTTTGGTGATAGCTCAATAGCAATCACAAAAGGATTTGGATTCATCAAGAATGGAGATGTTGAAATCCAAGATGTATCCTATGTTGAAGGTTTGAAATATAATTTGTTATCTGTATCTCAATTCTGTGACAGGGGATACAAAGTTCAGTTCAAGACCAGAAGATGTGAAATAATAGACAAAAGGACTCACAATGTTCTACTTGTTGGCACAAGACAAGGAAGTGTATACATTGTGAATTGGAATAGTTGTCCTAAGAATGCTTGTCTTATTACTAAGAGTCCTAAAGAAAACAGTTGGCTATGGCATAAACGCCTCTGCCACCTGAACTTTAAGATAATCAACAAGATTGCTAGAGAACATCTTGTTGAGGGCATTCCTAATGAAATCTATTCCAAATCACAAGTATGTGATTCCTGTCAAAAAGGTAAACACGTAAAGGTTTCATTTAAGTCCATTCCAACTCCTTCAACAAGCAGAGTTTTAGAACTCTTGCATATGGATCTTCATGGTCCTATCAATCCTCCTACATTGAATGGAAGAAGGTATACTTTAGTTGTAGTAGATGATTACTCTAAGTTTACTTGGGTAGTTTTTCTACACAAAAAAAGTCACTACTACAAAAATGGCCTTTGGAGACGCTCAAAAGTGTCACTAAAATTAGTATGTAGTGACGCTTTTACTATAGTGACACTATGATCAAGCGTCATATGATTTGACGTTTCTTTAAGTTGTTATAGTGACGCTTGAAAAGCATCATTGTAGATGGTCAAAGGGACGCTTTTATGCGTCATGGAAACACTATTTGGTGACGGTAATAAGCGTCATGACTGTGTGCTTTAGTGATGCTTCCTTGTGTCATGAAAAAATTTAACTAACTTAACAACCTCCTCTAATGATGCTTTTATGCGTCATAGTAACACCGATTGGTGACGCTAACAGGCATCGTGAAAATGAACTTTGAGTGATGCTTTCTTGCGTCACGATTTTTTTTAACTAACTTAATCACCTCGTATGGTGATGCTAACCGGGGTCACGACGGGGTGTTTTATTGACGCTTTCTCGCGTCATGAAAAAGTTTATAACCAATTTAACTACCAAATTTAGTAATTTTTTGATTATCATCTAATAAATATTTCATCAGACCAATAAACACCATTACCATACCAAAACCTATGGCGTTACTATGAAATCGTCAAAGCAAACTCCGTAAACAAATATCAGAAAGATGATTAAAAATTCTCACTCAAACAGAAACGTGTACTAGTATAGAATCCAGAATTGATAATGTCAATTTCAATAGCCATTACACACCTTGTTACATCAAAACTGGTCCATTTTTAGCTCGATTCTTGCTTCTCTCACATTGATAATGTCAATTTCAATAGCCATTACACACCTGTGTAAAAAAAAATTGTACCTACAACTCATCCTTGCCAACACTGTCATCTCCCATTAGTTCTTCAAGGGATAACTCATCTTCTTCATTTATCTCTCCATCTTTGCCACCCCAAAGTTAAGTCTTCACAATTTCAGCACTGCCTTCCAATGGCAGAATTCCTTTTCCGCCTAGTCTCCAGCTTCTCTCACAAACCCTCTGAGAAAACAAATAGAAAGTTGATCATACCTCTGTTTCCAGTGTGTGTGTGTGTGTACGTGAGAGAGAGAGAGAGGTAGAATGCTTACATAATCTGGTCATGCTCACACACGCTCTTAAGAGGGGCATAAGCATTCTTTTTCAGATTCAGGGCTATCAAAGCTGGATATCCATAGCCTCCAACTCCAACGTGCTTTACAAGATAAGCAGCAGCCCAGAGGTAACTGCAACATTACAAAACTTCAAAAAATCATTCAAATAGAGAGGTTAACTAAATATATTGTTACTTTAATTGATTTTAAGGATGATGAGATTAGGGAGCCTTTTTTCACTTGCCAATAAGGGCTCTTTTTGAACTTTTCTGCAACTGATACAAAAACCTCAAGGTACTTATTCCTACCCTCTGCTTTGGATTCCAGAATATTGGGAAGGAATGCGACAAAGCAGATAGCACCTGAACCACACTTGTCTTCCCATACATCCTAAACAATCACACGGGATTTATAGTTTCATCAGTAAAGTACCAAACAAATTGGTACAGAAATGTGAGGAGACGAGTTTGTGAAAAAAGAAGGATGATACTACGCTAGTCAATTCAGTTATTTCAGGAGGGGTGGCACTCGTTTCAAGGTGCTCTAAAGTAGATGATTTGATTGCTGATGCTGATCGTGCACCTTCATATGGAAATGGGTTGTCTTTGTCAACACCAAACACCAAGATAGTGGAAATCCTTGAACACTAAACCTGCTCATCAAAGACGGGAAACTTTGATTGGCTAGAATTGTGGAATATATTGATTATTGATCCCAAGAAACAATGAGCAGGATTAATATGCTAGGTATCATTTTATCAAGCAAGGTATGTAGTTGGCATGCTAAAATACAGGGGTATAAATCATAGCATTATACTGTAGAGGCTTTTCAGTCACCAGTTTTCAAAAGTTAAAACAGATTTATAACTCATGCCAAATTCAGTTAAACAATCAATTGGAGGAAGCATATAGTAGTAGTCAGTTGACTAATAGACTATAACTACCAGATTTCTAATATAAAGAACAAGGTATGTTGAATGTACTCAAACATAGTGATTGAAGAATCAAAGAGAGACCCTCTCAGAAGTTATTGGTGGCTCGTGACTTACATTTTCTGCATCACAATCAACATGACCCAACTTCACCTGACCCTTGAGACTGTTGGCTGCATTCTTCCACTTAGGAGACAACTTTTTGCAGTGCCCACACCTTCACAATAGCAATTGGGTAACAATCCAAATGCTGAAAAATAATAAAATTTCATAATATAACAGACAAGTATGATAAACCAAAAAGAGCAATAGAGAACGACTTAGAAAACAATTGGAAATTTGTTAGCATTTGATATTAGCAGGAGTTGCCCCAAAATCACAGATTTTAAGCAAACAAATATATCAAGCAGGCAACTTAATTACCAAGGAGCAAAGAACTCCACAATCCATATTTCCTTGCTTTTGAGGACCAACTCATCAAAATTACGTGAGTTCAGCTCCGCTGATGCACTAGGTTCTAACTTCTGACTGGAACTTCCTCCTGATTTACCATCCAGACGTTCCTTCACGAGTGCTTTGACCTTTCAAGAATTAATTAAAATAAACTATAATTATCCGTGATTGAATCCCAATATTTATAATACTATACACAAGCAAAGCAGAAATGATGAAACATCTCTTGAAAATTATAGTAGTAAATTTCCGGTATACCTACGATAGGATCTTCTTTTATTAAAATCAATGCTTTATATAGTTGCATAAATAGACTTAATAATGGAATAAACAACTTTGATATGTGTAGTATGCTCCCATATTTCTCGTACTTACAATAAGACTACGTTTCTGAAAAGAAGCCAAAGGATATAATGAAGCAAATGAAACACGAAATCGCTCATGCATATTGGACAAAAGGAAAAAATTGAAACGCTGCAATAAAGCACATGAAACAAGATATACCTGTATTTGTGACTATCACGTTTCCTGTCTCGATCCTTTTCCCTCGTTGTACTTCTGAGGTACAAAATAAATTAAGAACTGATCACAGAGCTACTAGCAATACACATTAATCTATAAAAAATACAAAAGTCCATTCATCTAACTTGATGGAATCTAATTATATTATATACTAAATAGGCATCAAAGCAACGTTATGAAATCTTAAATGCAAATCTGAAAAGCAGTCCAAGATATAGGAAAATTATCCTATTCCTATCAGTTCATAGTGATTGTCAAGATATTTTTGATTTTTATAGATCCTGCCAGGTTTCTCTGTTTGTAGTTCATGTACTGGTAGGTTATTTTGCGATAATTAATTACAGATAAGATTCTAATAACAACATCCAACCCAACTGATATATCACATATGAAAAAAGGAGACAAATTAAAGAACAAAAAATTAAATCTTACCACTCCATTAGATTATGGAAAATAGATTTAAGCCAATTTGCCAAATTAAATTACTCATAAGAAGAAATGCTTGAAATCCTGATGTGAATTCAGAGCTTGAAAATATAGATATCAAAGAGAGTACTAAACCATTTAACAAGCACAATAATAATAACGATGTTTTAAAAAAATAGATAATATTCATGTATAAATTAATGGTTAGTAATGGCAGTAATCAACATCTATTTAGCAGCAGCTCATGCGAATAAATTCAATAATGATTAAACCTAAAGTTGAAGCCACTTCAAATAAATATGAACATGTTGATCCATAACAATCAACACATGTTAAAACTGGAGTTCATCAATGAATGACATGAGAAACATCACGGATTCACAATTGAATAGCCGCCTAACAAAAAAGATGACATGACTGTAAAATAATTTGGTGTGACATGATATATAATAAGAATTATTGCATATATTTTCACTTTATTAAAACCTGAAAAACAGGTGTTTGCAATCATATTTCACTTTAGTTTATTGACATTCTCTATGAATTAGCAACTGTAATTAAGCCATGTAAAATTAATTTGAATTTTGCAGCTATCTTACTACAGCAAAGAGGAAGACACAAGAAGGACGAATTGATGAAGAAGCTACAAAAGAAATTGGAGGAAGAGGAAAAATTGCAGACATATTCTTAGGAAAATAGATGAACCTGAGGAAAAATACACTAACACACATACATAGTTGTTCATCCATGTATTAAATTCAACAACAAATACCGAAGACAAAGAATATTGCGATTAGTCTAATATTTACAAAAAAACTAAGTAACAAAGAAACACACAATCAAGGTAAGATGAAAACTAAAAGAAGAATGTCCAAAAGGCCCTGGATAAAGTTTCTTGAATTTGGTAAACAAAACAGAGCATGGGGAAATTAAATGAAAGAAACTCCCTTAGACTATGGATATCAGGTAAAACTACTAGAATTTGGGGGTGCAATAGTACACCCCTAATCTTCAATAATTCTGCCATTGTTTTTTAATGTATATACATCAACAAACCATTGGGATCCGAAAATCAAAAAACTAAATCTAAGTTGATTAAGATTCAAGAATACCCAACAATAAAGAAGGAGGAAATTTGTTCTAAACAAGAAAGATTAGAAAACCCTAAACCCGTGGATTGGAATCAGAAAATCAAGACACTAAATCAGATCGTGGAATAAAAACAAACTGAAACAAAAATCAAGATCATGGCCGAACTAAACAAGAGGAAATCAAACGAAAGAAAGAATAACGACAAAGGATTTTTGCGCTAAACAAAAAATAATTGACAAACCTGAGCGATTCTTAGTGTTTTCCGACAGTAATTCTTTCAATTGGTATAAATTATAGATTATGCCCAACTCCCTCCCACGATTGAGGAAGGAAGACTACTAGGCGGGTAGGCTGAAGTATGAGTGGGAGAGAAATTAAATCCGACCATGGCCGAATAAAACAGGAGGGAATCAAACGAAAGAAAGAATAACGACAAAGGAAATTTGCGCTAAACAAAAAATAATTAACAAACCTGAGTGATTCTTATTGTTTACCGAAACAATAATTCGTTCGATTGGGGTATAAATTATAGATTAATTAGAGTTAACTCCTGAGTAAGGAAGACTAGACGGGTAGGCTGAAGTCTGAGTGGGAGAGAATAAGAGGCTGGGTTATGAGCGGGAGGAGTTAGGGCAGGATGTGAGAATGGAGAAAGTTCATAATTAGAAAACTAACGGGACTAAAGGAAAAATTAATTAGAATTAAATAAAAATATATAAAATAAAAAGTCATTTATGGGACTTGAACCCAGGTCTTCATTCGCGAACATTAGAGCCCAAACCACTAGGGCGTCACTAAATTCCATTTGAAATTGAAAGCGCCTTTATATATTTAATACAGTGACCCTTACTTAAGAGGGTCACCAAGTAAGCGTTACTACAGGGGTACTTTTCTAGTAGTGAGTGATACACAAACACTACTTCCAGATCTATTGAAGAGGTTGCAGGTTGAAAAAGGTCATCCCATTGTCAAGATTAGGAGTGACAAGGGGACTGAATTTATTAATTGTTACATCTCTGACTACTGTTCTAAGTCTGGCATACAACATTTGACAAGTGCAGCCAGAACCCCTCAACAAAATGGTGTTGCAGAAAGGAGAAACAGAACACTAAAAGAAGCTTGCAGAGCCATGATTGCAGAATTTAACACACCTCAGAAATTTTGGGCAGAAGCTATTAACACAGCTTGCCACTCCCAAAATCGAAGTGCTCTTAATAAGGTGCATGGTAAAACACCTTATGAGGTATGGAAAGGCAGAAAACCAAGAGTTTTTTATTTTCATATCTTTGGATGTAAGTGTTTCATACATAACAATGGCAAGAGTAAATTAAATGCTTTTGATGCAAAAGCTGATGAAGGGATATTCTTAGGATACTCTTCTGTAAGCAAAGCATTTAGAGTGTTTAATTACTCTACCCTATGTGTGGAAGAAACACCCCATGTTGTCTTTGATGAGAATGTGCAGGACTCTGCTGATCATCAGCTCAGTAAGAAAATTGACAAATTACAGCTTCAAATCAACAATGAAGATGATGATACAGGAATATATGAATCTGTACAAGCATATAATCCTTTCCTGAAAGTCCTAGATCAAGATTCTGATAAAGAAAAGGTAAAAGACAAAGGTGAGTCATCTAAAACTTCTGAAATACAAGAATTGAATGACTGTTCTCCTGTGAACAAATCTGCTGATATAAATGATACTGATTTGCATGATAATTTGCATGATAAAAATGATGATAGCATTTCTGTTAAGAATAGAAGGACATGGAAGTCTGCTCATTCTACTGATCTAATTCTAGGTGATTCTAGTATAGGTGTTAAAACTAGAAAACAATTGTTTGATTCCAAGGAAGAACCTAGTAAATCTCTATTTTGCTGGTGTTGTTTTCTATCATCTATTGAGCCTAAAACTGTGATTGAAGCTTTAAGTGATAGTAATTGGATTATAGCCATGCAAGAAGAACTTAATCAGTTCACTAGAAATGAAGTCTGGGAACTTGTTGATAGACCTAGTAATCATAATGTTGTAGGCACTAAGTGGATTTTCAAGAACAAAAGGGATGAAAATGATCTTGTAGTTAGAAACAAAGCTAGATTAGTTGCTCAGGGCTACTCTCAAGCTGAGGGTATTGATTATGATGAAACTTTTGCCCCTGTAGCTAGACTAGAAGCTATAAGATTGTTCCTTGCTTATGCTGCACATATGAAATTTACTGTGTATCAAATGGATGTGAAAAGTGCATTTTTGAATGGTATACTTGCTGAAGAAGTTTATGTAGAACAACCACCTGGTTTTGAAGAGAATAGTCACCAAGTATACAGGTTAAAGAAAGCACTCTATGGATTGAAACAAGCCCCAAGAGCATGGTATGATACTCTTTCTCTATTCTTACTTGAAAATGGTTTTACAAAAGGCAAGGTTGATAGAACTTTGTTTAGAAGACAAGAAGGTAATGATATATTACTTGTTCAAATTTATGTGGATGATATTATCTTTGGATCACCCAACAAAACCTTGAGTGAAAGCTTTTCTACACTCATGCAAAGTAAATTTGAAATGTCTATGATGGGAGAAATGACATATTTTCTTGGTCTTCAAGTAAAACAAACTTCAGAAGGTATCTTTATAAATCAAGCAAAGTACACTAAGAATTTGCTAGATAAATTTGGTATTAAAACCTGTAAGACAGTTGGCGTGCCCATGCAACCTACATACAGAATGGATCCTGATGAAAGAGGTAAGTCTTCTGACCAACCTCACTATCGTGCTTTGATTGGCTCTCTACTCTATCTAACTGCTAGCAGACCTGATATTGCTTTTTCTGTTGGAGTATGTGCAAGATTTCAAGCAAACCCCAAGGAAAGTCATTTGGAAGCTGCTAAAAGGATATTGAAATATCTAAAGGGGACCATTAATCGAGGATTATGGTATCCTGTAGATGATGATATATCTTTAAGTGGTTATTCAGACTCGGACTTTGGAGGTTGCAAAATAGATAGAAAATCTACTTCAGGTTCATGTCAATTCTTAGGAACTAAGCTCATTTCATGGTTTTCAAAGAAACAAACAAGTGTGGCAACTTCTACTACTGAAGCAGAATATATGGTTGCAGGTAGTTGTTGTAGTCAGCTTCTTTGGCTAATACAACAACTCAGAGACTACAATGTTGAAGAATCTAATGTACCTATATATTGTGACAGTAATAGTGCCATTGCCATCACACAAAATCCTGTTCTACATACTAGATGCAAACATGTTGACATTAGGCATCATTTTATTAGGGATCATGTTGAAAAGAAGAATATTAGAATGGAAAAGATTCATACTGATATTCAAAGAGCTGACATTTTTACAAAACCATTGGCTGAAGTGAGATTCAGAGAGTTATGCATTAGTTTAGGATTGATAGATATGGATTCTGTTTGTATATAGAACTGTGCTAACATTTCAGGTACTGATCTTATACCAAGAAGCATATGAAGCAGAAACTAAGAGCAGTACATCAAAACTCAAAAGTCAGAAGAGACAACCCTATGTCAGATCACTACTCTTAAAACAGGTAACAAGGTTACTAAAGTGACCTTAATCCCGATGAGGAAGCTGGTAAATCTGAGGGACACTGAGAACACACATTAAGGGGGAATCTGTGATTTCTTAAATTAAACATATTGTTACTAATCTAAGTCACTTTAGCATAAACCTTGATGTGATCATTAAATTAAACATATTGTTACTAATCTGTACTGTTTTGGACTTATATTCCATGAACTAACACTTATATCAAGGTGAAACAGGCACAGAAAAGGAATTCTCCATTGAAGAGGGAACTGATCTGATTACAGATTTGAAAAGTTTACTAATCTGATCTGATTACAGAATATAGCAGTCTACAGATATATTCTGATTAATAAATTGACTTGTCTACAGAATTGTACTGATTACAAAGCTTCTTTGTCTACAGTACTGATCTGATTACAACTCAGTTATTCTACAGAACTAATCTGATTACTGACTAATCTGTCTACAGAAAGACTTGTTTACTACTCATCTGTCTACAGAAATCTACTGATCTGACACAGTACTAATCTGAGGATTACTGTGCTGATATCAAAAAGGTGAAATCAGGAAATTTGGGTACTGATCTGAGGATTACTGTGCTGACCCATCTACTGATCTGAAATCTACTGTGCTGATTCATCTACTGATCTGATTTCTAAAAAGGTTACTCAGCTGATCACAGTACTCAGCTGATCCAGATAAGTAAAATTTTCTTTAAATACTAGTAAGACAATGAAGAGAAATAGTTTTGGAAACTACTGTGCTGATTTGCATCAGAACAGTCTTTTGGTTTAGAATTCTCTAAGTCAAAAATTGTTCAAATTTTAGATTACTAATAGAGAAGATTAATACACTCCTCGATTTCTAACCTAAAAACTATGGTGTATTTATCAAACACAAGTTGGCTCCAAAAATTAAGAATGGTACTAGAATGTGAACAGTTCTTGTTTAACTCGAATTTCGAGACTTAATCCCAACCATTCTTTATGATAATCTAATTCAATCCTAGCCCTAGATTGGTTTTGAATTTGACAAAAACGATCACTCTTCATCATCTTTCTTACGAGTTCATTTCTGGAAATCTCATAACTTCATAACTACTGAAAAAATCTGGTTTCTACAAAATTCTCAAATGGCAACCATCAATATTATCAATGAAACTAACGAAGTTGCAGGAACATTTGATTCAAGTTTCTGGGTTCGAGAAAAGGGCATTTTTGTAGAAAATGTTGTCTATTTTAATGGACGACACAGTGCTGAGAACCAAGCTATTCTGACGATGTGCGAAGAGTGCGGACTGAGAAAATTTCTGGAATCATCTCCTATGAATGTCTATGAACCGGAGGCTATGGAATTTTATTTGCAACTCAAAGGAGATAGTAATGGTGTCCACTCCATGCTTTCTGGGCATAAGGTCACTATCACAAGGGAAATCCTAGAAGTGATGTTGGATTTGCCTCAAGGCCCTGTAGACATCATGAATTATAAAGCTGGAGAGGAGAAGGAATGTGTAGGAAGATGGTCAGGTGTTGAAACAGAGACCTTGACTAATCTGAAGAAAGATGTTCTTCCTACTGGTCTGCAGTTTTTTATGGATATAGCCGGAAAATGCTTGTTAGGGCAACATCATAGCCAAGATGCTTTATCAAGTTCCAAGATTAGAATTATGGCTGCAATCATTGACAGAGTTCAAGGTGATTGGCAAGGATTTTTCTTGGAAAGGCTGCTGATTGAGAAAGAAAAAGTTTTGTTCGATGAGGATACTATGGAATTTTCGATTAAATCGAAATTAGGGTTTGGAAGCAAGCTGAGTTTCTTGCTGCCTCAGCTGGTTAAAAAGCCATATTGGAGTAATCCCAAGAAATTCCATCATGAGAAATTCTTGATGAAGAAGGAGTCTGTTCGTTTTGAACAAGAGAACCCCTTGGAACAACCTCAAGAACTTGAAGCACAAGAGTCTGGAGCTTCAATGTACCAATATGATGACAATCAACCTGAGATTAGGTCGAAATCAAGGCATGATCCGAGCAGTATTAGACCAAGGAGAGGAAGGTCTGCTACAACTGCCTCAAAGCCAACAGTCAGATTTGTGGAGACTGTGGTGCAATCAAGCTCAGAAGAGCAAGAGGTTAGTGTTCCTAGTCCTATTGCTGTGCATAAGAGAACTAAGAGTAGAAGTGCTAGGAGGAAGTTAGTTGTTGTCTCTCCTACCCCCTCAAATTCTGAACCAAGCCAAGCTGAAACCCAAAACCCTCAACCTTCATGTTCTGGAAGATCAGATCACTATTTTTCTGAGACTCAGAACACTCCCCATTCATCCCCTCAGAACACTAATTTTTATCCTACCCCAATTTCTAGTCCTGAACATCAAACTTCACATCAACCTTCACCACATCAATCCCTAACACAGATTCATGGTCACTCTACTGAACATGAATTTGAGCCTTCTGCTGAACCAATTGACATTTCATCATCCCCTGAACCTGAATTTATTGCTCCTAAACCTGTTGATTTGATGGAGTACACTATTTGTGATAAAGAGGATAGAATCAGGATAGACTTGAGGATAGCTTTGTTGAAGCAATTTCCTGGATTGGATGAGAGCTCAGTTGAGTTTGAGAAACTTCTTAGGATTGGCACATGGGTGTATCTTAAGAGGAGTTCTTTAAAAGAAAATTTGGCTATCATGGAAGGCATGGGAGGTGCTTCAATCTTTGATGATTGGGAAGCAGAGCAGATGCAAGCAGCTGGTGTTAACTCTTTTCTTGAGTTAGTCACTCCAGAATCTGTAGTACTTCTTGTTGAAAGATTAACAGGGATCAAGTACACTGTGGAAAAGATTGCAACTCCTAACTCTGATGAAGATTTGTTTAGTGAAGAGAAAGGTGTTGATGAAGCTGAGAATGCTGCTGAGAAAGATTGTATGGATATTGATGAAGATGTTGACAATGCAACAGAGGTGTTTGAGAACACTGTTGTTATTGAAGAAACAGAATCCTTGGAGAATCAAGACTTTAATGCTGAAGAGATGGAAAGCATTCCAATTCATTCTACTGATCCTATTATTCCTGAGGATGTGCAGGAACAGATCAGAACAGTTCCTGTTGAAAAGGAATCTGTTAATTCTGACTTTGAGATGTTGAAAAAGCAGAATGCAGAGCTTCAAGCTAAATTGGAAGATGCTGTCAAGATGTTTCAAGAAGCTACTGAGAGAATGAATAAAGTGATTTCTGAAAATTCAATTGACAAAGTTATGGAGCATACAATGTCTAAGATATATGATCTCCATAGACTTCAAGAGAAGAACTTATCTAAAGTGTTGCATGAAAAGATGGAACAACACTTAACTCCCATGAAAGAGTGGCATGATGAAGCCAAAAAGGGGGAAGATAAGATAAGAAGAGTAATGGAGCAAACTCAGTCACAACAAGCTCAGTTGTTTGTGAGTCAAGATGAATTGAAGGAAGAAATTGCTATTCTGAATGAAAAGCTGAAACAAAGGAAGCAACAGAAACAGCAAGGTCAAGAGATTGTTGAGAAGAGACCTGATATTGCTGAAAGTTCTATTCAGAAGAAGAGAAAGTTAGTCTTGTCTGATGAAGAAGAACAAGAAGAAGCTGGTAGACTTACCAGATCAAAGAGCAGATTGAAAGTTGGAATTTCAAGTGAAGAGCAAGAAAAACTTGAGTTATTGAAGAAAAAGAAAGCTGAAGAAGCAGAGCTGAAAAAGAAGAAAGAAAAGGATATCAAGTTCTTAAAAACAAGATCTGATAACAAAGTTGCTGCTTTGAAGAAGAAATTGAAAGCTCAAAGGAAAGTTGAAGGAAAAGAATTCGATAAAGATTTTCAAGATGAAAACTTTGTGGATTTTATTGTTCTAACAAAAAGTATGGAACTTTGGAAAAATCTGAAGAAGAAGTGGCAGATTGCAAACTTCATTGTGAGGAAGTTTGGTGATCATTCGAGCAAGGAAGCTGAATTTGCAGATTTTGAAGAGTTCATGCTGAACATTGATCAAGATTTTTGGGAAGACATAGCACAGGTTGCTGCTCGTGCTGGAACCAAGATCTTGTGTCCTGAAGAACCTAATTGGGAACCTCCAAGATTGGAAAATGGAGAACCTGATTACAAGGAGATTAACAACATAATTGCTGAGATTATCAAAGAGGAAGGAATAACTGATCATCAGCATATGATGGATATCAAAGCAAGGATGTATGTTGCATTCAGAATCTGAAGATGCAGAATGAAAATGAAGGACAAGCTCAGAAGATAACATTTCTTAACCTTAATCTTTATTTCTATATTTTGTGATCATTTCATATTTTGTTAGTATTTGTAGTATGTGAAATATCTGATTTGATTGTGAATATGATATGAATTTCTGAATTAATGAACTGCTATGATTGACTACATACTTAACTACTGATTTATTAACATTTAAGTAGTTTTGGCTTCATCAAAAAGGGGGAAATTGTTGGGATATGAATCCTTGAAACAATGTTCTAATTGATGAAAGTATGTTTTGATGGCCAAAAGCAACTTAAAGTTAGTGATATATGTGGTTCTAAGTCATCTTAACTAAGTCATCTGAATATAAGCTTACTAATCTGATGAGAAACTAAAATTGAGATTACTGATCTTAATGCTAACTGAAGTAAGTTTACTGATCTTATGTAGTAATATTAAGAATAAAATTACTGATCTTAACTGAGTAATATTGGAATAAGATTACTGATCTGAGTATGGAAACTGAGAATAATTTTAGTGATCTTATATGAGATATTTGTAATCTGAGTTACTGATCTTGTATACTTACTGATCTTAAATGTTTACTGATCTTATATGAAAGTTATTGATCTTACATGAGTTACTGATCTTATTGGTTACTGATCTGATATATGAACTGTTAGGAACTAAGCTGATGTTTTGTATTGTATAGACATCTTATAGTATAGGACTTAGATATACTCATCTGTATATAGTTCAGTTGATGTATAGATAGGTTTTATAATTGTAAAGTTGTATTTTATTGTATTCAGCAATGTAAAAGTTCAGAACAATAGATTAGAACTAGATTAGAAGAAGATCAGAAGACTAATGAAGACTCAAAAGACTACTTCAGAATAAGAAGACTTCAAAGAAGAGTTGAAGAAGAGCTTAGAAGAATTCTGGAGAAGTTATAACAGTTTTAAGTTACTGTGCTGATTGAATCAGAAGAGTAAAAATCAGCAGAGTAAAATCCGAAGAGTAAAAATCAGAACAGTAAGTTACTGTGCTGATTTGTTGAAATTGAAGAATAAGTTTGGAAAGCTTATTTAAGGTGTAACTGAAGATATATTGGAGATATGCTGACTTGGAATAAGAAGGAAGTTACAAAGTCGGTTACAAGAAGAAGTTACAAAAAAAAAAAAAAACAGTTTTAGAGTTAGTTGAGAGTTAGTTCACAAACTGCTAACTGTCATACTAAGTTCTATAAATATTGTATGATCTCCTACTGCTGAAGACTACTGAACATTTTACTGATCTTAAAAGCAAGCTAAGTCTACAGAGCACAAAGAAAAACTCACAAGAGTTGAAGGAGATTGAAGAAGAAGAAGCCACAGATTTGAAGAGAAGATTCAAAGGCTAACACAGAGAAGTTTTACTTTTCAAAGTTTAAGTTTGTATTGTTGTAAACAAGTGTGCTAGTTACTTGTAGAATTACTAGTAGATCGAAGATATACCTGGAGGTATAATCGAAAAGATCAATGTCTTAATCTTGGGACTTTAAGCCACAAGAAGCTCAAGAAGAGTAATAAAACTTCACAACTGGGATTGTGAGAGTGGATGTAGACATTTGTCGAACCACTATAAAATTCTGTGTTCTTTACTTTACTGTTTGATATTTGTTTAACTAAGAACATTAAGAATTAACAAAGATAAAGATCTAGATAAAAGTTGAGTATAAACTAGTAAGGCCCATATTATTCTGAAAGTACTGATCTGAGCTGAATAAGCACAGTACAGTATATAAGAAGACTAAATTCCGCATTGCATATTCTGATATTTTGAAAGATTTTTAAAAGTCTATTCACCCCTCCCCTCCAGACTTTTACTAGCTTACTCAATCTTAAACTCAACTTTGGGACCAACAATATGTGTGTTCGTAGGGTATCCTTCATGTGTGAAAGGGTATAGGTTGTGGTGCCTTGAAGCTGGGATACAGAAGTGTATTATCAGTAGAGATGTAACTTTAGATGAAAGTAGAATGCCACTGAAAGAAGAGGCAAGTTCAAGTGCAGCAGACAATAAACCAGATGAGACACAGGTTGAGGTGGAGCATGTTGACACCAGAAGACTTACTGAAGATCATATTGATCCAGATGAGGAGGAAACCACTCATAGTGATAATGAGCTTCATGATTATCAGTTGACTAGGGACAGAACCAGAAGAGAAGTCCACCCACCTCAGAGGTATGGTCAAGCTGACATTGTTTCATTTGCTTTATGTGCAGCTCTTGAGTTGGAGTCTCTCGAGCTTAAAACCTATACAGAAGCCATCAGCTGCCATGACAAAGAGAAGTGGCTAGTTGCTATGGAGGAAGAACTTTTATCTCTTAACAAGAACCAGACTTGGGACATTGTTGAGAGGCCAAAGAACAAGAAGCTTGTAGTGTGGAAATGGATCTACAAGAAAAAGGTGGAGGCTCAGAGGGGTGGCAAGATTAGATACAAGGTAAGACTTGTAGCTAAAGGATTTACACAGAAAGAAGGTATTGACTTTAATGAAATCTTCTCACATGTTGTAAAGCATTGTAACATCAGAATCTTATTGGCTATGGTTGCTCAGTATGAACTAGAGCTGCATCAGATGGATATGACCACAACATTTCTTCATGGGACCTTAGATGAGAAGATCTACATGAACATACCAGAACGGTTGGACATAGAAGATGGGGAATACAGGGTGTGTTTACTCAGGAAGTCTCTTTATGGCCTTAAACAAAGCCCTAGACAGTGGTACTTAAGGTTTGATGAGTACATTTGCTCAACTGGTTTTGCAAGAAGCTTGTATGACAGTTGTGTTTACTTCAGACGAGTTAGGAGTTCAGTTACCTATCTTCTGTTGTATGTAGATGATATGTTAATAGCAATGGAGTCTATGAACAGTATCAATCAGGTGAAAGAGATTCTCAAAAGGGAGTTTGAGATGAAAGATCTTGGTGAAGATAAAGTGATTCTTGGGATGGAGATCAACAGAGTTGAGGGATCAATTCAGTTGAGTCAGCCTACTTATCTGAAGAAGGTGTTAGAGAGAATCAGGATGAATCAAGCCAAGCCAGTTTCTACACCAAATGGCCAACATCAAAAGCTATCCAATCAGATGTGTCCCAAGTAAAGCCAAGAAAGAGCTCATATGAGCAAGGTTCCTTATGCTAGTGCAGTAGGGAGTTTAATGTATGCTATGGTGTGTTGTAGACCAGATTTAACTCATGGAATGAGTGTAATCAACAGATACATGAGTGATCCAGGCTTAAGTCACTGGGAGACAGTTAAGTGGGTCATGAGATATGTACAGGGATCAACTGAGAAGAGTCTGAAATATCAGAAGATATATGATGAGGCAGAAGACTTTGTGTGTTATGTTGATGCAGACTATGCAACCAATGTAGACATAAGAAAGTCCTTAACAGGTTATGTATTCACCTTATTTGGTAAAACTATATTGTGGAGGTCAATACATCAGTCCGTAGTTGCTTTATCTACTACAGAGTCAGAGTACATAGCCTTAACAGAAGTAGTTAAGGAGAGTATGTGGCTTAGGGGGATCTTAAAGGAGTTTGGTATATCACAAAGAAGTGTGACTGTCTTCTGTGATAACCAAAGTGCAATACATCTTGCAAAGCATCAGGGGTATCATGAGAGAACTAAACATGTTGATGTGAAGCTGTAGTTTGTAAGAGATATTGTAGAGAAGAGGGTGGTCCAGGTAGTGAAGATTGTTACAGAGGAGAACCCTACTGATGCGTTCACTAAGGCACTGCCAAAAGAGAAGTTTGGCTTATGTCTTAAACTTATTGGACTGAATTAATTCCTCCGAGGAGAAGGCTGCTGATCCCGTGGCAGAGGAGTAGTAGTAGAGGCTATTCTTTTGAGGAGAATAGTGTTGTTTTTGTTTTGGTGGAGATTAGTTCGGTTATGAGCTAGAGGTGGAGAATTGTGAGTGTTATCTCATAATCTCATAGTCAGCTGATAGGATCAGATAAGATGACTTAGGCCTTATCAGATGAGTTGAAGGTTTCAATCAGATGAGAAGGTGATGCTTAGAGTTCAGCACAGTTGGTCAGATCAGCACAGTACTTCAGCAGAGTAGATCAGCACAGTACTGGGTTAACACAATACTAGATCAGCACAGAAAAAATCAGTACAGTATGGAGTCTATCAGCAGAGTCAACTTTTGATCATCAGAATATAAGAGTTGGGTATCAGAAGAGTAGAAGTCTTCTGATCTTTATGGACAAGTCTTCTGATTCGAAGGTTAGTTAGTGTAACTAATTGTATTACAGTTACAACTACTTTGAGGCATAACTACCAATTCATTTGGGCAATAACAGAGCACATGGGTGTTACAAGCGATTGGAAAACGGTTGCTAACTACTCATGTAATACCCCAAATTTTGCCATATATTATAATGTGTAAGATATTATTAAAAAAAAAGTATATATTGTTGAAAATATTATAATTTCAATTAAGAGTTTTGAATATATATATATTCACGAGACATATATGTATATATGTAATTTGCCTATTATTATTATTATTTAATTAAAATATATTTTCTTATATATATATATATATATATATATATAAATATAAAATAATATTTAAAATAATATTAGAATCTCACGTTAATCTCTATTCCTAAATTATCTCGCAAATCCCAATTATCTGAAGTCTTCATATCTTTTAAATATTAAAATATTATCTTTATTCCAAAAATCTCTCAAACTGAAATTATATTATAATCTCATATTTTATACACGCCGCATCTATTCTTTTACATTTGAAGTTTTGGATCTTCCACCTCTCAAATTGATTCAGTGACGTGAATTAAATATATTTCCTTTACATCCAAAGCATGAATTTAAGGTGTGTTTTCTTTGTTTTTATTAACTGTTTCATATGAATAGATTGTTTATGTGCATTATGATGTGACTTGAATGTGAGTGAACATTTTAATGTAAAAGATTATGAAAGGCCAGGGGCACAAGAAAGGTCTTTGAAGAAAGGCCAGGTGAACCCGAGATTGAAGAAAGGTCTTTGGGGGATCCGCCGTGCACAAGAAAAGAACTCGGGGTTGAAAATAGCTCTTTGAGGGGGGACCCAGTGAGATTTAAAAGAGATTTTTGGGAAAACCGTGAAACAAGTGAAACATAATTATTACGTTATCAAAAGTATGATGAAAAGTGTGTATGTGACTTTTTGTGAATTACATGGTTATATGTGATTATACATTTTATTTGTATGTCGTATTTAATATTGTCAAATGACTTCACTGAGCTAGTGGTTTTGCTCATACCATACATTTAACATTTCAGATTCAGGTAGATGAGTTGATGGCGATAAGAGGCGGTGGATGTCAAATCGTCATATTTTATTTTATGAATTTAAGCAATTAAAATTCCGCTGCTATCCAAGATGTTATTGGTATAATAAGTTTGAAAATTCCACTTTCTTATATTTAAATTTCAGTTCATATCCCTTTATTTTAAAATTGTCACGTATTTATGCGAAATCTACATTTATGAAAATTGGGGTGTGACAACTCAGCAGTTCCAAACAACAGCAACTTACCTTGGTCTTTATATACTCTTGTAGGTGTACATGGTCTTTATATACTCTTGTAGGTGTACATTGTAAAGATTGATTTTGGATTGTAGTACGTTTTATATTCTTTGAGTTGTGTGAGTTCACGAGTGAAGTGAGGAAATATCATATTCCGAGTGAATGAGTGTGTAAACATTCTTTAACAATCAAAGAAGTACTCGTCTGGTCCAGTGGATGTAGATCACATTGATCGAACCACTTAAATCCTTTGTGTGTTGTTTGTCTTGTTGCTTACTTTTCGAATTACTATCTTAAATGAGTTATTTCTTATATCTTCAAGTCTTCTACTTGATTGGAGACGTCTAATCGACTGGAATTCTTGACAATTATGTATTAGTAAGATTCGAATTATTCTTTTATTTTATACTTGAAAACTAAATTGTATTGATTATTTATGTTTTTAGGTTTTATATTCGATCAAAAAATAAATCTAAAATTTATATTTTCAATACTTGTTTAAATTATACTACTATAATTTAAATTTAATTCTTTATATATTAGGACACGTTTTATGATTAAATTTTAAATAAAAAAATTACTCTAAGGGGGTGTTTACTTTGGGCTTTGGGTGGTTTTAAAAATCAGATTTTTGAAATCCTCGTTTTTGAAATCCCGATGAATAGTAATATGAGTGTTTCTTTTGGATTTTGAAATAGTGGAGAATTTAACTTTATGTCAAATCAAGTCCTAAGATTGAATGAGTTTGTATTATTATATTATTGTTTGGTGAGATTATAATGATTAGTTTATTGTGTAATGATTAACTTTATTATATTATTGTATTATTATATTATTATAGTATTATTATATTATTGTTGAGAAAAAATATAATGATTGGAGTAATATTATATAGATATAACTTTATGTCAAATCAATATGTTTGATAGGGGTGGTTTTGAGTGGATTTTGAAAACCGGTTTTTAAATCACGAAGTAAAACGAGTTTTTGATCTTGAAATCCAAAACCTGGTTTTTAAAACAAAAAGTAAACATCCCTTTAGGGATTAAGGTTCAAGGTCTAGAATTTATGGTTTAGAGTTCCATACTCAAATCACTGAATTTATTCATTAAGTAGTAACGAAATCAAGTATTTTAAAAAAAAACACCATTAATGCATTATGTATATTATGACAAATTTTATTGTTTGATTTTAAAACTTAAAATTTTGTCTCTCATAGGGTTAAGGGTATAGGATTGAGGTTTTAGGGTTTAGGGTACAAGATTGAGGGTTTAGGGTAGGGGTGGGCATTCGTTCGGTTCGGTTTTGGGTTTTTTTCAATCGAACCGAAATAACCGAAATTTGTTAGAGCCGAACCGATTAAAAGTTCGATTGGTTTGGTTTAATCCAAAATTATTGTATAAAATATTATTTTTCAACAATTAAACATTTTTCAAGAATTTTTTACCATAGAAATCAAATTCAAATTATAAGTTCAAGAGTTCACAATCCAAACTCACAAGTTCCTCAAAGTTTAAAATTACAAACCATAAAATTATCACACAAAAAATTAATGGTTTTGTTGCATTTTCAACAATGAAATTCATCTTCAATGGAGATAATTATTTTTTAGTAGGGCAAGAAGACAACAAATGTCGAAGTGAAAAATTGAGAGATCAATTCAGATCTCTGAGTGAAAAATTGAGAGATCAATTCGGATCTCTGAGTCTATCATAAGGCTGTCAATTTAAACATTGAAATCTTGGGTCCCCTTCACATCTTTAAAGCTAAGACGAGATTCTCGTATTTCAAAGTCATCATAACTTGTGCATCAGAAATGTTGTTTTCATATTGATATGCATATGGAATGAGCGCCACAGATTTCTCCTTCATTGTTTATGTAATATGTTCTTCTTCCGGCAGATGTTCCACTACAACATTTCGTATGAATTGTTAAGTCTGTTTCTTGATGTGGAGCAAATAGTATAAATAAAATGAAAGGTGGAATCACGATACCAAAGCTACTGTCAATAATGGGAGTGGGAGACACACTCTCCTCATTAGGTTTATAATTGTAAGAACAAAGACCACCATTAATATAAGAAACAAATTTATTCATACGAGATATATCCGCTTTAATAATTTACAGCATCACACTCACCGTTTAATATTTGTATCCGTAATAACAGATTCGTCCCTCTGAAAGAAAATGATTTCTCATTAGGAGCAGAAAAGCAACATAAGAAACATACTCCACTAATTATGAACATAAACATTATATTACTTCAAGTCAGACATGTTTAACAACTCACGATCTTCTGATAACCAATGGAGTCCCAACAATCTTACTAACATTTAAACAACCAGAAATTGAAATTTTATTCAGAGTCACTCTTGAGCATTTATGAGAACAACTTCAACTAATAATCGAATAGAGTTAAATAAATTGACACAATTCCTCAGAAAATGAAATCTCAACCGTGAAAAGATCATTAATCTTGTTAAACCATAGGGTCCTTCCGATATATGCAACACGAAAAATTGTGTGTGTGAAACACACTCCACTAATTATGAACATAAATAGATTAGATTACTTCAAGTCAAACACGTTTAACAACTCATGATCTTCTGATAACCGATGGAGTCCCAACCATCATTGAGTAACATTTAAACAACCAGAAATTGAGATTTTAATATTATTAGAATAACTTCAACTAATAATCGAATGGAGTTAAATAAATTGGTACAATTCCTCCAAAAATGCAATCTCATTACTCAAATCGCAAGGATCGTCAATCTTCGTAAACCCTAGGGGTCCTTCTGATGAAAAACAACTGTGTGAAATCAATAGTGGATCGATAAATGTTATCACACAAGGCTGCAACATCTTAATTCGACCCTTCTTATTTTTCCTAAGTCTAAATTCTCTTTTCTAGCTAATGCTGTTTTGGATGTTGTAACATTGCAGATTGAAGATCTAGAATGTTCTACACGGTTCTAGACTGGAAGGTTCTGGAAGGATGCAGAATGATGTACATCATGCGATGCGACTACTTGAAGAAATGTCCAGAATTGGCTGGAAGAACCTAGAAGGCGGTTGGGAGAAAAAGAAGGAATGAGATCCTACGTTTTAGGAGATCATGACTGAAGGTTCTAGGCTGTCTTTCCACGCCTATAAATAGGCCAGAACCGTGTTCATCATCCAACCAACGAAGTGCCATTCTTGAATTACTAAACTAGCGTTTATCATGTTACGACTTAATTGCCATTGGCATGATCTTGTTGTTGTACCGAAGAGTCCAAACTTCCCGGAAAACATAGTATATTCTATACTTCTTTGATAGATAGATCATAGAGTTAGATTAGTTTTTGGTAGTGTAATTTTTACACTTAAGCCATCTTTAGACTAGATACATTATCAAGCCTTATTTCCGTTGTGAATATTTGTTCACACACCATTTGTATTCACACATTGATTAGTGAAAGTTTAGACATGAGTCTCACATATAGATTTTAAAATAAAATCTATATAAAAATTAATTTGTGTCTTTGTGTTTTCATTCTTTTAAGTCTTCCACTATTCGTATTCCGATATTCTGTAATCGAATCAGTATTGCATTGAGTGTTCTAATAAAAGATTTTGGGCTGAAACATTGAATATATCATGTCATATCACTAACAAAGTTTATATTCGATCTGGTTTTAATCAAACACCTTATGAGATTTTGAACAATAGAAAACCAAATGTTAAGTACTTTCATGTCTTCTATATGTAATGTTGTAAGAACATTATGCATATCTTCTATATATAATGTTGTAAATGCATAGTGTTATTATTCTAAAATTGAACCTAAAAATGTTAATGAAGCATTAATTGATGAAAATTTTATTAATGCTATGCATGAAAAACTTAATCAGTTTTAAAGAAATGAAATGTGGTCACTAGTTCCAAGGCTTGACAATACCAATGTCATTGGAACTAAGTGGATTTTTAAGAATAAAACTGACGAGTCTGGTAACATTGTTAGGAATAAAGCAAGATTAGTTGCACAAGGTTATACACAAGTTGAAGGAATCGATTTTGATGAAACTTTTGCACCTGTTGCTAGGATTGAGTCTATTAGATTATTACTAGCAATTGCAAGTTTTATTGATATTAAACTTCATCTAATGGATGTAAAAGCTACATTTCTTAATGGAATTTTGAATGAAGAAGCATATGTTGAACAACTTAAAGGATTTGAAAATCCACAATACCTTGATCATGTATATAAACTTAAGAAAACCTTGTATGACCTTACTGACTTTCTTTTGGAATTTGGTTTTATTAGAGGAGAAGCCGATAGAACTTTGTTTATTAAGAAATCTGGAGAAGATATACTAATTGCTCAAATATATGTTGATGATATTATTTTTGGTTCAACGTGTGATAATGTGTTAAACCAATTTGTTTAAGTAATGACTGCAACATTTGAAATGAGTATGGTTGGAGACTTAAATTATTTTCTAGGTCTGCAAGTCAAGCAATGCGAAGATGGAATATTCTTCTCTCAATGTAAGTACGCTAAGAACTTGGTTAAAAGGTTTGGTCTTGAAAATTCTAAAAGCATGAAAAATCATATGGGATCTACTTTAAAACTTTGTAAAGACAATGTTGGAAAAGATGTTGATCCAACATTGTGTAGATCTATGATAGGAAGTTTGCTTTATTTAACCTCTAGTCGACCAGATATTATGTATAGTGTTTGTGTTTGTGCAAGGTACCAATCTAACCCTAAGGAATCTCACCTGAATGCAGTGAAAAGAATCATAAGTTATATTGCAGGTACAAGTGAACTTGGGATTTGGTACACAAAAGATACAAATAGTACACTAGTTGGATATAGTGATGCTGACTGGGAATGAGATATAGATGATAGGAAAAACACGAGTGGAGGATGTTTCTACATGTGAAACAACCTTGTGTCATTGCATAGCAAGAAGCAAAATTGTGTCTCACAATCCACGGCCGAATCCGAATACATTGTTGCAAGCATTTGTTGTACACAACTCCTATGGTTAAATAAGATGTTTAATGATTATGGCTTAGAAAGTGACACATTAACTGTTTTTTGTGATAACACAAGTGCAATCAACATTTCTAAAAATTCAGTACAACACTCTTTGACTAAACACATAAGTATTAGACATCATTTCATAAGAGATTTAGTAGAGAAAAGTATTGTGAAGTTAGAATATGTTCCCACTGAAAACGAATTTGCAGATATATTCACTAAGGCTCTTGACCATGAGAGATTCTCATTTTTGAGGAAATCTCTTGGTATCTGCACAACCTGAAAATTCAAGATGGATGTTGTTACAAATGCGGATGGTAAGTGTAATCCTGATTGATTTAATTTATTCCATGATTCGTTAAATAATTCCTTTGTAAAAAACTTTTGAATATGAAATTTGTGGTACAAAAATAGACACGATTTTACACCTCTCAAATACATATAAATAAAATGTTGTTAGCATACTAAAAGATGTAGTTAATCACTGAGTAACTATGGAGCACGGAGTTGACTACTACGATGCCTTCTTTTTAAAAGGTGATTAATAAAATACATCAATAGGTTCTTAAGCCATTGAGTAATTATGGGGCACGGAGTTCGCTACTACGATGCACTCTTCTAGAAAAATGGATCAATATGAACTAGGTGCTACAACACGAAAAGAAAAGAAAAATATAAGGTGCAACACAAATGAAGAAAATTCATGTAACAACCGTGTTGAGGTGTATTTAAAAATGTCTTGAGTACAACATTAAAAAGATTCAAATTTATTTTTATTAGTTGAAATTATTTAATTAATTTTCTGGAATTTATTTTATTAAATGGAGCATACTAACCCACGTTTTTATTTTCCAGGTCATGTTATTTATTAATTTTGAACTAATTTATTGATTATGTTAATTAATTAATCTGCAATATTATCCACTAACTCCATGATTCAATATGGATAACCACATTTCTACTTCTTGACCGAGATTCAAGGTATCACCATCTGATCATGCAACCTTATTCCTGAATTTTCTAAAGTGGTGGAACATTTTAATAACTTCCAAACTCAGACTCTATAAAATCATCCCGTGGCTTTTTGTTTAATACATCAGTGCAAGTTGAATTTTGTAAATTGAATTTTCCTGAAATATAAATTGCAATTGCTTGTTTCGATCTGTGTGTCCACTTTCTTGTGCACTAATCATTCTTTTGAAGGGTTTTAAAATGAAAAGAATGGGAAACATTTCATCTTCTCTAGCTGAAAATACTCCATCGTCATCTTCCTCAAACCCACTGCACCTACTTGCTACAATGGCTACCAACCAAACTACAAACAATGCCACTCCGATCATTGCACCAACCACTGTCGCACCGTTATTGCCACCACTAGCTGCTCCGGCAACTGTCGTCATACCTTCGAACGCAACCATCGAGGAATTTACCTTCAAAATATTTCTTCCAACCTTCTAAATTCGATGCCTATGCCTTAAATCTTTGTTGGAGACATTCCCCTGAATTTCCCGATTCAAATTCCTACTCTAAACCGAACCACTGCCTCTACACCAAACTATAAACCCTACTAAGCCTGAAATCTCACCTGCAACCATCCCTGAAACCACCGAAACCACCGTCCCTACTGAAACTGCTGTGATTGCTGCTCTTGTTGCTGAAACAACCGAAGCAACTAAGGAAGATGATACTCCCATGGACGATGCCGCGCTAGAAAAAGCAGAGGACTATGCCCACACTGGTTCTTCTATCTCGGAATCAACTGAGTCAGAGCCCATGCCTCTGAAATCTTCTGTAGCTAAGGGAAAATGAAAGTGGAGCCCGAAGAAACCAAAGAGAAGGTCTAACCGAGTGTTTTCGAGGGTGAACTATTCTGAGAGTTTACGAAAGAAGAAGCCCGTTGTTGGTGATGTAGAAAACACTCCAATTCATGTCTTTACAGATTCTGAAAAGGAAACTTAGATGGTAACGTTGTTGATACTGACATTGCTGAGAAAGACAGCTCTGAAGAGGAGAATGTCATCCTAATGGAGCTATGCAAAAAGAAAGGAAAGAAACCTAAGCAAAGGAAGGATACTGCTCTAGTTGCTCCAGCACCTGTTGCAACCTCTGTTCCTGCTGGAAATGATCCAGATGATAGTTGTTCAGATGAGTCTGATCAACCTAACTTTGAATCTGAGAACCCTTCTAATGGTGATGAAGGTACACCTACTTCTGAAACTGATATTGAAATGGATACCTCTGAGGATAGGTTAGTTAATCTATCAAGGAGAAACCTATTAATTGAACGCATGATATTTGTGCTTGATTTTGATTTTAAGGGTTTGATTAGATTTCTTGAGGATAAAAATTTGTTGCATGCTGTTACGTTTAGTGAATCTTTTGTTGCTACTTGGGTTTATGAATTTTATTCATGTTTGAGAAAGAGCATTGGTAGAAGAACTTCTCAATGGTATGGAATGGTAAGGTTTAGAGAAAGAGATCTTCCTTTTACACCCCGAACTGATTAATGATTTTTTACACCTTGAGACTGTTGAGGAGGTTGAGGAACCCTCAATGGATGTAATTTCTCAGGCTATTACTGGTGGTTGGGTAATGAGATGGAAGAAAGTAATGCTTGCATGTAACCTTACTTCTTTATATTCAGTGCTACATAAGTTGATTGTGTATAATTGGATTCCTTCCACAAACTCCACAAAGGTCACGATGAGTCAAGGTATACTTCTTTACAGAATTGTGGTGATGAGAAACTTTAATATTGGGATGACCATATTTCAACATATGGTGGAGTTTTTTGGAACAGTATCTCATAAAGGCAATCTGCCTTACTCGGCTCTTATTTATGGTTATTTGAGACACAACAACTACGAAAGAGATAGACATGATATGTTGAGGGGAAGAGTACCTCAAATTACAGTGTCTCGTAAGCTGATGATTGTAGATAGAGTTGTTGATCTACCTATTCCAGATGCTGAAAGAGCTCAACCCAATGTCCCTGATGCTGCTCCCAATATCCAAACACTACAAACCACATTCCTATTTCCATTAACTTTATACTAGCCCAACTGATTCATTTGCAGGATACCATCAATGAATTACAGTTCATGAAGGACTATTGGATGAAGAAGCTTTCTGCTACACCAGGGGGAGTACCTGATGCTGCTGCTACACCAGTCCTTGATGGAGTCACTGAGTCTGGGGGAGTTCGAATTAAAGAAGTTGATGTTGATGTTGATCCTAATGTTGTTGCACACTTTGCAACAATGGTGATTGAACCTGATGAAGAAGAACATGTTTTTGCAGATCTTCCTGACCTTGCTGCTGGAAATGCTTGAAGACAGGGGAAGGCTGAACTTTAAAGAATGCAATGTGCAGATTTCTGTTGCTGTTGTTGTTGTTACAGCAAATGATGCATTCTGCCTCACTGTTTTATTTTGTCTTGCTCCGATATACTGATTTGATTTTGTTTTGTTAAGTCTTACAAATTCAGTAGTACACTTTATTATTATTTTTAGCTCTAATATTATATTAGTTGATAGGAGTTCGTTTTACTTTGAACTTATTTTCCCTTCACATTTACTCTGATTATAACTTGTTTCAGTATTCTATTTAGCTCTGATTATTTCATTTTGAAACAGGTTATGTTAAATGAGTATATTATTTACTCATTTTATTTTTGGAAGATATTATAAGGACAAGTGTTCTATTTAATATTCAGAGTACTAATGCCACTTAGTCTTGTATATTTTCTTGTTTCTTTCACTATTTGATCATATGCTACAACAGGTGTTGACTTTATTAGTACATGGATATGATGGTAATACTCTAGCATGTACATAAAACTGGTTTATATATGTTTACATATGTACATCAGGTGTGCTGTAGCAGAAAGGTCAAATTGGGGAAGATTATTGATGTTGAAGACTTGGTGATGTTATCGAAGATGTTATCACACAAGGCTGCAACATCTTAATTCGATATTTCTTATTTTTCCTAAGTCTAAATTCTGTTTTCTAGCTAATGCTCTTTTGGATGTTGTAACATTGCAGATTGAAGATCTAGAATGTCTTCTACACGGTTCCAGACTAGAAGGTTCTGGAAGGATGCAGAATGATGTAGATCATGCGACTGCTTGAAGAAATGTCCAGAATTGGCTGGAAGAACCTAGAAGGTGGTTGGGAGAAAAAGAAGGAATGAGATCCTACATTTTAGGAGATCGTGGATAAAGGTTCTATGCTGTCTTTCCACGCCTATAAATAGGCCAGAACCGTGTTCATCATCCAACCAATGAAGTGCCATTCTTTAATTAATAAACTAGAGTTTATCCTATTAGCTAGGAATTAATTTTCATTGGCATGATCTTGTCGTTGTACCGAAGAGTCCAAACTTCCCGTACAACATAGACTATTATATACTTCTTTTATAGATAGATCATAGAGTTAAATTAGTTTTTGGTAGTGTAATTTTTACACTTAAGCCATCTTTACACTAAATAGATTATCAAATCTTATTTCTGTTGTGAATATTTGTTCACACGCCATTTGTTTTCACAAATTGATTAGTGAAAGTTTAGCCATGAGACTCACATATAGATTTTAAATTAAAATCTATATAAAAATTAATTATGTGTCTTTGCATTTTCATTCTTTTAAGTCTTTCACTATTCGTATTTTGATATTTTGTAATCGAGTCAGTGTTGCATTGATTGTTCTAACATTTATTGTAGCATCAGTCTTGTTTTATTTAACACACACTTTCACTCGTAATTACATCTTAACATACATTGAAATTTTGAATGTAAGAGAAGATTCTCACATTATTTTGAAGTTCCTACACTCTCTGATGCACAAAATTCATATTTGTCTCCATTACCAAATCATTTTGTTCACTCCGTTAAAGCATTTTTACAAAAACATCGAAAAAACAACAACAAAAACTTGTCAAAACTGTTGGGATAATATGATAAGTTGTATTGTATAAACAACTTCATCATTCATCTTGTAATAGATTAGGATCTGGTCATATCAGTGTTGGAAGCTAATTGATATATAGGAGAAACGCGCACAAACTCAAGATAGAAGAGAAAATTAGAAGACAAGAAGAGAGAATCGGATGAGTCAAACTCACCTGATGATCATAAGAGTAAATCAGATGAGTGGAACTCACCTGTTGTTCAGCTGAGTATGAGTAAAGTCAAACACAGCTGAGACAAAGTCTGCTTAACTAACCAGTCAAGTCTAAACAATTGAGAAAACAATCAAAGCTGTTAATTGTCAAGATCAGAAGAGAAGACATAAGATTAGATGAGTAAATCAGCTGACATGAAGTCTTCTGTTCTACGAATTGAGAAGTCACCTCAGAACTAACGTGAACCTATGGGAAGATGACATCAGACATGTAGATCCTGACAAGACACAATACTCAAAGGACTGAAAAAGTCAATGGAGCATTAATTATTACTAGGCACCCGTAATAATTAATAGACTCCTGCCTAAAGATTGCTTTCCTAAAATAAAGGTATTTGAAGTTATCTTCCAACAGTAACATCTCAGAATCCCATCTATAAATATGAGTTCGAATCCTAACTCATGTGTGGGCAAGAGTGTGTGTGAGAAAGGATGTAAAGGCAGACGTTTAATATCTTAGAGAAGTTATTTCTTATATCTTCAAGTCTTCTACTTGGTTGAAGACGTTTAATCGACTGAATTTCTTGACAAGATAGATTACTTCAAGTCGGGCACGTTTAACAACTCATGATCTTCTGATAACAAATGGAGTCCCAATAATCTTACGAACATTTAAACAACCAGAAATTGAAATTTTATTCAGAGTCACTCTTGAGCATTTATCGGAACAACATCAACTAATAATCGAATTGAGTTAAATAAATTGACACAATTCCTCAGAAAATGAAATCTCAACAATGAAAAGATCACCAATCCTGTTAAACCCTAGGGGTCCTTCCGATATATGCAACATGAACAATTGTGTGTGTGAAACACTCCACTAATTGTGAACAAAAACCGATAAAATTACTTCGAAAATGAAAAAGTCATTACTCAAATCTCAAGGATCATCAATCCTCGTAAACCCTAGGTGTCCTTCCGATAAAAAATAATTGTGTGTGTGAAATCAACAGTGGATCAATAAAAATAAACAATATTCCGACATTAAGGAGATTACTAAATGAATGAAATAAAAATCGTAATTTCATCTTAACATACATTGAAATTTTGAATGTAAGAGAAGATACTCACATTATTCCCCAAAATATTTTCAAGTTGTCAAGAATTCCAGTCGATTAAACGTTTCCAAGAGATATTAAATTTCTCGTGAGTTCAGGAACATACCTGACCCTCTTGAGAATCCTACTACACCATCATACATCTTCAAGTGTACTGTACCTTCACCTTTGACTTTGCAAGTGTGATCATTACCTAACAACACTGAACCTCCATTCTGATGCTTAAAATCATGAAACCAATCTCTCCTTGGGATCATGTGGAAATAACACCCTGAATCTAAAATCCAATCCTGCTGTTCTTTAGTGGAGGTGATGGAATGTGACTGAGCTAACTCATATCCCTTCTGTTCCTTATCTTCTTGGGTTTGATTTGGCTGATTCTTATCAACAACGTTAATGACACCAGATTTCCTCCTAAGCTGTCTGTATTTAAAACAAACACTCTTGTAGTGCCCAGGTTTATTGCAGTGGTGGCACACTACTTCCCCTTGATTTGACACTGCTGATTTTCCCTTATCAGCTACCTTGGGTTAACTTGACCCCTTCTTGTAGACATACTTCTTCTGTCCTCCCTTGATTGCCAATCCCTCTCCACTGCTACTTTTATCTCCTTGAGATGTCTTATTATGCAACAGCTTGGACTTGACAGCCAAGATCACATCTTCCAATGTGATTGCCTCCTTTCTACCATACAAGATGGCGTTCTTTAGGATTTCAAAGGACTTAGGAAGAGCACTCAACAAGATCAGAGCCTTATCCTCTTCCTCTAACTTGACATCCAAATTCTCTAGATCATCAAGAATCTTGTTGAACTCATCCAGCTGCTCCGTAATGGGTTTGTCATCTCCCATTCTAAAGGCATAGGACTTTTGTTTTGAATAGAGTCGGTTAGCATGAGTCTTTACCATATATAACTTCTCAAGCTTATCACAAACCTCCTTCGCTGTCTTCTCTTTAGCAACCTCCTTCAAGACCTTATCTCCAAGGCAAAGTAGGATCGTGCTTCGAGCTTTTCTGAGCAACTTGCTCCTTTCAGCCGCAGTTGTTGCAGTCTCTTCTTCAATCTCTTCGGATTCTTCGAGAGCCTCGAATAATCCTTGATGTTCAAGGAGGGCCTGCATTTTGACCTTCCACAGACCAAAATCTCCCGTGCCTATAAACTTTTCTATGTTGTAATTGGTAGAATTCACTACAAAAAATCACACATTACATAACTAAATTTTTTCGTGACGACACAAAATTCGTTACAATTTTCTACTTAAATATGACAAATTTAATTTTTGTCACTTAATAACTATAATTCATGACAAAATTTTATATCGTCACCAATAATAATTCTATTTGTGACAAAATTTTATTTTGTCGCCAATTATAACTTTTTTCGTCACTAATTTGAAAATATCATGACGACATTAAGATATTCGTCACCAAAAGCATCAGTGACGAAATTTATATTAATTTGTGACGATATTCAACGTCATGAAAAATAATATTGTCATGACGATGTTATATTTTGTCATTATTTATTTGAAATAACTAGTGACACAATTATTTCGTCACAACATTCATTAGCGACAACATTCATTGTAATTTATGACGATCATATTCGTTATATAATATAATATTCTAATGACGATTTTATGTTTCATCATTAATTGTCCGAAATAATTAATGACATATTTTTTCGTCACCAATATTTGTATATAATGACAATTAATATTATCTGTCACAATATTATTTGGCGACGACATTCATTGTAATTTGTGACGATCATATTTGTCATATAATATAATATTTTAATGAAAATTTTATGTTTCATCATCAATTGTTCAAAATAATTAGTGACATTCTTTCATTGTCAATATTTATATGTAGCGACGATTAATAATCATTTGTCACTATTCACAAAATACTTTTCGTAATGAGTATTGGTTAAAAAAAATTTATGATTACAAAAACCTTTTACAAAGTTTTCAGATTGCCTCTCGGGTTTGCATTTACCAGCTGAATTGGCCATAGAATCAATTGTGTCGAGACGGTTTTTGAATTTGAGGCCTCGGGTGCGGAGTTTTTGACGTCGTCGCCCATAGCCAAATTGCGCGCACACTTGTGCGCCATTTTTATAAAGTTTTCAGATTGCCTCTCGGGTTTTCGCTTCCAGCTGAATTTGCCATAGAATCAATTGTGTCGAGACGGTTTTTGAATTTGAGGCCTCAGGTGCGGAGTTTTTGACGTCGTCGCCCATAGCCAAACTTGCGCGCATGGTTGTGTGCCGTTTTTACAAAGTTTTCAGATTGCCTCCCAGGTTTGCATCCCTCACTGAATTGGCCATAGAATCAATTGTGTCGAGGCGGTTTTTGAATTTGAGGCCTCGGGTGCGGAGTTTTTGACGTCGTCGCCCATAGCCAAATTGCGCGCACACTTGTGCGCCGTTTTTACAAAGTTTTCAGATTGCCTCTCGGGTTTTCATTTCCAGCTGAATTGGCCATAGAATCAATTGTGTCGAGACGGTTTTTGAATTTGAGGCCTCGGGTGCGGAGTTTTTGACGTCGTCGCCCATAGCCAAACTTGCGCGCATGGTTGTGTGCCGTTTTTACAAAGTGTTCAGATTGCCTCCCAGGTTTGCATCCCTCACTGAATTGGCCATAAAATCAATTGTGTCGAGAAATTTTTTGAATTTGAGGCCTCGGGTGCAGAGTTTTTAACGTCGTCGCCCATAGCCAAATTGCGCGCACACTGGTGCGCCGTTTTTACAAAGTTTTCATATTGCCTCTCGGGTTTGCATTTACCAGTGAAAAAAAAATTGGCCATAGAATGAATTGTGTCGAGACGGTTTTTGAATTTGAGGCCTCGGGTGCGGAGTTTTTGACGTCGTCGCCCATAGCCAAATTGCGCGCACACTTGTGCGCCATTTTTACAAAGTTTTCAGATTGCCTCTCGGGTTTTCATTTCCAGCTGAATTGGCCATAGAATCAATTGTGTCGAGACGGTTTTTGAATTTGAGGCCTCGGGTGCGGAGTTTTTGACGTCGTCGCCCATAGCCAAACTTGCGCGCATGGTTGTGTGCCGTTTTTACAAAGTGTTCAGATTGCCTCCCAGGTTTGCATCCCTCACTGAATTGGCCATAAAATCAATTGTGTCGAGAAATTTTTTGAATTTGAGGCCTCGGGTGCGGAGTTTTTAACGTCGTCGCCCATAGCCAAATTGCGCGCACACTTGTGCGCCGTTTTTACAAAGTTTTCATATTGCCTCTCGGGTTTGCATTTACCAGTGAAAAAAAAATTGGCCATAGAATGAATTGTGTCGAGACGGTTTTTGAATTTGAGGCCTCGGGTGCGGAGTTTTTGACGTCGTCGCCCATAGCCAAACTTGCGCGCATGGTTGTGTGCCATTTTTACAAAGTTTTCAGATTGCCTCCCAGGTTTGCATCCCTCACTGAATTGGCCATAGAATCAATTGTGTCGAGGCGGTTTTTGAATTTGAGGCCTCGGGTGCGGAGTTTTTGACGTCGTCGCCCATAGCCAAACTGGCGCGCATGCTTGTGTGCCGTTTTTACAAAGTTTTCAGATTGCCTCCCAGGTTTGCATCCCTCACTGAATTGGCCATAGAATCAATTGTGTCGAGGCGGTTTTTGAATTTGAGGCCTCGGGTGCGGAGTTTTTGACGTCGTCGCCCATAGCCAAACTTGCGCGCATGGTTGTGTGCCGTTTTTACAAAGTTTTCAGATTGCCTCCCAGGTTTGCATCCCTCACTGAATTGGCCATAGAATCAATTGTGTCGAGGCGGTTTTTGAATTTGAGGCCTCGGGTGCGGAGTTTTTGACGTCGTCGCCCATAGCCAAACTGGCGCGCATGCTTGTGTGCCGTTTTTACAAAGTTTTCAGATTGCCTCCCGGGTTTGCATCTCCAGCTGAATTGGCCATAGAATCAATTGTGTCGAGACGGTTTTTGAATTTGAGGCCTCGGGTGCGGAGTTTTTGACGTCGTCGCCCATAGCCAAATTGCGCGCACACTTGTGCGCCGTTTTTACAAAGTTTTCAGATTGCCTCTCGGGTTTGCATTTACCAGCTGAATTGGCCATAGAATCAATTGTGTCGAGACGGTTTTTGAATTTGAGGCCTCGGGTGCGGAGTTTTTGACGTCGTCGCCCATAGCCAAATTGCGCGCACACTTGTGCGCCATTTTTACAAAGTTTTCAGATTGCCTCTCGGGTTTTCGCTTCCAGCTGAATTGGCCATAGAATCAATTGTGTCGAGACGGTTTTTGAATTTGAGGGCTCGGGTGCGGAGTTTTTGACGTCGTCGCCCATAGCCAAACTTGCGCGCATGGTTGTGTGCCGTTTTTACAAAGTTTTCAGATTGCCTCCCAGGTTTGCATCCCTCACTGAATTGGCCATAGAATCAATTGTGTCGAGGCGGTTTTTGAATTTGAGGCCTCGGGTGCGGAGTTTTTGACGTCGTCGCCCATAGCCAAACTTGCGCGCATGGTTGTGTGCCGTTTTTACAAAGTTTTCAGATTGCCTCCCAGGTTTGCATCCCTCACTGAATTGGCCATAGAATCAATTGTGTCGAGGCGGTTTTTGAATTTGAGGCCTCGGGTGCGGAGTTTTTGACGTCGTCGCCTATTGCCAAACTTGCGCGCATTGTTGTGTGCCGTTTTTACAAAGTTTTCAGATTGCCTCCCAGGTTTGCATCCCTCACTGAATTGGCCATAGAATCAATTGTGTCGAGGCGGTTTTTGAATTTGAGGCCTCGGGTGCGGAGTTTTTGACGTCGTCGCCCATAGCCAAACTTGCGCGCATGGTTGTGTGCCGTTTTTACAAAGTTTTCAGATTGCCTCCCAGGTTTGCATCCCTCACTGAATTGGCCATAAAATCAATTGTGTTGAGAAACTTTTTGAATTTGAGGCCTCGGGTGCGGAGTTTTTGACGTCGTCGCCCATAGCCAAATTGCGCGCACACTTGTGCGCCGTTTTTACAAAGTTTTCAGATTGCCTCTCGGGTTTGCATCTCCAGCTGAATTGGCCATAGAATCAATTGTGTCGAGACGGTTTTTGAATTTGAGGCCTCGGGTGCGGAGTTTTTGACGTCGTCGCCCATAGCCAAATTGCGCGCACACTTGTGCGCCGTTTTTACAAAGTTTTCAGATTGCCTCTCGGGTTTCCACTTCCAGTTGAATTGGCCATAGAATCAATTGTGTCGAGATGGTTTTTGAATTTGAGGCCTCGGGTGCGGAGTTTTTAACGTCGTCGCCCATAGCCAAATTGCGCGCACACTTGTGCGCCGTTTTTACAAAGTTTTCATATTGCCTCTCGGGTTTGCATTTACCAGTGAAAAAAAAATTGGCCATAGAATGAATTGTGTCGAGACGGTTTTTAAATTTGAGGCCTCGGGTGCGGAGTTTTTGACGTCGTCGCCCATAGCCAAATTGCGCGCACACTTGTGCGCCATTTTTACAAAGTTTTCAGATTGCCTCTCGGGTTTTCACTTCCAGCTGAATTGGCCATAGAATCAATTGTGTCGAGACGGTTTTTGAATTTGAGGCCTCGGGTGCGGAGTTTTTGACGTCGTCGCCCATAGCCAAACTTGCGCGCATGGTTGTGTGCCGTTTTTACAAAGTTTTCAGATTGCCTCCCAGGTTTGCATCCCTCACTGAATTGGCCATAGAATCAATTGTGTCGAGGCGGTTTTTGAATTTGAGGCCTCGGGTGCGGAGTTTTTGACGTCGTCGCCCATAGCCAAACTTGCGCGCATGGTTGTGTGCCGTTTTTACAAAGTTTTCAGATTGCCTCCCAGGTTTGCATCCCTCACTGAATTGGCCATAGAATCAATTGTGTCGAGGCGGTTTTTGAATTTGAGGCCTCGGGTGCGGAGTTTTTGACGTCGTCGCCCATAGCCAAACTGGCGCGCATGCTTGTGTGCCGTTTTTACAAAGTTTTCAGATTGCCTCCCGGGTTTGCATCTCCAGCTGAATTGGCCATAGAATCAATTGTGTCGAGACGGTTTTTGAATTTGAGGCCTCGAGTGCGGAGTTTTTGACGTCGTCGCCCATAGCCAAATTGCGCGCACACTTGTGCGCCGTTTTTACAAAGTTTTCAGATTGCCTCTCGGGTTTGCATTTACCAGCTGAATTGGCCATAGAATCAATTGTGTCGAGACGGTTTTTGAATTTGAGGCCTCGGGTGCGGAGTTTTTGACGTCGTCGCCCATAGCCAAATTGCGCGCACACTTGTGCGCCATTTTTACAAAGTTTTCAGATTGCCTCTCGGGTTTTTGCTTCCAGCTGAATTGGCCATAGAATCAATTGTGTCGAGACGATTTTTGAATTTGAGGCCTCGGGTGCAGAGTTTTTGACGTCGTCGCCCATAGCCAAACTTGCGCGCATGGTTGTGTGCCGTTTTTACAAAGTTTTCAGATTGCCTCCCAGGTTTGCATCCCTCACTGAATTGGCCGTAGAATCAATTGTGTCGAGGCGGTTTTTGAATTTGAGGCCTCGGGTGCGGAGTTTTTGACGTCGTCGCCCATAGCCAAACTTGCGCGCATGGTTGTGTGCCGTTTTTAAAAAGTTTTCAGATTGCCTCCCAGGTTTGCATCCCTCACTGAATTGGCCATAGAATCAATTGTGTCGAGGCGGTTTTTGAATTTGAGGCCTCGGGTGCGGAGTTTTTGACGTCGTCGCCCATAGCCAAACTTGCGCGCATGGTTGTGTGCCGTTTTTACAAAGTTTTCAGATTGCCTCCCAGGTTTGCATCCCTCACTGAATTAGCCATAGAATCAATTGTGTCGAGACGGTTTTTGAATTTGAGGCCTCGGGTGCGGAGTTTTTGACGTCGTCGCCCATAGCCAAACTTGCGCGCATGGTTGTGTGCCGTTTTTACAAAGTTTTCAGATTGCCTCCCAGGTTTGCATCCCTCACTAAATTGGCCATAGAATCAATTGTGTCGAGATAGTTTTTGAATTTGAGGCCTCGGGTGCGGAGTTTTTGACGTCGTCGCCCATAGCCAAATTGCGCGCACACTTGTGCGCCGTTTTTACAAAGTTTTCAGATTGCCTCTCGGGTTTGCATCTCCAGCTGAATTGGCCATAGAATCAATTGTGTCGAGACGGTTTTTGAATTTGAGGCCTCGGGTGCGGAGTTTTTGACGTCGTCGCCCATAGCCAAATTGCGCGCACACTTGTGCGCCGTTTTTACAAAGTTTTCAAATTGCCTCTCGGGTTTGCACTTCCAGTTGAATTGGCCAAAGAATCAATTGTGTCGAGAAAATTTTTGAATTTGAGGCCTCGGGTGCGGAGTTTTTGACGTCGTCGCCCATAGCCAAATTGCGCGCACACTTGTGCACCGTTTTTACAAAGTTTTCAGATTGCCTCTCGGGTTTTCATTTCCAACTGAATTGGCCATAGAATCAATTGTGTCGAGACGGTTTTTGAATTTGAGGCCTCGGGTGCGGAGTTTTTGACGTCGTCGCCCATAGCCAAACTTGCGCGCATGGTTGTGTGCCGTTTTTACAAAGTGTTCAGATTGCCTCCCAGGTTTGCATCCCTCACTGAATTGGCCATAAAATCAATTGTGTCGAGAAATTTTTTGAATTTGAGGCCTCGGGTGCGTAGTTTTTAACTTCGTCGCCCATAGCCAAATTGCGCGCACACTTGTGCGCCGTTTTTACAAAGTTTTCATATTGCCTCTCGGGTTTGCATTTACCAGTGAAAAAAAAATTGGCCATAGAATGAATTGTGTCGAGACGGTTTTTGAATTTGAGGCCTCGGGTGCGGAGTTTTTGACGTCGTCGCCCATAGCCAAATTGCGCGCACACTTGTGCGCCATTTTTACAAAGTTTTCAGATTGCCTCTCGGGTTTTCACTTCCTGCTGAATTGGCCATAGAATCAATTGTGTCGAGACGGTTTTTGAATTTGAGGCCTCGGGTGCGGAGTTTTTGACGTCGTCGCCCATAGCCAAACTTGCGCGCATGGTTGTGTGCCGTTTTTACAAAGTTTTCAGATTGCCTCCCAGGTTTGCATCCCTCACTGAATTGGCCATAGAATCAATTGTGTCGAGGCGGTTTTTGAATTTGAGGCCTCGGGTGCGGAGTTTTTGACGTCGTCGCCCATAGCCAAACTTGCGCGCATGGTTGTGTGCCATTTTTACAAAGTTTTCAGATTGCCTCCCAGGTTTGCATCCCTCACTGAATTGGCCATAGAATCAATTGTGTCGAGGCGGTTTTTGAATTTGAGGCCTCGGGTGCGGAGTTTTTGACGTCGTCGCCCATAGCCAAACTTGCGCGCATGGTTGTGTGCCGTTTTTACAAAGTTTTCAGATTGCCTCCCAGGTTTGCATCCCTCACTGAATTGGCCATAGAATCAATTGTGTCGAGGCAGTTTTTGAATTTGAGGCCTCGGGTGCGGAGTTTTTGACGTCGTCGCCTATAGCCAAACTTGCGCGCATTGTTGTGTGCCGTTTTTACAAAGTTTTCAGATTGCCTCCCAGGTTTGCATCCCTCACTGAATTGGCCATAGAATCAATTGTGTCGAGGCGGTTTTTGAATTTGAGGCCTCGGGTGCGGAGTTTTTGACGTCGTCGCCCATAGCCAAACTTGCGCGCATGGTTGTGTGCCGTTTTTACAAAGTTTTCAGATTGCCTCCCAGGTTTGCATCCCTCACTGAATTAGCCATAGAATCAATTGTGTCGAGACGGTTTTTGAATTTGAGGCCTCGGGTGCGGAGTTTTTGACGTCGTCGCCCATAGCCAAACTTGCGCGCATGGTTGTGTGCCGTTTTTACAAAGTTTTCAGATTGCCTCCCAGGTTTGCATCCCTCACTAAATTGGCCATAGAATCAATTGTGTCGAGACAGTTTTTGAATTTGAGGCCTCGGGTGCGGAGTTTTTGACGTCGTCGCCCATAGCCAAATTGCGCGCACACTTGTGCGCCGTTTTTACAAAGTTTTCAGATTGCCTCTCGGGTTTGCATCTCCAGCTGAATTGGCCATAGAATCAATTGTGTCGAGACGGTTTTTGAATTTGAGGCCTCGGGTGCGGAGTTTTTGACGTCGTCGCCCATAGCCAAATTGCGCGCACACTTGTGCGCCGTTTTTACAAAGTTTTCAGATTGCCTCTCGGGTTTGCACTTCCAGTTGAATTGGCCAAAGAATCAATTGTGTCGAGAAAATTTTTGAATTTGAGGCCTCGGGTGCGGAGTTTTTGACGTCGTCGCCCATAGCCAAATTGCGCGCACACTTGTGCACCGTTTTTACAAAGTTTTCAGATTGCCTCTCGGGTTTTCATTTCCAGCTGAATTGGCCATAGAATCAATTGTGTCGAGACGGTTTTTGAATTTGAGGCCTCGGGTGCGGAGTTTTTGACGTCGTCGCCCATAGCCAAACTTGCGCGCATGGTTGTGTGCCGTTTTTACAAAGTGTTCAGATTGCCTCCCAGGTTTGCATCCCTCACTGAATTGGCCATAAAATCAATTGTGTCGAGAAATTTTTTGAATTTGAGGCCTCGGGTGCGTAGTTTTTAACTTCGTCGCCCATAGCCAAATTGCGCGCACACTTGTGCGCCGTTTTTACAAAGTTTTCATATTGCCTCTCGGGTTTGCATTTACCAGTGAAAAAAAAATTGGCCATAGAATGAATTGTGTCGAGACGGTTTTTGAATTTGAGGCCTCGGGTGCGGAGTTTTTGACGTCGTCGCCCATAGCCAAATTGCGCGCACACTTGTGCGCCATTTTTACAAAGTTTTCAGATTGCCTCTCGGGTTTTCACTTCCAGCTGAATTGGCCATAGAATCAATTGTGTCGAGACGGTTTTTGAATTTGAGGCCTCGGGTGCAGAGTTTTTGACGTCGTCGCCCATAGCCAAACTTGCGCGCATGGTTGTGTGCCGTTTTTACAAAGTTTTCAGATTGCCTCCCAGGTTTGCATCCCTCACTGAATTGGCCATAGAATCAATTGTGTCGAGGCGGTTTTTGAATTTGAGGCCTCGGGTGCGGAGTTTTTGACGTCGTCGCCCATAGCCAAACTTGCGCGCATGGTTGTGTGCCATTTTTACAAAGTTTTCAGATTGCCTCCCAGGTTTGCATCCCTCACTGAATTGGCCATAGAATCAATTGTGTCGAGGCGGTTTTTGAATTTGAGGCCTCGGGTGCGGAGTTTTTGACGTCGTCGCCCATAGCCAAACTCGCGCGCATGGTTGTGTGCCGTTTTTACAAAGTTTTTAGATTGCCTCCCAGGTTTGCATCCCTCACTGAATTGGCCATAGAATCAATTGTGTCGAGACGGTTTTTGAATTTGAGGCCTCGGGTGCGGAGTTTTATACGTCGTCGCCCATAGCCAAACTTGCGCGCATGGTTGTGTGCCGTTTTTACAAAGTTTTCAGATTGCCTCCCAGGTTTGCATCCCTCACTGAATTGGCCATAAAATCAATTGTGTTGAGAAACTTTTTGAATTTGAGGCCTCGGGTGCGGAGTTTTTGACGTCGTCGCCCATAGCCAAATTGCGCGCACACTTGTGCGCCGTTTTTACAAAGTTTTCAGATTGCCTCTCGGGTTTGCATCTCCAGCTGAATTGACCATAGAATCAATTGTGTCGAGACGGTTTTTGAATTTGAGGCCTCGGGTGCGGAGTTTTTGACGTCGTCACCCATAGCCAAATTGCGCGCACACTTGTGCGCCGTTTTTACAAAGTTTTCAGATTGCCTCTCGGGTTTGCACTTCTAGCTGAATTGGCCATAGAATCAATTGTGTCGAGAAATTTTTTGAATTTGAGGCCTCGGGTGCGGAGTTTTTGACGTCGTCGCCCATAGCCAAATTGCGCGCACACTTGTGCGCCGTTTTTATAAAGTTTTCAGATTGCCTCTCGGGTTTGCACTTCCAGTTGAATTGGCCATAGAATCAATTGTGTCGAGATGGTTTTTGAATTTGAGGCCTCGGGTGCGGAGTTTTTGACGTCGTCGCCCATAGCCAAATTGCGCGCACACTTGTGCGCCGTTTTTACAAAGTTTTCAGATTTCCTCTCGGGTTTGCATTTCCAGCTGAATTGGCCATAGACTCAATTGTGTCGAGAAAGTTTTTGAATTTGAGGCCTCGGGTGCGGAGTTTTTGACGTCGTCGCCCATAGCTAAATTTGCGCGCATGGTTGTGTGCCGATTTTACAAAGTTTTCAAATTGCCTCCTAGGTTTGCATCCCTCACTGAATTGGCCATATAATCAATTGTGTCGAGACGGTTTTTGAATTTGAGGCCTCGGGTGCGGAGTTTTTGACGTCGTCGCCCATAGCCAAACTTGCGCGCATGGTTGTGTGCCGTTTTTACAAAGTTTTCAGATTACCTCCCAGGTTTGCATCCCTCACTGAATTGGCCATATAATCAATTGTGTCGAGACGATTTTTGAATTTGAGGCCTCGGGTGCGGAGTTTTTTACGTCGTCGCCCATAGCCAAATTGCGCGCACACTTGTGCGCCGTTTTTACAAAGTTTTCAGATTGCCTCTCGGGTTTGCATCCCTCACTGAATTGGCCATAAAATCAATTGTGTTGAAAAACTTTTTGAATTTGAGGCCTCGGGTGCGGAGTTTTTGACGTCGTCGCCCATAGCCAAATTGCGCGCACACTTGTGCGCCGTTTTTACAAAGTTTTCAGATTGCCTCTCGGGTTTGCATCTCCAGCTGAATTGGCCATAGAATCAATTGTGTCGAGACGGTTTTTGAATTTGAGGCCTCGGGTGCGGAGTTTTTGACGTCGTCGCCCATAGCCAAATTGCGCGCACACTTGTGCGCCGTTTTTACAAAGTTTTCAGATTGCCTCTCGGGTTTGCACTTCTAGCTGAATTGGCCATAGAATCAATTGTGTCGAGAAATTTTTTGAATTTGAGGCCTCGGGTGCGGAGTTTTTGACGTCGTCGCCCATAGCCAAATTGCGCGCACACTTGTGCGCCATTTTTATAAAGTTTTCAGATTACCTCTCGGGTTTGCACTTCCAGTTGAATTGGCCATAAAATCAATTGTGTTGAGATGGTTTTTGAATTTGAGGCCTCGGGTGCAGAGTTTTTGACGTCGTCGCCCATAGCCAAATTGCTCGCACACTTGTGCGCCGTTTTTACAAAGTTTTCAGATTGCCTCTCAGGTTTGCATTTCCAGCTGAATTGGCCATAGACTCAATTGTGTCGAGAAAGTTTTTGAATTTGAGGCCTCGGGTGCGGAGTTTTTGACGTCGTCGCCCATAGCTAAATTTGCGCGCATGGTTGTGTGCCGTTTTTACAAAGTTTTCAGATTGCCTCCCAGGTTTGCATCCCTCACTGAATTGGCCATAGAATCAATTGTGTCGAGGCGGTTTTTGAATTTGAGGCCACGGGTGCGGAGTTTTTGACGTCGTCGCCCATAGCCAAACTTGCGCGCATGGTTGTGTGCCGTTTTTACAAAGTTTTCAGATTGCCTCCCAGGTTTGCATCCCTCACTGAATTGGCCATAGAATCAATTGTGTCGAGACGGTTTTTGAATTTGAGGCCTCGGGTGCGGAGTTTTTTACGTCGTCGCCCATAGCCAAACTTGCGCGCATGGTTGTGTGCCGTTTTTACAAAGTTTTCAGATTGCCTCCCAGGTTTGCATCCCTCACTGAATTGGCCATAAAATCAATTGTGTTGAGAAACTTTTTGAATTTGAGGCCTCGGGTGCGGAGTTTTTGACGTCGTCGCCCATAGCCAAATTGCGCGCACACTTGTGCGCCGTTTTTACAAAGTTTTCAGATTGCCTCTCGGGTTTGCACTTCCAGCTGAATTGGCCATAGAATCAATTGTGTCGAGACGGTTTTTGAATTTGAGGCCTCGGGTGCGGAGTTTTTGACGTCGTCGCCCATAGCCAAATTGCGCGCACACTTGTGCGCCGTTTTTACAAAGTTTTCAGATTGCCTCTCGGGTTTGCATCTCCAGCTGAATTGGCCATAGAATAAATTGTGTCGAGACGGTTTTTGAATTTGAGGCCTCGGGTGCGGAGTTTTTGACGTCGTCACCCATAGCCAAATTGCGCGCACACTTGTGCGCCGTTTTTACAAAGTTTTCAGATTGCCTCTCGGGTTTGCACTTCTAGCTGAATTGGCCATAGAATCAATTGTGTCGAGAAATTTTTTGAATTTGAGGCCTCGGGTGCGGAGTTTTTGACGTCGTCGCCCATAGCCAAATTGCGTGCACACTTGTGCGCCGTTTTTATAAAGTTTTCAGATTGCCTCTCGGGTTTGCACTTCCAGTTGAATTGGCCATAGAATCAATTGTGTCGAGATGGTTTTTGAATTTGAGGCCTCGGGTGCGGAGTTTTTGACGTCGTCGCCCATAGCCAAATTCCGCGCACACTTGTGCGCCGTTTTTACAAAGTTTTCAGATTTCCTCTCGGGTTTGCATTTCCAGCTGAATTGGCCATAGACTCAATTGTGTCGAGAAAGTTTTTGAATTTGAGGCCTCGGGTGCGGAGTTTTTGACGTCGTCGCCCATAGCTAAATTTGCGCGCATGGTTGTGTGCCGATTTTACAAAGTTTTCAGATTGCCTCCTAGGTTTGCATCCCCCACTGAATTGGCCATATAATCAATTGTGTCGAGACGGTTTTTGAATTTGAGGCCTCGGGTGCGGAGTTTTTGACGTCGTCGCCCATAGCCAAACTTGCGCGCATGGTTGTGTGCCGTTTTTACAAAGTTTTCAGATTACCTCCCAGGTTTGCATCCCTCACTGAATTGGCCATATAATCAATTGTGTCGAGACGATTTTTGAATTTGAGGCCTCGGGTGCGGAGTTTTTGACGTCGTCGCCCATAGCCAAATTGCGCGCACACTTGTGCGCCGTTTTTACAAAGTTTTCAGATTGCCTCTCGGGTTTGCATCCCTCACTGAATTGGCCATAAAATCAATTGTGTTGAGAAAATTTTTGAATTTGAGGCCTCGGGTGCGGAGTTTTTGACGTCGTCGCCCATAGCCAAATTGCGCGCACACTTGTGCGCCGTTTTTACAAAGTTTTTCAGATTGCCTCTCGGGTTTGCATCTCCAGCTGAATTGGCCATAGAATCAATTGTGTCGAGACGGTTTTTGAATTTGAGGCCTCGGGTGCGGAGTTTTTGACGTCGTCGCCCATAGCCAAATTGCGCGCACACTTGTGCGCCGTTTTTACAAAGTTTTCAGATTGCCTCTCGGGTTTGCACTTCTAGCTGAATTGGCCATAGAATCAATTGTGTCGAGAAATTTTTTGAATTTGAGGCCTCGGGTGCGGAGTTTTTGACGTCGTCGCCCATAGCCAAATTGCGCGCACACTTGTGCGCCATTTTTATAAAGTTTTCAGATTACCTCTCGGGTTTGCACTTCCAGTTGAATTGGCCATAGAATCAATTGTGTCGAGATGGTTTTTGAATTTGAGGCCTCGGGTGCAGAGTTTTTGACGTCGTCGCCCATAGCCAAATTGCGCGCACACTTGTGCGCCGTTTTTACAAAGTTTTCAGATTGCCTCTCAGGTTTGCATTTCCAGCTGAATTGGCCATAGACTCAATTGTGTCGAGAAAGTTTTTGAATTTGAGGCCTCGGGTGCGGAGTTTTTGACGTCGTCGCCCATAGCTAAATTTGCGCGCATGGTTGTGTGCCGTTTTTACAAAGTTTTCAGATTGCCTCCTAGGTTTGCATCCCTCACTGAATTGGCCATATAATCAATTGTGTCGAGACGGTTTTTGAATTTGAGGCCTCGGGTGCGGAGTTTTTGACGTCGTCGCCCATAGCCAAACTTGCGCGCATGGTTGTGTGCCGTTTTTACAAAGTTTTCAGATTGCCTCCCAGGTTTGCATCCCCCACTGAATTGGCCATAAAATCAATTGTGTTGAGAAACTTTTTGAATTTGAGGCCTCGGGTGCGGAGTTTTTGACTTCGTCGCCCATAGCCAAATTGCGCGCACACTTGTGCGCCGTTTTTACAAAGTTTTCAGATTGCCTCTCGGGTTTGCATCTCCAGCTGAATTGGCCATAGAATCAATTGTGTCGAGACGGTTTTTGAATTTGAGGCCTCGGGTGCGGAGTTTTTGACGTCGTCGCCCATAGCCAAATTGCGCGCACACTTGTGCGCCGTTTTTACAAAGTTTTCAGATTGCCTCTCGGGTTTTCACTTCCAGCTGAATTGGCCATCGAATCAATTGTGTCGAGACGGTTTTTGAATTTGAGGCCTCGGGTGCGGAGTTTTTGACGTCGTCGCCCATAGCCAAACTTGCGCGCATTGTTGTGTGCCATTTTTACAAAGTTTTCAGATTGCCTCCCAGGTTTGCATCCCTCACTGAATTGGCCATAGAATCAATTGTGTCGAGGCGGTTTTTGAATTTGAGGCCTCGGGTGCGGAGTTTTTGACGTCGTCGCCCATAGCCAAACTTGCGCGCATGGTTGTGTGCCGTTTTTACAAAGTTTTCAGATTTCCTCCCAGGTTTGCATCCCTCACTGAATTGGCCATAAAATCAATTGTGTCGAGACGGTTTTTGAATTTGAGGCCTCGGGTGCGGAGTTTTTGACGTCGTCGCCCATAGCCAAATTGCGCGCACACTTGTGCGCCGTTTTTACAAAGTTTTCAGATTGCCTCTCGGGTTTGCACTTCCAGTTGAATTGGCCATAGAATCAATTGTGTCGAGAAATTTTTTGAATTTAAGGCCTCGGGTGCGGAGTTTTTGACGTCGTCGCCCATAGCCAAATTGCGCGCACACTTGTGCGCCGTTTTTACAAAGTTTTCAGATTGCCTCTCGGGTTTGCATTTCTAGCTGAATTGGCCATAGAATCAATTGTGTCGAAACGGTTTTTGAATTTGAGGCCTCGGGTGCGGAGTTTTTGACGTCGTCGCCCATAGCCAAATTGCGCGCACACTTGTGCGCCGTTTTTACAAAGTTTTCAGATTGCCTCTCGAGTTTGCACTTCTAGCTGAATTGGCCATAGAATCAATTGTGTCGAGAAATTTTTTGAATTTGAGGCCTCGGGTGCGGAGTTTTTGACGTCGTCGCCCATAGCCAAATTGCGCGCACACTTGTGCGCCGTTTTTATAAAGTTTTCAGATTGCCTCTCGGGTTTGCACTTCCAGTTGAATTGGCCATAGAATCAATTGTGTCGAGATGGTTTTTGAATTTGAGGCCTCGGGTGCGGAGTTTTTGACGTCGTCGCCCATAGCCAAATTGCGCGCACACTTGTGCGCCGTTTTTACAAAGTTTTCAGATTTCCTCTCGGGTTTGCATTTCCAGCTGAATTGGCCATAGACTCAATTGTGTCGAGAAAGTTTTTGAATTTGAGGCCTCGGGTGCGGAGTTTTTGACGTCGTCGCCCATAGCTAAATTTGCGCGCATGGTTGTGTGCCGATTTTACAAAGTTTTCAAATTGCCTCCTAGGTTTGCATCCCTCACTGAATTGGCCATATAATCAATTGTGTCGAGACGGTTTTTGAATTTGAGGCCTCGGGTGCGGAGTTTTTGACGTCGTCGCCCATAGCCAAACTTGCGCGCATGGTTGTGTGCCGTTTTTACAAAGTTTTCAGATTACCTCCCAGGTTTGCATCCCTCACTGAATTGGCCATATAATCAATTGTGTCGAGACGATTTTTGAATTTGAGGCCTCGGGTGCGGAGTTTTTTACGTCGTCGCCCATAGCCAAATTGCGCGCACACTTGTGCGCCGTTTTTACAAAGTTTTCAGATTGCCTCTCGGGTTTGCATCCCTCACTGAATTGGCCATAAAATCAATTGTGTTGAAAAACTTTTTGAATTTGAGGCCTCGGGTGCGGAGTTTTTGACGTCGTCGCCCATAGCCAAATTGCGCGCACACTTGTGCGCCGTTTTTACAAAGTTTTCAGATTGCCTCTCGGGTTTGCATCTCCAGCTGAATTGGCCATAGAATCAATTGTGTCGAGACGGTTTTTGAATTTGAGGCCTCGGGTGCGGAGTTTTTGACGTCGTCGCCCATAGCCAAATTGCGCGCACACTTGTGCGCCGTTTTTACAAAGTTTTCAGATTGCCTCTCGGGTTTGCACTTCTAGCTGAATTGGCCATAGAATCAATTGTGTCGAGAAATTTTTTGAATTTGAGGCCTCGGGTGCGGAGTTTTTGACGTCGTCGCCCATAGCCAAATTGCGCGCACACTTGTGCGCCATTTTTATAAAGTTTTCAGATTACCTCTCGGGTTTGCACTTCCAGTTGAATTGGCCATAAAATCAATTGTGTTGAGATGGTTTTTGAATTTGAGGCCTCGGGTGCAGAGTTTTTGACGTCGTCGCCCATAGCCAAATTGCTCGCACACTTGTGCGCCGTTTTTACAAAGTTTTCAGATTGCCTCTCAGGTTTGCATTTCCAGCTGAATTGGCCATAGACTCAATTGTGTCGAGAAAGTTTTTGAATTTGAGGCCTCGGGTGCGGAGTTTTTGACGTCGTCGCCCATAGCTAAATTTGCGCGCATGGTTGTGTGCCGTTTTTACAAAGTTTTCAGATTGCCTCCCAGGTTTGCATCCCTCACTGAATTGGCCATAGAATCAATTGTGTCGAGGCGGTTTTTGAATTTGAGGCCACGGGTGCGGAGTTTTTGACGTCGTCGCCCATAGCCAAACTTGCGCGCATGGTTGTGTGCCGTTTTTACAAAGTTTTCAGATTGCCTCCCAGGTTTGCATCCCTCACTGAATTGGCCATAGAATCAATTGTGTCGAGACGGTTTTTGAATTTGAGGCCTCGGGTGCGGAGTTTTTTACGTCGTCGCCCATAGCCAAACTTGCGCGCATGGTTGTGTGCCGTTTTTACAAAGTTTTCAGATTGCCTCCCAGGTTTGCATCCCTCACTGAATTGGCCATAAAATCAATTGTGTTGAGAAACTTTTTGAATTTGAGGCCTCGGGTGCGGAGTTTTTGACGTCGTCGCCCATAGCCAAATTGCGCGCACACTTGTGCGCCGTTTTTACAAAGTTTTCAGATTGCCTCTCGGGTTTGCACTTCCAGCTGAATTGGCCATAGAATCAATTGTGTCGAGACGGTTTTTGAATTTGAGGCCTCGGGTGCGGAGTTTTTGACGTCGTCGCCCATAGCCAAATTGCGCGCACACTTGTGCGCCGTTTTTACAAAGTTTTCAGATTGCCTCTCGGGTTTGCATCTCCAGCTGAATTGGCCATAGAATAAATTGTGTCGAGACGGTTTTTGAATTTGAGGCCTCGGGTGCGGAGTTTTTGACGTCGTCACCCATAGCCAAATTGCGCGCACACTTGTGCGCCGTTTTTACAAAGTTTTCAGATTGCCTCTCGGGTTTGCACTTCTAGCTGAATTGGCCATAGAATCAATTGTGTCGAGAAATTTTTTGAATTTGAGGCCTCGGGTGCGGAGTTTTTGACGTCGTCGCCCATAGCCAAATTGCGTGCACACTTGTGCGCCGTTTTTATAAAGTTTTCAGATTGCCTCTCGGGTTTGCACTTCCAGTTGAATTGGCCATAGAATCAATTGTGTCGAGATGGTTTTTGAATTTGAGGCCTCGGGTGCGGAGTTTTTGACGTCGTCGCCCATAGCCAAATTCCGCGCACACTTGTGCGCCGTTTTTACAAAGTTTTCAGATTTCCTCTCGGGTTTGCATTTCCAGCTGAATTGGCCATAGACTCAATTGTGTCGAGAAAGTTTTTGAATTTGAGGCCTCGGGTGCGGAGTTTTTGACGTCGTCGCCCATAGCTAAATTTGCGCGCATGGTTGTGTGCCGATTTTACAAAGTTTTCAGATTGCCTCCTAGGTTTGCATCCCCCACTGAATTGGCCATATAATCAATTGTGTCGAGACGGTTTTTGAATTTGAGGCCTCGGGTGCGGAGTTTTTGACGTCGTCGCCCATAGCCAAACTTGCGCGCATGGTTGTGTGCCGTTTTTACAAAGTTTTCAGATTACCTCCCAGGTTTGCATCCCTCACTGAATTGGCCATATAATCAATTGTGTCGAGACGATTTTTGAATTTGAGGCCTCGGGTGCGGAGTTTTTGACGTCGTCGCCCATAGCCAAATTGCGCGCACACTTGTGCGCCGTTTTTACAAAGTTTTCAGATTGCCTCTCGGGTTTGCATCCCTCACTGAATTGGCCATAAAATCAATTGTGTTGAGAAAATTTTTGAATTTGAGGCCTCGGGTGCGGAGTTTTTGACGTCGTCGCCCATAGCCAAATTGCGCGCACACTTGTGCGCCGTTTTTACAAAGTTTTTCAGATTGCCTCTCGGGTTTGCATCTCCAGCTGAATTGGCCATAGAATCAATTGTGTCGAGACGGTTTTTGAATTTGAGGCCTCGGGTGCGGAGTTTTTGACGTCGTCGCCCATAGCCAAATTGCGCGCACACTTGTGCGCCGTTTTTACAAAGTTTTCAGATTGCCTCTCGGGTTTGCACTTCTAGCTGAATTGGCCATAGAATCAATTGTGTCGAGAAATTTTTTGAATTTGAGGCCTCGGGTGCGGAGTTTTTGACGTCGTCGCCCATAGCCAAATTGCGCGCACACTTGTGCGCCATTTTTATAAAGTTTTCAGATTACCTCTCGGGTTTGCACTTCCAGTTGAATTGGCCATAGAATCAATTGTGTCGAGATGGTTTTTGAATTTGAGGCCTCGGGTGCAGAGTTTTTGACGTCGTCGCCCATAGCCAAATTGCGCGCACACTTGTGCGCCGTTTTTACAAAGTTTTCAGATTGCCTCTCAGGTTTGCATTTCCAGCTGAATTGGCCATAGACTCAATTGTGTCGAGAAAGTTTTTGAATTTGAGGCCTCGGGTGCGGAGTTTTTGACGTCGTCGCCCATAGCTAAATTTGCGCGCATGGTTGTGTGCCGTTTTTACAAAGTTTTCAGATTGCCTCCTAGGTTTGCATCCCTCACTGAATTGGCCATATAATCAATTGTGTCGAGACGGTTTTTGAATTTGAGGCCTCGGGTGCGGAGTTTTTGACGTCGTCGCCCATAGCCAAACTTGCGCGCATGGTTGTGTGCCGTTTTTACAAAGTTTTCAGATTGCCTCCCAGGTTTGCATCCCCCACTGAATTGGCCATAAAATCAATTGTGTTGAGAAACTTTTTGAATTTGAGGCCTCGGGTGCGGAGTTTTTGACTTCGTCGCCCATAGCCAAATTGCGCGCACACTTGTGCGCCGTTTTTACAAAGTTTTCAGATTGCCTCTCGGGTTTGCATCTCCAGCTGAATTGGCCATAGAATCAATTGTGTCGAGACGGTTTTTGAATTTGAGGCCTCGGGTGCGGAGTTTTTGACGTCGTCGCCCATAGCCAAATTGCGCGCACACTTGTGCGCCGTTTTTACAAAGTTTTCAGATTGCCTCTCGGGTTTTCACTTCCAGCTGAATTGGCCATCGAATCAATTGTGTCGAGACGGTTTTTGAATTTGAGGCCTCGGGTGCGGAGTTTTTGACGTCGTCGCCCATAGCCAAACTTGCGCGCATTGTTGTGTGCCATTTTTACAAAGTTTTCAGATTGCCTCCCAGGTTTGCATCCCTCACTGAATTGGCCATAGAATCAATTGTGTCGAGGCGGTTTTTGAATTTGAGGCCTCGGGTGCGGAGTTTTTGACGTCGTCGCCCATAGCCAAACTTGCGCGCATGGTTGTGTGCCGTTTTTACAAAGTTTTCAGATTTCCTCCCAGGTTTGCATCCCTCACTGAATTGGCCATAAAATCAATTGTGTCGAGACGGTTTTTGAATTTGAGGCCTCGGGTGCGGAGTTTTTGACGTCGTCGCCCATAGCCAAATTGCGCGCACACTTGTGCGCCGTTTTTACAAAGTTTTCAGATTGCCTCTCGGGTTTGCACTTCCAGTTGAATTGGCCATAGAATCAATTGTGTCGAGAAATTTTTTGAATTTAAGGCCTCGGGTGCGGAGTTTTTGACGTCGTCGCCCATAGCCAAATTGCGCGCACACTTGTGCGCCGTTTTTACAAAGTTTTCAGATTGCCTCTCGGGTTTGCATTTCTAGCTGAATTGGCCATAGAATCAATTGTGTCGAAACGGTTTTTGAATTTGAGGCCTCGGGTGCGGAGTTTTTGACGTCGTCGCCCATAGCCAAATTGCGCGCACACTTGTGCGCCGTTTTTACAAAGTTTTCAGATTGCCTCTCGGGTTTTCATTTCCAGCTGAATTGGCCATAGAATCAATTGTGTCGAGACGGTTTTTGAATTTGAGGCCTCGGGTGCGGAGTTTTTGACGTCGTCGCCCATAGCCAAACTTGCGCGCATGGTTGTGTGCCGTTTTTACAAAGTTTTCAGATTGCCTCCCAGGTTTGCATCCCTCACTGAATTGGCCATAAAATCAATTGTGTTGAGAAACTTTTTGAATTTGAGGCCTCGGGTGCGGAGTTTTTGACGTCGTCGCCCATAGCCAAATTGCGCGCACACTTGTGCGCCGTTTTTACAAAGTTTTTAGATTGCCTCTCGGGTTTGCACTTCCAGCTGAATTGGCCATAGAATCAATTGTGTCGAGACGGTTTTTGAATTTGAGGCCTCGGGTGCGGAGTTTTTGACGTCGTCGCCCATAGCCAAATTGCGCGCACACTCGTGCGCCGTTTTTACAAAGTTTTCAGATTGTCTCTCGGGTTTGCACTTCCAGTTGAATTGGCCATAGAATCAATTGTGTCGAGAAATTTTTTGAATTTGAGGCCTCGGGTGCGGAGTTTTTGACGTCGTCGCCCATAGCCAAATTGCGCGCACACTTGTGCGCCGTTTTTACAAAGTTTTCAGATTGCCTCTCGGGTTTGCATTTCTAGCTGAATTGGCCATAGAATCAATTGTGTCGAAATGGTTTTTGAATTTGAGGCCTCGGGTGCGGAGTTTTTGACGTCGTCGCCCATAGCCAAATTGCGCGCACACTTGTGCGCCGTTTTTACAAAGTTTTCAGATTGCCTCTCGGGTTTGCACTTCCAGTTGAATTGGCCATAGAATCAATTGTGTCGAGAAATTTTTTGAATTTGAGGCCTCGGGTGCGGAGTTTTTGACGTCGTCGCCCATAGCCAAATTGCGCGCACACTTGTGCGCCGTTTTTACAAAGTTTTCAGATTGCCTCTCGGGTTTGCATTTCCAGCTGAATTGGCCATAGACTCAATTGTGTCAAGAAAGTTTTTGAATTTGAGGCCTCGGGTGCGGAGTTTTTGACGTCGTCGCCCATAGCTAAATTTGCGCGCATGGTTGTGTGCCGTTTTTACAAAGTTTTCAGATTGCCTCCTAGGTTTGCATCCCTCACTGAATTGGCCATATAATCAATTGTGTCGAGACGGTTTTTGAATTTGAGGCCTCGGGTGCGGAGTTTTTGACGTCGTCGCCCATAGCCAAACTTGCGCGCATGGTTGTGTGCCGTTTTTACAAAGTTTTCAGATTGCCTCCCAGGTTTGCATCCCTCACTGAATTGGCCATATAATCAATTGTGTCGAGACGATTTTTGAATTTGAGGCCTCGGGTGCGGAGTTTTTGACGTCGTCGCCCATAGCCAAATTTCGCGCACACTTGTGCGCCGTTTTTACAAAGTTTTCAGATTGCCTCTCGGGTTTGCACTTCCAGTTGAATTGGCCATAGAATCAATTGTGTCGAGAAAATTTTTGAATTTGAGGCCTCGGGTGCGGAGTTTTTTACGTCGTCACCCATAGCCAAATTGCGCGCACACTTGTGCGCCGTTTTTACAAAGTTTTCAGATTGCCTCTCGGGTTTGCATTACCAGCTGAATTGGCCATAGAATCAATTGTGTCAAGACGGTTTTTGAATTTGAGGCCTCGGGTGCGGAGTTTTTGACGTCGTCGCCCATAGCCAAATTGCGCGCACACTTGTGCGCCGTTTTTACAAAGTTTTCAGATTGCCTCTCGGGTTTGCACTTCTAGCTGAATTGGCCATAGAATCAATTGTGTGGAGAATTTTTTTGAATTTGAGGCCTCGGGTGCGGAGTTTTTGACGTCGTCGCCCATAGCCAAATTGCGCGCACACTTGTGCGCCGTTTTTACAAAGTTTTCAGATTGCCTCTCGGGTTTGCACTTCCAGTTGAATTGGCCATAGAATCAATTGTGTCGAGAAAATTTTTGAATTTGAGGCCTCGGGTGCGGAGTTTTTGACGTCGTCGCCCATAGCCAAATTGCGCGCACACTTGTGCGCCGTTTTTACAAAGTTTTCAGATTGCCTCTCGGGTTTTCACTTCCAGCTGAATTGGCCATAGAATCAATTGTGTCGAGACGGTTTTTGAATTTGAGGCCTCGGGTGCGGAGTTTTTGACGTCGTCGCCCATAGCCAAACTTGCGCGCATGGTTGTGTGCCGTTTTTACAAAGTTTTCAGATTGCCTCCCAGGTTTGCATCCCCCACTGAATTGGCCATAAAATCAATTGTGTTGAGAAACTTTTTGAATTTGAGGCCTCGGGTGCGGAGTTTTTGACGTCGTCGCCCATAGCCAAATTGCGCGCACACTTGTGCGCCGTTTTTACAAAGTTTTCAGATTGCCTCTCGGGTTTGCATCTCCAGCGGAATTGGCCATAGAATCAATTGTGTCGACACGGTTTTTGAATTTGAGGCCTCGGGTGCGGAGTTTTTGACGTCGTCGCCCATAGCCAAACTTGCGCGCATGGTTGTGTGCCGTTTTTACAAAGTTTTCAGATTGCCTCCCAGGTTTGCATCCCTCACTGAATTGGCCATAGAATCAATTGTGTCGAGGCGGTTTTTGAATTTGAGGCCTCGGGTGCGGAGTTTTTGACGTCGTCGCCCATAGCCAAATTGCGCGCACACTTGTGCGCCGTTTTTACAAAGTTTTCAGATTGCCTCTCGGGTTTTCACTTCCAGCTGAATTGGCTATCGAATCAATTGTGTCGAGACGGTTTTTGAATTTGAGGCCTCGGGTGCAGAGTTTTTGACGTCGTCGCCCATAGCCAAACTTGCGCGCATTGTTGTGTGCCGTTTTTACAAAATTTCAGATTGCCTCCCAGGTTTGCATCCCTCACTGAATTGGCCATAAAATCAATTGTGTCGAGGCGGTTTTTGAATTTGAGGCCTCGGGTGCGGAGTTTTTGACGTCGTCGCCCATAGCCAAACTTGCGCGCATGGTTGTGTGCCGTTTTTATAAAGTTTTCAGATTGCCTCCCAGGTTTGCATCCCTCACTGAATTGGCCATAAAATCAATTGTGTCGAGACGGTTTTTGAATTTGAGGCCTCGGGTGCGGAGTTTTTGACGTCGTCGCCCATAGCCAAATTGCGCGCACACTTGTGCGCCGTTTTTACAAAGTTTTCAGATTGCCTCTCGGGTTTGCACTTCCAGTTGAATTGGCCATAGAATCAATTGTGTCGAGAAATTTTTTGAATTTGAGGCCTCGGGTGCGGAGTTTTTGACGTCGTCCCCCATAGCCAAATTGCGCGCACACTTGTGCGCCGTTTTTACAAAGTTTTCAGATTGCCTCTCGGGTTTGCATCCCTCACTGAATTGGCCATAGAATCAATTGTGTCGAGACGGTTTTTGAATTTGAGGCCTCGGGTGCGGAGTTTTTGACGTCGTCGCCCATAGCCAAACTTGCGCGCATGGTTGTGTGCCGTTTTTACAAAGTTTTCAGATTGCCTCCCAGGTTTGCATCCCTCACTGAATTGGCCATAAAATCAATTGTGTTGAGAAACTTTTTGAATTTGAGGCCTCGGGTGCGGAGTTTTTGACGTCGTCGCCCATAGCCAAATTGCGCGCACACTTGTGCGCCGTTTTTACAAAGTTTTCAGATTGCCTCTCGGGTTTGCACTTCCAGCTGAATTGGCCATAGAATCAATTGTGTCGAGACGGTTTTTGAATTTGAGGCCTCGGGTGCGGTGTTTTTGACATCGTCGCCCATAGCTAAACTTGCGCGCATGGTTGTGTGCCATTTTTACAAAGTTTTCAGATTGCCTCCCAGGTTTGCATCCCTCACTGAATTGGCCATAGAATCAATTGTGTCGAGGCGTTTTTTGAATTTGAGGCCTCGGGTGCGGAGTTTTTGACGTCGTCGCCCATAGCCAAACTTGCGCGCAGGGTTGTGTGCCGTTTTTACAAAGTTTTCAGATTGCCTCCCAGGTTTGCATCCCCCACTGAATTGGCCATAGAATCAATTGTGTCGAGACGGTTTTTGAATTTGAGGCCTCGGGTGCGGAATTTTTGACGTCGTCGCCCATAGCCAAATTGCGCGCACACTTGTGCGCCGTTTTTACAAAGTTTTCAGATTGCCTCTCGGGTTTTCATTACCAGCTGAATTGGCCATAAAATCAATTGTGTCGAGACGGTTTTTGAATTTGAGGCCTCGGGTGCGGAGTTTTTGACGTCGTCGCCCATAGCCAAACTTGCGCGCATGGTTGTGCTCCGTTTTTACAAAGTTTTCAGATTGCCTCCCAGGTTTGCATCCCTCACTGAATTGGCCATAGAATCAATTGTGTCGAGAATTTTTTTGAATTTGAGGTCTCGGGTGAGGAGTTTTTGACGTCGTCGCCCATAGCCAAATTGCGCGCACACCTGTGCGTCGTTATTACAAAGTTTTCAGATTGCCTCCCAGGTTTGCATCTCGCACTGAATTGGCCATAGAATCAATTGTGTCGAGGCGGTTTTTGAATTTGAGGCCTCGGGTGCGGAGTTTTTGACGTCGTCGCCCATAGCCAAATTGCGCGCACACTTGTGCGCCGTTTTTACAAAGTTTTCAGATTACCTCTCGGGTTTTTACTTCCAGCTGAATTGGCCATCGAATCAATTGTGTCGAGACGGTTTTTGAATTTGAGGCCTCGCGTGCGGAGTTTTTGACGTCGTCGCCCATAGCCAAACTTGCGCGCATTGTTGTGTGCCGTTTTTACAAAGTTTTCAGATTGCCTCCCAGGTTTGCATCCCTTACTGAATTGGCCATAGAATCAATTGTGTCGAGGCGGTTTTTGAATTTGAGGCCTCGGGTGCGGAGTTTTTGACGTCGTCGCCAATAGCCAAACTTGCGCGCATGGTTGTGTACCGTTTTTACAAAGTTTTCGGATTGCCTCCCAGGTTTGCATCCCTCACTGAATTGGCCATAGAATCAATTGTGTCGAGACGGTTTTTGAATTTGAGGCCTCGGGTGCGGAGTTTTTGACGTCGTCGCCCATAACCAAACTTGCCCGCTTGGTTGTGTGCCGTTTTTACAAAGTTTTCAGATTGCCTCACAGGTTTGCATCCCTCACTGAATTGGCCATAGAATCAATTGTGTCGAGATGGTTTTTGAATTTGAGGCCTCGAGTGCGGAGTTTTTGACGTCGTCCCCCATAGCCAAATTGCGCGCACACTTGTGCGCCGTTTTTACAAAGTTTTCAGATTGCCTCTCGGGTTTGCACTTCTAGCTGAATTGGCCATAGAATCAATTGTGTCGAGAAAATTTTTGAATTTGAGGCCTCGGGTGCGTTGTTTTTGACGTCGTCGCCCATAGCCAAATTGTGCGCACAGTTGTGCGCCGTTTTTATAAAGTTTTCAGATTGCCTCTCGGGTTTGCACTCCCAGCTGAATTGGCCATAGAATCAATTGTGTCGAGACAGTTTTTGAATTTGAGGCCTCGGGTGCGGAGTTTTTGACGTCGTCGCCCATAGCCAAATTACGCGCACACTTGTGCGCCGTTTTTACAAAGTATTCAGATTGCCTCACGGGTTTGCACTTCTAGCTGAACTGGCCATAGAATCAATTGTGTCGAGACGGTTTTTGAATTTGAGGCCTCGGGTGCGGAGTTTTTGACGTCGTCGCCCATAGCCAAATTGCGCGCACACTTGTCCGCCGTTTTTACAAAGTTTTCAGATTGCCTCTCGGGTTTTCATTACCAGCTGAATTGGCCATAGAATCAATTGTGTCGAGACGGTTTTTGAATTTGAGGCCTCGGGTGCGGAGTTTTTGACGTCGTCGCCCATAGCCAAACTTGCGTGCATGGTTGTGTGCCGTTTTTACAAAGTTTTCAGATTGCCTCCCAGGTTTGCATCCCACACTGAATTGGCCATAGAATCAATTGGGTCGAGGCGGTTTTTGAATTTGAGGCCTCGGGTGCGGAGTTTTTGACGTCGTCGCCCATAGCCAAATTGCGCGCACACTTGTGCGCCGTTTTTACAAAGTTTTCAGATTGCCTCTCGGGTTTGCACTTCCAGTTGAATTGGCCATCGAATCAATTGTGTCGAGACGGTTTTTGAATTTGAGGCCTCGGGTGCGGAGTTTTTGACGTCGTCGCCCATAGCCAAACTTGCGCGCATTGTTGTGTGCCGTTTTTACAAAGTTTTCAGATTGCCTCCCAGGTTTGCATCCCTCACTGAATTGGCCATATAATCAATTGTGTCGAGGCGGTTTTTGAATTTGAGGCCTCGGGTGCGGAGTTTTTGACGTCATCGCCCATAGCCAAACTTGCGCGCATGGTTGTGTACCGTTTTTACAAAGTTTTCGGATTGCCTCCCAGGTTTGCATCCCTCACTGAATTGGCCATAGAATCAATTGTGTCGAGACGGTTTTTGAATTTGAGGCCTCGGGTGCGGAGTTTTTGACGTCGTCGCCCATAACCAAACTTGCCCGCTTGGTTGTGTGCCGTTTTTACAAAGTTTTCAGATTGCCTCACAGGTTTGCATCCCTCACTGAATTGGCCATAGAATCAATTGTGTCGAGATGGTTTTTGAATTTGAGGCCTCGAGTGCGGAGTTTTTGACGTCGTCCCCCATAGCCAAATTGCGCGCACACTTGAGCGCCGTTTTTACAAAGTTTTCAGATTGCCTCTCGGGTTTGCACTTCTAGCTGAATTGGCCATAGAATCAATTGTGTCGAGAAAATTTTTGAATTTGAGGCCTCGGGTGCGTTGTTTTTGACGTCGTCGCCCATAGCCAAATTGTGCGCACAGTTGTGCGCCGTTTCTATAAAGTTTTCAGATTGCCTCTCGGGTTTGCACTCCCAGCTGAATTGGCCATAGAATCAATTGTGTCGAGACAGTTTTTGAATTTGAGGCCTCGGGTGCGGAGTTTTTGACGTCGTCGCCCATAGCCAAACTTGCGTGCATGGTTGTGTGCCGTTTTTACAAAGTTTTCAGATTGCCTCCCAGGTTTGCATCCCTCACTGAATTGGCCATAGAATCAATTGTGTCGAGGCGGTTTTTGAATTTGAGGCCTCGGGTGCGGAGTTTTTGACGTCGTCGCCCATAGCCAAATTGCGCGCACACTTGTGCGCCGTTTTTATAAAGTATTCAGATTGCCTCACGGGTTTGCACTTCTAGCTGAACTGGCCATAGAATCAATTGTGTCGAGACGGTTTTTGAATTTGAGGCCTCGGGTGCGGAGTTTTTGACGTCGTCGCCCATAGCCAAATTGCGCGCACACTTGTCCGCCGTTTTTACAAAGTTTTCAGATTGCCTCTCGGGTTTTCATTACCAGCTGAATTGGCCATAGAATCAATTGTGTCGAGACGGTTTTTGAATTTGAGGCCTCGGGTGCGGAGTTTTTGACGTCGTCGCCCATAGCCAAACTTGCGTGCATGGTTGTGTGCCGTTTTTACAAAGTTTTCAGATTGCCTCCCAGGTTTGCATCCCACACTGAATTGGCCATAGAATCAATTGTGTCGAGGCGGTTTTTGAATTTGAGGCCTCGGGTGCGGAGTTTTTGACGTCGTCGCCCATAGCCAAATTGCGCGCACACTTGTGCGCCGTTTTTACAAAGTTTTCAGATTGCCTCTCGGGTTTGCACTTCCAGTTGAATTGGCCATCGAATCAATTGTGTCGAGACGGTTTTTGAATTTGAGGCCTCGGGTGCGGAGTTTTTGACGTCGTCGCCCATAGCCAAACTTGCGCGCATGGTTGTGTGCCGTTTTTACAAAGTTTTCAGATTGCCTCCCAGGTTTGCATCCCCCACTGAATTGGCCATAAAATCAATTGTGTTGAGAAACTTTTTGAATTTGAGGCCTCGGGTGCGGAGTTTTTGACGTCGTCGCCCATAGCCAAATTGCGCGCACACTTGTGCGCCGTTTTTACAAAGTTTTCAGATTGCCTCTCGGGTTTGCATCTCCAGCTGAATTGGCCATAGAATCAATTGTGTCGACACGGTTTTTGAATTTGAGGCCTCGGGTGCGGAGTTTTTGACGTCGTCGCCCATAGCCAAACTTGCGCGCATGGTTGTGTGCCGTTTTTACAAAGTTTTCAGATTGCCTCCCAGGTTTGCATCCCTCACTGAATTGGCCATAGAATCAATTGTGTCGAGGCGGTTTTTGAATTTGAGGCCTCGGGTGCGGAGTTTTTGACGTCGTCGCCCATAGCCAAATTGCGCGCACACTTGTGCGCCGTTTTTACAAAGTTTTCAGATTGCCTCTCGGGTTTTCACTTCCAGCTGAATTGGCTATCGAATCAATTGTGTCGAGACGGTTTTTGAATTTGAGGCCTCGGGTGCAGAGTTTTTGACGTCGTCGCCCATAGCCAAACTTGCGCGCATTGTTGTGTGCCGTTTTTACAAAATTTCAGATTGCCTCCCAGGTTTGCATCCCACACTGAATTGGCCATAAAATCAATTGTGTCGAGGCGGTTTTTGAATTTGAGGCCTCGGGTGCGGAGTTTTTGACGTCGTCGCCCATAGCCAAACTTGCGCGCATGGTTGTGTGCCGTTTTTATAAAGTTTTCAGATTGCCTCCCAGGTTTGCATCCCTCACTGAATTGGCCATAAAATCAATTGTGTCGAGACGGTTTTTGAATTTGAGGCCTCGGGTGCGGAGTTTTTGACGTCGTCGCCCATAGCCAAATTGCGCGCACACTTGTGCGCCGTTTTTACAAAGTTTTCAGATTGCCTCTCGGGTTTGCACTTCCAGTTGAATTGGCCATAGAATCAATTGTGTCGAGAAATTTTTTGAATTTGAGGCCTCGGGTGCGGAGTTTTTGACGTCGTCGCCCATAGCCAAATTGCGCGCACACTTGTGCGCCGTTTTTACAAAGTTTTCAGATTGCCTCTCGGGTTTGCATTTCTAGCTGAATTGGCCATAGAATCAATTGTGTCGAAACGGTTTTTGAATTTGAGGCCTCGGGTGCAGAGTTTTTTACGTCGTCGCCCATAGCCAAATTGCGCGCACACTTGTGCGCCGTTTTTACAAAGTTTTCAGATTGCCTCTCGGGTTTTCATCTCCAGCTGAATTGGCCATAGAATCAATTGTGTCGAGACGGTTTTTAAATTTGAGGCCTCGGGTGCGGAGTTTTTGACGTCGTCGCCCATAGCCAAACTTGCGCGCATGGTTGTGTGCCGTTTTTACAAAGTTTTCAGATTGCCTCCCAGGTTTGCATCCCTCACTGAATTGGCCATAAAATCAATTGTGTTGAGAAACTTTTTGAATTTGAGGCCTCGGGTGCGGAGTTTTTGACGTCGTCGCCCATAGCCAAATTGCGCGCACACTTGTGCGCCGTTTTTACAAAGTTTTCAGATTGCCTCTCGGGTTTGCACTTCCAGCTGAATTGGCCATAGAATCAATTGTGTCGAGACGGTTTTTGAATTTGAGGCCTCGGGTGCGGAGTTTTTGACGTCGTCGCCCATAGCCAAATTGCGCGCACACTTGTGCGCCGTTTTTACAAAGTTTTCAGATTACCTCTCGGGTTTTCACTTCCAGCTGAATTGGCCATAGAATCAATTGTGTCGAGACGGTTTTTGAATTTGAGGCCTCGGGTGCGGTGTTTTTGACATCGTCGCCCATAGCTAAACTTGCGCGCATGGTTGTGTGCCATTTTTACAAAGTTTTCAGATTGCCTCCCAGGTTTGCATCCCTCACTGAATTGGCCATAGAATCAATTGTGTCGAGGCGTTTTTTGAATTTGAGGCCTCGGGTGCGGAGTTTTTGACGTCGTCGCCCATAGCCAAACTTGCGCGCAGGGTTGTGTGCCGTTTTTACAAAGTTTTCAGATTGCCTCCCAGGTTTGCATCCCCCACTGAATTGGCCATAGAATCAATTGTGTCGAGACGGTTTTTGAATTTGAGGCCTCGGGTGCGGAATTTTTGACGTCGTCGCCCATAGCCAAATTGCGCGCACACTTGTGCGCCGTTTTTACAAAGTTTTCAGATTGCCTCTCGGGTTTTCATTACCAGCTGAATTGGCCATAAAATCAATTGTGTCGAGACGGTTTTTGAATTTGAGGCCTCGGGTGCGGAGTTTTTGACGTCGTCGCCCATAGCCAAACTTGCGCGCATGGTTGTGCTCCGTTTTTACAAAGTTTTCAGATTGCCTCCCAGGTTTGCATCCCTCACTGAATTGGCCATAGAATCAATTGTGTCGAGAATTTTTTTGAATTTGAGGTCTCGGGTGAGGAGTTTTTGACGTCGTCGCCCATAGCCAAATTGCGCGCACACCTGTGTGCCGTTATTACAAAGTTTTCAGATTGCCTCCCAGGTTTGCATCCCTCACTGAATTGGCCATAGAATCAATTGTGTCGAGGCGGTTTTTGAATTTGAGGCCTCGGGTGCGGAGTTTTTGACGTCGTCGCCCATAGCCAAATTGCGCGCACACTTGTGCGCCGTTTTTACAAAGTTTTCAGATTACCTCTCGGGTTTTCACTTCCAGCTGAATTGGCCATCGAATCAATTGTGTCGAGACGGTTTTTGAATTTGAGGCCTCGCGTGCGGAGTTTTTGACGTCGTCGCCCATAGCCAAACTTGCGCGCATTGTTGTGTGCCGTTTTTACAAAGTTTTCAGATTGCCTCCCAGGTTTGCATCCCTTACTGAATTGGCCATAGAATCAATTGTGTCGAGGCGGTTTTTGAATTTGAGGCCTCGGGTGCGGAGTTTTTGACGTCGTCGGCCATAGCCAAACTTGCGCGCATGGTTGTGTACCGTTTTTACAAAGTTTTCGGATTGCCTCCCAGGTTTGCATCCCTCACTGAATTGGCCATAGAATCAATTGTGTCGAGACGGTTTTTGAATTTGAGGCCTCGGGTGCGGAGTTTTTGATGTCGTCGCCCATAACCAAACTTGCCCGCTTGGTTGTGTGCCGTTTTTACAAAGTTTTCAGATTGCCTCACAGGTTTGCATCCCTCACTGAATTGGCCATAGAATCAATTGTGTCGAGATGGTTTTTGAATTTGAGGCCTCGAGTGCGGAGTTTTTGACGTCGTCCCCCATAGCCAAATTGCGCGCACACTTGTGCGCCGTTTTTACAAAGTTTTCAGATTGCCTCTCGGGTTTGCACTTCTAGCTGAATTGGCCATAGAATCAATTGTGTCGAGAAAATTTTTGAATTTGAGGCCTCGGGTGCATTGTTTTTGACGTCGTCGCCCATAGCCAAATTGTGCGCACAGTTGTGCGCCGTTTTTATAAAGTTTTCAGATTGCCTCTCGGGTTTGCACTCCCAGCTGAATTGGCCATAGAATCAATTGTGTCGAGACAGTTTTTGAATTTGAGGCCTCGGGTGCGGAGTTTTTGACGTCGTCGCCCATAGCCAAATTACGCGCACACTTGTGCGCCGTTTTTACAAAGTATTCAGATTGCCTCACGGGTTTGCACTTCTAGCTGAACTAGCCATAGAATCAATTGTGTCGAGACGGTTTTTGAATTTGAGGCCTCGGGTGCGGAGTTTTTGACGTCGTCGCCCATAGCCAAATTGCGCGCACACTTGTCCGCCGTTTTTACAAAGTTTTCAGATTGCCTCTCGGGTTTTCATTACCAGCTGAATTGGCCATAGAATCAATTGTGTCGAGACGGTTTTTGAATTTGAGGCCTCGGGTGCGGAGTTTTTGACGTCGTCGCCCATAGCCAAACTTGCGTGCATGGTTGTGTGCCGTTTTTACAAAGTTTTCAGATTGCCTCCCAGGTTTGCATCCCACACTGAATTGGCCATAGAATCAATTGTGTCGAGGCGGTTTTTGAATTTGAGGCCTCGGGTGCGGAGTTTTTGACGTCGTCGCCCATAGCCAAATTGCGCGCACACTTGTGCGCCGTTTTTACAAAGTTTTCAGATTGCCTCTCGGGTTTTCATCTCCAGCTGAATTGGCCATAGAATCAATTGTGTCGAGACGGTTTTTGAATTTGAGGCCTCGGGTGCGGAGTTTTTGACGTCGTCGCCCATAGCCAAACTTGCGCGCATGGTTGTGTGCCGTTTTTACAAAGTTTTCAGATTGCCTCCCAGGTTTGCATCCCTCACTGAATTGGCCATAAAATCAATTGTGTTGAGAAACTTTTTGAATTTGAGGCCTCGGGTGCGGAGTTTTTGACGTCGTCGCCCATAGCCAAATTGCGCGCACACTTGTGCGCCGTTTTTACAAAGTTTTCAGATTGCCTCTCGGGTTTGCACTTCCAGCTGAATTGGCCATAGAATCAATTGTGTCGAGACGGTTTTTGAATTTGAGGCCTCGGGTGCGGAGTTTTTGACGTCGTCGCCCATAGCCAAATTGCGCGCACACTTGTGCGCCGTTTTTACAAAGTTTTCAGATTACCTCTCGGGTTTTCACTTCCAGCTGAATTGGCCATAGAATCAATTGTGTCGAGACGGTTTTTGAATTTGAGGCCTCGGGTGCGGTGTTTTTGACATCGTCGCCCATAGCTAAACTTGCGCGCATGGTTGTGTGCCATTTTTACAAAGTTTTCAGATTGCCTCCCAGGTTTGCATCCCTCACTGAATTGGCCATAGAATCAATTGTGTCGAGGCGTTTTTTGAATTTGAGGCCTCGGGTGCGGAGTTTTTGACGTCGTCGCCCATAGCCAAACTTGCGCGCAGGGTTGTGTGCCGTTTTTACAAAGTTTTCAGATTGCCTCCCAGGTTTGCATCCCCCACTGAATTGGCCATAGAATCAATTGTGTCGAGACGGTTTTTGAATTTGAGGCCTCGGGTGCGGAATTTTTGACGTCGTCGCCCATAGCCAAATTGCGCGCACACTTGTGCGCCGTTTTTACAAAGTTTTCAGATTGCCTCTCGGGTTTTCATTACCAGCTGAATTGGCCATAAAATCAATTGTGTCGAGACGGTTTTTGAATTTGAGGCCTCGGGTGCGGAGTTTTTGACGTCGTCGCCCATAGCCAAACTTGCGCGCATGGTTGTGCTCCGTTTTTACAAAGTTTTCAGATTGCCTCCCAGGTTTGCATCCCTCACTGAATTGGCCATAGAATCAATTGTGTCGAGAATTTTTTTGAATTTGAGGTCTCGGGTGAGGAGTTTTTGACGTCGTCGCCCATAGCCAAATTGCGCGCACACCTGTGCGCCGTTATTACAAAGTTTTCAGATTGCCTCCCAGGTTTGCATCCCTCACTGAATTGGCCATAGAATCAATTGTGTCGAGGCGGTTTTTGAATTTGAGGCCTCGGGTGCGGAGTTTTTGACGTCGTCGCCCATAGCCAAATTGCGCGCACACTTGTGCGCCGTTTTTACAAAGTTTTCAGATTACCTCTCGGGTTTTCACTTCCAGCTGAATTGGCCATCGAATCAATTGTGTCGAGACGGTTTTTGAATTTGAGGCCTCGCGTGCGGAGTTTTTGACGTCGTCGCCCATAGCCAAACTTGCGCGCATTGTTGTGTGCCGTTTTTACAAAGTTTTCAGATTGCCTCCCAGGTTTGCATCCCTTACTGAATTGGCCATAGAATCAATTGTGTCGAGGCGGTTTTTGAATTTGAGGCCTCGGGTGCGGAGTTTTTGACGTCGTCGCCCATAGCCAAACTTGCGCGCATGGTTGTGTACCGTTTTTACAAAGTTTTCGGATTGCCTCCCAGGTTTGCATCCCTCACTGAATTGGCCATAGAATCAATTGTGTCGAGACGGTTTTTGAATTTGAGGCCTCGGGTGCGGAGTTTTTGACGTCGTCGCCCATAACCAAACTTGCCCGCTTGGTTGTGTGCCGTTTTTACAAAGTTTTCAGATTGCCTCACAGGTTTGCATCCCTCACTGAATTGGCCATAGAATCAATTGTGTCGAGATGGTTTTTGAATTTGAGGCCTCGAGTGCGGAGTTTTTGACGTCGTCCCCCATAGCCAAATTGCGCGCACACTTGTGCGCCGTTTTTACAAAGTTTTCAGATTGCCTCTCGGGTTTGCACTTCTAGCTGAATTGACCATAGAATCAATTGTGTCGAGAAAATTTTTGAATTTGAGGCCTCGGGTGCGTTGTTTTTGACGTCGTCGCCCATAGCCAAATTGTGCGCACAGTTGTGCGCCGTTTTTATAAAGTTTTCAGATTGCCTCTCGGGTTTGCACTCCCAGCTGAATTGGCCATAGAATCAATTGTGTCGAGACAGTTTTTGAATTTGAGGCCTCGGGTGCGGAGTTTTTGACGTCGTCGCCCATAGCCAAATTACGCGCACACTTGTGCGCCGTTTTTACAAAGTATTCAGATTGCCTCACGGGTTTGCACTTCTAGCTGAACTAGCCATAGAATCAATTGTGTCGAGACGGTTTTTGAATTTGAGGCCTCGGGTGCGGAGTTTTTGACGTCGTCGCCCATAGCCAAATTGCGCGCACACTTGTCCGCCGTTTTTACAAAGTTTTCAGATTGCCTCTCGGGTTTTCATTACCAGCTGAATTGGCCATAGAATCAATTGTGTCGAGACGGTTTTTGAATTTGAGGCCTCGGGTGCGGAGTTTTTGACGTCGTCGCCCATAGCCAAACTTGCGTGCATGGTTGTGTGCCGTTTTTACAAAGTTTTCAGATTGCCTCCCAGGTTTGCATCCCACACTGAATTGGCCATAGAATCAATTGTGTCGAGGCGGTTTTTGAATTTGAGGCCTCGGGTGCGGAGTTTTTGACGTCGTCGCCCATAGCCAAATTGCGCGCACACTTGTGCGCCGTTTTTACAAAGTTTTCAGATTGCCTCTCGGGTTTGCACTTCCAGTTGAATTGGCCATCGAATCAATTGTGTCGAGACGGTTTTTGAATTTGAGGCCTCGGGTGCGGAGTTTTTGACGTCGTCGCCCATAGCCAAACTTGCGCGCATTGTTGTGTGCCGTTTTTACAAAGTTTTCAGATTGCCTCCCAGGTTTGCATCCCCCACTGAATTGGCCATATAATCAATTGTGTCGAGGCGGTTTTTGAATTTGAGGCCTCGGGTGCGGAGTTTTTGACGTCGTCGCCCATAGCCAAACTTGCGCGCATGGTTGTGTATCGTTTTTACAAAGTTTTCGGATTGCCTCCCAGGTTTGCATCCCTCACTGAATTGGCCATAGAATCAATTGTGTCGAGACGGTTTTTGAATTTGAGGCCTCGGGTGCGGAGTTTTTGACGTCGTCGCCCATAACCAAACTTGCCCGCTTGGTTGTGTGCCGTTTTTACAAAGTTTTCAGATTGCCTCACAGGTTTGCATCCCTCACTGAATTGGCCATAGAATCAATTGTGTCGAGATGGTTTTTGAATTTGAGGCCTCGAGTGCGGAGTTTTTGACGTCGTCCCCCATAGCCAAATTGCGCGCACACTTGTGCGCCGTTTTTACAAAGTTTTCAGATTGCCTCTCGGGTTTGCACTTCTAGCTGAATTGGCCATAGAATCAATTGTGTCGAGAAAATTTTTGAATTTGAGGCCTCGGGTGCGTTGTTTTTGACGTCGTCGCCCATAGCCAAATTGTGCGCACAGTTGTGCGCCGTTTTTATAAAGTTTTCAGATTGCCTCTCGGGTTTGCACTCCCAGCTGAATTGGCCATAGAATCAATTGTGTCGAGACGGTTTTTGAATTTGAGGCCTCGGGTGCGGAGTTTTTGACGTCGTCGCCCATAGCCAAACTTGCGCGCATTGTTGTGTGCCGTTTTTACAAAGTTTTCAGATTGCCTCCCAGGTTTGCATCCCTCACTGAATTGGCCATATAATCAATTGTGTCGAGGCGGTTTTTGAATTTGAGGCCTCGGGTGCGGAGTTTTTGACGTCGTCGCCCATAGCCAAACTTGCGCGCATGGTTGTGTACCGTTTTTACAAAGTTTTCGGATTGCCTCCCAGGTTTGCATCCCTCACTGAATTGGCCATAGAATCAATTGTGTCGAGACGGTTTTTGAATTTGAGGCCTCGGGTGCGGAGTTTTTGACGTCGTCGCCCATAACCAAACTTGCCCGCTTGGTTGTGTGCCGTTTTTACAAAGTTTTCAGATTGCCTCACAGGTTTGCATCCCTCACTGAATTGGCCATAGAATCAATTGTGTCGAGATGGTTTTTGAATTTGAGGCCTCGAGTGCGGAGTTTTTGACGTCGTCCCCCATAGCCAAATTGCGCGCACACTTGTGCGCCGTTTTTACAAAGTTTTCAGATTGCCTCTCGGGTTTGCACTTCTAGCTGAATTGGCCATAGAATCAATTGTGTCGAGAAAATTTTTGAATTTGAGGCCTCGGGTGCGTTGTTTTTGACGTCGTCGCCCATAGCCAAATTGTGCGCACAGTTGTGCGCCGTTTTTATAAAGTTTTCAGATTGCCTCTCGGGTTTGCACTCCCAGCTGAATTGGCCATAGAATCAATTGTGTCGAGACAGTTTTTGAATTTGAGGCCTCGGGTGCGGAGTTTTTGACGTCGTCGCCCATAGCCAAACTTGCGTGCATGGTTGTGTGCCGTTTTTACAAAGTTTTCAGATTGCCTCCCAAGTTTGCATCCCTCACTGAATTGGCCATAGAATCAATTGTGTCGAGGCGGTTTTTGAATTTGAGGCCTCGGGTGCGGAGTTTTTGACGTCGTCGCCCATAGCCAAATTGCGCGCACACTTGTGCGCCGTTTTTACAAAGTATTCAGATTGCCTCACGGGTTTGCACTTCTAGCTGAACTGGCCATAGAATCAATTGTGTCGAGACGGTTTTTGAATTTGAGGCCTCGGGTGCGGAGTTTTTGACGTCGTCGCCCATAGCCAAATTGCGCGCACACTTGTCCGCCGTTTTTACAAAGTTTTCAGATTGCCTCTCGGGTTTTCATTACCAGCTGAATTGGCCATAGAATCAATTGTGTCGAGACGGTTTTTGAATTTGAGGCCTCGGGTGCGGAGTTTTTGACGTCGTCGCCCATAGCCAAACTTGCGTGCATGGTTGTGTGCCGTTTTTACAAAGTTTTCAGATTGCCTCCCAGGTTTGCATCCTACACTGAATTGGCCATAGAATCAATTGTGTCGAGGCGGTTTTTGAATTTGAGGCCTCGGGTGCGGAGTTTTTGACGTCGTCGCCCATAGCCAAATTGCGCGCACACTTGTGCGCCGTTTTTACAAAGTTTTCAGATTGCCTCTCGGGTTTGCACTTCCAGTTGAATTGGCCATCGAATCAATTGTGTCGAGACGGTTTTTGAATTTGAGGCCTCGCGTGCGGAGTTTTTGACGTCGTCGCCCATAGCCAAACTTGCGCGCATTGTTGTGTGCCGTTTTTACAAAGTTTTCAGATTGCCTCCCAGGTTTGCATCCCTCACTGAATTGGCCATATAATCAATTGTGTCGAGGCGGTTTTTGAATTTGAGGCCTCGGGTGCGGAGTTTTTGACGTCGTCGCCCATAGCCAAACTTGCGCGCATGGTTGTGTACCGTTTTTACAAAGTTTTCGGATTGCCTCCCAGGTTTGCATCCCTCACTGAATTGGCCATAGAATCAATTGTGTCGAGACGGTTTTTGAATTTGAGGCCTCGGGTGCGGAGTTTTTGACGTCGTCGCCCATAACCAAACTTGCCCGCTTGGTTGTGTGCCGTTTTTACAAAGTTTTCAGATTGCCTCACAGGTTTGCATCCCTCACTGAATTGGCCATAGAATCAATTGTGTCGAGATGGTTTTTGAATTTGAGGCCTCGAGTGCGGAGTTTTTGACGTCGTCCCCCATAGCCAAATTGCGCGCACACTTGTGCGCCGTTTTTACAAAGTTTTCAGATTGCCTCTCGGGTTTGCACTTCTAGCTGAATTGGCCATAGAATCAATTGTGTCGAGAAAATTTTTGAATTTGAGGCCTCGGGTGCGTTGTTTTTGACGTCGTCGCCCATAGCCAAATTGTGCGCACAGTTGTGCGCCGTTTTTATAAAGTTTTCAGATTGCCTCTCGGGTTTGCACTCCCAGCTGAATTGGCCATAGAATCAATTGTGTCGAGACAGTTTTTGAATTTGAGGCCTCGGGTGCGGAGTTTTTGACGTCGTCGCCCATAGCCAAACTTGCGTGCATGGTTGTGTGCCGTTTTTACAAAGTTTTCAGATTGCCTCCCAGGTTTGCATCCCTCACTGAATTGGCCATAGAATCAATTGTGTCGAGGCGGTTTTTGAATTTGAGGCCTCGGGTGCGGAGTTTTTGACGTCGTCGCCCATAGCCAAATTGCGCGCACACTTGTGCGCCGTTTTTACAAAGTTTTCAGATTGCCTCTCGGGTTTGCACTTCCAGTTGAATTGGCCATAGAATCAATTGTGTCGAGAAAATTTTTGAATTTGAGGCCTCAGGTGCGGAGTTTTTGACGTCGTCGCCCAAAGCCAAATTGCGCGCACACTTGTGCGCCGTTTTTACAAAGTTTTCAGATTGCCTCTCGGGTTTGCATTTCTAGCTGAATTGGCCATAGAATCAATTGTGTCTAGACGGTTTTTGAATTTGAGGCCTCGGGTGCGGAGTTTTTGACGTCGTCGCCCATAGCCAAATTGCGCGCACACTTGTGCGCCGTTTTTACAAAGTTATCAGATTGCCTCTCGGGTTTTCATTTCCAACTGAATTGGCCATAGAATCAATTGTGTCGAGACGGTTTTTGAATTTGAGGCCTCGGGTGCGGAGTTTTTGACGTCGTCGCCCATAGCCAAACTTGCGCGCATGGTTGTGTGCCATTTTTACAAAGTTTTCAGATTGCCTCCCAGGTTTGCATCCCTCACTGAATTGGCCATAGAATCAATTGTGTCGAGATGGTTTTTGAATTTGAGGCCTCGAGTGCGGAGTTTTTGACGTCGTCCCCCATAGCCAAATTGCGCGCACACTTGTGCGCCGTTTTTACAAAGTTTTCAGATTGCCTCTCGGGTTTGCACTTCTAGCTGAATTGGCCATAAAATCAATTGTGTCGAGAAAATTTTTGAATTTGAGGCCTCGGGTGCGTTGTTTTTGACGTCGTCGCCCATAGCCAAATTGTGCGCACAGTTGTGCGCCGTTTTTATAAAGTTTTAAGATTGCCTCTCGGGTTTGCACTCCCAGCTGAATTGGCCATAGAATCAATTGTGTCGAGACGGTTTTTGAATTTGAGGCCTCGGGTGCGGAGTTTTTGACGTCGTCGCCCATAGCCAAATTACGCGCACACTTGTGCGCCGTTTTTACAAAGTATTCAGATTGCCTCACGGGTTTGCACTTCTAGCTGAACTGGCCATAGAATCAATTGTGTTGAGACGGTTTTTGAATTTGAGGCCTCGGGTGCGGAGTTTTTGACGTCGTCGCCCATAGCCAAATTGCGCGCACACTTGTCCGCCGTTTTTACAAAGTTTTCAGATTGCCTCTCGGGTTTTCATTACCAACTGAATTGGCCATAGAATCAATTGTGTCGAGACGGTTTTTGAATTTGAGGCCTCGGGTGCGGAGTTTTTGACGTCGTCGCCCATAGCCAAACTTGCGTGCATGGTTGTGTGCCGTTTTTACAAAGTTTTCAAATTGCCTCCCAGGTTTGCATCCCTCACTGAATTGGCCATAGAATCAATTGTGTCGAGGCGGTTTTTGAATTTGAGGCCTCGGGTGCGGAGTTTTTGACGTCGTCGCCCATAGCCAAATTGCGCGCACACTTGTGCGCCGTTTTTACAAAGTTTTCAGATTGCCTCTCGGGTTTGCACTTCCAGTTGAATTGGCCATAGAATCAATTGTGTCGAGAAAATTTTTGAATTTGAGGCCTCAGGTGCGGAGTTTTTGACGTCGTCGCCCAAAGCCAAATTGCGCGCACACTTGTGCGCCGTTTTTACAAAGTTTTCAGATTGCCTCTCGGGTTTGCATTTCTAGCTGAATTGGCCATAGAATCAATTGTGTCTAGACGGTTTTTGAATTTGAGGCCTCGGGTGCGGAGTTTTTGACGTCGTCGCCCATAGCCAAATTGCGCGCACACTTGTGCGCCGTTTTTACAAAGTTATCAGATTGCCTCTCGGGTTTTCATTTCCAACTGAATTGGCCATAAAATCAATTGTGTCGAGACGGTTTTTGAATTTGAGGCCTCGGGTGCGGAGTTTTTGACGTCGTCGCCCATAGCCAAACTTGCGCGCATGGTTGTGTGCCGTTTTTACAAAGTTTTCAGATTGCCTCCCAGGTTTCCATCCCTCACTGAATTGGCCATAAAATCAATTGTGTTGAGAAACTTTTTGAATTTGAGGCCTCGGGTGCGGAGTTTTTGACGTCGTCGCCCATAGCCAAATTGCGCGCTCACTTGTGCGCCGTTTTTACAAAGTTTTCAGATTGCCTCTCGGGTTTGCATCTCCAGCTGAATTGGCCATAGAATCAACTGTGTCGAGACGGTTTTTGAATTTGAGGCCTCGGGTGCGGAGTTTTTGACGTCGTCGCCCATAGCCAAATTGCGCGCACACTTGTGCGCCGTTTTTACAAAGTTTTCAGATTGCCTCTCGGGTTTTCACTTCCAGCTGAATTGGCCATCGAATCAATTGTGTCGAGACGGTTTTTGAATTTGAGGCCTCGGGTGCGGAGTTTTTGACGTCGTCGCCCATAGCCAAACTTGCGCGCATGGTTGTGTGCCGTTTTTACAAATTTTTCAGATTGCCTCCCAGGTTTGCATCCCTCACTGAATTGGCCATAGAATCAATTGTGTCGAGGCGGTTTTTGAATTTGAGGCCTCGGGTGCGGAGTTTTTTACGTCGTCGCCCATAGCCAAACTTGCGCGCATGGTTGTGTGCCATTTTTACAAAGTTTTCAGATTGCCTCTCGGGTTTGCACTTCTAGCTGAATTGGCCATAGAGTCAATTGTGTCGAGAAAATTTTTGAATTTGAGGCCTCGGGTGCGTTGTTTTTGACGTCGTCGCCCATAGCCAAATTGTGCGCACAATTGTGCGCTGTTTTTATAAAGTTTTCAGATTGCCTCTCGGGTTTGCACTCCCAGCTGAATTGGCCATCAAATCAATTGTGTCGAGACGGTTTTTGAATTTGAGGCCTCGGGTGCGGAGTTTTTGACGTCGTCGCCCATAGCCAAATTACGCGCACACTTGTGCGCCGTTTTTACAAAGTATTCAGATTGCCTCACGGGTTTGCACTTCTAGCTGAACTGGCCATAGAATCAATTGTGTTGAGACGGTTTTTGAATTTGAGGCCTCGGGTGCGGAGTTTTTGACGTCGTCGCCCATAGCCAAATTGCGCGCACACTTGTCCGCCGTTTTTACAAAGTTTTCAGATTGCCTCCCAGGTTTGCATCCCTCACTGAATTGGCCATAGAATCAATTGTGTCGAGACGGTTTTTGAATTTGAGGCCTCGGGTGCGGAGTTTTTGACGTCGTCGCCCATAGCCAAACTTGCGCGCATGGTTGTGTACCGTTTTTACAAAGTTTTCGGATTGCCTCCCAGGTTTGCATCCCTCACTGAATTGGCCATAGAATCAATTGTGTCGAGACGGTTTTTGAATTTGAGGCCTCGGGTGCGGAGTTTTTGACGTCGTCGCCCATAACCAAACTTGCCCGCTTGGTTGTGTGCCGTTTTTACAAAGTTTTCAGATTGCCTCACAGGTTTGCATCCCTCACTGAATTGGCCATAGAATCAATTGTGTCGAGATGGTTTTTGAATTTGAGGCCTCGAGTGCGGAGTTTTTGACGTCGTCCCCCATAGCCAAATTGCGCGCACACTTGTGCGCCGTTTTTACAAAGTTTTCAGATTGCCTCTCGGGTTTGCACTTCTAGCTGAATTGGCCATAGAATCAATTGTGTCGAGAAATTTTTTGAATTTGAGGCCTCGGGTGCGTTGTTTTTGACGTCGTCGCCCATAGCCAAATTGTGCGCACAGTTGTGCGACGTTTTTATAAAGTTTTCAGATTGCCTCTCGGGTTTGCACTCCCAGCTGAATTGGCCATAGAATCAATTGTGTCGAGACGGTTTTTGAATTTGAGGCCTCGGGTGCGGAGTTTTTGACGTCGCCTCCCATAGCCAAATAGCGCGCACACTTGTGCGCCGTTTTTACAAAGTTTTCAGATTACCTCTCGGGTTTGCATTCCCAGCTGAATTGCCCATAGAATCAATTGTGTCGAGACAATTTTTGAATTTGAGGCCTCGGGTGCGGAGTTTATGACGTCGTCGCCCATAGCCAAATTGCGCGCACACTTGTGCGCCGTTTTTACAAAGTTTTCAGATTGCCTCTCGGGTTTTCATTTCCAGCTGAATTGGCCATAGAATCAATTGTGTCGAGACGGTTTTTGATTTTGAGGCCTCGGGTGCGGAGTTTTTGACGTCGCCCATAGCCAAACTTGCGCGCATGGTTGTGTGCCGTTTTTACAAAGTTTTCAGATTGCCTCCCAGGTTTGCATCCCTCACTGAATTGGCCATAAAATCAATTGTGTCGAGAATTTTTTTGAATTTGAGGCCTCGGGTGCGGAGTTTTTGACGTCGTCGCCCATAGCCAAATTGCGCGCACACTTGTGCGCCGTTTTTACAAAGTTTTCAGATTGCCTCTCGGGTTTGCACTTCCAGTTGAATTGGCCATAGAATCAATTGTGTCGAGAAATTTTTTGAATTTGAGGCCTCGGGTGCGGAGTTTTTGACGTCGTCGCCCATAGCCAAATTGCGCGCACACTTGTGCGCCGTTTTTACAAAGTTTTCAGATTGCCTCTCGTGTTTACATTTCGAGCTGAATTGGCCATAGAATCAATTGTGTCTAGACGGTTTTTGAATTTGAGGCCTCGGGTGCGGAGTTTTTGACGTCGTCGCCCATAGCCAAATTGCGCGCACACTTGTGCGCCGTTTTTACAAATTTATCAGATTGCCTCTCGGGTTTTCATTTCCAGCTGAATTGGCCATAGAATCAATTGTGTCGAGACGGTTTTTGAATTTGAGGCCTCGGGTGCGGAGTTTTTTACGTCGTCGCCCATAGCCAAACTTGCGCGCATGGTTGTGTGCCATTTTTACAAAGTTTTAAGATTGTCTCCCAGGTTTGAATCCCTCACTGAATTGGCCATAGAATCAATTGTGTCGAGGCGGTTTTTGAATTTGAGGCCTCGGGTGCGGAGTTTTTGACGTCGTCGCCCATAGCCAAACTTGCGCGCAGGGTTGTGTGTCGTTTTTAAAAAGTTTTCAGATTGCCTCCCAGGTTTGCATCCCTCACTAAATTGGCCATAGAATCAATTGTGTCTAGACGGTTTTTGAATTTGAGGCCTCGGGTGCGGAGTTTTTGACGTCGTCACCCATAGCCAAATTGCGCGCACACTTGTGCGCCGTTTTTACAAAGTTTTCAGATTGCCTCTCGGGTTTTCATTCCCAGCTGAATTGGCCATAAAATCAATTGTGTCGAGACGGTTTTTGAATTTGAGGCCTCGGGTGCGGAGTTTTTGACGTCGTCGCCCATAGCCAAACTTGCGCGCATGGTTGTGTTCCGTTTTTACAAAGTTTTCAGATTGCCTCCCAGGTTTGCATCCCTCACTAAATTGGCCATAGAATCAATTGTGTCGAGAAATTTTTTGAATTCGAGGCCTCGGATGAGGAGTTTTTGACGTCGTCGCCCATAGCCAAATTGCGCGCACACTTGTGCGCCGTTATTACAAAGTTTTCAGATTGCCTCTCGGGTTTTCATTACCAGCTGAATTGGCCATAAAATCAATTGTGTCGAGACGGTTTTTGAATTTGAGGCCTCGGGTGCGGAGTTTTTGACGTCGTCGCCCATAGCCAAACTTGCGCGCATGGTTGTGTGCCGTTTTTACAAAGTTTTCAGATTGTCTCCCAGGTTTGCATCCCTCACTGAATTGGCCATAAAATCAATTGTGTTGAGAAACTTTTTGAATTTGAGGCCTCGGGTGCGGAGTTTTTGACGTCGTCGCCCATAGCCAAATTGCGCGCACACTTGTGCGCCGTTTTTACAAAGTTTTCAGATTGCCTCTCAGGTTTGCATCTCCAGCTGAATTGGACATAGAATCAACTGTGTCGAGACGGTTTTTGAATTTGAGGCCTCGGGTGCGGAGTTTTTGACGTCGTCGCCCATAGCCAAATTGCGCTCACACTTGTGCGCCGTTTTTACAAAGTTTTCAGATTGCCTCTCGGGTTTTCACTTCCAGCTGAATTGGCCATCAAATCAATTGTGTCAAGACGGTTTTTGAATTTGAGGCCTCGGGTGGGAAGTTTTTGACGTCGTCGCCCATAGCCAAATTGCGCGCACACTTGTGCGCCGTTTTTACAAAGTTTTCAGATTGCCTCTCGGGTTTGCACTTCCAGTTGAATTGGCCATAGAATCAATTGTGTCGAGAAATTTTTTGAATTTGAGGCCTCAGGTGCGGAGTTTTTGACGTCGTCGCCCAAAGCCAAATTGCGCGCACACTTGTGCGCCGTTTTTACAAAGTTTTCAGATTGCCTCTCGGGTTTGCATTTCTAGCTGAATTGGCCATAGAATCAATTGTGTCTAGACGGTTTTTGAATTTGAGGCCTCGGGTGCGGAGTTTTTGACGTCGTCGCCCATAGCCAAATTGCGCGCACACTTGTGCGCCGTTTTTACAAAGTTATCAGATTGCCTCTCGGGTTTTCATTTCCAGCTGAATTGGCCATAGAATCAATTGTGTCGAGACGGTTTTTGAATTTGAGGCCTCGGGTGCGGAGTTTTTTACGTCGTCGCCCATAGCCAAACTTGCGCGCATGGTTGTGTGCCGTTTTTACAAAGTTTTCAGATTGCCTCCCAGGTTTGCATCCCTCACTGAATTGGACATAAAATCAATTGTGTTGAGAAACTTTTTGAATTTGAGGCCTCGGATGCGGAGTTTTTGACGTCGTCGCCCATAGCCAAATTGCGCGCATACTTGTGCGCCGTTTTTACAAAGTTTTCAGATTGCCTCTCGGGTTTGCATCTCCAGCTGAATTGGCCATAGAATCAACTGTGTCGAGACGGTTTTTGAATTTGAGGCCTCGGGTGCGGAGTTTTTGACGTCGTCGCCCATAGCAAAATTGCGCGCACGCTTGTGCGCCGTTTTTACAAAGTTTTCAGATTGCCTCTCGGGTTTGCATTACCAGCTGAATTGGCCATAGAATCAATTGTGTTGAGAAAGTTTTTGAATTTGAGGCCTCGGGTGCTGAGTTTTTGACGTCGTCGCCCAAAGCCAAACTTGCGCGCATGGTTGTGTGCCGTTTTTACAAAGTTTTCAGATTGCCTCCCAGGTTTGCATCCCTCACTGAATTGGCCATAGAATCAATTGTGTCGAGACGGTTTTTGAATTTGAGGCCTAAGGTGCGGAGTTTTTTACGTCGTCGCCCATAGCCAAACTTGCGCGCATGGTTGTGTACCGTTTTTACAAAGTTTTCGGATTGCCTCCCAGGTTTGCATCCCTCACTGAATTGGCCATAGAATCAATTGTGTCGAGACGGTTTTTGAATTTGAGGCCTCGGGTGCGGAGTTTTTGACGTCGTCGCCCATAACCAAACTTGCCCGCTTGGTTGTGTGCCGTTTTTACAAAGTTTTCAGATTGCCTCACAGGTTTGCATCCCTCACTGAATTGGCCATAGAATCAATTGTGTCGAGATGGTTTTTGAATTTGAGGCCTCGAGTGCGGAGTTTTTGACGTCGTCCCCCATAGCCAAATTGCGCGCACACTTGTGCGCCGTTTTTACAAAGTTTTCAGATTGCCTCTCGGGTTTGCACTTCTAGCTGAATTGGCCATAGAATCAATTGTGTTGAGAAATTTTTTGAATTTGAGGCCTCGGGTGCGTTGTTTTTGACGTCGTCGCCCATAGCCAAATTGTGCGCACAGTTGTGCGCCGTTTTTATAAAGTTTTCAGATTGCCTCTCGGGTTTGCACTCCCAGCTGAATTGGCCATAGAATCAATTGTGTCGAGACGGTTTTTGAATTTGAGGCCTCGGGTGCGGAGTTTTTGACGTCGCCTCCCATAGCCAAATAGCGCGCACACTTGTGCGCCGTTTTTACAAAGTTTTCAGTTTACCTCTCGGGTTTGCATTCCCAGCTGAATTGCCCATAGAATCAATTGTGTCGAGACAATTTTTGAATTTGAGGCCTCGGGTGCGGAGTTTTTGACGTCGTCGCCCATAGCCAAATTGCGCGCACACTTGTGCGCCGTTTTTACAAAGTTTTCAGATTGCCTCTCGGGTTTTCACTTCCAGCTGAATTAGCCATCAAATCAATTGTGTCGAGACGGTTTTTGAATTTGAGGCCTCGGGTGGGAAGTTTTTGACGTCGTCGCCCATAGCCAAATTGCGCGCACACTTGTGCGCCGTTTTTACAAAGTTTTCAGATTGCCTCTCGGGTTTGCACTTCCAGTTGAATTGGCCATAGAATCAATTGTGTCGAGAAATTTTTTGAATTTGAGGCCTCAGGTGCGGAGTTTTTGACGTCGTCGCCCAAAGCCAAATTGCGCGCACACTTGTGCGCCGTTTTTACAAAGTTTTCAGATTGCCTCTCGGGTTTGCATTTCTAGCTGAATTGGCCATAGAATCAATTGTGTCTAGACGGTTTTTGAATTTGAGGCCTCGGGTGCGGAGTTTTTGACGTCGTCGCCCATAGCCAAATTGCGCGCACACTTGTGCGCCGTTTTTACAAAGTTATCAGATTGCCTCTCGGGTTTTCATTTCCAGCTGAATTGGCCATAGAATCAATTGTGTCGAGACGGTTTTTGAATTTGAGGCCTCGGGTGCGGAGTTTTTTACGTCGTCGCCCATAGCCAAACTTGCGCGCATGGTTGTGTGCCGTTTTTACAAAGTTTTCAGATTGCCTCCCAGGTTTGCATCCCTCACTGAATTGGACATAAAATCAATTGTGTTGAGAAACTTTTTGAATTTGAGGCCTCGGGTGCGGAGTTTTTGACGTCGTCGCCCATAGCCAAATTGCGCGCATACTTGTGCGCCGTTTTTACAAAGTTTTCAGATTGCCTCTCGGGTTTGCATCTCCAGCTGAATTGGCCATAGAATCAACTGTGTCGAGACGGTTTTTGAATTTGAGGCCTCGGGTGCGGAGTTTTTGACGTCGTCGCCCATAGCAAAATTGCGCGCACGCTTGTGCGCCGTTTTTACAAAGTTTTCAGATTGCCTCTCGGGTTTGCATTACCAGCTGAATTGGCCATAGAATCAATTGTGTTGAGAAAGTTTTTGAATTTGAGGCCTCGGGTGCTGAGTTTTTGACGTCGTCGCCCAAAGCCAAACTTGCGCGCATGGTTGTGTGCCGTTTTTACAAAGTTTTCAGATTGCCTCCCAGGTTTGCATCCCTCACTGAATTGGCCATAGAATCAATTGTGTCGAGACGGTTTTTGAATTTGAGGCCTAAGGTGCGGAGTTTTTGACGTCGTCGCCCATAGCCAAACTTGCGCGCATGGTTGTGTACCGTTTTTACAAAGTTTTCGGATTGCCTCCCAGGTTTGCATCCCTCACTGAATTGGCCATAGAATCAATTGTGTCGAGACGGTTTTTGAATTTGAGGCCTCGGGTGCGGAGTTTTTGACGTCGTCGCCCATAACCAAACTTGCCCGCTTGGTTGTGTGCCGTTTTTACAAAGTTTTCAGATTGCCTCACAGGTTTGCATCCCTCACTGAATTGGCCATAGAATCAATTGTGTCGAGATGGTTTTTGAATTTGAGGCCTCGAGTGCGGAGTTTTTGACGTCGTCCCCCATAGCCAAATTGCGCGCACACTTGTGCGCCGTTTTTACAAAGTTTTCAGATTGCCTCTCGGGTTTGCACTTCTAGCTGAATTGGCCATAGAATCAATTGTGTTGAGAATTTTTTTGAATTTGAGGCCTCGGGTGCGTTGTTTTTGACGTCGTCGCCCATAGCCAAATTGTGCGCACAGTTGTGCGCCATTTTTATAAAGTTTTCAGATTGCCTCTCGGGTTTGCACTCCCAGCTGAATTGGCCATAGAATCAATTGTGTCGAGACGGTTTTTGAATTTGAGGCCTCGGGTGCGGAGTTTTTGACGTCGCCTCCCATAGCCAAATTGCGCGCACACTTGTGCGCCGTTTTTACAAAGTTTTCAGATTGCCTCTCGGGTTTTCATTTCCAGCTGAATTGGCCATAGAATCAATTGTGTCGAGACGGTTTTTGATTTTGAGGCCTCGGGTGCGGAGTTTTTGACGTTGCCCATAGCCAAACTTGCGCGCATGGTTGTGTGCCGTTTTTACAAAGTTTTCAGATTGCCTCCCAGGTTTGCATCCCTCACTGAATTGGCCATAAAATCAATTGTGTCGAGAAATTTTTTGAATTTGAGGCCTCGGGTGCGGAGTTTTTGACGTCGTCGCCCATAGCCAAATTGCGCGCACACTTGTGCGCCGTTTTTACAAAGTTTTCAGATTGCCTCTCGGGTTTGCACTTCCAGTTGAATTGGCCATAGAATCAATTGTGTCGAGAAATTTTTTGAATTTGAGGCCTCGGGTGCGGAGTTTTGGACGTCGTCGCCCATAGCCAAATTGCGCGCACACTTGTGCGCCGTTTTTACAAAGTTTTCAGATTGCCTCTCGTGTTTACATTTCGAGCTGAATTGGCCATAGAATCAATTGTGTCTAGACGGTTTTTGAATTTGAGGCCTCGGGTGCGGAGTTTTTGACGTCGTCGCCCATAGCCAAATTGCGCGCACACTTGTGCGCCGTTTTTACAAATTTATCAGATTGCCTCTCGGGTTTTCATCTCCAGCTGAATTGGCCATAGAATCAATTGTGTCGAGACGGTTTTTGAATTTGAGGCCTCGGGTGCGGAGTTTTTTACGTCGTCGCCCATAGCCAAACTTGCGCGCATGGTTGTGTGCCATTTTTACAAAGTTTTAAGATTGTCTCCCAGGTTTGCATCCCTCACTGAATTGGCCATAGAATCAATTATGTCGAGGCGGTTTTTGAATTTGAGGCCTCGGGTGCGGAGTTTTTGACGTCGTCGCCCATAGCCAAACTTGCGCGCAGGGTTGTGTGTCGTTTTTAAAAAGTTTTCAGATTGCCTCCCAGGTTTGCATCCCTCACTGAATTGGCCATAGAATCAATTGTGTCTAGACGGTTTTTGAATTTGAGGCCTCGGGTGCGGAGTTTTTGACGTCGTCACCCATAGCCAAATTGCGCGCACACTTGTGCGCCGTTTTTACAAAGTTTTCAGATTGCCTCTCGGGTTTTCATTCCCAGCTGAATTGGCCATAAAATCAATTGTGTCGAGACGGTTTTTGAATTTGAGGCCTCGGGTGCGGAGTTTTTGACGTCGTCGCCCATAGCCAAACTTGCGCGCATGGTTGTGTTCCGTTTTTACAAAGTTTTCAGATTGCCTCCCAGGTTTGCATCCCTCACTAAATTGGCCATAGAATCAATTGTGTCGAGAAATTTTTTGAATTCGAGGCCTCGGATGAGGAGTTTTTGACGTCGTCGCCCATAGCCAAATTGCGCGCACACTTGTGCGCCGTTATTACAAAGTTTTCAGATTGCCTCTCGGGTTTTCATTACCAGCTGAATTGGCCATAAAATCAATTGTGTCGAGACGGTTTTTGAATTTGAGGCCTCGGGTGCGGAGTTTTTGACGTCGTCGCCCATAGCCAAACTTGCGCGCATGGTTGTGTGCCGTTTTTACAAAGTTTTCAGATTGTCTCCCAGGTTTGCATCCCTCACTGAATTGGCCATAAAATCAATTGTGTTGAGAAACTTTTTGAATTTGAGGCCTCGGGTGCGGAGTTTTTGACGTCGTCGCCCATAGCCAAATTGCGCGCACACTTGTGCGCCGTTTTTACAAAGTTTTCAGATTGCCTCTCAGGTTTGCATCTCCAGCTGAATTGGACATAGAATCAACTGTGTCGAGACGGTTTTTGAATTTGAGGCCTCGGGTGCGGAGTTTTTGACGTCGTCGCCCATAGCCAAATTGCGCTCACACTTGTGCGCCGTTTTTACAAAGTTTTCAGATTGCCTCTCGGGTTTTCACTTCCAGCTGAATTGGCCATCAAATCAATTGTGTCGAGACGGTTTTTGAATTTGAGGCCTCGGGTGGGAAGTTTTTGACGTCGTCGCCCATAGCCAAATTGCGCGCACACTTGTGCGCCGTTTTTACAAAGTTTTCAGATTGCCTCTCGGGTTTGCACTTCCAGTTGAATTGGCCATAGAATCAATTGTGTCGAGAAATTTTTTGAATTTGAGGCCTCAGGTGCGGAGTTTTTGACGTCGTCGCCCAAAGCCAAATTGCGCGCACACTTGTGCGCCGTTTTTACAAAGTTTTCAGATTGCCTCTCGGGTTTGCATTTCTAGCTGAATTGGCCATAAAATCAATTGTGTCTAGACGGTTTTTGAATTTGAGGCCTCGGGTGCGGAGTTTTTGACGTCGTCGCCCATAGCCAAATTGCGCGCACACTTGTGCGCCGTTTTTACAAAGTTATCAGATTGCCTCTCGGGTTTTCATTTCCAGCTGAATTGGCCATAGAATCAATTGTGTCGAGACGGTTTTTGAATTTGAGGCCTCGGGTGCGGAGTTTTTGACGTCGTCGCCCATAGCCAAACTTGCGCGCATGGTTGTGTGCCGTTTTTACAAAGTTTTCAGATTGCCTCCCAGGTTTGCATCCCTCACTGAATTGGACATAAAATCAATTGTGTTGAGAAACTTTTTGAATTTGAGGCCTCGGGTGCGGAGTTTTTGACGTCGTCGCCCATAGCCAAATTGCGCGCATACTTGTGCGCCGTTTTTACAAATTTATCAGATTGCCTCTCGGGTTTTCATTTCCAGCTGAATTGGCCATAGAATCAATTGTGTCGAGACGGTTTTTGAATTTGAGGCCTCGGGTGCGGAGTTTTTTACGTCGTCGCCCATAGCCAAACTTGCGCGCATGGTTGTGTGCCATTTTTACAAAGTTTTAAGATTGTCTCCCAGGTTTGCATCCCTCACTGAATTGGCCATAGAATCAATTATGTCGAGGCGGTTTTTGAATTTGAGGCCTCGGGTGCGGAGTTTTTGACGTCGTCGCCCATAGCCAAACTTGCGCGCAGGGTTGTGTGTCGTTTTTAAAAAGTTTTCAGATTGCCTCCCAGGTTTGCATCCCTCACTGAATTGGCCATAGAATCAATTGTGTCTAGACGGTTTTTGAATTTGAGGCCTCGGGTGCGGAGTTTTTGACGTCGTCACCCATAGCCAAATTGCGCGCACACTTGTGCGCCGTTTTTACAAAGTTTTCAGATTGCCTCTCGGGTTTTCATTCCCAGCTGAATTGGCCATAAAATCAATTGTGTCGAGACGGTTTTTGAATTTGAGGCCTCGGGTGCGGAGTTTTTGACGTCGTCGCCCATAGCCAAACTTGCGCGCATGGTTGTGTTCCGTTTTTACAAAGTTTTCAGATTGCCTCCCAGGTTTGCATCCCTCACTAAATTGGCCATAGAATCAATTGTGTCGAGAAATTTTTTGAATTCGAGGCCTCGGATGAGGAGTTTTTGACGTCGTCGCCCATAGCCAAATTGCGCGCACACTTGTGCGCCGTTATTACAAAGTTTTCAGATTGCCTCTCGGGTTTTCATTACCAGCTGAATTGGCCATAAAATCAATTGTGTCGAGACGGTTTTTGAATTTGAGGCCTCGGGTGCGGAGTTTTTGACGTCGTCGCCCATAGCCAAACTTGCGCGCATGGTTGTGTGCCGTTTTTACAAAGTTTTCAGATTGTCTCCCAGGTTTGCATCCCTCACTGAATTGGCCATAAAATCAATTGTGTTGAGAAACTTTTTGAATTTGAGGCCTCGGGTGCGGAGTTTTTGACGTCGTCGCCCATAGCCAAATTGCGCGCACACTTGTGCGCCGTTTTTACAAAGTTTTCAGATTGCCTCTCAGGTTTGCATCTCCAGCTGAATTGGACATAGAATCAACTGTGTCGAGACGGTTTTTGAATTTGAGGCCTCGGGTGCGGAGTTTTTGACGTCGTCGCCCATAGCCAAATTGCGCTCACACTTGTGCGCCGTTTTTACAAAGTTTTCAGATTGCCTCTCGGGTTTTCACTTCCAGCTGAATTGGCCATCAAATCAATTGTGTCGAGACGGTTTTTGAATTTGAGGCCTCGGGTGGGAAGTTTTTGACGTCGTCGCCCATAGCCAAATTGCGCGCACACTTGTGCGCCGTTTTTACAAAGTTTTCAGATTGCCTCTCGGGTTTGCACTTCCAGTTGAATTGGCCATAGAATCAATTGTGTCGAGAAATTTTTTGAATTTGAGGCCTCAGGTGCGGAGTTTTTGACGTCGTCGCCCAAAGCCAAATTGCGCGCACACTTGTGCGCCGTTTTTACAAAGTTTTCAGATTGCCTCTCGGGTTTGCATTTCTAGCTGAATTGGCCATAAAATCAATTGTGTCTAGACGGTTTTTGAATTTGAGGCCTCGGGTGCGGAGTTTTTGACGTCGTCGCCCATAGCCAAATTGCGCGCACACTTGTGCGCCGTTTTTACAAAGTTATCAGATTGCCTCTCGGGTTTTCATTTCCAGCTGAATTGGCCATAGAATCAATTGTGTCGAGACGGTTTTTGAATTTGAGGCCTCGGGTGCGGAGTTTTTGACGTCGTCGCCCATAGCCAAACTTGCGCGCATGGTTGTGTGCCGTTTTTACAAAGTTTTCAGATTGCCTCCCAGGTTTGCATCCCTCACTGAATTGGACATAAAATCAATTGTGTTGAGAAACTTTTTGAATTTGAGGCCTCGGGTGCGGAGTTTTTGACGTCGTCGCCCATAGCCAAATTGCGCGCATACTTGTGCGCCGTTTTTACAAAGTTTTCAGATTGCCTCTCGGGTTTGCATCTCCAGCTGAATTGGCCATAGAATCAACTGTGTCGAGACGGTTTTTGAATTTGAGGCCTCGGGTGCGGAGTTTTTGACGTCGTCACCCATAGCCAAATTGCGCGCACACTTGTGCGCCGTTTTTACAAAGTTTTCAGATTGCCTCTCGGGTTTTCATTCCCAGCTGAATTGGCCATAAAATCAATTGTGTCGAGACGGTTTTTGAATTTGAGGCCTCGGGAGCGGAGTTTTTGACGTCGTCGCCCATAGCCAAACTTGCGCGCATGGTTGTGTTCCGTTTTTACAAAGTTTTCAGATTGCCTCCCAGGTTTGCATCCCTCACTGAATTGGCCATAGAATCAATTGTGTCGAGAAATTTTTTGAATTCGAGGCCTCGGATGAGGAGTTTTTGACGTCGTCGCCCATAGCCAAATTGCGCGCACACTTGTGCGCCGTTATTACAAAGTTTTCAGATTGCCTCTCGGGTTTGCACTTCCAGTTGAATTGCCATAGAATCAATTGTGTCGAGAATTTTTTTGAATTTGAGGCCTCGGGTGCGGAGTTTTTGACGTCGTCGCCCATAGCCAAATTGCGCGCACACTTATGCGCCATTTTTACAAACTTTTCAGATTGCCTCTCGGGTTTGCATTCCCAGCTGAATTGGCCATAGAATCAATTGTGTCGAGACGGTTTTTAAATTTGAGGCCTCGGGTGCGGAGTTTTTGACGTCGTCGTCCATAGCCAAATTGCGCGCACACTTGTGCGCCGTTTTTACAAAGTTTTCAGATTGCCTCTCGGGTTTTCATTACCAGCTGAATTGGCCGTAGAATCAATTGTGTCAAGACGGTTTTTGAATTTGAGGCCTCGGGTGCGGAGTTTTTGACGTCGTCGCCCAAAGCCAAACTTGCGCGCATGGTTGTGTGCCGTTTTTACAAAGTTTTCAGATTGCCTCCCAGGTTTGCATCCCTCACTGAATTGGCCATAGAATCAATTGTGTCGAGGCGGTTTTTGAATTTGAGGCCTCGGGTGCGGAGTTTTTGACGTCGTCGCCCATAGCCAAATTGCGCGCACACTTGTGCGCCGTTTTTACAAAGTTTTCAGATTGCCTCTCGGGTTTGCACTTCCAGTTGAATTGGCCATAGAATCAATTGTGTCGAGAAAATTTTTGAATTTGAGGCCTCGGGTGCGGTGTTTTTAACGTCGTCGCCCATAGCCAAATTGCGCGCACAGTTGTGTGCCGTTTTTACAAAGTTTTCAGATTGCCTCTCGGGTTTGCACTTCCAGCAGAATTGGCCATAGAATCAATTGTGTCGAGACGGTTTTTGAATTTGAGGCCTCGGGTGCGGAGTTTTTGACGTCGTCGCCCATAGCCAAATTGCGCGCACACTTGTGCGCCGTTTTTACAAAGTATTCAGATTGCCTCTCGGGTTTGCATCTCCAGCTGAATTGGCCATAGAATCAATTGTGTCGAGACGGTTTTTGAATTTGAGGCCTCGGGTGCAGAGTTTTTGACGTCGTCGCCCATAGCCAAATTGCGCGCACACTTGTCCGCCGTTTTCACAAAGTTTTCAGATTGCCTCTCGGGTTTTCATTACCAGCTGAATTGGCCATAGAATCAATTGTGTCGAGACGGTTTTTGAATTTGAGGCCTCGGGTGCGGTGTTTTTGACGTCGTCGCCCATTGCCAAATTGCGCGCACACTTGTGCGCCGTTTTTACAAAGTTTTCAGATTGCCTCTCGGGTTTGCACTTCCAGTTGAATTGGCCATAGAATCAATTGTGTCGAGAAAATTTTTGAATCTGAGGCCTCGGGTGCGTAGTTTTTGACGTCGTCGCCCATAGCCAAATTGCGCGCACACTTGTGCGCCGTTTTTACAAAGTTATCAGATTGCCTCTCGGGTTTTCATTTCCAGCTGAATTGGCCATAGAATCAATTGTGTCGAGACGGTTTTTGAATTTGAGGCCTCGGGTGCGGAGTTTTTGACGTCGTCGCCCATAGCCAAACTTGCGCGCATGGTTGTGTGCCGTTTTTACAAAGTTTTCAGATTGCCTCCCAGGTTTGCATCCCTCACTGAATTGGACATAAAATCAATTGTGTTGGGAAACTTTTTGAATTTGAGGCCTCGGGTGCGGAGTTTTTGACGTCGTCGCCCATAGCCAAATTGCGCGCATACTTGTGCGCCGTTTTTACAAAGTTTTCAGATTGCCTCTCGGGTTTGCATCTCCAGCTGAATTGGCCATAGAATCAACTGTGTCGAGACGGTTTTTGAATTTGAGGCCTCGGGTGCGGAGTTTTTGACGTCGTCGCCCATAGCCAAATTGCGCGCACACTTGTGCGCCGTTTTTACAAAGTTTTCAGATTGCCTCTCGGGTTTTCACTTCCAGCTGAATTGGCCATCGAATCAATTGTGTCGAGACGGTTTTTGAATTTGAGGCCTCGGGTGCGGAGTTTTTGACGTCGTCGCCCATAGCCAAACTTGCGCGCATGGTTGTGTGCCATTTTTACAAAGTTTTCAGATTGCCTCCCAGGTTTGCATCCCTCACTGAATTGGCCATAGAATCAATTGTGTCGAGACGGTTTTTGCATTTGAGGCCTCGGGTGCGGAGTTTTTGACGTCGTCGCCCATAGCCAAATTGCGCGCACACTTGTGCGCCGTTTTTACAAAGTTTTCAGATTGCCTCTCGGGTTTGCACTTCCAGTTGAATTGGCCATAGAATCAATTGTGTCGAGAAAATTTTTGAATTTGAGGCCTCGGGTGCGGAGTTTTTGACGTCGTCGCCCATAGCCAAATTGCGCGCACACTTGTGTGCCGTTTTTACAAAGTTTTCAGATTGCCTCTCGGGTTTGCATTCCTAGCAGAATTGGCCATAGAATCAATTGTGTCGAGACGGTTTTTGAATTTGAGGCCTCGGGTGCGGAGTTTTTGACGTCGTCGCCCATAGCAAAATTGCGCGCACGCTTGTGCGCCGTTTTTACAAAGTTTTCAGATTGCCTCTCGGGTTTGCATTACCAGCTGAATTGGCCATATAATCAATTGTGTTGAGAAAGTTTTTGAATTAGAGGTCTCGGGTGCGGAATTTTTGACGTCGTCGCCCAAAGCCAAACTTGCGCGCATGGTTGTGTGCCGTTTTTACAAAGTTTTCAGATTGCCTCCCAGGTTTGCATCCCTCACTGAATTGGCCATAGAATCAATTGTGTCGAGACGGTTTTTGAATTTGAGGCCTCGGGTGCGGAGTTTTTGACGTCGTCACCCATAGCCAAATTGCGCGCACACTTGTGCGCCGTTTTTACAAAGTTTTCAGATTGCCTCTCGGGTTTTCATTCCCAGCTGAATTGCCCATAGAATCAATTGTGTCGAGACGATTTTTGAATTTGAGGCCTCGGGTGCGGAGTTTTTGACGTCGTCGCCCATAGCCAAATTGCGCGCACACTTGTGCGCCGTTTTTACAAAGTTTTCAGATTGCCTCTCGGGTTTTCACTTCCAGCTGAATTGGCCATCGAATCAATTGTGTCGAGACGGTTTTTGATTTTGAGGCCTCGGGTGCGGAGTTTTTGATGTCGCCCATAGCCAAACTTGCGCGCATGGTTGTGTGCCGTTTTTACAAAGTTTTCAGATTGCCTCCCAGGTTTGCATCCCTCACTGAATTGGCCATAAAATCAATTGTGTCGAGAAATTTTTTAATTTGAGGCCTCGGGTGCGGAGTTTTTGACGTCGTCGCCCATAGCCAAATTGCGCGCACACTTGTGCGCCGTTTTTACAAAGTTTTCAGATTGCCTCTCGGGTTTGCACTTCCAGTTGAATTGGCCATAGAATCAATTGTGTCGAGAAAATTTTTGAATTTGAGGCCTCGGGTGCGGAGTTTTTGACGTCGTCGCCCATAGCCAAATTGCGCGCACACTTATGCGCCGTTTTTACAAAGTTTTCAGATTGCCTCTCGTGTTTGCATTTCGAGCTGAATTGGCCATAGAATCAATTGTGTCTAGACGGTTTTTGAATTTGAGGCCTCGGGTGCGGAGTTTTTGACGTCGTCGCCCATAGCCAAATTGCGCGCACACTTGTGCGCCGTTTTTACAAATTTATCAGATTGCCTCTCGGGTTTTCATTTCCAGCTAAATTGGCCATAGAATCAATTGTGTCGAGACGGTTTTTGAATTTGAGGCCTCGGGTGCGGAGTTTTTTACGTCGTCGCCCATAGCCAAACTTGCGCGCATGGTTGTGTGCCATTTTTACAAAGTTTTCAGATTGTCTCCCAGGTTTGCATCCCTCACTGAATTGGCCATAGAATCAATTGTGTCGAGGCGGTTTTTGAATTTGAGGCCTCGGGTGCGGAGTTTTTGACGTCGTCGCCCATAGCCAAACTTGCGCGCAGGGTTGTGTGTCGTTTTTACAAAGTTTTCAGATTGCCTCCCAGGTTTGCATCCCTCACTGAATTGGCCATAGAATCAATTGTGTCGAGACGGTTTTTGAATTTGAGGCCTCGGGTGCGGAGTTTTTGACGTCGTCACCCATAGCCAAATTGCGCGCACACTTGTGCGCCGTTTTTACAAAGTTTTCAGATTGCCTCTCGGGTTTGCATTACCAGCTGAATTGGCCATATAATCAATTGTGTTGAGAAAGTTTTTGAATTAGAGGTCTCGGGTGCGGAGTTTTTTACGTCGTCGCCCAAAGCCAAACTTGCGCGCATGGTTGTGTGCCGTTTTTACAAAGTTTTCAGATTGCCTCCCAGGTTTGCATCCCTCACTGAATTGGACATAAAATCAATTGTGTTGAGAAACTTTTTGAATTTGAGGCCTCGGGTGCGGAGTTTTTGACGTCGTCGCCCATAGCCAAATTGCGCGCATACTTGTGCGCCGTTTTTACAAAGTTTTCAGATTGCCTCTCGGGTTTGCATCTCCAGCTGAATTGGCCATAGAATCAACTGTGTCGAGACGGTTTTTGAATTTGAGGCCTCGGGTGCGGAGTTTTTGACGTCGTCACCCATAGCCAAATTGCGCGCACACTTGTGCGCCGTTTTTACAAAGTTTTCAGATTGCCTCTCGGGTTTTCATTCCCAGCTGAATTGGCCATAAAATCAATTGTGTCGAGACGGTTTTTGAATTTGAGGCCTCGGGAGCGGAGTTTTTGACGTCGTCGCCCATAGCCAAACTTGCGCGCATGGTTGTGTTCCGTTTTTACAAAGTTTTCAGATTGCCTCCCAGGTTTGCATCCCTCACTGAATTGGCCATAGAATCAATTGTGTCGAGAAATTTTTTGAATTCGAGGCCTCGGATGAGGAGTTTTTGACGTCGTCGCCCATAGCCAAATTGCGCGCACACTTGTGCGCCGTTATTACAAAGTTTTCAGATTGCCTCTCGGGTTTGCTCTTCCAGTTGAATTGCCATAGAATCAATTGTGTCGAGAATTTTTTTGAATTTGAGGCCTCGGGTGCGGAGTTTTTGACGTCGTCGCCCATAGCCAAATTGCGCGCACACTTATGCGCCATTTTTACAAACTTTTCAGATTGCCTCTCGGGTTTGCATTCCCAGCTGAATTGGCCATAGAATCAATTGTGTCGAGACGGTTTTTAAATTTGAGGCCTCGGGTGCGGAGTTTTTGACGTCGTCGTCCATAGCCAAATTGCGCGCACACTTGTGCGCCGTTTTTACAAAGTTTTCAGATTGCCTCTCGGGTTTTCATTACCAGCTGAATTGGCCGTAGAATCAATTGTGTCAAGACGGTTTTTGAATTTGAGGCCTCGGGTGCGGAGTTTTTGACGTCGTCGCCCAAAGCCAAACTTGCGCGCATGGTTGTGTGCCGTTTTTACAAAGTTTTCAGATTGCCTCCCAGGTTTGCATCCCTCACTGAATTGGCCATAGAATCAATTGTGTCGAGGCGGTTTTTGAATTTGAGGCCTCGGGTGCGGAGTTTTTGACGTCGTCGCCCATAGCCAAATTGCGCGCACACTTGTGCGCCGTTTTTACAAAGTTTTCAGATTGCCTCTCGGGTTTGCACTTCCAGTTGAATTGGCCATAGAATCAATTGTGTCGAGAAAATTTTTGAATTTGAGGCCTCGGGTGCGGTGTTTTTAACGTCGTCGCCCATAGCCAAATTGCGCGCACACTTGTGTGCCGTTTTTACAAAGTTTTCAGATTGCCTCTCGGGTTTGCACTTCCAGCAGAATTGGCCATAGAATCAATTGTGTCGAGACGGTTTTTGAATTTGAGGCCTCGGGTGCGGAGTTTTTGACGTCGTCGCCCATAGCCAAATTGCGCGCACACTTGTGCGCCGTTTTTACAAAGTATTCAGATTGCCTCTCGGGTTTGCATCTCCAGCTGAATTGGCCATAGAATCAATTGTGTCGAGACGGTTTTTGAATTTGAGGCCTCGGGTGCAGAGTTTTTGACGTCGTCGCCCATAGCCAAATTGCGCGCACACTTGTCCGCCGTTTTTACAAAGTTTTCAGATTGCCTCTCGGGTTTTCATTACCAGCTGAATTGGCCATAGAATCAATTGTGTCGAGACGGTTTTTGAATTTGAGGCCTCGGGTGCGGTGTTTTTGACGTCGTCGCCCATTGCCAAATTGCGCGCACACTTGTGCGCCGTTTTTACAAAGTTTTCAGATTGCCTCTCGGGTTTGCACTTCCAGTTGAATTGGCCATAGAATCAATTGTGTCGAGAAAATTTTTGAATCTGAGGCCTCGGGTGCGTAGTTTTTGACGTCGTCGCCCATAGCCAAATTGCGCGCACACTTGTGCGCCGTTTTTACAAAGTTATCAGATTGCCTCTCGGGTTTTCATTTCCAGCTGAATTGGCCATAGAATCAATTGTGTCGAGACGGTTTTTGAATTTGAGGCCTCGGGTGCGGAGTTTTTGACGTCGTCGCCCATAGCCAAACTTGCGCGCATGGTTGTGTGCCGTTTTTACAAAGTTTTCAGATTGCCTCCCAGGTTTGCATCCCTCACTGAATTGGACATAAAATCAATTGTGTTGGGAAACTTTTTGAATTTGAGGCCTCGGGTGCGGAGTTTTTGACGTCGTCGCCCATAGCCAAATTGCGCGCATACTTGTGCGCCGTTTTTACAAAGTTTTCAGATTGCCTCTCGGGTTTGCATCTCCAGCTGAATTGGCCATAGAATCAACTGTGTCGAGACGGTTTTTGAATTTGAGGCCTCGGGTGCGGAGTTTTTGACGTCGTCGCCCATAGCCAAATTGCGCGCACACTTGTGCGCCGTTTTTACAAAGTTTTCAGATTGCCTCTCGGGTTTTCACTTCCAGCTGAATTGGCCATCGAATCAATTGTGTCGAGACGGTTTTTGAATTTGAGGCCTCGGGTGCGGAGTTTTTGACGTCGTCGCCCATAGCCAAACTTGCGCGCATGGTTGTGTGCCATTTTTACAAAGTTTTCAGATTGCCTCCCAGGTTTGCATCCCTCACTGAATTGGCCATAGAATCAATTGTGTCGAGACGGTTTTTTCATTTGAGGCCTCGGGTGCGGAGTTTTTGACGTCGTCGCCCATAGCCAAATTGCGCGCACACTTGTGCGCCGTTTTTACAAAGTTTTCAGATTGCCTCTCGGGTTTGCACTTCCAGTTGAATTGGCCATAGAATCAATTGTGTCGAGAAAATTTTTGAATTTGAGGCCTCGGGTGCGGAGTTTTTGACGTCGTCGCCCATAGCCAAATTGCGCGCACACTTGTGTGCCGTTTTTACAAAGTTTTCAGATTGCCTCTCGGGTTTGCATTCCTAGCAGAATTGGCCATAGAATCAATTGTGTCGAGACGGTTTTTGAATTTGAGGCCTCGGGTGCGGAGTTTTTGACGTCGTCGCCCATAGCAAAATTGCGCGCACGCTTGTGCGCCGTTTTTACAAAGTTTTCAGATTGCCTCTCGGGTTTGCATTACCAGCTGAATTGGCCATATAATCAATTGTGTTGAGAAAGTTTTTGAATTAGAGGTCTCGGGTGCGGAATTTTTGACGTCGTCGCCCAAAGCCAAACTTGCGCGCATGGTTGTGTGCCGTTTTTACAAAGTTTTCAGATTGCCTCCCAGGTTTGCATCCCTCACTGAATTGGCCATAGAATCAATTGTGTCGAGACGGTTTTTGAATTTGAGGCCTCGGGTGCGGAGTTTTTGACGTCGTCACCCATAGCCAAATTGCGCGCACACTTGTGCGCCGTTTTTACAAAGTTTTCAGATTGCCTCTCGGGTTTTCATTCCCAGCTGAATTGCCCATAGAATCAATTGTGTCGAGACGATTTTTGAATTTGAGGCCTCGGGTGCGGAGTTTTTGACGTCGTCGCCCATAGCCAAATTGCGCGCACACTTATGCGCCATTTTTACAAACTTTTCAGATTGCCTCTCGGGTTTGCATTCCCAGCTGAATTGGCCATAGAATCAATTGTGTCGAGACGGTTTTTAAATTTGAGGCCTCGGGTGCGGAGTTTTTGACGTCGTCGTCCATAGCCAAATTGCGCGCACACTTGTGCGCCGTTTTTACAAAGTTTTCAGATTGCCTCTCGGGTTTTCATTACCAGCTGAATTGGCCGTAGAATCAATTGTGTCAAGACGGTTTTTGAATTTGAGGCCTCGGGTGCGGAGTTTTTGACGTCGTCGCCCAAAGCCAAACTTGCGCGCATGGTTGTGTGCCGTTTTTACAAAGTTTTCAGATTGCCTCCCAGGTTTGCATCCCTCACTGAATTGGCCATAGAATCAATTGTGTCGAGGCGGTTTTTGAATTTGAGGCCTCGGGTGCGGAGTTTTTGACGTCGTCGCCCATAGCCAAATTGCGCGCACACTTGTGCGCCGTTTTTACAAAGTTTTCAGATTGCCTCTCGGGTTTGCACTTCCAGTTGAATTGGCCATAGAATCAATTGTGTCGAGAAAATTTTTGAATTTGAGGCCTCGGGTGCGGTGTTTTTAACGTCGTCGCCCATAGCCAAATTGCGCGCACACTTGTGTGCCGTTTTTACAAAGTTTTCAGATTGCCTCTCGGGTTTGCACTTCCAGCAGAATTGGCCATAGAATCAATTGTGTCGAGACGGTTTTTGAATTTGAGGCCTCGGGTGCGGAGTTTTTGACGTCGTCGCCCATAGCCAAATTGCGCGCACACTTGTGCGCCGTTTTTACAAAGTATTCAGATTGCCTCTCGGGTTTGCATCTCCAGCTGAATTGGCCATAGAATCAATTGTGTCGAGACGGTTTTTGAATTTGAGGCCTCGGGTGCAGAGTTTTTGACGTCGTCGCCCATAGCCAAATTGCGCGCACACTTGTCCGCCGTTTTTACAAAGTTTTCAGATTGCCTCTCGGGTTTTCATTACCAGCTGAATTGGCCATAGAATCAATTGTGTCGAGACGGTTTTTGAATTTGAGGCCTCGGGTGCGGTGTTTTTGACGTCGTCGCCCATTGCCAAATTGCGCGCACACTTGTGCGCCGTTTTTACAAAGTTTTCAGATTGCCTCTCGGGTTTGCACTTCCAGTTGAATTGGCCATAGAATCAATTGTGTCGAGAAAATTTTTGAATCTGAGGCCTCGGGTGCGTAGTTTTTGACGTCGTCGCCCATAGCCAAATTGCGCGCACACTTGTGCGCCGTTTTTACAAAGTTATCAGATTGCCTCTCGGGTTTTCATTTCCAGCTGAATTGGCCATAGAATCAATTGTGTCGAGACGGTTTTTGAATTTGAGGCCTCGGGTGCGGAGTTTTTGACGTCGTCGCCCATAGCCAAACTTGCGCGCATGGTTGTGTGCCGTTTTTACAAAGTTTTCAGATTGCCTCCCAGGTTTGCATCCCTCACTGAATTGGACATAAAATCAATTGTGTTGGGAAACTTTTTGAATTTGAGGCCTCGGGTGCGGAGTTTTTGACGTCGTCGCCCATAGCCAAATTGCGCGCATACTTGTGCGCCGTTTTTACAAAGTTTTCAGATTGCCTCTCGGGTTTGCATCTCCAGCTGAATTGGCCATAGAATCAACTGTGTCGAGACGGTTTTTGAATTTGAGGCCTCGGGTGCGGAGTTTTTGACGTCGTCGCCCATAGCCAAATTGCGCGCACACTTGTGCGCCGTTTTTACAAAGTTTTCAGATTGCCTCTCGGGTTTTCACTTCCAGCTGAATTGGCCATCGAATCAATTGTGTCGAGACGGTTTTTGAATTTGAGGCCTCGGGTGCGGAGTTTTTGACGTCGTCGCCCATAGCCAAACTTGCGCGCATGGTTGTGTGCCATTTTTACAAAGTTTTCAGATTGCCTCCCAGGTTTGCATCCCTCACTGAATTGGCCATAGAATCAATTGTGTCGAGACGGTTTTTTCATTTGAGGCCTCGGGTGCGGAGTTTTTGACGTCGTCGCCCATAGCCAAATTGCGCGCACACTTGTGCGCCGTTTTTACAAAGTTTTCAGATTGCCTCTCGGGTTTGCACTTCCAGTTGAATTGGCCATAGAATCAATTGTGTCGAGAAAATTTTTGAATTTGAGGCCTCGGGTGCGGAGTTTTTGACGTCGTCGCCCATAGCCAAATTGCGCGCACACTTGTGTGCCGTTTTTACAAAGTTTTCAGATTGCCTCTCGGGTTTGCATTCCTAGCAGAATTGGCCATAGAATCAATTGTGTCGAGACGGTTTTTGAATTTGAGGCCTCGGGTGCGGAGTTTTTGACGTCGTCGCCCATAGCAAAATTGCGCGCACGCTTGTGCGCCGTTTTTACAAAGTTTTCAGATTGCCTCTCGGGTTTGCATTACCAGCTGAATTGGCCATATAATCAATTGTGTTGAGAAAGTTTTTGAATTAGAGGTCTCGGGTGCGGAATTTTTGACGTCGTCGCCCAAAGCCAAACTTGCGCGCATGGTTGTGTGCCGTTTTTACAAAGTTTTCAGATTGCCTCCCAGGTTTGCATCCCTCACTGAATTGGCCATAGAATCAATTGTGTCGAGACGGTTTTTGAATTTGAGGCCTCGGGTGCGGAGTTTTTGACGTCGTCACCCATAGCCAAATTGCGCGCACACTTGTGCGCCGTTTTTACAAAGTTTTCAGATTGCCTCTCGGGTTTTCATTCCCAGCTGAATTGCCCATAGAATCAATTGTGTCGAGACGATTTTTGAATTTGAGGCCTCGGGTGCGGAGTTTTTGACGTCGTCGCCCATAGCCAAATTGCGCGCACACTTGTGCGCCGTTTTTACAAAGTTTTCAGATTGCCTCTCGGGTTTTCACTTCCAGCTGAATTGGCCATCGAATCAATTGTGTCGAGACGGTTTTTGATTTTGAGGCCTCGGGTGCGGAGTTTTTGATGTCGCCCATAGCCAAACTTGCGCGCATGGTTGTGTGCCGTTTTTACAAAGTTTTCAGATTGCCTCCCAGGTTTGCATCCCTCACTGAATTGGCCATAAAATCAATTGTGTCGAGAAATTTTTTAATTTGAGGCCTCGGGTGCGGAGTTTTTGACGTCGTCGCCCATAGCCAAATTGCGCGCACACTTGTGCGCCGTTTTTACAAAGTTTTCAGATTGCCTCTCGGGTTTGCACTTCCAGTTGAATTGGCCATAGAATCAATTGTGTCGAGAAAATTTTTGAATTTGAGGCCTCGGGTGCGGAGTTTTTGACGTCGTCGCCCATAGCCAAATTGCGCGCACACTTATGCGCCGTTTTTACAAAGTTTTCAGATTGCCTCTCGTGTTTGCATTTCGAGCTGAATTGGCCATAGAATCAATTGTGTCTAGACGGTTTTTGAATTTGAGGCCTCGGGTGCGGAGTTTTTGACGTCGTCGCCCATAGCCAAATTGCGCGCACACTTGTGCGCCGTTTTTACAAATTTATCAGATTGCCTCTCGGGTTTTCATTTCCAGCTAAATTGGCCATAGAATCAATTGTGTCGAGACGGTTTTTGAATTTGAGGCCTCGGGTGCGGAGTTTTTTACGTCGTCGCCCATAGCCAAACTTGCGCGCATGGTTGTGTGCCATTTTTACAAAGTTTTCAGATTGTCTCCCAGGTTTGCATCCCTCACTGAATTGGCCATAGAATCAATTGTGTCGAGGCGGTTTTTGAATTTGAGGCCTCGGGTGCGGAGTTTTTGACGTCGTCGCCCATAGCCAAACTTGCGCGCAGGGTTGTGTGTCGTTTTTACAAAGTTTTCAGATTGCCTCCCAGGTTTGCATCCCTCACTGAATTGGCCATAGAATCAATTGTGTCGAGACGGTTTTTGAATTTGAGGCCTCGGGTGCGGAGTTTTTGACGTCGTCACCCATAGCCAAATTGCGCGCACACTTGTGCGCCGTTTTTACAAAGTTTTCAGATTGCCTCTCGGGTTTGCATTACCAGCTGAATTGGCCATATAATCAATTGTGTTGAGAAAGTTTTTGAATTAGAGGTCTCGGGTGCGGAGTTTTTTACGTCGTCGCCCAAAGCCAAACTTGCGCGCATGGTTGTGTGCCGTTTTTACAAAGTTTTCAGATTGCCTCCCAGGTTTGCATCCCTCACTGAATTGGCCATAGAATCAATTGTGTCGAGACGGTTTTTGAATTTGAGGCCTCGGGTGCGGAGTTTTTGACGTCGTCACCCATAGCCAAATTGCGCGCACACTTGTGCGCCGTTTTTACAAAGTTTTCAGATTGCCTCTCGGGTTTTCAAACCCAGCTGAATTGCCCATAGAATCAATTGTGTCGAGACGATTTTTGAATTTGAGGCCTCGGGTGCGGAGTTTTTGACGTCGTCGCCCATAGCCAAATTGCGCGCACACTTGTGCGCCATTTTTACAAAGTTTTCAGATTGCCTCTCGGGTTTTCATTTCCAGCTGAATTGCCATAGAATCAATTGTGTCGAGACGGTTTTTGATTTTGAGGCCTCGGGTGCGGAGTTTTTGATGTCGCCCATAGCCAAACTTGCGCGCATGGTTGTGTGCCATTTTTACAAAGTTTTCAGATTGCCTCCCAGGTTTGCATCCCTCACTGAATTGGCCATAAAATCAATTGTGTCGAGAAATTTTTTAATTTGAGGCCTCGGGTGCGGAGTTTTTGACGTCGTCGCCCATAGCCAAATTGCGCGCACACTTGTGCGCCGTTTTTACAAAGTTTTCAGATTGCCTCTCGGGTTTGCACTTCCAGTTGAATTGGCCATAGAATCAATTGTGTCGAGAAAATTTTTGAATTTGAGGCCTCGGGTGCGGAGTTTTTGACGTCGTCGCCCATAGCCAAATTGCGCGCACACTTGTGCGCCGTTTTTACAAAGTTTTCAGATTGCCTCTCGTGTTTGCATTTCGAGCTGAATTGGCCATAGAATCAATTGTGTCTAGACGGTTTTTGAATTTGAGGCCACGGGTGCGGAGTTTTTGACGTCGTCGCCCATAGCCAAATTGCGCGCACACTTGTGCGCCGTTTTTACCAATTTATCAGATTGCCTCTCGGGTTTTCATTTCCAGCTAAATTGGCCATAGAATCAATTGTGTCGAGACGGTTTTTGAATTTGAGGCCTCGGGTGCGGATTTTTTTACGTCGTCGCCCATAGCCAAACTTGCGCGCATGGTTGTGTGCCATTTTTACAAAGTTTTCAGATTGTCTCCCAGGTTTGCATCCCTCACTGAATTGGCCATAGAATCAATTGTGTCGAGGCGGTTTTTGAATTTGAGGCCTCGGGTGCGGAGTTTTTGACGTCGTCGCCCATAGCCAAACTTGCGCGCAGGGTTGTGTGTCGTTTTTACAAAGTTTTCAGATTGCCTCCCAGGTTTGCATCCCTCACTGAATTGGCCATAGAATCAATTGTGTCGAGACGGTTTTTGAATTTGAGGCCTCGGGTGCGGAGTTTTTGACGTCGTCACCCATAGCCAAATTGCGCGCACACTTGTGCGCCGTTTTTACAAAGTTTTCAGATTGCCTCTCGGGTTTTCATTCCCAGCTGAATTGGCCATAAAATCAATTGTGTCGAGACGGTTTTTGAATTTGAGGCCTCGGGTGCGGAGTTTTTGACGTCGTCGCCCATAGCCAAACTTGCGCGCATGGTTGTGTTCCGTTTTTACAAAGTTTTCAGATTGCCTCCCAGGTTTGCATCCCTCACTGAATTGGCCATAGAATCAATTGTGTCGAGGCGGTTTTTGAATTTGAGCCCTCGGGTGCGGAGTTTTTGACGTCGTCGCCCATAGCCAAACTTGCGCGCATGGTTGTGTGCCATTTTTACAAAGTTTTCAGATTGCCTCCCAGGTTTGCATCCCTCACTGAATTGGCCATAGAATCAATTGTGTCGAGACGGTTTTTGCATTTGAGGCCTCGGGTGCGGAGTTTTTGACGTCGTCGCCCATAGCCAAATTGCGCGCACACTTGTGCGCCGTTTTTACAAAGTTTTCAGATTGCCTCTCGGGTTTGCACTTCCAGTTGAATTGGCCATAGAATCAATTGTGTCGAGAAAATTTTTGAATTTGAGGCCTCGGGTGCGGAGTTTTTGACGTCGTCGCCCATAGCCAAATTGCGCGCACACTTGTGTGCCGTTTTTACAAAGTTTTCAGATTGCCTCTCGGGTTTGCATTCCTAGCAGAATTGGCCATAGAATCAATTGTGTCGAGACGGTTTTTGAATTTGAGGCCTCGGGTGCGGAGTTTTTGACGTCGTCGCCCATAGCAAAATTGCGCGCACGCTTGTGCGCCGTTTTTACAAAGTTTTCAGATTGCCTCTCGGGTTTGCATTACCAGCTGAATTGGCCATATAATCAATTGTGTTGAGAAAGTTTTTGAATTAGAGGTCTCGGGTGCGGAGTTTTTGACGTCGTCGCCCAAAGCCAAACTTGCGCGCATGGTTGTGTGCCGTTTTTACAAAGTTTTCAGATTGCCTCCCAGGTTTGCATCCCTCACTGAATTGGCCATAGAATCAATTGTGTCGAGACGGTTTTTGAATTTGAGGCCTCGGGTGCGGAGTTTTTGACGTCGTCGCCCATAGCCAAACTTGCGCGCATGGTTGTGTACCGTTTTTACAAAGTTTTCGGATTGCCTCCCAGGTTTGCATCCCTCACTGAATTGGCCATAGAATCAATTGTGTCGAGACGGTTTTTGAATTTGAGACCTCGGGTGCGGAGTTTTTGACGTCGTCGCCCATAACCAAACTTGCCCGCTTGGTTGTGTGCCGTTTTTACAAAGTTTTCAGATTGCCTCACAAGTTTGCATCCCTCACTGAATTGGCCATAGAATCAATTGTGTCGAGATGGTTTTGAATTTGAGGCCTCGAGTGCGCAGTTTTTGACATCGTCCCCCATAGCCAAATTGCGCGCACACTTGTGCGCCGTTTTTACAAAGTTTTCAGATTGCCTCTCGGTTTTGCACTTCTAGCTGAATATGCCATAGAATCAATTGTGTCGAGAAATTTTTTGAATTTGAGGCCTCGGGTGCGTTGTTTTTGACGTCGTCGCCCATAGCCAAATTGTGCGCACAGTTGTGCGCCGTTTTTACAAAGTTTTCAGATTGCCTCTCGGGTTTGCACTCCCAGCTGAATTGGCCATAGAATCAATTGTGTCGAGACGGTTTTTGAATTTGAGGCCTCGGGTGGGGAGTTTTTGACGTCGTCTCCCATAGCCAAATTGCGCGCACACTTGTGCGCCGTTTTTACAAAGTTTTCAGATTGCCTCTCGGGTTTGCATTCCCAGCTGAATTGCCCATAGAATCAATTGTGTCGAGACGATTTTTAAATTTGAGGCCTCGGGTGCGGAGTTTTTGACGTCGTCGCCCATAGCCAAATTGCGCGCACACTTGTGCGCCATTTTTACAAAGTTTTCAGATTGCCTCTCGGGTTTTCATTTCCAGCTGAATTGCCATAGAATCAATTGTGTCGAGACGGTTTTTGATTTTGAGGCCTCGGGTGCGGAGTTTTTGATGTCGCCCATAGCCAAACTTGCGCGCATGGTTGTGTGCCGTTTTTACAAAGTTTTCAGATTGCCTCCCAGGTTTGCATCCCTCACTGAATTGGCCATAAAATCAATTGTGTCGAGAATTTTTTTAATTTGAGGCCTCGGGTGCGGAGTTTTTGACGTCGTGGCCCATAGCCAAATTGCGCGCACACTTGTGCGCCGTTTTTACAAAGTTTTCAGATTGCCTCTCGGGTTTGCACTTCCAGTTGAATTGGCCATAGAATCAATTGTGTCGAGAAAATTTTTGAATTTGAGGCCTCGGGTGCGGAGTTTTTGACGTCGTCGCCCATAGCCAAATTGCGCGCACACTTGTGCGCCGTTTTTACAAAGTTTTCAGATTGCCTCTCGTGTTTGCATTTCGAGCTGAATTGGCCATAGAATCAATTGTGTCTAGACGGTTTTTGAATTTGAGGCCTCGGGTGCGGAGTTTTTGACGTCGTCGCCCATAGCCAAATTGCGCGCACACTTGTGCGCCGTTTTTACAAATTTATCAGATTGCCTCTCGGGTTTTCATTTCCAGCTAAATTGGCCATAGAATCAATTGTGTCGAGACGGTTTTTGAATTTGAGGCCTCGGGTGCGGAGTTTTTTACGTCGTCGCCCATAGCCAAACTTGCGCGCATGGTTGTGTGCCATTTTTACAAAGTTTTCAGATTGTCTCCCAGGTTTGCATCCCTCACTGAATTGGCCATAGAATCAATTGTGTCGAGGCGGTTTTTGAATTTGAGGCCTCGGGTGCGGAGTTTTTGACGTCGTCGCCCATAGCCAAACTTGCGCGCAGGGTTGTGTGTCGTTTTTACAAAGTTTTCAGATTGCCTCCCAGGTTTGCATCCCTCACTGAATTGGCCATAGAATCAATTGTGTCGAGACGGTTTTTGAATTTGAGGCCTCGGGTGCGGAGTTTTTGACGTCGTCACCCATAGCCAAATTGCGCGCACACTTGTGCGCCGTTTTTACAAAGTTTTCAGATTGCCTCTCGGGTTTTCATTCCCAGCTGAATTGGCCATAAAATCAATTGTGTCGAGACGGTTTTTGAATTTGAGGCCTCGGGTGCGGAGTTTTTGACGTCGTCGCCCATAGCCAAACTTGCGCGCATGGTTGTGTTCCGTTTTTACAAAGTTTTCAGATTGCCTCCCAGGTTTGCATCCCTCACTGAATTGGCCATAGAATCAATTGTGTCGAGAAATTTTTTGAATTCGAGGCCTCGGATGAGGAGTTTTTGACGTCGTCGCCCATAGCCAAATTGCGCGCACACTTGTGCGCCGTTATTACAAAGTTTTCAGATTGACTCTCGGGTTTGCACTTCCAGTTGAATTGCCATAGAATCAATTGTGTCGAGAATTTTTTTGAATTTGAGGCCTCGGGTGCGGAGTTTTTGACGTCGTCGCCCATAGCCAAATTGCGCGCACACTTATGCGCCGTTTTTACAAACTTTTCAGATTGCCTCTCGGGTTTGCATTCCCAGCTGAATTGGCCATAGAATCAATTGTGTCGAGACGGTTTTTAAATTTGAGGCCTCGGGTGCGGAGTTTTTGACGTCGTCGCCCATAGCCAAATTGCGCGCACACTTGTGCGCCGTTTTTACAAAGTTTTCAGATTGCCTCTCGGGTTTTCATTACCAACTGAATTGGCCGTAGAATCAATTGTGTTGAGAAAGTTTTTGAATTAGAGGTCTCGGGTGCGGAGTTTTTGACGTCGTCGCCCAAAGCCAAACTTGCGCGCATGGTTGTGTGCCGTTTTTACAAAGTTTTCAGATTGCCTCCCAGGTTTGCATCCCTCACTGAATTGGCCATAGAATCAATTGTGTCGAGACGGTTTTTGAATTTGAGGCCTCGGGTGCGGAGTTTTTGACGTCGTCGCCCATAGCCAAACTTGCGCGCATGGTTGTGTACCGTTTTTACAAAGTTTTCGGATTGCCTCCCAGGTTTGCATCCCTCACTGAATTGGCCATAGAATCAATTGTGTCGAGACGGTTTTTGAATTTGAGACCTCGGGTGCGGAGTTTTTGACGTCGTCGCCCATAACCAAACTTGCCCGCTTGGTTGTGTGCCGTTTTTACAAAGTTTTCAGATTGCCTCACAAGTTTGCATCCCTCACTGAATTGGCCATAGAATCAATTGTGTCGAGATGGTTTTGAATTTGAGGCCTCGAGTGCGCAGTTTTTGACATCGTCCCCCATAGCCAAATTGCGCGCACACTTGTGCGCCGTTTTTACAAAGTTTTCAGATTGCCTCTCGGTTTTGCACTTCTAGCTGAATATGCCATAGAATCAATTGTGTCGAGAAATTTTTTGAATTTGAGGCCTCGGGTGCGTTGTTTTTGACGTCGTCGCCCATAGCCAAATTGTGCGCACAGTTGTGCGCCGTTTTTACAAAGTTTTCAGATTGCCTCTCGGGTTTGCACTCCCAGCTGAATTGGCCATAGAATCAATTGTGTCGAGACGGTTTTTGAATTTGAGGCCTCGGGTGGGGAGTTTTTGACGTCGTCTCCCATAGCCAAATTGCGCGCACACTTGTGCGCCGTTTTTACAAAGTTTTCAGATTGCCTCTCGGGATTGCATTCCCAGCTGAATTGCCCATAGAATCAATTGTGTCGAGACGATTTTTAAATTTGAGGCCTCGGGTGCGGAGTTTTTGACGTCGTCGCCCATAGCCAAATTGCGCGCACACTTGTGCGCCATTTTTACAAAGTTTTCAGATTGCCTCTCGGGTTTTCATTTCCAGCTGAATTGCCATAGAATCAATTGTGTCGAGACGGTTTTTGATTTTGAGGCCTCGGGTGCGGAGTTTTTGATGTCGCCCATAGCCAAACTTGCGCGCATGGTTGTGTGCCGTTTTTACAAAGTTTTCAGATTGCCTCCCAGGTTTGCATCCCTCACTGAATTGGCCATAAAATCAATTGTGTCGAGAATTTTTTTAATTTGAGGCCTCGGGTGCGGAGTTTTTGACGTCGTGGCCCATAGCCAAATTGCGCGCACACTTGTGCGCCGTTTTTACAAAGTTTTCAGATTGCCTCTCGGGTTTGCACTTCCAGTTGAATTGGCCATAGAATCAATTGTGTCGAGAAAATTTTTGAATTTGAGGCCTCGGGTGCGGAGTTTTTGACGTCGTCGCCCATAGCCAAATTGCGCGCACACTTGTGCGCCGTTTTTACAAAGTTTTCAGATTGCCTCTCGTGTTTGCATTTCGAGCTGAATTGGCCATAGAATCAATTGTGTCTAGACGGTTTTTGAATTTGAGGCCTCGGGTGCGGAGTTTTTGACGTCGTCGCCCATAGCCAAATTGCGCGCACACTTGTGCGCCGTTTTTACAAATTTATCAGATTGCCTCTCGGGTTTTCATTTCCAGCTAAATTGGCCATAGAATCAATTGTGTCGAGACGGTTTTTGAATTTGAGGCCTCGGGTGCGGAGTTTTTTACGTCGTCGCCCATAGCCAAACTTGCGCGCATGGTTGTGTGCCATTTTTACAAAGTTTTCAGATTGTCTCCCAGGTTTGCATCCCTCACTGAATTGGCCATAGAATCAATTGTGTCGAGGCGGTTTTTGAATTTGAGGCCTCGGGTGCGGAGTTTTTGACGTCGTCGCCCATAGCCAAACTTGCGCGCAGGGTTGTGTGTCGTTTTTACAAAGTTTTCAGATTGCCTCCCAGGTTTGCATCCCTCACTGAATTGGCCATAGAATCAATTGTGTCGAGACGGTTTTTGAATTTGAGGCCTCGGGTGCGGAGTTTTTGACGTCGTCACCCATAGCCAAATTGCGCGCACACTTGTGCGCCGTTTTTACAAAGTTTTCAGATTGCCTCTCGGGTTTTCATTCCCAGCTGAATTGGCCATAAAATCAATTGTGTCGAGACGGTTTTTGAATTTGAGGCCTCGGGTGCGGAGTTTTTGACGTCGTCGCCCATAGCCAAACTTGCGCGCATGGTTGTGTTCCGTTTTTACAAAGTTTTCAGATTGCCTCCCAGGTTTGCATCCCTCACTGAATTGGCCATAGAATCAATTGTGTCGAGAAATTTTTTGAATTCGAGGCCTCGGATGAGGAGTTTTTGACGTCGTCGCCCATAGCCAAATTGCGCGCACACTTGTGCGCCGTTATTACAAAGTTTTCAGATTGACTCTCGGGTTTGCACTTCCAGTTGAATTGCCATAGAATCAATTGTGTCGAGAATTTTTTTGAATTTGAGGCCTCGGGTGCGGAGTTTTTGACGTCGTCGCCCATAGCCAAACTGCGCGCACACTTATGCGCCGTTTTTACAAACTTTTCAGATTGCCTCTCGGGTTTGCATTCCCAGCTGAATTGGCCATAGAATCAATTGTGTCGAGACGGTTTTTAAATTTGAGGCCTCGGGTGCGGAGTTTTTGACGTCGTCGCCCATAGCCAAATTGCGCGCACACTTGTGCGCCATTTTTACAAAGTTTTCAGATTGCCTCTCGGGTTTTCATTACCAACTGAATTGGCCGTAGAATCAATTGTGTCAAGACGGTTTTTGAATTTGAGGCCTCGGGTGCGGAGTTTTTGACGTCGTCGCCCATAGCCAAACTTGCGCGCATGGTTGTGTGCCGTTTTTACAAAGTTTTTAGATTGCCTCCCAGGTTTGCATCCCTCACTGAATTGGCCATAGAATCAATTGTGTCGAGGCGGTTTTTGAATTTGAGGCCTCGGGTGCGGAGTTTTTGACGTCGTCGCCCATAGCCAAATTGCGCGCACACTTGTGCGCCGTTTTTACAAAGTTTTCAGATTGCCTCTCGGGTTTGCACTTCCAGTTGAATTGGCCATAGAATCAATTGTGTCGAGAAAATTTTTGAATTTGAGGCCTCGGGTGCGGTGTTTTTAACGTCGTCGCCCATAGCCAAATTGCGCGCACACTTGTGTGCCGTTTTTACAAAGTTTTCAGATTGCCTCTCGGGTTTGCACTTCCAGCAGAATTGGCCATAGAATCAATTGTGTCGAGACGGTTTTTGAATTTGAGGCCTCGGGTGCGGAGTTTTTGACGTCGTCGCCCATAGCCAAACTTGCGCGCATGGTTGTGTTCCGTTTTTACAAAGTTTTCAGATTGCCTCCCAGGTTTGCATCCCTCACTGAATTGGCCATAGAATCAATTGTGTCGAGAAATTTTTTGAATTCGAGGCCTCGGATGAGGAGTTTTTGACGTCGTCGCCCATAGCCAAATTGCGCGCACACTTGTGCGCCGTTATTACAAAGTTTTCAGATTGACTCTCGGGTTTGCACTTCCAGTTGAATTGCCATAGAATCAATTGTGTCGAGAATTTTTTTGAATTTGAGGCCTCGGGTGCGGAGTTTTTGACGTCGTCGCCCATAGCCAAATTGCGCGCACACTTATGCGCCGTTTTTACAAACTTTTCAGATTGCCTCTCGGGTTTGCATTCCCAGCTGAATTGGCCATAGAATCAATTGTGTCGAGACGGTTTTTAAATTTGAGGCCTCGGGTGCGGAGTTTTTGACGTCGTCGCCCATAGCCAAATTGCGCGCACACTTGTGCGCCGTTTTTACAAAGTTTTCAGATTGCCTCTCGGGTTTTCATTACCAACTGAATTGGCCGTAGAATCAATTGTGTCAAGACGGTTTTTGAATTTGAGGCCTCGGGTGCGGAGTTTTTGACGTCGTCGCCCATAGCCAAACTTGCGCGCATGGTTGTGTGCCGTTTTTACAAAGTTTTTAGATTGCCTCCCAGGTTTGCATCCCTCACTGAATTGGCCATAGAATCAATTGTGTCGAGGCGGTTTTTGAATTTGAGGCCTCGGGTGCGGAGTTTTTGACGTCGTCGCCCATAGCCAAATTGCGCGCACACTTGTGCGCCGTTTTTACAAAGTTTTCAGATTGCCTCTCGGGTTTGCACTTCCAGTTGAATTGGCCATAGAATCAATTGTGTCGAGAAAATTTTTGAATTTGAGGCCTCGGGTGCGGTGTTTTTAACGTCGTCGCCCATAGCCAAATTGCGCGCACACTTGTGTGCCGTTTTTACAAAGTTTTCAGATTGCCTCTCGGGTTTGCACTTCCAGCAGAATTGGCCATAGAATCAATTGTGTCGAGACGGTTTTTGAATTTGAGGCCTCGGGTGCGGAGTTTTTGACGTCGTCGCCCATAGCCAAATTGCGCGCACACTTGTGCGCCGTTTTTACAAAGTATTCAGATTGCCTCTCGGGTTTGCATCTCCAGCTGAATTGGCCATAGAATCAATTGTGTCGAGACGGTTTTTGAATTTGAGGCCTCGGGTGCAGAGTTTTTGACGTCGTCGCCCATAGCCAAATTGCGCGCACACTTGTCCGCCGTTTTTACAAAGTTTTCAGATTGCCTCTCGGGTTTTCATTACCAGCTGAATTGGCCATAGAATCAATTGTGTCGAGACGGTTTTTGAATTTGAGGCCTCGGGTGCGGAGTTTTTGACGTCGTCGCCCATAGCCAAACTTGCGCGCATGGTTGTGTGCCGTTTTTACAAAGTTTTCAGATTGCCTCCCAGGTTTGCATCCCTCACTGAATTGGCCATAAAATCAATTGTGTCGAGAAATTTTTTGAATTTGAGGCCTCGGGTGCGGTGTTTTTGACGTCGTCGCCCATTGCCAAATTGCGCGCACACTTGTGCGCCGTTTTTACAAAGTTTTCAGATTGCCTCTCGGGTTTGCACTTCCAGTTGAATTGGCCATAGAATCAATTGTGTCGAGAAAATTTTTGAATCTGAGGCCTCGGGTGCGTAGTTTTTGACGTCGTCGCCCATAGCCAAATTGCGCGCACACTTGTGCGCCGGTTTTACAAAGTTTTCAGATTGCCTCTCGGGTTTGCATCTCCAGTTGAATTGGCCATAGAATCAATTGTGTCGAGACGGTTTTTGAATTTGAGGCCTCGGGTGCGGAGTTTTTGACGTCGTCGCCCATAGCCAAACTTGCGCGCATGGTTGTGTGCCGTTTTTACAAAGTTTTCAGATTGCCTCCCAGGTTTGCATCCCTCACTGAATTGGCCATAGAATCAATTGTGTCGAGGCGGTTTTTGAATTTGAGGCCTCGGGTGCGGAGTTTTTGACGTCGTCGCCCATAGCCAAACTTGCGCGCATGGTTGTGTGCCGTTTTTACAAAGTTTTCAGATTGCCTCCCAGGTATGCATCCCTCACTGAATTGGCCATAGAATCAATTGTGTCTAGACGGTTTTTGCATTTGAGGCCTCGGGTGCGTAGTTTTTACGTCGTCGCCCATAGCCAAATTGCGCGCACACTTGTGCGCCGTTTTTACAAAGTTTTCAGATTGCCTCTCGGGTTTGCACTTCCAGTTGAATTGGCGATAGAATCAATTATGTCGAGAAATTTTTTGAATTTGAGGCCTCGGGTGCGGAGTTTTTGACGTCGTCGCCCATAGCTAAATTGCGAGCACACTTGTGTGCCGTTTTTACAAAGTTTTCAGATTGCCTCTCGGGTTTGCATTTCCAGCTGAATTGGCCATAGAATCAATTGTGTCGAGACGGTTTTTGAATTTGAGGCCTCGGGTGCAGAGTTTTTGACGTCGTTGCCCATAGCCAAATTACGCGCACACTTGTGCGCCATTTTTACAATGTATTCAGATTGCCTCTCGGGTTTGCACTTCTAGCTGAACTGGCCATAGAATCAATTGTGTCGAGACGGTTTTTGAATTTGAGGCCTCGAGTGCGGAGTTTTTGACGTCGTCGCCCATATCCAAATTGCGCGCACACTTGTGCGCCGTTTTTACAAAGTTTTCAGATTGCCTCTCGGGTTTTCACTTCCAGCTGAATTGGCCATAGAATCAATTGTGTCGAGACGGTTTTTGAATTTGAGGCCTCGGGTGCGGAGTTTTTGACGTCGTCGCCCATAGCCAAATTGCGCGCACACTTGTGCGCCGTTTTTACAAAGTTTTCAGATTGCCTCTCGGGTTTGCACTTCTAGCTGAACTGGCCATAGAATCAATTGTGTCGAGACGGTTTTTGAATTTGAGGCCTCGGGTGCGGAGTTTTTGACGTCGTCGCCCATAGCCAAATTGCGCGCACACTTGTGCGCCGTTTTTACAAAGTTTTCAGATTGCCTCTCGGGTTTTCATTTCCAGCTGAATTAGCCATAGAATCAATTGTGTCAAGACGGTTTTTGAATTTGAGGCCTCGGGTGCGGAGTTTTTGACGTCGTCGCCCATAGCCAAACTTGCGTGCATGGTTGTGTGCCGTTTTTACAAAGTTTTCAGATTGCCTCCCAGGTTTGCATCCCTCACTGAATTGGCCATAGAATCAATTGTGTCGAGGCGGTTTTTGAATTTGAGGCCTCGGGTGCGGAGTTTTTGACGTCGTCGCCCATAGCCAAATTGCGCGCACACTTGTGCGCCGTTTTTACAAAGTTTTCAGATTGCCTCTCGGTTTGCACTTCCAGTTGAATTGGCCATAGAATCAATTGTGTCGAGAAAATTTTTGAATTTGAGGCCTCGGGTGCGGAGTTTTTAACGTCGTCGCCCATAGCCAAATTGCGCGCACACTTGTGTGCCGTTTTTACAAAGTTTTCAGATTGCCTCTCGGGTTTGCATTTCCAGCAAAATTGGCCATAGAATCAATTGTGTCGAGACGGTTTTTGAATTTGAGGCCTCGGGTTCGGAGTTTTTGACGTCGTCGCCCATAGCCAAATTGCGCGCACACTTGTCCGCCGTTTTTACAAAGTTTTCAGATTGCCTCTCGGGTTTTCATTACCAGCTGAATTGGCCATAGAATCAATTGTGTCGAGACGGTTTTTGAATTTGAGGCCTCGGGTGCGGAGTTTTTGACGTCGTCGCCCATAGCCAAACTTGCGCGCATGGTTGTGTGCCGTTTTTACAAAGTTTTCAGATTGCCTCCCAGGTTTGCATCCCTCACTGAATTGGCCATAAAATCAATTGTGTCGAGAAATTTTTTGAATTTGAGGCCTCGGGTGCGGTGTTTTTGACGTCGTCGCCCATTGCCAAATTGCGCGCACACTTGTGCGCCGTTTTTACAAAGTTTTCAGATTGCCTCTCGGGTTTGCACTTCCAGTTGAATTGGCCATAGAATCAATTGTGTCGAGAAAATTTTTGAATCTGAGGCCTCGGGTGCGTAGTTTTTGACGTCGTCGCCCATAGCCAAATTGCGCGCACACTTGTGCGCCGTTTTTACAAAGTTTTCAGATTGCCTCTCGGGTTTGCATCTCCAGTTGAATTGGCCATAGAATCAATTGTGTCGAGACGGTTTTTGAATTTGAGGCCTCGGGTGCGGAGTTTTTGACGTCGTCGCCCATAGCCAAACTTGCGCGCATGGTTGTGTGCCGTTTTTACAAAGTTTTCAGATTGCCTCCCAGGTTTGCATCCCTCACTGAATTGGCCATAGAATCAATTGTGTCGAGGCGGTTTTTGAATTTGAGGCCTCGGGTGCGGAGTTTTTGACGTCGTCGCCCATAGCCAAACTTGCGCGCATGGTTGTGTGCCGTTTTTACAAAGTTTTCAGATTGCCTCCCAGGTTTGCATCCCTCACTGAATTGGCCATAGAATCAATTGTGTCTAGACGGTTTTTGCATTTGAGGCCTCGGGTGCGTAGTTTTTACGTCGTCGCCCATAGCCAAATTGCGCGCACACTTGTGCGCCGTTTTTACAAAGTTTTCAGATTGCCTCTCGGGTTTGCACTTCCAGTTGAATTGGCCATAGAATCAATTATGTCGAGAAATTTTTTGAATTTGAGGCCTCGGGTGCGGAGTTTTTGACGTCGTCGCCCATAGCCAAATTGCGCGCACACTTGTGCGCCGTTTTTACAAAGTTTTCAGATTGCCTCTCGGGTTTGCACTTCTAGCTGAACTGGCCATAGAATCAATTGTGTCGAGACGGTTTTTGAATTTGAGGCCTCGGGTGCGGAGTTTTTGACGTCGTCGCCCATAGCCAAATTGCGCGCACACTTGTGCGCCGTTTTTACAAAGTTTTCAGATTGCCTCTCGGGTTTTCACTTCCAGCTGAATTGGCCATAGAATCAATTGTGTCGAGACGGTTTTTGAATTTGAGGCCTCGGGTGCGGAGTTTTTGACGTCGTCGCCCATAGCCAAACTTGCGTGCATGGTTGTGTGCCGTTTTTACAAAGTTTTCAGATTGCCTCCCAGGTTTGCATCCCTCACTGAATTGGCCATAGAATCAATTGTGTCGAGGCGGTTTTTGAATTTGAGGCCTCGGGTGCGGAGTTTTTGACGTCGTCGCCCTTAGCCAAACTTGCGCGCATGGTTGTGTGCCGTTTTTACAAAGTTTTCAGATTGCCTCCCAGGTTTGCATCCCTCACTGAATTGGCCATAGAATCAATTGTGTCTAGACGGTTTTTGCATTTGAGGCCTCGGGTGCGTAGTTTTTACGTCGTCGCCCATAGCCAAATTGCGCGCACACTTGTGCGCCGTTTTTACAAAGTTTTCAGATTGCCTCTCGGGTTTGCACTTCCAGTTGAATTGGCCATAGAATCAATTATGTCGAGAAATTTTTTGAATTTGAGGCCTCGGGTGCGGAGTTTTTGACGTCGTCGCCCATAGCTAAATTGCGAGCACACTTGTGTGCCGTTTTTACAAAGTTTTCAGATTGCCTCTCGGGTTTGCATTTCCAGCTGAATTGGCCATAGAATCAATTGTGTCGAGACGGTTTCTGAATTTGAGGCCTCGGGTGCGGAGTTTTTGACGTCGTTGCCCATAGCCAAATTACGCGCACACTTGTGCGCCGTTTTTACAAAGTATTCAGATTGCCTCTCGGGTTTGCACTTCTAGCTGAACTGGCCATAGAATCAATTGTGTCGAGACGGTTTTTGAATTTGAGGCCTCGGGTGCGGAGTTTTTGACGTCGTCGCCCATATCCAAATTGCGCGCACACTTGTGCGACGTTTTTACAAAGTTTTCAGATTGCCTCTCGGGTTTTCACTTCCAGCTGAATTGGCCATAAAATCAATTGTGTCGAGACGGTTTTTGAATTTGAGGCCTCGGGTGCGGAGTTTTTGACGTCGTCGCCCATAGCCAAACTTGCGTGCATGGTTGTGTGCCGTTTTTACAAAGTTTTCAGATTGCCTCCCAGGTTTGCATCCCTCACTGAATTGGCCATAGAATCAATTGTGTCGAGGCGGTTTTTGAATTTGAGGCCTCGGGTGCGGAGTTTTTGACGTCGTCGCCCATAGCCAAACTTGCGCGCATGGTTGTGTGCCGTTTTTACAAAGTTTTCAGATTGCCTCCCAGGTTTGCATCCCTCACTGAATTGGCCATAGAATCAATTGTGTCTAGACGGTTTTTGCATTTGAGGCCTCGGGTGCGTAGTTTTTACGTCGTCGCCCATAGCCAAATTGCGCGCACACTTGTGCGCCGTTTTTACAAAGTTTTCAGATTGCCTCTCGGGTTTGCACTTCTAGCTGAACTGGCCATAGAATCAATTGTGTCGAGACGGTTTTTGAATTTGAGGCCTCGGGTGCGGAGTTTTTGACGTCGTCGCCCATAGCCAAATTGCGCGCACACTTGTGCGCCGTTTTTACAAAGTTTTCAGATTGCCTCTCGGGTTTTCACTTCCAGCTGAATTGGCCATAGAATCAATTGTGTCGAGACGGTTTTTGAATTTGAGGCCTCGGGTGCGGAGTTTTTGACGTCGTCGCCCATAGCCAAACTTGCGTGCATGGTTGTGTGCCGTTTTTACAAAGTTTTCAGATTGCCTCCCAGGTTTGCATCCCTCACTGAATTGGCCATAGAATCAATTGTGTCGAGGCGGTTTTTGAATTTGAGGCCTCGGGTGCGGAGTTTTTGACGTCGTCGCCCTTAGCCAAACTTGCGCGCATGGTTGTGTGCCGTTTTTACAAAGTTTTCAGATTGCCTCCCAGGTTTGCATCCCTCACTGAATTGGCCATAGAATCAATTGTGTCTAGACGGTTTTTGCATTTGAGGCCTCGGGTGCGTAGTTTTTACGTCGTCGCCCATAGCCAAATTGCGCGCACACTTGTGCGCCGTTTTTACAAAGTTTTCAGATTGCCTCTCGGGTTTGCACTTCCAGTTGAATTGGCCATAGAATCAATTATGTCGAGAAATTTTTTGAATTTGAGGCCTCGGGTGCGGAGTTTTTGACGTCGTCGCCCATAGCTAAATTGCGAGCACACTTGTGTGCCGTTTTTACAAAGTTTTCAGATTGCCTCTCGGGTTTGCATTTCCAGCTGAATTGGCCATAGAATCAATTGTGTCGAGACGGTTTTTGAATTTGAGGCCTCGGGTGCGGAGTTTTTGACGTCGTTGCCCATAGCCAAATTACGCGCACACTTGTGCGCCGTTTTTACAAAGTATTCAGATTGCCTCTCGGGTTTGCACTTCTAGCTGAACTGGCCATAGAATCAATTGTGTCGAGACGGTTTTTGAATTTGAGGCCTCGGGTGCGGAGTTTTTGACGTCGTCGCCCATATCCAAATTGCGCGCACACTTGTGCGACGTTTTTACAAAGTTTTCAGATTGCCTCTCGGGTTTTCACTTCCAGCTGAATTGGCCATAGAATCAATTGTGTCGAGACGGTTTTTGAATTTGAGGCCTCGGGTGCGGAGTTTTTGACGTCGTCGCCCATAGCCAAACTTGCGTGCATGGTTGTGTGCCGTTTTTACAAAGTTTTCAGATTGCCTCCCAGGTTTGCATCCCTCACTGAATTGGCCATAGAATCAATTGTGTCGAGGCGGTTTTTGAATTTGAGGCCTCGGGTGCGGAGTTTTTGACGTCGTCGCCCATAGCCAAACTTGCGCGCATGGTTGTGTGCCGTTTTTACAAAGTTTTCAGATTGCCTCCCAGGTTTGCATCCCTCACTGAATTGGCCATAGAATCAATTGTGTCTAGACGGTTTTTGCATTTGAGGCCTCGGGTGCGTAGTTTTTACGTCGTCGCCCATAGCCAAATTGCGCGCACACTTGTGCGCCGTTTTTACAAAGTTTTCAGATTGCCTCTCGGGTTTGCACTTCCAGTTGAATTGGCCATAGAATCAATTATGTCGAGAAATTTTTTGAATTTGAGGCCTCGGGTGTGGAGTTTTTGACGTCGTCGCCCATAGCTAAATTGCGAGCACACTTGTGTGCCGTTTTTACAAAGTTTTCAGATTGCCTCTCGGGTTTGCATTTCCAGCTGAATTGGCCATAGAATCAATTGTGTCGAGACGGTTTTTGAATTTGAGGCCTCGGGTGCGGAGTTTTTGACGTCGTTGCCCATAGCCAAATTACGCGCACACTTGTGCGCCGTTTTTACAAAGTATTCAGATTGCCTCTCGGGTTTGCACTTCTAGCTGAACTGGCCATAGAATCAATTGTGTCGAGACGGTTTTTGAATTTGAGGCCTCGGGTGCGGAGTTTTTGACGTCGTCGCCCATATCCAAATTGCGCGCACACTTGTGCGCCGTTTTTACAAAGTTTTCAGATTGCCTCTCGGGTTTGCACTTCTAGCTGAACTGGCCATAAAATCAATTGTGTCGAGACGGTTTTTGAATTTGAGGCCTCGGGTGCGGAGTTTTTGACGTCGTCGCCCATAGCCAAATTGCGCGCACACTTGTGCGCCGTTTTTACAAAGTTTTCAGATTGCCTCTCGGGTTTTCACTTCCAGCTGAATTGGCCATAGAATCAATTGTGTCGAGACGGTTTTTGAATTTGAGGCCTCGGGTGCGGAGTTTTTGACGTCGTCGCCCATAGCCAAACTTGCGTGCATGGTTGTGTGCCGTTTTTACAAAGTTTTCAGATTGCCTCCCAGGTTTGCATCCCTCACTGAATTGGCCATAGAATCAATTGTGTCGAGGCGGTTTTTGAATTTGAGGCCTCGGGTGCGGAGTTTTTGACGTCGTCGCCCATAGCCAAACTTGCGCGCATGGTTGTGTGCCGTTTTTACAAAGTTTTCAGATTGCCTCCCAGGTTTGCATCCCTCACTGAATTGGCCATAGAATCAATTGTGTCTAGACGGTTTTTGCATTTGAGGCCTCGGGTGCGTAGTTTTTACGTCGTCGCCCATAGCCAAATTGCGCGCACACTTGTGCGCCGTTTTTACAAAGTTTTCAGATTGCCTCTCGGGTTTGCACTTCCAGTTGAATTGGCCATAGAATCAATTATGTCGAGAAATTTTTTGAATTTGAGGCCTCGGGTGTGGAGTTTTTGACGTCGTCGCCCATAGCTAAATTGCGAGCACACTTGTGTGCCGTTTTTACAAAGTTTTCAGATTGCCTCTCGGGTTTGCATTTCCAGCTGAATTGGCCATAGAATCAATTGTGTCGAGACGGTTTTTGAATTTGAGGCCTCGGGTGCGGAGTTTTTGACGTCGTTGCCCATAGCCAAATTACGCGCACACTTGTGCGCCGTTTTTACAAAGTATTCAGATTGCCTCTCGGGTTTGCACTTCTAGCTGAACTGGCCATAGAATCAATTGTGTCGAGACGGTTTTTGAATTTGAGGCCTCGGGTGCGGAGTTTTTGACGTCGTCGCCCATATCCAAATTGCGCGCACACTTGTGCGCCGTTTTTACAAAGTTTTCAGATTGCCTCTCGGGTTTGCACTTCTAGCTGAACTGGCCATAAAATCAATTGTGTCGAGACGGTTTTTGAATTTGAGGCCTCGGGTGCGGAGTTTTTGACGTCGTCGCCCATAGCCAAATTGCGCGCACACTTGTGCGCCGTTTTTACAAAGTTTTCAGATTGCCTCTCGGGTTTTCACTTCCAGCTGAATTGGCCATAGAATCAATTGTGTCGAGACGGTTTTTGAATTTGAGGCCTCGGGTGCGGAGTTTTTGACGTCGTCGCCCATAGCCAAATTGCGCGCACACTTGTGCGCCGTTTTTACAAAGTTTTCAGATTGCCTCTCGGGTTTGCACTTCTAGCTGAACTGGCCATAAAATCAATTGTGTCGAGACGGTTTTTGAATTTGAGGCCTCGGGTGCGGAGTTTTTGACGTCGTCGCCCATAGCCAAATTGCGCGCACACTTGTGCGCCGTTTTTACAAAGTTTTCAGATTGCCTCTCGGGTTTTCACTTCCAGCTGAATTGGCCATAGAATCAATTGTGTCGAGACGGTTTTTGAATTTGAGGCCTCGGGTGCGGAGTTTTTGACGTCGTCGCCCATAGCCAAACTTGCGTGCATGGTTGTGTGCCGTTTTTACAAAGTTTTCAGATTGCCTCCCAGGTTTGCATCCCTCACTGAATTGGCCATAGAATCAATTGTGTCGAGGCGGTTTTTGAATTTGAGGCCTCGGGTGCGGAGTTTTTGACGTCGTCGCCCATAGCCAAATTGCGCGCACACTTGTGCGCCGTTTTTACAAAGTTTTCAGATTGCCTCTCGGTTTGCACTTCTAGTTGAATTGGCCATAGAATCAATTGTGTCGAGAAAATTTTTGAATTTGAGGCCTCGGGTGCGGAGTTTTTAACGTCGTCGCCCATAGCCAAATTGCGCGCACACTTGTGTGCCGTTTTTACAAAGTTTTCAGATTGCCTCTCGGGTTTGCATTTCCAGCAAAATTGGCCATAGAATCAATTGTGTCGAGACGGTTTTTGAATTTGAGGCCTCGGGTTCGGAGTTTTTGACGTCGTCGCCCATAGCCAAATTGCGCGCACACTTGTCCGCCGTTTTTACAAAGTTTTCAGATTGCCTCTCGGGTTTTCATTACCAGCTGAATTGGCCATAGAATCAATTGTGTCGAGACGGTTTTTGAATTTGAGGCCTCGGGTGCGGAGTTTTTGACGTCGTCGCCCATAGCCAAACTTGCGCGCATGGTTGTGTGCCGTTTTTACAAAGTTTTCAGATGGCCTCCCAGGTTTGCATCCCTCACTGAATTGGCCATAAAATCAATTGTGTCGAGAAATTTTTTGAATTTGAGGCCTCGGGTGCGGTGTTTTTGACGTCGTCGCCCATTGCCAAATTGCGCGCACACTTGTGCGCCGTTTTTACAAAGTTTTCAGATTGCCTCTCGGGTTTGCACTTCCAGTTGAATTGGCCATAGAATCAATTGTGTCGAGAAAATTTTTGAATCTGAGGCCTCGGGTGCGTAGTTTTTGACGTCGTCGCCCATAGCCAAATTGCGCGCACACTTGTGCGCCGTTTTTACAAAGTTTTCAGATTGCCTCTCGGGTTTGCATCTCCAGTTGAATTGGCCATAGAATCAATTGTGTCGAGACGGTTTTTGAATTTGAGGCCTCGGGTGCGGAGTTTTTGACGTCGTCGCCCATAGCCAAACTTGCGCGCATGGTTGTGTGCCGTTTTTACAAAGTTTTCAGATTGCCTCCCAGGTTTGCATCCCTCACTGAATTGGCCATAGAATCAATTGTGTCGAGGCGGTTTTTGAATTTGAGGCCTCGGGTGCGGAGTTTTTGACGTCGTCGCCCATAGCCAAACTTGCGCGCATGGTTGTGTGCCGTTTTTACAAAGTTTTCAGATTGCCTCCCAGGTTTGCATCCCTCACTGAATTGGCCATAGAATCAATTGTGTCTAGACGGTTTTTGCATTTGAGGCCTCGGGTGCGTAGTTTTTACGTCGTCGCCCATAGCCAAATTGCGCGCACACTTGTGCGCCGTTTTTACAAAGTTTTCAGATTGCCTCTCGGGTTTGCACTTCCAGTTGAATTGGCCATAGAATCAATTATGTCGAGAAATTTTTTGAATTTGAGGCCTCGGGTGCGGAGTTTTTGACGTCGTCGCCCATAGCTAAATTGCGAGCACACTTGTGTGCCGTTTTTACAAAGTTTTCAGATTGCCTCTCGGGTTTGCATTTCCAGCTGAATTGGCCATAGAATCAATTGTGTCGAGACGGTTTTTGAATTTGAGGCCTCGGGTGCGGAGTTTTTGACGTCGTTGCCCATAGCCAAATTACGCGCACACTTGTGCGCCGTTTTTACAAAGTATTCAGATTGCCTCTCGGGTTTGCACTTCTAGCTGAACTGGCCATAGAATCAATTGTGTCGAGACGGTTTTTGAATTTGAGGCCTCGGGTGCGGAGTTTTTGACGTCGTCGCCCATATCCAAATTGCGCGCACACTTGTGCGCCGTTTTTACAAAGTTTTCAGATTGCCTCTCGGGTTTTCACTTCCATCTGAATTGGCCATAGAATCAATTGTGTCGAGACGGTTTTTGAATTTGAGGCCTCGGGTGCGGAGTTTTTGACGTCGTCGCCCATAGCCAAATTGCGCGCACACTTGTGCGCCGTTTTTACAAAGTTTTCAGATTGCCTCGCGGGTTTGCACTTCTAGCTGAACTGGCCATAGAATCAATTGTGTCGAGACGGTTTTTGAATTTGAGGCCTCGGGTGCGGAGTTTTTGACGTCGTCGCCCATAGCCAAATTGCGCGCACACTTGTGCGCCGTTTTTACAAAGTTTTCAGATTGCCTCTCGGGTTTTCACTTCCAGCTGAATTGGCCATAGAATCAATTGTGTCGAGACGGTTTTTGAATTTGAGGCCTCGGGTGCGGAGTTTTTGACGTCGTCGCCCATAGCCAAACTTGCGTGCATGGTTGTGTGCCGTTTTTACAAAGTTTTCAGATTGCCTCCCAGGTTTGCATCCCTCACTGAATTGGCCATAGAATCAATTGTGTCGAGGCGGTTTTTGAATTTGAGGCCTCGGGTGCGGAGTTTTTGACGTCGTCGCCCATAGCCAAATTGCGCGCACACTTGTGCGCCGTTTTTACAAAGTTTTCAGATTGCCTCTCGGTTTGCACTTCCAGTTGAATTGGCCATAGAATCAATTGTGTCGAGAAATTTTTTGAATTTGAGGCCTCGGGTGCGGAGTTTTTAACGTCGTCGCCCATAGCCAAATTGCGCGCACACTTGTGTGCCGTTTTTACAAAGTTTTCAGATTGCCTCTCGGGTTTGCATTTCCAGCAAAATTGGCCATAGAATCAATTGTGTCGAGACGGTTTTTGAATTTGAGGCCTCGGGTGCGAAGTTTTTGACGTCGTCGCCCATAGCCAAATTGCGCGCACACTTGTGCGCCGTTTTTACAAAGTTTTCAGATTGCCTCTCGAGTTTTCACTTCCAGCTGAATTGGCCATAGAATCAATTGTGTCGAGACGGTTTTTGAATTTGAGGCCTCGGGTGCGGAGTTTTTGACGTCGTCGCCCATAGCCAAATTGCGCGCACACTTGTGCGCCGTTTTTACAAAGTTTTCAGATTGCCTCTCGGGTTTTCACTTCCAGCTGAATTGGCCATAGAATCAATTGTGTCGAGACGGTTTTTGAATTTGAGGCCTCGGGTGCGGAGTTTTTGACGTCGTCGCCCATAGCCAAACTTGCGTGCATGGTTGTGTGCCGTTTTTACAAAGTTTTCAGATTGCCTCCCAGGTTTGCATCCCTCACTGAATTGGCCATAGAATCAATTGTGTCGAGGCGGTTTTTGAATTTGAGGCCTCGGGTGCGGAGTTTTTGACGTCGTCGCCCATAGCCAAATTGCGCGCACACTTGTGCGCCGTTTTTACAAAGTTTTCAGATTGCCTCTCGGGTTTGCACTTCCAGTTGAATTGGCCATAGAATCAATTGTGTCGAGAAAATTTTTGAAATTGAGGCCTCGGGTGCGGAGTTTTTAACGTCGTCGCCCATAGCCAAATTGCGCGCACACTTGTGTGCCGTTTTTACAAAGTTTTCAGATTGCCTCTCGGGTTTGCATTTCCAGCAGAATTGGCCATAGAATCAATTGTGTCGAGACGGTTTTTGAATTTGAGGCCTCGGGTTCGGAGTTTTTGACGTCGTCGCCCATAGCCAATTTGCGCGCACACTTGTCCGCCGTTTTTACAAAGTTTTCAGATTGCCTCTCGAGTTTTCATTACCAGTTGAATTGGCCATAGAATCAATTGTGTCGAGACGGTTTTTGAATTTGAGGCCTCGGGTGCGGAGTTTTTGACGTCGTCGCCCATAGCCAAACTTGCGCGCATGGTTGTGTGCCGTTTTTACAAAGTTTTCAGATTGCCTCCCAGGTTTGCATCCCTCACTGAATTGGCCATAAAATCAATTGTGTCGAGAAATTTTTTGAATTTGAGGCCTCGGGTGCGGAGTTTTTGACGTCGTCGCCCATAGCCAAACTTGCGCGCATGGTTGTGTGCCGTTTTTACAAAGTTTTCAGATTGCCTCCCAGGTTTGCATCCCTCACTGAATTGGCCATAAAATCAATTGTGTCGAGAAATTTTTTGAATCTGAGGCCTCGGGTGCGGAGTTTTTGACGTCGTCGCCCATAGCCAAATTGCGCGCACACTTGTGCGCCGTTTTTACAAAGTTTTCAGATTGCCTCTCGGGTTTGCATCTCCAGCTGAATTGGCCATAGAATCAATTGTGTCGAGACGGTTTTTGAATTTGAGGCCTCGGGTGTGGAGTTTTTGACGTCGTCGCCCATAGCCAAATTGCGTGCACACTTGTGCGCCGTTTTTACAAAGTTTTCAGATTGCCTCTCAGGTTTTCACTTCCAGCTGAATTGGCCATCGAATCAATTGTGTCGAGACGGTTTTTGAATTTGAGGCCTCGGGTGCAGAGTTTTTGACGTCGTCGCCCATAGCCAAATTGCGCGCACACTTGTGCGCCGTTTTTACAAAGTTTTCAGATTGCCTCTCGGGTTTGCACTTCTAGCTGAACTGGCCATAGAATCAATTGTGTCGAGACGGTTTTTGAATTTGAGGCCTCGGGTGTGGAGTTTTTGACGTCGTCGCCCATAGCCAAATTGCGCGCACACTTGTGCGCCGTTTTTACAAAGTTTTCAGATTGCCTCTCGGGTTTTCACTTCCAGCTGAATTGGCCATAGAATCAATTGTGTCGAGACGGTTTTTGAATTTGAGGCCTCGGGTGCGGAGTTTTTGACGTCGTCGCCCATAGCCAAACTTGCGTGCATGGTTGTGTGCCGTTTTTACAAAGTTTTCAGATTGCCTCCCAGGTTTGCATCCCTCACTGAATTGGCCATAGAATCAATTGTGTCGAGGCGGTTTTTGAATTTGAGGCCTCGGGTGCGGAGTTTTTGACGTCGTCGCCCATAGCCAAATTGCGCGCACACTTGTGCGCCGTTTTTACAAAGTTTTCAGATTGCCTCTCGGGTTTGCACTTCTAGCTGAACTGGCCATAGAATCAATTGTGTCGAGACGGTTTTTGAATTTGAGGCCTCGGGTGTGGAGTTTTTGACGTCGTCGCCCATAGCCAAATTGCGTGCACACTTGTGCGCCGTTTTTACAAAGTTTTCAGATTGCCTCTCAGGTTTTCACTTCCAGCTGAATTGGCCATCGAATCAATTGTGTCGAGACGGTTTTTGAATTTGAGGCCTCGGGTGCGGAGTTTTTGACGTCGTCGCCCATAGCCAAATTGCGCGCACACTTGTGCGCCGTTTTTACAAAGTTTTCAGATTGCCTCTCGGGTTTGCACTTCTAGCTGAACTGGCCATAGAATCAATTGTGTCGAGACGGTTTTTGAATTTGAGGCCTCGGGTGCGGAGTTTTTGACGTCGTCGCCCATAGCCAAATTGCGCGCACACTTGTGCGCCGTTTTTACAAAGTTTTCAGATTGCCTCTCGGGTTTTCACTTCCAGCTGAATTGGCCATAGAATCAATTGTGTCGAGACGGTTTTTGAATTTGAGGCCTCGGGTGCGGAGTTTTTGACGTCGTCGCCCATAGCCAAACTTGCGTGCATGGTTGTGTGCCGTTTTTACAAAGTTTTCAGATTGCCTCCCAGGTTTGCATCCCTCACTGAATTGGCCATAGAATCAATTGTGTCGAGGCGGTTTTTGAATTTGAGGCCTCGGGTGCGGAGTTTTTGACGTCGTCGCCCATAGCCAAATTGCGCGCACACTTGTGCGCCGTTTTTACAAAGTTTTCAGATTGCCTCTCGGTTTGCACTTCCAGGTTAATTGGCCATAGAATCAATTGTGTCGAGAAAATTTTTGAATTTGAGGCCTCGGGTGCGGAGTTTTTAACGTCGTCGCCCATAGCCAAATTGCGCGCACACTTGTGTGCCGTTTTTACAAAGTTTTCAGATTGCCTCTCGGGTTTGCATTTCCAGCAAAATTGGCCATAGAATCAATTGTGTCGAGACGGTTTTTGAATTTGAGGCCTCGGGTGCGAAGTTTTTGACGTCGTCGCCCATAGCCAAATTGCGCGCACACTTGTGCGCCGTTTTTACAAAGTTTTCAGATTGCCTCTCGAGTTTTCACTTCCAGCTGAATTGGCCATAGAATCAATTGTGTCGAGACGGTTTTTGAATTTGAGGCCTCGGGTGCGGAGTTTTTGACGTCGTCGCCCATAGCCAAATTGCGCGCACACTTGTGCGCCGTTTTTACAAAGTTTTCAGATTGCCTCTCGGGTTTTCACTTCCAGCTGAATTGGCCATAGAATCAATTGTGTCGAGACGGTTTTTGAATTTGAGGCCTCGGGTGCGGAGTTTTTGACGTCGTCGCCCATAGCCAAACTTGCGTGCATGGTTGTGTGCCGTTTTTACAAAGTTTTCAGATTGCCTCCCAGGTTTGCATCCCTCACTGAATTGGCCATAGAATCAATTGTGTCGAGGCGGTTTTTGAATTTGAGGCCTCGGGTGCGGAGTTTTTGACGTCGTCGCCCATAGCCAAATTGCGCGCACACTTGTGCGCCGTTTTTACAAAGTTTTCAGATTGCCTCTCGGGTTTGCACTTCCAGTTGAATTGGCCATAGAATCAATTGTGTCGAGAAAATTTTTGAAATTGAGGCCTCGGGTGCGGAGTTTTTAACGTCGTCGCCCATAGCCAAATTGCGCGCACACTTGTGTGCCGTTTTTACAAAGTTTTCAGATTGCCTCTCGGGTTTGCATTTCCAGCAGAATTGGCCATAGAATCAATTGTGTCGAGACGGTTTTTGAATTTGAGGCCTCGGGTTCGGAGTTTTTGACGTCGTCGCCCATAGCCAAATTGCGCGCACACTTGTCCGCCGTTTTTACAAAGTTTTCAGATTGCCTCTCGAGTTTTCATTACCAGCTGAATTGGCCATAGAATCAATTGTGTCGAGACGGTTTTTGAATTTGAGGCCTCGGGTGCGGAGTTTTTGACGTCGTCGCCCATAGCCAAACTTGCGCGCATGGTTGTGTGCCGTTTTTACAAAGTTTTCAGATTGCCTCCCAGGTTTGCATCCCTCACTGAATTGGCCATAAAATCAATTGTGTCGAGAAATTTTTTGAATTTGAGGCCTCGGGTGCGGAGTTTTTGACGTCGTCGCCCATAGCCAAACTTGCGCGCATGGTTGTGTGCCGTTTTTACAAAGTTTTCAGATTGCCTCCCAGGTTTGCATCCCTCACTGAATTGGCCATAAAATCAATTGTGTCGAGAAATTTTTTAAATCTGAGGCCTCGGGTGCGGAGTTTTTGACGTCGTCGCCCATAGCCAAATTGCGCGCACACTTGTGCACCGTTTTTACAAAGTTTTCAGATTGCCTCTCGGGTTTGCATCTCCAGCTGAATTGGCCATAGAATCAATTGTGTCGAGACGGTTTTTGAATTTGAGGCCTCGGGTGTGGAGTTTTTGACGTCGTCGCCCATAGCCAAATTGCGTGCACACTTGTGCGCCGTTTTTACAAAGTTTTCAGATTGCCTCTCAGGTTTTCACTTCCAGCTGAATTGGCCATCGAATCAATTGTGTCGAGACGGTTTTTGAATTTGAGGCCTCGGGTGCGGAGTTTTTGACGTCGTCGCCCATAGCCAAACTTGCGCGCATGGTTGTGTGCCGTTTTTACAAAGTTTTCAGATTGCCTCCCAGGTTTGCATCCCTCACTGAATTGGCCATAGAATCAATTGTGTCGAGGCGGTTTTTGAATTTGAGGCCTCGGGTGCGGAGTTTTTGACGTCGTCGCCCATAGCCAAACTTGCGCGCATGGTTGTGTGCCGTTTTTACAAAGTTTTCAGATTGCCTCCCAGGTTTGCATCCCTCACTGAATTGGCCATAGAATCAATTGTGTCGAGACGGTTTTTGCATTTGAGGCCTCGGGTGCGGAGTTTTTGACGTCGTCGCCCATAGCCAAATTGCGCGCACACTTGTGCGCCGTTTTTACAAAGTTTTCAGATTGCCTCTCGGGTTTGCACTTACAATTGAATTGGCCATAGAATCAATTGTGTCGAGAAATTTTTTGAATTTGAGGCCTCGGGTGCGGAGTTTTTGACGTCGTCGCCCATAGCCAAATTGCGCGCACACTTGTGTGCCGTTTTTACAAAGTTTTCAGATTGCCTCTCGGGTTTGCATTTCCAGCAGAATTGGCCATAGAATCAATTGTGTCGAGACGGTTTTTGAATTTGAGGCCTCGGGTGCGGAGTTTTAGACGTCGTCGCCCATAGCCAAATTACGCGCACACTTGTGCGCCGTTTTTACAAAGTATTCAGATTGCCTCTCGGGTTTGCACTTCTAGCTGAACTGGCCATAGAATCAATTGTGTCGAGACGGTTTTTGAATTTGAGGCCTCGGGTGCGGAGTTTTTGACGTCGTCGCCCATAGCCAAATTGCGCGCACACTTGTGCGCCGTTTTTACAAAGTTATCAGATTGCCTCTCGGGTTTTATCTTCCAGCTGAATTGGCCATAGAATCAATTGTGTCGAGACGGTTTTTGAATTTGAGGCCTCGGTTGCGGAGTTTTTAACGTCGTCGCCCATAGCCAAATTGCGCGCACACTTGTGTGCCGTTTTTACAAAGATTTCAGATTGCCGCTCGGGTTTGCATTTCCAGCAGAATTGGCCATAAAATCAATTGTGTCAAGACGGTTTTTGAATTTGAGGCCTCGGGTGCGGAGTTTTTGACGTCGTCGCCCATAGCCAAATTGCGCGCACACTTGTGCGCCGTTTTTACAAAGTTTTCAGATTGCCTCTCGGGTTTGCACTTCTAGCTGAACTGGCCATAGAATCAATTGTGTCGAGACGGTTTTTGAATTTGAGGCCTCGGGTGCGGAGTTTTTGACGTCGTCGCCCATAGCCAAATTGCGCGCACACTTGTGCGCCGTTTTTACAAAGTTTTCAGATTGCCTCTCGGATTTTCACTTCCAGCTGAATTGGCCATAGAATCAATTGTGTCGAGACGGTTTTTGAATTTGAGGCCTCGGGTGCGGAGTTTTTGACGTCGTCGCCCATAGCCAAACTTGCGTGCATGGTTGTGTGCCGTTTTTACAAAGTTTTCAGATTGCCTCCCAGGTTTGCATCCCTCACTGAATTGGCCATAGAATCAATTGTGTCGAGGCGGTTTTTGAATTTGAGGCCTCGGGTGCGGAGTTTTTGACGTCGTCGCCCATAGCCAAATTGCGCGCACACTTGTGCACCGTTTTTACAAAGTTTTCAGATTGCCTCTCGGTTTGCACTTCCAGTTGAATTGGCCATAGAATCAATTGTGTCGAGAAAATTTTTGAATTTGAGGCCTCAGGTGCGGAGTTTTTAACGTCGTCGCCCATAGCCAAATTGCGCGCACACTTGTGTGCCGTTTTTACAAAGTTTTCAGATTGCCTCTCGGGTTTGCATTTCCAGCAAAATTGGCCATAGAATCAATTGTGTCGAGACGGTTTTTGAATTTGAGGCCTCGGGTGCGAAGTTTTTGACGTCGTCGCCCATAGCCAAATTGCGCGCACACTTGTGCGCCGTTTTTACAAAGTTTTCAGATTGCCTCTCGAGTTTTCACTTCCAGCTGAATTGGCCATAGAATCAATTGTGTCGAGACGGTTTTTGAAATTGAGGCCTCGGGTGCGGAGTTTTTGACGTCGTCGCCCATAGCCAAATTGCGCGCACACTTGTGCGCCGTTTTTACAAAGTTTTCAGATTGCCTCTCGGGTTTTCACTTCCAGCTGAATTGGCCATAGAATCAATTGTGTCGAGAAGGTTTTTGAATTTGAGGCCTCGGGTGCGGAGTTTTTGACGTCGTCGCCCATAGCCAAACTTGCGTGCATGGTTGTGTGCCGTTTTTACAAAGTTTTCAGATTGCCTCCCAGGTTTGCATCCCTCACTGAATTGGCCATAGAATCAATTGTGTCGAGGCAGTTTTTGAATTTGAGGCCTCGGGTGCGGAGTTTTTGACGTCGTCGCCCATAGCCAAATTGCGCGCACACTTGTGCGCCGTTTTTACAAAGTTTTCAGATTGCCTCTCGGGTTTGCACTTCCAGTTGAATTGGCCATAAAATCAATTGTGTCGAGAAAATTTTTGAAATTGAGGCCTCGGGTGCGGAGTTTTTAACGTCGTCGCCCATAGCCAAATTGCGCGCACACTTGTGTGCCGTTTTTACAAAGTTTTCAGATTGCCTCTCGGGTTTGCATTTCCAGCAGAATTGGCCATAGAATCAATTGTGTCGAGACGGTTTTTGAATTTGAGGCCTCGGGTTCGGAGTTTTTGACGTCGTCGCCCATAGCCAAATTGCGCGCACACTTGTCCGCCGTTTTTACAAAGTTTTCAGATTGCCTCTCGAGTTTTCATTACCAGCTGAATTGGCCATAGAATCAATTGTGTCGAGACGGTTTTTGAATTTGAGGCCTCGGGTGCGGAGTTTTTGACGTCGTCGCCCATAGCCAAACTTGCGCGCATGGTTGTGTGCCGTTTTTACAAAGTTTTCAGATTGCCTCCCAGGTTTGCATCCCTCACTGAATTGGCCATAAAATCAATTGTGTCGAGAAATTTTTTGAATTTGAGGCCTCGGGTGCGGAGTTTTTGACGTCGTCGCCCATAGCCAAACTTGCGCGCATGGTTGTGTGCCGTTTTTACAAAGTTTTCAGATTGCCTCCCAGGTTTGCATCCCTCACTGAATTGGCCATAAAATCAATTGTGTCGAGAAATTTTTTGAATCTGAGGCCTCGGGTGCGGAGTTTTTGACGTCGTCGCCCATAGCCAAATTGCGCGCACACTTGTGCACCGTTTTTACAAAGTTTTCAGATTGCCTCTCGGGTTTGCATCTCCAGCTGAATTGGCCATAGAATCAATTGTGTCGAGACGGTTTTTGAATTTGAGGCCTCGGGTGTGGAGTTTTTGACGTCGTCGCCCATAGCCAAATTGCGTGCACACTTGTGCGCCGTTTTTACAAAGTTTTCAGATTGCCTCTCAGGTTTTCACTTCCAGCTGAATTGGCCATCGAATCAATTGTGTCGAGACGGTTTTTGAATTTGAGGCCTCGGGTGCGGAGTTTTTGACGTCGTCGCCCATAGCCAAACTTGCGCGCATGGTTGTGTGCCGTTTTTACAAAGTTTTCAGATTGCCTCCCAGGTTTGCATCCCTCACTGAATTGGCCATAGAATCAATTGTGTCGAGGCGGTTTTTGAATTTGAGGCCTCGGGTGCGGAGTTTTTGACGTCGTCGCCCATAGCCAAACTTGCGCGCATGGTTGTGTGCCGTTTTTACAAAGTTTTCAGATTGCCTCCCAGGTTTGCATCCCTCACTGAATTGGCCATAGAATCAATTGTGTCGAGACGGTTTTTGCATTTGAGGCCTCGGGTGCGGAGTTTTTGACGTCGTCGCCCATAGCCAAATTGCGCGCACACTTGTGCGCCGTTTTTACAAAGTTTTCAGATTGCCTCTCGGGTTTGCACTTACAGTTGAATTGGCCATAGAATCAATTGTGTCGAGAAATTTTTTGAATTTGAGGCCTCGGGTGCGGAGTTTTTGACGTCGTCGCCCATAGCCAAATTGCGCGCACACTTGTGTGCCGTTTTTACAAAGTTTACAGATTGCCTCTCGGGTTTGCATTTCCAGCAGAATTGGCCATAGAATCAATTGTGTCGAGACGGTTTTTGAATTTGAGGCCTCGGGTGCGGAGTTTTAGACGTCGTCGCCCATAGCCAAATTACGCGCACACTTGTGCGCCGTTTTTACAAAGTATTCAGATTGCCTCTCGGGTTTGCACTTCTAGCTGAACTGGCCATAGAATCAATTGTGTCGAGACGGTTTTTGAATTTGAGGCCTCGGGTGCGGAGTTTTTGACGTCGTCGCCCATAGCCAAATTGCGCGCACACTTGTGCGCCGTTTTTACAAAGTTTTCAGATTGCCTCTCGGGTTTTATCTTCCAGCTGAATTGGCCATAGAATCAATTGTGTCGAGACGGTTTTTGAATTTGAGGCCTCGGTTGCGGAGTTTTTAACGTCGTCGCCCATAGCCAAATTGCGCGCACACTTGTGTGCCGTTTTTACAAAGATTTCAGATTGCCGCTCGGGTTTGCATTTCCAGCAGAATTGGCCATAAAATCAATTGTGTCGAGACGGTTTTTGAATTTGAGGCCTTGGGTGCGGAGTTTTTGACGTCGTCGCCCATAGCCAAATTGCGCGCACACTTGTGCGCCGTTTTTACAAAGTTTTCAGATTGCCTCTCGGGTTTGCACTTCTAGCTGAACTGGCCATAGAATCAATTGTGTCGAGACGGTTTTTGAATTTGAGGCCTCGGGTGCGGAGTTTTTGACGTCGTCGCCCATAGCCAAATTGCGCGCACACTTGTGCGCCGTTTTTACAAAGTTTTCAGATTGCCTCTCGGATTTTCACTTCCAGCTGAATTGGCCATAGAATCAATTGTGTCGAGACGGTTTTTGAATTTGAGGCCTCGGGTGCGGAGTTTTTGACGTCGTCGCCCATAGCCAAACTTGCGTGCATGGTTGTGTGCCGTTTTTACAAAGTTTTCAGATTGCCTCCCAGGTTTGCATCCCTCACTGAATTGGCCATAGAATCAATTGTGTCGAGGCGGTTTTTGAATTTGAGGCCTCGGGTGCGGAGTTTTTGACGTCGTCGCCCATAGCCAAATTGCGCGCACACTTGTGCGCCGTTTTTACAAAGTTTTCAGATTGCCTCTCGGTTTGCACTTCCAGTTGAATTGGCCATAGAATCAATTGTGTCGAGAAAATTTTTGAATTTGAGGCCTCGGGTGCGGAGTTTTTAACGTCGTCGCCCATAGCCAAATTGCGCGCACACTTGTGTGCCGTTTTTACAAAGTTTTCAGATTGCCTCTCGGGTTTGCATTTCCAGCAAAATTGGCCATATAATCAATTGTGTCGAGACGGTTTTTGAATTTGAGGCCTCGGGTGCGAAGTTTTTGACGTCGTCGCCCATAGCCAAATTGCGCGCACACTTGTGCGCCGTTTTTACAAAGTTTTCAGATTGCCTCTCGAGTTTTCACTTCCAGCTGAATTGGCCATAGAATCAATTGTGTCGAGACGGTTTTTGAATTTGAGGCCTCGGGTGCGGAGTTTTTGACGTCGTCGCCCATAGCCAAATTGCGCGCACACTTGTGCGCCGTTTTTACAAAGTTTTCAGATTGCCTCTCGGGTTTTCACTTCCAGCTGAATTGGCCATAAAATCAATTGTGTCGAGACGGTTTTTGAATTTGAGGCCTCGGGTGCGGAGTTTTTGACGTCGTCGCCCATAGCCAAACTTGCGTGCATGGTTGTGTGCCGTTTTTACAAAGTTTTCAGATTGCCTCCCAGGTTTGCATCCCTCACTGAATTGGCCATAGAATCAATTGTGTCGAGGCGGTTTTTGAATTTGAGGACTCAGGTGCGGAGTTTTTGACGTCGTCGCCCATAGCCAAATTGCGCGCACACTTGTGCGCCGTTTTTACAAAGTTTTCAGATTGCCTCTCGGGTTTGCACTTCCAGTTGAATTGGCCATAGAATCAATTGTGTCGAGAAAATTTATGAAATTGAGGCCTCGGGTGCGGAGTTTTTAACGTCGTCGCCCATAGGCAAATTGCGCGCACACTTGTGTGCCGTTTTTACAAAGTTTTCAGATTGCCTCTCGGGTTTGCATTTCCAGCAGAATTGGCCATAGAATCAATTGTGTCGAGACGGTTTTTGAATTTGAGACCTCGGGTTCGGAGTTTTTGACGTCGTCGCCCATAGCCAAATTGCGCGCACACTTGTCCGCCGTTTTTACAAAGTTTTCAGATTGCCTCTCGAGTTTTCATTACCAGCTGAATTGGCCATAGAATCAATTGTGTCGAGACGGTTTTTGAATTTGAGGCCTCGGGTGCGGAGTTTTTGACGTCGTCGCCCATAGCCAAACTTGCGCGCATGGTTGTGTGCCGTTTTTACAAAGTTTTCAGATTGCCTCCCAGGTTTGCATCCCTCACTGAATTGGCCATAAAATCAATTGTGTCGAGAAATTTTTTGAATTTGAGGCCTCGGGTGCGGAGTTTTTGACGTCGTCGCCCATAGCCAAACTTGCGCGCATGGTTGTGTGCCGTTTTTACAAAGTTTTCAGATTGCCTCCCAGGTTTGCATCCCTCACTGAATTGGCCATAAAATCAATTGTGTCGAGAAATTTTTTGAATCTGAGGCCTCGGGTGCGGAGTTTTTGACGTCGTCGCCCATAGCCAAATTGTGCGCACACTTGTGCGCCGTTTTTACAAAGTTTTCAGATTGCCTCTCGGGTTTGCATCTCCAGCTGAATTGGCCATAGAATCAATTGTGTCGAGACGGTTTTTGAATTTGAGGCCTCGGGTGTGGAGTTTTTGACGTCGTCGCCCATAGCCAAATTGCGTGCGCACTTGTGCGCCGTTTTTACAAAGTTTTCATATTGCCTCTCAGGTTTTCACTTCCAGCTGAATTGGCCATCGAATCAATTGTGTCGAGACGGTTTTTGAATTTGAGGCCTCGGGTGCGGAGTTTTTGACGTCGTCGCCCATAGCCAAACTTGCGCGCATGGTTGTGTGCCGTTTTTACAAAGTTTTCAGATTGCCTCCCAGGTTTGCATCCCTCACTGAATTGGCCATAGAATCAATTGTGTCGAGGCGGTTTTTGAATTTGAGGCCTCGGGTGCGGAGTTTTTGACGTCGTTGCCCATAGCCAAACTTGCGCGCATGGTTGTGTGCCGTTTTTACAAAGTTTTCAGATTGCCTCCCAGGTTTGCATCCCTCACTGAATTGGCCATAGAATCAATTGTGTCGAGACGGTTTTTGCATTTGAGGCCTCGGGTGCGGAGTTTTTGACGTCGTCGCCCATAGCCAAATTGCGCGCACACTTGTGCGCCGTTTTTACAAAGTTTTCAGATTGCCTCTCGGGTTTGCACTTACAGTTGAATTGGCCATAGAATCAATTGTGTCGAGAAAATTTTTGAATTTGAGGCCTCGGGTGCGGAGTTTTTGACGTCGTCGCCCATAGCCAAATTGCGCGCACACTTGTGTGCCGTTTTTACAAAGTTTTCAGATTGCCTCTCGGGTTTGCATTTCCAGCAGAATTGGCCATAGAATCAATTGTGTCGAGACGGTTTTTGAATTTGAGGCCTCGGGTGCGGAGTTTTAGACGTCGTCGCCCATAGCCAAATTACGCGCACACTTGTGCGCCGTTTTTACAAAGTATTCAGATTGCCTCTCGGGTTTGCACTTCTAGCTGAACTGGCCATAGAATCAATTGTGTCGAGACGGTTTTTGAATTTGAGGCCTCGGGTGCGGAGTTTTTGACGTCGTCGCCCATAGCCAAATTGCGCGCACACTTGTGCGCCGTTTTTACAAAGTTTTCAGATTGCCTCTCGGGTTTTCACTTCCAGCTGAATTGGCCATAGAATCAATTGTGTCGAGACGGTTTTTGAATTTGAGGCCTCGGGTGCGGAGTTTTTAACGTCGTCGCCCATAGCCAAATTGCGCGCACACTTTTGTGCCGTTTTTACAAAGATTTCAGATTGCCGCTCGGGTTTGCATTTCCAGCAGAATTGGCCATAAAATCAATTGTGTCGAGACGGTTTTTGAATTTGAGGCCTCGGGTTCGGAGTTTTTGACGTCGTCGCACATAGCCAAATTGCGCGCACACTTGTCCGCCGTTTTTACAAAGTTTTCAGATTGCCTCTCGGGTTTTCATTACCAGCTGAATTGGCCATAGAATCAATTGTGTCGAGACGGTTTTTGAATTTGAGGCCTCGGGTGCGGAGTTTTTGACGTCGTCGCCCATAGCCAAACTTGCGCGCATGGTTGTGTGCCGTTTTTACAAAGTTTTCAGATTGCCTCCCAGGTTTGCATCCCTCACTGAATTGGCCATAAAATCAATTGTGTCGAGAAATTTTTTGAATTTGAGGCCTCGGGTGCGGATTTTTTTACGTCGTCGCCCATAGCCAAACTTGCGCGCATGGTTGTGTGCCGTTTTTACAAAGTTTTCAGATTGCCTCTCGGGTTTTCATTACCAGCTGAATTGGCCATAGAATCAATTGTGTCGAGACGGTTTTTGAATTTGAGGCCTCGGGTGCGGAGTTTTTGACGTCGTCGCCCATAGCCAAACTTGCGTGCATGGTTGTGTGCCGTTTTTACAAAGTTTTCAGATTGCCTCCCAGGTTTGCATCCCTCACTGAATTGGCCATAGAATCAATTGTGTCGAGGCGGTTTTTGAATTTGAGGCCTCGGGTGCGGAGTTTTTGACGTCGTCGCCCATAGCCAAATTGCGCGCACACTTGTGCGCCGTTTTTACAAAGTTTTCAGATTGCCTCTCGGGTTTGCACTTCCAGTTGAATTGGCCATAGAATCAATTGTGTCGAGAAAATTTTTGAATTTGAGGCCTCGGGTGCGGAGTTGTTAACGTCGTCGCCCATAGCCAAATTGCGCGCACACTTGTGTGCCGTTTTTACAAAGTTTTCAGATTGCCTCTCGGGTTTGCATTTCCAGCAGAATTGGCCATAGAATCAATTGTGTCGAGACGGTTTTTGAATTTGAGGCCTCGGGTTCGGAGTTTTTGACGTCGTCGCCCATAGCCAAATTGCGCGCACACTTGTCCGCCGTTTTTACAAAGTTTTCAGATTGCCTCTCGGGTTTTCATTACCAGCTGAATTGGCCATAGAATCAATTGTGTCGAGACGGTTTTTGAATTTGAGGCCTCGGGTGCGGAGTTTTTGATGTCGTCGCCCATAGCCAAATTGCGCGCACACTTGTGCGCCGTTTTTACAAAGTTTTCAGATTGCCTCTCGGGTTTTCACTTCCAGCTGAATTGGCCATAGAATCAATTGTGTCGAGACGGTTTTTGAATTTGAGGCCTCGGGTGCGGAGTTTTTGACGTCGTCGCCCATAGCCAAATTGCGCGCACACTTGTGCGCCGTTTTTACAAAGTTTTCAGATTGCCTCTCGGGTTTTCACTTCCAGCAGAATTGGCCATAGAATCAATTGTGTCGAGACGGTTTTTGAATTTGAGGCCTCGGGTGCGGAGTTTTTGACGTCGTCGCCCATAGCCAAACTTGCGTGCATGGTTGTGTGCCGTTTTTACAAAGTTTTCAGATTGACTCCCAGGTTTGCATCCCTCACTGAATTGGCCATAGAATCAATTGTGTCGAGGCGGTTTTTGAATTTGAGGCCTCGGGTGCGGAGTTTTTGACGTCGTCGCCCATAGCCAAATTGCGCGCACACTTGTGCGCCGTTTTTACAAAGTTTTCAGATTGCCTCTCGGGTTTGCACTTCCAGTTGAATTGGCCATAGAATCAATTGTGTCGAGAAATTTTTTGAAATTGAGGCCTCGGGTGCGGAGTTTTTAACGTCGTCGCCCATAGCCAAATTGCGCGCACACTTGTGTGCCGTTTTTACAAAGTTTTCAGATTGCCTCTCGGGTTTGCATTTCCAGCAGAATTGGCCATAGAATCAATTGTGTCGAGACGGTTTTTGAATTTGAGGCCTCGGGTTCGGAGTTTTTGACGTCGTCGCCTATAGCCAAATTGCGCGCACACTTGTCCGCCGTTTTTACAAAGTTTTCAGATTGCCTCTCGAGTTTTCATTACCAGCTGAATTGGCCATAGAATCAATTGTGTCGAGACGGTTTTTGAATTTAAGGCCTCGGGTGCGGAGTTTTTGACGTCGTCGCCCATAGCCAAACTTGCGCGCATGGTTGTGTGCCGTTTTTACAAAGTTTTCAGATTGCCTCCCAGGTTTGCATCCCTCACTGAATTGGCCATAAAATCAATTGTGTCGAGAAATTTTTTGAATCTGAGGCCTCGGGTGCGGAGTTTTTGACGTCGTCGCCCATAGCCAAATTGCGCACACACTTGTGCGCCGTTTTTACAAAGTTTTCAGATTGCCTCTCGGGTTTGCATCTCCAGCTGAATTGGCCATAGAATCAATTGTGTCGAGACGGTTTTTGAATTTGAGGCCTCGGGTGTGGAGTTTTTGACGTCGTCGCCCATAGCCAAATTGCGTGCACACTTGTGCGCCGTTTTTACAAAGTTTTCAGATTGCCTCTCAGGTTTTCACTTCCAGCTGAATTGGCCATCGAATCAATTGTGTCGAGACGGTTTTTGAATTTGAGGCCTCGGGTGCGGAGTTTTTGACGTCGTCGCCCATAGCCAAACTTGCGCGCATGGTTGTGTGCCGTTTTTACAAAGTTTTCAGATTGCCTCCCAGGTTTGCATCCCTCACTGAATTGGCCATAGAATCAATTGTGTCGAGACGGTTTTTGCATTTGAGGCCTCGGGTGCGGAGTTTTTGACGTCGTCGCCCATAGCCAAATTGCGCGCACACTTGTGCGCCGTTTTTACAAAGTTTTCAGATTGCCTCTCGGGTTTGCACTTACAGTTGAATTGGCCATAGAATCAATTGTGTCGAGAAATTTTTTGAATTTGAGGCCTCGGGTGCGGAGTTTTTGACGTCGTCGCCCATAGCCAAATTGCCCGCACACTTGTGTGCCGTTTTTACAAAGTTTTCAGATTGCCTCTCGGGTTTGCATTTCCAGCAGAATTGGCCATAGAATCAATTGTGTCGAGACGGTTTTTGAATTTGAGGCCTCGGGTGCGGAGTTTTAGACGTCGTCGCCCATAGCCAAATTACGCGCACACTTGTGCGCCGTTTTTACAAAGTATTCAGATTGCCTCTCGGGTTTGCACTTCTAGCTGAACTGGCCATAGAATCAATTGTGTCGAGACGGTTTTTGAATTTGAGGCCTCGGGTGCGGAGTTTTTGACGTCGTCGCCCATAGCCAAATTGCGCGCACACTTGTGCGCCGTTTTTACAAAGTTTTCAGATTGCCTCTCGGGTTTTCACTTCCAGCTGAATTGGCCATAGAATCAATTGTGTCGAGACGGTTTTTGAATTTGAGGCCTCGGGTGCAGAGTTTTTAACGTCGTCGCCCATAGCCAAATTGCGCGCACACTTGTGTGCCGTTTTTACAAAGATTTCAGATTGTCGCTCGGGTTTGCATTTCCAGCAGAATTGGCCATAAAATCAATTGTGTCGAGACGGTTTTTGAATTTGAGGCCTCGGGTTCGGAGTTTTTGACGTCGTCGCCCATAGCCAAATTGCGCGCACACTTGTCCGCCGTTTTTACAAAGTTTTCAGATTGCCTCTCGGGTTTTCATTACCAGCTGAATTGGCCATAGAATCAATTGTGTCGAGACGGTTTTTGAATTTGAGGCCTCGGGTGCGGAGTGTTTGACGTCGTCGCCCATAGCCAAACTTGCGCGCATGGTTGTGTGCCGTTTTTACAAAGTTTTCAGATTGCCTCCCAGGTTTGCATCCCTCACTGAATTGGCCATAAAATCAATTGTGTCGAGAAATTTTTTGAATTTGAGGCCTCGGGTGCGGAGTTTTTGACGTCGTCGCCCATAGCCAAACTTGCGCGCATGGTTGTGTGCCGTTTTTACAAAGTTTTCAGATTGCCTCTCGGGTTTTCATTACCAGCTGAATTGGCCATAGAATCAATTGTGTCGAGACGGTTTTTGAATTTGAGGCCTCGGGTGCGGAGTTTTTGACGTCGTCGCCCATAGCCAAACTTGCGTGCATGGTTGTGTGCCGTTTTTACAAAGTTTTCAGATTGCCTCCCAGGTTTGCATCCCTCACTGAATTGGCCATAGAATCAATTGTGTCGAGGCGGTTTTTGAATTTGAGGCCTCGGGTGCGGAGTTTTTGACGTCGTCGCCCATAGCCAAATTGCGCGCACACTTGTGCGCCGTTTTTACAAAGTTTTCAGATTGCCTCTCGGGTTTGCACTTCCAGTTGAATTGGCCATAGAATCAATTGTGTCGAGAAATTTTTTGAATTTGAGGCCTCGGGTGCGGAGTTGTTAACGTCGTCGCCCATAGCCAAATTGCGCGCACACTTGTGTGCCGTTTTTACAAAGTTTTCAGATTGCCTCTCGGGTTTGCATTTCCAGCAGAATTGGCCATAGAATCAATTGTGTCGAGACGGTTTTTGAATTTGAGGCCTCGGGTTCGGAGTTTTTGACGTCGTCGCCCATAGCCAAATTGCGCGCACACTTGTCCGCCGTTTTTACAAAGTTTTCAGATTGCCTCTCGGGTTTTCATTACCAGCTGAATTGGCTATAGAATCAATTGTGTCGAGACGGTTTTTGAATTTGAGGCCTCGGGTGCGGAGTTTTTGACGTCGTCGCCCATAGCCAAATTGCGCGCACACTTGTGCGCCGTTTTTACAAAGTTTTCAGATTGCCTCTCGGGTTTTCACTTCCAGCTGAATTGGCCATAGAATCAATTGTGTCGAGACGGTTTTTGAATTTGAGGCCTCGGGTGCGGTGTTTTTGACGTCGTCGCCCATAGCCAAATTGCGCGCACACTTGTGCGCCGTTTTTACAAAGTTTTCAGATTGCCTCTCGGGTTTTCACTTCCAGCTGAATTGGCCATAGAATCAATTGTGTCGAGACGGTTTTTGAATTTGAGGCCTCGGGTGCGGAGTTTTTGACGTCGTCGCCCATAGCTAAATTGCGAGCACACTTGTGTGCCGTTTTTACAAAGTTTTCAGATTGCCTCTCGGGTTTGCACTTCCAGTTGAATTGGCCATAGAATCAATTGTGTCGAGAAAATTTTTGAATTTGAGGCCTCGGGTGCGGAGTTGTTAACGTCGTCGCCCATAGCCAAATTGCGCGCACACTTGTGTGCCGTTTTTACAAAGTTTTCAGATTGCCTCTCGGGTTTGCATTTCCAGCAGAATTGGCCATAGAATCAATTGTGTCGAGACGGTTTTTGAATTTGAGGCCTCGGGTTCGGAGTTTTTGACGTCGTCGCCCATAGCCAAATTGCGCGCACACTTGTCCGCCGTTTTTACAAAGTTTTCAGATTGCCTCTCGGGTTTTCATTACCAGCTGAATTGGCCATAGAATCAATTGTGTCGAGACGGTTTTTGAATTTGAGGCCTCGGGTGCGGAGTTTTTGACGTCGTCGCCCATAGCCAAATTGCGCGCACACTTGTGCGCCGTTTTTACAAAGTTTTCAGATTGCCTCTCGGGTTTTCACTTCCAGCTGAATTGGCCATAGAATCAATTGTGTCGAGACGGTTTTTGAATTTGAGGCCTCGGGTGCGGAGTTTTTGACGTCGTCGCCCATAGCCAAATTGCGCGCACACTTGTGCGCCGTTTTTACAAAGTTTTCAGATTGCCTCTCGGGTTTTCACTTCCAGCTGAATTGGCCATAGAATCAATTGTGTCGAGACGGTTTTTGAATTTGAGGCCTCGGGTGCGGAGTTTTTGACGTCGTCGCCCATAGCCAAACTTGCGTGCATGGTTGTGTGCCGTTTTTACAAAGTTTTCAGATTGCCTCCCAGGTTTGCATCCCTCACTGAATTGGCCATAGAATCAATTGTGTCGAGGCGGTTTTTGAATTTGAGGCCTCGGGTGCGGAGTTTTTGACGTCGTCGCCCATAGCCAAATTGCGCGCACACTTGTGCGCCGTTTTTACAAAGTTTTCAGATTGCCTCTCGGGTTTGCACTTCCAGTTGAATTGGCCATAGAATCAATTGTGTCGAGAAAATTTTTGAATTTGAGGCCTCGGGTGCGGAGTTGTTAACGTCGTCGCCCATAGCCAAATTGCGCGCACACTTGTGTGCCGTTTTTACAAAGTTTTCAGATTGCCTCTCGGGTTTGCATTTCCAGCAGAATTGGCCATAGAATCAATTGTGTCGAGACGGTTTTTGAATTTGAGGCCTCGGGTTCGGAGTTTTTGACGTCGTCGCCCATAGCCAAATTGCGCGCACACTTGTCCGCCGTTTTTACAAAGTTTTCAGATTGCCTCTCGGGTTTTCATTACCAGCTGAATTGGCCATAGAATCAATTGTGTCGAGACGGTTTTTGAATTTGAGGCCTCGGGTGCGGAGTTTTTGACGTCGTCGCCCATAGCCAAACTTGCGCGCATGGTTGTGTGCCGTTTTTACAAAGTTTTCAGATTGCCTCCCAGGTTTGCATCCCTCACTGAATTGGCCATAAAATCAATTGTGTCGAGAAATTTTTTGAATTTGAGGCCTCGGGTGCGGAGTTTTTGACGTCGTCGCCCATAGCCAAACTTGCGCGTATGGTTGTGTGCCGTTTTTACAAAGTTTTCAGATTGCCTCCCAGGTTTGCATCCCTCACTGAATTGGCCATAGAATCAATTGTGTCGAGGCGGTTTTTGAATTTGAGGCCTCGGGTGCGGAGTTTTTGACGTCGTCGCCCATAGCCAAACTTGCGCGCATGGTTGTGTGCCGTTTTTACAAAGTTTTCAGATTGCCTCCCAGGTTTGCATCCCTCACTGAATTGGCCATAGAATCAATTGTGTCGAGGCGGATTTTGAATTTGAGGCCTCGGGTGCGGAGTTTTTGACGTCGTCGCCCATAGCCAAACTTGCGCGCATGGTTGTGTGCCGTTTTTACAAAGTTTTCAGATTGCCTCCCAGGTTTGCATCCCTCACTGAATTGGCCATAGAATCAATTGTGTCGAGACGGTTTTTGCATTTGAGACCTCGGGTGCGGAGTTTTTGACGTCGTCGCCCATATCCAAATTGCGCGCACACTTGTGCGCCGTTTTTACAAAGTTTTCAGATTGCCTCTCGGGTATGCACTTACAGTTGAATTGGCCATAGAATCAATTGTGTCGAGAAAATTTTTGAATTTGAGGCCTCGGGTGCGGAGTTTTTGACGTCGTCGCCCATAGCCAAATTGCGCGCACACTTGTGTGCCGTTTTTACAAAGTTTTCAGATTGCCTCTCGGGTTTGCATCTCCAGCAGAATTGGCCATAGAATCAATTGTGTCGAGACGGTTTTTGAATTTGAGGCCTCGGGTGCGGAGTTTTAGACGTCGTCGCCCATAGCCAAATTACGCGCACACTTGTGCGCCGTTTTTACAAAGTATTCAGATTGCCTCTCGGGTTTGCACTTCTAGCTGAACTGGCCATAGAATCAATTGTGTCGAGACGGTTTTTGAATTTGAGGCCTCGGGTGCGGAGTTTTTGACGTCGTCGCCCATAGCCAAATTGCGCGCACACTTGTGCGCCGTTTTTACAAAGTTTTCAGATTGCCTCTCGGGTTTTCACTTCCAGCTGAATTGGCCATAGAATCAATTGTGTCGAGACGGTTTTTGAATTTGAGGCCTCGGGTGCGGAGTTTTTAACGTCGTCGCCCATAGCCAAATTGCGCGCACACTTGTGTGCCGTTTTTACAAAGATTTCAGATTGCCTCTCGGGTTTGCATTTCCAGCAGAATTGGCCATAGAATCAATTGTGTCGAGACGGTTTTTGAATTTGAGGCCTCGTGTTCGGAGTTTTTGACGTCGTCGCCCATAGCCAAATTGCGCGCACAGTTGTCCGCCGTTTTTACAAAGTTTTCAGATTGCCTCTCGGGTTTTCATTACCAGCTGAATTGGCCATAGAATCAATTGTGTCGAGACGGTTTTTGAATTTGAGGCCTCGGGTGCGGAGTTTTTGACGTCGTCGCCCATAGCCAAACTTGCGCGCATGGTTGTGTGCCGTTTTTACAAAGTTTTCAGATTGCCTCCCAGGTTTGCATCCCTCACTGAATTGGCCATAAAATCAATTGTGTCGAGAAATTTTTTGAATTTGAGGCCTCGGGTGCGGAGTTTTTGACGTCGTCGCCCATAGCCAAACTTGCGCGCATGGTTGTGTGCCGTTTTTACAAAGTTTTCAGATTGCCTCCCAGGTTTGCATCCCTCACTGAATTGGCTATAGAATCAATTGTGTCGAGGCGGTTTTTGAATTTGAGGCCTCGGGTGCGGAGTTTTTGACGTCGTCGCCCATAGCCAAACTTGCGCGCATGGTTGTGTGCCGTTTTTACAAAGTTTTCAGATTGCCTCCCAGGTTTGCATCCCTCACTGAATTGGCCATAGAATCAATTGTGTCGAGACGGTTTTTGCATTTGAGGCCTCGGGTGCGGAGTTTTTGACGTCGTCGCCCATAGCCAAATTGCGCGCACACTTGTGCGCCGTTTTTACAAAGTTTTCAGATTGCCTCTCGGGTTTGCACTTACAGTTGAATTGGCCATAGAATCAATCGTGTCGAGAAAATTTTTGAATTTGAGGCCTCGGGTGCGGAGTTTTTGACGTCGTCGCCCATAGCCAAATTGCGCGCACACTTGTGTGCCGTTTTTACAAAGTTTTCAGATTGCCTCTCGGGTTTGCATTCCCAGCAGAATTGGCCATAGAATCAATTGTATCGAGACGGTTTTTGAATTTGAGGCCTCGGGTGCGGAGTTTTAGACGTCGTCGCCCATAGCCAAATTGCGCGCACACTTGTGCGCCGTTTTTACAAAGTATTCAGATTGCCTCTCGGGTTTACACTTCTAGCTGAACTGGCCATAGAATCAATTGTGTCGAGACGGTTTTTGAATTTGAGGCCTCGGGTGCGGAGTTTTTGACGTTGTCGCCCATAGCCAAATTGCGCGCACACTTGTCCGCCGTTTTTACAAAGTTTTCAGATTGCCTCTCGGGTTTTCATTACCAGCTGAATTGGCCATAGAATCAATTGTGTTGAGACGGTTTTTGAATTTGAGGCCTCGGGTGCGGAGTTTTTGACGTCGTCGCCCATAGCCAAAGTTGCGTGCATGGTTGTGTGCCGTTTTTACAAAGTTTTCAGATTGCCTCCCAGGTTTGCATCCCTCACTGAATTGGCCATAAAATCAATTGTGTCGAGAAATTTTTTGAATTTGAGGCCTCGGGTGCGGAGTTTTTGACGTCGTCGCCCATAGCCAAATTGCGCGCACACTTGTGCGCCGTTTTTACAAAGTTTTCAGATTGCCTCTCGGGTTTGCACTTCCAGTTGAATTGGCCATAGAATCAATTGTGTCGAGAAATTTTTTGAATCTGAGGCCTCAGGTGTGGAGTTTTTGACGTCGTCGCCCATTGCCAAATTGCGCGCACACTTGTGCGCCGTTTTTACAAAGTTTTCAGATTGCCTCTCGGGTTTGCATATCCAGCTGAATTGGCCATAGAATCAATTGTGTCGAGACGGTTTTTGAATTTGAGGCCTCGGGTGCGGAGTTTTTGATGTCGTCGCCCATAGCCAAATTGCGCGCACACTTGTGCGCCGTTTTTACAAAGTTTTCAGATTGCCTCTCGGGTTTTCACTTCCAGCTGAATTGGCCATCGAATCAATTGTGTCGAGACGGTTTTTGAATTTGAGGCCTCGGGTGCGGAGTTTTTGATGTCGTCGCCCATAGCCAAACTTGCGCGCATGGTTGTGTGCCGTTTTTACAAAGTTTTCAGATTGCCTCCCAGGTTTGCATCCCTCACTGAATTGGCCATAGAATCAATTGTGTCGAGACGGTTTTTGCATTTGAGGCCTCGGGTGCGGAGTTTTTGACGTCGTCGCCCATAGCCAAATTACGCGCACACTTGTGCGCCGTTTTTACAAAGTATTCAGATTGCCTCTCGGGTTTGCACTTCTAGCTGAACTGGCCATAGAATCAATTGTGTCGAGACGGTTTTTGAATTTGAGGCCTCGGGTGCGGAGTTTTTGACGTCGTCGTCCATAGCCAAATTGCGCGCACACTTGTGTGCCGTTTTTACAAAGTTTTCAGATTGCCTCTCGGGTTTGCATTCCCAGCAGAATTGGCCATAGAATCAATTGTATCGAGACGGTTTTTGAATTTGAGGCCTCGGGTGCGGAGTTTTAGACGTCGTCGCCCATAGCCAAATTGCGCGCACACTTGTGCGCCGTTTTTACAAAGTATTCAGATTGCCTCTCGGGTTTACACTTCTAGCTGAACTGGCCATAGAATCAATTGTGTCGAGACGGTTTTTGAATTTGAGGCCTCGGGTGTGGAGTTTTTGACGTTGTCGCCCATAGCCAAATTGCGCGCACACTTGTCCGCCGTTTTTACAAAGTTTTCAGATTGCCTCTCGGGTTTTCATTACCAGCTGAATTGGCCATAGAATCAATTGTGTTGAGACGGTTTTTGAATTTGAGGCCTCGGGTGCGGAGTTTTTGACGTCGTCGCCCATAGCCAAACTTGCGTGCATGGTTGTGTGCCGTTTTTACAAAGTTTTCAGATTGCCTCCCAGGTTTGCATCCCTCACTGAATTGGCCATAAAATCAATTGTGTCGAGAAATTTTTTGAATTTGAGGCCTCGGGTGCGGAGTTTTTGACGTCGTCGCCCATAGCCAAATTGCGCGCACACTTGTGCGCCGTTTTTACAAAGTTTTCAGATTGCCTCTCGGGTTTGCACTTCCAGTTGAATTGGCCATAGAATCAATTGTGTCGAGAAATTTTTTGAATCTGAGGCCTCAGGTGTGGAGTTTTTGACGTCGTCGCCCATAGCCAAATTGCGCGCACACTTGTGCGCCGTTTTTACAAAGTTTTCAGATTGCCTCTCGGGTTTGCATATCCAGCTGAATTGGCCATAGAATCAATTGTGTCGAGACGGTTTTTGAATTTGAGGCCTCGGGTGCGGAGTTTTTGATGTCGTCGCCCATAGCCAAATTGCGCGCACACTTGTGCGCCGTTTTTACAAAGTTTTCAGATTGCCTCTCGGGTTTTCACTTCCAGCTGAATTGGCCATCGAATCAATTGTGTCGAGACGGTTTTTGAATTTGAGGCCTCGGGTGCGGAGTTTTTGATGTCGTCGCCCATAGCCAAACTTGCGCGCATGGTTGTGTGCCGTTTTTACAAAGTTTTCAGATTGCCTCCCAGGTTTGCATCCCTCACTGAATTGGCCATAGAATCAATTGTGTCGAGACGGTTTTTGCATTTGAGGCCTCGGGTGCGGAGTTTTTGACGTCGTCGCCCATAGCCAAATTACGCGCACACTTGTGCGCCGTTTTTACAAAGTATTCAGATTGCCTCTCGGGTTTGCACTTCTAGCTGAACTGGCCATAGAATCAATTGTGTCGAGACGGTTTTTGAATTTGAGGCCTCGGGTGCGGAGTTTTTGACGTCGTCGCCCATAGCCAAATTGCGCGCACACTTGTGCGCCGTTTTTACAAAGTTTTCAGATTTCCTCTCGGGTTTTCACTTCCAGCTGAATTGGCCATAGAATCAATTGTGTCGAGACGGTTTTTGAATTTGAGGCCTCGGGTGCAGAGTTTTTAACGTCGTCGCCCATAGCCAAATTGCGCGCACACTTGTGTGCCGTTTTTACAAAGATTTCAGATTGCCTCTCGGGTTTGCATTTCCAGCAGAATTGGCCATAGAATCAATTGTGTCGAGACGGTTTTTGAATTTGAGGCCTCGGGTTCGGAGTTTTTGACGTCGTCGCCCATAGCCAAATTGCGCGCACAGTTGTCCGCCGTTTTTACAAAGTTTTCAGATTGCCTCTCGGGTTTTCATTACCAGCTGAATTGGCCATAGAATCAATTGTGTCGAGACGGTTTTTGAATTTGAGGCCTCGGGTGCGGAGTTTTTTACGTCGTCGCCCATAGCCAAACTTGCGCGCATGGTTGTGTGCCGTTTTTACAAAGTTTTCAGATTGCCTCCCAGGTTTGCATCCCTCACTGAATTGGCCATAAAATCAATTGTGTCGAGAAATTTTTTGAATTTGAGGCCTCGGGTGCGGAGTTTTTGACGTCGTCGCCCATAGCCAAACTTGCGCGCATGGTTGTGTGCCGTTTTTACAAAGTTTTCAGATTGCCTCCCAAGTTTGCATCCCTCACTGAATTGGCCATAAAATCAATTGTGTCGAGAAATTTTTTGAATCTGAGGCCTCGGGTGCGGAGTTTTTGACGTCGTCGCCCATAGGCAAATTGCGCGCACACTTGTGCGCCGTTTTTACAAAGTTTTCAGATTGCCTCTCGGGTTTGCATCTCCAGCTGAATTGGCCATAGAATCAATTGTGTCGAGATGGTTTTTGAATTTGAGGCCTCGGGTGTGGAGTTTTTGACGTCGTCGCCCATAGCCAAATTGCGCGCACACTTGTGCGCCGTTTTTACAAAGTTTTCAGATTGCCTCTCAGGTTTTCACTTCCAGCTGAATTGGCCATCGAATCAATTGTGTCGAGACGGTTTTTGAATTTGAGGCCTCGGGTGCGGAGTTTTTGACGTCGTCGCCCATAGCCAAACTTGCGCGCATGGTTGTGTGCCGTTTTTACAAAGTTTTCAGATTGCCTCCCAGGTTTGCATCCCTCACTGAATTGGCCATAGAATCAATTGTGTCGAGGCGGTTTTTGAATTTGAGGCCTCGGGTGCGGAGTTTTTGACGTCGTCGCCCATAGCCAAACTTGGGCGCATGGTTGTGTGCCGTTTTTACAAAGTTTTCAGATTGCCTCCCAGGTTTGCATCCCTCACTGAATTGGCCATAAAATCAATTGTGTCGAGACGGTTTTTGCATTTGAGGCCTCGGGTGCGGAGTTTTTGACGTCGTCGCCCATAGCCAAATTGCGCGCACACTTGTGCGCCGTTTTTACAAAGTTTTCAGATTGCCTCTCGGGTTTGCACTTACAGTTGAATTGGCCATAGAATCAATTGTGTCGAGAAAATTTTTGAATTTGAGGCCTCGGGTGCGGAGTTTTTGACGTCGTCGCCCATAGCCAAATTGCGCGCACACTTGTGTGCCGTTTTTACAAAGTTTTCAGATTGCCTCTCGGGTTTGCATTCCCAGCAGAATTGGCCATAGAATCAATTGTATCGAGACGGTTTTTGAATTTGAGGCCTCGGGTGCGGAGTTTTAGACGTCGTCGCCCATAGCCAAATTGCGCGCACACTTGTGCGCCGTTTTTACAAAGTATTCAGATTGCCTCTCGGGTTTACACTTCTAGCTGAACTGGCCATAGAATCAATTGTGTCGAGACGGTTTTTGAATTTGAGGCCTCGGGTGTGGAGTTTTTGACGTTGTCGCCCATAGCCAAATTGCGCGCACACTTGTCCGCCGTTTTTACAAAGTTTTCAGATTGCCTCTCGGGTTTTCATTACCAGCTGAATTGGCCATAGAATCAATTGTGTTGAGACGGTTTTTGAATTTGAGGCCTCGGGTGCGGAGTTTTTGACGTCGTCGCCCATAGCCAAACTTGCGTGCATGGTTGTGTGCCGTTTTTACAAAGTTTTCAGATTGCCTCCCAGGTTTGCATCCCTCACTGAATTGGCCATAAAATCAATTGTGTCGAGAAATTTTTTGAATTTGAGGCCTCGGGTGCGGAGTTTTTGACGTCGTCGCCCATAGCCAAATTGCGCGCACACTTGTGCGCCGTTTTTACAAAGTTTTCAGATTGCCTCTCGGGTTTGCACTTCCAGTTGAATTGGCCATAGAATCAATTGTGTCGAGAAATTTTTTGAATCTGAGGCCTCAGGTGTGGAGTTTTTGACGTCGTCGCCCATAGCCAAATTGCGCGCACACTTGTGCGCCGTTTTTACAAAGTTTTCAGATTGCCTCTCGGGTTTGCATATCCAGCTGAATTGGCCATAGAATCAATTGTGTCGAGACGGTTTTTGAATTTGAGGCCTCGGGTGCGGAGTTTTTGATGTCGTCGCCCATAGCCAAATTGCGCGCACACTTGTGCGCCGTTTTTACAAAGTTTTCAGATTGCCTCTCGGGTTTTCACTTCCAGCTGAATTGGCCATCGAATCAATTGTGTCGAGACGGTTTTTGAATTTGAGGCCTCGGGTGCGGAGTTTTTGATGTCGTCGCCCATAGCCAAACTTGCGCGCATGGTTGTGTGCCGTTTTTACAAAGTTTTCAGATTGCCTCCCAGGTTTGCATCCCTCACTGAATTGGCCATAGAATCAATTGTGTCGAGACGGTTTTTGCATTTGAGGCCTCGGGTGCGGAGTTTTTGACGTCGTCGCCCATAGCCAAATTACGCGCACACTTGTGCGCCGTTTTTACAAAGTATTCAGATTGCCTCTCGGGTTTGCACTTCTAGCTGAACTGGCCATAGAATCAATTGTGTCGAGACGGTTTTTGAATTTGAGGCCTCGGGTGCGGAGTTTTTGACGTCGTCGCCCATAGCCAAATTGCGCGCACACTTGTGCGCCGTTTTTACAAAGTTTTCAGATTTCCTCTCGGGTTTTCACTTCCAGCTGAATTGGCCATAGAATCAATTGTGTCGAGACGGTTTTTGAATTTGAGGCCTCGGGTGCAGAGTTTTTAACGTCGTCGCCCATAGCCAAATTGCGCGCACACTTGTGTGCCGTTTTTACAAAGATTTCAGATTGCCTCTCGGGTTTGCATTTCCAGCAGAATTGGCCATAGAATCAATTGTGTCGAGACGGTTTTTGAATTTGAGGCCTCGGGTTCGGAGTTTTTGACGTCGTCGCCCATAGCCAAATTGCGCGCACAGTTGTCCGCCGTTTTTACAAAGTTTTCAGATTGCCTCTCGGGTTTTCATTACCAGCTGAATTGGCCATAGAATCAATTGTGTCGAGACGGTTTTTGAATTTGAGGCCTCGGGTGCGGAGTTTTTTACGTCGTCGCCCATAGCCAAACTTGCGCGCATGGTTGTGTGCCGTTTTTACAAAGTTTTCAGATTGCCTCCCAGGTTTGCATCCCTCACTGAATTGGCCATAAAATCAATTGTGTCGAGAAATTTTTTGAATTTGAGGCCTCGGGTGCGGAGTTTTTGACGTCGTCGCCCATAGCCAAACTTGCGCGCATGGTTGTGTGCCGTTTTTACAAAGTTTTCAGATTGCCTCCCAGGTTTGCATCCCTCACTGAATTGGCCATAAAATCAATTGTGTCGAGAAATTTTTTGAATCTGAGGCCTCGGGTGCGGAGTTTTTGACGTCGTCGCCCATAGCCAAATTGCGCGCACACTTGTGCGCCGTTTTTACAAAGTTTTCAGATTGCCTCTCGGGTTTGCATCTCCAGCTGAATTGGCCATAGAATCAATTGTGTCGAGACGGTTTTTGAATTTGAGGCCTCGGGTGTGGAGTTTTTGACGTCGTCGCCCATAGCCAAATTGCGCGCACACTTGTGCGCCGTTTTTACAAAGTTTTCAGATTGCCTCTCAGGTTTTCACTTCCAGCTGAATTGGCCATCGAATCAATTGTGTCGAGACGGTTTTTGAATTTGAGGCCTCGGGTGCGGAGTTTTTGACGTCGTCGCCCATAGCCAAACTTGCGCGCATGGTTGTGTGCCGTTTTTACAAAGTTTTCAGATTGCCTCCCAGGTTTGCATCCCTCACTGAATTGGCCATAGAATCAATTGTGTCGAGGCGGTTTTTGAATTTGAGGCCTCGGGTGCGGAGTTTTTGACGTCGTCGCCCATAGCCAAACTTGCGCGCATGGTTGTGTGCCGTTTTTACAAAGTTTTCAGATTGCCTCCCAGGTTTGCATCCCTCACTGAATTGGCCATAAAATCAATTGTGTCGAGACGGTTTTTGCATTTGAGGCCTCGGGTGCGGAGTTTTTGACGTCGTCGCCCATAGCCAAATTGCGCGCACACTTGTGCGCCGTTTTTACAAAGTTTTCAGATTGCCTCTCGGGTTTGCACTTACAGTTGAATTGGCCATAGAATCAATTGTGTCGAGAAAATTTTTGAATTTGAGGCCTCGGGTGCGGAGTTTTTGACGTCGTCGCCCATAGCCAAATTGCGCGCACACTTGTGTGCCGTTTTTACAAAGTTTTCAGATTGCCTCTCGGGTTTGCATTCCCAGCAGAATTGGCCATAGAATCAATTGTGTCAAGACGGTTTTTGAATTTGAGGCCTCGGGTGCGGAGTTTTAGACGTCGTCGCCCATAGCCAAATTGCGCGCACACTTGTGCGCCGTTTTTACAAAGTATTCAGATTGCCTCTCGGGTTTACACTTCTAGCTGAACTGGTCATAGAATCAATTGTGTCGAGACGGTTTTTGAATTTGAGGCCTCGGGTGCGGAGTTTTTGACGTCGTCGCCCATAGCCAAATTGCGCGCACACTTGTCCGCCGTTTTTACAAAGTTTTCAGATTGCCTCTCGGGTTTTCATTACCAGCTGAATTGGCCATAGAATCAATTGTGTCGAGACGGTTTTTGAATTTGAGGCCTCGGGTGCGGAGTTTTTGACGTCGTCGCCCATAGCCAAACTTGCGTGCATGGTTGTGTGCCGTTTTTACAAAGTTTTCAGATTGCCTCCCAGGTTTGCATCCCTCACTGAATTGGCCATAAAATCAATTGTGTCGAGAAATTTTTTGAATTTGAGGCCTCGGGTGCGGAGTTTTTGACGTCGTCGCCCATAGCCAAATTGCGCGCACACTTGTGCGCCGTTTTTACAAAGTTTTCAGATTGCCTCTCGGGTTTGCACTTCCAGTTGAATTGGCCATAGAATCAATTGTGTCGAGAAATTTTTTGAATCTGAGGCCTCAGGTGCGGAGTTTTTGACGTCGTCGCCCATAGCCAAATTGCGCGCACACTTGTGCGCCGTTTTTACAAAGTTTTCAGATTGCCTCTCGGGTTTGCATATCCAGCTGAATTGGCCATAGAATCAATTGTGTCGAGACGGTTTTTGAATTTGAGGCCTCGGGTGCGGAGTTTTTGATGTCGTCGCCCATAGCCAAATTGCGCGCACACTTGTGCGCCGTTTTTACAAAGTTTTCAGATTGCCTCTCGGGTTTTCACTTCCAGCTGAATTGGCCATCGAATCAATTGTGTCGAGACGGTTTTTGAATTTGAGGCCTCGGGTGCGGAGTTTTTGATGTCGTCGCCCATAGCCAAACTTGCGCGCATGGTTGTGTGCCGTTTTTACAAAGTTTTCAGATTGCCTCCCAGGTTTGCATCCCTCACTGAATTGGCAATAGAATCAACTGTGTCGAGACGGTTTTTGAATTTGAGGCCTCGGGTGCGGAGTTTTTGACGTCGTCGCCCATAGCCAAATTGCGCGCACACTTGTGCGCCGTTTTTACAAAGTTTTCAGAATGCTTCTCGGGTTTGTACTTCCAGTTGAATTGGCCATAGAATCAATTGTGTCGAGAAAATTTTTGAGTTTGAGGCCTCGGGTGCGGAGTTTTTGACGTCGTCGCCCATAGCTAAATTGCGAGCACACTTGTGTGCCGTTTTTACAAAGTTTTCTGATTGCCTCTCGGGTTTACATTTCCAGCTGAATTGGCCATAGAATCAATTGTGTCGAGACGGTTTTTGAATTTGAGGCCTCGGGTGCGGAGTTTTTGACGTCGTCGCCCATAGCCAAATTGCGCGCACACTTGTGCGCCGTTTTTACAAAGTATTCAGATTGCCTCTCGGGTTTGCACTTCTAGCTGAACTAGCCATAGAATCAATTGTGTCGAGACGGTTTTTGAATTTGAGGCCTCGGGTGCGGAGTTTTTGACGTCGTCGCCCATAGCCAAATTGCGCGCACACTTGTCTGCCGTTTTTACAAAGTTTTCAGATTGCCTCTCGGGTTTTCATTACCAGCTGAATTGGCCATAGAATCAATTGTGTCGAGACGGTTTTTGAATTTTAGGCCTCGGGTGCGGAGTTTTTGACGTCGTCGCCCATAGCCAAACTTGCGCGCATGGTTGTGTGCCGTTTTTACAAAGTTTTCAGATTACCTCCCAGGTTTGCATCCCTCACTGAATTGGCCATAAAATCAATTGTGTCGAGAATTTTTTTGAATTTGAGGCCTCGGGTGCGGAGTTTTTGACGTCGTCGCCCATAGCCAAATTGCGCGCACACTTGTGCGCCGTTTTTACAAAGTTTTCAGATTGCCTCTCGGGTTTGCACTTCCAGTTGAATTGGCCATAGAATCAATTTTGTCGAGAAATTTTTTGAATTTGAGGCCTCGGGTGCGGAGTTTTTGACGTCGTCGCCCATAGCCAAATTGCGCGCACACTTGTGCGCCGTTTTTACAAAGTTTTCAGATTGCCTCTCGGGTTTGCATTTCTAGCTGAATTGGCCATTGAATCAATTGTGTCTAGACGGTTTTTGAATTTGAGGCCTCGGGTGCGGAGTTTTTGACGTCGTCGCCCATAGCCAAATTGCGCGCACACTTGTGCGCCGTTTTTACAAAGTTATCAGATTGCCTCTCGGGTTTTCATATCCAGCTGAATTGGCCATAGAATCAATTGTGTCGAGACGGTTTTTGAATTTGAGGCCTCAGGTGCGGAGTTTTTTACGTCGTCGCCCATAGCCAAACTTGCGCGCATGGTTGTGTGCCGTTTTTACAAAGTTTTCAGATTGCCTCCCAGATTTGCATCCCTCACTGAATTAGCCTTAAAATCAATTGTGTTGAGAAACTTTTTGAATTTGAGGCCTCGGGTGCGGAGTTTTTGACGTCGTCGCCCATAGCCAAATTGCGCGCACACTTGTGCGCCGTTTTTACAAAGTTTTCAGATTGCCTCTCGGGTTTGCATCTCCAGCTGAATTGGCCATAGAATCAATTGTATCGAGACAGTTTTTGAATTTGAGGCCTCGGGTGCGGAGTTTTTGACGTCGTCGCCCATAGCCAAATTGCGCGCACACTTGTGCGCCGTGTTTACAAAGTTTTCAGATTGCCTCTCGGGTTTGCATCTCCAGCTGAATTGGCCATAGAATCAATTGTGTCGAGACGGTTTTTGAATTTGAGGCCTCGGGTGCGGAGTTTTTGACGTCGTCGCCCATCGCCAAATTGCGCGCACACTTGTGCGCCGTTTTTACAAAGTATTCAGATTGCCTCTCGGGTTTGCACTTCTAGCTGAACTGGCCATAGAATCAATTGTGTCGAGACGGTTTTTGAATTTGAGGCCTCGGGTGCGGAGTTTTTGACGTCGTCGCCCATAGCCAAATTGCGCGCACACTTGTCCGGCGTTTTTACAAAGTTTTCAGATTGCCTCTCGGGTTTTCATTACCAGCTGAATTGGCCATAGAATCAATTGTGTCGAGACGGTTTTTGAATTTGAGGCCTCGGGTGTGGAGTTTTTGACGTCGTCGCCCATAGCCAAACTTGCGTGCATGGTTGTGTGCCGTTTTTACAAAGTTTTCAGATTGCCTCCCAGGTTTGCATCCCTCACTGAATTGGCCATAAAATCAATTGTGTCGAGAAATTTTTTGAATTTGAGGCCTCGGGTGCGGAGTTTTTGACGTCGTCGCCCATAGCCAAATTGCGCGCACACTTGTGCGCCGTTTTTGCAAAGTTTTCAAATTGCCTCTCGGGTTTGCACTTCCAGTTGAATTAGCCATAGAATCAATTATGTCGAGAAATTTTTTGAATCTGAGGCCTCAGGTGCGGAGTTTTTGACGTCGTCGCCCATAGCCAAATTGCGCGCACACTTGTGCGCCGTTTTTACAAAGTTTTCAGATCGCCTCTCGGGTTTGCATCTCCAGCTGAATTGGCCATAGAATCAATTGTGTCGAGACGGTTTTTGAATTTGAGGCCTCGGGTGCGGAGTTTTTGACGTCGTCGCCCATAGCCAAATTGCGCGCACACTTGTGCGCCGTTTTTACAAAGTTTTCAGATTGCCTCTCGGGTTTTCACTTCCAGCTGAATTGGCCATCGAATCAATTGTGTCGAGACGGTTTTGAATTTGAGGCCTCGGGTGCGGAGTTTTTGATGTCGTCGCCCATAGCCAAACTTGCGCGCATGGTTGTGTGCCGTTTTTACAAAGTTTTCAGATTGCCTCCCAGGTTTGCATCCCTCACTGAATTGGCAATAGAATCAACTGTGTCGAGACGGTTTTTGAATTTGAGGCCTCGGGTGCGGAGTTTTTGACGTCGTCGCCCATAGCCAAATTGCGCGCACACTTGTGCGCCGTTTTTACAAAGTTTTCAGATTGCCTCTCGGGTTTGCACTTCCAGTTGAATTGGCCATAGAATCAATTGTGTCGAGAAAATTTTTGAATTTGAGGCCTCGGGTGCGGAGTTTTTGACGTCGTCGCCCATAGCTAAATTGCGAGCACACTTGTGTGCCGTTTTTACAAAGTTTTCAGATTGCCTCTCGGGTTTGCATCTCCAGCTGAATTGGCCATAGAATCAATTGTGTCGAGACGGTTTTTGAATTTGAGGCCTCGGGTGCGGAGTTTTTGACGTCGTCACCCATAGCCAAATTGCGCGCACACTTGTGCGCCGTTTTTACAAAGTATTCAGATTGCCTCTCGGGTTTGCACTTCTAGCTGAACTGGCCATAGAATCAATTGTGTCGAGACGGTTTTTGAATTTGAGGCCTCGGGTGCGGAGTTTTTGACGTCGTCGCCCATAGCCAAATTGCGCGCACACTTGTCCGCCGTTTTTACAAAGTTTTCAGATTGCCTCTCGGGTTTGCACTTCCAGTTGAATTGGCCATAGAATCAATTGTGTCGAGAAAATTTTTGAATCTGAGGCCTCAGGTGCGGAGTATTTTACGTCGTCACCCATAGCCAAATTGCGCGCACACTTGTGCGCCGTTTTTACAAAGTTTTCAGATTGCCTCTCGGGTTTGCATCTCCAGCTGAATTGGCCATAGAATCAATTGTGTCGAGACGGTTTTTGAATTTGAGGCCTCGGGTGTGGAGTTTTTGACGTCGTCGCCCATAGCCAAATTGCGTGCACACTTGTGCGCCGTTTTTACAAAGTTTTCAGATTGCCTCTCGGGTTTTCACTTCCAGCTGAATTGGCCATCGAATCAATTGTGTCGAGACGGTTTTTGAATTTGAGGCCTCGGGTGCGGAGTTTTTGACGTCGTCGCCCATAGCCAAACTTGCGCGCATGGTTGTGTGCCGTTTTTAGAAAGTTTTCAGATTGCCTCCCAGGTTTGCATCCCTCACTGAATTGGCCATAGAATCAATTGTGTCGAGACGGTTTTTGAATTTGAGGCCTCGGGTGCGGAGTTTTTGACGTCGTCGCCCATAGCCAAATTGCGCGCACACTTGTGCGCCGTTTTTACAAAGTTTTCAGATTGCCTCTCGGGTTTGCACTTCCAGTTGAATTGGCCATAGAATCAATTGTGTCGAGAAAATTTTTGAATTTGAGGCCTCGGGTGCGGAGTTTTTGACGTCGTCGCCCATAGCTAAATTGCGAGCACACTTGTGTGCCGTTTTTACAAAGTTTTCAGATTGCCTCTCGGGTTTGCATTTCCAGCTGAATTGGCCATAGAATCAATTGTGTCGAGACGGTTTTTGAATTTGAGGCCTCGGGTGCGGAGTTTTTGACGTCGTCACCCATAGCCAAATTGCGCGCACACTTGTGCGCCGTTTTTACAAAGTATTCAGATTGCCTCTCGGGTTTGCACTTCTAGCTGAACTGGCCATAGAATCAATTGTGTCGAGACGGTTTTTGAATTTGAGGCCTCGGGTGCGGAGTTTTTGACGTCGTCGCCCATAGCCAAATTGCGCGCACACTTGTCCGCCGTTTTTACAAAGTTTTCAGATTGCCTCTCGGGTTTGCACTTCCAGTTGAATTGGCCATAGAATCAATTGTGTCGAGAAAATTTTTGAATCTGAGGCCTCAGGTGCGGAGTATTTGACGTCGTCACCCATAGCCAAATTGCGCGCACACTTGTGCGCCGTTTTTACAAAGTTTTCAGATTGCCTCTCAGGTTTGCATCTCCAGCTGAATTGGCCATAGAATCAATTGTGTCGAGACGGTTTTTGAATTTGAGGCCTCGGGTGCGGAGTTTTTGACGTCGTCGCCCATAGCCAAATTGCGTGCACACTTGTGCGCCGTTTTTACAAAGTTTTCAGATTGCCTCTCGGGTTTTCACTTCCAGCTGAATTGGCCATCGAATCAATTGTGTCGAGACGGTTTTTGAATTTGAGGCCTCGGGTGCGGAGTTTTTGACGTCGTCGCCCATAGCCAAACTTGCGCGCATGGTTGTGTGCCGTTTTTAGAAAGTTTTCAGATTGCCTCCCAGGTTTGCATCCCTCACTGAATTGGCCATAGAATCAATTGTGTCGAAACGGTTTTTGAATTTGAGGCCTCGGGTGCGGAGTTTTTGACGTCGTCGCCCATAGCCAAATTGCGCGCACACTTGTGCGCCGTTTTTACAAAGTTTTCAGATTGCCTCTCGGGTTTGCACTTCCAGTTGAATTGGCCATAGAATCAATTGTGTCGAGAATTTTTTTGAATTTGAGGCCTCAGGTGCGGAGTTTTTGACGCCGTCGCCCATAGCTAAATTGCGAGCACACTTGTGTGCCGTTTTTATAAAGTTTTCAGATTGCCTCTCGGGTTTGCATTTACAGCTGAATTGGCCATAGAATCAATTGTGTCGAGACGGTTTTTGAATTTGAGGCCTCGGGTGCGGAGTTTTTGACGTCGTCGCCCATAGCCAAATTGCGCGCACACTTGTGCGCCGTTTTTACAAAGTATTCAGATTGCCTCTCAGGTTTGCATCTCCAGCTGAATTGGCCATAGAATCAATTGTGTCGAGACGGTTTTTGAATTTGAGGCCTCGGGTGCGGAGTTTTTGACGTCGTCGCCCATAGCCAAATTGCGTGCACACTTGTGCGCCGTTTTTACAAAGTTTTCAGATTGCCTCTCGGGTTTTCACTTCCAGCTGAATTGGCCATCGAATCAATTGTGTCGAGACGGTTTTTGAATTTGAGGCCTCGGGTGCGGAGTTTTTGACGTCGTCGCCCATAGCCAAACTTGCGCGCATGGTTGTGTGCCGTTTTTAGAAAGTTTTCAGATTGCCTCCCAGGTTTGCATCCCTCACTGAATTGGCCATAGAATCAATTGTGTCGAAACGGTTTTTGAATTTGAGGCCTCGGGTGCGGAGTTTTTGACGTCGTCGCCCATAGCCAAATTGCGCGCACACTTGTGCGCCGTTTTTACAAAGTTTTCAGATTGCCTCTCGGGTTTGCACTTCCAGTTGAATTGGCCATAGAATCAATTGTGTCGAGAATTTTTTTGAATTTGAGGCCTCAGGTGCGGAGTTTTTGACGCCGTCGCCCATAGCTAAATTGCGAGCACACTTGTGTGCCGTTTTTATAAAGTTTTCAGATTGCCTCTCGGGTTTGCATTTACAGCTGAATTGGCCATAGAATCAATTGTGTCGAGACGGTTTTTGAATTTGAGGCCTCGGGTGCGGAGTTTTTGACGTCGTCGCCCATAGCCAAATTGCGCGCACACTTGTGCGCCGTTTTTACAAAGTATTCAGATTGCCTCTCGGGTTTGCACTTCTAGCTGAACTGGCCATAGAATCAATTGTGTCGAGACGGTTTTTGAATTTGAGGCCTCGGGTGCGGAGTTTTTGACGTCGTCGCCCATAGCCAAATTGCGCGCACACTTGTCCGCCGTTTTTACAAAGTTTTCAGATTGCCCCTCGGGTTTTCATTACAAGCTGAATTGGCCATGGAATCAATTGTGTCGAGACGGTTTTTGAATTTTAGGCCTCGGGTGCGGAGTTTTTGACGTCGTCGCCCATAGCCAAACTTGCGCGCATGGTTGTGTGCCGTTTTTACAAAGTTTTCAGATTGCCTCCCAGGTTTGCATCCCTCATTGAATTGGCCATAAAATCAATTGTGTCGAGAATTTTTTTGAATTTGAGGCCTCGGGTGCGGAGTTTTTGACGTCTTCGCCCATAGCCAAATTGTGCGCACACTTGTGCGCCGTTTTTACAAAGTTTTCAGATTGCCTCTCGGGTTTGCACTTCCAGTTGAATTGGCCATAGAATCAATTGTGTCGAGAAAATTTTTGAATTTGAGGCCTCGGGTGCGGAGTTTTTGACGTCGTCGCCCATAGCCAAATTGCGCGCACACTTGTGCGCCGTTTTTACAAAGTTTTCAGATTGCCTCTCGGGTTTGCATTTCTAGCTGAATTGGCCATAGAATCAATTGTGTCTAGACGGTTTTTGAATTTGAGGCCTCGGGTGCGGAGTTTTTGACGTCGTCGCCCATAGCCAAATTGCTCGCACACTTGTGCGCCGTTTTTACAAAGTTATCAGATTGCCTCCCGGGTTTTCATTTCCAGCTGAATTGGCCATAGAATCAATTGTGTCGAGACAGTTTTTGAATTTGAGGCCTCAGGTGCGGAGTTTTTGACGTCGTCGCCCATAGCCAAACTTGCGCGCATGGTTGTGTGCCGTTTTTACAAAGTTTTCAGATTGCCTCCCAGATTTGCATCCCTCACTGAATTAGCCTTAAAATCAATTGTGTTGAGAAACTTTTTGAATTTGAGGCCTTGGGTGCGGAGTTTTTGACGTCGTCGCCCATAGCCAAATTGCGCGCACACTTGTGCGCCGTTTTTACAAAGTTTTCAGATTGCCTCTCGGGTTTGCATCTCCAGCTGAATTGGCCATAGAATCAATTGTGTCGAGACGGTTTTTGAATTTGAGGCCCCGGGTGCGGAGTTTTTGACGTCGTCGCCCATAGCCAAATTGCGCGCACACTTGTGCGCCGCTTTTACAAAGTTTTCAGATTGCCTCTCGGGTTTTCACTTCCAGCTGAATTGGCCATCAAATCAATTGTGTCGAGACGGTTTTTGAATTTGAGGCCTCGGGTGCGGAGTTTTTGACGTCGTCGCCCATAGCCAAACTTGCGCGCATGGTTGTGTGCCGTTTTTACAAAGTTTTCAGATTGCCTCCCAGGTTTGCATCCCCCACTGAATTGGCCATAGAATCAATTGTGTCGAGGCGGTTTTTGAATTTGAGGCCTCGTGTGCGGAGTTTTTGACGTCGTCGCCCATAGCCAAACTTGCGCGCATGGTTGTGTGCCGTTTTTACAAAGTTTTCAGATTGCCTCCCAAGTTTGCATCCCTCACTGAATTGGCCATAGAATCAATTGTGTCGAGACGGTTTTTGAATTTGAGGCCTCGGGTGCGGAGTTTTTGACGTCGTCGCCCATAGCCAAATTGCGCGCACACTTGTGCGCCGTTTTTACAAAGTTTTCAGATTGCCTCTCGGGTTTGCACTTCCAGTTGAATTGGCCATAGAATCAATTGTGTCGAGAAATTTTTTGAATTTGAGGCCTTGGGTGCGGAGTTTTTGACGTCGTCGCCCATAGCCAAATTGCGCGCACACTTGTGCGCCGTTTTTACAAAGTTTTCAGATTGCCTCTCGGGTTTGCACTTCTAGCTGAATTGGCCATAGAATCAATTGTGTCGAAACGGTTTTTGAATTTGAGGCCTCGGGTGCGGAGTTTTTGACGTCGTCGCCCATAGCCAAATTGCGCGCACACTTGTGCGCCGTTTTTACAAAGTTTTCAGATTGCCTCTCGGGTTTTCACTTCCAGCTGAATTAGCGATAGAATCAATTGTGTCGAGACGGTTTTTGAATTTGAGGCCTCGGGTGCGGAGTTTTTGACGTCGTCGCCCATAGCCAAACTTGCGCGCATGGTTGTGTGCCGTTTTTACAAAGTTTTCAGATTGCCTCCCAGGTTTGCATCCCTCACTGAATTGGCCATAAAATCAATTGTGTTGAGAAACTTTTTGAATTTGAGGCCTCGGGTGCGGAGTTTTTGACGTCGTCGCCCATAGCCAAATTGCGCGCACACTTGTGCGCCGTTTTTACAAAGTTTTCAGATTGCCTCTCGGGTTTTCACTTCCAGCTGAATTGGCCATCGAATCAATTGTGTCGAGACGGTTTTTGAATTTGAGGCCTCGGGTGCGGAGTTTTTGACGTCGTCGCCCATAGCCAAACTTGCGCGCATGGTTGTGTGCCGTTTTTACAAAGTTTTCAGATTGCCTCCCAGGTTTGCATCCCTCACTAAATTGGCCATAGAATCAATTGTGTCGAGGCGGTTTTTGAATTTGAGGCCTCGGGTGCGGAGTTTTTGACGTCGTCGCCCATATCCAAACTTGCGCGCATGGTTGTGTGCCGTTTTTACAAAGTTTTCAGATTGCCTCCCAGGTTTGCATCCCTCACTGAATTGGCCATAAAATCAATTGTGTCGAGAAATTTTTTGAATTTGAGGCCTCGGGTGCGGAGTTTTTGACGTCTTCGCCCATAGCCAAATTGTGCGCACACTTGTGCGCCGTTTTTACAAAGTTTTCAGATTGCCTCTCGGGTTTGCACTTCCAGTTGAATTGGCCATAGAATCAATTGTGTCGAGAAAATTTTTGAATTTGAGGCCTCGGGTGCGGAGTTTTTGACGTCGTCGCCCATAGCCAAATTGCGCGCACACTTGTGCGCCGTTTTTACAAAGTTTTCAGATTGCCTCTCGGGTTTGCATTTCTAGCTGAATTGGCCATAGAATCAATTGTGTCTAGACGGTTTTTGAATTTGAGGCCTCGGGTGCGGAGTTTTTGACGTCGTCGCCCATAGCCAAATTGGGCGCACACTTGTGCGCCGTTTTTACAAAGTTATCAGATTGCCTCCCGGGTTTTCATTTCCAGCTGAATTGGCCATAGAATCAATTGTGTCGAGACAGTTTTTGAATTTGAGGCCTCAGGTGCGGAGTTTTTGACGTCGTCGCCCATAGCCAAACTTGCGCGCATGGTTGTGTGCCGTTTTTACAAAGTTTTCAGATTGCCTCCCAGATTTGCATCCCTCACTGAATTAGCCTTAAAATCAATTGTGTTGAGAAACTTTTTGAATTTGAGGCCTCGGGTGCGGAGTTTTTGACATCGTCTCCCATAGCCAAATTGCGCGCACACTTGTGCGCCGTTTTTACAAAGTTTTCAGATTGCCTCTCGGGTTTGCATCTCCAGCTGAATTGGCCATAGAATCAATTGTGTCGAGACGGTTTTTGAATTTGAGGCCCCGGGTGCGGAGTTTTTGACGTCGTCGCCCATAGCCAAATTGCGCGCACACTTGTGCGCCGCTTTTACAAAGTTTTCAGATTGCCTCTCGGGTTTTCACTTCCAGCTGAATTGGCCATCAAATCAATTGTGTCGAGACGGTTTTTGAATTTGAGGCCTCGGGTGCGGAGTTTTTGACGTCGTCGCCCATAGCCAAACTTGCGCGCATGGTTGTGTGCCGTTTTTACAAAGTTTTCAGATTGCCTCCCAGGTTTGCATCCCCCACTGAATTGGCCATAGAATCAATTGTGTCGATGCGGTTTTTGAATTTGAGGCCTCGTGTGCGGAGTTTTTGACGTTGTCGCCCATAGCCAAACTTGCGCGCATGGTTGTGTGCCGTTTTTACAAAGTTTTCAGATTGCCTCCCAAGTTTGCATCCCTCACTGAATTGGCCATAAAATCAATTGTGTCGAGACGGTTTTTGAATTTGAGGCCTCGGGTGCGGAGTTTTTGACGTCGTCGCCCATAGCCAAATTGCGCGCACACTTGTGCGCCGTTTTTACAAAGTTTTCAGATTGCCTCTCGGGTTTGCACTTCCAGTTGAATTGGCCATAGAATCAATCGTGTCGAGAAATTTTTTGAATTTGAGGCCTTGGGTGCGGAGTTTTTGACGTCGTCGCCCATAGCCAAATTGCGCGCACACTTGTGCGCCGTTTTTACAAAGTTTTCAGATTGCCTCTCGGGTTTGCACTTCTAGCTGAATTGGCCATAGAATCAATTGTGTCGAAACGGTTTTTGAATTTGAGGCCTCGGGTGCGGAGTTTTTGACGTCGTCGCCCATAGCCAAATTGCGCGCACACTTGTGCGCCGTTTTTACAAAGTTTTCAGATTGCCTCTCGGGTTTTCACTTCCAGCTGAATTAGCGATAGAATCAATTGTGTCGAGACGGTTTTTGAATTTGAGGCCTCGGGTGCGGAGTTTTTGACGTCGTCGCCCATAGCCAAACTTGCGCGCATGGTTGTGTGCCGTTTTTACAAAGTTTTCAGATTGCCTCCCAGGTTTGCATCCCTCACTGAATTGGCCATAAAATCAATTGTGTTGAGAAACTTTTTGAATTTGAGGCCTCGGGTGCGGAGTTTTTGACGTCGTCGCCCATAGCCAAATTGCGCGCACACTTGTGCGCCGTTTTTACAAAGTTTTTAGATTGCCTCTCGGGTTTTCACTTCCAGCTGAATTGGCCATCGAATCAATTGTGTCGAGACGGTTTTTGAATTTGAGGCCTCGGGTGCGGAGTTTTTGACGTCGTCGCCCATAGCCAAACTTGCGCGCATGGTTGTGTGCCGTTTTTACAAAGTTTTCAGATTGCCTCCCAGGTTTGCATCCCTCACTAAATTGGCCATAGAATCAATTGTGTCGAGGCGGTTTTTGAATTTGAGGCCTCGGGTGCGGAGTTTTTGACGTCGTCGCCCATATCCAAACTTGCGCGCATGGTTGTGTGCCGTTTTTACAAAGTTTTCAGATTGCCTCCCAGGTTTGCATCCCTCACTGAATTGGCCATAGAATCAATTGTGTCGAGACGGTTTTTGAATTTGAGGCCTCGGGTGCGGAGTTTTTGACGTCGTCGCCCATAGCCAAATTGCGCGCACACTTGTGCGCCGTTTTTACAAAGTTTTCAGATTGCCTCTCGGGTTTGCACTTCCAGTTGAATTGGCCATAGAATCAATTGTGTCGAGAAATTTTTTGAATTTGAGGCCACGGGTGCGGTGTTTTTGACGTCGTCGCCCATAGCCAAATTGCGCGCACACTTGTGCGCCGTTTTTACAAAGTTTTCAGATTGCCTCTCGGGTTTGCATTTCTAGCTGAATTGGCCATAGAATCAATTGTGTCGAAACGGTTTTTGAATTTGAGGCCTCGGGTGCGGAGTTTTTGACGTCATCGCCCATAGCCAAACTTGCGCGCATGGTTGTGTGCCGTTTTTACAAAGTTTTCAGATTGCCTCCCAGGTTTGCATCCCTCACTGAATTGGCCATAAAATCAATTGTGTTGAGAAACTTTTTGAATTTGAGGCCTCGGGTGCGGAGTTTTTGACGTCGTCGCCCATAGCCAAATTGCGCGCACACTTGTGCGCCATTTTTACAAAGTTTTCAGATTGCCTCTCGGGTTTGCATCTCTCGCTGAATTGGCCATAGAATCAATTGTGTCGAGATGGTTTTTGAATTTCAGGCCTCGGGTGCGGAGTTTTTGACGTCGTCGCCCATAACCAAATTGCGCGCACACATGTGCGCCGTTTTTACAAAGTTTTCAGATTGCCTCTCGGGTTTTCACTTCCAGCTGAATTGGCCATCGAATCAATTGTGTCGAGACGGTTTTTGAATTTAAGGCCTCGGGTGCGGAGTTTTTGACGTCGTCGCCCATAGCCAAACTTGCGCGCATGGTTGTGTGCCGTTTTTACAAAGTTTTCAGATTGCCTCCCAGGTTTGCATCCCTCACTAAATTGGCCATAGAATCAATTGTGTCGAGGCGGTTTTTGAATTTGAGGCCTCGGGTGCGTAGTTTTTGACGTCGTCGCCCATAGCCAAACTTGCGCGCATGGTTGTGTGCCGTTTTTACAAAGTTTTCAGATTGCCTCCCAGGTTTGCATCCCTCACTGAATTGGCCATAGAATCAATTGTGTCGAGACGGTTTTTGAATTTGAGGCCTCGGGTGCGGAGTTTTTGACGTCGTCGCCCATAGCCAAATTGCGCGCACACTTGTGCGCCGTTTTTACAAAGTTTTCAGATTGCCTCTCGGGTTTGAACTTCCAGTTGAATTGGCCATAGAATCAATTGTGTCGAGAAATTTTTTGAATTTGAGGCCACGGGTGCGGAGTTTTTGACGTCGTCGCCCATAGCCAAATTGCGCGCACACTTGTGCGCCGTTTTTACAAAGTTTTCAGATTGCCTCTCGGGTTTGCATTTCTAGCTGAATTGGCCATAGAATCAATTGTGTCGAAACGGTTTTTGAATTTGAGGCCTCGGGTGCGGAGTTTTTGACGTCATCGCCCATAGCCAAACTTGCGCGCATGGTTGTGTGCCGTTTTTACAAAGTTTTCAGATTGCCTCCCAGGTTTGCATCCCTCACTGAATTGGCCATAAAATCAATTGTGTTGAGAAACTTTTTGAATTTGAGGCCTCGGGTGCGGAGTTTTTGACGTCGTCGCCCATAGCCAAATTGCGCGCACACTTGTGCGCCATTTTTACAAAGTTTTCAGATTGCCTCTCGGGTTTGCATCTCTCGCTGAATTGGCCATAGAATCAATTGTGTCGAGACGGTTTTTGAATTTCAGGCCTCGGGTGCGGAGTTTTTGACGTCGTCGCCCATAGCCAAATTGCGCGCACACTTGTGCGCCGTTTTTACAAAGTTTTCAGATTGCCTCTCGGGTTTTCACTTCCAGCTGAATTGGCCATCGAATCAATTGTGTCGAGACGGTTTTTGAATTTGAGGCCTCGGGTGCGGAGTTTTTGACGTCGTCACCCATAGCCAAACTTGCGCGCATGGTTGTGTGCCGTTTTTACAAAGTTTTCAGATTGCCTCCCAGTTTGCATCCCTCACTAAATTGGCCATAGAATCAATTGTGTCGAGGCAGTTTTTGAATTTGAGGCCTCGGGTGCGGAGTTTTTGACGTCGTCGCCCATAGCCAAACTTGCGCGCATGGTTGTGTGCCGTTTTTACAAAGTTTTCAGATTGCCTCCCAGGTTTGCATCCCTCACTGAATTGGCCATAGAATCAATTGTGTCGAGACGGTTTTTGAATTTGAGGCCTCGGGTGCGGAGTTTTTGACGTCGTCGCCCATAGCCAAATTGCGCGCACACTTGTGCGCCGTTTTTACAAAGTTTTCAGATTGCCTCTCGGGTTTGCATTTCTAGCTGAATTGGCCATAGAATCAATTGTGTCGAAACGGTTTTTGAATTTGAGGCCTCGGGTGCGGAGTTTTTGACGTCGTCGCCCATAGCCAAATTGCGCGCACACTTGTGCGCCGTTTTTACAAAGTTTTCAGATTGCCTCTCGGGTTTTCATCTCCAGCTGAATTGGCCATAGAATCAATTGTGTCGAGACGGTTTTTGAATTTGAGGCCTCGGGTGCGGAGTTTTTGACGTCGTCGCCCATAGCCAAACTTGCGCGCATGGTTGTGTGCCGTTTTTACAAAGTTTTCAGATTGCCTCTCGGGTTTGCATTTCTAGCTGAATTGGCCATAGAATCAATTGTGTCGAAACGGTTTTTGAATTTGAGGCCTCGGGTGCGGAGTTTTTGACGTCGTCGCCCATAGCCAAATTGCGCGCACACTTGTGCGCCGTTTTTACAAAGTTTTCAGATTGCCTCTCGGGTTTTCATCTCCAGCTGAATTGGCCATAGAATCAATTGTGTCGAGACGGTTTTTGAATTTGAGGCCTCGGGTGCGGAGTTTTTGACGTCGTCGCCCATAGCCAAACTTGCGCGCATGGTTGTGTGCCGTTTTTACAAAGTTTTCAGATTGCCTCCCAGGTTTGCATCCCTCACTGAATTGGCTATAAAATCAATTGTGTTGAGAAACTTTTTGAATTTGAGGCCTCGGGTGCGGAGTTTTTGACGTCGTCGCCCATAGCCAAATTGCGCGCACACTTGTGCGCCGTTTTTACAAAGTTTTCAGGTTGCCTCTCGGGTTTTCACTTCCAGCTGAATTGGCCATCGAATCAATTGTGTCGAGACGGTTTTTGAATTTGAGGCCTCGGGTGCGGAGTTTTTGACGTCGTCGCCCATAGCCAAACTTGCGCGCATGGTTGTGTGCCGTTTTTACAAAGTTTTCAGATTGCCTCCCAGGTTTGCATCCCTCACTGAATTGGCCATAGAATCAATTGTGTCGAGGCGGTTTTTGAATTTGAGGCCTCGGGTGCGGAGTTTTTGACGTCGTCGCCCATAGCCAAACTTGCGCGCATGGTTGTGTGCCGTTTTTACAAAGTTTTCAGATTGCCTCCCAGGTTTGCATCCCTCACTGAATTGGCCATAGAATCAATTGTGTCGAGACGGTTTTTGAATTTGAGGCCTCGGGTGCGGAGTTTTTGACGTCGTCGCCCATAGCCAAATTGCGCGCACACTTGTGCGCCGTTTTTACAAAGTTTTTAGATTGCCTCTCGGGTTTGCACTTCCAGTTGAATTGGCCATAGAATCAATTGTGTCGAGAAATTTTTTGAATTTGAGGCCTCGGGTGCGGAGTTTTTGACGTCGTCGCCCATAGCCAAATTGCGCGCACACTTGTGCGCCGTTTTTACAAAGTTTTTAGATTGCCTCTCGGGTTTGCACTTCCAGTTGAATTGGCCATAGAATCAATTGTGTCGAGAAAATTTTTGAATTTGAGGCCTCGGGTGCGGAGTTTTTGACGTCGTCGCCCATAGCCAAATTGCGCGCACACTTGTGCGCCGTTTTTACAAAGTTTTCAGATTGCCTCTCGGGTTTGCATTTCTAGCTGAATTGGCCATAGAATCAATTGTTTGTAGACGGTTTTTGAATTTGAGGCCACGGGTGCGGAGTTTTTGACGTCGTCGCCCATAGCCAAATTGCGCGCACACTTGTGCGCCGTTTTTACAAAGTTTTCAGATTGCCTCTCGGGTTTGCACTTCCAGCTGAATTGGCCATAGAATCAATTGTGTCGAGAAATTTTTTGAATTTGAGGCCTCGGGTGCGGAGTTTTTGACGTCGTCGCCCATAGCCAAATTGCACGCACACTTGTGCGCCGTTTTTACAAAGTTTTCAGATTGCCTCTCGGGTTTGCACTTCCAGTTGAATTGGCCATAGAATCAATTGTGTCGAGAAATTTTTTGAATTTGAGGCCTCGGGTGCGGAGTTTTTGACGTCGTCGCCCATAGCCAAATTGCGCGCACACTTGTGCGCCATTTTTACAAAGTTTTCAGATTGCCTCTCGGGTTTGCACTTCCAGCTGAATTGGCCATAGAATCAATTGTGTCGAGACGGTTTTTGAATTTGAGGCCTCGGGTGCGGAGTTTTTGACGTCGTCGCCCATAGCCAAATTGCGCGCACACTTGTCCGCCGTTTTTACAAAGTGTTCAGATTGCCTCTCGGGTTTGCACTTCCAGCTGAATTGGCCATAGAATCAATTGTGTCGAGACGGTTTTTGAATTTGAGGCCTCGGGTGCGGAGTTTTTGACGTCGTCGCCCATAGCCAAATTGTGCGCACACTTGTGCGCCGTTTTTACAAAGTTTTCAGATTGCCTCTCGGGTTTTCATCTCCAGCTGAATTGGCCATAGAATCAATTGTGTCGAGACGGTTTTTGAATTTGAGGCCTCAGGTGCGGAGTTTTTGACGTCGTCGCCCATAGCCAAATTGCGCGCACACTTGTGCGCCGTTTTTACAAAGTTTTCAGATTGCCTCTCGGGTTTGCATTTCTAGCTGAATTGGCCATAGAATCAATTGTGTCGAAACGGTTTTTGAATTTGAGGCCTCGGGTGCGGAGTTTTTGACGTCGTCGCCCATAGCCAAATTGTGCGCACACTTGTGCGCCGTTTTTACAAAGTTTTCACATTGCCTCTCGGGTTTTCATTTCCAGCTGAATTGGCCATAGAATCAATTGTGTCGAGACGGTTTTTGAATTTGAGGCCTCGGGTGCGGAGTTTTTAACGTCGTCGCCCATAGCCAAACTTGCGCGCATGGTTGTGTGTCGTTTTTACAAAGTTTTCAGATTGCCTCCCAGGTTTGCATCGCTCACTGAATTGGCCATAAAATCAATTGTGTTGAGAAACTTTTTGAATTTGAGGCCTCGGATGCGGAGTTTTTGACGTCGTTGCCCATAGCCAAATTGCGCGCACACTTGTGCGCCGTTTTTACAAAGTTTTCAGATTGCCTCTCGGGTTTGCATCTCCAGCTGAATTGGCCAAAGAATCAATTGTGTCGAGACGGTTTTTGAATTTGAGGCCTCGGGTGCGGAGTTTTTGACGTCGTCGCCCATAGCCAAATTGCGCGCACACTTGTGCGTCGTTTTTACAAAGTTTTCAGATTGCCTCTCGGGTTTTCATTTCCAGCTGAATTGGCCATCGAATCAATTGTGTCGAGACGGTTTTTGAATTTGAGGCCTCGGGTGCGGAGTTTTTGACGTCGTCGCCCATAGCCAAACTTGCGCGCATGGTTGTGTGCCGTTTTTACAAAGTTTTCAGATTGCCTCCCAGGCTTGCATCCCTCACTGAATTGGCCATAGAATCAATTGTGTCGAGGCGGTTTTTGAATTTGAGGCCTCGGGTGCGGAGTTTTTGACGTCGTCGCCCATAGCCAAACTTGCGCGCATGGTTGTGTGTCGTTTTTACAAAGTTTTCAGATTGCCTCCCAGGTTTGCATCCCTCACTGAATTGGCCATAGAATCAACTGTGTCGAGACGGTTTTTGAATTTGAGGCCTCGGGTGCGGAGTTTTTGACGTCGTCGCCCATAGCCAAATTGCGCGCACACTTGTGCGCCGTTTTTACAAAGTTTTCAGATTGCCTCTCGAGTTTGCACTTCCAGTTGAATTGGCCATAGAATCAATTGTGTCGAGAAAATTTTTGAATTTTAGGCCTCGGGTGCGGAGTTTTTGACGTCGTCGCCCATAGCCAAATTGCGCGCACACTTGTGCGCCATTTTTACAAAGTTTTCAGATTGCCTCTCGGGTTTGCATTTCTAGCTTAATTGGCCATAGAATCAATTGTGTCGAAACGGTTTTCGAATTTGAGGCCTCGAGTGCGGAGTTTTTGACGTCGTCGCCCATAGCCAAATTGCGCGCACACTTGTGCGCCGTTTTTACAAAGTTTTCAGATTGCCTCTCGGGTTTGCACTTCCAGTTGAATTGGCCATAGAATCAATTGTGTCGAGAAATTTTTTGAATTTGAGGCCTCGGGTGCGGAGTTTTTGACGTCGTCGCCCATAGCCAAATTGCGCGCACACTTGTACGCCATTTTTACAAAGTTTTTAGATTGCCTCTCGGGTTTGCACTTCCAGCTGAATTGGCCATAGAATCAATTGTGTCGAGACGGTTTTTGAATTTGAGGCCTCAGGTGCGGAGTTTTTGACGTCGTCGCCCATAGCCAAATTGCGCGCACACTTGTCCGCCGTTTTTACAAAGTGTTCAGATTGCCTCTCGGGTTTGCACTTCCAGCTGAATTGGCCATAGAATCAATTGTGTCGAGACGGTTTTTGAATTTGAGGCCTCGGGTGCGGAGTTTTTGACGTCGTCGCCATAGCCAAATTGCGCGCACACTTGTGCGCCGTTTTTACAAAGTTTTCAGATTGCCTCTCGGGTTTTCATCTCCAGCTGAATTGGCCATAGAATCAATTGTGTCGCGACGGTTTTTGAATTTGAGGCCTCGGGTGCGGAGTTTTTGACGTCGTCGCCCATAGCCAAATTGCGCGCACACTTGTGCGCCGTTTTTACAAAGTTTTCAGATTGCCTCTCGGGTTTGCATTTCTAGCTGAATTGGCCATAGAATCAATTGTGTCGAAACGGTTTTTGAATTTGAGGCCTCGGGTGCGGAGTTTTTGACGTCGTCGCCCATAGCCAAATTGCGCGCACAATTGTGCGCCGTTTTTACAAAGTTTTCAGATTGCCTCTCGGGTTTTCACTTCCAGCTGAATTGGCCATCGAATCAATTGTGTCGAGACGGTTTTTGAATTTGAGGCCTCGAGTGCGGAGTTTTTGACGTCGTCGCCCATAGCCAAACTTGCGCGCATGGTTGTGTGTCGTTTTTACAAAGTTTTCAGATTGCCTCCCAGGTTTGCATCGCTCACTGAATTGGCCATAAAATCAATTGTGTTGAGAAACTTTTTGAATTTGAGGCCTCGGATGCGGAGTTTTTGACGTCGTCGCCCATAGCCAAATTGCGCGCACACTTGTGCGCCGTTTTTACAAAGTTTTCAGATTGCCTCTCGGGTTTGCATCTCCAGCTGAATTGGCCATAGAATCAATTGTGTCGAGACGGTTTTTGAATTTGAGGCCTCGGGTGCGGAGTTTTTGACGTCGTCGCCCATAGCCAAATTGCGCGCACACTTGTGCGTCGTTTTTACAAAGTTTTCAGATTGCCTCTCGGGTTTTCACTTCCAGCTGAATTGGCCATCGAATCAATTGTGTCGAGACGGTTTTTGAATTTGAGGCCTCGGGTGCGGAGTTTTTGACGTCGTCGCCCATAGCCAAACTTGCGCGCATGGTTGTGTGCCGTTTTTACAAAGTTTTCAGATTGCCTCCCAGGCTTGCATCCCTCACTGAATTGGCCATAGAATCAATTGTGTCGAGGCGGTTTTTGAATTTGAGGCCTCGGGTGCGGAGTTTTTGACGTCGTCGCCCATAGCCAAACTTGCGCGCATGGTTGTGTGCCGTTTTTACAAAGTTTTCAGATTGCCTCCCAGGTTTGCATCCCTCACTGAATTGGCCATAGAATCAACTGTGTCGAGACGGTTTTTGAATTTGAGGCCTCGGGTGCGGAGTTTTTGACGTCGTCGCCCATAGCCAAATTGCGCGCACACTTGTGCGCCGTTTTTACAAAGTTTTCAGATTGCCTCTCGGGTTTGCATCTCCAGCTGAATTGGCCATAGAATCAATTGTGTCGAGACGGTTTTTGAATTTGAGGCCTCGGGTGCGGAGTTTTTGACGTCGTCGCCCATAGCCAAATTGCGCGCACACTTGTGCGTCGTTTTTACAAAGTTTTCAGATTGCCTCTCGGGTTTTCACTTCCAGCTGAATTGGCCATCGAATCAATTGTGTCGAGACGGTTTTTGAATTTGAGGCCTCGGGTGCGGAGTTTTTGACGTCGTCGCCCATAGCCAAACTTGCGCGCATGGTTGTGTGCCGTTTTTACAAAGTTTTCAGATTGCCTCCCAGGCTTGCATCCCTCACTGAATTGGCCATAGAATCAATTGTGTCGAGGCGGTTTTTGAATTTGAGGCCTCGGGTGCGGAGTTTTTGACGTCGTCGCCCATAGCCAAACTTGCGCGCATGGTTGTGTGCCGTTTTTACAAAGTTTTCAGATTGCCTCCCAGGTTTGCATCCCTCACTGAATTGGCCATAGAATCAACTATGTCGAGACGGTTTTTGAATTTGAGGCCTCGGGTGCGGAGTTTTTGACGTCGTCGCCCATAGCCAAATTGCGCGCACACTTGTGCGCCGTTTTTACAAAGTTTTCAGATTGCCTCTCGGGTTTGCACTTCCAGTTGAATTGGCCATAGAATCAATTGTGTCGAGAAAATTTTTGAATTTGAGGCCTCGGGTGCGGAGTTTTTGACGTCGTCGCCCATAGCCAAATTGCGCGCACACTTGTGCGCCATTTTTACAAAGTTTTCAGATTGCCTCTCGGGTTTGCATTTCTAGCTTAATTGGCCATAGAATCAATTGTGTCGAAACGGTTTTCGAATTTGAGGCCTCGAGTGCGGAGTTTTTGACGTCGTCGCCCATAGCCAAATTGCGCGCACACTTGTGCGCCGTTTTTACAAAGTTTTCAGATTGCCTCTCGGGTTTGCACTTCCAGTTGAATTGGCCATAGAATCAATTGTGTCGAGAAATTTTTTGAATTTGAGGCCTCGGGTGCGGAGTTTTTGACGTCGTCGCCCATAGCCAAATTGCGCGCACACTTGTACGCCATTTTTACAAAGTTTTTAGATTGCCTCTCGGGTTTGCACTTCCAGCTGAATTGGCCATAGAATCAATTGTGTCGAGACGGTTTTTGAATTTGAGGCCTCAGGTGCGGAGTTTTTGACGTCGTCGCCCATAGCCAAATTGCGCGCACACTTGTCCGCCGTTTTTACAAAGTGTTCAGATTGCCTCTCGGGTTTGCACTTCCAGCTGAATTGACCATAGAATCAATTGTGTCGAGACGGTTTTTGAATTTGAGGCCTCGGGTGCGGAGTTTTTGACGTCGTCGCCCATAGCCAAATTGCGCGCACACTTGTGCGCCGTTTTTACAAAGTTTTCAGAATGCCTCTCGGGTTTTCATCTCCAGCTGAATTGGCCATAGAATCAATTGTGTCGCGACGGTTTTTGAATTTGAGGCCTCGGGTGCGGAGTTTTTGACGTCGTCGCCCATAGCCAAATTGCGCGCACACTTGTGCGCCGTTTTTACAAAGTTTTCAGATTGCCTCTCGGGTTTGCATTTCTAGCTGAATTGGCCATAGAATCAATTGTGTCGAAACGGTTTTTGAATTTGAGGCCTCGGGTGCGGAGTTTTTGACGTCGTCGCCCATAGCCAAATTGCGCGCACAATTGTGCGCCGTTTTTACAAAGTTTTCAGATTGCCTCTCGGGTTTTCACTTCCAGCTGAATTGGCCATCGAATCAATTGTGTCGAGACGGTTTTTGAATTTGAGGCCTCGAGTGCGGAGTTTTTGACGTCGTCGCCCATAGCCAAACTTGCGCGCATGGTTGTGTGCCGTTTTTACAAAGTTTTCAGATTGCCTCCCAGGTTTGCATCCCTCACTAAATTGGCCATAGAATCAATTGTGTCGAGGCGGTTTTTGAATTTGAGGCCTCGGGTGCGGAGTTTTTGACGTCGTCGCCCATAGCCAAACTTGCGCGCATGGTTGTGTGCCGTTTTTACAAAGTTTTCAGATTGCCTCCCAGGTTTGCATCCCTCACTGAATTGGCCATAGAATCAATTGTGTCGAGACGGTTTTTGAATTTGAGGCCTCGGGTGCGGAGTTTTTGACGTCGTCGCCCATAGCCAAATTGCGCGCACACTTGTGCGCCGTTTTTACAAAGTTTTCAGATTGCCTCTCAGGTTTGCATTTCTAGCTGAATTGGCCATAGAATCAATTGTGTCGAAAATGTTTTTGAATTTGAGGCCTCGGGTGCGGAGTTTTTGACGTCGTCGCCCATAGCCAAATTGCGCGCACACTTGTGCGCCGTTTTTACAAAGTTTTCAGATTGGCTCTCGGGTTTGCATTCCCAGCTGAATTGGCCATAGAATCAATTGTGTCGAGACGGTTTTTGAATTTGAGGCCTCGGGTGCGGAGTTTTTGACGTCGTCGCCCATAGCCAAACTTGCGCGCATGGTTGTGTGCCGTTTTTACAAAGTTTTCAGATTGCCTCCCAGGTTTGCATCCCTCACTGAATTGGCCATAAAATCAATTGTGTTGAGAAACTTTTTGAATTTGAGGCCTCGGGTGCGGAGTTTTTGACGTCGTCGCCCATACCCAAATTGCGCGCACACTTGTGCGCCGTTTTTACAAAGTTTTCAGATTGCCTCTCGGGTTTTCATCTCCAGCTGAATTGGCCATAGAATCAATTGTGTCGAGACGGTTTTTGAATTTGAGGCCTCGGGTACGGAGTTTTTGACGTCGTCGCCCATAGCCAAATTGCACGCACACTTGTGCGCCGTTTTTACAAAGTTTTCAGATTGCCTCTCGGGTTTTCACTTCCAACTGAATTGGCCATCGAATCAATTGTGTCGAGACGGTTTTTGAATTTGAGGCCTCGGGTGCGGAGTTTTTGATGTCGTCGCCCATAGCCAAACTTGCGCGCATGGTTGTGTGCCGTTTTTACAAAGTTTTCAGATTGCCTCTCGGGTTTGCATTTCTAGCTGAATTGGCCATAGAATAAATTGTGTGTAGACGGTTTTTGAATTTCAGGCCTCAGGTGTGGAGTTTTTGACGTCGTCGCCCATAGCCAAATTGCGCGCACACTTGTGCGCCGTTTTTACAAAGTTTTCAGATTGCCTCTCGGGTTTGCACTTCCAGCTGAATTGGCCATAGAATCAATTGTGTCTAGAAATTTTTTGAATTTGAGGCCCCGGGTGCGGAGTTTTTGACGTCGTTGCCCATAGCCAAATTGCGCGCACACTTGTGCGCCGTTTTTACAAAGTTTTCAGATTGCCTCTCGGGTTTGCATCTCCAGCTGAATTGGCCATAGAATCAATTGTGTCGAGACGGTTTTTGAATTTGAGGCCTCGGGTGCGGAGTTTTTGACGTCGTCGCCCATAGCCAAATTGCGCGCACACTTGTGCGTCGTTTTTACAAAGTTTTCAGATTGCCTCTCGGGTTTTCACTTCCAGCTGAATTGGCCATCGAATCAATTGTGTCGAGACGGTTTTTGAATTTGAGGCCTCGGGTGCGGAGTTTTTGACGTCGTCGCCCATAGCCAAACTTGCGCGCATGGTTGTGTGCCGTTTTTACAAAGTTTTCAGATTGCCTCCCAGGCTTGCATCCCTCACTGAATTGGCCATAGAATCAATTGTGTCGAGGCGGTTTTTGAATTTGAGGCCTCGGGTGCGGAGTTTTTGACGTCGTCGCCCATAGCCAAACTTGCGCGCATGGTTGTGTGCCGTTTTTACAAAGTTTTCAGATTGCCTCCCAGGTTTGCATCCCTCACTGAATTGGCCATAGAATCAACTGTGTCGAGACGGTTTTTGAATTTGAGGCCTCGGGTGCGGAGTTTTTGACGTCGTCGCCCATAGCCAAATTGCGCGCACACTTGTGCGCCGTTTTTACAAAGTTTTCAGATTGCCTCTCGAGTTTGCACTTCCAGTTGAATTGGCCATAGAATCAATTGTGTCGAGAAAATTTTTGAATTTGAGGCCTCGGGTGCGGAGTTTTTGACGTCGTCGCCCATAGCCAAATTGCGCGCACACTTGTGCGCCATTTTTACAAAGTTTTCAGATTGCCTCTCGGGTTTGCATTTCTAGCTTAATTGGCCATAGAATCAATTGTGTCGAAACGGTTTTCGAATTTGAGGCCTCGAGTGCGGAGTTTTTGACGTCGTCGCCCATAGCCAAATTGCGCGCACACTTGTGCGCCGTTTTTACAAAGTTTTCAGATTGCCTCTCGGGTTTGCACTTCCAGTTGAATTGGCCATAGAATCAATTGTGTCGAGAAATTTTTTGAATTTGAGGCCTCGGGTGCGGAGTTTTTGACGTCGTCGCCCATAGCCAAATTGCGCGCACACTTGTACGCCATTTTTACAAAGTTTTTAGATTGCCTCTCGGGTTTGCACTTCCAGCTGAATTGGCCATAGAATCAATTGTGTCGAGACGGTTTTTGAATTTGAGGCCTCAGGTGCGGAGTTTTTGACGTCGTCGCCCATAGCCAAATTGCGCGCACACTTGTCCGCCGTTTTTACAAAGTGTTCAGATTGCCTCTCGGGTTTGCACTTCCAGCTGAATTGGCCATAGAATCAATTGTGTCGAGACGGTTTTTGAATTTGAGGCCTCGGGTGCGGAGTTTTTGACGTCGTCGCCCATAGCCAAATTGCGCGCACACTTGTGCGCCGTTTTTACAAAGTTTTCAGATTGCCTCTCGGGTTTTCATCTCCAGCTGAATTGGCCATAGAATCAATTGTGTCGCGACGGTTTTTGAATTTGAGGCCTCGGGTGCGGAGTTTTTGACGTCGTCGCCCATAGCCAAATTGCGCGCACACTTGTGCGCCGTTTTTACAAAGTTTTCAGATTGCCTCTCGGGTTTGCATTTCTAGCTGAATTGGCCATAGAATCAATTGTGTCGAAACGGTTTTTGAATTTGTGGCCTCGGGTGCGGAGTTTTTGACGTCGTCGCCCATAGCCAAACTTGCGCGCATGGTTGTGTGCCGTTTTTACAAAGTTTTCAGATTGCCTCCCAGGCTTGCATCCCTCACTGAATTGGCCATAGAATCAATTGTGTCGAGGCGGTTTTTGAATTTGAGGCCTCGGGTGCGGAGTTTTTGACGTCGTCGCCCATAGCCAAACTTGCGCGCATGGTTGTGTGCCGTTTTTACAAAGTTTTCAGATTGCCTCCCAGGTTTGCATCCCTCACTGAATTGGCCATAGAATCAACTGTGTCGAGACGGTTTTTGAATTTGAGGCCTCGGGTGCGGAGTTTTTGACGTCGTCGCCCATAGCCAAATTGCGCGCACACTTGTGCGCCGTTTTTACAAAGTTTTCAGATTGCCTCTCGAGTTTGCACTTCCAGTTGAATTGGCCATAGAATCAATTGTGTCGAGAAAATTTTTGAATTTGAGGCCTCGGGTGCGGAGTTTTTGACGTCGTCGCCCATAGCCAAATTGCGCGCACACTTGTGCGCCATTTTTACAAAGTTTTCAGATTGCCTCTCGGGTTTGCATTTCTAGCTTAATTGGCCATAGAATCAATTGTGTCGAAACGGTTTTCGAATTTGAGGCCTCGAGTGCGGAGTTTTTGACGTCGTCGCCCATAGCCAAATTGCGCGCACACTTGTGCGCCGTTTTTACAAAGTTTTCAGATTGCCTCTCGGGTTTGCACTTCCAGTTGAATTGGCCATAGAATCAATTGTGTCGAGAAATTTTTTGAATTTGAGGCCTCGGGTGCGGAGTTTTTGACGTCGTCGCCCATAGCCAAATTGCGCGCACACTTGTACGCCATTTTTACAAAGTTTTTAGATTGCCTCTCGGGTTTGCACTTCCAGCTGAATTGGCCATAGAATCAATTGTGTCGAGACGGTTTTTGAATTTGAGGCCTCAGGTGCGGAGTTTTTGACGTCGTCGCCCATAGCCAAATTGCGCGCACACTTGTCCGCCGTTTTTACAAAGTGTTCAGATTGCCTCTCGGGTTTGCACTTCCAGCTGAATTGGCCATAGAATCAATTGTGTTGAGACGGTTTTTGAATTTGAGGCCTCGGGTGCGGAGTTTTTGACGTCGTCGCCCATAGCCAAATTGCGCGCACACTTGTGCGCCGTTTTTACAAAGTTTTCAGATTGCCTCTCGGGTTTTCATCTCCAGCTGAATTGGCCATAGAATCAATTGTGTCGCGACGGTTTTTGAATTTGAGGCCTCGGGTGCGGAGTTTTTGACGTCGTCGCCCATAGCCAAATTGCGCGCACACTTGTGCGCCGTTTTTACAAAGTTTTCAGATTGCCTCTCGGGTTTGCATTTCTAGCTGAATTGGCCATAGAATCAATTGTGTCGAAACGGTTTTTGAATTTGTGGCCTCGGGTGCGGAGTTTTTGACGTCGTCGCCCATAGCCAAACTTGCGCGCATGGTTGTGTGCCGTTTTTACAAAGTTTTCAGATTGCCTCCCAGGCTTGCATCCCTCACTGAATTGGCCATAGAATCAATTGTGTCGAGGCGGTTTTTGAATTTGAGGCCTCGGGTGCGGAGTTTTTGACGTCGTCGCCCATAGCCAAACTTGCGCGCATGGTTGTGTGCCGTTTTTACAAAGTTTTCAGATTGCCTCCCAGGTTTGCATCCCTCACTGAATTGGCCATAGAATCAACTGTGTCGAGACGGTTTTTGAATTTGAGGCCTCGGGTGCGGAGTTTTTGACGTCGTCGCCCATAGCCAAATTGCGCGCACACTTGTGCGCCGTTTTTACAAAGTTTTCAGATTGCCTCTCGAGTTTGCACTTCCAGTTGAATTGGCCATAGAATCAATTGTGTCGAGAAAATTTTTGAATTTGAGGCCTCGGGTGCGGAGTTTTTGACGTCGTCGCCCATAGCCAAATTGCGCGCACACTTGTGCGCCATTTTTACAAAGTTTTCAGATTGCCTCTCGGGTTTGCATTTCTAGCTTAATTGGCCATAGAATCAATTGTGTCGAAACGGTTTTCGAATTTGAGGCCTCGAGTGCGGAGTTTTTGACGTCGTCGCCCATAGCCAAATTGCGCGCACACTTGTGCGCCGTTTTTACAAAGTTTTCAGATTGCCTCTCGGGTTTGCACTTCCAGTTGAATTGGCCATAGAATCAATTGTGTCGAGAAATTTTTTGAATTTGAGGCCTCGGGTGCGGAGTTTTTGACGTCGTCGCCCATAGCCAAATTGCGCGCACACTTGTACGCCATTTTTACAAAGTTTTTAGATTGCCTCTCGGGTTTGCACTTCCAGCTGAATTGGCCATAGAATCAATTGTGTCGAGACGGTTTTTGAATTTGAGGCCTCAGGTGCGGAGTTTTTGACGTCGTCGCCCATAGCCAAATTGCGCGCACACTTGTCCGCCGTTTTTACAAAGTGTTCAGATTGCCTCTCGGGTTTGCACTTCCAGCTGAATTGGCCATAGAATCAATTGTGTCGAGACGGTTTTTGAATTTGAGGCCTCGGGTGCGGAGTTTTTGACGTCGTCGCCCATAGCCAAATTGCGCGCACACTTGTGCGCCGTTTTTACAAAGTTTTCAGATTGCCTCTCGGGTTTTCATCTCCAGCTGAATTAGCCATAGAATCAATTGTGTCGCGACAGTTTTTGAATTTGAGGCCTCGGGTGCGGAGTTTTTGACGTCGTCGCCCATAGCCAAATTGCGCGCACACTTGTGCGCCGTTTTTACAAAGTTTTCAGATTGCCTCTCGGGTTTGCATTTCTAGCTGAATTGGCCATAGAATCAATTGTGTCGAAACGGTTTTTGAATTTGTGGCCTCGGGTGCGGAGTTTTTGACGTCGTCGCCCATAGCCAAACTTGCGCGCATGGTTGTGTGCCGTTTTTACAAAGTTTTCAGATTGCCTCCCAGGCTTGCATCCCTCACTGAATTGGCCATAGAATCAATTGTGTCGAGGCGGTTTTTGAATTTGAGGCCTCGGGTGCGGAGTTTTTGACGTCGTCGCCCATAGCCAAACTTGCGCGCATGGTTGTGTGCCGTTTTTACAAAGTTTTCAGATTGCCTCCCAGGTTTGCATCCCTCACTGAATTGGCCATAGAATCAACTGTGTCGAGACGGTTTTTGAATTTGAGGCCTCGGGTGCGGAGTTTTTGACGTCGTCGCCCATAGCCAAATTGCGCGCACACTTGTGCGCCGTTTTTACAAAGTTTTCAGATTGCCTCTCGAGTTTGCACTTCCAGTTGAATTGGCCATAGAATCAATTGTGTCGAGAAAATTTTTGAATTTGAGGCCTCGGGTGCGGAGTTTTTGACGTCGTCGCCCATAGCCAAATTGCGCGCACACTTGTGCGCCATTTTTACAAAGTTTTCAGATTGCCTCTCGGGTTTGCATTTCTAGCTTAATTGGCCATAGAATCAATTGTGTCGAAACGGTTTTCGAATTTGAGGCCTCGAGTGCGGAGTTTTTGACGTCGTCGCCCATAGCCAAATTGCGCGCACACTTGTGCGCCGTTTTTACAAAGTTTTCAGATTGCCTCTCGGGTTTGCACTTCCAGTTGAATAAGCCATAGAATCAATTGTGTCGAGAAATTTTTTGAATTTGAGGCCTCGGGTGCGGAGTTTTTGACGTCGTCGCCCATAGCCAAATTGCGCGCACACTTGTACGCCATTTTTACAAAGTTTTTAGATTGCCTCTCGGGTTTGCACTTCCAGCTGAATTGGCCATAGAATCAATTGTGTCGAGACGGTTTTTGAATTTGAGGCCTCAGGTGCGGAGTTTTTGACGTCGTCGCCCATAGCCAAATTGCGCGCACACTTGTCCGCCGTTTTTACAAAGTGTTCAGATTGCCTCTCGGGTTTGCACTTCCAGCTGAATTGGCCATAGAATCAATTGTGTTGAGACGGTTTTTGAATTTGAGGCCTCGGGTGCGGAGTTTTTGACGTCGTCGCCCATAGCCAAATTGCGCGCACACTTGTGCGCCGTTTTTACAAAGTTTTCAGATTGCCTCTCGGGTTTTCATCTCCAGCTGAATTGGCCATAGAATCAATTGTGTCGCGACGGTTTTTGAATTTGAGGCCTCGGGTGCGGAGTTTTTGACGTCGTCGCCCATAGCCAAATTGCGCGCACACTTGTGCGCCGTTTTTACAAAGTTTTCAGATTGCCTCTCGGGTTTGCATTTCTAGCTGAATTGGCCATAGAATCAATTGTGTCGAAACGGTTTTTGAATTTGTGGCCTCGGGTGCGGAGTTTTTGACGTCGTCGCCCATAGCCAAACTTGCGCGCATGGTTGTGTGCCGTTTTTACAAAGTTTTCAGATTGCCTCCCAGGCTTGCATCCCTCACTGAATTGGCCATAGAATCAATTGTGTCGAGGCGGTTTTTGAATTTGAGGCCTCGGGTGCGGAGTTTTTGACGTCGTCGCCCATAGCCAAACTTGCGCGCATGGTTGTGTGCCGTTTTTACAAAGTTTTCAGATTGCCTCCCAGGTTTGCATCCCTCACTGAATTGGCCATAGAATCAACTGTGTCGAGACGGTTTTTGAATTTGAGGCCTCGGGTGCGGAGTTTTTGACGTCGTCGCCCATAGCCAAATTGCGCGCACACTTGTGCGCCGTTTTTACAAAGTTTTCAGATTGCCTCTCGAGTTTGCACTTCCAGTTGAATTGGCCATAGAATCAATTGTGTCGAGAAAATTTTTGAATTTGAGGCCTCGGGTGCGGAGTTTTTGACGTCGTCGCCCATAGCCAAATTGCGCGCACACTTGTGCGCCATTTTTACAAAGTTTTCAGATTGCCTCTCGGGTTTGCATTTCTAGCTTAATTGGCCATAGAATCAATTGTGTCGAAACGGTTTTCGAATTTGAGGCCTCGAGTGCGGAGTTTTTGACGTCGTCGCCCATAGCCAAATTGCGCGCACACTTGTGCGCCGTTTTTACAAAGTTTTCAGATTGCCTCTCGGGTTTGCACTTCCAGTTGAATAAGCCATAGAATCAATTGTGTCGAGAAATTTTTTGAATTTGAGGCCTCGGGTGCGGAGTTTTTGACGTCGTCGCCCATAGCCAAATTGCGCGCACACTTGTACGCCATTTTTACAAAGTTTTTAGATTGCCTCTCGGGTTTGCACTTCCAGCTGAATTGGCCATAGAATCAATTGTGTCGAGACGGTTTTTGAATTTGAGGCCTCAGGTGCGGAGTTTTTGACGTCGTCGCCCATAGCCAAATTGCGCGCACACTTGTCCGCCGTTTTTACAAAGTGTTCAGATTGCCTCTCGGGTTTGCACTTCCAGCTGAATTGGCCATAGAATCAATTGTGTCGAGACGGTTTTTGAATTTGAGGCCTCGGGTGCGGAGTTTTTGACGTCGTCGCCCATAGCCAAATTGCGCGCACACTTGTGCGCCGTTTTTACAAAGTTTTCAGATTGCCTCTCGGGTTTTCATCTCCAGCTGAATTGGCCATAGAATCAATTGTGTCGCGACGGTTTTTGAATTTGAGGCCTCGGGTGCGGAGTTTTTGACGTCGTCGCCCATAGCCAAATTGCGCGCACACTTGTGCGCCGTTTTTACAAAGTTTTCAGATTGCCTCTCGGGTTTGCATTTCTAGCTGAATTGGCCATAGAATCAATTGTGTCGAAACGGTTTTTGAATTTGAGGCCTCGGGTGCGGAGTTTTTGACGTCGTCGCCCATAGCCAAATTGCGCGCACAATTGTGCGCCGTTTTTACAAAGTTTTCAGATTGCCTCTCGGGTTTTCACTTCCAGCTGAATTGGCCATCGAATCAATTGTGTCGAGACGGTTTTTGAATTTGAGGCCTCGAGTGCGGAGTTTTTGACGTCGTCGCCCATAGCCAAACTTGCGCGCATGGTTGTGTGTCGTTTTTACAAAGTTTTCAGATTGCCTCCCATGTTTGCATCGCTCACTGAATTGGCCATAAAATCAATTGTGTTGAGAAACTTTTTGAATTTGAGGCCTCGGATGCGGAGTTTTTGACGTCGTCGCCCATAGCCAAATTGCGCGCACACTTGTGCGCCGTTTTTACAAAGTTTTCAGATTGCCTCTCGGGTTTGCATCTCCAGCTGAATTGGCCATAGAATCAATTGTGTCGAGACGGTTTTTGAATTTGAGGCCTCGGGTGCGGAGTTTTTGACGTCGTCGCCCATAGCCAAATTGCGCGCACACTTGTGCGTCGTTTTTACAAAGTTTTCAGATTGCCTCTCGGGTTTTCACTTCCAGCTGAATTGGCCATCGAATCAATTGTGTCGAGACGGTTTTTGAATTTGAGGCCTCGGGTGCGGAGTTTTTGACGTCGTCGCCCATAGCCAAACTTGCGCGCATGGTTGTGTGCCGTTTTTACAAAGTTTTCAGATTGCCTCCCAGGCTTGCATCCCTCACTGAATTGGCCATAGAATCAATTGTGTCGAGGCGGTTTTTGAATTTGAGGCCTCGGGTGCGGAGTTTTTGACGTCGTCGCCCATAGCCAAACTTGCGCGCATGGTTGTGTGCCGTTTTTACAAAGTTTTCAGATTGCCTCCCAGGTTTGCATCCCTCACTAAATTGGCCATAGAATCAACTGTGTCGAGACGGTTTTTGAATTTGAGGCCTCGGGTGCGGAGTTTTTGACGTCGTCGCCCATAGCCAAATTGCGCGCACACTTGTGCGCCGTTTTTACAAAGTTTTCAGATTGCCTCTCGGGTTTGCACTTCCAGTTGAATTGGCCATAGAATCAATTGTGTCGAGAAATTTTTTGAATTTGAGGCCTCGGGTGCGGAGTTTTTGACGTCGTCGCCCATAGCCAAATTGCGCGCACACTTGTGCGCCATTTTTACAAAGTTTTCAGATTGCCTCTCGGGTTTGCATTTCTAGCTTAATTGGCCATAGAATCAATTGTGTCGAAACGGTTTTCGAATTTGAGGCCTCGAGTGCGGAGTTTTTGACGTCGTCGCCCATAGCCAAATTGCGCGCACACTTGTGCGCCGTTTTTACAAAGTTTTCAGATTGCCTCTCGGGTTTGCACTTCCAGTTGAATTGGCCATAGAATCAATTGTGTCGAGAAATTTTTTGAATTTGAGGCCTCGGGTGCGGAGTTTTTGACGTCGTCGCCCATAGCCAAATTGCGCGCACACTTGTACGCCATTTTTACAAAGTTTTTAGATTGCCTCTCGGGTTTGCACTTCCAGCTGAATTGGCCATAGAATCAATTGTGTCGAGACGGTTTTTGAATTTGAGGCCTCAGGTGCGGAGTTTTTGACGTCGTCGCCCATAGCCAAATTGCGCGCACACTTGTCCGCCGTTTTTACAAAGTGTTCAGATTGCCTCTCGGGTTTGCACTTCCAGCTGAATTGGCCATAGAATCAATTGTGTCGAGACGGTTTTTGAATTTGAGGCCTCAGGTGCGGAGTTTTTGACGTCGTCGCCCATAGCCAAATTGCGCGCACACTTGTCCGCCGTTTTTACAAAGTTTTCAGATTGCCTCTCGGGTTTGCACTTCCAGTTGAATTGGCCATAGAATCAATTGTGTCGAGAAATTTTTTGAATTTGAGGCCTCGGGTGCGGAGTTTTTGACGTCGTCGCCCATAGCCAAATTGCGCGCACACTTGTACGCCATTTTTACAAAGTTTTTAGATTGCCTCTCGGGTTTGCACTTCCAGCTGAATTGGCCATAGAATCAATTGTGTCGAGACGGTTTTTGAATTTGAGGCCTCAGGTGCGGAGTTTTTGACGTCGTCGCCCATAGCCAAATTGCGCGCACACTTGTCCGCCGTTTTTACAAAGTGTTCAGATTGCCTCTCGGGTTTGCACTTCCAGTTGAATTGGCCATAGAATCAATTGTGTCGAGGCGGTTTTTGAATTTGAGGCCTCGGGTGCGGAGTTTTTGACGTCGTCGCCCATAGCCAAACTTGCGCGCATGGTTGTGTGCCGTTTTTACAAAGTTTTCAGATTGCCTCCCAGGTTTGCATCCCTCACTGAATTGGCCATAGAATCAACTATGTCGAGACGGTTTTTGAATTTGAGGCCTCGGGTGCGGAGTTTTTGACGTCGTCGCCCATAGCCAAATTGCGCGCACACTTGTGCGCCGTTTTTACAAAGTTTTCAGATTGCCTCTCGGGTTTGCACTTCCAGTTGAATTGGCCATAGAATCAATTGTGTCGAGAAAATTTTTGAATTTGAGGCCTCGGGTGCGGAGTTTTTGACGTCGTCGCCCATAGCCAAATTGCGCGCACACTTGTGCGCCATTTTTACAAAGTTTTCAGATTGCCTCTCGGGTTTGCATTTCTAGCTTAATTGGCCATAGAATCAATTGTGTCGAAACGGTTTTCGAATTTGAGGCCTCGAGTGCGGAGTTTTTGACGTCGTCGCCCATAGCCAAACTTGCGCGCATGGTTGTGTGTCGTTTTTACAAAGTTTTCAGATTGCCTCCCATGTTTGCATCGCTCACTGAATTGGCCATAAAATCAATTGTGTTGAGAAACTTTTTGAATTTGAGGCCTCGGATGCGGAGTTTTTGACGTCGTCGCCCATAGCCAAATTGCGCGCACACTTGTGCGCCGTTTTTACAAAGTTTTCAGATTGCCTCTCGGGTTTGCATCTCCAGCTGAATTGGCCATAGAATCAATTGTGTCGAGACGGTTTTTGAATTTGAGGCCTCGGGTGCGGAGTTTTTGACGTCGTCGCCCATAGCCAAATTGCGCGCACACTTGTGCGTCGTTTTTACAAAGTTTTCAGATTGCCTCTCGGGTTTTCACTTCCAGCTGAATTGGCCATCGAATCAATTGTGTCGAGACGGTTTTTGAATTTGAGGCCTCGGGTGCGGAGTTTTTGACGTCGTCGCCCATAGCCAAACTTGCGCGCATGGTTGTGTGCCGTTTTTACAAAGTTTTCAGATTGCCTCCCAGGCTTGCATCCCTCACTGAATTGGCCATAGAATCAATTGTGTCGAGGCGGTTTTTGAATTTGAGGCCTCGGGTGCGGAGTTTTTGACGTCGTCGCCCATAGCCAAACTTGCGCGCATGGTTGTGTGCCGTTTTTACAAAGTTTTCAGATTGCCTCCCAGGTTTGCATCCCTCACTAAATTGGCCATAGAATCAACTGTGTCGAGACGGTTTTTGAATTTGAGGCCTCGGGTGCGGAGTTTTTGACGTCGTCGCCCATAGCCAAATTGCGCGCACACTTGTGCGCCGTTTTTACAAAGTTTTCAGATTGCCTCTCGGGTTTGCACTTCCAGTTGAATTGGCCATAGAATCAATTGTGTCGAGAAATTTTTTGAATTTGAGGCCTCGGGTGCGGAGTTTTTGACGTCGTCGCCCATAGCCAAATTGCGCGCACACTTGTGCGCCATTTTTACAAAGTTTTCAGATTGCCTCTCGGGTTTGCATTTCTAGCTTAATTGGCCATAGAATCAATTGTGTCGAAACGGTTTTCGAATTTGAGGCCTCGAGTGCGGAGTTTTTGACGTCGTCGCCCATAGCCAAATTGCGCGCACACTTGTGCGCCGTTTTTACAAAGTTTTCAGATTGCCTCTCGGGTTTGCACTTCCAGTTGAATTGGCCATAGAATCAATTGTGTCGAGAAATTTTTTGAATTTGAGGCCTCGGGTGCGGAGTTTTTGACGTCGTCGCCCATAGCCAAATTGCGCGCACACTTGTACGCCATTTTTACAAAGTTTTTAGATTGCCTCTCGGGTTTGCACTTCCAGCTGAATTGGCCATAGAATCAATTGTGTCGAGACGGTTTTTGAATTTGAGGCCTCAGGTGCGGAGTTTTTGACGTCGTCGCCCATAGCCAAATTGCGCGCACACTTGTCCGCCGTTTTTACAAAGTGTTCAGATTGCCTCTCGGGTTTGCACTTCCAGCTGAATTGGCCATAGAATCAATTGTGTCGAGACGGTTTTTGAATTTGAGGCCTCAGGTGCGGAGTTTTTGACGTCGTCGCCCATAGCCAAATTGCGCGCACACTTGTCCGCCGTTTTTACAAAGTTTTCAGATTGCCTCTCGGGTTTGCACTTCCAGTTGAATTGGCCATAGAATCAATTGTGTCGAGAAATTTTTTGAATTTGAGGCCTCGGGTGCGGAGTTTTTGACGTCGTCGCCCATAGCCAAATTGCGCGCACACTTGTACGCCATTTTTACAAAGTTTTTAGATTGCCTCTCGGGTTTGCACTTCCAGCTGAATTGGCCATAGAATCAATTGTGTCGAGACGGTTTTTGAATTTGAGGCCTCAGGTGCGGAGTTTTTGACGTCGTCGCCCATAGCCAAATTGCGCGCACACTTGTCCGCCGTTTTTACAAAGTGTTCAGATTGCCTCTCGGGTTTGCACTTCCAGTTGAATTGGCCATAGAATCAATTGTGTCGAGGCGGTTTTTGAATTTGAGGCCTCGGGTGCGGAGTTTTTGACGTCGTCGCCCATAGCCAAACTTGCGCGCATGGTTGTGTGCCGTTTTTACAAAGTTTTCAGATTGCCTCCCAGGTTTGCATCCCTCACTGAATTGGCCATAGAATCAACTATGTCGAGACGGTTTTTGAATTTGAGGCCTCGGGTGCGGAGTTTTTGACGTCGTCGCCCATAGCCAAATTGCGCGCACACTTGTGCGCCGTTTTTACAAAGTTTTCAGATTGCCTCTCGGGTTTGCACTTCCAGTTGAATTGGCCATAGAATCAATTGTGTCGAGAAAATTTTTGAATTTGAGGCCTCGGGTGCGGAGTTTTTGACGTCGTCGCCCATAGCCAAATTGCGCGCACACTTGTGCGCCATTTTTACAAAGTTTTCAGATTGCCTCTCGGGTTTGCATTTCTAGCTTAATTGGCCATAGAATCAATTGTGTCGAAACGGTTTTCGAATTTGAGGCCTCGAGTGCGGAGTTTTTGACGTCGTCGCCCATAGCCAAATTGCGCGCACACTTGTGCGCCGTTTTTACAAAGTTTTCAGATTGCCTCTCGGGTTTGCACTTCCAGTTGAATTGGCCATAGAATCAATTGTGTCGAGAAATTTTTTGAATTTGAGGCCTCGGGTGCGGAGTTTTTGACGTCGTCGCCCATAGCCAAATTGCGCGCACACTTGTACGCCATTTTTACAAAGTTTTTAGATTGCCTCTCGGGTTTGCACTTCCAGCTGAATTGGCCATAGAATCAATTGTGTCGAGACGGTTTTTGAATTTGAGGCCTCAGGTGCGGAGTTTTTGACGTCGTCGCCCATAGCCAAATTGCGCGCACACTTGTCCGCCGTTTTTACAAAGTGTTCAGATTGCCTCTCGGGTTTGCACTTCCAGCTGAATTGGCCATAGAATCAATTGTGTCGAGACGGTTTTTGAATTTGAGGCCTCGGGTGCGGAGTTTTTGACGTCGTCGCCCATAGCCAAATTGCGCGCACACTTGTGCGCCGTTTTTACAAAGTTTTCAGAATGCCTCTCGGGTTTTCATCTCCAGCTGAATTGGCCATAGAATCAATTGTGTCGCGACGGTTTTTGAATTTGAGGCCTCGGGTGCGGAGTTTTTGACGTCGTCGCCCATAGCCAAATTGCGCGCACACTTGTGCGCCGTTTTTACAAAGTTTTCAGATTGCCTCTCGGGTTTGCATTTCTAGCTGAATTGGCCATAGAATCAATTGTGTCGAAACGGTTTTTGAATTTGAGGCCTCGGGTGCGGAGTTTTTGACGTCGTCGCCCATAGCCAAATTGCGCGCACAATTGTGCGCCGTTTTTACAAAGTTTTCAGATTGCCTCTCGGGTTTTCACTTCCAGCTGAATTGGCCATCGAATCAATTGTGTCGAGACGGTTTTTGAATTTGAGGCCTCGATTGCGGAGTTTTTGACGTCGTCGCCCATAGCCAAACTTGCGCGCATGGTTGTGTGCCGTTTTTACAAAGTTTTCAGATTGCCTCCCAGGTTTGCATCCCTCACTAAATTGGCCATAGAATCAATTGTGTCGAGGCGGTTTTTGAATTTGAGGCCTCGGGTGCGGAGTTTTTGACGTCGTCGCCCATAGCCAAACTTGCGCGCATGGTTGTGTGCCGTTTTTACAAAGTTTTCAGATTGCCTCCCAGGTTTGCATCCCTCGCTGAATTGGCCATAGAATCAATTGTGTCGAGACGGTTTTTGAATTTGAGGCCTCGGGTGCGGAGTTTTTGACGTCGTCGCCCATAGCCAAATTGCGCGCACACTTGTGCGCCGTTTTTACAAAGTTTTCAGATTGCCTCTCAGGTTTGCATTTCTAGCTGAATTGGCCATAGAATCAATTGTGTCGAAAATGTTTTTGAATTTGAGGCCTCGGGTGCGGAGTTTTTGACGTCGTCGCCCATAGCCAAATTGCGCGCACACTTGTGCGCCGTTTTTACAAAGTTTTCAGATTGGCTCTCGGGTTTGCATTCCCAGCTGAATTGGCCATAGAATCAATTGTGTCGAGACGGTTTTTGAATTTGAGGCCTCGGGTGCGGAGTTTTTGACGTCGTCGCCCATAGCCAAACTTGCGCGCATGGTTGTGTGCCGTTTTTACAAAGTTTTCAGATTGCCTCCCAGGTTTGCATCCCTCACTGAATTGGCCATAAAATCAATTGTGTTGAGAAACTTTTTGAATTTGAGGCCTCGGGTGCGGAGTTTTTGACGTCGTCGCCCATACCCAAATTGCGCGCACACTTGTGCGCCGTTTTTACAAAGTTTTCAGATTGCCTCTCGGGTTTTCATCTCTAGCTGAATTGGCCATAGAATCAATTGTGTCGAGACTGTTTTTGAATTTGAGGCCTCGGGTACGGAGTTTTTGACGTCGTCGCCCATAGCCAAATTGCACGCACACTTGTGCGCCGTTTTTACAAAGTTTTCAGATTGCCTCTCGGGTTTTCACTTCCAGCTGAATTGGCCATCGAATCAATTGTGTCGAGACGGTTTTTGAATTTGAGGCCTCGGGTGCGGAGTTTTTGATGTCGTCGCCCATAGCCAAACTTGCGCGCATGGTTGTGTGCCGTTTTTACAAAGTTTTCAGATTGCCTCTCGGGTTTGCATTTCTAGCTGAATTGGCCATAGAATCAATTGTGTGTAGACGGTTTTTGAATTTCAGGCCTCAGGTGTGGAGTTTTTGACGTCGTCGCCCATAGCCAAATTGCGCGCACACTTGTGCGCCGTTTTTACAAAGTTTTCAGATTGCCTCTCGGGTTTGCACTTCCAGCTGAATTGGCCATAGAATCAATTGTGTCGAGAAATTCTTTGAATTTGAGGCCTCGGGTGCGGAGTTTTTGACGTCGTCGCCAATAGCCAAATTGCACGCACACTTGTGCGCCGTTTTTACAAAGTTTTCAGATTGCCTCTCGGGTTTGCACTTCCAGTTGAATTGGCCATAGAATAAATTGTGTCGAGAAATTTTTTGAATTTGAGGCCTCGGGTGCGGAGTTTTTGACGTCGTCGCCCATAGCCAAATTGCGCGCACACTTGTGCGCCATTTTTACAAAGTTTTCAGATTGCCTCTCGGGTTTGCACTTCCAGCTGAATTGGCCATAGAATCAATTGTGTCGAGACGGTTTTTGAATTTGAGGCCTCGGGTGCGGAGTTTTTGACGTCGTCGCCCATAGCCAAATTGCGCGCACACTTGTCCGCCGTTTTTACAAAGTGTTCAGATTGCCTCTCGGGTTTGCACTTCCAGCTGAATTGGCCATAGAATCAATTGTGTCGAGACGGTTTTTGAATTTGAGGCCTCGGGTGCGGAGTTTTTGACGTCGTCGCCCATAGCCAAATTGCGCGCACACTTGTGCGCCGTTTTTACAAAGTTTTCAGATTACCTCTCGGGTTTTCACTTCCAGCTGAATTGGCCATAGAATCAATTGTGTCGAGACGGTTTTTGAATTTGAGGCCTCGGGTGCAGAGTTTTTTACGTCGTCGCCCATAGCCAAACTTGCGCGCATGGTTGTGTGCCGTTTTTACAAAGTTTTCAGATTGCCTCCCAGGTTTGCATCCCTCACTGAATTGGCCATAAAATCAATTGTGTTGAGAAACTTTTTGAATTTGAGGCCTCGGGTGCGGAGTTTTTGACGTCGTCGCCCATACCCAAATTGCGCGCACACTTGTGCGCCGTTTTTACAAAGTTTTCAGATTGCCTCTCGGGTTTGCATTTCTAGCTGAATTGGCCATAGAATCAATTGTGTGTAGACGGTTTTTGAATTTCAGGCCTCAGGTGTGGAGTTTTTGACGTCGTCGCCCATAGCCAAATTGCGCGCACACTTGTGCGCCGTTTTTACAAAGTTTTCAGATTGCCTCTCGGGTTTGCACTTCCAGCTGAATTGGCCATAGAATCAATTGTGTCGAGAAATTTTTTGAATTTGAGGCCTCGGGTGCGGAGTTTTTGACGTCGTCGCCAATAGCCAAATTGCACGCACACTTGTGCGCCGTTTTTACAAAGTTTTCAGATTGCCTCTCGGGTTTGCACTTCCAGTTGAATTGGCCATAGAATCAATTGTGTCGAGAAATTTTTTGAATTTGAGGCCTCGGGTGCGGAGTTTTTGACGTCGTCGCCCATAGCCAAATTGCGCGCACACTTGTGCGCCATTTTTACAAAGTTTTCAGATTGCCTCTCGGGTTTGCACTTCCAGCTGAATTGGCCATAGAATCAATTGTGTCGAGACGGTTTTTGAATTTGAGGCCTCGGGTGCGGAGTTTTTGACGTCGTCGTCAATAGCCAAATTGCGCGCACACTTGTCCGCCGTTTTTACAAAGTGTTCAGATTGCCTCTCGGGTTTGCACTTCCAGCTGAATTGGCCATAGAATCAATTGTGTCGAGACGGTTTTTGAATTTGAGGCCTCGGGTGCGGAGTTTTTGACGTCGTCGCCCATAGCCAAATTGCGCGCACACTTGTGCGCCGTTTTTACAAAGTTTTCAGATTACCTCTCGGGTTTTCACTTCCAGCTGAATTGGCCATAGAATCAATTGTGTCGAGACGGTTTTTGAATTTGAGGCCTCGGGTGCAGAGTTTTTTACGTCGTCGCCCATAGCCAAACTTGCGCGCATGGTTGTGTGCCATTTTTACAAAGTTTTCAGATTGCCTCCCAGGTTTGCATCCCTCACTGAATTGGCCATAGAATCAATTGTGTCGAGGCGGTTTTTGAATTTGAGGCCTAGGGTGCGGAGTTTTTGACGTCGTCGCCCATAGCCAAATTGCGCGCACACTTGTGCGCCGTTTTTACAAAGTTTTCAGATTGCCTCTCGGGTTTGCACTTCCAGTTGAATTGGCCATAGAATCAATTGTGTCGAGAAAAATTTTTAAATATGAGGCCTCGGGTGCAGAGTTTTTGACGTCGTCGCCCATAGCCAAATTACGCGCACACTTGTGCGCCGTTTTTACAAAGTTTTCAGATTGCCTCTCGGGTTTGCATTTCTAGCTGAATTGGCCATAGAATCAATTGTGTCTAGACGGTTTTTGAATTTGAGGCCTCGGGTGCGGAGTTTTTGACGTCGTCGCCCATAGCCAAATTGCACGCACACTTGTGCGCCGTTTTTACAAAGTTTTCAGATTGCCTCTCGGGATTGCACTTCCAGCTGAATTGGCCATAGAATCAATTGTGTCGAGACGGTTTTTAAATTTGAGGCCTCGGGTGCGGAGTTTTTGACGTCGTCGCCCATAGCCAAATTGCGCGCACACTTGTCCGCCGTTTTTACAAAGTGTTCAGATTGCCTCTCGGGTTTGCACTTCCAGCTGAATTGGCCATAGAATCAATTGTGTCGAGACGGTTTTTGAATTTGAGGCCTCGGGTGCGGAGTTTTTGACGTCGTCGCCCATAGCCAAATTGCGCGCACACTTGTGCGCCGTTTTTACAAAGTTTTCAGATTACCTCTCGGGTTTTCACTTCCTGCTGAATTGGCCATAAAATCAATTGTGTCGAGACGGTTTTTGAATTTGAGGCCTCGGGTGCGGAGTTTTTTACGTCGTCGCCCATAGCCAAACTTGCGCGCATGGTTGTGTGCCATTTTTACAAAGTTTTCAGATTGCCTCCCAGGTTTGCATCCCTCACTGAATTGGCCATAGAATCAATTGTGTCGAGGCGGTTTTTGAATTTGAGGCCTCGGGTGCGGAGTTTTTGACGTCGTCGCCCATAGCCAAATTGCGCGCACACTTGTGCTCTGTTTTTACAAAGTTTTCAGATTGCCTCTCGGGTTTGCACTTCCAGTTGAATTGGCCATAGAATCAATTGTGTCGAGAAAATTTTGGAATTTGAGGCCTCGGGTGCGGAGTTTTTGACGTCGTCGCCCATAGCCAAATTACGCGCACACTTGTGCGCCGTTTTTACAAAGTTTTCAGATTGCCTCTCGGGTTTGCATTTCTAGCTGAATTGGCCATAGAATCAATTATGTCTAGACGGTTTTTGAATTTGAGGCCTCGGGTGCGGAGTTTTTGACGTCGTCGCCCATAGCCAAATTGAGCGCACACTTGTGCGCCGTTTTTACAAAGTTTTCAGATTGCCTCTCGGGATTGCACTTCCAGCTGAATTGGCCATAGAATCAATTGTGTCGAGAAATTTTTTGAATTTGAGGCCTCGGGTGCGGAGTTTTTGACGTCGTCGCCAATAGCCAAATTGCACGCACACTTGTGCGCCGTTTTTACAAAGTTTTCAGATTGCCTCTCGGGTTTGCACTTCCAGTTGAATTGGCCATAGAATCAATTGTGTCGAGAAATTTTTTGAATTTGAGGCCTCGGGTGCGGAGTTTTTGACGTCGTCGCCCATAGCCAAATTGCGCGCACACTTGTGCGCCATTTTTACAAAGTTTTCAGATTGCCTCTCGGGTTTGCACTTCCTGCTGAATTGGCCATAAAATCAATTGTGTCGAGACGGTTTTTGAATTTGAGGCCTCGGGTGCGGAGTTTTTTACGTCGTCGCCCATAGCCAAACTTGCGCGCATGGTTGTGTGCCATTTTTACAAAGTTTTCAGATTGCCTCCCAGGTTTGCATCCCTCACTGAATTGGCCATAGAATCAATTGTGTCGAGGCGGTTTTTGAATTTGAGGCCTCGGGTGCGGAGTTCTTGACGTCGTCGCCCATAGCCAAATTGCGCGCACATTTGTGCTCCGTTTTTACAAAGTTTTCAGATTGCCTCTCGGGTTTGCACTTCCAGTTGAATTGGCCATAGAATCAATTGTGTCGAGAAAATTTTTGAATTTGAGGCCTCGGGTGCGGAGTTTTTGACGTCGTCGCCCATAGCCAAATTACGCGCACACTTGTGCGCCGTTTTTACAAAGTTTTCAGATTGCCTCTCGGGTTTGCATTTCTAGCTGAATTGGCCATAGAATCAATTGTGTCTAGACGGTTTTTGAATTTGAGGCCTCGGGTGCGGAGTTTTTGACGTCGTCGCCCATAGCCAAATTGCGCGCACACTTGTGCGCCGTTTTTACAAAGTTTTCAGATTGCCTCTCGGGATTGCACTTCCAGCTGAATTGGCCATAGAATCAATTGTGTCGAGAAATTTTTTGAATTTGAGGCCTCGGGTGCGGAGTTTTTGACGTCGTCGCCCATAGCCAAATTGCACGCACACTTGTGCGCCGTTTTTACAAAGTTTTCAGATTGCCTCTCGGGTTTGCACTTCCAGTTGAATTGGCCATAGAATCAATTGTGTCGAGAATTTTTTTGAATTTGAGGCCTCGGGTGCGGAGTTTTGGACGTCGTCGCCCATAGCCAAATTGTGCGCACACTTGTGCGCCATTTTTACAAAGATTTCAGATTGCCTCTCGGGTTTGCACTTCCAGCTGAATTGGCCATAGAATCAATTGTGTCGAGACGGTTTTTGAATTTGAGGCCTCGGGTGCGGAGTTTTTGACGTCGTCGCCCATAGCCAAATTGCGCGCACACTTGTGCGCCATTTTTACAAAGTTTTCAGATTGCCTCTCGGGTTTGCACTTCCTGCTGAATTGGCCATAAAATCAATTGTGTCGAGACGGTTTTTGAATTTGAGGCCTCGGGTGCGGAGTTTTTTACGTCGTCGCCCATAGCCAAACTTGCGCGCATGGTTGTGTGCCATTTTTACAAAGTTTTCAGATTGCCTCCCAGGTTTGCATCCCTCACTGAATTGGCCATAGAATCAATTGTGTCGAGGCGGTTTTTGAATTTGAGGCCTCGGGTGCGGAGTTTTTGACGTCGTCGCCCATAGCCAAATTGCGCGCACACTTGTGCTCTGTTTTTACAAAGTTTTCAGATTGCCTCTCGGGTTTGCACTTCCAGTTGAATTGGCCATAGAATCAATTGTGTCGAGAAAATTTTGGAATTTGAGGCCTCGGGTGCGGAGTTTTTGACGTCGTCGCCCATAGCCAAATTACGCGCACACTTGTGCGCCGTTTTTACAAAGTTTTCAGATTGCCTCTCGGGTTTGCATTTCTAGCTGAATTGGCCATAGAATCAATTATGTCTAGACGGTTTTTGAATTTGAGGCCTCGGGTGCGGAGTTTTTGACGTCGTCGCCCATAGCCAAATTGAGCGCACACTTGTGCGCCGTTTTTACAAAGTTTTCAGATTGCCTCTCGGGATTGCACTTCCAGCTGAATTGGCCATAGAATCAATTGTGTCGAGAAATTTTTTGAATTTGAGGCCTCGGGTGCGGAGTTTTTGACGTCGTCGCCAATAGCCAAATTGCACGCACACTTGTGCGCCGTTTTTACAAAGTTTTCAGATTGCCTCTCGGGTTTGCACTTCCAGTTGAATTGGCCATAGAATCAATTGTGTCGAGAAATTTTTTGAATTTGAGGCCTCGGGTGCGGAGTTTTTGACGTCGTCGCCCATAGCCAAATTGCGCGCACACTTGTGCGCCATTTTTACAAAGTTTTCAGATTGCCTCTCGGGTTTGCACTTCCTGCTGAATTGGCCATAAAATCAATTGTGTCGAGACGGTTTTTGAATTTGAGGCCTCGGGTGCGGAGTTTTTTACGTCGTCGCCCATAGCCAAACTTGCGCGCATGGTTGTGTGCCATTTTTACAAAGTTTTCAGATTGCCTCCCAGGTTTGCATCCCTCACTGAATTGGCCATAGAATCAATTGTGTCGAGGCGGTTTTTGAATTTGAGGCCTCGGGTGCGGAGTTCTTGACGTCGTCGCCCATAGCCAAATTGCGCGCACATTTGTGCTCCGTTTTTACAAAGTTTTCAGATTGCCTCTCGGGTTTGCACTTCCAGTTGAATTGGCCATAGAATCAATTGTGTCGAGAAAATTTTTGAATTTGAGGCCTCGGGTGCGGAGTTTTTGACGTCGTCGCCCATAGCCAAATTACGCGCACACTTGTGCGCCGTTTTTACAAAGTTTTCAGATTGCCTCTCGGGTTTGCATTTCTAGCTGAATTGGCCATAGAATCAATTGTGTCTAGACGGTTTTTGAATTTGAGGCCTCGGGTGCGGAGTTTTTGACGTCGTCGCCCATAGCCAAATTGCGCGCACACTTGTGCGCCGTTTTTACAAAGTTTTCAGATTGCCTCTCGGGATTGCACTTCCAGCTGAATTGGCCATAGAATCAATTGTGTCGAGAAATTTTTTGAATTTGAGGCCTCGGGTGCGGAGTTTTTGACGTCGTCGCCCATAGCCAAATTGCACGCACACTTGTGCGCCGTTTTTACAAAGTTTTCAGATTGCCTCTCGGGTTTGCACTTCCAGTTGAATTGGCCATAGAATCAATTGTGTCGAGAAATTTTTTGAATTTGAGGCCTCGGGTGCGGAGTTTTGGACGTCGTCGCCCATAGCCAAATTGTGCGCACACTTGTGCGCCATTTTTACAAAGATTTCAGATTGCCTCTCGGGTTTGCACTTCCAGCTGAATTGGCCATAGAATCAATTGTGTCGAGACGGTTTTTGAATTTGAGGCCTCGGGTGCGGAGTTTTTGACGTCGTCGCCCATAGCCAAATTGCGCGCACACTTGTCCGCCGTTTTTACAAAGTGTTCAGATTGCCTCTCGGGTTTGCACTTCCAGCTGAATTGGCCATAGAATCAATTGTGTCGAGACGGTTTTTGAATTTGAGGCCTCGGGTGCGGAGTTTTTGACGTCGTCGCCCATAGCCAAATTGCGCGCACACTTGTGCGCCGTTTTTACAAAGTTTTCAGATTACCTCTCGGGTTTTCACTTCCAGCTGAATTGGCCATAGAATCAATTGTGTCGAGACGGTTTTTGAATTTGAGACCTCGGGTGCGGAGTTTTTTACGTCGTCGCCCATAGCCAAACTTGCGCGCATGGTTGTGTGCCATTTTTACAAATTTTTCAGATTGCCTCCCAGGTTTGCATCCCTCACTGAATTGGCCATAGAATCAATTGTGTCGAGGCAGTTTTTGAATTTGAAGCCTCGGGTGCGGAGTTTATGACGTCGTCGCCCATAGCCAAACTTGCGCGCATGGTTGTGTGCCGTTTTTACAAAGTTTTCAGATTGCCTCTCGGGTTTGCACTTCCTGCTGAATTGGCCATAAAATCAATTGTGTCGAGACGGTTTTTGAATTTTAGGCCTCGGGTGCGGAGTTTTTTACGTCGTCGCCCATAGCCAAACTTGCGCGCATGGTTGTGTGCCATTTTTACAAAGTTTTCAGATTGCCTCCCAGGTTTGCATCCCTCACTGAATTGGCCATAGAATCAATTGTGTCGAGGCGGTTTTTGAATTTGAGGCCTCGGGTGCGGAGTTCTTGACGTCGTCGCCCATAGCCAAATTGCGCGCACATTTGTGCTCCGTTTTTACAAAGTTTTCAGATTGCCTCTCGGGTTTGCACTTCCAGTTGAATTGGCCATAGAATCAATTGTGTCGAGAAAATTTTTGAATTTGAGGCCTCGGGTGCGGATTTTTTGACGTCGTCGCCCATAGCCAAATTACGCGCACACTTGTGCGCCGTTTTTACAAAGTTTTCAGATTGCCTCTCGGGTTTGCATTTCTAGCTGAATTGGCCATAGAATCAATTGTGTCTAGACGGTTTTTGAATTTGAGGCCTCGGGTGCGGAGTTTTTGACGTCGTCGCCCATAGCCAAATTGCGCGCACACTTGTGCGCCGTTTTTACAAAGTTTTCAGATTGCCTCTCGGGATTGCAGTTCCAGCTGAATTGGCCATAGAATCAATTGTGTCGAGAAATTTTTTGAATTTGAGGCCTCGGGTGCGGAGTTTTTGACGTCGTCGCCCATAGCCAAATTGCACGCACACTTGTGCGCCGTTTTTACAAAGTTTTCAGATTGCCTCTCGGGTTTGCACTTCCAGTTGAATTGGCCATAGAATCAATTGTGTCGAGAAAATTTTTGAATTTGAGGCCTCGGGTGCGGAGTTTTTGACGTCGTCGCCCATAGCCAAATTGCGCGCACACTTGTGCGCCATTTTTACAAAGTTTTCAGATTGCCTCTCGGGTTTGCATTTCTAGCTTAATTGGCCATAGAATCAATTGTGTCGAAACGGTTTTCGAATTTGAGGCCTCGAGTGCGGAGTTTTTGACGTCGTCGCCCATAGCCAAATTGCGCGCACACTTGTGCGCCGTTTTTACAAAGTTTTCAGATTGCCTCTCGGGTTTGCACTTCCAGTTGAATTGGCCATAGAATCAATTGTGTCGAGAAATTTTTTGAATTTGAGGCCTCGGGTGCGGAGTTTTTGACGTCGTCGCCCATAGCCAAATTGCGCGCACACTTGTACGCCATTTTTACAAAGTTTTTAGATTGCCTCTCGGGTTTGCACTTCCAGCTGAATTGGCCATAGAATCAATTGTGTCGAGACGGTTTTTGAATTTGAGGCCTCAGGTGCGGAGTTTTTGACGTCGTCGCCCATAGCCAAATTGCGCGCACACTTGTCCGCCGTTTTTACAAAGTGTTCAGATTGCCTCTCGGGTTTGCACTTCCAGCTGAATTGGCCATAGAATCAATTGTGTCGAGACGGTTTTTGAATTTGAGGCCTCGGGTGCGGAGTTTTTGACGTCGTCGCCCATAGCCAAATTGCGCGCACACTTGTGCGCCGTTTTTACAAAGTTTTCAGAATGCCTCTCGGGTTTTCATCTCCAGCTGAATTGGCCATAGAATCAATTGTGTCGCGACGGTTTTTGAATTTGAGGCCTCGGGTGCGGAGTTTTTGACGTCGTCGCCCATAGCCAAATTGCGCGCACACTTGTGCGCCGTTTTTACAAAGTTTTCAGATTGCCTCTCGGGTTTGCATTTCTAGCTGAATTGGCCATAGAATCAATTGTGTCGAAACGGTTTTTGAATTTGAGGCCTCGGGTGCGGAGTTTTTGACGTCGTCGCCCATAGCCAAATTGCGCGCACAATTGTGCGCCGTTTTTACAAAGTTTTCAGATTGCCTCTCGGGTTTTCACTTCCAGCTGAATTGGCCATCGAATCAATTGTGTCGAGACGGTTTTTGAATTTGAGGCCTCGAGTGCGGAGTTTTTGACGTCGTCGCCCATAGCCAAACTTGCGCGCATGGTTGTGTGCCGTTTTTACAAAGTTTTCAGATTGCCTCCCAGGTTTGCATCCCTCACTAAATTGGCCATAGAATCAATTGTGTCGAGGCGGTTTTTGAATTTGAGGCCTCGGGTGCGGAGTTTTTGACGTCGTCGCCCATAGCCAAACTTGCGCGCATGGTTGTGTGCCGTTTTTACAAAGTTTTCAGATTGCCTCCCAGGTTTGCATCCCTCGCTGAATTGGCCATAGAATCAATTGTGTCGAGACGGTTTTTGAATTTGAGGCCTCGGGTGCGGAGTTTTTGACGTCGTCGCCCATAGCCAAATTGCGCGCACACTTGTGCGCCGTTTTTACAAAGTTTTCAGATTGCCTCTCAGGTTTGCATTTCTAGCTGAATTGGCCATAGAATCAATTGTGTCGAAAATGTTTTTGAATTTGAGGCCTCGGGTGCGGAGTTTTTGACGTCGTCGCCCATAGCCAAATTGCGCGCACACTTGTGCGCCGTTTTTACAAAGTTTTCAGATTGGCTCTCGGGTTTGCATTCCCAGCTGAATTGGCCATAGAATCAATTGTGTCGAGACGGTTTTTGAATTTGAGGCCTCGGGTGCGGAGTTTTTGACGTCGTCGCCCATAGCCAAACTTGCGCGCATGGTTGTGTGCCGTTTTTACAAAGTTTTCAGATTGCCTCCCAGGTTTGCATCCCTCACTGAATTGGCCATAAAATCAATTGTGTTGAGAAACTTTTTGAATTTGAGGCCTCGGGTGCGGAGTTTTTGACGTCGTCGCCCATACCCAAATTGCGCGCACACTTGTGCGCCGTTTTTACAAAGTTTTCAGATTGCCTCTCGGGTTTTCATCTCCAGCTGAATTGGCCATAGAATCAATTGTGTCGAGACGGTTTTTGAATTTGAGGCCTCGGGTACGGAGTTTTTGACGTCGTCGCCCATAGCCAAATTGCACGCACACTTGTGCGCCGTTTTTACAAAGTTTTCAGATTGCCTCTCGGGTTTTCACTTCCAGCTGAATTGGCCATCGAATCAATTGTGTCGAGACGGTTTTTGAATTTGAGGCCTCGGGTGCGGAGTTTTTGATGTCGTCGCCCATAGCCAAACTTGCGCGCATGGTTGTGTGCCGTTTTTACAAAGTTTTCAGATTGCCTCTCGGGTTTGCATTTCTAGCTGAATTGGCCATAGAATCAATTGTGTGTAGACGGTTTTTGAATTTCAGGCCTCAGGTGTGGAGTTTTTGACGTCGTCGCCCATAGCCAAATTGCGCGCACACTTGTGCGCCGTTTTTACAAAGTTTTCAGATTGCCTCTCGGGTTTGCACTTCCAGCTGAATTGGCCATAGAATCAATTGTGTCGAGAAATTTTTTGAATTTGAGGCCTCGGGTGCGGAGTTTTTGACGTCGTCGCCAATAGCCAAATTGCACGCACACTTGTGCGCCGTTTTTACAAAGTTTTCAGATTGCCTCTCGGGTTTGCACTTCCAGTTGAATTGGCCATAGAATAAATTGTGTCGAGAAATTTTTTGAATTTGAGGCCTCGGGTGCGGAGTTTTTGACGTCGTCGCCCATAGCCAAATTGCGCGCACACTTGTGCGCCATTTTTACAAAGTTTTCAGATTGCCTCTCGGGTTTGCACTTCCAGCTGAATTGGCCATAGAATCAATTGTGTCGAGACGGTTTTTGAATTTGAGGCCTCGGGTGCGGAGTTTTTGACGTCGTCGCCCATAGCCAAATTGCGCGCACACTTGTCCGCTGTTTTTACAAAGTGTTCAGATTGCCTCTCGGGTTTGCACTTCCAGCTGAATTGGCCATAGAATCAATTGTGTCGAGACGGTTTTTGAATTTGAGGCCTCGGGTGCGGAGTTTTTGACGTCGTCGCCCATAGCCAAATTGCGCGCACACTTGTGCGCCGTTTTTACAAAGTTTTCAGATTACCTCTCGGGTTTTCACTTCCAGCTGAATTGGCCATAGAATCAATTGTGTCGAGACGGTTTTTGAATTTGAGGCCTCGGGTGCAGAGTTTTTTACGTCGTCGCCCATAGCCAAACTTGCGCGCATGGTTGTGTGCCGTTTTTACAAAGTTTTCAGATTGCCTCCCAGGTTTGCATCCCTCACTGAATTGGCCATAAAATCAATTGTGTTGAGAAACTTTTTGAATTTGAGGCCTCGGGTGCGGAGTTTTTGACGTCGTCGCCCATACCCAAATTGCGCGCACACTTGTGCGCCGTTTTTACAAAGTTTTCAGATTGCCTCTCGGGTTTGCATTTCTAGCTGAATTGGCCATAGAATCAATTGTGTGTAGACGGTTTTTGAATTTCAGGCCTCAGGTGTGGAGTTTTTGACGTCGTCGCCCATAGCCAAATTGCGCGCACACTTGTGCGCCGTTTTTACAAAGTTTTCAGATTGCCTCTCGGGTTTGCACTTCCAGCTGAATTGGCCATAGAATCAATTGTGTCGAGAAATTTTTTGAATTTGAGGCCTCGGGTGCGGAGTTTTTGACGTCGTCGCCAATAGCCAAATTGCACGCACACTTGTGCGCCGTTTTTACAAAGTTTTCAGATTGCCTCTCGGGTTTGCACTTCCAGTTGAATTGGCCATAGAATCAATTGTGTCGAGAAATTTTTTGAATTTGAGGCCTCGGGTGCGGAGTTTTTGACGTCGTCGCCCATAGCCAAATTGCGCGCACACTTGTGCGCCATTTTTACAAAGTTTTCAGATTGCCTCTCGGGTTTGCACTTCCAGCTGAATTGGCCATAGAATCAATTGTGTCGAGACGGTTTTTGAATTTGAGGCCTCGGGTGCGGAGTTTTTGACGTCGTCGTCAATAGCCAAATTGCGCGCACACTTGTCCGCCGTTTTTACAAAGTGTTCAGATTGCCTCTCGGGTTTGCACTTCCAGCTGAATTGGCCATAGAATCAATTGTGTCGAGACGGTTTTTGAATTTGAGGCCTCGGGTGCGGAGTTTTTGACGTCGTCGCCCATAGCCAAATTGCGCGCACACTTGTGCGCCGTTTTTACAAAGTTTTCAGATTACCTCTCGGGTTTTCACTTCCAGCTGAATTGGCCATAGAATCAATTGTGTCGAGACGGTTTTTGAATTTGAGGCCTCGGGTGCAGAGTTTTTTACGTCGTCGCCCATAGCCAAACTTGCGCGCATGGTTGTGTGCCATTTTTACAAAGTTTTCAGATTGCCTCCCAGGTTTGCATCCCTCACTGAATTGGCCATAGAATCAATTGTGTCGAGGCGGTTTTTGAATTTGAGGCCTAGGGTGCGGAGTTTTTGACGTCGTCGCCCATAGCCAAATTGCGCGCACACTTGTGCGCCGTTTTTACAAAGTTTTCAGATTGCCTCTCGGGTTTGCACTTCCAGTTGAATTGGCCATAGAATCAATTGTGTCGAGAAAAATTTTTAAATATGAGGCCTCGGGTGCAGAGTTTTTGACGTCGTCGCCCATAGCCAAATTACGCGCACACTTGTGCGCCGTTTTTACAAAGTTTTCAGATTACCTCTCGGGTTTGCATTTCTAGCTGAATTGGCCATAGAATCAATTGTGTCTAGACGGTTTTTGAATTTGAGGCCTCGGGTGCGGAGTTTTTGACGTCGTCGCCCATAGCCAAATTGCACGCACACTTGTGCGCCGTTTTTACAAAGTTTTCAGATTGCCTCTCGGGATTGCACTTCCAGCTGAATTGGCCATAGAATCAATTGTGTCGAGACGGTTTTTAAATTTGAGGCCTCGGGTGCGGAGTTTTTGACGTCGTCGCCCATAGCCAAATTGCGCGCACACTTGTCCGCCGTTTTTACAAAGTGTTCAGATTGCCTCTCGGGTTTGCACTTCCAGCTGAATTGGCCATAGAATCAATTGTGTCGAGACGGTTTTTGAATTTGAGGCCTCGGGTGCGGAGTTTTTGACGTCGTCGCCCATAGCCAAATTGCGCGCACACTTGTGCGCCATTTTTACAAAGTTTTCAGATTGCCTCTCGGGTTTGCACTTCCAGCTGAATTGGCCATAGAATCAATTGTGTCGAGACGGTTTTTGAATTTGAGGCCTCGGGTGCGGAGTTTTTGACGTCGTCGTCAATAGCCAAATTGCGCGCACACTTGTCCGCCGTTTTTACAAAGTGTTCAGATTGCCTCTCGGGTTTGCACTTCCAGCTGAATTGGCCATAGAATCAATTGTGTCGAGACGGTTTTTGAATTTGAGGCCTCGGGTGCGGAGTTTTTGACGTCGTCGCCCATAGCCAAATTGCGCGCACACTTGTGCGCCGTTTTTACAAAGTTTTCAGATTACCTCTCGGGTTTTCACTTCCAGCTGAATTGGCCATAGAATCAATTGTGTCGAGACGGTTTTTGAATTTGAGGCCTCGGGTGCAGAGTTTTTTACGTCGTCGCCCATAGCCAAACTTGCGCGCATGGTTGTGTGCCATTTTTACAAAGTTTTCAGATTGCCTCCCAGGTTTGCATCCCTCACTGAATTGGCCATAGAATCAATTGTGTCGAGGCGGTTTTTGAATTTGAGGCCTAGGGTGCGGAGTTTTTGACGTCGTCGCCCATAGCCAAATTGCGCGCACACTTGTGCGCCGTTTTTACAAAGTTTTCAGATTGCCTCTCGGGTTTGCACTTCCAGTTGAATTGGCCATAGAATCAATTGTGTCGAGAAAAATTTTTAAATATGAGGCCTCGGGTGCAGAGTTTTTGACGTCGTCGCCCATAGCCAAATTACGCGCACACTTGTGCGCCGTTTTTACAAAGTTTTCAGATTGCCTCTCGGGTTTGCATTTCTAGCTGAATTGGCCATAGAATCAATTGTGTCTAGACGGTTTTTGAATTTGAGGCCTCGGGTGCGGAGTTTTTGACGTCGTCGCCCATAGCCAAATTGCACGCACACTTGTGCGCCGTTTTTACAAAGTTTTCAGATTGCCTCTCGGGATTGCACTTCCAGCTGAATTGGCCATAGAATCAATTGTGTCGAGACGGTTTTTAAATTTGAGGCCTCGGGTGCGGAGTTTTTGACGTCGTCGCCCATAGCCAAATTGCGCGCACACTTGTCCGCCGTTTTTACAAAGTGTTCAGATTGCCTCTCGGGTTTGCACTTCCAGCTGAATTGGCCATAGAATCAATTGTGTCGAGACGGTTTTTGAATTTGAGGCCTCGGGTGCGGAGTTTTTGACGTCGTCGCCCATAGCCAAATTGCGCGCACACTTGTGCGCCGTTTTTACAAAGTTTTCAGATTACCTCTCGGGTTTTCACTTCCTGCTGAATTGGCCATAAAATCAATTGTGTCGAGACGGTTTTTGAATTTGAGGGCTCGGGTGCGGAGTTTTTTACGTCGTCGCCCATAGCCAAACTTGCGCGCATGGTTGTGTGCCATTTTTACAAAGTTTTCAGATTGCCTCCCAGGTTTGCATCCCTCACTGAATTGGCCATAGAATCAATTGTGTCGAGGCGGTTTTTGAATTTGAGGCCTCGGGTGCGGAGTTTTTGACGTCGTCGCCCATAGCCAAATTGCGCGCACACTTGTGCTCCGTTTTTACAAAGTTTTCAGATTGCCTCTCGGGTTTGCACTTCCAGTTGAATTGGCCATAGAATCAATTGTGTCGAGAAAATTTTGGAATTTGAGGCCTCGGGTGCGGAGTTTTTGACGTCGTCGCCCATAGCCAAATTACGCGCACACTTGTGCGCCGTTTTTACAAAGTTTTCAGATTGCCTCTCGGGTTTGCATTTCTAGCTGAATTGGCCATAGAATCAATTATGTCTAGACGGTTTTTGAATTTGAGGCCTCGGGTGCGGAGTTTTTGACGTCGTCGCCCATAGCCAAATTGAGCGCACACTTGTGCGCCGTTTTTACAAAGTTTTCAGATTGCCTCTCGGGATTGCACTTCCAGCTGAATTGGCCATAGAATCAATTGTGTCGAGAAATTTTTTGAATTTGAGGCCTCGGGTGCGGAGTTTTTGACGTCGTCGCCAATAGCCAAATTGCACGCACACTTGTGCGCCGTTTTTACAAAGTTTTCAGATTGCCTCTCGGGTTTGCACTTCCAGTTGAATTGGCTATAGAATCAATTGTGTCGAGAAATTTTTTGAATTTGAGGCCTCGGGTGCGGAGTTTTTGACGTCGTCGCCCATAACCAAATTGCGCGCACACTTGTGCGCCATTTTTACAAAGTTTTCAGATTGCCTCTCGGGTTTGCACTTCCTGCTGAATTGGCCATAAAATCAATTGTGTCGAGACGGTTTTTGAATTTGAGGCCTCGGGTGCGGAGTTTTTTACGTCGTCGCCCATAGCCAAACTTGCGCGCATGGTTGTGTGCCATTTTTACAAAGTTTTCAGATTGCCTCCCAGGTTTGCATCCCTCACTGAATTGGCCATAGAATCAATTGTGTCGAGGCGGTTTTTGAATTTGAGGCCTCGGGTGCGGAGTTCTTGACGTCGTCGCCCATAGCCAAATTGCGCGCACATTTGTGCTCCGTTTTTACAAAGTTTTCAGATTGCCTCTCGGGTTTGCACTTCCAGTTGAATTGGCCATAGAATCAATTGTGTCGAGAAAATTTTTGAATTTGAGGCCTCGGGTGCGGAGTTTTTGACGTCGTCGCCCATAGCGAAATTACGCGCACACTTGTGCGCCGTTTTTACAAAGTTTTTAGATTGCCTCTCGGGTTTGCATTTCTAGCTGAATTGGTCATAGAATCAATTGTGTCTAGACGGTTTTTGAATTTGAGGCCTCGGGTGCGGAGTTTTTGACGTCGTCGCCCATAGCCAAATTGCGCGCACACTTGTGCGCCGTTTTTACAAAGTTTTCAGATTGCCTCTCGGGATTGCACTTCCAGCTGAATTGGCCATAGAATCAATTGTGTCGAGAAATTTTTTGAATTTGAGGCCTCGGGTGCGGAGTTTTTGACGTCGTCGCCCATAGCCAAATTGCACGCACACTTGTGCGCCGTTTTTACAAAGTTTTCAGATTGCCTCTCGGGTTTGCACTTCCAGTTGAATTGGCCATAGAATCAATTGTGTCGAGAAATTTTTTGAATTTGAGGCCTCGGGTGCGGAGTTTTGGACGTCGTCGCCCATAGCCAAATTGTGCGCACACTTGTGCGCCATTTTTACAAAGATTTCAGATTGCCTCTCGGGTTTGCACTTCCAGCTGAATTTGCCATAGAATCAATTGTGTCGAGACGGTTTTTGAATTTGAGGCCTCGGGTGCGGAGTTTTTGACGTCGTCGCCCATAGCCAAATTGCGCGCACACTTGTCCGCCGTTTTTACAAAGTGTTCAGATTGCCTCTCGGGTTTGCACTTCCAGCTGAATTGGCCATAGAATCAATTGTGTCGAGACGGTTTATGAATTTGAGGCCTCGGGTGCGGAGTTTTTGACGTCGTCGCCCATAGCCAAATTGCGCGCACACTTGTGCGCCGTTTTTACAAAGTTTTCAGATTACCTCTCGGGTTTTCACTTCCAGCTGAATTGGCCATAGAATCAATTGTGTCGAGACGGTTTTTGAATTTGAGACCTCGGGTGCGGAGTTTTTTACGTCGTCGCCCATAGCCAAACTTGCGCGCATGGTTGTGTGCCATTTTTACAAATTTTTCAGATTGCCTCCCAGGTTTGCATCCCTCACTGAATTGGCCATAGAATCAATTGTGTCGAGGCAGTTTTTGAATTTGAAGCCTCGGGTGCGGAGTTTATGACGTCGTCGCCCATAGCCAAACTTGCGCGCATGGTTGTGTGCCGTTTTTACAAAGTTTTCAGATTGCCTCTCGGGTTTGCACTTCCTGCTGAATTGGCCATAAAATCAATTGTGTCGAGACGGTTTTTGAATTTTAGGCCTCGGGTGCGGAGTTTTTTACGTCGTCGCCCATAGCCAAACTTGCGCGCATGGTTGTGTGCCATTTTTACAAAGTTTTCAGATTGCCTCCCAGGTTTGCATCCCTCACTGAATTGGCCATAGAATCAATTGTGTCGAGGCGGTTTTTGAATTTGAGGCCTCGGGTGCGGAGTTCTTGACGTCGTCGCCCATAGCCAAATTGCGCGCACATTTGTGCTCCGTTTTTACAAAGTTTTCAGATTGCCTCTCGGGTTTGCACTTCCAGTTGAATTGGCCATAGAATCAATTGTGTCGAGAAAATTTTTGAATTTGAGGCCTCGGGTGCGGAGTTTTTGACGTCGTCGCCCATAGCCAAATTACGCGCACACTTGTGCGCCGTTTTTACAAAGTTTTCAGATTGCCTCTCGGGTTTGCATTTCTAGCTGAATTGGCCATAGAATCAATTGTGTCTAGACGGTTTTTGAATTTGAGGCCTCGGGTGCGGAGTTTTTGACGTCGTCGCCCATAGCCAAATTGCGCGCACACTTGTGCGCCGTTTTTACAAAGTTTTCAGATTGCCTCTCGGGATTGCAGTTCCAGCTGAATTGGCCATAGAATCAATTGTGTCGAGAAATTTTTTGAATTTGAGGCCTCGGGTGCGGAGTTTTTGACGTCGTCGCCCATAGCCAAATTGCACGCACACTTGTGCGCCGTTTTTACAAAGTTTTCAGATTGCCTCTCGGGTTTGCACTTCCAGTTGAATTGGCCATAGAATCAATTGTGTCGAGAAATTTTTTGAATTTGAGGCCTCGGGTGCGGAGTTTTGGACGTCGTCGCCCATAGCCAAATTGTGCGCACACTTGTGCGCCATTTTTACAAAGATTTCAGATTGCCTCTCGGGTTTGCACTTCCAGCTGAATTGGCCATAGAATCAATTGTGTCGAGACGGTTTTTGAATTTGAGGCCTCGGGTGCGGAGTTTTTGACGTCGTCGCCCATAGCCAAATTGCGCGCACACTTGTCCGCCGTTTTTACAAAGTGTTCAGATTGCCTCTCGGGTTTGCACTTCCAGCTGAATTGGCCATAGAATCAATTGTGTCGAGACGGTTTTTGAATTTCAGGCCTCGGGTGCGGAGTTTTTGACGTCGTCGCCCATAGCCAAATTGCGCGCACACTTGTGCGCCGTTTTTACAAAGTTTTCAGATTACCTCTCGGGTTTTCACTTCCAGCTGAATTGGCCATAGAATCAATTGTGTCGAGACGGTTTTTGAATTTGAGACCTCGGGTGCGGAGTTTTTTACGTCGTCGCCCATAGCCAAACTTGCGCGCATGGTTGTGTGCCATTTTTACAAAGTTTTCAGATTGCCTCCCAGGTTTGCATCCCTCACTGAATTGGCCATAGAATCAATTGTGTCGAGGCAGTTTTTGAATTTGAAGCCTCGGGTGCGGAGTTTATGACGTCGTCGCCCATAGCCAAACTTGCGCGCATGGTTGTGTGCCGTTTTTACAAAGTTTTCAGATTGCCTCCCAGGTTTGCATCCCTCACTGAATTGGCCATAGAATCAATTGTGTCGAGACAGTTTTTGAATTTGAGGCCTCGGGTGCGGAGTTTTTGACATCGTCGCCCATAGCCAAATTGCGCGCACACTTGTGCGCCGTTTTTACAAAGTTTTCAGATTGCCTCTCGGGTTTTCATTTCCAGCTGAATTGGCTATAAAATCAATTGTGTCGAGACGGTTTTTGAATTTGAGGCCTCGGGTGCGGAGTTTTTGACGTCGTCGCCCATAGCCAAACTTGCGCGCATGGTTGTGTGCCGTTTTTACAAAGTTTTCAGATTGCCTCCCAGGTTTGCATCCCCCATTGAATTGGCCATAGAATCAATTGTGTCGAGACGGTTTTTGAATTTGAGGCCTTGGGTGCGGAGTTTTTGACGTCGTCGCCCATAGCCAAACTTGCGCGCATGGTTGTGTGCCGTTTTTACAAAGTTTTCAGATTGCCTCCCAGGTTTGCATCCCTCACTGAATTGGCCATAGAATCGATTGTGTCGAGACGGTTTTTGAATTTGAGGCCTCGGGTGCGGAGTTTTTGACGTCGTCGCCCATAGCCAAACTTGCGCGCATGGTTGTGTGCCGTTTTTACAAAGTTTACAGATTGCCTCCCAGGTTTGCATCCCCCACTGAATTGGCCATAAAATCAATTGTTTTGAGAAACTTTTTGAATTTGAGGCCTCGGGTGCGGAGTTTTTGACGTCGTCGCCCATAGCCAAATTGCGTGCACACTTGTGCGCCGTTTTTACAAAGTTTTCAGATTGCCTCTCGGGTTTGCATCTCCAGCTGAATTGGCCATAGAATCAATTGTGTCGAGACAGTTTTTGAATTTGAGGCCTCAGGTGCGGAGTTTTTGACGTCGTCGCCCATAGCCAAATTGCGCGCACACTTGTGCGCCGTTTTTACAAAGTTTTCAGATTGCCTCTCGGGTTTTCACTTCCAGCTGAATTGGCCATCGAATCAATTGTGTCGAGACGGTTTTTGAATTTGAGGCCTCGGGTGCGGAGTTTTTGACGTCGTCGCCCATAGCCAAACTTGCGCGCATGGTTGTGTGCCGTTTTTACAAAGTTTTCAGATTGCCTCCCAGGTTTGCATCCCCCACTGAATTGGCCATAGAATCAATTGTGTCGAGATGATTTTTGAATTTGAGGCCTCGGGTGCGGAGTTTTTGACATCGTCGCCCATAGCCAAATTGCGCGCACACTTGTGCGCCGTTTTTACAAAGTTTTCAGATTGCCTCTCGGGTTTGCACTTCCAGTTGAATTGGCCATAGAATCAATTGTGTCGAGAAAATTTTTGAATTTGAGGCCTCGGGTGCGGAGTTTTTGACGTCGTCGCCCATAGCCAAATTGCGCGCACACTTGTGCGCCGTTTTTACAAAGTTTTCAGATTGCCTCTCGGGTTTGCATTCCTAGCTGAATTGGCCATAGAATCAATTGTGTGTAGACGGTTTTTGAATTTGAGGCCTCGGGTGCGGAGTTTTTGACGTCGTCGCCCATAGTCAAATTGCGCGCACACTTATGCGCCGTTTTTACAAATTTTTCAGATTGCCTCTCGGGTTTGCACTTCAGCTGAATTGGCCATAGAATCAATTGTGTCGAGAAATTTTTTGAATTTGAGGCCTCGAGTGCGGAGTTTTTGACGTCGTCGCCCATAGCCAAATTGCGCGCACACTTGTGCGCCATTTTTACAAAGTTTTCAGATTGCCTCTCGGGTTTGCACTTCCAGCTGAATTGGCCATAGAATCAATTGTGTCGAGACGGTTTTTGAATTTGAGGCCTCGGGTGCGGAGTTTTTGACGTCGTCGCCCATAGCCAAATTGCACGCACACTTGTCCGCCGTTTTTACAAAGTGTTCAGATTGCCTCTCGGGTTTGCACTTCCAGCTGAATTGGCCATAGAATCAATTGTGTCGAGACGGTTTTTGAATTTGAGGCCTCGGGTGCGGAGTTTTTGACGTCGTCGCCCATAGCCAAATTGCGCGCACACTTGTGTGCCGTTTTTACAAAGTTTTCAGATTACCTCTCGGGTTTTCACTTCCAGCTGAATTGGCCATAGAATCAATTGTGTCGAGACGGTTTTTGAATTTGAGGCCTCCGGTGCGGAGTTTTTTACGTCGTCGCCCATAGCCAAACTTGCGCGCATGGTTGTGTGCCATTTTTACAAAGTTTTCAGATTGCCTCCCAGGTTTGCATCCCTCACTGAATTGGCCATAGAATCAATTGTGTCGAGGCAGTTTTTGAATTTGAAGCCTCGGGTGCGGAGTTTTTGACGTCGTCGCCCATAGCCAAACTTGCGCGCATGGTTGTGTGCCGTTTTTACAAAGTTTTCAGATTGCCTCCCAGGTTTGCATCCCTCACTGAATTGGCCATAGAATCAATTGTGTCGAGACGGTTTTTGAATTTGAGGCCTCGGGTGCGGAGTTTTTGACATCGTCGCCCATAGCCAAATTGCGCGCACACTTGTGCGCCGTTTTTACAACGTTTTCAGATTGCCTCTCGGGTTTTCATTTCCAGCTGAATTGGCTATAAAATCAATTGTGTCGAGACGGTTTTTGAATTTGAGGCCTCGGGTGCGGAGTTTTTGACGTCGTCGCCCATAGCCAAATTCGCGCACACTTGTGCGCCGTTTTTAAAAAGTTTTCAGATTGCCTCTCGGGTTTGCACTTCCAGTTGAATTGGCCATAGAATCAATTGTGTCGAGAAATTTTTTGAATTTGAGGCCTCGGGTGCGGAGTTTTTGACGTCGTCGCCCATAGCCAAACTTGCGCGCATGGTTGTGTGCCGTTTTTACAAAGTTTTCAGATTGCCTCCCAGGCTTGCATCCCTCACTGAATTGGCCATAGAATCAATTGTGTCGAGGCGGTTTTTGAATTTGAGGCCTCGGGTGCGGAGTTTTTGATGTCGTCGCCCATAGCCAAACTTGCGCGCATGGTTGTGTGCTGTTTTTACAAAGTTTTCAGATTGCCTCCCAGGTTTGCAACCCTCATTGAATTGGCCATAGAATCAATTGTGTCGAGACGGTTTTTGAATTTGAGGCCTCGGGTGCGGAGTTTTTGACGTCGTCGCCCATAACCAAACTTGCGCGCATGGTTGTGTGCCGTTTTTACAAAGTTTTCAGATTGCCTCCTAGGTTTGCATCCCTCACTGAATTGGCCATAAAATCAATTGTTTTGAGAAACTTTTTGAATTTGAGGCCTCGGGTGCGGAGTTTTTGACGTCGTCGCCCATAGCCAAATTGCGTGCAAACTTGTGCGCCGTTTTTACAAAGTTTTCAGATTGCCTCTCGGGTTTGCATCTCCAGCTGAATTAGCCATAGAATCAATTGTGTCGAGACGGTTTTTGAATTTGAGGCCTCGGGTGCGGAGTTTTTGACGTCGTCGCCCATAGCCAAATTGCGCGCACACTTGTGCGCCGTTTTTACAAAGTTTTCAGATTGCCTCTCGGGTTTTCACTTCCAGCTGAATTGGCCATCGAATCAATTGTGTCGAGACGGTTTTTGAATTTGAGGCCTCGGGTTCGGAGTTTTTGACGTCGTCGCCCATAGCCAAACTTGCGCGCATGGTTGTGTGCCGTTTTTACAAAGTTTTCAGATTGCCTCCCAGGTTTGCATCCCCCACTGAATTGGCCATAGAATCAATTGTGTCGAGACGATTTTTGAATTTGAGGCCTCGGGTGCGGAGTTTTTGACGTCGTCGCCCATAGCCAAATTGCGCGCACACTTGTGCGCCGTTTTCACAAAGTTTTCAGATTGCCTCTCGGGTTTGCACTTCCAGTTGAATTGGCCATAGAATCAATTGTGTCGAGAAAATTTTTGAATTTGAGGCCTCGGGTGCGGAGTTTTTGACGTCGTCGCCCATAGCCAAATTGCGCGCACACTTGTGCGCCGTTTTTACAAAGTTTTCAGATTGCCTCTCGGGTTTGCATTCCTAGCTGAATTGGCCATAGAATCAATTGTGTGTAGACGGTTTTTGGATTTGAGGCCTCGGGTGCGGAGTTTTTGACGTCGTCGCCCATAGCCAAATTGCGCGCACACTTGTGCGCCGTTTTTACAAAGTGTTCAGATTGCCTCTCGGGTTTGCACTTCCAGCTGAATTGGCCATAGAATCAATTGTGTCGAGACGGTTTTTGAATTTGAGGCCTCGGGTGCGGAGTTTTTGACGTCGTCGCCCATAGCCAAATTGCGCGCACACTTGTGTGCCGTTTTTACAAAGTTTTCAGATTACCTCTCGGGTTTTCACTTCCAGCTGAATTGGCCATAGAATCAATTGTGTCGAGACGGTTTTTGAATTTGAGGCCTCCGGTGCGGAGTTTTTTACGTCGTCGCCCATAGCCAAACTTGCGCGCATGGTTGTGTGCCATTTTTACAAAGTTTTCAGATTGCCTCCCAGGTTTGCATCCCTCACTGAATTGGCCATAGAATCAATTGTGTCGAGGCAGTTTTTGAATTTGAAGCCTCGGGTGCGGAGTTTTTGACGTCGTCGCCCATAGCCAAACTTGCGCGCATGGTTGTGTGCCGTTTTTACAAAGTTTTCAGATTGCCTCCCAGGTTTGCATCCCTCACTGAATTGGCCATAGAATCAATTGTGTCGAGACGGTTTTTGAATTTGAGGCCTCGGGTGCGGAGTTTTTGACATCGTCGCCCATAGCCAAATTGCGCGCACACTTGTGCGCCGTTTTTACAACGTTTTCAGATTGCCTCTCGGGTTTTCATTTCCAGCTGAATTGGCTATAAAATCAATTGTGTCGAGACGGTTTTTGAATTTGAGGCCTCGGGTGCGGAGTTTTTGACGTCGTCGCCCATAGCCAAATTCGCGCACACTTGTGCGCCGTTTTTAAAAAGTTTTCAGATTGCCTCTCGGGTTTGCACTTCCAGTTGAATTGGCCATAGAATCAATTGTGTCGAGAAATTTTTTGAATTTGAGGCCTCGGGTGCGGAGTTTTTGACGTCGTCGCCCATAGCCAAACTTGCGCGCATGGTTGTGTGCCGTTTTTACAAAGTTTTCAGATTGCCTCCCAGGCTTGCATCCCTCACTGAATTGGCCATAGAATCAATTGTGTCGAGGCGGTTTTTGAATTTGAGGCCTCGGGTGCGGAGTTTTTGATGTCGTCGCCCATAGCCAAACTTGCGCGCATGGTTGTGTGCCGTTTTTACAAAGTTTTCAGATTGCCTCCCAGGTTTGCAACCCTCATTGAATTGGCCATAGAATCAATTGTGTCGAGACGGTTTTTGAATTTGAGGCCTCGGGTGCGGAGTTTTTGACGTCGTCGCCCATAACCAAACTTGCGCGCATGGTTGTGTGCCGTTTTTACAAAGTTTTCAGATTGCCTCCTAGGTTTGCATCCCTCACTGAATTGGCCATAAAATCAATTGTTTTGAGAAACTTTTTGAATTTGAGGCCTCGGGTGCGGAGTTTTTGACGTCGTCGCCCATAGCCAAATTGCGTGCACACTTGTGCGCCGTTTTTACAAAGTTTTCAGATTGCCGCTCGGGTTTGCATCTCCAGCTGAATTGGCCATAGAATCAATTGTGTCGAGACGGTTTTTGAATTTGAGGCCTCGGGTGCGGAGTTTTTGACGTCGTCGCCCATAGCCAAATTGCGCGCACACTTGTGCGCCGTTTTTACAAAGTTTTCAGATTGCCTCTCGGGTTTTCACTTCCAGCTGAATTGGCCATCGAATCAATTGTGTCGAGACGGTTTTTGAATTTGAGGCCTCGGGTGCGGAGTTTTTGACGTCGTCGCCCATAGCCAAACTTGCGCGCATGGTTGTGTGCCGTTTTTACAAAGTTTTCAGATTGCCTCCCAGGTTTGCATCCCCCACTGAATTGGCCATAGAATCAATTGTGTCGAGACGATTTTTGAATTTGAGGCCTCGGGTGCGGAGTTTTTGACGTCGTCGCCCATAGCCAAATTGCGCGCACACTTGTGCGCCGTTTTCACAAAGTTTTCAGATTGCCTCTCGGGTTTGCACTTCCAGTTGAATTGGCCATAGAATCAATTGTGTCGAGAAAATTTTTGAATTTGAGGCCTCGGGTGCGGAGTTTTTGACGTCGTCGCCCATAGCCAAATTGCGCGCACACTTGTGCGCCGTTTTTACAAAGTTTTCAGATTGCCTCTCGGGTTTGCATTCCTAGCTGAATTGGCCATAGAATCAATTGTGTGTAGACGGTTTTTGGATTTGAGGCCTCGGGTGCGGAGTTTTTGACGTCGTCGCCCATAGCCAAATTGCGCGCACACTTGTGCGCCGTTTTTACAAATTTTTCAGATTGCCTCTCGGGTTTGAACTTCCAGCTGAATTGGCCATAGAATAAATTGTGTCGAGAAATTTTTTGAATTTGAGGCCTCGGGTGCGGAGTTTTTGACGTCGTCGCCAATAGCCAAATTGCACGCAAACTTGTGCGCCGTTTTTACAAAGTTTTCAGATTACCTCTCGGGTTTGCACTTCCAGTTGAATTGGCCATAGAATCAATTGTGTCGAGAAAGTTTTTTGAATTTGAGGCCTCGGGTGCGGAGTTTTTGACGTCGTCGCCCATAGCCAAATTGCGCACACACTTTTGCGCCATTTTTACAAAGTTTTCAGATTGCCTCTCGGGTTTGCACTTCCAGCTGAATTGGCCATAGAACAATTGTGTCGAGACGGTTTTTGAATTTGAGGCCTCGGGTGCGGAGTTTTTGACGTCGTCGCCCATAGCCAAACTTGCGCGCATGGTTGTGTGCCGTTTTTACAAAGTTTTCAGATTGCCTCCCAGGCTTGCATCCCTCACTGAATTGGCCATAGAATCAATTGTGTCGAGGCGGTTTTTGAATTTGAGGCCTCGGGTGCGGAGTTTTTGATGTCGTCGCCCATAGCCAAACTTGCGCGCATGGTTGTGTGCCGTTTTTACAAAGTTTTCAGATTGCCTCCCAGGTTTGCAACCCTCATTGAATTGGCCATAGAATCAATTGTGTCGAGACGGTTTTTGAATTTGAGGCCTCGGGTGCGGAGTTTTTGACGTCGTCGCCCATAACCAAACTTGCGCGCATGGTTGTGTGCCGTTTTTACAAAGTTTTCAGATTGCCTCCTAGGTTTGCATCCCTCACTGAATTGGCCATAAAATCAATTGTTTTGAGAAACTTTTTGAATTTGAGGCCTCGGGTGCGGAGTTTTTGACGTCGTCGCCCATAGCCAAATTGCGTGCACACTTGTGCGCCGTTTTTACAAAGTTTTCAGATTGCCTCTCGGGTTTGCATCTCCAGCTGAATTGGCCATAGAATCAATTGTGTCGAGACGATTTTTGAATTTGAGGCCTCGGGTGCGGAGTTTTTGACGTCGTCGCCCATAGCCAAATTGCGCGCACACTTGTGCGCCGTTTTCACAAAGTTTTCAGATTGCCTCTCGGGTTTGCACTTCTAGTTGAATTGGCCATAGAATCAATTGTGTCGAGAAAATTTTTGAATTTGAGGCCTCGGGTGCGGAGTTTTTGACGTCGTCGCCCATAGCCAAATTGCGCGCACACTTGTGCGCCGTTTTTACAAAGTTTTCAGATTGCCTCTCGGGTTTGCATTCCTAGCTGAATTGGCCATAGAATCAATTGTGTGTAGACGGTTTTTGGATTTGAGGCCTCGGGTGCGGAGTTTTTGACGTCGTCGCCAATAGCCAAATTGCACGCAAACTTGTGCGCCGTTTTTACAAAGTTTTCAGATTACCTCTCGGGTTTGCACTTCCAGTTGAATTGGCCATAGAATCAATTGTGTCGAGAAAGTTTTTTGAATTTGAGGCCTCGGGTGCGGAGTTTTTGACGTCGTCGCCCATAGCCAAATTGCGCACACACTTTTGCGCCATTTTTACAAAGTTTTCAGATTGCCTCTCGGGTTTGCACTTCCAGCTGAATTGGCCATAGAACAATTGTGTCGAGACGGTTTTTGAATTTGAGGCCTCGGGTGCGGAGTTTTTGACGTCGTCGCCCATAGCCAAACTTGCGCGCATGGTTGTGTGCCGTTTTTACAAAGTTTTCAGATTGCCTCCCAGGCTTGCATCCCTCACTGAATTGGCCATAGAATCAATTGTGTCGAGGCGGTTTTTGAATTTGAGGCCTCGGGTGCGGAGTTTTTGATGTCGTCGCCCATAGCCAAACTTGCGCGCATGGTTGTGTGCCGTTTTTACAAAGTTTTCAGATTGCCTCCCAGGTTTGCAACCCTCATTGAATTGGCCATAGAATCAATTGTGTCGAGACGGTTTTTGAATTTGAGGCCTCGGGTGCGGAGTTTTTGACGTCGTCGCCCATAACCAAACTTGCGCGCATGGTTGTGTGCCGTTTTTACAAAGTTTTCAGATTGCCTCCTAGGTTTGCATCCCTCACTGAATTGGCCATAAAATCAATTGTTTTGAGAAACTTTTTGAATTTGAGGCCTCGGGTGCGGAGTTTTTGACGTCGTCGCCCATAGCCAAATTGCGTGCACACTTGTGCGCCGTTTTTACAAAGTTTTCAGATTGCCTCTCGGGTTTGCATCTCCAGCTGAATTGGCCATAGAATCAATTGTGTCGAGACGATTTTTGAATTTGAGGCCTCGGGTGCGGAGTTTTTGACGTCGTCGCCCATAGCCAAATTGCGCGCACACTTGTGCGCCGTTTTCACAAAGTTTTCAGATTGCCTCTCGGGTTTGCACTTCTAGTTGAATTGGCCATAGAATCAATTGTGTCGAGAAAATTTTTGAATTTGAGGCCTCGGGTGCGGAGTTTTTGACGTCGTCGCCCATAGCCAAATTGCGCGCACACTTGTGCGCCGTTTTTACAAAGTTTTCAGATTGCCTCTCGGGTTTGCATTCCTAGCTGAATTGGCCATAGAATCAATTGTGTGTAGACGGTTTTTGGATTTGAGGCCTCGGGTGCGGAGTTTTTGACGTCGTCGCCCATAGCCAAATTGCGCGCACACTTGTGCGCCGTTTTTACAAAGTGTTCAGATTGCCTCTCGGGTTTGCACTTCCAGCTGAATTGGCCATAGAATCAATTGTGTCGAGACGGTTTTTGAATTTGAGGCCTCGGGTGCGGAGTTTTTGACGTCGTCGCCCATAGCCAAATTGCGCGCACACTTGTGTGCCGTTTTTACAAAGTTTTCAGATTACCTCTCGGGTTTTCACTTCCAGCTGAATTGGCCATAGAATCAATTGTGTCGAGACGGTTTTTGAATTTGAGGCCTCCGGTGCGGAGTTTTTTACGTCGTCGCCCATAGCCAAACTTGCGCGCATGGTTGTGTGCCATTTTTACAAAGTTTTCAGATTGCCTCCCAGGTTTGCATCCCTCACTGAATTGGCCATAGAATCAATTGTGTCGAGGCAGTTTTTGAATTTGAAGCCTCGGGTGCGGAGTTTTTGACGTCGTCGCCCATAGCCAAACTTGCGCGCATGGTTGTGTGCCGTTTTTACAAAGTTTTCAGATTGCCTCCCAGGTTTGCATCCCTCACTGAATTGGCCATAGAATCAATTGTGTCGAGACGGTTTTTGAATTTGAGGCCTCGGGTGCGGAGTTTTTGACATCGTCGCCCATAGCCAAATTGCGCGCACACTTGTGCGCCGTTTTTACAACGTTTTCAGATTGCCTCTCGGGTTTTCATTTCCAGCTGAATTGGCTATAAAATCAATTGTGTCGAGACGGTTTTTGAATTTGAGGCCTCGGGTGCGGAGTTTTTGACGTCGTCGCCCATAGCCAAATTCGCGCACACTTGTGCGCCGTTTTTAAAAAGTTTTCAGATTGCCTCTCGGGTTTGCACTTCCAGTTGAATTGGCCATAGAATCAATTGTGTCGAGAAATTTTTTGAATTTGAGGCCTCGGGTGCGGAGTTTTTGACGTCGTCGCCCATAGCCAAACTTGCGCGCATGGTTGTGTGCCGTTTTTACAAAGTTTTCAGATTGCCTCCCAGGCTTGCATCCCTCACTGAATTGGCCATAGAATCAATTGTGTCGAGGCGGTTTTTGAATTTGAGGCCTCGGGTGCGGAGTTTTTGATGTCGTCGCCCATAGCCAAACTTGCGCGCATGGTTGTGTGCCGTTTTTACAAAGTTTTCAGATTGCCTCCCAGGTTTGCAACCCTCATTGAATTGGCCATAGAATCAATTGTGTCGAGACGGTTTTTGAATTTGAGGCCTCGGGTGCGGAGTTTTTGACGTCGTCGCCCATAACCAAACTTGCGCGCATGGTTGTGTGCCGTTTTTACAAAGTTTTCAGATTGCCTCCTAGGTTTGCATCCCTCACTGAATTGGCCATAAAATCAATTGTTTTGAGAAACTTTTTGAATTTGAGGCCTCGGGTGCGGAGTTTTTGACGTCGTCGCCCATAGCCAAATTGCGTGCACACTTGTGCGCCGTTTTTACAAAGTTTTCAGATTGCCTCTCGGGTTTGCATCTCCAGCTGAATTGGCCATAGAATCAATTGTGTCGAGACGGTTTTTGAATTTGAGGCCTCGGGTGCGGAGTTTTTGACGTCGTCGCCCATAGCCAAATTGCGCGCACACTTGTGCGCCGTTTTTACAAAGTTTTCAGATTGCCTCTCGGGTTTTCACTTCCAGCTGAATTGGCCATCGAATCAATTGTGTCGAGACGGTTTTTGAATTTGAGGCCTCGGGTGCGGAGTTTTTGACGTCGTCGCCCATAGCCAAACTTGCGCGCATGGTTGTGTGCCGTTTTTACAAAGTTTTCAGATTGCCTCCCAGGTTTGCATCCCCCACTGAATTGGCCATAGAATCAATTGTGTCGAGACGATTTTTGAATTTGAGGCCTCGGGTGCGGAGTTTTTGACGTCGTCGCCCATAGCCAAATTGCGCGCACACTTGTGCGCCGTTTTCACAAAGTTTTCAGATTGCCTCTCGGGTTTGCACTTCCAGTTGAATTGGCCATAGAATCAATTGTGTCGAGAAAATTTTTGAATTTGAGGCCTCGGGTGCGGAGTTTTTGACGTCGTCGCCCATAGCCAAATTGCGCGCACACTTGTGCGCCGTTTTTACAAAGTTTTCAGATTGCCTCTCGGGTTTGCATTCCTAGCTGAATTGGCCATAGAATCAATTGTGTGTAGACGGTTTTTGGATTTGAGGCCTCGGGTGCGGAGTTTTTGACGTCGTCGCCCATAGCCAAATTGCGCGCACACTTGTGCGCCGTTTTTACAAATTTTTCAGATTGCCTCTCGGGTTTGCACTTCCAGCTGAATTGGCCATAGAATCAATTGTGTCGAGAAATTTTTTGAATTTGAGGCCTCGGGTGCGGAGTTTTTGACGTCGTCGCCAATAGCCAAATTGCACGCAAACTTGTGCGCCGTTTTTACAAAGTTTTCAGATTACCTCTCGGGTTTGCACTTCCAGTTGAATTGGCCATAGAATCAATTGTGTCGAGAAAGTTTTTTGAATTTGAGGCCTCGGGTGCGGAGTTTTTGACGTCGTCGCCCATAGCCAAATTGCGCACACACTTTTGCGCCATTTTTACAAAGTTTTCAGATTGCCTCTCGGGTTTGCACTTCCAGCTGAATTGGCCATAGAACAATTGTGTCGAGACGGTTTTTGAATTTGAGGCCTCGGGTGCGGAGTTTTTGACGTCGTCGCCCATAGCCAAACTTGCGCGCATGGTTGTGTGCCGTTTTTACAAAGTTTTCAGATTGCCTCCCAGGCTTGCATCCCTCACTGAATTGGCCATAGAATCAATTGTGTCGAGGCGGTTTTTGAATTTGAGGCCTCGGGTGCGGAGTTTTTGATGTCGTCGCCCATAGCCAAACTTGCGCGCATGGTTGTGTGCCGTTTTTACAAAGTTTTCAGATTGCCTCCCAGGTTTGCAACCCTCATTGAATTGGCCATAGAATCAATTGTGTCGAGACGGTTTTTGAATTTGAGGCCTCGGGTGCGGAGTTTTTGACGTCGTCGCCCATAACCAAACTTGCGCGCATGGTTGTGTGCCGTTTTTACAAAGTTTTCAGATTGCCTCCTAGGTTTGCATCCCTCACTGAATTGGCCATAAAATCAATTGTTTTGAGAAACTTTTTGAATTTGAGGCCTCGGGTGCGGAGTTTTTGACGTCGTCGCCCATAGCCAAATTGCGTGCACACTTGTGCGCCGTTTTTACAAAGTTTTCAGATTGCCTCTCGGGTTTGCATCTCCAGCTGAATTGGCCATAGAATCAATTGTGTCGAGACGGTTTTTGAATTTGAGGCCTCGGGTGCGGAGTTTTTGACGTCGTCGCCCATAGCCAAATTGCGCGCACACTTGTGCGCCGTTTTTACAAAGTTTTCAGATTGCCTCTCGGGTTTTCACTTCCAGCTGAATTGGCCATCGAATCAATTGTGTCGAGACGCTTTTTGAATTTGAGGCCTCGGGTGCGGAGTTTTTGACGTCGTCGCCCATAGCCAAACTTGCGCGCATGGTTGTGTGCCGTTTTTACAAAGTTTTCATATTGCCTCCCAGGTTTGCATCCCCCACTGAATTGGCCATAGAATCAATTGTGTCGAGACGATTTTTGAATTTGAGGCCTCGGGTGCGGAGTTTTTGACGTCGTCGCCCATAGCCAAATTGCGCGCACACTTGTGCGCCGTTTTCACAAAGTTTTCAGATTGCCTCTCGGGTTTGCACTTCCAGTTGAATTGGCCATAGAATCAATTGTGTCGAGAAAATTTTTGAATTTGAGGCCTCGGGTGCGGAGTTTTTGACGTCGTCGCCCATAGCCAAATTGCGCGCACACTTGTGCGCCGTTTTTACAAAGTTTTCAGATTGCCTCTCGGGTTTGCATTCCTAGCTGAATTGGCCATAGAATCAATTGTGTGTAGACGGTTTTTGGATTTGAGGCCTCGGGTGCGGAGTTTTTGACGTCGTCGCCCATAGCCAAATTGCGCGCACACTTGTGCGCCGTTTTTACAAATTTTTCAGATTGCCTCTCGGGTTTGCACTTCCAGCTGAATTGGCCATAGAATCAATTGTGTCGAGAAATTTTTTGAATTTGAGGCCTCGGGTGCGGAGTTTTTGACGTCGTCGCCAATAGCCAAATTGCACGCAAACTTGTGCGCCGTTTTTACAAAGTTTTCAGATTACCTCTCGGGTTTGCACTTCCAGTTGAATTGGCCATAGAATCAATTGTGTCGAGAAAGTTTTTTGAATTTGAGGCCTCGGGTGCGGAGTTTTTGACGTCGTCGCCCATAGCCAAATTGCGCACACACTTTTGCGCCATTTTTACAAAGTTTTCAGATTGCCTCTCGGGTTTGCACTTCCAGCTGAATTGGCCATAGAACAATTGTGTCGAGACGGTTTTTGAATTTGAGGCCTCGGGTGCGGAGTTTTTGACGTCGTCGCCCATAGCCAAATTGCGCGCACACTTGTGCGCCGTTTTTACAAAGTTTTCAGATTACCTCTCGGGTTTTCACTTCCAGCTGAATTGGCCATAGAATCAATTGTGTCGAGACGGTTTTTGAATTTGAGGCCTCCGGTGCGGAGTTTTTTACGTCGTCGCCCATAGCCAAACTTGCGCGCATGGTTGTGTGCCATTTTTACAAAGTTTTCAGATTGCCTCCCAGGTTTGCATCCCTCACTGAATTGGCCATAGAATCAATTGTGTCGAGGCAGTTTTTGAATTTGAAGCCTCGGGTGCGGAGTTTTTGACGTCGTCGCCCATAGCCAAACTTGCGCGCATGGTTGTGTGCCGTTTTTACAAAGTTTTCAGATTGCCTCCCAGGTTTGCATCCCTCACTGAATTGGCCATAGAATCAATTGTGTCTAGACGGTTTTTGAATTTGAGGCCTCGGGTGCGGAGTTTTTGACATCGTCGCCCATAGCCAAATTGCGCGCACACTTGTGCGCCGTTTTTACAACGTTTTCAGATTGCCTCTCGGGTTTTCATTTCCAGCTGAATTGGCTATAAAATCAATTGTGTCGAGACGGTTTTTGAATTTGAGGCCTCGGGTGCGGAGTTTTTGACGTCGTCGCCCATAGCCAAATTGCGCGCACACTTGTGCGCCGTTTTTAAAAAGTTTTCAGATTGCCTCTCGGGTTTGCACTTCCAGTTGAATTGGCCATAGAATCAATTGTGTCGAGAAATTTTTTGAATTTGAGGCCTCGGGTGCGGAGTTTTTGACGTCGTCGCCCATAGCCAAACTTGCGCGCATGGTTGTGTGCCGTTTTTACAAAGTTTTCAGATTGCCTCCCAGGCTTGCATCCCTCACTGAATTGGCCATAGAATCAATTGTGTCGAGGCGGTTTTTGAATTTGAGGCCTCGGGTGCGGAGTTTTTGATGTCGTCGCCCATAGCCAAACTTGCGCGCATGGTTGTGTGCCATTTTTACAAAGTTTTCAGATTGCCTCCCAGGTTTGCAACCCTCATTGAATTGGCCATAGAATCAATTGTGTCGAGACGGTTTTTGAATTTGAGGCCTCGGGTGCGGAGTTTTTGACGTCGTCGCCCATAACCAAACTTGCGCGCATGGTTGTGTGCCGTTTTTACAAAGTTTTCAGATTGCCTCCTAGGTTTGCATCCCTCACTGAATTGGCCATAAAATCAATTGTTTTGAGAAACTTTTTGAATTTGAGGCCTCGGGTGCGGAGTTTTTGACGTCGTCGCCCATAGCCAAATTGCGTGCACACTTGTGCGCCGTTTTTACAAAGTTTTCAGATTGCCTCTCGGGTTTGCATCTCCAGCTGAATTGGCCATAGAATCAATTGTGTCGAGACGGTTTTTGAATTTGAGGCCTCGGGTGCGGAGTTTTTGACGTCGTCGCCCATAGCCAAATTGCGCGCACACTTGTGCGCCGTTTTTACAAAGTTTTCAGATTGCCTCTCGGGTTTTCACTTCCAGCTGAATTGGCCATCGAATCAATTGTGTCGAGACGGTTTTTGAATTTGAGGCCTCGGGTGCGGAGTTTTTGACGTCGTCGCCCATAGCCAAACTTGCGCGCATGGTTGTGTGCCGTTTTTACAAAGTTTTCAGATTGCCTCCCAGGTTTGCATCCCCCACTGAATTGGCCATAGAATCAATTGTGTCGAGACGATTTTTGAATTTGAGGCCTCGGGTGCGGAGTTTTTGACGTCGTCGCCCATAGCCAAATTGCGCGCACACTTGTGCGCCGTTTTCACAAAGTTTTCAGATTGCCTCTCGGGTTTGCACTTCCAGTTGAATTGGCCATAGAATCAATTGTGTCGAGAAAATTTTTGAATTTGAGGCCTCGGGTGCGGAGTTTTTGACGTCGTCGCCCATAGCCAAATTGCGCGCACACTTGTGCGCCGTTTTTACAAAGTTTTCAGATTGCCTCTCGGGTTTGCATTCCTAGCTGAATTGGCCATAGAATCAATTGTGTGTAGACGGTTTTTGGATTTGAGGCCTCGGGTGCGGAGTTTTTGACGTCGTCGCCCATAGCCAAATTGCGCGCACACTTGTGCGCCGTTTTTACAAATTTTTCAGATTGCCTCTCGGGTTTGCACTTCCAGCTGAATTGGCCATAGAATCAATTGTGTCGAGAAATTTTTTGAATTTGAGGCCTCGGGTGCGGAGTTTTTGACGTCGTCGCCAATAGCCAAATTGCACGCAAACTTGTGCGCCGTTTTTACAAAGTTTTCAGATTACCTCTCGGGTTTGCACTTCCAGTTGAATTGGCCATAGAATCAATTGTGTCGAGAAAGTTTTTTGAATTTGAGGCCTCGGGTGCGGAGTTTTTGACGTCGTCGCCCATAGCCAAATTGCGCACACACTTTTGCGCCATTTTTACAAAGTTTTCAGATTGCCTCTCGGGTTTGCACTTCCAGCTGAATTGGCCATAGAATCAATTGTGTCGAGACGGTTTTTGAATTTGAGGCCTCGGGTGCGGAGTTTTTGACGTCGTCGCCCATAGCCAAATTGCGCGCACACTTGTCCGCCGTTTTTACAAAGTGTTTAGATTGCCTCTCGGGTTTACACTTCCAGCTGAATTGGCCATAGAATCAATTGTGTCGAGACGGTTTTTGAATTTGAGGCCTCGGGTGCGGAGTTTTTTACGTCGTCGCCCATAGCCAAATTGCGCGCACACTTGTGCGCCGTTTTTACAAAGTTTTCAGATTACCTCTCGGGTTTTCACTTCCAGCTGAATTGGCCATAGAATCAATTGTGTTGAGACGGTTTTTGAATTTGAGGCCTCCGATGCGGAGTTTTTTACGTCGTCGCCCATAGCCAAACTTGCGCGCATGGTTGTGTGCCATTTTTACAAAGTTTTCAGATTGCCTCACAGGTTTGCATCCCTCACTGAATTGGCCATAGAATCAATTGTGTCGAGGCAGTTTTTGAATATGAAGCCTCGGGTGCGGAGTTTTTGACGTCGTCGCCCATAGCCAAACTTGCGCGCATGGTTGTGTGCCGTTTTTACAAAGTTTTCAGATTGCCTCCCAGGTTTGCATCCCTCACTGAATTGGCCATAGAATCAATTGTGTCGAGACGGTTTTTGAATTTGAGGCCTCGGGTGCGGAGTTTTTGACATCGTCGCCCATAGCCAAATTGCGCGCACACTTGTGCGCCGTTTTTACAAAGTTTTCAGATTGCCTCTCGGGTTTTCATTTCCAGCTGAATTGGCTATAAAATCAATTATGTCGAGACGGTTTTTGAATTTGAGGCCTCGGGTGCGGAGTTTTTGACGTCGTCGCCCATAGCCAAATTGCGCGCACACTTGTGCGCCGTTTTTAAAAAGTTTTCAGATTGCCTCTCGGGTTTGCACTTCCAGTTGAATTGGCCATAGAATCAATTGTGTCGAGAAAATTTTTGAATTTGAGGCCTCGGGTGCGGAGTTTTTGACGTCGTCGCCCATAGCCAAACTTGCGCGCATGGTTGTGTGCCGTTTTTACAAAGTTTTCAGATTGCCTCTCGGGTTCGCACTTCCAGTTGAATTGGCCATATAATCAATTGTGTCGAGAATTATTTTGAATTTGAGGCCTCGGGTGCGGAGTTTTTGACGTCGTCGCCCATAGCCAAACTTGCGCGCATGGTATTGTGCCGTTTTTACAAAGTTTTCAGATTGCCTCCCAGGTTTGCATCCCTCATTGAATTGGCCATAGAATCAATTGTGTCGAGACGGTTTTTGAATTTGAGGCCTTGGGTGCGGAGTTTTTGACGTCGTCGCCCATAGCCAAACTTGCGCGCATGGTTGTGTGCCGTTTTTACAAAGTTTTCAGATTGCCTCCCAGGTTTGCATCCCTCACTGAATTGGCCATAGAATCAATTGTGTCGAGACGGTTTTTGAATTTGATGCCTCGGGTGCGGAGTTTTTGACGTCGTCGCCCATAGCCAAATTGCGCGCACACTTGTGCGCCGTTTTTACAAAGTTTTCAGATTGGCTCTCGGGTTTGCACTTCTAGCTGAATTGGCAATAGAATCAATTGTGTCGAGAAATTTTTTGAATTTGAGGCCTCGGGTGCGGAGTTTTTGACGTCGTCGCCCATAGCCAAATTGCGCGCACACTTGTGCGCCGTTTTTAAAAAGTTTTCAGATTGCGTCTCGGGTTTGCACTTCCAGTTGAATTGGCCATAGAATCAATTGTGTCGAGAAAGTTTTTGAATTTGAGGCCTCGGGTGCGGCGTTTTTGACGTCGTCGCCCATAGCCAAATTGTGCGCACACTTGTGCGCCGTTTTTACAAAGTTTTCAGATTGCCTCTCGGGTTTTCAATTCCAGCTGAATTGGCCATAGAATCAATTGTGTCGAGACGGTTTTTGAATTTGAGGCCTCGGGTGCGGAGTTTTTTACGTCGTCGCCCATAGCCAAACTTGCGCGCATGGTTGTGTGCCATTTTTACAAAGTTTTCAGATTGCCTCTCGGGTTTGCATCCCCCATTGAATTGGCCATAGAATCAATTGTGTCGAGACGGTTTTTGAATTTGAGGCCTTGGGTGCGGAGTTTTTGACGTCGTCGCCCATAGCCAAATTGCGCGCACACTTGTGCGCCGTTTTTACAAAGTTTTCAGATTGCCTCTCGGGTTTGCACTTACAGTTGAATTGGCCATAGAATCAATTGTGTCTAGACGGTTTTTGAATTTGAGGCCTCGGGTGCGGAGTTTTTAACGTCGTCGCCCATAGCCAAATTGCGCGCACACTTGTGCGCCGTTTTTACAAAGTTATCTGATTGCCTCTCGGGTTTTCATTTCCAACTGAATTGGCCATAGAATCAATTGTGTCGAGACGGTTTTTGAATTTGAGGCCTCGGGTGCGGAGTTTTTGACGTCGTCGCCCATAGCCAAACTTGCACGCATGGTTGTGTGCCGTTTTTACAATGTTTTCAGATTGCCTCCCAGGTTTGCATCCCTCATTGAATTGGCCATAGAATCAATTGTGTCGAGACGGTTTTTGAATTTGAGGCCTCGGGTGCGTAGTTTTTGACGTCGTCGCCCATAGCCAAATTGCGCAGCCGTTTTTTAAAAAGTTTTCAGATTACCTCTCGGGTTTGCACTTCCAGTTGAATTGGCCATAGAATCAATTGTGTCGAGAAAATTTTTGAATTTGAGGCCTCGGGTGCGGAGTTTTTGACGTCGTCGCCCATAGCCAAATTGTGCGCACACTTGTGCGCCGTTTTTACAAAGTTTTCAGATTGCCTCTCGGGTTTGCATTTCCAGCTGAATTGGCCATAGAATCAATTGTGTCGAGACGGTTTTTGAATTTGAGGCCTCGGGTGCGGAGTTTTTTACGTCGTCGCCCATAGCCAAATTGCGCGCACACTTGTGCTCCGTTTTTACAAAGTTTTCAGATTGCCTCTCGGGTTTTCATTTCCAGCTGAATTGGCCATAGAATCAATTGTGTCGAGAAAATTTTTGAATTTGAGGCCTCGGGTGCGGAGTTTTTGACGTCGTCGTCGCCCATAGCCAAATTGTGCGCACACTTGTGCGCCGTTTTTACAAAGTTTTCAGATTGCTTCTCGGGTTTGCATTTCCAGCTGAATTGGCCATAGAATCAATTGTGTCTAGACGGTTTTTGAATTTGAGGCCTCGGGTGCGGAGTTTTTGACGTCGTCGCCCATAGCCAAATTGCGCGCACACTTGTGCGCCGTTTTTACAAAGTTATCTGATTGCCTCTCGGGTTTTCATTTCCAGCTGAATTGGCCATAGAATCAATTGTGTCGAGACGGTTTTTGAATTTGAGGCCTCGGGTGCGGAGTTTTTGACGTCGTCGCCCATAGCCAAACTTGCACGCATGGTTGTGTGCCGTTTTTACAATGTTTTCAGATTGCCTCCCAGGTTTGCATCCCTCATTGAATTGGCCATAGAATCAATTGTGTCGAGACGGTTTTTGAATTTGAGGCCTCGGGTGCATAGTTTTTGACGTCGTCGCCCATAGCCAAATTGCGCAGCCGTTTTTTAAAAAGTTTTCAGATTGCCTCTCGGGTTTGCACTTCCAGTTGAATTGGCCATAGAATCAATTGTGTCGAGAAATTTTTTGAATTTGAGGCCTCGGGTGCGGAGTTTTTGACGTCGTCGCCCATAGCCAAATTGTGCGCACACTTGTGCGCCGTTTTTACAAAGTTTTCAGATTGCCTCTCGGGTTTGCATTTCCAGCTGAATTGGCCATAGAATCAATTGTGTCTAGACGTTTTTTGAATTTGAGGCCTCGGGTGCGGAGTTTTTGACGTCGTCGCCCATAGCCAAATTGCGCGCACACTTGTGCGCCGTTTTTACAAAGTTATCAGATTGCCTCTCGGGTTTTCATTTCCAGCTGAATTGGCCATAGAATCAATTGTGTCGAGACGGTTTTTGAATTTGAGGCCTCGGGTGCGGAGTTTTTGACGTCGTCGCCCATAGCCAAACTTGCGCGCATGGTTGTGTGCCGTTTTAACAATGTTTTTAGATTGCCTCCCAGGTTTGCATCCCTCATTGAATTGGCCATAGAATCAATAGTGTCGAGACGGTTTTTGAATTTGAGGCCTCGGGTGCGGAGTTTTTGACGTCGTCGCGCATAGCCAAACTTGCGCGCATGGTTGTGTGCCGTTTTTACAAAGTTTTCAGATTGCCTCCTTGGTTTGCATCCCTCACTGAATTGGCCATAGAATCAATTGTGTCGAGACGGTTTTTGAATTTGAGGCCTCGGGTGCGGAGTTTTTGACGTCGTCGCCCATAGCCAAATTGCGCGCACACTTGTGCGCCGTTTTTACAATGTTTTCAGATTGCCTCTCGGGTTTGCACTTCTAGCTGAATTGGCCATAGAATCAATTGTGTCGAGACGGTTTTTTAATTTGAGGCCTCGGGTGCGGAGTTTTTGACGTCGTCGCCCATAGCCAAATTGCGCGCACACTTGTGCGCCGTTTTTACAAAGTTTTCAGATTGCCTCTCGGGTTTTCATCTCCAGCTGAATTGGCCATAGAATCAATTGTGTCGAGACGGTTTTTGAATTTGAGGCCTCGGGTACGGAGTTTTTGACGTCGTCGCCCATAGCCAAACTTGCGCGCATGGTTGTGTGCCGTTTTTACAATGTTTTCAGATTGCCTTCCAGGTTTGCATCCCCCATTGAATTGGCCATAGAATCAATTGTGTCGAGACGGTTTTTGATTTTGAGGCCTCGGGTGCGGAGTTTTTGACGTCGTCGCCCATAGCCAAACTTGCGCGCATGGTTGTGTGCCGTTTTTACAAAGTTTTCAGATTGCCTCCTTGGTTTGCATCCCTCACTGAATTGGCCATAGAATCAATTGTGTCGAGACGGTTTTTGAATTTGAGGCCTCGGGTGCGGAGTTTTTGACGTCGTCGCCCATAGCCAAATTGCGCGCACAGTTGTGCGCCGTTTTTACAATGTTTTCAGATTGCCTCTCGGGTTTGAACTTCTAGCTAAATTGGCAATAGAATCAATTGTGTCGAGACGGTTTTTGAATTTGAGGCCTCGGGTGCGGAGTTTTTGACGTCGTCGCCCATAGCCAAATTGCGCGCACACTTGTGTGCCGTTTTTACAAAGTTTTCAGATTGCCTCTCGGGTTTTCATCTCCAGCTGAATTGGCCATAGAATCAATTGTGTCGAGACGGTTTTTGAATTTGAGGCCTCGGGTGCGGAGTTTTTGACGTCGTCGCCCATAGCCAAACTTGCGCGCATGGTTGTGTGCCGTTTTTACAAAGTTTTCAGATTGCCTCTCGGGTTTGCACTTCCAGTTGAATTGGCCATATAATCAATTGTGTCGAGAAATTTTTTGAATTTGAGGCCTCGGGTGCGGAGTTTTTGACGTAGTAACCCATAGCCAAACTTGTGCGCATGGTTGTGTGCCGTTTTTACAAAGTTTTCAGATTGCCTCCCAGGTTTGCATCCCTCATTGAATTGGCCATAGAATCAATTGTGTCGAGACGGTTTTTGAATTTGAGGCCTTGGGTGCGGAGTTTTTGACGTCGTCGCCCATAGCCAAACTTGCGCGCATGGTTGTGTGCCGTTTTTACAAAGTTTTCAGATTGCCTCCCAGGTTTGCATCCCTCACTGAATTGGCCGTAGAATCAATTGTGTCAAGACGGTTTTTGAATTTGAGGCCTCGGGTGCGGAGTTTTTGACGTCGTCGCCCATAGCCAAATTGCGCGCACACTTGTGCGCCGTTTTTAAAAAGTTTTCAGATTGCCTCTCGGTTTTGCTCTTCCAGTTGAATTGGCCATAGAATCAATTGTGTCGAGAAATTTTTTGAATTTGAGGCCTCGGGTGCGGAGTTTTTGACGTCATCGCCCATAGCCAAATTGTGCGCACTTGTGCGCCGTTTTTACAAAGTTTTCAGATTGCCTCTCGGGTTTGCATTTCCAGCTGAATTGGCCATAGAATCAATTGTGTCGAGACGGTTTTTGAATTTGAGGCCTCGGGTGCGGAGTTTTTGACGTCGTCGCCCATAGCCAAATTGCGCGCACACTTGTGCGCCGTTTTTACAAAGTTTTCAGATTGCCTCTCGGGTTTGCACTTCCAGTTGAATTGGCCATAGAATCAATCGTGTCGAGAAATTTTTTGAATTTGAGGCCTTGGGTGCGGAGTTTTTGACGTCGTCGCCCATAGCCAAATTGCGCGCACACTTGTGCGCCGTTTTTACAAAGTTTTCAGATTGCCTCTCGGGTTTGCACTTCTAGCTGAATTGGCCATAGAATCAATTGTGTCGAGAAATTTTTTAAATTTGAGGCCTCGGGTGCGGAGTTTTTGACGTCATCGCCCATAGCCAAATTGCGCGCACACTTGTGCGCCATTTTTAAAAAGTTTTCAGATTGCCTCTCGGGTTTGCACTTCCAGTTGAAATGGCCATAGAATCAATTGTGTCGATAAAATTTTTGAATTTGAGGCCTCGGGTGCAGAGTTTTTGACGTCGTCGCCCACAGCCAAATTGCGCGCACACCTGTGCGCCGTTTTTACAAAGTTTTCAGATTGCCTCTCGGGTTTGCATTCCCAGCTGAATTGGCCATAGAATCAGTTGTGTCGAGACGGTTTTTGAATTTGAGGCCTCGAGTGCGGAGTTTTTGACGACGTCGCCCGTAGCCAAACTTGCGCGCATGGTTGTGTGCCATTTTTACAAAGTTTTCAGATTGCCTCCCAGGTTTGCATCCCTCACTGAATTGGCCATAGAATCAATTGTGTCGAGACGGTTTTTGAATTTGAGGCCTCGGGTGCGGAGTTTTTGACGTCGTCGCCCATAGCCAAATTGCGCGCACACTTGTGCGCCGTTTTTACAAAGTTTTCAGATTGCCTCTCGGGTTTGCACTTCCAGTTGAATTGGCCATAGAATCAATTGTGTCGATAAAATTTTTGAATTTGAGGCCTCGGGTGCAGAGTTTTTGACGTCGTCGCCCACAGCCAAATTGCGCGCACACCTGTGCGCCGTTTTTACAAAGTTTTCAGATTGTCTCTCGGGTTTGCATCCCCAGCTGAATTGGCCATAGAATCAGTTGTGTCGAGACGGTTTTTGAATTTGAGGCCTCGAGTGCGGAGTTTTTGACGACTTCGCCCGTAGCCAAACTTGCGCGCATGGTTGTGTGCCGTTTTTACAAAGTTTTCAGATTGCCTCCCAGGTTTGCATCCCTCACTGAATTGGCCATAGAATCAATTGTGTCGAGACAGTTTTTGAATTTGAGGCCTCGAGTGCGTAGTTTTTGACGTCGTCGCCCATAGCCAAACTTGCGCGCATGGTTGTGTGCCGTTTTTACAATGTTTTCAGATTGCCTCTCGGGTTTGAACTTCTAGCTAAATTGGCAATAGAATCAATTGTGTCGAGACGGTTTTTGAATTTGAGGCCTCGGGTGCGGAGTTTTTGACGTCGTCGCCCATAGCCAAATTGCGCGCACACTTGTGTGCCGTTTTTACAAAGTTTTCAGATTACCTCTCGGGTTTTCATCTCCAGCTGAATTGGCCATAGAATCAATTGTGTCGAGACGGTTTTTGAATTTGAGGCCTCGGGTGCGGAGTTTTTGACGTCGTCGCCCATAGCCAAACTTGCGCGCATGGTTGTGTGCCGTTTTTACAAAGTTTTCAGATTGCCTCTCGGGTTTGCACTTCTCATTGAATTGGCCATAGAATCAATTGTGTCGAGACGGTTTTTGAATTTGAGGCCTTGGGTGCGGAGTTTTTGACGTCGTCGCCCATAGCCAAACTTGCGCGCATGGTTGTGTGCCGTTTTTACAAAGTTTTCAGATTGCCTCCCAGGTTTGCATCCCTCACTGAATTGGCCGTAGAATCAATTGTGTCAAGACGGTTTTTGAATTTGAGGCCTCGGGTGCGGAGTTTTTGACGTCGTCGCCCATAGCCAAATTGCGCGCACACTTGTGCGCCGTTTTTAAAAAGTTTTCAGATTGCCTCTCGGTTTTGCTCTTCCAGTTGAATTGGCCATAGAATCAATTGTGTCGAGAAATTTTTTGAATTTGAGGCCTCGGGTGCGGAGTTTTTGACGTCATCGCCCATAGCCAAATTGTGCGCACACTTGTGCGCCGTTTTTACAAAGTTTTCAGATTGCCTCTCGGGTTTGCATTTCCAGCTGAATTGGCCATAGAATCAATTGTGTCGAGACGGTTTTTGAATTTGAGGCCTCGGGTGCGGAGTTTTTGACGTCGTCGCCCATAGCCAAATTGCGCGCACACTTGTGCGCCGTTTTTACAAAGTTTTCAGATTGCCTCTCGGGTTTGCACTTCTAGCTGAATTGGCCATAGAATCAATTGTGTCGAGAAATTTTTTAAATTTGAGGCCTCGGGTGCGGAGTTTTTGACGTCATCGCCCATAGCCAAATTGCGCGCACACTTGTGCGCCATTTTTAAAAAGTTTTCAGATTGCCTCTCGGGTTTGCACTTCCAGTTGAAATGGCCATAGAATCAATTGTGTCGATAAAATTTTTGAATTTGAGGCCTCGGGTGCAGAGTTTTTGACGTCGTCGCCCACAGCCAAATTGCGCGCACACCTGTGCGCCGTTTTTACAAAGTTTTCAGATTGCCTCTCGGGTTTGCATTCCCAGCTGAATTGGCCATAGAATCAGTTGCGTCGAGACGGTTTTTGAATTTGAGGCCTCGAGTGCGGAGTTTTTGACGACGTCGCCCGTAGCCAAACTTGCGCGCATGGTTGTGTGCCGTTTTTACAAAGTTTTCAGATTGCCTCCCAGGTTTGCATCCCTCACTGAATTGGCCATAGAATCAATTGTGTCGAGACGGTTTTTGAATTTGAGGCCTCGGGTGCGGAGTTTTTGACGTCGTCGCCCATAGCCAAATTGCGCGCACACTTGTGCGCCGTTTTTACAAAGTTTTCAGATTGCCTCTCGGGTTTGCACTTCCAGTTGAATTGGCCATAGAATCAATTGTGTCGATAAAATTTTTGAATTTGAGGCCTCGGGTGCAGAGTTTTTGACGTCGTCGCCCACAGCCAAATTGCGCGCACACCTGTGCGCCGTTTTTACAAAGTTTTCAGATTGTCTCTCGGGTTTGCATCCCCAGCTGAATTGGCCATAGAATCAGTTGTGTCGAGACGGTTTTTGAATTTGAGGCCTCGAGTGCGGAGTTTTTGACGACGTCGCCCGTAGCCAAACTTGCGCGCATGGTTGTGTGCCGTTTTTACAAAGTTTTCAGATTGCCTCCCTGGTTTGCATCCCTCACTGAATTGGCCATAGAATCAATTGTGTCGAGACGGTTTTTGAATTTGAGGCCTCGGGTGCGTAGTTTTTGACGTCGTCACCCATAGCCAAACTTGCGCGCATGGTTGTGTGCCGTTTTTACAAAGTTTTGAGATTGCCTCTCTGGTTTGCACTTCCAGTTGAATTGGCCATATAATCAATTGTGTCGAGAAAATTTTTGAATTTTAGGCCTCGGGTGCGGAGTTTTTGACGTCGTCGCCCATAGCCAAACATGCGCGCATGGTTGTGTGCCGTTTTTACAAAGTTTTCAGATTGCCTCTCGGGTTTGCACTTCCAGTTGAATTGGCCATAAAATCAATTGTGTCGATAAAATTTTTGAATTTGAGGCCTCGGGTGCAGAGTTTTTGACGTCGTCGCCCACAGCCAAATTGCGCGCACACATGTGCGCCGTTTTTACAAAGTTTTCAGATTGTCTCTCGGGTTTGCATCCCCAGCTGAATTGGCCATAGAATCAGTTGTGTCGAGACGGTTTTTGAATTTGAGGCCTCGAGTGCGGAGTTTTTGACGACGTCGCCCGTAGCCAAACTTGCGCGCATGGTTGTGTGCCGTTTTTACAAAGTTTTCAGATTGCCTCCAAGGTTTGCATCCCTCATTGAATTGGCCATAGAATCAATTGTGTCGAGACGGTTTTTGAATTTGAGGCCTTGGGTGCGGAGTTTTTGACGTCGTCGCCCATAGCCAAACTTGCGCGCATGGTTGTGTGCCGTTTTTACAAAGTTTTCAGATTGCCTCCCAGGTTTGCATCCCTCACTGAATTGGCCATAGAATCAATTGTGTCGAGACGGTTTTTGAATTTGAGGCCTCGGGTGCGGAGTTTTTGACGTCGTCGCCCATAGCCAAATTGCGCGCACACCTGTGCGCCGTTTTTACAAAGTTTTCAGATTTCCTCTCGGGTTTGCACTTCTAGCTGAATTGGCAATAGAATCAATTGTGTCGAGAAATTTTTTGAATTTGAGGCCTCGGGTGCGGAGTTTTTGACGTCGTCGCCCATAGCCAAATTGCGCGCACACTTGTGCGCCATTTTTAAAAAAAATTCAGATTGCCTCTCGGGTTTGCACTTCCAGTTGAATTGGCCATAGAATCAATTGTGTCGAGAAAATTTTTGAATTTGAGGCCTCGGGTGCGGAGTTTTTGACGTCGTCGCCCATAGCCAAATTGTGCGCACACTTGTGCGCCGTTTTTACAAAGTTTTCAGATTGCCTCTCGGGTTTGCTTTTCCAACTGAATTGGCCATAGAATTAATTGTGTCGAGACGGTTTTTGAATTTGAGGCCTCGGGTGCGGAGTTTTTGACGTCGTCGCCCATAGCCAAATTGCGCGCAAACTTGTGCGCCGTTTTTACAAAGTTTTCAGATTGCCTCTCGGGTTTTCATTTCCTGCTGAATTGGCCATAGAATCAATTGTGTCGAGACGGTTTTTGAATTTGAGGCCTCGGGTGCGGAGTTTTTGACGTCGTCGCCCATAGCCAAATTGCGCGCACACTTGTGCGCCGTTTTTACAAAGTTTTCAGATTTCCTCTCGGGTTTGCACTTCTAGCTGAATTGGCAATAGAATCAATTGTGTCGAGAAATTTTTTGAATTTGAGGCCTCGGGTGCGGAGTTTTTGACGTCGTCGCCCATAGCAAAATTGCGCGCACACTTGTGCGCCATTTTTAAAAAGTTTTCAGATTGCCTCTCGGGTTTGCACTTCCAGTTGAATTGGCCATAGAATCAATTGTGTCGAGAAAATTTTTGAATTTGAGGCCTCGGGTGCGGAGTTTTTGACGTCGTCGCCCATAGCCAAATTGTGCGCACACTTGTGCGCCGTTTTTACAAAGTTTTCAGATTGCCTCTCGGGTTTGCTTTTCCAACTGAATTGGCCATAGAATTAATTGTGTCGAGACGGTTTTTGAATTTGAGGCCTCGGGTGCGGAGTTTTTGACGTCGTCGCCCATAGCCAAATTGCGCGCAAACTTGTGCGCCGTTTTTACAAAGTTTTCAGATTGCCTCTCGGGTTTTCATTTCCAGCTGAATTGGCCATAGAATCAATTGTGTCGAGACGGTTTTTGAATTTGAGGCCTCGGGTGCGGAGTTTTTGACGTCGTCGCCCATAGCCAAACTTGCGCGCATGGTTGTGTGCCGTTTTTACAAAGTTTTCAGATTGCCTCTCGGGTTGCACTTCCAGTTGAATTGGCCATATAATTAATTGTGTCGAGAAAATTTTTGAATTTGAGGCCTCGGGTGCGGAGTTTTTGACGTCGTCGCCCATATCCAAATTGTGCGCACACTTGTGCGCCGTTTTTACAAAGTTTTCAGATTGCCTCTCGGGTTTGCATTTCCAGCTGAATTGGCCATAGAATCAATTGTATCGAGACGGTTTTTGAATTTGAGGCCTCGGGTGCGGAGTTTTTGACGTCGTCGCCCATAGCCAAATTGCGCGCACACTTGTGCGCCGTTTTTACAAAGTTTTCAGATTGCCTCTCGAGTTTGCACTTCTAGCTGAATTGGCCATAGAATCAATTGTGTCGAGAAATTTTTTGAATTTGAGGCCTCGGGTGCGGAGTTTTTGACGTCGTCGCCCATAGCCAAATTGCGCGCACACTTGTGCGCCGTTTTTAAAAAGTTTTCAGTTTGCCTCTCGGGTTTGCACTTCCAGTTGAATTGGCCATAGAATCAATTGTGTCGAGAAAAATTTTAAATTTGAGGCCTCGGGTGCGGAGTTTTTGACGTCGTCGCCCATAGCCAAATTGCGCGCACACCTGTGCGCCGTTTTTACAAAGTTTTCAGATTGCCTCTGGGGTTTGCATTCCCAGCTGAATTGGCCATAGAATCAGTTGTGTCGAGACGGTTTTTGAATTTGAGGCCTCGAGTGCGGAGTTTTTGACGTCGTCGCCCATAGCCAAACTTGCGCGCATGGTTGTGTGCCGTTTTTACAAAGTTTTCAGATTGCCTCCCAGGTTTGCATCCCTCACTGAATTGGCCATAGAATCAATTGTGTCGAGACGGTTTTTGAATTTGAGGCCTCGGGTGCGGAGTTTTTGACGTCGTCGCCCATAGCCAAATTGCGCACACACTTGTGCGCCGTTTTTACAAAGTTTTCAGATTGCCTATCGGGTTTGCACTTCCAGTTGAATTGGCCATAGAATCAATTGTGTCGAGAAAATTTTTGAATTTGAGGCCTCGGGTACGGAGTTTTTGATGTCGTCGCCCATAGCCAAATTGCGCGCACACTTGTGCGCCGTTTTTACAAAGTTTTCAGATTGCCTCTCGGGTTTGCACTTCCAGTTGAATTGGCCATAGAATCAATTGTGTCGAGACGGTTTTTGAATTTGAGGCCTCGGGTGCGGAGTTTTTGACGTCGTCGCCCATAGCCAAATTGCGCGCACACTAGTGCGCCGTTTTTACAAAGTTTTCAGATTGCCTCTCGGGTTTTCATTTCCAGCTGAATTGGCCATAGAATCAATTGTGTCGAGACGGTTTTTGAATTTGAGGCCTCGGGTGCGGAGTTTTTGACGTCGTCGCCCATAGCCAAATTGTGCGCACACTTGAGCGCCGTTTTTACAAAGTTTTCAGATTGCCTCTCGGGTTTGCATTTCCAGCTGAATTGGCCATAGAATCAATTGTGTCGAGACGGTTTTTGAATTTGAGGCCTCGGGTGCGGAGTTTTTGACGTCGTCGCCCATAGCCAAACTTGCGCGCATGGTTGTGTTCCGTTTTTACAAAGTTTTCAGATTGCCTCCCAGGTCTGCATCCCTCACTGAATTGGCCATAGAATCTATTGTGTCGAGACGGTTTTTGAATTTGAGGCCTCGGGTGCCGAGTTTTTGACGTCGTCGCCCATAGCCAAATTGCGCACACACTTGTGCGCCGTTTTTACAAAGTTTTCAGATTGCCTCTCGGGTTTGCACTTCCAGTTGAATTGGCCATAGAATCAATTGTGTCGAGAAAATTTTTGAATTTGAGGCCTCGGGTACGGAGTTTTTGACGTCGTCGCCCATAGCCGAATTGCGCGCACACTTGTGCGCCGTTTTTACAAAGTTTTCAGATTGCCTCTCGGGTTTGCACTTCCAGTTGAATTGGCCATAGAATCAATTGTGTCGAGACGGTTTTTGAATTTGAGGCCTCGGGTGCGGAGTTTTTGACGTCGACGCCCATAGCCAAATTGCGCGCACACTAGTGCGCCGTTTTTACAAAGTTTTCAGATTGCCTCTCGGGTTTTCATTTCCAGCTGAATTGGCCATAGAATCAATTGTGTCGAGACGGTTTTTGAGTTTGAGGCCTCGGGTGCGGAGTTTTTGACGTCGTCGCCCATATCCAAATTGTGCGCACACTTGTGCGCCGTTTTTACAAAGTTTTCAGATTGCCTCTCGGGTTTGCATTTCCAGCTGAATTGGCCATAGAATCAATTGTATCGAGACGGTTTTTGAATTTGAGGCCTCGGGTGCGGAGTTTTTGACGTCGTCGCCCATAGCCAAATTGCGCGCACACTTGTGCGCCGTTTTTACAAAGTTTTCAGATTGCCTCTCGAGTTTGCACTTCTAGCTGAATTGGCCATAGAATCAATTGTGTCGAGAAATTTTTTGAATTTGAGGCCTCGGGTGCGGAGTTTTTGACGTCGTCGCCCATAGCCAAATTGCGCGCACACTTGTGCGCCGTTTTTAAAAAGTTTTCAGTTTGCCTCTCGGGTTTGCACTTCCAGTTGAATTGGCCATAGAATCAATTGTGTCGAGAAAAATTTTAAATTTGAGGCCTCGGGTGCGGAGTTTTTGACGTCGTCGCCCATAGCCAAATTGCGCGCACACCTGTGCGCCGTTTTTACAAAGTTTTCAGATTGCCTCTGGGGTTTGCATTCCCAGCTGAATTGGCCATAGAATCAGTTGTGTCGAGACGGTTTTTGAATTTGAGGCCTCGAGTGCGGAGTTTTTGACGTCGTCGCCCATAGCCAAACTTGCGCGCATGGTTGTGTGCCGTTTTTACAAAGTTTTCAGATTGCCTCCCAGGTTTGCATCCCTCACTGAATTGGCCATAGAATCAATTGTGTCGAGACGGTTTTTGAATTTGAGGCCTCGGGTGCGGAGTTTTTGACGTCGTCGCCCATAGCCAAATTGCGCACACACTTGTGCGCCGTTTTTACAAAGTTTTCAGATTGCCTATCGGGTTTGCACTTCCAGTTGAATTGGCCATAGAATCAATTGTGTCGAGAAAATTTTTGAATTTGAGGCCTCGGGTACGGAGTTTTTGATGTCGTCGCCCATAGCCAAATTGCGCGCACACTTGTGCGCCGTTTTTACAAAGTTTTCAGATTGCCTCTCGGGTTTGCACTTCCAGTTGAATTGGCCATAGAATCAATTGTGTCGAGACGGTTTTTGAATTTGAGGCCTCGGGTGCGGAGTTTTTGACGTCGTCGCCCATAGCCAAATTGCGCGCACACTAGTGCGCCGTTTTTACAAAGTTTTCAGATTGCCTCTCGGGTTTTCATTTCCAGCTGAATTGGCCATAGAATCAATTGTGTCGAGACGGTTTTTGAATTTGAGGCCTCGGGTGCGGAGTTTTTGACGTCGTCGCCCATAGCCAAATTGTGCGCACACTTGAGCGCCGTTTTTACAAAGTTTTCAGATTGCCTCTCGGGTTTGCATTTCCAGCTGAATTGGCCATAGAATCAATTGTGTCGAGACGGTTTTTGAATTTGAGGCCTCGGGTGCGGAGTTTTTGACGTCGTCGCCCATAGCCAAACTTGCGCGCATGGTTGTGTTCCGTTTTTACAAAGTTTTCAGATTGCCTCCCAGGTCTGCATCCCTCACTGAATTGGCCATAGAATCTATTGTGTCGAGACGGTTTTTGAATTTGAGGCCTCGGGTGCCGAGTTTTTGACGTCGTCGCCCATAGCCAAATTGCGCACACACTTGTGCGCCGTTTTTACAAAGTTTTCAGATTGCCTCTCGGGTTTGCACTTCCAGTTGAATTGGCCATAGAATCAATTGTGTCGAGAAAATTTTTGAATTTGAGGCCTCGGGTACGGAGTTTTTGACGTCGTCGCCCATAGCCGAATTGCGCGCACACTTGTGCGCCGTTTTTACAAAGTTTTCAGATTGCCTCTCGGGTTTGCACTTCCAGTTGAATTGGCCATAGAATCAATTGTGTCGAGACGGTTTTTGAATTTGAGGCCTCGGGTGCGGAGTTTTTGACGTCGACGCCCATAGCCAAATTGCGCGCACACTAGTGCGCCGTTTTTACAAAGTTTTCAGATTGCCTCTCGGGTTTTCATTTCCAGCTGAATTGGCCATAGAATCAATTGTGTCGAGACGGTTTTTGAGTTTGAGGCCTCGGGTGCGGAGTTTTTGACGTCGTCGCCCATAGCCAAATTGTGCGCACACTTGAGCGCCGTTTTTACAAAGTTTTCAGATTGCCTCTCGGGTTTGCATTTCCAGCTGAATTGGCCATAGAATCAATTGTGTCGAGACGGTTTTTGAATTTGAGGCCTCGGGTGCGGAGTTTTTGACGTCGTCGCCCATAGCCAAACTTGCGCGCATGGTTGTGTGCCGTTTTTACAAAGTTTTCAGATTGCCTCCCAGGTTTGCATCCCTCACTGAATTGGCCATAGAATCAATTGTGTCGAGACGGTTTGTGAATTTGAGGCCTCGGGTGCGGAGTTTTTGACGTCGTCGCCCATAGCCAAATTGCGCACACACTTGTGCGCCGTTTTTACAAAGTTTTCAGATTGCCTCTCGGGTTTGCACTTCCAGTTGAATTGGCCATAGAATCAATTGTGTCGAGAAAATTTTTGAATTTGAGGCCTCGGGTACGGAGTTTTTGACGTCGTCGCCCATAGCCAAATTGCGCGCACACTTGTGCGCCGTTTTTACAAAGTTTTCAGATTGCCTCTCGGGTTTGCACTTCCAGTTGAATTGGCCATAGAATCAATTGTGGCGAGACGGTTTTTGAATTTGAGGCCTCGGGTGCGGAGTTTTTGACGTCGTCGCCCATAGCCAAATTGCGCGCACACTAGTGCGCCGTTTTTACAAAGTTTTCAGATTGCCTCTCGGGTTTTCATTTCCAGCTGAATTGGCCATAGAATCAATTGTGTCGAGACGGTTTTTGAATTTGAGGCCTCGGATGCGGAGTTTATGACGTCGTCGCCCATAGCCAAATTGTGCGCACACTTGTGCGCCGTTTTTACAAAGTTTTCAGATTGCCTCTCGGGTTTGCATTTCCAGCTGAATTGGCCATAGAATCAATTGTGTCGAGACGGTTTTTGAATTTGAGGCCTCGGGTGCGGAGTTTTTGACGTCGTCGCCCATAGCCAAATTGCGCGCACACTTGTGCGCCGTTTTTACAAAGTTTTCAGATTGCCTCTCGGGTTTTCATTTCCAGCTGAATTGGCCATAGAATCAATTGTGTCGAGACGGTTTTTGAATTTGAGGCCTCGGGTGCGGAGTTTTTGACGTCGTCGCCCATAGCCAAATTGCGCGCACACTTGTGCGCCATTTTTACAAAGTTTTCAGATTGCCTCTCGGGTTTGCACTTCCAGTTGAATTGGCCATAGAATCAATTGTGTCGAGAAAATTTTTGAATTTGAGGCCTCGGGTACGGATTTTTTGACGTCGTCGCCCATAGCCAAATTGCGCGCACACTTGTGCGCCGTTTTTACAAAGTTTTCAGATTGCCTCTCGGGTTTGCACTTCCAGTTGAATTGGCTTGTGTCGAGAAAATTTTTGAATTTGAGGCCTCGGGTACGGAATTTTTGACGTCGTCGCCCATAGCCAAATTGCGCGCACACTTGTGCGCCGTTTTTACAAAGTTTTCAGATTGCCTCCCAGGTTTGCATCCCTCACTGAATTGGCCATAGAATCTATTGTGTCGAGACGGTTTTTGAATTTGAGGCCTCGGGTGCGGAGTTTTTGACGTCGTCGCCCATAGCCAAATTGCGCACACACTAGTGCGCCGTTTTTACAAAGTTTTCAGATTGCCTCTCGGGTTTTCATTTCCAGCTGAATTGGCCATAGAATCAATTGTGTCGAGACGGTTTTTGAATTTGAGGCCTCGGGTGCGGAGTTTTTGACGTCGTCGCCCATAGCCAAATTGCGCACACACTAGTGCGCCGTTTTTACAAAGTTTTCAGATTGCCTCTCGGGTTTTCATTTCCAGCTGAATTGGCCATAGAATCAATTGTGTCGAGACGGTTTTTGAATTTGAGGCCTCGGGTGCGGAGTTTTTGACGTCGTCGCCCATAGCCAAATTGTGCGCACACTTGTGCGCCGTTTTTACAAAGTTTTCAGATTGCCTCTCGGGTTTGCATTTCTAGCTGAATTGGCCATAGAATCAATTGTGTCGAGACGGTTTTTGAATTTGAGGCCTCGGGTGCGGAGTTTTTGACGTCGACGCCCATAGCCAAATTGCGCGCACACTAGTGCGCCGTTTTTACAAAGTTTTCAGATTGCCTCTCGGGTTTTCATTTCCAGCTGAATTGGCTATAGAATCAATTGTGTCGAGACGGTTTTTGAGTTTGAGGCCTCGGGTGCGGAGTTTTTGACGTCGTCGCCCATAGGCAAATTGTGCGCACACTTGAGCGCCGTTTTTACAAAGTTTTCAGATTGCCTCTCGGGTTTGCATTTCCAGCTGAATTGGCCATAGAATCAATTGTGTCGAGACGGTTTTTGAATTTGAGGCCTCGGGTGCGGAGTTTTTGACGTCGTCGCCCATAGCCAAACTTGCGCGCACACTTGTGCGCCGTTTTTACAAAGTTTTCAGATTGCCTCCCAGGTTTGCATCCCTCACTGAATTGGCCATAGAATCAATTGTGTCGAGACGGTTTGTGAATTTGAGGCCTCGGGTGCGGAGTTTTTGACGTCGTCGCCCATAGCCAAATTACGCACACACTTGTGCGCCATTTTTACAAAGTTTTCAGATTGCCTCTCGGGTTTGCACTTCCAGTTGAATTGGCCATAGAATCAATTGTGTCGAGAAAATTTTTGAATTTGAGGCCTCGGGTACGGAGTTTTTGACGTCGTCGCCCATAGCCAAATTGCGCGCACACTTGTGCGCCGTTTTTACAAAGTTTTTAGATTGCCTCTCGGGTTTGCACTTCCAGTTGAATTGGCCATAGAATCAATTGTGGCGAGACGGTTTTTGAATTTGAGGCCTCGGGTGCGGAGTTTTTGACGTCGTCGCCCATAGCCAAATTGTGCGCACACTTGTGCGCCGTTTTTACAAAGTTTTCAGATTGCCTCTCGGGTTTGCATTTCCAGCTGAATTGGCCATAGAATCAATTGTGTCGAGACGGTTTTTGAATTTGAGGCCTCGGGTGCGGAGTTTTTGACGTCGTCGCCCATAGCCAAATTGCGCGCACACTTGTGCGCCGTTTTTACAAAGTTTTCAGATTGCCTCTCGGGTTTTCATTTCCAGCTGAATTGGCCATAGAATCAATTGTGTCGAGACGGTTTTTGAATTTGAGGCCTCGGGTGCGGAGTTTTTGACGTCGTCGCCCATAGCCAAATTGCGCGCACACTTGTGCGCCATTTTTACAAAGTTTTCAGATTGCCTCTCGGGTTTGCACTTCCAGTTGAATTGGCCATAGAATCAATTGTGTCGAGAAAATTTTTGAATTTGAGGCCTCGGGTACGGATTTTTTGACGTCGTCGCCCATAGCCAAATTGCGCGCACACTTGTGCGCCGTTTTTACAAAGTTTTCAGATTGCCTCTCGGGTTTGCACTTCCAGTTGAATTGGCTTGTGTCGAGAAAATTTTTGAATTTGAGGCCTCGGGTACGGAATTTTTGACGTCGTCGCCCATAGCCAAATTGCGCGCACACTTGTGCGCCGTTTTTACAAAGTTTTCAGATTGCCTCCCAGGTTTGCATCCCTCACTGAATTGGCCATAGAATCTATTGTGTCGAGACGGTTTTTGAATTTGAGGCCTCGGGTGCGGAGTTTTTGACGTCGTCGCCCATAGCCAAATTGCGCACACACTAGTGCGCCGTTTTTACAAAGTTTTCAGATTGCCTCTCGGGTTTTCATTTCCAGCTGAATTGGCCATAGAATCAATTGTGTCGAGACGGTTTTTGAATTTGAGGCCTCGGGTGCGGAGTTTTTGACGTCGTCGCCCATAGCCAAATTGCGCACACACTAGTGCGCCGTTTTTACAAAGTTTTCAGATTGCCTCTCGGGTTTTCATTTCCAGCTGAATTGGCCATAGAATCAATTGTGTCGAGACGGTTTTTGAATTTGAGGCCTCGGGTGCGGAGTTTTTGACGTCGTCGCCCATAGCCAAATTGTGCGCACACTTGTGCGCCGTTTTTACAAAGTTTTCAGATTGCCTCTCGGGTTTGCATTTCTAGCTGAATTGGCCATAGAATCAATTGTGTCGAGACGGTTTTTGAATTTGAGGCCTCGGGTGCGGAGTTTTTGACGTCGACGCCCATAGCCAAATTGCGCGCACACTAGTGCGCCGTTTTTACAAAGTTTTCAGATTGCCTCTCGGGTTTTCATTTCCAGCTGAATTGGCTATAGAATCAATTGTGTCGAGACGGTTTTTGAGTTTGAGGCCTCGGGTGCGGAGTTTTTGACGTCGTCGCCCATAGGCAAATTGTGCGCACACTTGAGCGCCGTTTTTACAAAGTTTTCAGATTGCCTCTCGGGTTTGCATTTCCAGCTGAATTGGCCATAGAATCAATTGTGTCGAGACGGTTTTTGAATTTGAGGCCTCGGGTGCGGAGTTTTTGACGTCGTCGCCCATAGCCAAACTTGCGCGCACACTTGTGCGCCGTTTTTACAAAGTTTTCAGATTGCCTCCCAGGTTTGCATCCCTCACTGAATTGGCCATAGAATCAATTGTGTCGAGACGGTTTGTGAATTTGAGGCCTCGGGTGCGGAGTTTTTGACGTCGTCGCCCATAGCCAAATTACGCACACACTTGTGCGCCATTTTTACAAAGTTTTCAGATTGCCTCTCGGGTTTGCACTTCCAGTTGAATTGGCCATAGAATCAATTGTGTCGAGAAAATTTTTGAATTTGAGGCCTCGGGTACGGAGTTTTTGACGTCGTCGCCCATAGCCAAATTGCGCGCACACTTGTGCGCCGTTTTTACAAAGTTTTTAGATTGCCTCTCGGGTTTGCACTTCCAGTTGAATTGGCCATAGAATCAATTGTGGCGAGACGGTTTTTGAATTTGAGGCCTCGGGTGCGGAGTTTTTGACGTCGTCGCCCATAGCCAAATTGCGCGCACACTAGTGCGCCGTTTTTACAAAGTTTTCAGATTGCCTCTCGGGTTTTCATTACTAGCTGAATTGGCCATAGAATCAATTGTGTCGAGACGGTTTTTGAATTTGAGGCCTCGGGTGCGAAGTTTTTGACGTCGTCGCCCATAGCCAAATTGTGCGCACACTTGTGCGCCGTTTTTACAAAGTTTTCAGATTGCCTCTCGGGTTTGCATTTCCAGCTGAATTGGCCATAGAATCAATTGTGTCGAGACGGTTTTTGAATTTGAGGCCTCGGGTGCGGAGTTTTTGACGTCGTCGCCCATAGCCAAATTGCGCGCACACTAGTGCGCCGTTTTTACAAAGTTTTCAGATTGCCTCTCGGGTTTTCATTTCCAGCTGAATTGGCCATAGAATCAATTGTGTCGAGACGGTTTTTGAATTTGAGGCCTCGGGTGCGGAGTTTTTGACGTCGTCGCCCATAGCCAAATTGTGCGCACACTTGTGCGCCGTTTTTACAAAGTTTTCAGATTGCCTCTCGGGTTTGCATTTCCAGCTGAATTGGCCATAGAATCAATTGTGTCGAGACGGTTTTTGAATTTGAGGCCTCGGGTGCGGAGTTTTTGACGTCGACGCCCATAGCCAAATTGCGCGCACACTAGTGCGCCGTTTTTACAAAGTTTTCAGATTGCCTCTCGGGTTTTCATTTCCAGCTGAATTGGCCATAGAATCAATTGTGTCGAGACGGTTTTTGAGTTTGAGGCCTCGGGTGCGGAGTTTTTGACGTCGTCGCCCATAGCCAAATTGTGCGCACACTTGAGCGCCGTTTTTACAAAGTTTTCAGATTGCCTCTTGGGTTTGCATTTCCAGCTGAATTGGCCATAGAATCAATTGTGTCGAGACGGTTTTTGAATTTGAGGCCTCGGGTGCGGAGTTTTTGACGTCGTCGCCCATAGCCAAACTTGCGCGCATGGTTGTGTGCCGTTTTTACAAAGTTTTCAGATTGCCTCTCGGGTTTGCACTTCCAGTTGAATTGGCCATAGAATCAATTGTGTCGAGAAAATTTTTGAATTTGAGGCCTCGGGTACGGATTTTTTGACGTCGTCGCCCATAGCCAAATTGCGCGCACACTTGTGCGCCGTTTTTACAAAGTTTTCAGATTGCCTCTCGGGTTTGCACTTCCAGTTGAATTGGCCATAGAATCAATTGTGTCGAGAAAATTTTTGAATTTGAGGCCTCGGGTACGAAATTTTTGACGTCGTCGCCCATAGCCAAATTGCGCGCACACTTGTGCGCCGTTTTTACAAAGTTTTCAGATTGCCTCTCGGGTTTGCACTTCCAGTTGAATTGGCCATAGAATCAATTGTGTCGAGACGGTTTTTGAATTTGAGGCCTCGGGTGCGGAGTTTTTGACGTCGTCGCCCATAACCAAATTGCGCACACACTTGTGCGCCGTTTTTACAAAGTTTTCAGATTGCCTCTCGGATTTGCACTTCCAGTTGAATTGGCCATAGAATCAATTGTGTCGAGAAAATTTTTGAATTTGAGGCCTCGGGTACGGAGTTTTTGACGTCGTCGCCCATAGCCAAATTGCGCGCACACTTGTGCGCCGTTTTTACAAAGTTTTCAGATTGCCTCTCGGGTTTGCACTTCCAGTTGAATTGGCCATAGAATCAATTGTGGCGAGACGGTTTTTGAATTTGAGGCCTCGGGTGCGGAGTTTTTGACGTCGTCGCCCATAGCCAAATTGCGCGCACACTAGTGCGCCGTTTTTACAAAGTTTTCAGATTGCCTCTCGGGTTTTCATTTCCAGCTGAATTGGCCATAGAATCAATTGTGTCGAGACGGTTTTTGAATTTGAGGCCTCGGGTGCGGAGTTTTTGACGTCGTCGCCCATAGCCAAATTGTGCGCACACTTGTGCGCCGTTTTTACAAAGTTTTCAGATTGCCTCTCGGGTTTGCATTTCCAGCTGAATTGGCCATAGAATCAATTGTGTCGAGACGGTTTTTGAATTTGAGGCCTCGGGTGCGGAGTTTTTGACGTCGTCGCCCATAGCCAAATTGCGCGCACACTTGTGCGCCGTTTTTACAAAGTTTTCAGATTGCCTCTCGGGTTTTCATTTCCAGCTGAATTGGCCATAGAATCAATTGTGTCGAGACGGTTTTTGAATTTGAGGCCTCGGGTGCGGAGTTTTTGACGTCGTCGCCCATAGCCAAATTGCGCGCACACTTGTGCGCCGTTTTTACAAAGTTTTCAGATTGCCTCTCGGGTTTGCACTTCCAGTTGAATTGGCCATAGAATCAATTGTGTCGAGAAAATTTTTGAATTTGAGGCCTCGGGTACGGATTTTTTGACGTCGTCGCCCATAGCCAAATTGCGCGCACACTTGTGCGCCGTTTTTACAAAGTTTTCAGATTGCCTCTCGGGTTTGCACTTCCAGTTGAATTGGCCATAGAATCAATTGTGTCGAGAAAATTTTTGAATTTGAGGCCTCGGGTACGAAATTTTTGACGTCGTCGCCCATAGCCAAATTGCGCGCACACTTGTGCGCCGTTTTTACAAAGTTTTCAGATTGCCTCTCGGGTTTGCACTTCCAGTTGAATTGGCCATAGAATCAATTGTGTCGAGACGGTTTTTGAATTTGAGGCCTCGGGTGCGGAGTTTTTGACGTCGTCGCCCATAGCCAAATTGCGCGCACACTAGTGCGCCGTTTTTACAAAGTTTTCAGACTGCCTCTCGGGTTTTCATTTCCAGCTGAATTGGCCATAGAATCAATTGTGTCGAGACGGTTTTTGAATTTGAGGCCTCGGGTGCGGAGTTTTTGACGTCGTCGCCCATAGCCAAATTGTGCGCACACTTGTGCGCCGTTTTTACAAAGTTTTCAGATTGCCTCTCGGGTTTGCATTTCCAGCTGAATTGGCCATAGAATCAATTGTGTCGAGACGGTTTTTGAATTTGAGGCCTCGGGTGCGGTGTTTTTGACGTCGTCGCCCATAGCCAAATTGTGCGCACACTTGTGCGCCGTTTTTATAAAGTTTTCAGATTGCCTCTCGGGTTTGCATTTCCAGCTGAATTGGCCTTAGAATCAATTGTGTCGAGACGGTTTTTGAATTTGAGGCCTCGGGTGCGGAGTTTTTTACGTCGTCGCCCATAGCCAAATTGCGCGCACACTTGTGCGCCGTTTTTACAAAGTTTTCAGATTGCCTCTCGGGTTTTCATTTCCAGCTGAATTGGCCATAGAATCAATTGTGTCGAGACGGTTTTTGAATTTGAGGCCTCGGGTGCGGAGTTTTTGACGTCGTCGCCCATAGCCAAATTGCGCGCACACTTGTGCGCCGTTTTTACAAAGTTTTCAGATTGGCTCTCGGGTTTGCACTTCTAGCTGAATTGGCAATAGAATCAATTGTGTCGAGAAATTTTTTGAATTTGAGGCCTCGGGTGCGGAGTTTTTGACGTCGTCGCCCATAGCCAAATTGCGCGCACACTTGTGCGCCATTTTTAAAAAGTTTTCAGATTGCCTCTCGGGTTTGCACTTCCAGTTGAATTGGCCATAGAATCAATTGTGTCGAGAAAATTTTTGAATTTGAGGCCTCGGGTGCGGAGTTTTTGACGTCGTCGCCCATAGCCAAATTGCGAGCACACTTGTGCGTCGTTTTTACAAAGTTTTCAGATTGCCTCTCGGGTTTGCACTTCTAGCTGAATTGGCCATAGAATCAATTGTGTCGAGAAACTTTTTTGAATTTGAGGCCTCGGGTGCGGAGTTTTTGACGTCGTCGCCCATAGCCAAATTGCGCGCACACTTGTGCGCCGTTTTTAAAAAATTTTCAGATTGCCTCTCGGGTTTGCACTTCCAGTTGAATTGGCCATAGAATCAATTGTGTCGAGAAAATTTTTGAATTTGAGGCCTCGGGTGCGGAGTTTTTGATGTCGTCGCACATAGCCAAATTGCGCGCACACCTGTGCGCCGTTTTTACAAAGTTTTCAGATTGCCTCTCGGGTTTGCATTCCCAGTTGAATTGGCCATAGAATCAGTTGTGTCGAGACGGTTTTTGAATTTGAGGCCTCGAGTGCGGAGTTTTTGACGTCGTCGCCCATAGCCAAACTTGCGCGCATGGTTGTGTTCCGTTTTTACAAAGTTTTCAGATTGCCTCCCAGGTTTGCATCCCTCACTGAATTGGCCATAGAATCAATTGTGTCGAGACGGTTTTTGAATTTGAGGCCACGGGTGCGGAGTTTTTGACGTCGTCGCCCATAGCCAAATTGCGCACACACTTGTGCGCCGTTTTTACAAAGTTTTCAGATTGCCTCTCGGGTTTGCACTTCCAGTTGAATTGGCCATAGAATCAATTGTGTCGAGAAAATTTTTGAATTTGAGGCCTCGGGTACGGAGTTTTTGACGTCGTCGCCCATAGCCAAATTGCGCGCACACTTGTGCGCCGTTTTTACAAAGTTTTCAGATTGCCTCTCGGGTTTGCACTTCCAGTTGAATTGGCCATAGAATCAATTGTGTCGAGACGGTTTTTGAATTTGAGGCCTCGGGTGCGGAGTTTTTGACGTCGTCGCCCATAGCCAAATTGCGCGCACACTAGTGCGCCGTTTTTACAAATTTTTCAGATTGCCTCTCGGGTTTGCACTTCCAGCTGAATTGGCCATAGAATCAATTGTGTAGAGAAATTTTTTGAATTTGAGGCCTCGGGTGCGGAGTTTTTGACGTCGTCGCCAATAGCCAAATTGCACGCACACTTGTGCGCCGTTTTTACAAAGTTTTCAGATTACCTCTCGGGTTTGCACTTCCAGTTGAATTGGCCATAGAATCAATTGTGTCGAGAAATTTTTTGAATTTGAAGCCTCGGGTGCGGAGTTTTTGACGTCGTCGCCCATAGCTAAATTGCGCACACACTTGTGCGCCATTTTTACAAAGTTTTCAGATTGCCTCTCGGGTTTGCACTTCCAGCTGAATTGGCCATAGAATCAATTGTGTCGAGACGGTTTTAGAATTTGAGGCCTCGGGTGCGGAGTTTTTGACGTCGTTGCCCATAGCCAAATTGCGCGCACACTTGTGCGCCGTTTTTACAAAGTTTTCAGATTGCCTCTCGGGTTTGCACTTCCAGCTGAATTGGCCATAGAATCAATTGTGTCGAGACGGTTTTTGAATCTGAGGCCTCGGGTGCGGAGTTTTTGACGTCGTCGCCCATAGCCAAATTGCGCGCACACTTGTCCGCCGTTTTTACAAAGTGTTCAGATTGCCTCTCGGGTTTGCATTTCCAGCTGAATTGGCCATAGAATCAATTGTGTCGAGACGGTTTTTGAATTTGAGGCCTCGGGTGCGGAGTTTTTGACGTCGTCGCCCATAGCCAAACTTGCGCGCATGGTTGTGTGCCGTTTTTACAAAGTTTTCAGATTGCCTCCCAGGTTTGCATCCCTCACTGAATTGGCCATAGAATCAATTGTGTCGAGGCGGTTTTTGAATTTGAGGCCTCGGGTGCGGAGTTTTTGACGTCGTCGCCCATAACCAAATTGCGCGCACACTTGTGCGCCGTTTTTACAAAGTTTTCAGATTGCCTCTCGGGTTTTCATGTCCAGCTGAATTGGCCATAGAATCAATTGTGTCGGGACGGTTTTTGAATTTGAGGCCTCGGGTGCAGAGTTTTTGACGTCGTCGCCCATAGCCAAATTGTGCGCACACTTGTGCGCCGTTTTTACAAAGTTTTCAGATTGCCTCTCGGGTTTGCATTTCCAGCTGAATTGGCCATATAATCAATTGTGTCGAAACGGTTTTTGAATTTGAGGCCTCGGGTGCGGAGTTTTTGACGTCGTCGCCCATAGCCAAATTGCGCGCACACTTATGCGCCGTTTTTACAAAGTTTTTAGATTGCCTCTCAGGTTTTCATTCCCAGCTGAATTGGCCATAGAATCAATTGTGTCGGGACGGTTTTTGAATTTGAGGCCTCGGGTGCGGAGTTTTTGACGTCGTCGCCCATAGCCAAATTGCGCGCACACTTGTGCGCCGTTTTTACAAAGTTTTCAGATTGCCTCTCGGGTTTGCACTTCTAGCTGAATTGGCCATAGAATCAATTGTGTCGAGACTGTTTTTGAATTTGAGGCCTCGGGTGCGGAGTTTTTGACGTCGTCGCCCATAACCAAATTGCGCGCACACTTGTGCGCCGTTTTTACAAAGTTTTCAGATTGCCTCTCGGGTATTCATTCCCAGCTGAATTGGCCATAGAATCAAATGTGTCGGGACGGTTTTTGAATTTGAGGCCTCGGGTGCGGAGTTTTTGACGTCGTCGCCCATTGCCAAATTGCGCGCACACTTGTGCGCCGTTTTTACAAAGTTTTCAGATTGCCTCTCGGGTTTACACTTCTAGCTGAATTGGCCATAGAATCAATTGTGTCGGGACGGTTTTTGAATTTGAGGCCTCGGGTGCGGAGTTTTTGACGTTGTCGCCCATAGCCAAATTGCGCGCACACTTGTGCGCCGTTTTTACAAAGTTTTCAGATTGCCTCTCGGGTTTGCACTTCTAGCTGAATTGACCATAGAATCAATTGTGTCGAGACGGTTTTTGAATTCGAGGCCTCGGGTGCGGAGTATTTGACGTCGTCGCCCATAGCCAAATTGCGCGCACACTTGTGCGCCGTTTTTACAAAGTTTTCAGATTGCCTCTCGGGTTTTCACTACCAGCTGAATTGGCCATAGAATCAATTGTGTCAAGACGGTTTTTGAATTTGAGGCCTCGGGTGCGGAGTTTTTGACGTCGTTGCCCATAGCCAAACTTACGCGCATGGTTGTGTGCCGTTTTTACAAAGTTTTCAGATTGCCTCCCAGGTTTGCATCCCTCACTGAATTGGCCATAGAATCAATTGTGTCGAGACGGTTTTTGAATTTGAGGCCTCGGGTGCGGAGTTTTTGACGTCGTCGCCCATAGCCAAATTGCGCGCACACTTGTGCGCCGTTTTTACAAAGTTTTCAGATTGCCTCTCGGGTTTGCACTTCTAGCTGAATTGGCCATAGAATCAATTCTGTCGAGAATTATTTTGAATTTGAGGCCTCGGGTGCGGAGTTTTTGACGTCGTCGCCCATAGCCAAATTGCGCGCACACTAGTGCGCCGTTTTTAAAAAGTTTTCAGATTGCCTCTCGGGTTTGCACTTCCAGTTGAATTGGCCATAGAATCAATTGTGTCGAGAAATTTTTTGAATTTGAGGCCTCGGGTGTGGAGTTTTTGACGTCGTCGCCCATAGCCAAATTGCGCGCACACCTGTGCGCCGTTTTTACATAGTTTTCTGATTGCCTCTCGGGTTTGCATTCCCAGCTGAATTGGCCATAGAATCAATTGTGTCGAGACGGTTTTTGAATTTGAGGCCTCGGGTGCGGAGTTTTTGACGTCGTCGCCCATAGCCAAACTTGCGCGCATGGTTGTGTGCCGTTTTTACAAAGTTTTCAGATTGCCTCCCAGGTTTGCATCCCTCACTGAATTGGCCATAGAATCAATTATGTCGAGACGGTTTTTGAATTTGAGGCCCCTGGGGTTCGGAGTTTTTGACGTCGTCACCCATAGCCAAATTGCGCACACACTTGTGCGCCGTTTTTACAAAGTTTTCAGATTGCCTCTCGGGTTTGCACTTCCAGTTGAATTGGCCATAGAATCAATTGTGTCTAGAAAATTTTTGAATTTGAGGCCTCGGGTGCGGAGTTTTTGACGTCGTCGCCCATAGCCAAATTGCGCGCACACTTGTGCGCCGCTTTTACAAAGTTTTAAGATTGCCTCTCGGGTTTGCATCTCCAGCTGAATTGGCCATAGAATCAATTGTGTCGAGACAGTTTTTGAATTTGAGCCCTCGGGTGCGGAGTTTTTGACGTCGTCGCCCATAGCCAAATTGCGCGCACACTTGTGCGCCGTTTTTACAAAGTTTTCAGATTGCCTCTCGGGTTTTCATGTCCAGCTGAATTGGCCATAGAATCAATTGTGTCGGGACGGTTTTTGAATTTGAGGCCTCGGGTGCAGAGTTTTTGACGTTGTCGCCCATAGCCAAATTGTGCGCACACTTGTGCGCCGTTTTTACAAAGTTTTCAGATTGCCTCTCGGGTTTGCACTTCCAGTTGAATTGGCCATAGAATCAATTGTGTCGAAACGGTTTTTGAATTTGAGGCCTCGGGTGCGGAGTTTTTGACGTCGTCGCCCATAGCCAAATTGCGCGCACACTAGTGCGCCGTTTTTACAAATTTTTCAGATTGCCTCTCGGGTTTGCACTTCCAGTTGAATTGGCCATAGAATCAATTGTGTCGAGACGGTTTTTGAATTTGAGGCCTCGGGTGCGGAGTTTTTGACGTCGTCGCCCATAGCCAAATTGTGCGCACACTTGTGCGCCGTTTTTACAAAGTTTTCAGATTGCCTCTCGGGTTTGCATTTCCAGCTGAATTGGCCATAGAATCAATTGTGTCGAGACGGTTTTTGAATTTGAGGCCTCGGGTGCGGAGTTTTTGACGTCGTCGCCCATAGCCAAATTGCGCGCACACTAGTGCGCCGTTTTTACAAAGTTTTCAGATTGCCTCTCGGGTTTTCATTTCCAGCTGAATTGGCCATAGAATCAATTGTGTCGAGACGGTTTTTGAATTTGAGGCCTCGGGTGCGGAGTTTTTGACGTCGTCGCCCATAGCCAAATTGTGCGCACACTTGTGCGCCGTTTTTACAAAGTTTTCAGATTGCCTCTCGGGTTTGCATTTCCAGCTGAATTGGCCATAGAATCAATTGTGTCGAGACGGTTTTTGAATTTGAGGCCTCGGGTGCGGAGTTTTTGACGTCGACGCCCATAGCCAAATTGCGCGCACACTAGTGCGCCGTTTTTACAAAGTTTTCAGATTGCCTCTCGGGTTTTCATTTCCAGCTGAATTGGCCATAGAATCAATTGTGTCGAGACGGTTTTTGAGTTTGAGGCCTCGGGTGCGGAGTTTTTGACGTCGTCGCCCATAGCCAAATTGTGCGCACACTTGAGCGCCGTTTTTACAAAGTTTTCAGATTGCCTCTTGGGTTTGCATTTCCAGCTGAATTGGCCATAGAATCAATTGTGTCGAGACGGTTTTTGAATTTGAGGCCTCGGGTGCGGAGTTTTTGACGTCGTCGCCCATAGCCAAACTTGCGCGCATGGTTGTGTGCCGTTTTTACAAAGTTTTCAGATTGCCTCTCGGGTTTGCACTTCCAGTTGAATTGGCCATAGAATCAATTGTGTCGAGAAAATTTTTGAATTTGAGGCCTCGGGTACGGATTTTTTGACGTCGTCGCCCATAGCCAAATTGCGCGCACACTTGTGCGCCGTTTTTACAAAGTTTTCAGATTGCCTCTCGGGTTTGCACTTCCAGTTGAATTGGCCATAGAATCAATTGTGTCGAGAAAATTTTTGAATTTGAGGCCTCGGGTACGAAATTTTTGACGTCGTCGCCCATAGCCAAATTGCGCGCACACTTGTGCGCCGTTTTTACAAAGTTTTCAGATTGCCTCTCGGGTTTGCACTTCCAGTTGAATTGGCCATAGAATCAATTGTGTCGAGACGGTTTTTGAATTTGAGGCCTCGGGTGCGGAGTTTTTGACGTCGTCGCCCATAGCCAAATTGCGCACACACTTGTGCGCCGTTTTTACAAAGTTTTCAGATTGCCTCTCGGATTTGCACTTCCAGTTGAATTGGCCATAGAATCAATTGTGTCGAGAAAATTTTTGAATTTGAGGCCTCGGGTACGGAGTTTTTGACGTCGTCGCCCATAGCCAAATTGCGCGCACACTTGTGCGCCGTTTTTACAAAGTTTTCAGATTGCCTCTCGGGTTTGCACTTCCAGTTGAATTGGCCATAGAATCAATTGTGGCGAGACGGTTTTTGAATTTGAGGCCTCGGGTGCGGAGTTTTTGACGTCGTCGCCCATAGCCAAATTGCGCGCACACTAGTGCGCCGTTTTTACAAAGTTTTCAGATTGCCTCTCGGGTTTTCATTTCCAGCTGAATTGGCCATAGAATCAATTGTGTCGAGACGGTTTTTGAATTTGAGGCCTCGGGTGCGGAGTTTTTGACGTCGTCGCCCATAGCCAAATTGTGCGCACACTTGTGCGCCGTTTTTACAAAGTTTTCAGATTGCCTCTCGGGTTTGCATTTCCAGCTGAATTGGCCATAGAATCAATTGTGTCGAGACGGTTTTTGAATTTGAGGCCTCGGGTGCGGAGTTTTTGACGTCGTCGCCCATAGCCAAATTGCGCGCACACTTGTGCGCCGTTTTTACAAAGTTTTCAGATTGCCTCTCGGGTTTTCATTTCCAGCTGAATTGGCCATAGAATCAATTGTGTCGAGACGGTTTTTGAATTTGAGGCCTCGGGTGCGGAGTTTTTGACGTCGTCGCCCATAGCCAAATTGCGCGCACACTTGTGCGCCGTTTTTACAAAGTTTTCAGATTGCCTCTCGGGTTTGCACTTCCAGTTGAATTGGCCATAGAATCAATTGTGTCGAGAAAATTTTTGAATTTGAGGCCTCAGGTACGGATTTTTTGACGTCGTCGCCCATAGCCAAATTGCGCGCACACTTGTGCGCCGTTTTTACAAAGTTTTCAGATTGCCTCTCGGGTTTGCACTTCCAGTTGAATTGGCCATAGAATCAATTGTGTCGAGAAAATTTTTGAATTTGAGGCCTCGGGTACGAAATTTTTGACGTCGTCGCCCATAGCCAAATTGCGCGCACACTTGTGCGCCGTTTTTACAAAGTTTTCAGATTGCCTCTCGGGTTTGCACTTCCAGTTGAATTGGCCATAGAATCAATTGTGTCGAGACGGTTTTTGAATTTGAGGCCTCGGGTGCGGAGTTTTTGACGTCGTCGCCCATAGCCAAATTGCGCGCACACTAGTGCGCCGTTTTTACAAAGTTTTCAGACTGCCTCTCGGGTTTTCATTTCCAGCTGAATTGGCCATAGAATCAATTGTGTCGAGACGGTTTTTGAATTTGAGGCCTCGGGTGCGGAGTTTTTGACGTCGTCGCCCATAGCCAAATTGTGCGCACACTTGTGCGCCGTTTTTACAAAGTTTTCAGATTGCCTCTCGGGTTTGCATTTCCAGCTGAATTGGCCATAGAATCAATTGTGTCGAGACGGTTTTTGAATTTGAGGCCTCGGGTGCGGTGTTTTTGACGTCGTCGCCCATAGCCAAATTGTGCGCACACTTGTGCGCCGTTTTTATAAAGTTTTCAGATTGCCTCTCGGGTTTGCATTTCCAGCTGAATTGGCCTTAGAATCAATTGTGTCGAGACGGTTTTTGAATTTGAGGCCTCGGGTGCGGAGTTTTTTACGTCGTCGCCCATAGCCAAATTGCGCGCACACTTGTGCGCCGTTTTTACAAAGTTTTCAGATTGCCTCTCGGGTTTTCATTTCCAGCTGAATTGGCCATAGAATCAATTGTGTCGAGACGGTTTTTGAATTTGAGGCCTCGGGTGCGGAGTTTTTGACGTCGTCGCCCATAGCCAAATTGCGCGCACACTTGTGCGCCGTTTTTACAAAGTTTTCAGATTGGCTCTCGGGTTTGCACTTCTAGCTGAATTGGCAATAGAATCAATTGTGTCGAGAAATTTTTTGAATTTGAGGCCTCGGGTGCGGAGTTTTTGACGTCGTCGCCCATAGCCAAATTGCGCGCACACTTGTGCGCCATTTTTAAAAAGTTTTCAGATTGCCTCTCGGGTTTGCACTTCCAGTTGAATTGGCCATAGAATCAATTGTGTCGAGAAAATTTTTGAATTTGAGGCCTCGGGTGCGGAGTTTTTGACGTCGTCGCCCATAGCCAAATTGCGAGCACACTTGTGCGTCGTTTTTACAAAGTTTTCAGATTGCCTCTCGGGTTTGCACTTCTAGCTGAATTGGCCATAGAATCAATTGTGTCGAGAAACTTTTTTGAATTTGAGGCCTCGGGTGCGGAGTTTTTGACGTCGTCGCCCATAGCCAAATTGCGCGCACACTTGTGCGCCGTTTTTAAAAAATTTTCAGATTGCCTCTCGGGTTTGCACTTCCAGTTGAATTGGCCATAGAATCAATTGTGTCGAGAAAATTTTTGAATTTGAGGCCTCGGGTGCGGAGTTTTTGATGTCGTCGCACATAGCCAAATTGCGCGCACACCTGTGCGCCGTTTTTACAAAGTTTTCAGATTGCCTCTCGGGTTTGCATTCCCAGTTGAATTGGCCATAGAATCAGTTGTGTCGAGACGGTTTTTGAATTTGAGGCCTCGAGTGCGGAGTTTTTGACGTCGTCGCCCATAGCCAAACTTGCGCGCATGGTTGTGTTCCGTTTTTACAAAGTTTTCAGATTGCCTCCCAGGTTTGCATCCCTCACTGAATTGGCCATAGAATCAATTGTGTCGAGACGGTTTTTGAATTTGAGGCCACGGGTGCGGAGTTTTTGACGTCGTCGCCCATAGCCAAATTGCGCACACACTTGTGCGCCGTTTTTACAAAGTTTTCAGATTGCCTCTCGGGTTTGCACTTCCAGTTGAATTGGCCATAGAATCAATTGTGTCGAGAAAATTTTTGAATTTGAGGCCTCGGGTACGGAGTTTTTGACGTCGTCGCCCATAGCCAAATTGCGCGCACACTTGTGCGCCGTTTTTACAAAGTTTTCAGATTGCCTCTCGGGTTTGCACTTCCAGTTGAATTGGCCATAGAATCAATTGTGTCGAGACGGTTTTTGAATTTGAGGCCTCGGGTGCGGAGTTTTTGACGTCGTCGCCCATAGCCAAATTGCGCGCACACTAGTGCGCCGTTTTTACAAATTTTTCAGATTGCCTCTCGGGTTTGCACTTCCAGCTGAATTGGCCATAGAATCAATTGTGTCGAGAAATTTTTTGAATTTGAGGCCTCGGGTGCGGAGTTTTTGACGTCGTCGCCAATAGCCAAATTGCACGCACACTTGTGCGCCGTTTTTACAAAGTTTTCAGATTACCTCTCGGGTTTGCACTTCCAGTTGAATTGGCCATAGAATCAATTGTGTCGAGAAATTTTTTGAATTTGAAGCCTCGGGTGCGGAGTTTTTGACGTCGTCGCCCATAGCTAAATTGCGCACACACTTGTGCGCCATTTTTACAAAGTTTTCAGATTGCCTCTCGGGTTTGCACTTCCAGCTGAATTGGCCATAGAATCAATTGTGTCGAGACGGTTTTAGAATTTGAGGCCTCGGGTGCGGAGTTTTTGACGTCGTTGCCCATAGCCAAATTGCGCGCACACTTGTGCGCCGTTTTTACAAAGTTTTCAGATTGCCTCTCGGGTTTGCACTTCCAGCTGAATTGGCCATAGAATCAATTGTGTCGAGACGGTTTTTGAATCTGAGGCCTCGGGTGCGGAGTTTTTGACGTCGTCGCCCATAGCCAAATTGCGCGCACACTTGTCCGCCGTTTTTACAAAGTGTTCAGATTGCCTCTCGGGTTTGCATTTCCAGCTGAATTGGCCATAGAATCAATTGTGTCGAGACGGTTTTTGAATTTGAGGCCTCGGGTGCGGAGTTTTTGACGTCGTCGCCCATAGCCAAACTTGCGCGCATGGTTGTGTGCCGTTTTTACAAAGTTTTCAGATTGCCTCCCAGGTTTGCATCCCTCACTGAATTGGCCATAGAATCAATTGTGTCGAGGCGGTTTTTGAATTTGAGGCCTCGGGTGCAGAGTTTTTGACGTCGTCGCCCATAACCAAATTGCGCGCACACTTGTGCGCCGTTTTTACAAAGTTTTCAGATTGCCTCTCGGGTTTTCATGTCCAGCTGAATTGGCCATAGAATCAATTGTGTCGGGACGGTTTTTGAATTTGAGGCCTCGGGTGCAGAGTTTTTGACGTCGTCGCCCATAGCCAAATTGTGCGCACACTTGTGCGCCGTTTTTACAAAGTTTTCAGATTGCCTCTCGGGTTTGCATTTCCAGCTGAATTGGCCATATAATCAATTGTGTCGAAACGGTTTTTGAATTTGAGGCCTCGGGTGCGGAGTTTTTGACGTCGTCGCCCATAGCCAAATTGCGCGCACACTTATGCGCCGTTTTTACAAAGTTTTTAGATTGCCTCTCAGGTTTTCATTCCCAGCTGAATTGGCCATAGAATCAATTGTGTCGGGACGGTTTTTGAATTTGAGGCCTCGGGTGCGGAGTTTTTGACGTCGTCGCCCATAGCCAAATTGCGCGCACACTTGTGCGCCGTTTTTACAAAGTTTTCAGATTGCCTCTCGGGTTTGCACTTCTAGCTGAATTGGCCATAGAATCAATTGTGTCGAGACTGTTTTTGAATTTGAGGCCTCGGGTGCGGAGTTTTTGACGTCGTCGCCCATAACCAAATTGCGCGCACACTTGTGCGCCGTTTTTACAAAGTTTTCAGATTGCCTCTCGGGTATTCATTCCCAGCTGAATTGGCCATAGAATCAAATGTGTCGGGACGGTTTTTGAATTTGAGGCCTCGGGTGCGGAGTTTTTGACGTCGTCGCCCATTGCCAAATTGCGCGCACACTTGTGCGCCGTTTTTACAAAGTTTTCAGATTGCCTCTCGGGTTTACACTTCTAGCTGAATTGGCCATAGAATCAATTGTGTCGGGACGGTTTTTGAATTTGAGGCCTCGGGTGCGGAGTTTTTGACGTTGTCGCCCATAGCCAAATTGCGCGCACACTTGTGCGCCGTTTTTACAAAGTTTTCAGATTGCCTCTCGGGTTTGCACTTCTAGCTGAATTGACCATAGAATCAATTGTGTCGAGACGGTTTTTGAATTCGAGGCCTCGGGTGCGGAGTATTTGACGTCGTCGCCCATAGCCAAATTGCGCGCACACTTGTGCGCCGTTTTTACAAAGTTTTCAGATTGCCTCTCGGGTTTTCACTACCAGCTGAATTGGCCATAGAATCAATTGTGTCAAGACGGTTTTTGAATTTGAGGCCTCGGGTGCGGAGTTTTTGACGTCGTTGCCCATAGCCAAACTTACGCGCATGGTTGTGTGCCGTTTTTACAAAGTTTTCAGATTGCCTCCCAGGTTTGCATCCCTCACTGAATTGGCCATAGAATCAATTGTGTCGAGACGGTTTTTGAATTTGAGGCCTCGGGTGCGGAGTTTTTGACGTCGTCGCCCATAGCCAAATTGCGCGCACACTTGTGCGCCGTTTTTACAAAGTTTTCAGATTGCCTCTCGGGTTTGCACTTCTAGCTGAATTGGCCATAGAATCAATTCTGTCGAGAATTATTTTGAATTTGAGGCCTCGGGTGCGGAGTTTTTGACGTCGTCGCCCATAGCCAAATTGCGCGCACACTAGTGCGCCGTTTTTAAAAAGTTTTCAGATTGCCTCTCGGGTTTGCACTTCCAGTTGAATTGGCCATAGAATCAATTGTGTCGAGAAATTTTTTGAATTTGAGGCCTCGGGTGTGGAGTTTTTGACGTCGTCGCCCATAGCCAAATTGCGCGCACACCTGTGCGCCGTTTTTACATAGTTTTCTGATTGCCTCTCGGGTTTGCATTCCCAGCTGAATTGGCCATAGAATCAATTGTGTCGAGACGGTTTTTGAATTTGAGGCCTCGGGTGCGGAGTTTTTGACGTCGTCGCCCATAGCCAAACTTGCGCGCATGGTTGTGTGCCGTTTTTACAAAGTTTTCAGATTGCCTCCCAGGTTTGCATCCCTCACTGAATTGGCCATAGAATCAATTATGTCGAGACGGTTTTTGAATTTGAGGCCCCTGGGGTTCGGAGTTTTTGACGTCGTCACCCATAGCCAAATTGCGCACACACTTGTGCGCCGTTTTTACAAAGTTTTCAGATTGCCTCTCGGGTTTGCACTTCCAGTTGAATTGGCCATAGAATCAATTGTGTCTAGAAAATTTTTGAATTTGAGGCCTCGGGTGCGGAGTTTTTGACGTCGTCGCCCATAGCCAAATTGCGCGCACACTTGTGCGCCGCTTTTACAAAGTTTTAAGATTGCCTCTCGGGTTTGCATCTCCAGCTGAATTGGCCATAGAATCAATTGTGTCGAGACAGTTTTTGAATTTGAGCCCTCGGGTGCGGAGTTTTTGACGTCGTCGCCCATAGCCAAATTGCGCGCACACTTGTGCGCCGTTTTTACAAAGTTTTCAGATTGCCTCTCGGGTTTTCATGTCCAGCTGAATTGGCCATAGAATCAATTGTGTCGGGACGGTTTTTGAATTTGAGGCCTCGGGTGCAGAGTTTTTGACGTTGTCGCCCATAGCCAAATTGTGCGCACACTTGTGCGCCGTTTTTACAAAGTTTTCAGATTGCCTCTCGGGTTTGCACTTCCAGTTGAATTGGCCATAGAATCAATTGTGTCGAAACGGTTTTTGAATTTGAGGCCTCGGGTGCGGAGTTTTTGACGTCGTCGCCCATAGCCAAATTGCGCGCACACTAGTGCGCCGTTTTTACAAATTTTTCAGATTGCCTCTCGGGTTTGCACTTCCAGTTGAATTGGCCATAGAATCAATTGTGTCGAGACGGTTTTTGAATTTGAGGCCTCGGGTGCGGAGTTTTTGACGTCGTCGACCATAGCCAAATTGCGCGCACACTAGTGCGCCGTTTTTACAAATTTTTCAGATTGCCTCTCGGGTTTGCACTTCCAGCTGAATTGGCCATAGAATCAATTGTGTCGAGAAATTTTTTGAATTTGAGGCCTCGGGTGCGGAGTTTTTGACGTCGTCGCCAATAGCCAAATTGCACGCACACTTGTGCGCCGTTTTTACAAAGTTTTCAGATTACCTCTCGGGTTTGCACTTCCAGTTGAATTGGCCATAGAATCAATTGTGTCGAGAAATTTTTTGAATTTGAAGCCTCGGGTGCGGAGTTTTTGACGTCGTCGCCCATAGCCAAATTGCGCACACACTTGTGCGCCATTTTTACAAAGTTTTCAGATTGCCTCTCGGGTTTGCACTTCCAGCTGAATTGGCCATAGAATCAATTGTGTCGAGACGGTTTTAGAATTTGAGGCCTCGGGTGCGGAGTTTTTGACGTCGTTGCCCATAGCCAAATTGCGCGCACACTTGTGCGCCGTTTTTACAAAGTTTTCAGATTGCCTCTCGGGTTTGCACTTCCAGCTGAATTGGCCATAGAATCAATTGTGTCGAGACGGTTTTTGAATCTGAGGCCTCGGGTGCGGAGTTTTTGACGTCGTCGCCCATAGCCAAATTGCGCGCACACTTGTCCGTCGTTTTTACAAAGTGTTCAGATTGCCTCTCGGGTTTGCACTTCCAGCTGAATTGGCCATAGAATCAATTGTGTCGAGACGGTTTGTGAATTTGAGGCCTCGGGTGCGGAGTTTTTGACGTCGTCGCCCATAGCCAAATTGCGCGCACACCTGTGCGCCGTTTTTACATAGTTTTCAGATTGCCTCTCGGGTTTGCATTCCCAGCTGAATTGGCCATAGAATCAATTGTGTCGAGACGGTTTTTGAATTTGAGGCCTCGGGTGCGGAGTTTTTGACGTCGTCGCCCATAGCCAAACTTGCGCGCATGGTTGTGTGTCGTTTTTACAAAGTTTTCAGATTGCCTCCCAGGTTTGCATCCCTCACTGAATTGGCCATAGAATCAATTGTGTCGAGACGGTTTTTGAATTTGAGGCCTCAGGTGCGGAGTTTTTGACGTCGTCGCCCATAGCCAAATTGCGCACACACTTGTGCGCCGTTTTTACAAAGTTTTCAGATTGCCTCTCGGGTTTGCACTTCCAGTTGAATTGGCCATAGAATCAATTGTGTCGAGAAATTTTTTGAATTTGAGGCCTCGGGTGCGGAGTCTTTGACGTCGTCGCCCATAGCCAAATTGCGCGCACACTTGTGCGCCGTTTTTACAAAGTTTTCAGATTGCCTCTCGGGTTTGCATTTCTAGCTGAATTGGCCATAGAATCAATTGTGTCGAGACGGTTTTAGAATTTGAGGCCTCGGGTGCGGAGTTTTTTACGTCGTCGCCCATAGCCAAATTGCGCGCACACTTGTGCGCCGTTTTTACAAAGTTTTCAGATTGCCTCTCGGGTTTTCATTCCCAGCTGAATTGGCCATAGAATCAATTGTGTCGAGACGGTTTTTGAATTTGAGGCCTCGGGTGCGGAGTTTTTGACGTCGTCGCCCAAAGCCAAATTGCGCGCACACTTGTGCGCCGTTTTTACAAAGTTTTCAGATTGCCTCTCGGGTTTTCATTTCCAGCTGAATTGGCCATAGAATCAATTGTGTCGAGACGGTTTTTGAATTTGAGGCCTCGGGTGTGGAGTTTTTGACGTCGTTGCCCATAGCCAAACTTGCGCGCATGGTTGTGTGCCGTTTTTACAAATTTTTCAGATTGCCTCCCAGGTTTGCATCCCTCACTGAATTGGCCATAGAATCAATTGTGTCGAGACGGTGTTTGAATTTGAGGCCTCGGGTGCGGAGTTTTTGACGTCGTCGCCCATAGCCAAATTGCGCGCACACTTGTGCGCCGTTTTTACAAAGTTTTCAGATTGCCTATCGGGTTTGCACTTCTAGCTGAATTGGCCATAGAATCAATTGTGTCGAGAAATATTTTGAATTTGAGGCCTCGGGTGCGGAGTTTTTGACGTCGTCGCCCATAGCCAAATTGCACGCACACTTGTGCCCCGTTTTTAAAAAGTTTTCAGATTGCCTCTCGGGTTTGCACTTCCAGTTGAATTGGCCATAGAATCAATTGTGTCGAGAAATTTTTTGAATTTGAGGCCCCGGGTGCGGAGTTTTTGACGTCGTCGCCCATAGCCAAATTGCACGCACACTTGTGCCCCGTTTTTAAAAAGTTTTCAGATTGCCTCTCGGGTTTGCACTTCCAGTTGAATTGGCCATAGAATCAATTGTGTCGAGAAAATTTTTGAATTTGAGGCCTCGGGTGCGGAGTTTTTGACGTCGTCGCCCATAGCCAAATTGCGCGCACACTTGTGCGCCGTTTTTACAAAGTTTTCAGATTGCCTCTCGGGTTTTCACTTCTAGCTGAATTGGCCATAGAATCAATTGTGTCGAGACGGTTTTAGAATTTGAGGCCTCGGGTGCGGAGTTTTTGACGTCGTCGCCCATAGCCAAATTGCGCGCACACTTGTGCGCCGTTGTTACAAAGTTTTCAGATTGCCTCTCGGGTTTTCATTCCCAGCTGAATTGGCCATAGAATCAATTGTGTCGGGACGGTTTTTGAATTTGAGGCCTCGGGTGCGGAGTTTTTGACGTCGTCGCCCATAGCCAAATTGCGCGCACACTTGTGCGCCGTTTTTACAAAGTTTTCAGATTGCCTCTCGGGTTTGCACTTCTAGCTGAATTGACCATAGAATCAATTGTGTCGAGACGGTTTTTGAATTCGAGGCCTCGGGTGCGGAGTATTTGACGTCGTCGCCCATAGCCAAATTGCGCGCACACTTGTGCGCCGTTTTTACAAAGTTTTCAGATTGCCTCTCGGGTTTTCACTACCAGCTGAATTGGCCATAGAATCAATTGTGTCAAGACGGTTTTTGAATTTGAGGCCTCGGGTGCGGAGTTTTTGACGTCGTCGCCCATAGCCAAACTTACGCGCATGGTTGTGTGCCGTTTTTACAAAGTTTTCAGATTGCCTCCCAGGTTTGCATCCCTCACTGAATTGGCCATAGAATCAATTGTGTCGAGACGGTTTTTGAATTTGAGGCCTCGGGTGCGGAGTTTTTGACGTCGTCGCCCATAGCCAAATTGCGCGCACACTTGTGCGCCGTTTTTACAAAGTTTTCAGATTGCCTCTCGGGTTTGCACTTCTAGCTGAATTGGCCATAGAATCAATTCTGTCGAGACTTATTTTGAATTTGAGGCCTCGGGTGCGGAGTTTTTGACGTCGTCGCCCATAGCCAAATTGCGCGCACACTAGTGCGCCGTTTTTAAAAAGTTTTCAGATTGCCTCTCGGGTTTGCACTTCCAGTTGAATTGGCCATAGAATCAATTGTGTCGAGAAAATTTTTGAATTTGAGGCCTCGGGTGTGGAGTTTTTGACGTCGTCGCCCATAGCCAAATTGCGCGCACACCTGTGCGCCGTTTTTACATAGTTTTCTGATTGCCTCTCGGGTTTGCATTCCCAGCTGAATTGGCCATAGAATCAATTGTGTCGAGACGGTTTTTGAATTTGAGGCCTCGGGTGCGGAGTTTTTGACGTCGTCGCCCATAGCCAAACTTGCGCGCATGGTTGTGTGCCGTTTTTACAAAGTTTTCAGATTGCCTCCCAGGTTTGCATCCCTCACTGAATTGGCCATAGAATCAATTATGTCGAGACGGTTTTTGAATTTGAGGCCCCTGGGGTTCGGAGTTTTTGACGTCGTCACCCATAGCCAAATTGCGCACACACTTGTGCGCCGTTTTTACAAAGTTTTCAGATTGCCTCTCGGGTTTGCACTTCCAGTTGAATTGGCCATAGAATCAATTGTGTCTAGAAAATTTTTGAATTTGAGGCCTCGGGTGCGGAGTTTTTGACGTCGTCGCCCATAGCCAAATTGCGCGCACACTTGTGCGCCGCTTTTACAAAGTTTTAAGATTACCTCTCGGGTTTGCATCTCCAGCTGAATTGGCCATAGAATCAATTGTGTCGAGACAGTTTTTGAATTTGAGCCCTCGGGTGCGGAGTTTTTGACGTCGTCGCCCATAGCCAAATTGCGCGCACACTTGTGCGCCGTTTTTACAAAGTTTTCAGATTGCCTCTCGGGTTTTCATGTCCAGCTGAATTGGCCATAGAATCAATTGTGTCGGGACGGTTTTTGAATTTGAGGCCTCGGGTGCAGAGTTTTTGACGTTGTCGCCCATAGCCAAATTGTGCGCACACTTGTGCGCCGTTTTTACAAAGTTTTCAGATTGCCTCTCGGGTTTGCATTTCCAGCTGAATTGGCCATATAATCAATTGTGTCGAAACGGTTTTTGAATTTGAGGCCTCGGGTGCGGAGTTTTTGACGTCGTCGCCCATAGCCAAATTGCGCGCACACTTATGCGCCGTTTTTACAAAGTTTTCAGATTGCCTCTCAGGTTTTCATTCCCAGCTGAATTGGCCATAGAATCAATTGTGTCGGGACGGTTTTTGAATTCGAGGCCTCGGGTGCGGAGTTTTTGACGTCGTCGCCCATAGCCAAATTGCGCGCACACTTGTGCGCCGTTTTTACAAAGTTTTCAGATTGCCTCTCAGGTTTGCACTTCTAGCTGAATTGGCCATAGAATCAATTGTGTCGGGACGGTTTTTGAATTTGAGGCCTCGGGTGCAAAGTATTTGACGTCGTCGCCCATAGCCAAATTGCGCGCACACTTGTGCGCCGTTTTTACAAAGTTTTCAGATTACCTCTCGGGTTTTCATTTCTAGCTGAATTGGCCATAGAATCAATTGTGTCGAGACTGTTTTTGAATTTGAGGCCTCGGGTGCGGAGTTTTTGACGTCGTCGCCCATAACCAAATTGCGCGCACACTTGTGCGCCGTTTTTACAAAGTTTTCAGATTGCCTCTCGGGTTTTCATTCCCAGCTGAATTGGCCATAGAATCAAATGTGTCGGGACGGTTTTTGAATTTGAGGCCTCGGGTGCGGAGTTTTTGACGTCGTCGCCCATAGCCAAATTGCGCGCACACTTGTGCGCCGTTTTTACAAAGTTTTCAGATTGCCTCTCGGGTTTACACTTCTAGCTGAATTGGCCATAGAATCAATTGTGTCGAGACGGTTTTTAAATTTGAGGCCTCGGGTGCGGAGTATTTGACGTCGTCGCCCATAGCCAAATTGCGCGCACACTTGTGCGCCGTTTTTACAAAGTTTTCAGATTGCCTCTCGGGTTTTCATTTCCAGCTGAATTTGCCATAGAATCAATTGTGTCGAGACGGTTTTTGAATTTGAGGCCTCGGGTGCGGAGTTTTTGACGTCGTCGCCCATAGCCAAACTTGCGCGCATGGTTGTGTGCCGTTTTTACAAAGTTTTCAGATTGCCTCCCAGGTTTGCATCCCTCACTGAATTGGCCATAGAATCAATTGTGTCGAGGCGGTTTTTGAATTTGAGGCCTCGGGTGCGGAGTTTTTGACGTCGTCGCCCATAACCAAATTGCGCGCACACTTGTGCGCCGCTTTTACAAAGTTTTAAGATTGCCTCTCGGGTTTGCATCTCCAGCTGAATTGGCCATAGAATCAATTGTGTCGAGACGGTTTTTGAATTTGAGCCCTCGGGTGTGGAGTTTTTGACGTCGTCGCCCATAGCCAAATTGCGCGCACACTTGTGCGCCGTTTTTACAAAGTTTTCAGATTGCCTCTCGGGTTTTCATGTCCAGCTGAATTGGCCATAGAATCAATTGTGTCGGGACGGTTTTTGAATTTGAGGCCTCGGGTGCAGAGTTTTTGACGTTGTCGCCCATAGCCAAATTGTGCGCACACTTGTGCGCCGTTTTTACAAAGTTTTCAGATTGCCTCTCGGGTTTGCATTTCCAGCTGAATTGGCCATATAATCAATTGTGTCGAAACGGTTTTTGAATTTGAGGCCTCGGGTGCGGAGTTTTTGACGTCGTCGCCCATAGCCAAATTGCGCGCACACTTATGCGCCGTTTTTACAAAGTTTTCAGATTGCCTCTCAGGTTTTCATTCCCAGCTGAATTGGCCATAGAATCAATTGTGTCGGGACGGTTTTTGAATTTGAGGCCTCGGGTGCGGAGTTTTTGACGTCGTCGCCCATAGCCAAATTGCGCGCACACTTGTGCGCCGTTTTTACAAAGTTTTCAGATTGCCTCTCGGGTTTGCACTTCTAGCTGAATTGGCCATAGAATCAATTGTGTCGAGACGGTTTTTGAATTTGAGACCTCGGGTGCAAAGTATTTGACGTCGTCGCCCATAGCCAAATTGCGCGCACACTTGTGCGCCGTTTTTACAAAGTTTTCAGATTACCTCTCGGGTTTTCATTTCTAGCTGAATTGGCCATAGAATCAATTGTGTCGAGACTGTTTTTGAATTTGAGGCCTCGGGTGCGGAGTTTTTGACGTCGTCGCCCATAACCAAATTGCGCGCACACTTGTGCGCCGTTTTTACAAAGTTTTCAGATTGCCTCTCGGGTTTTCATTCCCAGCTGAATTGGCCATAGAATCAAATGTGTCGGGACGGTTTTTGAATTTGAGGCCTCGGGTGCGGAGTTTTTGACGTCGTCGCCCATAGCCAAATTGCGCGCACACTTGTGCGCCGTTTTTACAAAGTTTTCAGATTGCCTCTCGGGTTTACACTTCTAGCTGAGTTGGCCATAGAATCAATTGTGTCGAGACGGTTTTTGAATTTGAGGCCTCGGGTGCGGAGTATTTGACGTCGTCGCCCATAGCCAAATTGCGCGCACACTTGTGCGCCGTTTTTACAAAGTTTTCAGATTGCCTCTCGGGTTTTCATTTCCAGCTGAATTGGCCATAGAATCAATTGTGTCGAGACGGTTTTTGAATTTGAGGCCTCGGGTGCGGAGTTTTTGACGTCGTCGCCCATAGCCAAACTTGCGCGCATGGTTGTGTGCCGTTTTTACAAAGTTTTCAGATTGCCTCCCAGGTTTGCATCCCTCACTGAATTGGCCATAGAATCAATTGTGTCGAGGCGGTTTTAGAATTTGAGGCCTCGGGTGCGGAGTTTTTTACGTCGTCGCCCATAGCCAAATTGCGCGCACACTTGTGCGCCGTTTTTACAAAGTTTTCAGATTGCCTCTCGGGTTTTCATTCCCAGCTGAATTGGCCATAGAATCAATTGTGTCGAGACGGTTTTTGAATTTGAGGCCTCGGGTGCGGAGTTTTTGACGTCGTCGCCCAAAGCCAAATTGCGCGCACACTTGTGCGCCGTTTTTACAAAGTTTTCAGATTGCCTCTCGGGTTTTCATTTCCAGCTGAATTGGCCATAGAATCAATTGTGTCGAGACGGTTTTTGAATTTGAGGCCTCGGGTGTGGAGTTTTTGACGTCGTTGCCCATAGCCAAACTTGCGCGCATGGTTGTGTGCCGTTTTTACAAATTTTTCAGATTGCCTCCCAGGTTTGCATCCCTCACTGAATTGGCCATAGAATCAATTGTGTCGAGACGGTGTTTGAATTTGAGGCCTCGGGTGCGGAGTTTTTGACGTCGTCGCCCATAGCCAAATTGCGCGCACACTTGTGCGCCGTTTTTACAAAGTTTTCAGATTGCCTATCGGGTTTGCACTTCTAGCTGAATTGGCCATAGAATCAATTGTGTCGAGAAATATTTTGAATTTGAGGCCTCGGGTGCGGAGTTTTTGACGTCGTCGCCCATAGCCAAATTGCACGCACACTTGTGCCCCGTTTTTAAAAAGTTTTCAGATTGCCTCTCGGGTTTGCACTTCCAGTTGAATTGGCCATAGAATCAATTGTGTCGAGAAATTTTTTGAATTTGAGGCCCCGGGTGCGGAGTTTTTGACGTCGTCGCCCATAGCCAAATTGCACGCACACTTGTGCCCCGTTTTTAAAAAGTTTTCAGATTGCCTCTCGGGTTTGCACTTCCAGTTGAATTGGCCATAGAATCAATTGTGTCGAGAAAATTTTTGAATTTGAGGCCTCGGGTGCGGAGTTTTTGACGTCGTCGCCCATAGCCAAATTGCGCGCACACTTGTGCGCCGTTTTTACAAAGTTTTCAGATTGCCTCTCGGGTTTTCACTTCTAGCTGAATTGGCCATAGAATCAATTGTGTCGAGACGGTTTTAGAATTTGAGGCCTCGGGTGCGGAGTTTTTGACGTCGTCGCCCATAGCCAAATTGCGCGCACACTTGTGCGCCGTTGTTACAAAGTTTTCAGATTGCCTCTCGGGTTTTCATTCCCAGCTGAATTGGCCATAGAATCAATTGTGTCGGGACGGTTTTTGAATTTGAGGCCTCGGGTGCGGAGTTTTTGACGTCGTCGCCCATAGCCAAATTGCGCGCACACTTGTGCGCCGTTTTTACAAAGTTTTCAGATTGCCTCTCGGGTTTGCACTTCTAGCTGAATTGACCATATAATCAATTGTGTCGAGACGGTTTTTGAATTCGAGGCCTCGGGTGCGGAGTATTTGACGTCGTCGCCCATAGCCAAATTGCGCGCACACTTGTGCGCCGTTTTTACAAAGTTTTCAGATTGCCTCTCGGGTTTTCACTACCAGCTGAATTGGCCATAGAATCAATTGTGTCAAGACGGTTTTTGAATTTGAGGCCTCGGGTGCGGAGTTTTTGACGTCGTCGCCCATAGCCAAACTTACGCGCATGGTTGTGTGCCGTTTTTACAAAGTTTTCAGATTGCCTCCCAGGTTTGCATCCCTCACTGAATTGGCCATAGAATCAATTGTGTCGAGACGGTTTTTGAATTTGAGGCCTCGGGTGCGGAGTTTTTGACGTCGTCGCCCATAGCCAAATTGCGCGCACACTTGTGCGCCGTTTTTACAAAGTTTTCAGATTGCCTCTCGGGTTTGCACTTCTAGCTGAATTGGCCATAGAATCAATTCTGTCGAGACTTATTTTGAATTTGAGGCCTCGGGTGCGGAGTTTTTGACGTCGTCGCCCATAGCCAAATTGCGCGCACACTAGTGCGCCGTTTTTAAAAAGTTTTCAGATTGCCTCTCGGGTTTGCACTTCCAGTTGAATTGGCCATAGAATCAATTGTGTCGAGAAAATTTTTGAATTTGAGGCCTCGGGTGTGGAGTTTTTGACGTCGTCGCCCATAGCCAAATTGCGCGCACACCTGTGCGCCGTTTTTACATAGTTTTCTGATTGCCTCTCGGGTTTGCATTCCCAGCTGAATTGGCCATAGAATCAATTGTGTCGAGACGGTTTTTGAATTTGAGGCCTCGGGTGCGGAGTTTTTGACGTCGTCGCCCATAGCCAAACTTGCGCGCATGGTTGTGTGCCGTTTTTACAAAGTTTTCAGATTGCCTCCCAGGTTTGCATCCCTCACTGAATTGGCCATAGAATCAATTATGTCGAGACGGTTTTTGAATTTGAGGCCCCTGGGGTTCGGAGTTTTTGACGTCGTCACCCATAGCCAAATTGCGCACACACTTGTGCGCCGTTTTTACAAAGTTTTCAGATTGCCTCTCGGGTTTGCACTTCCAGTTGAATTGGCCATAGAATCAATTGTGTCTAGAAAATTTTTGAATTTGAGGCCTCGGGTGCGGAGTTTTTGACGTCGTCGCCCATAGCCAAATTGCGCGCACACTTGTGCGCCGCTTTTACAAAGTTTTAAGATTACCTCTCGGGTTTGCATCTCCAGCTGAATTGGCCATAGAATCAATTGTGTCGAGACAGTTTTTGAATTTGAGCCCTCGGGTGCGGAGTTTTTGACGTCGTCGCCCATAGCCAAATTGCGCGCACACTTGTGCGCCGTTTTTACAAAGTTTTCAGATTGCCTCTCGGGTTTTCATGTCCAGCTGAATTGGCCATAGAATCAATTGTGTCGGGACGGTTTTTGAATTTGAGGCCTCGGGTGCAGAGTTTTTGACGTTGTCGCCCATAGCCAAATTGTGCGCACACTTGTGCGCCGTTTTTACAAAGTTTTCAGATTGCCTCTCGGGTTTTCATTCCCAGCTGAATTGGCCATAGAATCAAATGTGTCGGGACGGTTTTTGAATTTGAGGCCTCGGGTGCGGAGTTTTTGACGTCGTCGCCCATAACCAAATTGCGCGCACACTTGTGCGCCGTTTTTACAAAGTTTTCAGATTGCCTCTCGGGTTTTCATTCCCAGCTGAATTGGCCATAGAATCAAATGTGTCGAGACTGTTTTTGAATTTGAGGCCTCGGGTGCGGAGTTTTTGACGTCGTCGCCCATAACCAAATTGCGCGCACACTTGTGCGCCGTTTTTACAAAGTTTTCAGATTGCCTCTCGGGTTTTCATTCCCAGCTGAATTGGCCATAGAATCAAATGTGTCGGGACGGTTTTTGAATTTGAGGCCTCGGGTGCGGAGTTTTTGACGTCGTCGCCCATAGCCAAATTGCGCGCACACTTGTGCGCCGTTTTTACAAAGTTTTCAGATTGCCTCTCGGGTTTACACTTCTAGCTGAATTGGCCATAGAATCAATTGTGTCGAGACGGTTTTTAAATTTGAGGCCTCGGGTGCGGAGTATTTGACGTCGTCGCCCATAGCCAAATTGCGCGCACACTTGTGCGCCGTTTTTACAAAGTTTTCAGATTGCCTCTCGGGTTTTCATTTCCAGCTGAATTTGCCATAGAATCAATTGTGTCGAGACGGTTTTTGAATTTGAGGCCTCGGGTGCGGAGTTTTTGACGTCGTCGCCCATAGCCAAACTTGCGCGCATGGTTGTGTGCCGTTTTTACAAAGTTTTCAGATTGCCTCCCAGGTTTGCATCCCTCACTGAATTGGCCATAGAATCAATTGTGTCGAGGCGGTTTTTGAATTTGAGGCCTCGGGTGCGGAGTTTTTGACGTCGTCGCCCATAACCAAATTGCGCGCACACTTGTGCGCCGCTTTTACAAAGTTTTAAGATTGCCTCTCGGGTTTGCATCTCCAGCTGAATTGGCCATAGAATCAATTGTGTCGAGACGGTTTTTGAATTTGAGCCCTCGGGTGTGGAGTTTTTGACGTCGTCGCCCATAGCCAAATTGCGCGCACACTTGTGCGCCGTTTTTACAAAGTTTTCAGATTGCCTCTCGGGTTTTCATGTCCAGCTGAATTGGCCATAGAATCAATTGTGTCGGGACGGTTTTTGAATTTGAGGCCTCGGGTGCAGAGTTTTTGACGTTGTCGCCCATAGCCAAATTGTGCGCACACTTGTGCGCCGTTTTTACAAAGTTTTCAGATTGCCTCTCGGGTTTGCATTTCCAGCTGAATTGGCCATATAATCAATTGTGTCGAAACGGTTTTTGAATTTGAGGCCTCGGGTGCGGAGTTTTTGACGTCGTCGCCCATAGCCAAATTGCGCGCACACTTATGCGCCGTTTTTACAAAGTTTTCAGATTGCCTCTCAGGTTTTCATTCCCAGCTGAATTGGCCATAGAATCAATTGTGTCGGGACGGTTTTTGAATTTGAGGCCTCGGGTGCGGAGTTTTTGACGTCGTCGCCCATAGCCAAATTGCGCGCACACTTGTGCGCCGTTTTTACAAAGTTTTCAGATTGCCTCTCGGGTTTGCACTTCTAGCTGAATTGGCCATAGAATCAATTGTGTCGAGACGGTTTTTGAATTTGAGACCTCGGGTGCAAAGTATTTGACGTCGTCGCCCATAGCCAAATTGCGCGCACACTTGTGCGCCGTTTTTACAAAGTTTTCAGATTACCTCTCGGGTTTTCATTTCTAGCTGAATTGGCCATAGAATCAATTGTGTCGAGACTGTTTTTGAATTTGAGGCCTCGGGTGCGGAGTTTTTGACGTCGTCGCCCATAACCAAATTGCGCGCACACTTGTGCGCCGTTTTTACAAAGTTTTCAGATTGCCTCTCGGGTTTTCATTCCCAGCTGAATTGGCCATAGAATCAAATGTGTCGGGACGGTTTTTGAATTTGAGGCCTCGGGTGCGGAGTTTTTGACGTCGTCGCCCATAGCCAAATTGCGCGCACACTTGTGCGCCGTTTTTACAAAGTTTTCAGATTGCCTCTCGGGTTTACACTTCTAGCTGAGTTGGCCATAGAATCAATTGTGTCGAGACGGTTTTTGAATTTGAGGCCTCGGGTGCGGAGTATTTGACGTCGTCGCCCATAGCCAAATTGCGCGCACACTTGTGCGCCGTTTTTACAAAGTTTTCAGATTGCCTCTCGGGTTTTCATTTCCAGCTGAATTGGCCATAGAATCAATTGTGTCGAGACGGTTTTTGAATTTGAGGCCTCGGGTGCGGAGTTTTTGACGTCGTCGCCCATAGCCAAACTTGCGCGCATGGTTGTGTGCCGTTTTTACAAAGTTTTCAGATTGCCTCCCAGGTTTGCATCCCTCACTGAATTGGCCATAGAATCAATTATGTCGAGACGGTTTTTGAATTTGAGGCCCCTGGGGTTCGGAGTTTTTGACGTCGTCACCCATAGCCAAATTGCGCACACACTTGTGCGCCGTTTTTACAAAGTTTTCAGATTGCCTCTCGGGTTTGCACTTCCAGTTGAATTGGCCATAGAATCAATTGTGTCTAGAAAATTTTTGAATTTGAGGCCTCGGGTGCGGAGTTTTTGACGTCGTCGCCCATAGCCAAATTGCGCGCACACTTGTGCGCCGCTTTTACAAAGTTTTAAGATTACCTCTCGGGTTTGCATCTCCAGCTGAATTGGCCATAGAATCAATTGTGTCGAGACAGTTTTTGAATTTGAGCCCTCGGGTGCGGAGTTTTTGACGTCGTCGCCCATAGCCAAATTGCGCGCACACTTGTGCGCCGTTTTTACAAAGTTTTCAGATTGCCTCTCGGGTTTTCATGTCCAGCTGAATTGGCCATAGAATCAATTGTGTCGGGACGGTTTTTGAATTTGAGGCCTCGGGTGCAGAGTTTTTGACGTTGTCGCCCATAGCCAAATTGTGCGCACACTTGTGCGCCGTTTTTACAAAGTTTTCAGATTGCCTCTCGGGTTTTCATTCCCAGCTGAATTGGCCATAGAATCAAATGTGTCGGGACGGTTTTTGAATTTGAGGCCTCGGGTGCGGAGTTTTTGACGTCGTCGCCCATAACCAAATTGCGCGCACACTTGTGCGCCGTTTTTACAAAGTTTTCAGATTGCCTCTCGGGTTTTCATTCCCAGCTGAATTGGCCATAGAATCAAATGTGTCGAGACTGTTTTTGAATTTGAGGCCTCGGGTGCGGAGTTTTTGACGTCGTCGCCCATAACCAAATTGCGCGCACACTTGTGCGCCGTTTTTACAAAGTTTTCAGATTGCCTCTCGGGTTTTCATTCCCAGCTGAATTGGCCATAGAATCAAATGTGTCGGGACGGTTTTTGAATTTGAGGCCTCGGGTGCGGAGTTTTTGACGTCGTCGCCCATAGCCAAATTGCGCGCACACTTGTGCGCCGTTTTTACAAAGTTTTCAGATTGCCTCTCGGGTTTACACTTCTAGCTGAATTGGCCATAGAATCAATTGTGTCGAGACGGTTTTTAAATTTGAGGCCTCGGGTGCGGAGTATTTGACGTCGTCGCCCATAGCCAAATTGCGCGCACACTTGTGCGCCGTTTTTACAAAGTTTTCAGATTGCCTCTCGGGTTTTCATTTCCAGCTGAATTTGCCATAGAATCAATTGTGTCGAGACGGTTTTTGAATTTGAGGCCTCGGGTGCGGAGTTTTTGACGTCGTCGCCCATAGCCAAACTTGCGCGCATGGTTGTGTGCCGTTTTTACAAAGTTTTCAGATTGCCTCCCAGGTTTGCATCCCTCACTGAATTGGCCATAGAATCAATTGTGTCGAGGCGGTTTTTGAATTTGAGGCCTCGGGTGCGGAGTTTTTGACGTCGTCGCCCATAACCAAATTGCGCGCACACTTGTGCGCCGCTTTTACAAAGTTTTAAGATTGCCTCTCGGGTTTGCATCTCCAGCTGAATTGGCCATAGAATCAATTGTGTCGAGACGGTTTTTGAATTTGAGCCCTCGGGTGTGGAGTTTTTGACGTCGTCGCCCATAGCCAAATTGCGCGCACACTTGTGCGCCGTTTTTACAAAGTTTTCAGATTGCCTCTCGGGTTTTCATGTCCAGCTGAATTGGCCATAGAATCAATTGTGTCGGGACGGTTTTTGAATTTGAGGCCTCGGGTGCAGAGTTTTTGACGTTGTCGCCCATAGCCAAATTGTGCGCACACTTGTGCGCCGTTTTTACAAAGTTTTCAGATTGCCTCTCGGGTTTGCATTTCCAGCTGAATTGGCCATATAATCAATTGTGTCGAAACGGTTTTTGAATTTGAGGCCTCGGGTGCGGAGTTTTTGACGTCGTCGCCCATAGCCAAATTGCGCGCACACTTATGCGCCGTTTTTACAAAGTTTTCAGATTGCCTCTCAGGTTTTCATTCCCAGCTGAATTGGCCATAGAATCAATTGTGTCGGGACGGTTTTTGAATTTGAGGCCTCGGGTGCGGAGTTTTTGACGTCGTCGCCCATAGCCAAATTGCGCGCACACTTGTGCGCCGTTTTTACAAAGTTTTCAGATTGCCTCTCGGGTTTGCACTTCTAGCTGAATTGGCCATAGAATCAATTGTGTCGAGACGGTTTTTGAATTTGAGACCTCGGGTGCAAAGTATTTGACGTCGTCGCCCATAGCCAAATTGCGCGCACACTTGTGCGCCGTTTTTACAAAGTTTTCAGATTACCTCTCGGGTTTTCATTTCTAGCTGAATTGGCCATAGAATCAATTGTGTCGAGACTGTTTTTGAATTTGAGGCCTCGGGTGCGGAGTTTTTGACGTCGTCGCCCATAACCAAATTGCGCGCACACTTGTGCGCCGTTTTTACAAAGTTTTCAGATTGCCTCTCGGGTTTTCATTCCCAGCTGAATTGGCCATAGAATCAAATGTGTCGGGACGGTTTTTGAATTTGAGGCCTCGGGTGCGGAGTTTTTGACGTCGTCGCCCATAGCCAAATTGCGCGCACACTTGTGCGCCGTTTTTACAAAGTTTTCAGATTGCCTCTCGGGTTTACACTTCTAGCTGAGTTGGCCATAGAATCAATTGTGTCGAGACGGTTTTTGAATTTGAGGCCTCGGGTGCGGAGTATTTGACGTCGTCGCCCATAGCCAAATTGCGCGCACACTTGTGCGCCGTTTTTACAAAGTTTTCAGATTGCCTCTCGGGTTTTCATTTCCAGCTGAATTGGCCATAGAATCAATTGTGTCGAGACGGTTTTTGAATTTGAGGCCTCGGGTGCGGAGTTTTTGACGTCGTCGCCCATAGCCAAACTTGCGCGCATGGTTGTGTGCCGTTTTTACAAAGTTTTCAGATTGCCTCCCAGGTTTGCATCCCTCACTGAATTGGCCATAGAATCAATTGTGTCGAGGCGGTTTTTGAATTTGAGGCCTCGGGTGCGGAGTTTTTGACGTCGTCGCCCATAACCAAATTGCGCGCACACTTGTGCGCCGTTTTTACAAAGTTTTCAGATTGCCTCTCGGGTTTTCATGTCCAGCTGAATTGGCCATAGAATCAATTGTGTCGGGACGGTTTTTGAATTTGAGGCCTCGGGTGCAGAGTTTTTGACGTCGTCGCCCATAGCCAAATTGTGCGCACACTTGTGCGCCGTTTTTACAAAGTTTTCAGATTGCCTCTCGGGTTTGCATCTCCAGCTGAATTGGCCATATAATCAATTGTGTCGAAACGGTTTTTGAATTTGAGGCCTCGGGTGCGGAGTTTTTGACGTCGTCGCCCATAGCCAAATTGCGCGCACACTTATGCGCCGTTTTTACAAAGTTTTTAGATTGCCTCTCAGGTTTTCATTCCCAGCTGAATTGGCCATAGAATCAATTGTGTCGGGACGGTTTTTGAATTTGAGGCCTCGGGTGCGGAGTTTTTGACGTCGTCGCCCATAGCCAAATTGCGCGCACACTTGTGCGCCGTTTTTACAAAGTTTTCAGATTGCCTCTCGGGTTTGCACTTCTAGCTGAATTGGCCATAGAATCAATTGTGTCGAGACTGTTTTTGAATTTGAGGCCTCGGGTGCGGAGTTTTTGACGTCGTCGCCCATAACCAAATTGCGCGCACACTTGTGCGCCGTTTTTACAAAGTTTTCAGATTGCCTCTCGGGTATTCATTCCCAGCTGAATTGGCCATAGAATCAAATGTGTCGGGACGGTTTTTGAATTTGAGGCCTCGGGTGCGGAGTTTTTGACGTCGTCGCCCATTGCCAAATTGCGCGCACACTTGTGCGCCGTTTTTACAAAGTTTTCAGATTGCCTCTCGGGTTTACACTTCTAGCTGAATTGGCCATAGAATCAATTGTGTCGAGACGGTTTTTGAATTTGAGGCCTCGGGTGCGGAGTATTTGACGTCGTCGCCCATAGCCAAATTGCGCGCACACTTGTGCGCCGTTTTTACAAAGTTTTCAGATTGCCTCTCGGGTTTTCATTTCCAACTGAATTGGCCATAGAATCAATTGTGTCGAGACGGTTTTTGAATTTGAGGCCTCGGGTGCGGAGTTTTTGACGTCGTCGCCCATAGCCAAACTTGCGCGCATGGTTGTGTGCCGTTTTTACAAAGTTTTCAGATTGCCTCCCAGGTTTGCATCCCTCACTGAATTGGCCATAGAATCAATTGTGTCGAGGCGGTTTTTGAATTTGAGGCCTCGGGTGCGGAGTTTTTGACGTCGTCGCCCATAGCCAAACTTGCGCGCATGGTTGTGTGCCGTTTTTACAAAGTTTTCAGATTGCCTCCCAGGTTTGCATCCCTCACTGAATTGGCCATAGAATCAATTGTGTCGAGACGGTTTTTGAATTTGAGGCTTTGGGTGCGGAGTTTTTGACGTCGTCGCCCATAGCCAAATTGCGCGCATGGTTGTGTGCCATTTTTACAAAGTTTTCAGATTGCCTCCCAGGTTTGCATCCCTCACTAAATTGGCCATAGAATCAATTGTGTCGAGACGGTTTTTGAATTTGAGGCCTCGGGTGCGGAGTTTTTTACGTCGTCGCCCATAGCCAAATTGCGCACACACTTGTGCGCCGTTTTTACAAAGTTTTCAGATTGCCTCTCGGGTTTGCACTTCCAGTTGAATTGGCCATAGAATCAATTGTGTCGAGAAAATTTTTGAATTTGAGGCCTCGGGTGCGGAGTTTTTGACGTCGTCGCCCATAGCCAAATTACGCACACACTTGTGCGCCGTTTTTACAAAGTTTTCAGATTGCCTCTCGGGTTTGCATTTCCAGCTGAATTGGCCATAGAATCAATTGTGTCGAGACGGTTTTTGAATTTGAGGCCTCGGGTGCGGAGTTTTTGACGTCGTCGCCCATAGCCAAATTGCGCGCACACTTGTGCGTCGTTTTTACAAAGTTTTCAGATTGCCTCTCGGGTTTTCATGTCCAGCTGAATTGGCCATAGAATCAATTGTGTCGGGACAGTTTTTGAATTTGAGGCCTCGGGTGCGGATTTTTTAACAAAGTTTTCAGAATGCTTCTCGGGTTTGCATTTCCAGCCGAATTGGCCATAGAATCGATTGTTTCGAGACGGTTTTTGAATTTGAGGCCTCGGGTGCGGAGTTTTTGACGTCGTCGCCCATAGCCAAACTTGCGCGCATGGTTGTGTGCCGTTTTTACAAAGTTTTCAGATTGCCTCCCAGGTTTGCATCCCTCACTGAATTGGCCATAGAATCAATTGTGTCGAGACGGTTTTTGAATTTGAGGCCTCGGGTGCGGAGTTTTTGACGTCGTCGCCCATAGCCAAATTGCGCACACACTTGTGCGCCGTTTTTACAAAGTTTTCAGATTGCCTCTCGGGTTTGCACTTCCAGTTGAATTGGCCATAGAATCAATTGTGTCGAGAAATTTTTTGAATTTGAGGCCTCGGGTGCGGAGTTTTTGACGTCGTCGCCCATAGCTAAATTGCGCGCACACTTGTGCGCCGTTTTTACAAAGTTTTCAGATTGCCTTTCGGGTTTGCACTTCTAGCTGAATTGACCATAGAATCAATTGTGTCGTGACGGTTTTTGAATTTGAGGCCTCGGGTGTGGAGTTTTTGACGTCGTCGCCCATAGCCAAATTGCGCGCACACTTGTGCGCAGTTTTTACAAAGTTTTCAGATTGCCTCTCGGGTTTGCACTTCTAGCTGAATTGGCCATAGAATCAATTGTGTCGAGAATTTTTTTGAATTTGAGGCCTCGGGTGCGGAGTTTTTGACGTCGTCGCCCATAACCAAATTGCGCGCACACTTGTGCGCCGTTTTTACAAAGTTTTCAGATTGCCTCTCGGGTTTGCACTTCCAGTTGAATTGGCCATATAATCAATTGTGTCGAGAAATTTTTTGAATTTGAGGCCTCGAGTGCGGAGTTTTTGACGTCGTCGCCCAAAGCCAAACTTGCGCGCATGGTTGTGTGCCGTTTTTACAAAGTTTTCAGATTGCCTCCCAGGTTTGCATCCCTCACTAAATTGGCCATAGAATCAATTGTGTCGAGACAGTTTTTGAATTTGAGGCCTCGGGTGCGGAGTTTTTAACGTCGTCGCCCATAGCCAAATTGTGCGCACACTTGTGCGCCGTTTTTACAAAGTTTTCAGATTGCCTCTCGGGTTTGCATTTCCAACTGAATTGGCCATAGAATCAATTGTGTCGAAACGGTTTTTGAATTTGAGGCCTCGGGTGCGGAGTTTTTAACGTCGACGCCCATAGCCAAATTGCGCGCACACTTGTGCGCCGTTTTTACAAAGTTTTCAGATTGCCTCTCGGGTTTGCACTTCCAGTTGAATTGGCCATAGAATTAATTGTTTCGAGACGGTTTTTGAATTTGAGGCCTCGGGTGCGGAGTTTTTGACGTCGTCGCCCATAGCCAAATTGTCCGCACACTTGTGCGCCGTTTTTACAAAGTTTTCAGAATGCCTCTCGGGTTTGCACTTCCAGCTGAATTTGCCATAGAATCGATTGTGTCGAGACGGTTTTTGAATTTGAGGCCTCGGGTGCGGAGTTTTTGACGTCGTCGCCCATAGCCAAACTTGCGCGCATGGTTGTGTGTTTTACAAAGTTTTCAGATTGCCTCCCAGGTTTGCATCCCTCACTAAATTGGCCATAGAATCAATTGTGTCGAGACAGTTTTTGAATTTGAGGCCTCGGGTGCGGAGTTTTTGACGTCGTCGCCCATAGCCAAATTGCGCGCACACTTGTGCGCCATTTTTACAAAGTTTTCAGATTGCCTCTCGGCTTTGCACTTCTAGCTGAATTGGCCATAGAATCAATTGTGTCGAGAAATATTTTGAATTTGAGGCCTCGGGTGCGGAGTTTTTGACGTCGTCGCCCATAGCCAAATTGCGCGCACACTTGTGCGCCGTTTTTACAAAGTTTTCAGATTGCCTCTCGGGTTTGCATCTCCAGCTGAATTGGCCATAGAATCAATTGTGTCGCGAAATTTTTTGAATTTGAGGCATCGGGTGCGGAGTTTTTTACGTCGTCGCCCATAGCCAAATTGCGCGCACGCTTGTGCGCCGTTTTTACAAAGTTTTCAGATTGCCTCTCGAGTTTGCATTTCCAGCTGAATTGGCCATAGAATCAATTGTGTCGAGAAAGTTTTTGAATTTGAGGCCTCGGGTGCGGAGTTTTTTACTTCGTCGCCCAAAGCCAAACTTGCGCGCATGGTTGTGTGCCGTTTTTACAAAGGTTTAAAATAGCCTCCCAGGTTTGCATCCCTCACTGAATTGGCCATAGAATCAATTGTGTCGAGACGGTTTTTGAATTTGAGGCCTCGGGTGCGGTGTTTTTGACGTCGTCGCCCATAGCCAAACTTGCGCGCATGGTTGTGTGCTCTTTTTACAAAGATTTCAGATTGCCTCCCAGGTTTGCATCCCTCACTGAATTGGCTATAGAATCAATTGTGTCGAGAAATTTTTTGAATTTGAGGCCTCAGGTGCGGAGTTTTTGACGTCGTCGCCCATAGCCAAATTGCGCGCACACTTGTGCCCCGTTTTTAAAAAGTTTTCAGATTGCCTCTCGGGTTTGCACTTCCAGTTGAATTGGCCATAGAATCAATTGTGTCGAGAAAATTTTTGAATTTGAGGCCTCGGGTGCGGAGTTTTTGACGTCGTCGCCCATAGCTAAATTGCGCGCACACTTGTGCGCCGTTTTTACAAAGTTTTCAGATTGCCTTTCGGGTTTGCACTTCTAGCTGAATTGACCATAGAATCAATTGTGTCGTGACGGTTTTTGAATTTGAGGCCTCGGGTGTGGAGTTTTTGACGTCGTCGCCCGTAGCCAAATTGCGCGCACACTTGTGCGCAGTTTTTACAAAGTTTTCAGATTGCCTCTCGGGTTTGCACTTCTAGCTGAATTGGCCATAGAATCAATTCTGTCGAGAAATTTTTTGAATTTGAGGCCTCGGGTGCGGAGTTTTTGACGTCGTCGCCCATAGCCAAATTGCGCGCACACTTGTGCGCCGTTTTTACAAAGTTTTCAGATTGCCTCTCGGGTTTGCACTTCCAGTTGAATTGGCCATAGAATCAATTGTGTCGAGAAAATTTTTGAATTTGAGGCCTCGGGTGCGGAGTTTTTGACGTCGTCGCCCATAGCCAAATTGCGCGTACACTTGTGCGCCGTTTTTACAAAGTTTTCAGATTGCCTCTCGGGTTTGCATTTCCAGCTGAATTGGTCATAGAATCAATTGTGCCGAGAAAATTTTTGAATTTGAGGCCTCGGGTGCGGAGTTTTTGACGTCGTCGCCCATAGCCAAATTGCGCGCACACTTGTGCGCAGTTTTTACAAAGTTCTCAGATTGCCTCTCGGGTTTGCATTTCCAGCTGAATTGGCCATAGAATCAATTGTGTCGAGACGGTTTTAGAATTTGAGGCCTCGGGTGCGGAGTTTTTGACGTCGTCGCCCATAGCCAAACTTGCGCGCATGGTTGTGTGCCGTTTTTACAAAGTTTTTAGATTGCCTCCCGGGTTTGCATCCCTCACTGAATTGGCCATAGAATCAATTGTGTCGAGACCGTTTTTGAATTTGAGGCCTCGGGTGCGGAGTTTTTGACGTCGTCGCCCATAGCCAAACTTGCGCGCATGGTTGTGTGCTGTTTTTAAAAAGTTTACAGATTGCCTCCCAGGTTTGCATCCCTCACTAAATTGGCCATAGAATCAATTGTGTCGAGACGGTTTTTGATTTGAGGCCTCGGGTGCGTAGTTTTTGACGTCGTCGCCCATAGCCAAATTGCGCGCACACTTGTGCGCCGTTTTTACAAAGTTTTCAGATTGCCTCTTGGGTTTGCATTTCCAGCTGAATTGGCCATAGAATCAATTGTGTCGAGAAAATTTTTGAATTTGAGGCCTCGGGTGCAGAGTTTTTGACGTCGTCGCCCATAGCCAAATTGCGCGCACGCTTGTGCGCCGTTTTTACAAAGTTTTCAGATTGCCTCTCGGGTTTGCATTTCCATCTGAATTGGCCAGAGAATCAATTGTGTCGAGAAAGTTTTTGAATTTGAGGCCTCGGGTGCGGAGTTTTTGACGTCGTCGCCCAAAACCACACTTGCGCGCATGGTTGTGTGCCGTTTTTACAAAGTTTTCAGATTGCCTCCCAGGTTTGCATCCCTCACTGAATTGGCCATAGAATCAATTATGTCGAGACGGTTTTTGAATTTGAGGCCTCGGGTGCGGAGTTTTTGACGTCGTCGCCCATAGCCAAACTTGCGCGCATGGTTGTGTGCCGTTTTTACAAAGTTTTCAGATTGCCTCCCAGGTTTGCATCCCTCACTGAATTGGCTATAGAATCAATTGTGTCGAGAAATTTTTTGAATTTGAGGCCTCAGGTGCGGAGTTTTTGACGTCGTCGCCCATAGCCAAATTGCGCGCACACTTGTGCCCCGTTTTTAAAAAGTTTTCAGATTGCCTCTCGGGTTTGCACTTCCAGTTGAATTGGCCATAGAATCAATTGTGTCGAGAAAATTTTTGAATTTGAGGCCTCGGGTGCGGAGTTTTTGACGTCGTCGCCCATAGCTAAATTGCGCGCACACTTGTGCGCCGTTTTTACAAAGTTTTCAGATTGCCTTTCGGGTTTGCACTTCTAGCTGAATTGACCATAGAATCAATTGTGTCGTGACGGTTTTTGAATTTGAGGCCTCGGGTGCGGAGTTTTTGACGTCGTCGCCCATAGCCAAATTGCGCGCACACTTGTGCGCCATTTTTACAAAGTTTTCAGATTGCCTCTCGGCTTTGCACTTCTAGCTGAATTGGCCATAGAATCAATTGTGTCGAGAAATATTTTGAATTTGAGGCCTCGGGTGCGGAGTTTTTGACGTCGTCGCCCATAGCCAAATTGCGCGCACACTTGTGCGCCGTTTTTACAAAGTTTTCAGATTGCCTCTCAGGTTTTCATTCCCAGCTGAATTGGCCATAGAATCAATTGTGTCGGGACGGTTTTTGAATTTGAGGCCTCGGGTGCGGAGTTTTTGACGTCGTCGCCCATAGCCAAATTGCGCGCACACTTGTGCGCCGTTTTTACAAAGTTTTCAGATTGCCTCTCGGGTTTGCACTTCCAGTTGAATTGGCCATAGAATCAATTGTGTCGAGAAAATTTTTGAATTTGAGGCCTCGGGTGCGGAGTTTTTGACGTCGTCGCCCATAGCCAAATTGCGCGTACACTTGTGCGCCGTTTTTACAAAGTTTTCAGATTGCCTCTCGGGTTTGCATTTCCAGCTGAATTGGCCATAGAATCAATTGTGGTGAGAAAATTTTTGAATTTGAGGCCTCGGGTGCGGAGTTTTTGACGTCGTCGCCCATAGCCAAATTGCGCGCACACTTGTGCGCAGTTTTTACAAAGTTCTCAGATTGCCTCTCGGGTTTGCATTTCCAGCTGAATTGGCCATAGAATCAATTGTGTCGAGACGGTTTTAGAATTTGAGGCCTCGGGTGCGGAGTTTTTGACGTCGTCGCCCATAGCCAAACTTGCGCGCATGGTTGTGTGCCGTTTTTACAAAGTTTTTAGATTGCCTCCCGGGTTTGCATCCCTCACTGAATTGGCCATAGAATCAATTGTGTCGAGACCGTTTTTGAATTTGAGGCCTCGGGTGCGGAGTTTTTGACGTCGTCGCCCATAGCCAAACTTGCGCGCATGGTTGTGTGCTGTTTTTAAAAAGTTTACAGATTGCCTCCCAGGTTTGCATCCCTCACTAAATTGGCCATAGAATCAATTGTGTCGAGACGGTTTTTGATTTGAGGCCTCGGGTGCGTAGTTTTTGACGTCGTCGCCCATAGCCAAATTGCGCGCACACTTGTGCGCCGTTTTTACAAAGTTTTCAGATTGCCTCTTGGGTTTGCATTTCCAGCTGAATTGGCCATAGAATCAATTGTGTCGAGAAAATTTTTGAATTTGAGGCCTCGGGTGCAGAGTTTTTGACGTCGTCGCCCATAGCCAAATTGCGCGCACGCTTGTGCGCCGTTTTTACAAAGTTTTCAGATTGCCTCTCGGGTTTGCATTTCCATCTGAATTGGCCAGAGAATCAATTGTGTCGAGAAAGTTTTTGAATTTGAGGCCTCGGGTGCGGAGTTTTTGACGTCGTCGCCCAAAACCACACTTGCGCGCATGGTTGTGTGCCGTTTTTACAAAGTTTTCAGATTGCCTCCCAGGTTTGCATCCCTCACTGAATTGGCCATAGAATCAATTATGTCGAGACGGTTTTTGAATTTGAGGCCTCGGGTGCGGAGTTTTTGACGTCGTCGCCCATAGCCAAACTTGCGCGCATGGTTGTGTGCCGTTTTTACAAAGTTTTCAGATTGCCTCCCAGGTTTGCATCCCTCACTGAATTGGCTATAGAATCAATTGTGTCGAGAAATTTTTTGAATTTGAGGCCTCAGGTGCGGAGTTTTTGACGTCGTCGCCCATAGCCAAATTGCGCGCACACTTGTGCCCCTTTTTAAAAAGTTTTCAGATTGCCTCTCGGGTTTGCACTTCCAGTTGAATTGGCCATAGAATCAATTGTGTCGAGAAAATTTTTGAATTTGAGGCCTCGGGTGCGGAGTTTTTGACGTCGTCGCCCATAGCTAAATTGCGCGCACACTTGTGCGCCGTTTTTACAAAGTTTTCAGATTGCCTTTCGGGTTTGCACTTCTTGCTGAATTGACCATAGAATCAATTGTGTCGTGACGGTTTTTGAATTTGAGGCCTCGGGTGCGGAGTTTTTGACGTCGTCGCCCATAGCCAAATTGCGCGCACACTTGTGCGCCATTTTTACAAAGTTTTCAGATTGCCTCTCGGCTTTGCACTTCTAGCTGAATTGGCCATAGAATCAATTGTGTCGAGAAATATTTTGAATTTGAGGCCTCGGGTGCGGAGTTTTTGACGTCGTCGCCCATAGCCAAATTGCGCGCACACTTGTGCGCCGTTTTTACAAAGTTTTCAGATTGCCTCTCAGGTTTTCATTCCCAGCTGAATTGGCCATAGAATCAATTGTGTCGGGACGGTTTTTGAATTTGAGGCCTCGGGTGCGGAGTTTTTGACGTCGTCGCCCATAGCCAAATTGCGCGCACACTTGTGCGCCGTTTTTACAAAGTTTTCAGATTGCCTCTCGGGTTTGCACTTCTAGCTGAATTGGCCATAGAATCAATTGTGTCGAGACGGTTTTTGAATTTGAGGCCTCGGGTGCGGAGTATTTGACGTCGTCGCCCGTAGCCAAATTGCGCGCACACTTGTGCGCCGTTTTTACAAAGTTTTCAGATTACCTCTCGGGTTTTCATTTCTAGCTGAATTGGCCATAGAATCAATTGTGTCGAGACTGTTTTTGAATTTGAGGCCTCGGGTGCGGAGTTTTTGACGTCGTCGCCCATAACCAAATTGCGCGCACACTTGTGCGCCGTTTTTACAAAGTTTTCAGATTGCCTCTCGGGTATTCATTCCCAGCTGAATTGGCCATAGAATCAAATGTGTCGGGACGGTTTTTGAATTTGAGGCCTCGGGTGCGGAGTTTTTGACGTCGTCGCCCATTGCCAAATTGCGCGCACACTTGTGCGCCGTTTTTACAAAGTTTTCAGATTGCCTCTCGGGTTTACACTTCTAGCTGAATTGGCCATAGAATCAAATGTGTCGGGACGGTTTTTGAATTTGAGGCCTCGGGTGCGGAGTATTTGACGTCGTCGCCCATAGCCAAATTGCGCGCACACTTGTGCGCCGTTTTTACAAAGTTTTCAGATTGCCTCTCGGGTTTTCACTTCCAACTGAATTGGCCATAGAATCAATTGTGTCGAGACGGTTTTTGAATTTGAGGCCTCGGGTGCGGAGTTTTTGACGTCGTCGCCCATAGCCAAACTTGCGCGCATGGTTGTGTGCCGTTTTTACAAAGTTTTCAGATTGCCTCCCAGGTTTGCATCCCTCACTGAATTGGCCATAGAATCAATTGTGTCGAGGCGGTTTTTGAATTTGAGGCCTCGGGTGCGGAGTTTTTGACGTCGTCGCCCATAGCCAAACTTGCGCGCATGGTTGTGTGCCGTTTTTATAAAGTTTTCAGATTGCCTCCCAGGTTTGCATCCCTCACTGAATTGGCCATAGAATCAATTGTGTCGAGACGGTTTTTGAATTTGAGGCTTTGGGTGCGGAGTTTTTGACGTCGTCGCCCATAGCCAAATTGCGCGCACACTTGTGCGCCGTTTTTACAAAGTTTTCAGATTGCCTCTCGGGTTTGCACTTCTAGCTGAATTGGCCATAGAATCAATTGTGTCGAGACGGTTTTTGAATTTGAGGCCTCGGGTGCGGAGTATTTGACGTCGTCGCCCGTAGCCAAATTGCGCGCACACTTGTGCGCCGTTTTTACAAAGTTTTCAGATTACCTCTCGGGTTTTCATTTCTAGCTGAATTGGCCATAGAATCAATTGTGTCGAGACTGTTTTTGAATTTGAGGCCTCGGGTGCGGAGTTTTTGACGTCGTCGCCCATAACCAAATTGCGCGCACACTTGTGCGCCGTTTTTACAAAGTTTTCAGATTGCCTCTCGGGTATTCATTCCCAGCTGAATTGGCCATAGAATCAAATGTGTCGGGACGGTTTTTGAATTTGAGGCCTCGGGTGCGGAGTTTTTGACGTCGTCGCCCATTGCCAAATTGCGCGCACACTTGTGCGCCGTTTTTACAAAGTTTTCAGATTGCCTCTCGGGTTTACACTTCTAGCTGAATTGGCCATAGAATCAAATGTGTCGGGACGGTTTTTGAATTTGAGGCCTCGGGTGCGGAGTATTTGACGTCGTCGCCCATAGCCAAATTGCGCGCACACTTGTGCGCCGTTTTTACAAAGTTTTCAGATTGCCTCTCGGGTTTTCACTTCCAACTGAATTGGCCATAGAATCAATTGTGTCGAGACGGTTTTTGAATTTGAGGCCTCGGGTGCGGAGTTTTTGACGTCGTCGCCCATAGCCAAACTTGCGCGCATGGTTGTGTGCCGTTTTTACAAAGTTTTCAGATTGCCTCCCAGGTTTGCATCCCTCACTGAATTGGCCATAGAATCAATTGTGTCGAGGCGGTTTTTGAATTTGAGGCCTCGGGTGCGGAGTTTTTGACGTCGTCGCCCATAGCCAAACTTGCGCGCATGGTTGTGTGCCGTTTTTATAAAGTTTTCAGATTGCCTCCCAGGTTTGCATCCCTCACTGAATTGGCCATAGAATCAATTGTGTCGAGACGGTTTTTGAATTTGAGGCTTTGGGTGCGGAGTTTTTGACGTCGTCGCCCATAGCCAAATTGCGCGCACACTTGTGCGCCGTTTTTACAAAGTTTTCAGATTGCCTCTCGGGTTTGCACTTCTAGCTGAATTGGCCATAGAATCAATTGTGTCGAGAAATTTTTTGGATTTGAGGCCTCGGGTGCGGAGTTTTTGACGTTGTCGCCCATAGCCAAATTGCGCGCACACTTGTGCGCCATTTTTAAAAAGTTTTCAGATTGCATCTCGGGTTTGCACTTCCAGTTGAATTGGCCATAGAATCAATTGTGTCGAGAAAATTTTGGAATTTGAGGCCTCGGGTGCGGATTTTTGACGTCGTCGCCCATAGCCAAATTGCGCGCACACCTGTGCGCCGTTTTTACAAAGTTTTCAGATTGACTCTCGGGTTTGCATTCCCAGCTGAATTTACCATAGAATCAATTGTGTCGAGACGGTTTTTGAATTTGAGGCCTCGGGTGCGGAGTTTTTGACGTCGTCGCCCATAGCCAAACTTGCGCGCATGGTTGTGTGCCATTTTTACAAAGTTTTCAGATTGCCTCCCAGGTTTGCATCCCTCACTGAATTGGCCATAGAATCAATTGTGTCGAGACGGTTTTTGAATTTGAGGCCTCGGGTGCGGAGTTTTTGACGTCGTCGCCCATAGCCAAATTGCGCACACACTTGTGCGCCGTTTTTACAAAGTTTTCAGATTGCCTCTCGGGTTTGCACTTCCAGTTGAATTGGCCATAGAATCAATTGTGTCGAGAAAATTTTTGAATTTGAGGCCTCGGGTGCGGAGTTTTTGACGTTGTCGCCCATAGCCAAATTGCGCGCACACTTGTGCGCCGTTTTTAAAAAGTTTTCAGATTGCATCTCGGGTTTGCACTTCCAGTTGAATTGGCCATAGAATCAATTGTGTCGAGAAAATTTTTGAATTTGAGGACTCGGGTGCGGATTTTTGACGTCGTCGCCCATAGCCAAATTGCGCGCACACCTGTGCGCCGTTTTTACAAAGTTTTCAGATTGCCTCTCGGGTTTGCATTCCCAGCTGAATTTACCATAGAATCAATTGTGTCGAGACGGTTTTTGAATTTGAGGCCTCGGGTATGGAGTTTTTGACGTCGTCGCCCATAGCCAAACTTGCGCGCATGGTTGTGTGCCATTTTTACAAAGTTTTCAGATTGCCTCCCAGGTTTGCATCCCTCACTGAATTGGCCATAGAATCAATTGTGTCGAGACGGTTTTTGAATTTGAGGCCTCGGGTGCGGAGTTTTTGACGTCGTCGCCCATAGCCAAATTGCGCACACACTTGTGCGCAGTTTTTACAAAGTTTTCAGATTGCCTCTCGGGTTTGCACTTCCAGTTGAATTGGCCATAGAATCAATTGTGTCGAGAAATTTTTTGAATTTGAGGCCTCGGGTGCGGAGTTTTTGACGTCGTCGCCCATAGCCAAATTACGCACACACTTGTGCGCCGTTTTTACAAAGTTTTCAGATTGCCTCTCGGGTTTGCATTCCCAGCTGAATTGGCCATAGAATCAATTGTGTCGAGACGGTTTTTGAATTTGAGGCCTCGGGTGCGGAGTTTTTGACGTCGTCGCCCATAGCCAAATTGCGCGCACACTTGTGCGTCGTTTTTACAAAGTTTTCAGATTGCCTCTCGGGTTTTCATGTCCAGCTGAATTGGCCATAGAATCAATTGTGTCGGGACAGTTTTTGAATTTGAGGCCTCGGGTGCGGAGTTTTTAACAAAGTTTTCAGAATGCCTCTCGGGTTTGCATTTCCAGCCGAATTGGCCATAGAATCGATTGTTTCGAGACGGTTTTTGAATTTGAGGCCTCGGGTGCGGAGTTTTTGACGTCGTCGCCCATAGCCAAACTGCGCGCACACTTGTGCGTCGTTTTTACAAAGTTTTCAGATTGCCTCTCGGGTTTTCATGTCCAGCTGAATTGGCCATAGAATCAATTGTGTCGGGACAGTTTTTGAATTTGAGGCCTCGGGTGCGGAGTTTTTAACAAAGTTTTCAGAATGCCTCTCGGGTTTGCATTTCCAGCCGAATTGGCCATAGAATCGATTGTTTCGAGACGGTTTTTGAATTTGAGGCCTCGGGTGCGGAGTTTTTGACGTCGTCGCCCATAGCCAAACTTGCGCGCATGGTTGTGTGCCGTTTTTACAAAGTTTTCAGATTGCCTCCCAGGTTTGCATCCCTCACTGAATTGGCCATAGAATCAATTGTGTCGAGACGGTTTTTGAATTTGAGGCCTCGGGTGCGGAGTTTTTGACGTCGTCGCCCATAGCCAAATTGCGCACACACTTGTGCGCCGTTTTTACAAAGTTTTCAGATTGCCTCTCGGGTTTGCACTTCCAGTTGAATTGGCCATAGAATCAATTGTGTCGAGAAAATTTTTGAATTTGAGGCCTCGGGTGCGGATTTTTTACGTCGTCGCCCATAGCCAAATTGCGCGCACACCTGTGCGCCGTTTTTACAAAGTTTTCAGATTGCCTCTCGGGTTTGCATTCCCAGCTGAATTTACCATAGAATCAATTGTGTCGAGACGGTTTTTGAATTTGAGGCCTCGGGTGCGGAGTTTTTGACGTCGTCGCCCATAGCCAAACTTGCGCGCATGGTTGTGTGCCATTTTTACAAAGTTTTCAGATTGCCTCCCAGGTTTGCATCCCTCACTGAATTGGCCATAGAATCAATTGTGTCGAGACGGTTTTTGAATTTGAGGCCTCGGGTGCGGAGTTTTTGACGTCGTCGCCCATAGCCAAATTGCGCACACACTTGTGCGCCGTTTTTACAAAGTTTTCAGATTGCCTCTCGGGTTTGCACTTCCAGTTGAATTGGCCATAGAATCAATTGTGTCGAGAAAATTTTTTAATTTGAGGCCTCGGGTGCGGAGTTTTTGACGTCGTCGCCCATAGCCAAATTACGCACACACTTGTGCGCCGTTTTTACAAAGTTTTCAGATTGCCTCTCGGGTTTGCATTTCCAGCTGAATTGGCCATAGAATCAATTGTGTCGAGACGGTTTTTGAATTTGAGGCCTCGGGTGCGGAGTTTTTGACGTCGTCGCCCATAGCCAAATTGCGCGCACACTTGTGCGTCGTTTTTACAAAGTTTTCAGATTGCCTCTCGGCTTTTCATGTCCAGCTGAATTGGCCATAGAATCAATTGTGTCGGGACAGTTTTTGAATTTGAGGCCTCGGGTGCGGAGTTTTTAACAAATTTTCAGAATGCCTCTCGGGTTTGCATTTCCAGCCGAATTGGCCATAGAATCGATTGTTTCGAGACGGTTTTTGAATTTGAGGCCTCGGGTGCGGAGTTTTTGACGTCGTCGCCCATAGCCAAACTTGCGCGCATGGTTGTGTGCCGTTTTTACAAAGTTTTCAGATTGCCTCCCAGGTTTGCATCCCTCACTGAATTGGCCATAGAATCAATTGTGTCGAGACGGTTTTTGAATTTGAGGCCTCGGGTGCGGAGTTTTTGACGTCGTCGCCCATAGCCAAATTGCGCACACACTTGTGCGCCGTTTTTACAAAGTTTTCAGATTGCCTCTCGGGTTTGCACTTCCAGTTGAATTGGCCATAGAATCAATTGTGTCGAGAAAATTTTTGAATTTGAGGCCTCGGGTGCGGAGTTTTTGACGTCGTCGCCCATAGCCAAATTACGCACACACTTGTGCGCCGTTTTTACAAAGTTTTCAGATTGCCTCTCGGGTTTGCATTTCCAGCTGAATTGGCCATAGAATCAATTGTGTCGAGACGGTTTTTGAATTTGAGGCCTCGGGTGCGGAGTTTTTGACGTCGTCGCCCATAGCCAAATTGCGCGCACACTTGTGCGTCGTTTTTACAAAGTTTTCAGATTGCCTCTTGGCTTTTCATGTCCAGCTGAATTGGCCATAGAATCAATTGTGTCGGGACAGTTTTTGAATTTGAGGCCTCGGGTGCGGAGTTTTTAACAAAGTTTTCAGAATGCCTCTCGGGTTTGCATTTCCAGCCGAATTGGCCATAGAATCGATTGTTTCGAGACGGTTTTTGAATTTGAGGCCTCGGGTGCGGAGTTTTTGACGTCGTCGCCCATAGCCAAACTTGCGCGCATGGTTGTGTGCCGTTTTTACAAAGTTTTCAGATTGCCTCCCAGGTTTGCATCCCTCACTGAATTGGCCATAGAATCAATTGTGTCGAGACGGTTTTTGAATTTGAGGCCTCGGGTGCGGAGTTTTTGACGTCGTCGCCCATAGCCAAATTGCGCACACACTTGTGCGCCGTTTTTACAAAGTTTTCAGATTGCCTCTCGGGTTTGCACTTCCAGTTGAATTGGCCATAGAATCAATTGTGTCGATAAATTTTTTGAATTTGAGGCCTCGGGTGCGGAGTTTTTGACGTCGTCGCCCATAGCTAAATTGCGCGCACACTTGTGCGCCGTTTTTACAAAGTTTTCAGATTGCCTTTCGGGTTTGCACTTCTAGCTGAATTGACCATAGAATCAATTGTGTCGTGACGGTTTTTGAATTTGAGGCCTCGGGTGTGGAGTTTTTGACGTCGTCGCCCATAGCCAAATTGCGCGCACACTTGTGCGCAGTTTTTACAAAGTTTTCAGATTGCCTCTCGGGTTTGCACTTCTAGCTGAATTGGCCATAGAATCAATTGTGTCGAGAATTTTTTTGAATTTGAGGCCTCGGGTGCGGAGTTTTTGACGTCGTCGCCCATAACCAAATTGCGCGCACACTTGTGCGCCGTTTTTACAAAGTTTTCAGATTGCCTCTCGGGTTTGCACTTCCAGTTGAATTGGCCATATAATCAATTGTGTCGAGAAAATTTTTGAATTTGAGGCCTCGAGTGCGGAGTTTTTGACGTCGTCGCCCAAAGCCAAACTTGCGCGCATGGTTGTGTGCCGTTTTTACAAAGTTTTCAGATTGCCTCCCAGGTTTGCATCCCTCACTAAATTGGCCATAGAATCAATTGTGTCGAGACAGTTTTTGAATTTGAGGCCTCGGGTGCGGAGTTTTTGACGTCGTCGCCCATAGCCAAATTGCGCACACACTTGTGCGCCGTTTTTACAAAGTTTTCAGATTGCCTCTCGGGTTTGCACTTCCAGTTGAATTGGCCATAGAATCAATTGTGTCGAGAAAATTTTTGAATTTGAGGCCTCGGGTGCGGAGTTTTTGACGTCGTCGCCCATAGCCAAATTACGCACACACTTGTGCGCCGTTTTTACAAAGTTTTCAGATTGCCTCTCGGGTTTGCATTTCCAGCTGAATTGGCCATAGAATCAATTGTGTCGAGACGGTTTTTGAATTTGAGGCCTCGGGTGCGGAGTTTTTGACGTCGTCGCCCATAGCCAAATTGCGCGCACACTTGTGCGTCGTTTTTACAAAGTTTTCAGATTGCCTCTCGGCTTTTCATGTCCAGCTGAATTGGCCATAGAATCAATTGTGTCGGGACAGTTTTTGAATTTGAGGCCTCGGGTGCGGAGTTTTTAACAAAGTTTTCAGAATGCCTCTCGGGTTTGCATTTCCAGCCGAATTGGCCATAGAATCGATTGTTTCGAGACGGTTTTTGAATTTGAGGCCTCGGGTGCGGAGTTTTTGACGTCGTCGCCCATAGCCAAACTTGCGCGCATGGTTGTGTGCCGTTTTTACAAAGTTTTCAGATTGCCTCCCAGGTTTGCATCCCTCACTGAATTGGCCATAGAATCAATTGTGTCGAGACGGTTTTTGAATTTGAGGCCTCGGGTGCGGAGTTTTTGACGTCGTCGCCCATAGCCAAATTGCGCACACACTTGTACGCCGTTTTTACAAAGTTTTCAGATTGCCTCTCGGGTTTGCACTTCCAGTTGAATTGGCCATAGAATCAATTGTGTCGATAAATTTTTTGAATTTGAGGCCTCGGGTGCGGAGTTTTTGACGTCGTCGCCCATAGCTAAATTGCGCGCACACTTGTGCGCCGTTTTTACAAAGTTTTCAGATTGCCTTTCGGGTTTGCACTTCTAGCTGAATTGACCATAGAATCAATTGTGTCGTGACGGTTTTTGAATTTGAGGCCTCGGGTGTGGAGTTTTTGACGTCGTCGCCCATAGCCAAATTGCGCGCACACTTGTGCGCAGTTTTTACAAAGTTTTCAGATTGCCTCTCGGGTTTGCACTTCTAGCTGAATTGGCCATAGAATCAATTGTGTCGAGAATTTTTTTGAATTTGAGGCCTCGGGTGCGGAGTTTTTGACGTCGTCGCCCATAACCAAATTGCGCGCACACTTGTGCGCCGTTTTTACAAAGTTTTCAGATTGCCTCTCGGGTTTGCACTTCCAGTTGAATTGGCCATATAATCAATTGTGTCGAGAAAATTTTTGAATTTGAGGCCTCGAGTGCGGAGTTTTTGACGTCGTCGCCCAAAGCCAAACTTGCGCGCATGGTTGTGTGCCGTTTTTACAAAGTTTTCAGATTGCCTCCCAGGTTTGCATCCCTCACTAAATTGGCCATAGAATCAATTGTGTCGAGACAGTTTTTGAATTTGAGGCCTCGGGTGCGGAGTTTTTAACGTCGTCGCCCATAGCCAAATTGTGCGCACACTTGTGCGCCGTTTTTACAAAGTTTTCAGATTGCCTCTCGGGTTTGCATTTCCAACTGAATTGGCCATAGAATCAATTGTGTCGAAACGGTTTTTGAATTTGAGGCCTCGGGTGCGGAGTTTTTAACGTCGACGCCCATAGCCAAATTGCGCGCACACTTGTGCGCCGTTTTTACAAAGTTTTCAGATTGCCTCTCGGGTTTGCACTTCCAGTTGAATTGGCCATAGAATTAATTGTTTCGAGACGGTTTTTGAATTTGAGGCCTCGGGTGCGGAGTTTTTGACGTCGTCGCCCATAGCCAAATTGTCCGCACACTTGTGCGCCGTTTTTACAAAGTTTTCAGAATGCCTCTCGGGTTTGCACTTCCAGCTAAATTTGCCATAGAATCGATTGTGTCGAGACAGTTTTTGAATTTGAGGCCTCGGGTGCGGAGTTTTTGACGTCGTCGCCCATAGCCAAACTTGCGCGCATGGTTGTGTGTTTTACAAAGTTTTCAGATTGCCTCCCAGGTTTGCATCCCTCACTAAATTGGCCATAGAATCAATTGTGTCGAGACAGTTTTTGAATTTGAGGCCTCGGGTGCGGAGTTTTTGACGTCGTCGCCCATAGCCAAATTGCGCGCACACTTGTGCGCCATTTTTACAAAGTTTTCAGATTGCCTCTCGGCTTTGCACTTCTAGCTGAATTGGCCATAGAATCAATTGTGTCGAGAAATATTTTGAATTTGAGGCCTCGGGTGCGGAGTTTTTGACGTCGTCGCCCATAGCCAAATTGCGCGCACACTTGTGCGCCGTTTTTACAAAGTTTTCAGATTGCCTCTCGGGTTTGCATTTCCAGCTGAATTGGCCATAGAATCAATTGTGTCGCGAAATTTTTTGAATTTGAGGCCTCGGGTGCGGAGTTTTTTACGTCGTCGCCCATAGCCAAATTGCGCGCACGCTTGTGTGCCGTTTTTACAAAGTTTTCAGATTGCCTCTCGAGTTTGCATTTCCAGCTGAATTGGCCATAGAATCAATTGTGTCGAGAAAGTTTTTGAATTTGAGGCCTCGGGTGCGGAGTTTTTTACGTCGTCGCCCAAAGCCAAACTTGCGCGCATGGTTGTGTGCCGTTTTTACAAAGGTTTAAAATAGCCTCCCAGGTTTGCATCCCTCACTGAATTGGCCATAGAATCAATTGTGTCCAGACGGTTTTTGAATTTGAGGCCTCGGGTGCGGTGTTTTTGACGTCGTCGCCCATAGCCAAACTTGCGCGCATGGTTGTGTGCCGTTTTTACAAAGTTTTCAGATTGCCTCCCAGGTTTGCATCCCTCACTGAATTGGCTATAGAATCAATTGTGTCGAGAAATTTTTTGAATTTGAGGCCTCAGGTGCGGAGTTTTTGACGTCGTCGCCCATAGCCAAATTGCGCGCACACTTGTGCCCCGTTTTTAAAAAGTTTTCAGATTGCCTCTCGGGTTTGCACTTCCAGTTGAATTGGCCATAGAATCAATTGTGTCGAGAAAATTTTTGAATTTGAGGCCTCGGGTGCGGAGTTTTTGACGTCGTCGCCCATAGCTAAATTGCGCGCACACTTGTGCGCCGTTTTTACAAAGTTTTCAGATTGCCTTTCGGGTTTGCACTTCTAGCTGAATTGACCATAGAATCAATTGTGTCGTGACGGTTTTTGAATTTGAGGCCTCGGGTGTGGAGTTTTTGACGTCGTCGCCCGTAGCCAAATTGCGCGCACACTTGTGCGCAGTTTTTACAAAGTTTTCAGATTGCCTCTCGGGTTTGCACTTCTAGCTGAATTGGCCATAGAATCAATTCTGTCGAGAAATTTTTTGAATTTGAGGCCTCGGGTGCGGAGTTTTTGACGTCGTCGCCCATAGCCAAATTGCGCGCACACTTGTGCGCCATTTTTACAAAGTTTTCAGATTGCCTCTCGGGTTTGCACTTCCAGTTGAATTGGCCATAGAATCAATTGTGTCGAGAAAATTTTTGAATTTGAGGCCTCGGGTGCGGAGTTTTTGACGTCGTCGCCCATAGCCAAATTGCGCGTACACTTGTGCGCCGTTTTTACAAAGTTTTCAGATTGCCTCTCGGGTTTGCATTTCCAGCTGAATTGGCCATAGAATCAATTGTGTCGAGAAAATTTTTGAATTTGAGGCCTCGGGTGCGGAGTTTTTGACGTCGTCGCCCATAGCCAAATTGCGCGCACACTTGTGCGCAGTTTTTACAAAGTTCTCAGATTGCCTCTCGGGTTTGCATTTCCAGCTGAATTGGCCATAGAATCAATTGTGTCGAGACGGTTTTAGAATTTGAGGCCTCGGGTGCGGAGTTTTTGACGTCGTCGCCCATAGCCAAATTGCGCGCACACTTGTGCGCCGTTTTTACAAAGTTTTCAGATTGCCTCTCGGGTTTGCATCTCCAGCTGAATTGGCCATAGAATCAATTGTGTCGAGAAAGTTTTTGAATTTGAGGCCTCGGGTGCGGAGTTTTTGACGTCGTCGCCCAAAGCCAAACTTGCGCGCATGGTTGTGTGCCGTTTTTACAAAGTTTTCAGATTGCCTCCTAGGTTTGCATCCCTCACTGAATTGGCCATAGAATCAATTGTGTCGAGACGGTTCTTGAATTTGAGGCCTCGGGTGCGGAGTTTTTGACGTCGTCGCCCATAGCCAAACTTGCGCGCATGGTTGTGTGCCGTTTTTACAAAGTTTTCAGATTGCCTCCCAGGTTTGCATCCCTCACTGAATTGGCCATAGAATCAATTGTGTCGAGACGGTTTTTGAAATTGAGGCCTCGGGTGCGGAGTTTTTGACGTCGTCGCCCATAGCCAAATTGCGCGCACACTTGTACGCCGTTTTTTCAAAGTTTTCAGATTGCCTCTCGGGTTTGCACTTCCAGTTGAATTGGCCAAAGAATCAATTGTGTCGAGAAATTTTTTGAATTTGAGGCCTCGGGTGCGGTGTTTTTGACGTCGTCGCCCATAGCCAAATTGCGCGCACACTTGTGCGCCGTTTTTACAAAGTTTTCAGATTGCCTCTTGGGTTTGCATTTCCAGTTGAATTGGCCATAGAATCAATTGTGTCGAGAAATTTTTTTAATTTGAGGCCTCTGGTGCGGAGTTTTTGACGTCGTCGCCCATAGCTAAATTGCGCGCACACTTGTGCGCCGTTTTTACAAAGTTTTCAGATTGCCTTTCGGGTTTGCACTTCTAGCTGAATTGGCCATAGAATCAATTGTGTCGAGACGGTTTTTGAATTTGAGGCCTCGGGTGCGGAGTTTTTGACGTCGTCGCCCATAGCAAAACTTGCGCGCATGGTTGTGTGCCGTTTTTACAAAGTTTTCAGATTGCCTCCCAGGTTTGCATCCCTCACTGAATTGGCCATAGAATCAATTGTGTCGAGACGGTTTTTGAATTTGAGGCCTCAGGTGCGGAGTTTTTGACGTCGTCGCCCATAGCCAAATTGCGCGCACACTTGTGCGCCGTTTTTACAAAGTTTTCAGATTGCCTCTCGGGTTTGCACTTCCAGTTGAATTGGCCATAGAATAAATTGTGTCGAGAAAATTTTTGAATTTGAGGCCTCGGGTGCGGAGTTTTTGACGTCGTCGCCCATAGCCAAATTGCGCGCACACTTGTGCGCCGTTTTTACAAAGTTTTCAGATTGCCTCTCGGGTTTGCATCTCCAGCTGAATTGGCCATAGAATCAATTGTGTCGAGAAAGTTTTTGAATTTGAGGCCTCGGGTGCGGAGTTTTTGACGTCGTCGCCCAAAGCCAAACTTGCGCGCATGGTTGTGTGCCGTTTTTACAAAGTTTTCAGATTGCCTCCTAGGTTTGCATCCCTCACTGAATTGGCCATAGAATCAATTGTGTCGAGACGGTTCTTGAATTTGAGGCCTCGGGTGCGGAGTTTTTGACGTCGTCGCCCATAGCCAAACTTGCGCGCATGGTTGTGTGCCGTTTTTACAAAGTTTTCAGATTGCCTCCCAGGTTTGCATCCCTCACTGAATTGGCCATAGAATCAATTGTGTCGAGACGGTTTTTGAAATTGAGGCCTCGGGTGCGGAGTTTTTGACGTCGTCGCCCATAGCCAAATTGCGCGCACACTTGTACGCCGTTTTTTCAAAGTTTTCAGATTGCCTCTCGGGTTTGCACTTCCAGTTGAATTGGCCAAAGAATCAATTGTGTCGAGAAATTTTTTGAATTTGAGGCCTCGGGTGCGGTGTTTTTGACGTCGTCGCCCATAGCCAAATTGCGCGCACACTTGTGCGCCGTTTTTACAAAGTTTTCAGATTGCCTCTTGGGTTTGCATTTCCAGTTGAATTGGCCATAGAATCAATTGTGTCGAGAAATTTTTTTAATTTGAGGCCTCTGGTGCGGAGTTTTTGACGTCGTCGCCCATAGCTAAATTGCGCGCACACTTGTGCGCCGTTTTTACAAAGTTTTCAGATTGCCTTTCGGGTTTGCACTTCTAGCTGAATTGGCCATAGAATCAATTGTGTCGAGACGGTTTTTGAATTTGAGGCCTCGGGTGCGGAGTTTTTGACGTCGTCGCCCATAGCAAAACTTGCGCGCATGGTTGTGTGCCGTTTTTACAAAGTTTTCAGATTGCCTCCCAGGTTTGCATCCCTCACTGAATTGGCCATAGAATCAATTGTGTCGAGACGGTTTTTGAATTTGAGGCCTCAGGTGCGGAGTTTTTGACGTCGTCGCCCATAGCCAAATTGCGCGCACACTTGTGCGCCGTTTTTACAAAGTTTTCAGATTGCCTCTCGGGTTTGCACTTCCAGTTGAATTGGCCATAGAATAAATTGTGTCGAGAAAATTTTTGAATTTGAGGCCTCGGGTGCGGAGTTTTTGACATCGTCGCCCATAGCCAAATTGCGCGCACACTTGTGCGCCGTTTTTACAAAGTTTTCAGATTGCCTCTCGGGTTTGCATCTCCAGCTGAATTGGCCATAGAATCAATTGTGTCGAGAAAGTTTTTGAATTTGAGGCCTCGGGTGCGGAGTTTTTGACGTCGTCGCCCAAAGCCAAACTTGCGCGCATGGTTGTGTGCCGTTTTCACAAAGTTTTCAGATTGCCTCCTAGGTTTGCATCCCTCACTGAATTGGCCATAGAATCAATTGTGTCGAGACGGTTCTTGAATTTGAGGCCTCGGGTGCGGTGTTTTTGACGTCGTCGCCCATAGCCAAACTTGCGCGCATGGTTGTGTGCCGTTTTTACAAAGTTTTCAGATTGCCTCCCAGGTTTGCATCCCTCACTGAATTGGCCATAGAATCAATTGTGTCGAGACGGTTTTTGAATTTGACGTCTCGGGTGCGGAGTTTTTGACGTCGTCGCCCATAGCCAAATTGCGCGCACACTTGTGCGCCGTTTTTACAAAGTTTTCAGATTGCCTCTCGGGTTTGCACTTCTAGCTGAATTGTCCATAGAATCAATTGTGTCGAGACGGTTTTTGAATTTGAGGCATCGGGTGCAGAGTTTTTTACGTCGTCGCCCATAGCCAAATTGCGCGCACACTTGTGCGCCGTTTTTACAAAGTTTTCAGATTGCCTCTTGGGTTTGCATTTCCAGTTGAATTGGCCATAGAATCAATTGTGTCGAGAAAATTTTTGAATTTGAGGCCTCGGGTGCGGAGTTTTTGACGTCGTCGCCCATAGCTAAATTGCGCGCACACTTGTGCGCCGTTTTTACAAAGTTTTCAGATTGCCTTTCGGGTTTGCACTTCTAGCTGAATTGGCCATAAAATCAATTGTGTCGAGACGGTTTTTGAATTTGAGGCCTCGGGTGCGGAGTTTTTGACGTCGTCGCCCATAGCCAAATTGCGCGCACACTTGTGCGCAGTTTTTACAAAGTTTTCAGATTGCCTCTCGGGTTTGCACATCAAGCTGAATTGGCCATAGAATCAATTGTGTCGAGAAATTTTTTGAATTTGAGGCCTCGGGTGCGGAGTTTTTGACGTCGTCGCCCATAGCCAAATTGCGCGCACACTTGTGCGCCGTTTTTACAAAGTTTTCAGATTGCCTCTCGGGTTTGCACTTCCAGTTGAATTGGCCATAGAATCAATTGTGTCGAGAAATTTTTTGAATTTGAGGCCTCGGGTGCGGAGTTTTTGACGTCGTCGCCCATAGCCAAATTGCGTGCACACTTGTGCGCCGTTTTTACAAAGTTTTCAGATTGGCTCTCGGGTTTGCATTTGCAGCTGAATTGGCCATAGAATCAATTGTGTCGAGAAAATTTTTGAATTTGAGGCCTCGGGTGCGGAGTTTTTGACGTCGTCGCCCATAGCCAAATTGCGCGCATGGTTGTGTGCCGTTTTTACAAAGTTTTCAGATTGCCTCCTAGGTTTGCATCCCTCACTGAATTGGCCATAGAATCAGTTGTGTCGAGACGGTTTTTGAATTTGAGGTCTCGGGTGCGGAGTTTTTGACGTCGTCGCCCATAGCCAAACTTGCGCGCATGGTTGTGTGCCATTTTTACAAAGTTTTCAGATTGCCTCCCAGGTTTGCATCCCTCACTGAATTAGCCATAGAATCAATTGTGTCGAGACGGTTTTTGAATTTGAGGCCTCGGGTGCGGAGTTTTTGACGTCGTCGCCCATAGCCAAACTTGCGCGCATGGTTGTGTGCTGTTTTTAAAAAGTTTACAGATTGCCTCCCAGGTTTGCATCCCTCACTAAATTGGCCATAGAATCAATTGTGTTGAGACGGTTTTTGAATTTGAGGCCTCGGGTGCGGAGTTTTTGACGTCGTCGCCCATAGCCAAATTGCGCGCACACTTGTGCGCCATTTTTACAAAGTTTTCAGATTGCCTCTTGGGTTTGCATTTCCAGCTGAATTGGCCATAGAATCAATTGTGTCGAGAAAATTTTTGAATTTGAGGCCTCGGGTGCGGAGTTTTTGACGTCGTCGCCCATAGCTAAATTGCGCGCACACTTGTGCGCCGTTTTTACAAAGTTTTCAGATTGCCTTTCGGGTTTGCACTTCTAGCTGAATTGGCCATAGAATCAATTGTGTCGAGACGGTTTTTGAATTTGAGGCCTCGGGTGCGGAGTTTTTGACGTCGTCGCCCATAGCCAAACTTGCGCGCATGGTTGTGTGCCGTTTTTACAAAGTTTTCAGATTGCCTCCCAGGTTTGCATCCCTCACTGAATTGGCCATAGAATCAATTGTGTCGAGACGGTTTTTGAATTTGAGGCCTCGGGTGCGGAGTTTTTGACGTCGTCGCCCATAGCCAAATTGCGCGCACACTTGTGCGCCGTTTTTACAAAGTTTTCAGATTGCCTCTCCAGTTTGCACTTCCAGTTGAATTGGTCATAGAATAAATTGTGTCGAGAAAAGTTTTGAATTTGAGGCCTCGGGTGCGGAGTTTTTGACGTCGTCGCCCATAGCTAAATTGCGCGCACACTTGTGCGCCGTTTTTACAAAGTTTTCAGATTGCCTTTCGGGTTTGCACTTCTAGCTGAATTGGCCATAGAATCAATTGTGTCGAGACGGTTTTTAAATTTGAGGCCTCGGGTGCGGAGTTTTTGACGTCGTCGCCCATAGCCAAATTGCGCGCACACTTGTGCGCAGTTTTTACAAAGTTTTCAGATTGCCTCTCGGGTTTGCACTTCTAGCTGAATTGGCCATAGAATCAATTATGTCGAGAAATTTTTTGAATTTGAGGCCTCGGGTGCGGAGTTTATGACGTCGTCGCCCATAGCCAAATTGCGCGCACACTTGTGCGCCGTTTTTACAAAGTTTTCAGATTGCCTCTCGAGTTTGCACTTCCAGTTGAATTGGCCATAGAATCAATTGTGTCGAGAAAATTTTTGAATTTGAGGCCTCGGGTGCGGAGTTTTTGACGTCGTCGCCCATAGCCAAATTGCGCGCACACTTGTGCGCCGTTTTTACAAAGTTTTCAGATTGCCTCTCGGGTTTGCATTTCCAGCTGAATTGGACATAGAATCAATTGTGTCGAGAAAGTTTTTGAATTTGAGGCCTCGGGTGCGGAGTTTTTGACGTCGTCGCCCAAAGCCAATCTTGCGCGCATGGTTGTGTGCCGTTTTTACAAAGTTTTCAGATTGCCTCCTAGGTTTGCATCCCTCACTGAATTGGCCATAGAATCAATTGTGTCGAGACGGTTCTTGAATTTGAGGCCTCGGGTGCGGAGTTTTTGACGTCGTCGCCCATAGCCAAACTTGCGCGCATGGTTGTGTGCCATTTTTACAAAGTTTTCAGATTGCCTCCCAGGTTTGCATCCCTCACTGAATTGGCCATAGAATCAATTGTGTCGAGACGGTTTTTGAATTTGAGGCCTCGGGTGCGGAGTTTTTGACGTCGTCGCCAATAGCCAAATTGCGCGCACACTTGTGCGCCATTTTTACAAAGTTTTCAGATTGCCTCTTGGGTTTGCATTTCCAGCTGAATTGGCCATAGAATCAATTGTGTCGAGAAAATTTTTGAATTTGAGGCCTCGGGTGCGGAGTTTTTGACGTTGTCGCCCATAGCCAAATTGCGCGCACGCTTGTGCGCCGTTTTTACAAAGTTTTCAGATTGCCTCTCGGGTTTGCATTTCCAGCTGAATTGGCCATAGAATCAATTGTGTCGAGAAAGTTTTTGAATTTGAGGCCTCGGGTGCGGAGTTTTTGACGTCGTCGCCCAAAGCCAAACTTGCGCGCATGGTTGTGTGCCGTTTTTACAAAGTTTTCAGATTGCCTCCTAGGTTTGCATCCCTCACTGAATTGGCCATAGAATCAATTGTGTCGAGACGGTTCTTGAATTTGAGGCCTCGGGTGCGGAGTTTTTGACGTCGTCGCCCATAGCCAAACTTGCGCGCATGGTTGTGTGCCGTTTTTACAAAGTTTTCAGATTGCCTCCCAGGTTTGCATCCCTCACTGAATTGGCCATAGAATCAATTGTGTCGAGACGGTTTTTGAATTTGAGGCCTCGGGTGCAGAGTTTTTGACGTCGTCGCCCATAGCCAAATTGCGCGCACACTTGTGCGCCGTTTTTACAAAGTTTTCAGATTGCCTCTCGGGTTTGCACTTCTAGCTGAATTGGCCATAGAATCAATTGTGTCGAGACGGTTTTTGAATTTGAGGCCTCGGGTGCAGAGTTTTTGACGTCGTCGCCCATAGCCAAATTGCGCGCACACTTGTGCGCCGTTTTTACAAAGTTTTCAGATTGCCTCTTGGGTTTGCATTTCCAGTTGAATTGGCCATAGAATAAATTGTGTCGAGAAAATTTTTGAATTTGAGGCCTCGGTTGCGGAGTTTTTTACGTCGTCGCCCATAGCTAAATTGCGCGCACACTTGTGCGCCGTTTTTACAAAGTTTTCAGATTGCTTTCGGGTTTGCACTTCTAGCTGAATTGGCCATAGAATCAATTGTGTCGAGACGGTTTTTAAATTTGAGGCCTCGGGTGCGGAGTTTTTGACGTCGTCGCCCATAGCCAAATTGCGCGCACACTTGTGCGCAGTTTTTACAAAGTTTTCAGATTGCCTCTCGGGTTTGCACTTCTAGCTGAATTGGCCATAGAATCAATTATGTCGAGAAATTTTTTAAATTTGAGGCCTCGGGTGCGGAGTTTTTGACGTCGTCGCCCATAGCCAAATTGCGCGCACACTTGTGCGCCGTTTTTACAAAGTTTTCAGATTGCCTCTTGGGTTTGCATTTCCAGCTGAATTGGCCATAGAATCAATTGTGTCGAGAAAATTTTTGAATTTGAGGCCTCGGGTGCGGAGTTTTTGACGTTGTCGCCCATAGCCAAATTGCGCGCACGCTTGTGCGCCGTTTTTAAAAAGTTTTCAGATTGCCTCTCGGGTTTGCATTTCCAGCTGAATTGGCCATAGAATCAATTGTGTCGAGAAAGTTTTTGAATTTGAGGCCTCGGGTGCGGAGTTTTTGACGTCGTCGCCCAAAGCCAAACTTGCGCGCATGGTTGTGTGCCGTTTTTACAAAGTTTTCAGATTGCCTCCTAGGTTTGCATCCCTCACTGAATTGGCCATAGAATCAATTGTGTCGAGACGGTTCTTGAATTTGAGGCCTCGGGTGCGGAGTTTTTGACGTCGTCGCCCATAGCCAAATTGCGCGCAAACTTGTGCGCCGTTTTTACAAAGTTTTCAGATTGCCTCTCGGGTTTGCACTTCTAGCTGAATTGGCCATAGAATCAATTGTGTCGAGACGGTTTTTGAATTTGAGGCCTCGGGTGCAGAGTTTTTGACGTCGTCGCCCATAGCCAAACTTGCGCGCATGGTTGTGTGCCGTTTTTACAAAGTTTTCAGATTGCCTCTCGGGTTTGCACTTCTAGCTGAATTGGCCATAGAATCAATTGTGTCGAGACGGTTTTTGAATTTGAGGCCTCGGGTGCAGAGTTTTTGACGTCGTCGCCCATAGCCAAATTGCGCGCACACTTGTGCGCCGTTTTTACAAAGTTTTCAGATTGCCTCTTGGGTTTGCATTTCCAGTTGAATTGGCCATAGAATCAATTGTGTCGAGAAAACTTTTTTAATTTGAGGCCTCTGGTGCGGAGTTTTTGACGTCGTCGCCCATAGCTAAATTGCGCGCACACTTGTGCGCCGTTTTTACAAAGTTTTCAGATTGCCTTTCGGGTTTGCACTTCTAGCTGAATTGGCCATAGAATCAATTGTATCGAGACGGTTTTTGAATTTGAGGCCTCGGGTGCGGAGTTTTTGACGTCGTCGCCCATAGCCAAACTTGCGCGCATGGTTGTGTGCCGTTTTTACAAAGTTTTCAGATTGCCTCCCAGGTTTGCATCCCTCACTGAATTGGCCATAGAATCAATTGTGTCGAGACGGTTTTTGAATTTGAGGCCTCGGGTGCGGAGTTTTTGACGTCGTCGCCCATAGCCAAATTGCGCGCACACTTGTGCGCAGTTTTTACAAAGTTTTCAGATTGCCTCTCGGGTTTGCACTTCTAGCTGAATTGGCCATAGAATCAATTGTGTCGAGAAATTTTTTGAATTTGAGGCCTCGGGTGCGGAGTTTTTGACGTCGTCGCCCATAGCCAAATTGCGCGCACACTTGTGCGCCGTTTTTACAAAGTTTTCAGATTGCCTCTCGAGTTTGCACTTCCAGTTGAATTGGCCATAGAATCAATTGTGTCGAGAAAATTTTTGAATTTGAGGCCTCGGGTGCGGAGTTTTTGACGTCGTCGCCCATAGCCAAACTTGCGCGCATGGTTGTGCGCCGTTTTTACAAAGTTTTCAGATTGCCTCCCAGGTTTGCATCCCTCACTGAATTGGCCATAGAATCAATTGTGTCGAGACGGTTTTTGAATTTGAGGCCTTGGGTGCGGAGTTTTTGACGTCGTCGCCCATAGCCAAACTTGCGCGCATGGTTGTGTGCCATTTTTACAAAGTTTTCAGATTGCCTCCCAGGTTTGCATCCCTCACTGAATTGGCCATAGAATCAATTGTGTCGAGACGGTTCTTGAATTTGAGGCCTCGGGTGCGGAGTTTTTGATGTCGTCACCCATAGCCAAATTGCGCGCAAACTTGTGCGCCGTTTTTACAAAGTTTTCAGATTGCCTCTCGGGTTTGCATTTCCAGCTGAATTGGCCATAGAATCAATTGTGTCGAGAAAGTTTTTGAATTTGAGGCCTCGGGTGCGGAGTTTTTGACGTCGTCGCCCAAAGCCAAACTTGTGCGCATGGTTGGGTGCCGTTTTTACAAAGTTTTCAGATTGCCTCCTAGGTTTGCATCCCTCACTGAGTTGGCCATAGAATCAATTGTGTCGAGACGGTTCTTGAATTTGAGGCCTCGGGTGCGGAGTTTTTGACGTCGTCGCCCATAGCCAAACTTGCGCGCATGGTTGTGTGCCGTTTTTACAAAGTTTTCAGATTGCCTCCCAGGTTTGCATCCCTCACTGAATTGGCCATAGAATCAATTGTGTCGAGACGGTTTTTGAATTTGAGGCCTCGGGTGCGGAGTTTTTGACGTCGTCGCCCATAGCCAAATTGCGCGCACACTTGTGCGCCGTTTTTACAAAGTTTTCAGATTGCCTCTCGGGTTTGCACTTCTAGCTGAATTGGCCATAGAATCAATTGTGTCGAGACGGTTTTTGAATTTGAGGCCTCGGGTGCAGAGTTTTTGACGTCGTCGCCCATAGCCAAATTGCGCGCACACTTGTGCGCCGTTTTTACAAAGTTTTCAGATTGCCTCTTGGGTTTGCATTTCCAGTTGAATTGGCCATAGAATCAATTGTGTCGAGAAATTTTTTTAATTTGAGGCCTCTGGTGCGGAGTTTTTGACGTCGTCGCCCATAGCTAAATTGCGCGCACACTTGTGCGCCGTTTTTACAAAGTTTTCAGATTGCCTTTCGGGTTTGCACTTCTAGCTGAATTGGCCATAGAATCAATTGTGTCGAGACGGTTTTTGAATTTGAGGCCTCGGGTGCGGAGTTTTTGACGTCGTCGCCCATAGCCAAACTTGCGCGCATGGTTGTGTGCCGTTTTTACAAAGTTTTCAGATTGCCTCCCAGGTTTGCATCCCTCACTGAATTGGCCATAGAATAAATTGTGTCGAGACGGTTTTTGAATTTGAGGCCTCGGGTGCGGAGTTTTTGACGTCGTCGCCCATAGCCAAACTTGCGCGCATGGTTGTGTGCCGTTTTTACAAAGTTTTCAGATTGCCTCCCAGGTTTGCATCCCTCACTGAATTGGCCATAGAATCAATTGTGTCGAGACGGTTTTTGAATTTGAGGCCTCGGGTGCGGAGTTTTTGACGTCGTCGCCCATAGCCAAATTGCGCGCACACTTGTGCGCCGTTTTTACAAAGTTTTCAGATTGCCTCTCGGGTTTGCACTTCCAGTTGAATTGGCCATAGAATAAATTGTGTCGAGAAAATTTTTGAATTTGAGGCCTCGGGTGCGGAGTTTTTGACGTCGTCACCCATAGCTAAATTGCGCGCACACTTGTGCACCGTTTTTACAAAGTTTTCAGATTGCCTTTCGGGTTTGCACTTCTAGCTGAATTGGCCATAGAATCAATTGTGTCGAGACGGTTTTTAAATTTGAGGCCTCGGGTGCGGAGTTTTTGACGTCGTCGCCCATAGCCAAATTGCGCGCACACTTGTGCGCAGTTTTTACAAAGTTTTCAGATTGCCTCTCGGGTTTGCACTTCTAGCTGAATTGGCCATAGAATCAATTGTGTCGAGAAATTTTTTGAATTTGAGGCCTCGGGTGCGGAGTTTTTAACGTCGTCGCCCATAGCCAAATTGGGCGCACACTTGTGCGCCGTTTTTACAAAGTTTTCAGATTGCCTCTCGAGTTTGAACTTCCAGTTGAATTGGCCATAGAATCAATTGTGTCGAGAAAATTTTTGAATTTGAGGCCTCGGGTGTGGAGTTTTTGACGTCGTCGCCCATAGCCAAATTGCGCGCACACTTGTGCGCCGTTTTTACAAAGTTTTCAGATTGCCTCTCGGGTTTGCATTTCCAGCTGAATTGGCCATAGAATCAATTGTGTCGAGAAAGTTTTTGAATTTGAGGCCTCGGGTGCGGAGTTTTTGACGTCGTCGCCCAAAGCCAAACTTGCGCGCATGGTTGTGTGTCGTTTTTACAAAGTTTTCAGATTGCCTCCTAGGTTTGCATCCCTCACTGAATTGGCCATAGAATCAATTGTGTCGAGACGGTTCTTGAATTTGAGGCCTCGGGTGCGGAGTTTTTGACGTCGTCGCCCATAGCCAAACTTGCGCGCATGGTTGTGTGCCATTTTTACAAAGTTTTCAGATTGCCTCCCAGGTTTGCATCCCTCACTGAATTGGCCATAGAATCAATTGTGTCGAGACGGTTCTTGAATTTGAGGCCTCGGGTGCGGAGTTTTTGATGTCGTCACCCATAGCCAAATTGCGCGCAAACTTGTGCGCCGTTTTTACAAAGTTTTCAGATTGCCTCTCGGGTTTGCACTTCTAGCTGAATTGGCCATAGAATCAATTGTGTCGAGACGGTTTTTGAATTTGAGGCCTCGGGTGCAGAGTTTTTGACGTCGTCGCCCATAGCCAAACTTGCGCGCATGGTTGTGTGTCGTTTTTACAAAGTTTTCAGATTGCCTCTCGGGTTTGCACTTCTAGCTGAATTGGCCATAGAATCAATTGTGTCGAGACGGTTTTTGAATTTGAGGCCTCGGGTGCAGAGTTTTTGACGTCGTCGCCCATAGCCAAATTGCGCGCACACTTGTGCGCCGTTTTTACAAAGTTTTCAGATTGCCTCCTGGGTTTGCATTTCCAGTTGAATTGGCCATAGAATCAATTGTGTCGAGAAATTTTTTTAATTTGAGGCCTCTGGTGCGGAGTTTTTGACGTCGTCGCCCATAGCTAAATTGCGCGCACACTTGTGCGCCGTTTTTACAAAGTTTTCAGATTGCCTTTCGGGTTTGCACTTCTAGCTGAATTGGCCATATAATCAATTGTGTCGAGACGGTTTTTGAATTTGAGGCCTCGGGTGCGGAGTTTTTGACGTCGTCGCCCATAGCCAAACTTGCGCGCATGGTTGTGTGCCGTTTTTACAAAGTTTTCAGATTGCCTCCCAGGTTTGCATCCCTCACTGAATTGGCCATAGAATCAATTGTGTCGAGACGGTTTTTGAATTTGAGGCCTCGGGTGCGGAGTTTTTGACGTCGTCGCCCATAGCCAAATTGCGCGCACACTTGTGCGCCATTTTTACAAAGTTTTCAGATTGCCTCTCGGGTTTGCACTTCCAGTTGAATTGGCCATAGAATAAATTGTGTCGAGAAAATTTTTGAATTTGAGGCCTCGGGTGCGGAGTTTTTGACGTCGTCGCCCATAGCTAAATTGCGCGCACACTTGTGCGCCGTTTTTACAAAGTTTTCAGATTGCCTTTCGGGTTTGCACTTCTAGCTGAATTGGCCATATAATCAATTGTGTCGAGACGGTTTTTAAATTTGAGGCCTCGGGTGCGGAGTTTTTGACGTCGTCGTCCATAGCCAAATTGCGCGCACACTTGTGCGCAGTTTTTACAAAGTTTTCAGATTGCCTCTCGGGTTTGCACTTCTAGCTGAATTGGCCATAGAATCAATTATGTCGAGAAATTTTTTGAATTTGAGGCCTCGGGTGCGGAGTTTTTGACGTCGTCGCCCATAGCCAAATTGCGCGCACACTTGTGCGCCGTTTTTACAAAGTTTTCAGATTGCCTCTCGAGTTTGCACTTCCAGTTGAATTGGCCATAGAATCAATTGTGTCGAGAAAATTTTTGAATTTGAGGCCTCGGGTGCGGAGTTTTTGACGTCGTCGCCCATAGCCAAATTGCGCGCACACTTGTGCGCCGTTTTTACAAAGTTTTCAGATTGCCTCTCGGGTTTGCATTTCCAGCTGAATTGGCCATAGAATCAATTGTGTCGAGACAGTTTTAGAATTTGAGGCCTCGGGTGCGGAGTTTTTGACGTCGTCGCCCATAGCCAAACTTGCGTGCATGGTTGTGTGCCGTTTTTACAAAGTTTTTAGATTGCCTCCCGGGTTTGCATCCCGCACTGAATTGGCCATAGAATTAATTGTCTCGAGACCGTTTTTGAATTTAAGGCCTCGGGTGCGGAGTTTTTGACGTCGTCGCCCAAAGCCAAACTTGCGCGCATGGTTGTGTGCTGTTTTTAAAAAGTTTACAGATTGCCTCCCAGGTTTGCATCCCTCACTAAATTGGCCATAGAATCAATTGTGTCGAGACGGTTTTTGAATTTGAGGCCTCGGGTGCGTAGTTTTTGACGTCGTCGCCCATAGCCAAATCGCGCGCACAATTGTGCGCCGTTTTTACAAAGTTTTCAGATTGCCTCTTGGGTTTGTATTTCCAGCTGAATTGGCCATAGAATCAATTGTGTCGAGAATATTTTTGAATTTGAGGCCTCGGGTGCAGAGTTTTTGACGTCGTCGCCCATAGCCAAATTGCGCGCACGCTTGTGCGCCTTTTTTACAAAGTTTTCAGATTGCCTCTCGGGTTTGCATGTCCATTTGAATTGGCCATAGAATCAATTGTGTCGAGAAAGTTTTTGAATTTGAGGCCTCGGGTGCGGAGTTTTTGACGTCGTCGCCCAAAGCCAAACTTGCGCGCATGGTTGTGTGCCGTTTTTACAAAGTTTTCAGATTGCCTCCCAGGTTTGCATCCCTCACTGAATTGGCCATAGAATCAATTGTGTCGAGACGGTTTTTGAATTTGAGGCCTCGGGTGCGGAGTTTTTGACGTCGTCGCCCATAGCCAAACTTGCGCGCATGGTTGTGTGTCGTTTTTACAAAGTTTTCAGATTGCCTCCTAGGTTTGCATCCCTCACTGAATTGGCCATAGAATCAATTGTGTCGAGACGGTTCTTGAATTTGAGGCCTCGGGTGCGGAGTTTTTGACGTCGTCGCCCATAGCCAAACTTGCGCGCATGGTTGTGTGCCGTTTTTACAAAGTTTTCAGATTGCCTCCCAGGTTTGCATCCCTCACTGAATTGGCCATAGAATCAATTGTGTCGAGACGGTTTTTGAATTTGAGGCCTCGGGTGCGGAGTTTTTGACGTCGTCGCCCATAGCCAAATTGCGCGCACACTTGTGCGCCATTTTTACAAAGTTTTCAGATTGCCTCTTGGGTTTGCATTTCCAGCTGAATTGGCCATAGAATCAATTGTGTCGAGAAAATTTTTGAATTTGAGGCCTCGGGTGCGGAGTTTTTGACGTTGTCGCCCATAGCCAAATTGCGCGCACGCTTGTGCGCCGTTTTTACAAAGTTTTCAGATTGCCTCTCGGGTTTGCATTACCAGCTGAATTGGCCATAGAATCAATTGTGTCGAGAAAGTTTTTGAATTTGAGGCCTCGGGTGCGGAGTTTTTGACGTCGTCACCCAATGCCAAACTTGCGCGCATGGTTGTGTGCCGTTTTTACAAAGTTTTCAGATTGCCTCCTAGGTTTTGCATCCCTCACTGAATTGGCCATAGAATCAATTGTGTCGAGACAGTTCTTGAATTTGAGGCCTCGGGTGCGGAGTTTTTGATGTCGTCGCCCATAGCCAAATTGCGCGCAAACTTGTGCGCCGTTTTTACAAAGTTTTCAGATTGCCTCTCGGGTTTGCACTTCTAGCTGAATTGGCCATAGAATCAATTGTGTCGAGACGGTTTTTGAATTTGAGGCCTCGGGTGCAGAGTTTTTGACGTCGTCGCCCATAGCCAAACTTGCGCGCATGGTTGTGTGCCGTTTTTACAAAGTTTTCAGATTGGCTCTCGGGTTTGCACTTCTAGCTGAATTGGCCATAGAATCAATTGTGTCGAGACGGTTTTTGAATTTGAGGCCTCGGGTGCAGAGTTTTTGACGTCGTCGCCCATAGCTAAATTGCGCGCACACTTGTGCGCCGTTTTTACAAAGTTTTCAGATTGCCTCTTGGGTTTGCATTTCCAGTTGAATTGGCCATAGAATCAATTGTGTCGAGAAATTTTTTTAATTTGAGGCCTCTGGTGCGGAGTTTTTGACGTCGTCGCCCATAGCTAAATTGCGCGCACACTTGTGCGCCGTTTTTACAAAGTTTTCAGATTGCCTTTCGGGTTTGCACTTCTAGCTGAATTGGCCATAGAATCAATTGTGTCGAGACGGTTTTTGAATTTGAGGCCTCGGGTGCGGAGTTTTTGACGTCGTCGCCCATAGCCAAACTTGCGCGCATGGTTGTGTGCCGTTTTTACAAAGTTTTCAGATTGCCTCCCAGGTTTGCATCCCTCACTGAATTGGCCATAGAATCAATTGTGTCGAGACGGTTTTTGAATTTGAGGCCTCGGGTGCGGAGTTTTTGACGTCGTCGCCCATAGCCAAATTGCGCGCACACTTGTGCGCCGTTTTTACAAAGTTTTCAGATTACCTCTCGGGTTTGCACTTCCAGTTGAATTGGCCATAGAATAAATTGTGTCGAGAAAATTTTTGAATTTGAGGCCTCGGGTGCGGAGTTTTTGACGTCGTCGCCCATAGCTAAATTGCGCGCACACTTGTGCGCCGTTTTTACAAAGTTTTCAGATTGCCTTTCGGGTTTGCACTTCTAGCTGAATTGGCCATAGAATCAATTGTGTCGAGACGGTTTTTAAATTTGAGGCCTCGGGTGCGGAGTTTTTGACGTCGTCGCCCATAGCCAAATTGCGCGCACACTTGTGCGCAGTTTTTACAAAGTTTTCAGATTGCCTCTCGGGTTTGCACTTCTAGCTGAATTGGCCATAGAATCAATTATGTCGAGAAATTTTTTGAATTTGAGGCCTCGGGTGCGGAGTTTTTGACGTCGTCGCCCATAGCCAAATTGCGCGCACACTTGTGCGCCGTTTTTACAAAGTTTTCAGATTGCCTCTCGAGTTTGCACTTCCAGTTGAATTGGCCATAGAATCAATTGTGTCGAGAAAATTTTTGAATTTGAGGCCTCGGGTGCGGAGTTTTTGACGTCGTCGCCCATAGCCAAATTGCGCGCACACTTGTGCGCCGTTTTTACAAAGTTTTCAGATTGCCTCTCGGGTTTGCATTTCCAGCTGAATTGGCCATAGAATCAATTGTGTCGAGACAGTTTTAGAATTTGAGGCCTCGGGTGCGGAGTTTTTGACGTCGTCGCCCATAGCCAAACTTGCGCGCATGGTTGTGTGCCGTTTTTACAAAGTTTTTAGATTGCCTCCCGGGTTTGCATCCCTCACTGAATTGGCCATAGAATCAATTGTGTCGAGACCGTTTTTGAATTTAAGGCCTCGGGTGCGGAGTTTTTGACGTCGTCGCCCAAAGCCAAACTTGCGCGCATGGTTGTGTGCTGTTTTTAAAAAGTTTACAGATTGCCTCCCAGGTTTGCATCCCTCACTAAATTGGCCATAGAATCAATTGTGTCGAGACGGTTTTTGAATTTGAGGCCTCGGGTGCGTAGTTTTTGACGTCGTCGCCCATAGCCAAATCGCGCGCACAATTGTGCGCCGTTTTTACAAAGTTTTCAGATTGCCTCTTGGGTTTGTATTTCCAGCTGAATTGGCCATAGAATCAATTGTGTCGAGAAAATTTTTGAATTTGAGGCCTCGGGTGCAGAGTTTTTGACGTCGTCGCCCATAGCCAAATTGCGCGCACGCTTGTGCGCCTTTTTTACAAAGTTTTCAGATTGCCTCTCGGGTTTGCATGTCCATTTGAATTGGCCATAGAATCAATTGTGTCGAGAAAGTTTTTGAATTTGAGGCCTCGGGTGCGGAGTTTTTGACGTCGTCGCCCAAAGCCAAACTTGCGCGCATGGTTGTGTGCCGTTTTTACAAAGTTTTCAGATTGCCTCCCAGGTTTGCATCCCTCACTGAATTGGCCATAGAATCAATTGTGTCGAGACGGTTTTTGAATTTGAGGCCTCGGGTGCGGAGTTTTTGACGTCGTCGCCCATAGCCAAACTTGCGCGCATGGTTGTGTGTCGTTTTTACAAAGTTTTTAGATTGCCTCCTAGGTTTGCATCCCTCACTGAATTGGCCATAGAATCAATTGTGTCGAGACGGTTCTTGAATTTGAGGCCTCGGGTGCGGAGTTTTTGACGTCGTCGCCCATAGCCAAACTTGCGCGCATGGTTGTGTGCCGTTTTTACAAAGTTTTCAGATTGCCTCCCAGGTTTGCATCCCTCACTGAATTGGCCATAGAATCAATTGTGTCGAGACGGTTTTTGAATTTGAGGCCTCGGGTGCGGAGTTTTTGACGTCGTCGCCCATAGCCAAATTGCGCGCACACTTGTGCGCCATTTTTACAAAGTTTTCAGATTGCCTCTTGGGTTTGCATTTCCAGCTGAATTGGCCATAGAATCAATTGTGTCGAGAAATTTTTTGAATTTGAGGCCTCGGGTGCGGAGTTTTTGACGTTGTCGCCCATAGCCAAATTGCGCGCACGCTTGTGCGCCGTTTTTACAAAGTTTTCAGATTGCCTCTCGGGTTTGCATTTCCAGCTGAATTGGCCATATAATCAATTGTGTCGAGAAAGTTTTTGAATTTGAGGCCTCGGGTGCGGAGTTTTTGACGTCGTCGCCCAATGCCAAACTTGCGCGCATGGTTGTGTGCCGTTTTTACAAAGTTTTCAGATTGCCTCCTAGGTTTGCATCCCTCACTGAATTGGCCATAGAATCAATTGTGTCGAGACGGTTCTTGAATTTGAGGCCTCGGGTGCGGAGTTTTTGATGTCGTCGCCCATAGCCAAACTTGCGCGCATGGTTGTGTGCCGTTTTTACAAAGTTTTCAGATTGCCTCTCGGGTTTGCACTTCTAGCTGAATTGGCCATATAATCAATTGTGTCGAGACGGTTTTTGAATTTGAGGCCTCGGGTGCAGAGTTTTTGACGTCGTCGCCCATAGCCAAATTGCGCGCACACTTGTGCGCCGTTTTTACAAAGTTTTCAGATTGCCTCTTGGGTTTGCATTTCCAGTTGAATTGGCCATAGAATCAATTGTGTCGAGAAATTTTTTTAATTTGAGGCCTCTGGTGCGGAGTTTTTGACGTCGTCGCCCATAGCTAAATTGCGCGCACACTTGTGCGCCGTTTTTACAAAGTTTTCAGATTGCCTTTCGGGTTTGCACTTCTAGCTGAATTGGCCATAGAATCAATTGTGTCGAGACGGTTTTTGAATTTGAGGCCTCGGGTGCGGAGTTTTTGACGTCGTCGCCCATAGCCAAACTTGCGCGCATGGTTGTGTGCCGTTTTTACAAAGTTTTCAGATTGCCTCCCAGGTTTGCATCCCTCACTGAATTGGCCATAGAATCAATTGTGTCGAGACGGTTTTTGAATTTGAGGCCTCGGGTGCGGAGTTTTTGACGTCGTCGCCCATAGCCAAATTGCGCGCACACTTGTGCGCCGTTTTTACAAAGTTTTCAGATTGCCTCTCGGTTTTGCACTTCCAGTTGAATTGGCCATAGAATAAATTGTGTCGAGAAAATTTTTGAATTTGAGGCCTCGGGTGCGAAGTTTTTGACGTCGTCGCCCATAGCTAAATTGCGCGCACACTTGTGCGCCGTTTTTACAAAGTTTTCAGATTGCCTTTCGGGTTTGCACTTCTAGCTGAATTGGCCATAGAATCAATTGTGTCGAGACGGTTTTTAAATTTGAGGCCTCGGGTGCGGAGTTTTTGACGTCGTCGCCCATAGCCAAATTGCGCGCACACTTGTGCGCAGTTTTTACAAAGTTTTCAGATTGCCTCTCGGGTTTGCACTTCTAGCTGAATTGGCCATAGAATCAATTATGTCGAGAAATTTTTTGAATTTGAGGCCTCGGGTGCGGAGTTTTTGACGTCGTCGCCCATAGCCAAATTGCGCGCACACTTGTGCGCCGTTTTTACAAAGTTTTCAGATTGCCTCTCGAGTTTGCACTTCCAGTTGAATTGGCCATAGAATCAATTGTGTCGAGAAAATTTTTGAATTTGAGGCCTCGGGTGCGGAGTTTTTGACGTTGTCGCCCATAGCCAAATTGCGCGCACGCTTGTGCGCCGTTTTTACAAAGTTTTCAGATTGCCTCTCGGGTTTGCATTTCCAACTGAATTGGCCATAGAATCAATTATGTCGAGAAAGTTTTTGAATTTGAGGCCTCGGGTGCGGAGTTTTTGACGTCGTCGCCCAATGCCAAACTTGCGCGCATGGTTGTGTGCCGTTTTTACAAAGTTTTCAGATTGCCTCCTAGGTTTGCATCCCTCACTGAATTGGCCATAGAATCAATTGTGTCGAGACGGTTCTTGAATTTGAGGCCTCGGGTGCGGAGTTTTTGATGTCGTCGCCCATAGCCAAATTGCGCGCAAACTTGTGCGCCGTTTTTACAAAGTTTTCAGATTGCCTCTCGGGTTTGCACTTCTAGCTGAATTGGCCATAGAATCAATTGTGTCGAGACGGTTTTTGAATTTGAGGCCTCGGGTGCAGAGTTTTTGACGTCGTCGCCCATAGCCAAACTTGCGCGCATGGTTGTGTGCCGTTTTTACAAAGTTTTCAGATTGCCTCTCGGGTTTGCACTTCTAGCTGAATTGGCCATAGAATCAATTGTGTCGAGACGGTTTTTGAATTTGAGGCCTCGGGTGCAGAGTTTTTGACGTCGTCGCCCATAGCCAAATTGCGCGCACACTTGTGCGCCGTTTTTACAAAGTTTTCAGATTGCCTCTTGGGTTTGCATTTCCAGTTGAATTGGCCATAGAATCAATTGTGTCGAGAAATTTTTTTAATTTGAGGCCTCTGGTGCGGAGTTTTTGACGTCGTCGCCCATAGCTAAATTGCGCGCACACTTGTGCGCCGTTTTTACAAAGTTTTCAGATTGCCTTTCGGGTTTGCACTTCTAGCTGAATTGGCCATAGAATCAATTTTGTCGAGACGGTTTTTGAATTTGAGGCCTCGGGTGCGGAGTTTTTGACGTCGTCGCCCATAGCCAAACTTGCGCGCATGGTTGTGTGCCGTTTTTACAAAGTTTTCAGATTGCCTCCCAGGTTTGCATCCCTCACTGAATTGGCCATAGAATCAATTGTGTCGAGATGGTTTTTGAATTTGAGGCCTCGGGTGCGGAGTTTTTGACGTCGTCGCCCATAGCCAAATTGCGCGCACACTTGTGCGCCGTTTTTACAAAGTTTTCAGATTGCCTCTCGGGTTTGCACTTCCAGTTGAATTGGCCATAGAATAAATTGTGTCGAGAAAATTTTTGAATTTGAGGCCTCGGGTGCGGAGTTTTTGACGTCGTCGCCCATAGCTAAATTGCGCGCACACTTGTGCGCCGTTTTTACAAAGTTTTCAGATTGCCTTTCGGGTTTGCACTTCTAGCTGAATTGGCCATAGAATCAATTGTGTCGAGACGGTTTTTAAATTTGAGGCCTCGGGTGCGGAGTTTTTGACGTCGTCGCCCATAGCCAAATTGCGCGCACACTTGTGCGCAGTTTTTACAAAGTTTTCAGATTGCCTCTCGGGTTTGCACTTCTAGCTGAATTGGCCATAGAATCAATTATGTCGAGAAATTTTTTGAATTTGAGGCCTCGGGTGCGGAGTTTTTGACGTCGTCGCCCATAGCCAAATTGCGCGCACACTTGTGCGCCGTTTTTACAAAGTTTTCAGATTGCCTCTCGAGTTTGCACTTCCAGTTGAATTTGCCATAGAATCAATTGTGTCGAGAAAATTTTTGAATTTGAGGCCTCGGGTGCGGAGTTTTTGACGTTGTCGCCCATAGCCAAATTGCGCGCACGCTTGTGCGCCGTTTTTACAAAGTTTTCAGATTGCCTCTCGGGTTTGCATTTCCAACTGAATTGGCCATAGAATCAATTATGTCGAGAAATTTTTTGAATTTGAGGCCTCGGGTGCGGAGTTTTTGACGTCGTCGCCCAATGCCAAACTTGCGCGCATGGTTGTGTGCCGTTTTTACAAAGTTTTCAGATTGCCTCCTAGGTTTGCATCCCTCACTGAATTGGCCATAGAATCAATTGTGTCGAGACGGTTCTTGAATTTGAGGCCTCGGGTGCGGAGTTTTTGATGTCGTCGCCCATAGCCAAATTGCGCGCAAACTTGTGCGCCGTTTTTACAAAGTTTTCAGATTGCCTCTCGGGTTTGCACTTCTAGCTGAATTGGCCATAGAATCAATTGTGTCGAGACGGTTTTTGAATTTGAGGCCTCGGGTGCAGAGTTTTTGACGTCGTCGCCCATAGCCAAACTTGCGCGCATGGTTGTGTGCCGTTTTTACAAAGTTTTCAGATTGCCTCTCGGGTTTGCACTTCTAGCTGAATTGGCCATAGAATCAATTGTGTCGAGACGGTTTTTGAATTTGAGGCCTCGGGTGCAGAGTTTTTGACGTCGTCGCCCATAGCCAAATTGCGCGCACACTTGTGCGCCGTTTTTACAAAGTTTTCAGATTGCCTCTTGGGTTTGCATTTCCAGTTGAATTGGCCATAGAATCAATTGTGTCGAGAAATTTTTTTAATTTGAGGCCTCTGGTGCGGTGTTTTTGACGTCGTCGCCCATAGCTAAATTGCGCGCACACTTGTGCGCCGTTTTTACAAAGTTTTCAGATTGCCTTTCGGGTTTGCACTTCTAGCTGAATTGGCCATAGAATCAATTTTGTCGAGACGGTTTTTGAATTTGAGGCCTCGGGTGCGGAGTTTTTGACGTCGTCGCCCATAGCCAAACTTGCGCGCATGGTTGTGTGCCGTTTTTACAAAGTTTTCAGATTGCCTCCCAGGTTTGCATCCCTCACTGAATTGGCCATAGAATCAATTGTGTCGAGATGGTTTTTGAATTTGAGGCCTCGGGTGCGGAGTTTTTGACGTCGTCGCCCATAGCCAAATTGCGCGCACACTTGTGCGCCGTTTTTACAAAGTTTTCAGATTGCCTCTCGGGTTTGCACTTCCAGTTGAATTGGCCATAGAATAAATTGTGTCGAGAAAATTTTTGAATTTGAGGCCTCGGGTGCGGAGTTTTTGACGTCGTCGCCCATAGCTAAATTGCGCGCACACTTGTGCGCCGTTTTTACAAAGTTTTCAGATTGCCTTTCGGGTTTGCACTTCTAGCTGAATTGGCCATATAATCAATTGTGTCGAGACGGTTTTTAAATTTGAGGCCTCGGGTGCGGAGTTTTTGACGTCGTCGTCCATAGCCAAATTGCGCGCACACTTGTGCGCAGTTTTTACAAAGTTTTCAGATTGCCTCTCGGGTTTGCACTTCTAGCTGAATTGGCCATAGAATCAATTATGTCGAGAAATTTTTTGAATTTGAGGCCTCGGGTGCGGAGTTTTTGACGTCGTCGCCCATAGCCAAATTGCGCGCACACTTGTGCGCCGTTTTTACAAAGTTTTCAGATTGCCTCTCGAGTTTGCACTTCCAGTTGAATTGGCCATAGAATCAATTGTGTCGAGAAAATTTTTGAATTTGAGGCCTCGGGTGCGGAGTTTTTGACGTCGTCGCCCATAGCCAAATTGCGCGCACACTTGTGCGCCGTTTTTACAAAGTTTTCAGATTGCCTCTCGGGTTTGCATTTCCAGCTGAATTGGCCATAGAATCAATTGTGTCGAGACAGTTTTAGAATTTGAGGCCTCGGGTGCGGAGTTTTTGACGTCGTCGCCCATAGCCAAACTTGCGTGCATGGTTGTGTGCCGTTTTTACAAAGTTTTTAGATTGCCTTCCGGGTTTGCATCCCTCACTGAATTGGCCATAGAATTAATTGTCTCGAGACCGTTTTTGAATTTAAGGCCTCGGGTGCGGAGTTTTTGACGTCGTCGCCCAAAGCCAAACTTGCGCGCATGGTTGTGTGCTGTTTTTAAAAAGTTTACAGATTGCCTCCCAGGTTTGCATCCCTCACTAAATTGGCCATAGAATCAATTGTGTCGAGACGGTTTTTGAATTTGAGGCCTCGGGTGCGTAGTTTTTGACGTCGTCGCCCATAGCCAAATCGCGCGCACAATTGTGCGCCGTTTTTACAAAGTTTTCAGATTGCCTCTTGGGTTTGTATTTCCAACTGAATTGGCCATAGAATCAATTGTGTCGAGAATATTTTTGAATTTGAGGCCTCGGGTGCAGAGTTTTTGACGTCGTCGCCCATAGCCAAATTGCGCGCACGCTTGTGCGCCTTTTTTACAAAGTTTTCAGATTGCCTCTCGGGTTTGCATGTCCATTTGAATTGGCCATAGAATCAATTGTGTCGAGAAAGTTTTTGAATTTGAGGCCTCGGGTGCGGAGTTTTTGACGTCGTCGCCCAAAGCCAAACTTGCGCGCATGGTTGTGTGCCGTTTTTACAAAGTTTTCAGATTGCCTCCCAGGTTTGCATCCCTCACTGAATTGGCCATAGAATCAATTGTGTCGAGACGGTTTTTGAATTTGAGGCCTCGGGTGCGGAGTTTTTGACGTCGTCGCCCATAGCCAAACTTGCGCGCATGGTTGTGTGTCGTTTTTACAAAGTTTTCAGATTGCCTCCTAGGTTTGCATCCCTCACTGAATTGGCCATAGAATCAATTGTGTCGAGACGGTTCTTGAATTTGAGGCCTCGGGTGCGGAGTTTTTGACGTCGTCGCCCATAGCCAAACTTGCGCGCATGGTTGTGTGCCGTTTTTACAAAGTTTTCAGATTGCCTCCCAGGTTTGCATCCCTCACTGAATTGGCCATAGAATCAATTGTGTCGAGACGGTTTTTGAATTTGAGGCCTCGGGTGCGGAGTTTTTGACGTCGTCGCCCATAGCCAAATTGCGCGCACACTTGTGCGCCATTTTTACAAAGTTTTCAGATTGCCTCTTGGGTTTGCATTTCCAGCTGAATTGGCCATAGAATCAATTGTGTCGAGAAAATTTTTGAATTTGAGGCCTCGGGTGCGGAGTTTTTGACGTTGTCGCCCATAGCCAAATTGCGCGCACGCTTGTGCGCCGTTTTTACAAAGTTTTCAGATTGCCTCTCGGGTTTGCATTACCAGCTGAATTGGCCATAGAATCAATTGTGTCGAGAAAGTTTTTGAATTTGAGGCCTCGGGTGCGGAGTTTTTGACGTCGTCACCCAATGCCAAACTTGCGCGCATGGTTGTGTGCCGTTTTTACAAAGTTTTCAGATTGCCTCCTAGGTTTTGCATCCCTCACTGAATTGGCCATAGAATCAATTGTGTCGAGACAGTTCTTGAATTTGAGGCCTCGGGTGCGGAGTTTTTGATGTCGTCGCCCATAGCCAAATTGCGCGCAAACTTGTGCGCCGTTTTTACAAAGTTTTCAGATTGCCTCTCGGGTTTGCACTTCTAGCTGAATTGGCCATAGAATCAATTGTGTCGAGACGGTTTTTGAATTTGAGGCCTCGGGTGCAGAGTTTTTGACGTCGTCGCCCATAGCCAAACTTGCGCGCATGGTTGTGTGCCGTTTTTACAAAGTTTTCAGATTGGCTCTCGGGTTTGCACTTCTAGCTGAATTGGCCATAGAATCAATTGTGTCGAGACGGTTTTTGAATTTGAGGCCTCGGGTGCAGAGTTTTTGACGTCGTCGCCCATAGCTAAATTGCGCGCACACTTGTGCGCCGTTTTTACAAAGTTTTCAGATTGCCTCTTGGGTTTGCATTTCCAGTTGAATTGGCCATAGAATCAATTGTGTCGAGAAATTTTTTTAATTTGAGGCCTCTGGTGCGGAGTTTTTGACGTCGTCGCCCATAGCTAAATTGCGCGCACACTTGTGCGCCGTTTTTACAAAGTTTTCAGATTGCCTTTCGGGTTTGCACTTCTAGCTGAATTGGCCATAGAATCAATTGTGTCGAGACGGTTTTTGAATTTGAGGCCTCGGGTGCGGAGTTTTTGACGTCGTCGCCCATAGCCAAACTTGCGCGCATGGTTGTGTGCCGTTTTTACAAAGTTTTCAGATTGCCTCCCAGGTTTGCATCCCTCACTGAATTGGCCATAGAATCAATTGTGTCGAGACGGTTTTTGAATTTGAGGCCTCGGGTGCGGAGTTTTTGACGTCGTCGCCCATAGCCAAATTGCGCGCACACTTGTGCGCCGTTTTTACAAAGTTTTCAGATTACCTCTCGGGTTTGCACTTCCAGTTGAATTGGCCATAGAATAAATTGTGTCGAGAAAATTTTTGAATTTGAGGCCTCGGGTGCGGAGTTTTTGACGTCGTCGCCCATAGCTAAATTGCGCGCACACTTGTGCGCCGTTTTTACAAAGTTTTCAGATTGCCTTTCGGGTTTGCACTTCTAGCTGAATTGGCCATAGAATCAATTGTGTCGAGACGGTTTTTAAATTTGAGGCCTCGGGTGCGGAGTTTTTGACGTCGTCGCCCATAGCCAAATTGCGCGCACACTTGTGCGCAGTTTTTACAAAGTTTTCAGATTGCCTCTCGGGTTTGCACTTCTAGCTGAATTGGCCATAGAATCAATTATGTCGAGAAATTTTTTGAATTTGAGGCCTCGGGTGCGGAGTTTTTGACGTCGTCGCCCATAGCCAAATTGCGCGCACACTTGTGCGCCGTTTTTACAAAGTTTTCAGATTGCCTCTCGAGTTTGCACTTCCAGTTGAATTGGCCATAGAATCAATTGTGTCGAGAAAATTTTTGAATTTGAGGCCTCGGGTGCGGAGTTTTTGACGTCGTCGCCCATAGCCAAATTGCGCGCACACTTGTGCGCCGTTTTTACAAAGTTTTCAGATTGCCTCTCGGGTTTGCATTTCCAGCTGAATTGGCCATAGAATCAATTGTGTCGAGACAGTTTTAGAATTTGAGGCCTCGGGTGCGGAGTTTTTGACGTCGTCGCCCATAGCCAAACTTGCGCGCATGGTTGTGTGCCGTTTTTACAAAGTTTTTAGATTGCCTCCCGGGTTTGCATCCCTCACTGAATTGGCCATAGAATCAATTGTGTCGAGACCGTTTTTGAATTTAAGGCCTCGGGTGCGGAGTTTTTGACGTCGTCGCCCAAAGCCAAACTTGCGCGCATGGTTGTGTGCTGTTTTTAAAAAGTTTACAGATTGCCTCCCAGGTTTGCATCCCTCACTAAATTGGCCATAGAATCAATTGTGTCGAGACGGTTTTTGAATTTGAGGCCTCGGGTGCGTAGTTTTTGACGTCGTCGCCCATAGCCAAATCGCGCGCACAATTGTGCGCCGTTTTTACAAAGTTTTCAGATTGCCTCTTGGGTTTGTATTTCCAGCTGAATTGGCCATAGAATCAATTGTGTCGAGAAATTTTTTGAATTTGAGGCCTCGGGTGCAGAGTTTTTGACGTCGTCGCCCATAGCCAAATTGCGCGCACGCTTGTGCGCCTTTTTTACAAAGTTTTCAGATTGCCTCTCGGGTTTGCATGTCCATTTGAATTGGCCATAGAATCAATTGTGTCGAGAAAGTTTTTGAATTTGAGGCCTCGGGTGCGGAGTTTTTGACGTCGTCGCCCAAAGCCAAACTTGCGCGCATGGTTGTGTGCCGTTTTTACAAAGTTTTCAGATTGCCTCCCAGGTTTGCATCCCTCACTGAATTGGCCATAGAATCAATTGTGTCGAGACGGTTTTTGAATTTGAGGCCTCGGGTGCGGAGTTTTTGACGTCGTCGCCCATAGCCAAACTTGCGCGCATGGTTGTGTGTCGTTTTTACAAAGTTTTTAGATTGCCTCCTAGGTTTGCATCCCTCACTGAATTGGCCATAGAATCAATTGTGTCGAGACGGTTCTTGAATTTGAGGCCTCGGGTGCGGAGTTTTTGACGTCGTCGCCCATAGCCAAACTTGCGCGCATGGTTGTGTGCCGTTTTTACAAAGTTTTCAGATTGCCTCCCAGGTTTGCATCCCTCACTGAATTGGCCATAGAATCAATTGTGTCGAGACGGTTTTTGAATTTGAGGCCTCGGGTGCGGAGTTTTTGACGTCGTCGCCCATAGCCAAATTGCGCGCACACTTGTGCGCCATTTTTACAAAGTTTTCAGATTGCCTCTTGGGTTTGCATTTCCAGCTGAATTGGCCATAGAATCAATTGTGTCGAGAAATTTTTTGAATTTGAGGCCTCGGGTGCGGAGTTTTTGACGTTGTCGCCCATAGCCAAATTGCGCGCACGCTTGTGCGCCGTTTTTACAAAGTTTTCAGATTGCCTCTCGGGTTTGCATTTCCAGCTGAATTGGCCATATAATCAATTGTGTCGAGAAAGTTTTTGAATTTGAGGCCTCGGGTGCGGAGTTTTTGACGTCGTCGCCCAATGCCAAACTTGCGCGCATGGTTGTGTGCCGTTTTTACAAAGTTTTCAGATTGCCTCCTAGGTTTGCATCCCTCACTGAATTGGCCATAGAATCAATTGTGTCGAGACGGTTCTTGAATTTGAGGCCTCGGGTGCGGAGTTTTTGATGTCGTCGCCCATAGCCAAACTTGCGCGCATGGTTGTGTGCCGTTTTTACAAAGTTTTCAGATTGCCTCTCGGGTTTGCACTTCTAGCTGAATTGGCCATAGAATCAATTGTGTCGAGACGGTTTTTGAATTTGAGGCCTCGGGTGCAGAGTTTTTGACGTCGTCGCCCATAGCCAAATTGCGCGCACACTTGTGCGCCGTTTTTACAAAGTTTTCAGATTGCCTCTTGGGTTTGCATTTCCAGTTGAATTGGCCATAGAATCAATTGTGTCGAGAAATTTTTTTAATTTGAGGCCTCTGGTGCGGAGTTTTTGACGTCGTCGCCCATAGCTAAATTGCGCGCACACTTGTGCGCCGTTTTTACAAAGTTTTCAGATTGCCTTTCGGGTTTGCACTTCTAGCTGAATTGGCCATAGAATCAATTGTGTCGAGACGGTTTTTGAATTTGAGGCCTCGGGTGCGGAGTTTTTGACGTCGTCGCCCATAGCCAAACTTGCGCGCATGGTTGTGTGCCGTTTTTACAAAGTTTTCAGATTGCCTCCCAGGTTTGCATCCCTCACTGAATTGGCCATAGAATCAATTGTGTCGAGACGGTTTTTGAATTTGAGGCCTCGGGTGCGGAGTTTTTGACGTCGTCGCCCATAGCCAAATTGCGCGCACACTTGTGCGCCGTTTTTACAAAGTTTTCAGATTGCCTCTCGGTTTTGCACTTCCAGTTGAATTGGCCATAGAATAAATTGTGTCGAGAAAATTTTTGAATTTGAGGCCTCGGGTGCGGAGTTTTTGACGTCGTCGCCCATAGCTAAATTGCGCGCACACTTGTGCGCCGTTTTTACAAAGTTTTCAGATTACCTTTCGGGTTTGCACTTCTAGCTGAATTGGCCATAGAATCAATTGTGTCGAGACGGTTTTTAAATTTGAGGCCTCGGGTGCGGAGTTTTTGACGTCGTCGCCCATAGCCAAATTGCGCGCACACTTGTGCGCAGTTTTTACAAAGTTTTCAGATTGCCTCTCGGGTTTGCACTTCTAGCTGAATTGGCCATAGAATCAATTATGTCGAGAAATTTTTTGAATTTGAGGCCTCGGGTGCGGAGTTTTTGACGTCGTCGCCCATAGCCAAATTGCGCGCACACTTGTGCGCCGTTTTTACAAAGTTTTCAGATTGCCTCTCGAGTTTGCACTTCCAGTTGAATTGGCCATAGAATCAATTGTGTCGAGAAAATTTTTGAATTTGAGGCCTCGGGTGCGGAGTTTTTGACGTTGTCGCCCATAGCCAAATTGCGCGCACGCTTGTGCGCCGTTTTTACAAAGTTTTCAGATTGCCTCTCGGGTTTGCATTTCCAACTGAATTGGCCATAGAATCAATTATGTCGAGAAAGTTTTTGAATTTGAGGCCTCGGGTGCGGAGTTTTTGACGTCGTCGCCCAATGCCAAACTTGCGCGCATGGTTGTGTGCCGTTTTTACAAAGTTTTCAGATTGCCTCCTAGGTTTGCATCCCTCACTGAATTGGCCATAGAATCAATTGTGTCGAGACGGTTCTTGAATTTGAGGCCTCGGGTGCGGAGTTTTTGATGTCGTCGCCCATAGCCAAATTGCGCGCAAACTTGTGCGCCGTTTTTACAAAGTTTTCAGATTGCCTCTCGGGTTTGCACTTCTAGCTGAATTGGCCATAGAATCAATTGTGTCGAGACGGTTTTTGAATTTGAGGCCTCGGGTGCAGAGTTTTTGACGTCGTCGCCCATAGCCAAACTTGCGCGCATGGTTGTGTGCCGTTTTTACAAAGTTTTCAGATTGCCTCTCGGGTTTGCACTTCTAGCTGAATTGGCCATAGAATCAATTGTGTCGAGACGGTTTTTGAATTTGAGGCCTCGGGTGCAGAGTTTTTGACGTCGTCGCCCATAGCCAAATTGCGCGCACACTTGTGCGCCGTTTTTACAAAGTTTTCAGATTGCCTCTTGGGTTTGCATTTCCAGTTGAATTGGCCATAGAATCAATTGTGTCGAGAAATTTTTTTAATTTGAGGCCTCTGGTGCGGAGTTTTTGACGTCGTCGCCCATAGCTAAATTGCGCGCACACTTGTGCGCCGTTTTTACAAAGTTTTCAGATTGCCTTTCGGGTTTGCACTTCTAGCTGAATTGGCCATAGAATCAATTTTGTCGAGACGGTTTTTGAATTTGAGGCCTCGGGTGCGGAGTTTTTGACGTCGTCGCCCATAGCCAAACTTGCGCGCATGGTTGTGTGTCGTTTTTACAAAGTTTTCAGATTGCCTCCCAGGTTTGCATCCCTCACTGAATTGGCCATAGAATCAATTGTGTCGAGATGGTTTTTGAATTTGAGGCCTCGGGTGCGGAGTTTTTAACGTCGTCGCCCATAGCCAAATTGCGCGCACACTTGTGCGCCGTTTTTACAAAGTTTTCAGATTGCCTCTCGGGTTTGCACTTCCAGTTGAATTGGCCATAGAATAAATTGTGTCGAGAAAATTTTTGAATTTGAGGCCTCGGGTGCGGAGTTTTTGACGTCGTCGCCCATAGCTAAATTGCGCGCACACTTGTGCGCCGTTTTTACAAAGTTTTCAGATTGCCTTTCGGGTTTGCACTTCTAGCTGAATTGGCCATAGAATCAATTGTGTCGAGACGGTTTTTAAATTTGAGGCCTCGGGTGCGGAGTTTTTGACGTCGTCGCCCATAGCCAAATTGCGCGCACACTTGTGCGCAGTTTTTACAAAGTTTTCAGATTGCCTCTCGGGTTTGCACTTCTAGCTGAATTGGCCATAGAATCAATTATGTCGAGAAATTTTTTGAATTTGAGGCCTCGGGTGCGGAGTTTTTGACGTCGTCGCCCATAGCCAAATTGCGCGCACACTTGTGCGCCGTTTATACAAAGTTTTCAGATTGCCTCTCGAGTTTGCACTTCCAGTTGAATTTGCCATAGAATCAATTGTGTCGAGAAAATTTTTGAATTTGAGGCCTCGGGTGCGGAGTTTTTGACGTCGTCGCCCATAGCCAAATTGCGCGCACGCTTGTGCGCCGTTTTTACAAAGTTTTCAGATTGCCTCTCGGGTTTGCATTTCCAGCTGAATTGGCCATAGAATCAATTGTGTCGAGAAAGTTTTTGAATTTGAGGCCTCGGGTGCGGAGTTTTTGACGTCGTCGCCCAATGCCAAACTTGCGCGCATGGTTGTGTGCCGTTTTTACAAAGTTTTCAGATTGCCTCCTAGGTTTGCATCCCTCACTGAATTGGCCATAGAATCAATTGTGTCGAGACGGTTCTTGAATTTGAGGCCTCGGGTGCGGAGTTTTTGATGTCGTCGCCCATAGCCAAATTGCGCGCAAACTTGTGCGCCGTTTTTACAAAGTTTTCAGATTGCCTCTCGGGTTTGCACTTCTAGCTGAATTGGCCATAGAATCAATTGTGTCGAGACGGTTTTTGAATTTGAGGCCTCGGGTGTAGAGTTTTTGACATCGTCGCCCATAGCCAAACTTGCGCGCATGGTTGTGTGCCGTTTTTACAAAGTTTTCAGATTGCCTCTCGGGTTTGCACTTCTAGCTGAATTGGCCATAAAATCAATTGTGTCGAGACGGTTTTTGAATTTGAGGCCTCGGGTGCAGAGTTTTTGACGTCGTCGCCCATAGCCAAATTGCGCGCACACTTGTGCGCCGTTTTTACAAAGTTTTCAGATTGCCTCTTGGGTTTGCATTTCCAGTTGAATTGGCCATAGAATCAATTGTGTCGAGATTTTTTTTTAATTTGAGGCCTCTGGTGCGGAGTTTTTGACGTCGTCGCCCATAGCTAAATTGCGCGCACACTTGTGCGCCGTTTTTACAAAGTTTTCAGATTGCCTTTCGGGTTTGCACTTCTAGCTGAATTGGCCATAGAATCAATTGTGTCGAGACGGTTTTTGAATTTGAGGCCTCGGGTGCGGAGTTTTTGACGTCGTCGCCCATAGCCAAACTTGCACGCATGGTTGTGTGCCGTTTTTACAAAGTTTTCAGATTGCCTCCCAGGTTTGCATCCCTCACTGAATTGGCCATAGAATCAATTGTGTCGAGACGGTTTTTGAATTTGAGGCCTCGGGTGCGGAGTTTTTGACGTCGTCGCCCATAGCCGAATTGCGCGCACACTTGTGCGCCGTTTTTACAAAGTTTTCAGATTGCCTCTCGGGTTTGCACTTCCAGTTGAATTGGCCATAGAATAAATTGTGTCGAGAAAATTTTTGAATTTGAGGCCTCGGGTGCGGAGTTTTTGACGTCGTCGCCCATAGCTAAATTGCGCGCACACTTGTGCGCCGTTTTTACAAAGTTTTCAGATTGCCTTTCGGGTTTGCACTTCTAGCTGAATTGGCCATAGAATCAATTGTGTCGAGACGGTTTTTAAATTTGAGGCCTCGGGTGCGGAGTTTTTGACGTCGTCGCCCATAGCCAAACTTGCGCGCATGGTTGTGTGCCGTTTTTACAAAGTTTTCAGATTGCCTCTCGGGTTTGCACTTCTAGCTGAATTGGCCATAGAATCAATTGTGTCGAGACGGTTTTTGAATTTGAGGCCTCGGGTGCAGAGTTTTTGACGTCGTCGCCCATAGCCGAATTGCGCGCACACTTGTGCGCCGTTTTTACAAAGTTTTCAGATTGCCTCTCGGGTTTGCACTTCCAGTTGAATTGGCCATAGAATAAATTGTGTCGAGAAAATTTTTGAATTTGAGGCCTCGGGTGCGGAGTTTTTGACGTCGTCGCCCATAGCTAAATTGCGCGCACACTTGTGCGCCGTTTTTACAAAGTTTTCAGATTGCCTTTCGGGTTTGCACTTCTAGCTGAATTGGCCATAGAATCAATTGTGTCGAGACGGTTTTTAAATTTGAGGCCTCGGGTGCAGAGTTTTTGACGTCGTCGCCCATAGCCAAACTTGCGCGCATGGTTGTGTGCCGTTTTTACAAAGTTTTCAGATTGCCTCTCGGGTTTGCACTTCTAGCTGAATTGGCCATAGAATCAATTGTGTCGAGACGGTTTTTGAATTTGAGGCCTCGGGTGCAGAGTTTTTGACGTCGTCGCCCATAGCCAAATTGCGCGCACACTTGTGCGCCGTTTTTACAAAGTTTTCAGATTGCCTCTTGGGTTTGCATTTCCAGTTGAATTGGCCATAGAATCAATTGTGTCGAGAAATTTTTTTAATTTGAGGCCTCTGGTGCGGAGTTTTTGACGTCGTCGCCCATAGCTAAATTGCGCGCACACTTGTGCGCCGTTTTTACAAAGTTTTCAGATTGCCTTTCGGGTTTGCACTTCTAGCTGAATTGGCCATAGAATCAATTTTGTCGAGACGGTTTTTGAATTTGAGGCCTCGGGTGCGGAGTTTTTGACGTCGTCGCCCATAGCCAAACTTGCGCGCATGGTTGTGTGCCGTTTTTACAAAGTTTTCAGATTGCCTCCCAGGTTTGCATCCCTCACTGAATTGGCCATAGAATCAATTGTGTCGAGATGGTTTTTGAATTTGAGGCCTCGGGTGCGGAGTTTTTGACGTCGTCGCCCATAGCCAAATTGCGCGCACACTTGTGCGCCGTTTTTACAAAGTTTTCAGATTGCCTCTCGGGTTTGCATTTCCAGCTGAATTGGCCATAGAATCAATTGTGTCGAGAAAGTTTTTGAATTTGAGGCCTCGGGTGCGGAGTTTTTGACGTCGTCGCCCAATGCCAAACTTGCGCGCATGGTTGTGTGCCGTTTTTACAAAGTTTTCAGATTGCCTCCTAGGTTTGCATCCCTCACTGAATTGGCCATAGAATCAATTGTGTCGAGACGGTTCTTGAATTTGAGGCCTCGGGTGCGGAGTTTTTGATGTCGTCGCCCATAGCCAAATTGCGCGCAAACTTGTGCGCCGTTTTTACAAAGTTTTCAGATTGCCTCTCGGGTTTGCACTTCTAGCTGAATTGGCCATAGAATCAATTGTGTCGAGACGGTTTTTGAATTTGAGGCCTCGGGTGTAGAGTTTTTGACATCGTCGCCCATAGCCAAACTTGCGCGCATGGTTGTGTGCCGTTTTTACAAAGTTTTCAGATTGCCTCTCGGGTTTGCACTTCTAGCTGAATTGGCCATAAAATCAATTGTGTCGAGACGGTTTTTGAATTTGAGGCCTCGGGTGCAGAGTTTTTGACGTCGTCGCCCATAGCCAAATTGCGCGCACACTTGTGCGCCGTTTTTACAAAGTTTTCAGATTGCCTCTTGGGTTTGCATTTCCAGTTGAATTGGCCATAGAATCAATTGTGTCGAGAATTTTTTTTAATTTGAGGCCTCTGGTGCGGAGTTTTTGACGTCGTCGCCCATAGCTAAATTGCGCGCACACTTGTGCGCCGTTTTTACAAAGTTTTCAGATTGCCTTTCGGGTTTGCACTTCTAGCTGAATTGGCCATAGAATCAATTGTGTCGAGACGGTTTTTGAATTTGAGGCCTCGGGTGCGGAGTTTTTGACGTCGTCGCCCATAGCCAAACTTGCACGCATGGTTGTGTGCCGTTTTTACAAAGTTTTCAGATTGCCTCCCAGGTTTGCATCCCTCACTGAATTGGCCATAGAATCAATTGTGTCGAGACGGTTTTTGAATTTGAGGCCTCGGGTGCGGAGTTTTTGACGTCGTCGCCCATAGCCGAATTGCGCGCACACTTGTGCGCCGTTTTTACAAAGTTTTCAGATTGCCTCTCGGGTTTGCACTTCCAGTTGAATTGGCCATAGAATAAATTGTGTCGAGAAAATTTTTGAATTTGAGGCCTCGGGTGCGGAGTTTTTGACGTCGTCGCCCATAGCTAAATTGCGCGCACACTTGTGCGCCGTTTTTACAAAGTTTTCAGATTGCCTTTCGGGTTTGCACTTCTAGCTGAATTGGCCATAGAATCAATTGTGTCGAGACGGTTTTTAAATTTGAGGCCTCGGGTGCGGAGTTTTTGACGTCGTCGCCCATAGCCAAACTTGCGCGCATGGTTGTGTGCCGTTTTTACAAAGTTTTCAGATTGCCTCTCGGGTTTGCACTTCTAGCTGAATTGGCCATAGAATCAATTGTGTCGAGACGGTTTTTGAATTTGAGGCCTCGGGTGCAGAGTTTTTGACGTCGTCGCCCATAGCCGAATTGCGCGCACACTTGTGCGCCGTTTTTACAAAGTTTTCAGATTGCCTCTCGGGTTTGCACTTCCAGTTGAATTGGCCATAGAATAAATTGTGTCGAGAAAATTTTTGAATTTGAGGCCTCGGGTGCGGAGTTTTTGACGTCGTCGCCCATAGCTAAATTGCGCGCACACTTGTGCGCCGTTTTTACAAAGTTTTCAGATTGCCTTTCGGGTTTGCACTTCTAGCTGAATTGGCCATAGAATCAATTGTGTCGAGACGGTTTTTAAATTTGAGGCCTCGGGTGCAGAGTTTTTGACGTCGTCGCCCATAGCCAAACTTGCGCGCATGGTTGTGTGCCGTTTTTACAAAGTTTTCAGATTGCCTCCTAGGTTTGCATCCCTCACTGAATTGGCCATAGAATCAATTGTGTCGAGACGGTTCTTGAATTTGAGGCCTCGGGTGCGGAGTTTTTGATGTCGTCGCCCATAGCCAAATTGCGCGCAAACTTGTGCGCCGTTTTTACAAAGTTTTCAGATTGCCTCTCGGGTTTGCACTTCTAGCTGAATTGGCCATAGAATCAATTGTGTCGAGACGGTTTTTGAATTTGAGGCCTCGGGTGTAGAGTTTTTGACATCGTCGCCCATAGCCAAACTTGCGCGCATGGTTGTGTGCCGTTTTTACAAAGTTTTCAGATTGCCTCTCGGGTTTGCACTTCTAGCTGAATTGGCCATAAAATCAATTGTGTCGAGACGGTTTTTGAATTTGAGGCCTCGGGTGCAGAGTTTTTGACGTCGTCGCCCATAGCCAAATTGCGCGCACACTTGTGCGCCGTTTTTACAAAGTTTTCAGATTGCCTCTTGGGTTTGCATTTCCAGTTGAATTGGCCATAGAATCAATTGTGTCGAGAATTTTTTTTAATTTGAGGCCTCTGGTGCGGAGTTTTTGACGTCGTCGCCCATAGCTAAATTGCGCGCACACTTGTGCGCCGTTTTTACAAAGTTTTCAGATTGCCTTTCGGGTTTGCACTTCTAGCTGAATTGGCCATAGAATCAATTGTGTCGAGACGGTTTTTGAATTTGAGGCCTCGGGTGCGGAGTTTTTGACGTCGTCGCCCATAGCCAAACTTGCACGCATGGTTGTGTGCCGTTTTTACAAAGTTTTCAGATTGCCTCCCAGGTTTGCATCCCTCACTGAATTGGCCATAGAATCAATTGTGTCGAGACGGTTTTTGAATTTGAGGCCTCGGGTGCGGAGTTTTTGACGTCGTCGCCCATAGCCGAATTGCGCGCACACTTGTGCGCCGTTTTTACAAAGTTTTCAGATTGCCTCTCGGGTTTGCACTTCCAGTTGAATTGGCCATAGAATAAATTGTGTCGAGAAAATTTTTGAATTTGAGGCCTCGGGTGCGGAGTTTTTGACGTCGTCGCCCATAGCTAAATTGCGCGCACACTTGTGCGCCGTTTTTACAAATTTTCAGATTGCCTTTCGGGTTTGCACTTCTAGCTGAATTGGCCATAGAATCAATTGTGTCGAGACGGTTTTTAAATTTGAGGCCTCGGGTGCGGAGTTTTTGACGTCGTCGCCCATAGCCAAACTTGCGCGCATGGTTGTGTGCCGTTTTTACAAAGTTTTCAGATTGCCTCTCGGGTTTGCACTTCTAGCTGAATTGGCCATAGAATCAATTGTGTCGAGACGGTTTTTGAATTTGAGGCCTCGGGTGCAGAGTTTTTGACGTCGTCGCCCATAGCCGAATTGCGCGCACACTTGTGCGCCGTTTTTACAAAGTTTTCAGATTGCCTCTCGGGTTTGCACTTCCAGTTGAATTGGCCATAGAATAAATTGTGTCGAGAAAATTTTTGAATTTGAGGCCTCGGGTGCGGAGTTTTTGACGTCGTCGCCCATAGCTAAATTGCGCGCACACTTGTGCGCCGTTTTTACAAAGTTTTCAGATTGCCTTTCGGGTTTGCACTTCTAGCTGAATTGGCCATAGAATCAATTGTGTCGAGACGGTTTTTAAATTTGAGGCCTCGGGTGCAGAGTTTTTGACGTCGTCGCCCATAGCCAAACTTGCGCGCATGGTTGTGTGCCGTTTTTACAAAGTTTTCAGATTGCCTCTCGGGTTTGCACTTCTAGCTGAATTGGCCATAGAATCAATTGTGTCGAGACGGTTTTTGAATTTGAGGCCTCGGGTGCAGAGTTTTTGACGTCGTCGCCCATAGCCAAATTGCGCGCACACTTGTGCGCCGTTTTTACAAAGTTTTCAGATTGCCTCTTGGGTTTGCATTTCCAGTTGAATTGGCCATAGAATCAATTGTGTCGAGAAATTTTTTTAATTTGAGGCCTCTGGTGCGGAGTTTTTGACGTCGTCGCCCATAGCTAAATTGCGCGCACACTTGTGCGCCGTTTTTACAAAGTTTTCAGATTGCCTTTCGGGTTTGCACTTCTAGCTGAATTGGCCATAGAATCAATTTTGTCGAGACGGTTTTTGAATTTGAGGCCTCGGGTGCGGAGTTTTTGACGTCGTCGCCCATAGCCAAACTTGCGCGCATGGTTGTGTGCCGTTTTTACAAAGTTTTCAGATTGCCTCCCAGGTTTGCATCCCTCACTGAATTGGCCATAGAATCAATTGTGTCGAGATGGTTTTTGAATTTGAGGCCTCGGGTGCGGAGTTTTTGACGTCGTCGCCCATAGCCAAATTGCGCGCACACTTGTGCGCCGTTTTTACAAAGTTTTCAGATTGCCTCTCGGGTTTGCACTTCCAGTTGAATTGGCCATAGAATAAATTGTGTCGAGAAAATTTTTGAATTTGAGGCCTCGGGTGCGGAGTTTTTGACGTCGTCGCCCATAGCTAAATTGCGCGCACACTTGTGCGCCGTTTTTACAAAGTTTTCAGATTGCCTTTCGGGTTTGCACTTCTAGCTGAATTGGCCATAGAATCAATTGTGTCGAGACGGTTTTTAAATTTGAGGCCTCGGGTGCGGAGTTTTTGACGTCGTCGCCCATAGCCAAATTGCGCGCACACTTGTGCGCAGTTTTTACAAAGTTTTCAGATTGCCTCTCGGGTTTGCACTTCTAGCTGAATTGGCCATAGAATCAATTATGTCGAGAAATTTTTTGAATTTGAGGCCTCGGGTGCGGAGTTTTTGACGTCGTCGCCCATAGCCAAATTGCGCGCACACTTGTGCGCCGTTTTTACAAAGTTTTCAGATTGCCTCTCGAGTTGGCACTTCCAGTTGAATTTGCCATAGAATCAATTGTGTCGAGAAAATTTTTGAATTTGAGGCCTCGGGTGCGGAGTTTTTGACGTCGTCGCCCATAGCCAAATTGCGCGCACGCTTGTGCGCCGTTTTTACAAAGTTTTCAGATTGCCTCTCGGGTTTGCATTTCCAGCTGAATTGGCCATAGAATCAATTGTGTCGAGAAAGTTTTTGAATTTGAGGCCTCGGGTGCGGAGTTTTTGACGTCGTCGCCCAATGCCAAACTTGCGCGCATGGTTGTGTGCCGTTTTTACAAAGTTTTCAGATTGCCTCCTAGGTTTGCATCCCTCACTGAATTGGCCATAGAATCAATTGTGTCGAGACGGTTCTTGAATTTGAGGCCTCGGGTGCGGAGTTTTTGATGTCGTCGCCCATAGCCAAATTGCGCGCAAACTTGTGCGCCGTTTTTACAAAGTTTTCAGATTGCCTCTCGGGTTTGCACTTCTAGCTGAATTGGCCATAGAATCAATTGTGTCGAGACGGTTTTTGAATTTGAGGCCTCGGGTGTAGAGTTTTTGACATCGTCGCCCATAGCCAAACTTGCGCGCATGGTTGTGTGCCGTTTTTACAAAGTTTTCAGATTGCCTCTCGGGTTTGCACTTCTAGCTGAATTGGCCATAAAATCAATTGTGTCGAGACGGTTTTTGAATTTGAGGCCTCGGGTGCAGAGTTTTTGACGTCGTCGCCCATAGCCAAATTGCGCGCACACTTGTGCGCCGTTTTTACAAAGTTTTCAGATTGCCTCTTGGGTTTGCATTTCCAGTTGAATTGGCCATAGAATCAATTGTGTCGAGAAATTTTTTTAATTTGAGGCCTCTGGTGCGGAGTTTTTGACGTCGTCGCCCATAGCTAAATTGCGCGCACACTTGTGCGCCGTTTTTACAAAGTTTTCAGATTGCCTTTCGGGTTTGCACTTCTAGCTGAATTGGCCATAGAATCAATTGTGTCGAGACGGTTTTTGAATTTGAGGCCTCGGGTGCGGAGTTTTTGACGTCGTCGCCCATAGCCAAACTTGCACGCATGGTTGTGTGCCGTTTTTACAAAGTTTTCAGATTGCCTCCCAGGTTTGCATCCCTCACTGAATTGGCCATAGAATCAATTGTGTCGAGACGGTTTTTGAATTTGAGGCCTCGGGTGCGGAGTTTTTGACGTCGTCGCCCATAGCCGAATTGCGCGCACACTTGTGCGCCGTTTTTACAAAGTTTTCAGATTGCCTCTCGGGTTTGCACTTCCAGTTGAATTGGCCATAGAATAAATTGTGTCGAGAAAATTTTTGAATTTGAGGCCTCGGGTGCGGAGTTTTTGACGTCGTCGCCCATAGCTAAATTGCGCGCACACTTGTGCGCCGTTTTTACAAAGTTTTCAGATTGCCTTTCGGGTTTGCACTTCTAGCTGAATTGGCCATAGAATCAATTGTGTCGAGACGGTTTTTAAATTTGAGGCCTCGGGTGCGGAGTTTTTGACGTCGTCGCCCATAGCCAAATTGCGCGCACACTTGTGCGCAGTTTTTACAAAGTTTTCAGATTGCCTCTCGGGTTTGCACTTCTAGCTGAATTGGCCATAGAATCAATTATGTCGAGAAATTTTTTGAATTTGAGGCCTCGGGTGCGGAGTTTTTGACGTCGTCGCCCATAGCCAAATTGCGCGCACACTTGTGCGCCGTTTTTACAAAGTTTTCAGATTGCCTCTCGAGTTTGCACTTCCAGTTGAATTGGCCATAGAATCAATTGTGTCGAGAAAATTTTTGAATTTGAGGCCTCGGGTGCGGAGTTTTTGACGTCGTCGCCCATAGCCAAATTGCGCGCACACTTGTGCGCCGTTTTTACAAAGTTTTCAGATTGCCTCTCGGGTTTGCATTTCCAGCTGAATTGGCCATAGAATCAATTGTGTCGAGACAGTTTTAGAATTTGAGGCCTCGGGTGCGGAGTTTTTGACGTCGTCGCCCATAGCCAAACTTGCGCGCATGGTTGTGTGCCGTTTTTACAAAGTTTTTAGATTGCCTCCCGGGTTTGCATCCCTCACTGAATTGGCCATAGAATCAATTGTGTCGAGACCGTTTTTGAATTTAAGGCCTCGGGTGCGGAGTTTTTGACGTCGTCGCCCATAGCCAAACTTGCGCGCATGGTTGTGTGCTGTTTTTAAAAAGTTTACAGATTGCCTCCCAGGTTTGCATCCCTCACTAAATTGGCCATAGAATCAATTGTGTCGAGACGGTTTTTGAATTTGAGGCCTCGGGTGCGTAGTTTTTGACGTCGTCGCCCATAGCCAAATCGCGCGCACAATTGTGCGCCGTTTTTACAAAGTTTTCAGATTGCCTCTTGGGTTTGTATTTCCAGCTGAATTGGCCATAGAATCAATTGTGTCGAGAAATTTTTTGAATTTGAGGCTTCGGGTGCAGAGTTTTTGACGTCGTCGCCCATAGCCAAATTGCGCGCACGCTTGTGCGCCTTTTTTACAAAGTTTTCAGATTGCCTCTCGGGTTTGCATTTCCATTTGAATTGGCCATAGAATCAATTGTGTCGAGAAAGTTTTTGAATTTGAGGCCTCGGGTGCGGAGTTTTTGACGTCGTCGCCCAAAGCCAAACTTGCGCGCATGGTTGTGTGCCGTTTTTACAAAGTTTTCAGATTGCCTCCCAGGTTTGCATCCCTCACTGAATTGGCCATAGAATCAATTGTGTCGAGACGGTTTTTGAATTTGAGGCCTCTGGTGCGAAGTTTTTGACGTCGTCGCCCATAGCCAAACTTGCGCGCATGGTTGTGTGCCGTTTTTACAAAGTTTTCAGATTGCCTCTCAGGTTTGCATCCCTCACTGAATTGGCCATAGAATCAATTGTGTCGAGATGGTTTTTGAATTTGGGGCCTCGGGTGCGGAGTTTTTGACGTCGTCGCCCATAGCCAAATTGCGCGCACACTTGTGCGCCGTTTTTACAAAGTTTTCAGATTCCCTCTCGGTTTTGCACTTCCAGTTGAATTGGCCATAGAATCAATTGTGTCGAGAAAATTTTTGAATTTGAGGCCTCGGGTTCGGTATTTTTGACGTCGTCGCCCATAGCCAAATTTTGCGCACACTTATGCGCCGTTTTTACAAAGTTTTCAGATTGCCACTCGGGTTTGCACTTCTAGCTGAATTGGCCATAGAATCAATTGTGTGGAGACGGTTTTTGAATTTGAGGCCTCGGGTGCGGAGTTTTTGACGTCGTCGCCCATAGCCAAACTTGCGTGCATGGTTGTGTTCCGTTTTTACAAAGTTTTCAGATTGCCTCCCAGGTTTGCATCCCTCACTGAATTGGCCATAGAATCAATTGTGTTGAGACAGTTTTTGAATTTGAGGCCTCGGCTGCGGAGTTTTTGACGTCGTCGCCCATAGCCAAACTTGCGCGCATGGTTGTGTGTCGTTTTTACAAAGTTTTCAGATTGCCTCCCAGGTTTGCATCCCTCACTAAATTGGCCATAGAATCAATTGTGTCGATACAGTTTTTGAATTTGAGGCCTCGGGTGCGGAGTTTTTGACGTCGTCGCCCATAGCCAAATTGCGCGCACACTTGTGCGCAGTTTTTACAAAGTTTTCAGATTGCCTCTCGGGTTTGCACTTCTAGATGAATTGGCCATAGAATCAATTATGTCGAGAAAATTTTTGAATTTGAGGCCTCGGGTGCGGAGTTTTTGACGTCGTCGCCCATAGCCAAATTGCGCGCACACTTGTGCGCCGTTTTTACAAAGTTTTCAGATTGCCTCTTGGGTTTGCATTTCCAGCTGAATTGGCCATAGAATCAATTGTGTCGAGAAATTTTTTGAATTTGAGGCCTCGGGTGCGGAGTTTTTGACATCGTCGCCCATAGCCAAATTGCGCGCACACTTGTGCGCCGTTTTTACAAAGTTTTCAGATTGCCTCTCGGGTTTGCATCTCCAGCTGAATTGGCCATAGAATCAATTGTGTCGAGAAAGTTTTTGAATTTGAGGCCTCGGGTGCGGAGTTTTTGACGTCGTCGCCCAAAGCCAAACTTGCGCGCATGGTTGTGTGCCGTTTTTACAAAGTTTTCAGATTGCCTCCTAGGTTTGCATCCCTCACTGAATTGGCCATAGAATCAATTGTGTCGAGACGGTTCTTGAATTTGAGGCCTCGGGTGCGGAGTTTTTGACGTCGTCGCCTATAGCCAAACTTGCGCGCATGGTTGTGTGCCGTTTTTACCAAGTTTTCAGATTGACTCCCAGGTTTGCATCCCTCACTGAATTGGCCATAGAATCAATTGTGTCGAGACGGTTTTTGAATTTGAGGCCTCGGGTGCGGAGTTTTTGACGTCGTCGCCCATAGCCAAATTGCGCGCACACTTGTGCGCCGTTTTTACAAAGTTTTCAGATTGCCTCTCGGGTTTGCACTTCTAGCTGAATTGGCCATAGAATCAATTGTGTCGAGACGGTTTTTGAATTTGAGGCATCGGGTGCAGAGTTTTTGACGTCGTCGCCCATAGCCAAATTGCGCGCACACTTGTGCGCCGTTTTTACAAAGTTTTCAGATTGCCTCTTGGGTTTGCATTTCCAGTTGAATTGGCCATAGAATCAATTGTGTCGAGAAAATTTTTGAATTTGAGGCCTCGGGTGCGGAGTTTTTGACGTCGTCGCCCATAGCCAAATTGCGTGCACACTTGTGCGCCGTTTTTACAAAGTTTTCAGATTGGCTCTCGGGTTTGCACTTCTAGCTGAATTGGCCATAGAATCAATTATGTCGAGAAATTTTTTGAATTTGAGGCCTCGGGTGCGGAGTTTTTGACGTCGTCGCCCATAGCCAAATTGCGCGCACACTTGTGCGCCGTTTTTACAAAGTTTTCAGATTGCCTCTCGAGTTTGCACTTCCAGTTGAATTGGCCATAGAATCAATTGTGTCGAGAAATTTTTTGAATTTGAGGCCTCGGGTGCGGAGTTTTTGACGTCGTCGCCCATAGCCAAATTGCGCGCACACTTGTGCGCCGTTTTTACAAAGTTTTCAGATTGCCTCTCGGGTTTGCATTTCCAGCTGAATTGGCCATAGAATCAATTGTGTCGAGACAGTTTTAGAATTTGAGGCCTCGGGTGCGGAGTTTTTGACGTCGTCGCCCATAGCCAAACTTGCGCGCATGGTTGTGTGCCGTTTTTACAAAGTTTTTAGATTGCCTCCCGGGTTTGCATCCCTCACTGAATTGGCCATAGAATCAATTGTGTCGAGACCGTTTTTGAATTTAAGGCCTCGGGTGCGGAGTTTTTGACGTCGTCGCCCATAGCCAAACTTGCGCGCATGGTTGTGTGCTGTTTTTAAAAAGTTTACAGATTGCCTCCCAGGTTTGCATCCCTCACTAAATTGGCCATAGAATCAATTGTGTCGAGACGGTTTTTGAATTTGAGGCCTCGGGTGCGTAGTTTTTGACGTCGTCGCCCATAGCCAAATCGCGCGCACAATTGTGCGCCGTTTTTACAAAGTTTTCAGATTGCCTCTTGGGTTTGTATTTCCAGCTGAATTGGCCATAGAATCAATTGTGTCGAGAAATTTTTTGAATTTGAGGCTTCGGGTGCAGAGTTTTTGACGTCGCCGCCCATAGCCAAATTGCGCGCACGCTTGTGCGCCTTTTTTACAAAGTTTTCAGATTGCCTCTCGGGTTTGCATTTCCATTTGAATTGGCCATAGAATCAATTGTGTCGAGAAAGTTTTTGAATTTGAGGCCTCGGGTGCGGAGTTTTTGACGTCGTCGCCCAAAGCCAAACTTGCGCGCATGGTTGTGTGCCGTTTTTACAAAGTTTTCAGATTGCCTCCCAGGTTTGCATCCCTCACTGAATTGGCCATAGAATCAATTGTGTCGAGACGGTTTTTGAATTTGAGGCCTCGGGTGCGGAGTTTTTGACGTCGTCGCCCATAGCCAAATTGCGCGCACACTTGTGCGCCGTTTTTACAAAGTTTTCAGATTGCCTCTTGGGTTTGCATTTCCAGCTGAATTGGCCATAGAATCAATTGTGTCGAGAAATTTTTTGAATTTGAGGCCTCGGGTGCGGAGTTTTTGACATCGTCGCCCATAGCCAAATTGCGCGCACACTTGTGCGCCGTTTTTACAAAGTTTTCAGATTGCCTCTCGGGTTTGCATCTCCAGCTGAATTGGCCATAGAATCAATTGTGTCGAGAAAGTTTTTGAATTTGAGGCCTCGGGTGCGGAGTTTTTGACGTCGTCGCCCAAAGCCAAACTTGCGCGCATGGTTGTGTGCCGTTTTTACAAAGTTTTCAGATTGCCTCCTAGGTTTGCATCCCTCACTGAATTGGCCATAGAATCAATTGTGTCGAGACGGTTCTTGAATTTGAGGCCTCGGGTGCGGAGTTTTTGACGTCGTCGCCCATAGCCAAACTTGCGCGCATGGTTGTGTGCCGTTTTTACCAAGTTTTCAGATTGACTCCCAGGTTTGCATCCCTCACTGAATTGGCCATAGAATCAATTGTGTCTAGACGGTTTTTGAATTTGAGGCCTCGGGTGCGGAGTTTTTGACGTCGTCGCCCATAGCCAAATTGCGCGCACACTTGTGCGCCGTTTTTACAAAGTTTTCAGATTGCCTCTCGGGTTTGCACTTCTAGTTGAATTGGCCATAGAATCAATTGTGTTGAGACGGTTTTTGAATTTGAGGCATCGGGTACAGAGTTTTTGACGTCGTCGCCCATAGCCAAATTGCGCGCACACTTGTGCGCCGTTTTTACAAAGTTTTCAGATTGCCTCTTGGGTTTGCATTTCCAGTTGAATTGGCCATAGAATCAATTGTGTCGAGAAATTTTTTGAATTTGAGGCCTCGGGTGCGGAGTTTTTGACGTCGTCGCCCATAGCCAAATTGCGTGCACACTTGTGCGCCGTTTTTACAAAGTTTTCAGATTGGCTCTCGGGTTTGCATTTGCAGCTGAATTGGCCATAGAATCAATTGTGTCGAGAAAATTTTTGAATTTGAGGCCTCGGGTGCGGAGTTTTTGACGTCGTCGCCCATAGCCAAATTGCGCGCATGGTTGTGTGCCGTTTTTACAAAGTTTTCAGATTGCCTCCTAGGTTTGCATCCCTCACTGAATTGGCCATAGAATCAGTTGTGTCGAGACGGTTTTTAAATTTGAGGTCTCGGGTGCGGAGTTTTTGACGTCGTCGCCCATAGCCAAACTTGCGCGCATGGTTGTGTGCCGTTTTTACAAAGTTTTCAGATTGCCTCCCAGGTTTGCATCCCTCACTGAATTAGCCATAGAATCAATTGTGTCGAGACGGTTTTTGAATTTGAGGCCTCGGGTGCGGAGTTTTTGACGTCGTCGCCCATAGCCAAACTTGCGCGCATGGTTGTGTGCTGTTTTTAAAAAGTTTACAGATTGCCTCCCAGGATTGCATCCCTCACTAAATTGGCCATAGAATCAATTGTGTTGAGACGGTTTTTGAATTTGAGGCCTCGGGTGCGGAGTTTTTTACGTCGTCGCCCATAGCCAAATTGCGCGCACACTTGTGCGCCATTTTTACAAAGTTTTCAGATTGCCTCTCGGGTTTGCATTTCCAGCTGAATTGGCCATAGAATCAATTGTGTCGAGAAAGTTTTTGAATTTGAGGCCTCGGGTGCGGAGTTTTTGACGTCGTCGCCCAAAGCCAAACTTGCGCGAATGGTTGTGTGCCGTTTTTACAAAGTTTTCAGATTGCCTCCTAGGTTTGCATCCCTCACTGAATTGGCCATAGAATCAATTGTGTCGAGACGGTTCTTGAATTTGAGGCCTCGGGTGCGGAGTTTTTGACGTCGTCGCCCATAGCCAAACTTGCGCGCATGGTTGTGTGTCGTTTTTACAAAGTTTTCAGATTGCCTCCCAGGTTTGCATCCCTCACTGAATTGGCCATAGAATCAATTGTGTCGAGACGATTTTTGAATTTGAGGCCTCGGGTGCGGAGTTTTTGACGTCGTCGCCCATAGCCAAATTGCGCGCACACTTGTGCGCCGTTTTTACAAAGTTTTCAGATTGCCTCTCGGGTTTGCACTTCTAGCTGAATTGGCCATAGAATCAATTGTGTCGAGACGGTTTTTGAATTTGAGGCCTCGGGTGCAGAGTTTTTGACGTCGTCGCCCATAGCCAAATTGCGCGCACACTTGTGCGCCGTTTTTACAAAGTTTTCAGATTGCCTCTTGGGTTTGCATTTCCAGTTGAATTGGCCATATAATCAATTGTGTCGAGAAAATTTTTGAATTTGAGGCCTCTGGTGCGGAGTTTTTGACGTCGTCGCCCATAGCTAAATTGCGCGCACACTTGTGCGCCGTTTTTACAAAGTTTTCAGATTGCCTTTCGGGTTTGCACTTCTAGCTGAATTGGCCATAGAATCAATTGTGTCGAGACGGTTTTTGAATTTGAGGCCTCGGGTGCGGAGTTTTTGACGTCGTCGCCCATAGCCAAATTGCGCGCACACTTGTGCGCAGTTTTTACAAAGTTTTCAGATTGCCTCTCGGGTTTGCACATCAAGCTGAATTGGCCATAGAATCAATTGTGTCGAGAAATTTTTTGAATTTGAGGCCTCGGGTGCGGAGTTTTTGACGTCGTCGCCCATAGCCAAATTGCGCGCACACTTGTGCGCCGTTTTTACAAAGTTTTCAGATTGCCTCTCGAGTTTGCACTTCCAGTTGAATTGGCCATAGAATCAATTGTGTCGAGAAATTTTTTGAATTTGAGGCCTCGGGTGCGGAGTTTTTGACGTCGTCGCCCATAGCCAAATTGCGTGCACACTTGTGCGCCGTTTTTACAAAGTTTTCAGATTGGCTCTCGGGTTTGCATTTGCAGCTGAATTGGCCATAGAATCAATTGTGTCGAGAAAATTTTTGAATTTGAGGCCTCGGGTGCGGAGTTTTTGACGTCGTCGCCCATAGCCAAATTGCGCGCATGGTTGTGTGCCGTTTTTACAAAGTTTTCAGATTGCCTCCTAGGTTTGCACCCCTCACTGAATTGGCCATAGAATCAATGTTGTCGAGACGGTTTTTGAATTTGAGGTCTCGGGTGTGGAGTTTTTGACGTCGTCGCCCATAGCCAAACTTGCGAGCATGGTTGTGTGCCGTTTTTACAAAGTTTTCAGATTGCCTCCCAGGTTTGCATCCCTCACTGAATTAGCCATAGAATCAATTGTGTCGAGACGGTTTTTGAATTTGAGGCCTCGGGTGCGGAGTTTTTGACGTCGTCGCCCATAGCCAAACTTGCGCGCATGGTTGTGTGCCGTTTTTACAAAGTTTTCAGATTGCCTCCCAGGTTTGCATCCCTCACTAAATTGGCCATAGAATCAATTGTGTCGAGACAGTTTTTGAATTTGAGGCCTCGGGTGCGGAGTTTTTTACGTCGTCGCCCATAGCCAAACTTGCGCGCATGGTTGTGTGCTGTTTTTAAAAAGTTTAGAGATTGCCTCCCAGGTTTGCATCCCTCACTAAATTGGCCATAGAATCAATTGTGTCGAGACGGTTTTTGAATTTGAGGCCTCGGGTGCGGAGTTTTTGACGTCGTCGCCCATAGCCAAATTGCGCGCACACTTGTGCGCCGTTTTTACAAAGTTTTCAGATTGCCTCTTGGGTTTGCATTTCCAGCTGAATTGGCCATAGAATCAATTGTGTCGAGAAATTTTTTGAATTTGAGGCCTCGGGTGCGGAGTTTTTGACTTCGTCGCCCATAGCCAAATTGCGCGCACACTTGTGCGCCGTTTTTACAAAGTTTTCAGATTGCCTCTCGGGTTTGCATCTCCAGCTGAATTGGCCATAGAATCAATTGTGTCGAGAAAGTTTTTGAATTTGAGGCCTCGGGTGCGGAGTTTTTGACGTCGTCGCCCAAAGCCAAACTTGCGCGCATGGTTGTGTGCCGTTTTTACAAAGTTTTCAGATTGCCTCCTAGGTTTGCATCCCTCACTGAATTGGCCATAGAATCAATTGTGTCGAGACGGTTCTTGAATTTGAGGCCTCGGGTGCGGAGTTTTTGACGTCGTCGCCCATAGCCAAACTTGCGCGCATGGTTGTGTGCCGTTTTTACCAAGTTTTCAGATTGACTCCCAGGTTTGCATCCCTCACTGAATTGGCCATAGAATCAATTGTGTCGAGACGGTTTTTGAATTTGAGGCCTCGGGTGCGGAGTTTTTGACGTCGTCGCCCATAGCCAAATTGCGCGCACACTTGTGCGCCGTTTTTACAAAGTTTTCAGATTGCCTCTCAGGTTTGCACTTCTAGTTGAATTGGCCATAGAATCAATTGTGTTGAGACGGTTTTTGAATTTGAGGCATCGGGTACAGAGTTTTTGACGTCGTCGCCCATAGCCAAATTGCGCGCACACTTGTGCGCCGTTTTTACAAAGTTTTCAGATTGCCTCTTGGGTTTGCATTTCCAGTTGAATTGGCCATAGAATCAATTGTGTCGAGAAATTTTTTGAATTTGAGGCCTCGGGTGCGGAGTTTTTGACGTCGTCGCCCATAGCCAAATTGCGTGCACACTTGTGCGCCGTTTTTACAAAGTTTTCAGATTGGCTCTCGGGTTTGCATTTGCAGCTGAATTGGCCATAGAATCAATTGTGTCGAGAAAATTTTTGAATTTGAGGCCTCGGGTGCGGAGTTTTTGACGTCGTCGCCCATAGCCAAATTGCGCGCATGGTTGTGTGCCGTTTTTACAAAGTTTTCAGATTGCCTCCTAGGTTTGCATCCCTCACTGAATTGGCCATAGAATCAGTTGTGTCGAGACGGTTTTTAAATTTGAGGTCTCGGGTGCGGAGTTTTTGACGTCGTCGCCCATAGCCAAACTTGCGCGCATGGTTGTGTGCCGTTTTTACAAAGTTTTCAGATTGCCTCCCAGGTTTGCATCCCTCACTGAATTAGCCATAGAATCAATTGTGTCGAGATGGTTTTTGAATTTGAGGCCTCGGGTGCGTAGTTTTTGACGTCGTCGCCCATAGCCAAACTTGCGCGCATGGTTGTGTGCTGTTTTTAAAAAGTTTACAGATTGCCTCCCAGGATTGCATCCCTCACTAAATTGGCCATAGAATCAATTGTGTTGAGACGGTTTTTGAATTTGAGGCCTCGGGTGCGGAGTTTTTTACGTCGTCGCCCATAGCCAAATTGCGCGCACACTTGTGCGCCATTTTTACAAAGTTTTCAGATTGCCTCTCGGGTTTGCATTTCCAGCTGAATTGGCCATAGAATCAATTGTGTCGAGAAAGTTTTTGAATTTGAGGCCTCGGGTGCGGAGTTTTTGACGTCGTCGCCCAAAGCCAAACTTGCGCGAATGGTTGTGTGCCGTTTTTACAAAGTTTTCAGATTGCCTCCTAGGTTTGCATCCCTCACTGAATTGGCCATAGAATCAATTGTGTCGAGACGGTTCTTGAATTTGAGGCCTCGGGTGCGGAGTTTTTGACGTCGTCGCCCATAGCCAAACTTGCGCGCATGGTTGTGTGTCGTTTTTACAAAGTTTTCAGATTGCCTCCCAGGTTTGCATCCCTCACTGAATTGGCCATAGAATCAATTGTGTCGAGACGATTTTTGAATTTGAGGCCTCGGGTGCGGAGTTTTTGACGTCGTCGCCCATAGCCAAATTGCGCGCACACTTGTGCGCCGTTTTTACAAAGTTTTCAGATTGCCTCTCGGGTTTGCACTTCTAGCTGAATTGGCCATAGAATCAATTGTGTGGAGACGGTTTTTAAATTTGAGGCCTCGGGTGCGGAGTTTTTGACGTCGTCGCCCATAGCCAAACTTGCGCGCATGGTTGTGTTCCGTTTTTACAAAGTTTTCAGATTGCCTCCCAGGTTTGCACCCCTCACTGAATTGGCCATAGAATCAATTGTGTTGAGACAGTTTTTGAATTTGAGGCCTCGGGTGCGGAGTTTTTGACGTCGTCGCCCATAGCCAAACTTGCGCGCATGGTTGTGTGCCGTTTTTACAAAGTTTTCAGATTGCCTCCCAGGTTTGCATCCCTCACTAAATTGGCCATAGAATCAATTGTGTCGAGACAGTTTTTGAATTTGAGGCCTCGGGTGCGGAGTTTTTGACGTCGTCGCCCATAGCCAAATTGCGCGCACACTTGTGCGCCGTTTTTACAAAGTTTTCAGATTGCCTCTTGGGTTTGCATTTCCAGCTGAATTGGCCATAGAATCAATTGTGTCGAGAAAATTTTTGAATTTGAGGCCTCGGGTGCGGAGTTTTTGACGTCGTCGCCCATAGCCAAATTGCGCGCACACTTGTGCGCCGTTTTTACAAAGTTTTCAGATTGCCTCTCGGGTTTGCATTTCCAGCTGAATTGGCCATAGAATCAATTGTGTCAAGAAAGTTTTTGAATTTGAGGCCTCGGGTGCGGAGTTTTTGACGTCGTCGCCCAAAGCCAAACTTGCGCGCATGGTTGTGTGCCGTTTTTACAAAGTTTTCATATTGCCTCCTAGGTTTGCATCCCTCACTGAATTGGCCATAGAATCAATTGTGTCGAGACGGTTCTTGAATTTGAGGCCTCGGGTGCGGAGTTTTTGACGTCGTCGCCCACAGCCAAACTTGCGCGCATGGTTGTGTGCCGTTTTTACAAAGTTTTCAGATTGCCTCCCAGGTTTGCGTCCCTCACTGAATTGGCCATAGAATCAATTGTGTCGAGATGGTTTTTGAATTTGAGGCCTCGGGTGCGGAGTTTTTGACGTCGTCGCCCATAGCCAAATTGCGCGCACACTTGTGCGCCGTTTTTACAAAGTTTTCAGATTGCCTCTCGGGTTTGCACTTCTAGCTGAATTGGCCATAGAATCAATTGTGTCGAGACGGTTTTTGAATTTGAGGCCTCGGGTGCAGAGTTTTTGACGTCGTCGCCCATAGCCAAATTGCGCGCACACTTGTGCGCCGTTTTTACAAAGTTTTCAGATTGCCTCTTGGGTTTGCATTTCCAGTTGAATTGGCCATAGAATCAATTGTGTCGAGAAAATTTTTGAATTTGAGGCCTCGGGTGCGGAGTTTTTGACGTCGTCGCCCATAGCTAAATTGCGCGCACACTTGTGCGCCGTTTTTACAAAGTTTTCAGATTGCCTTTCGGGTTTGCACTTCTAGCTGAATTGGCCATAGAATCAATTGTGTCGAGACGGTTTTTGAATTTGAGGCCTCGGGTGCGGAGTTTTTGACGTCGTCGCCCATAGCCAAATTGCGCGCACACTTGTGCGCAGTTTTTACAAAGTTTTCAGATTGCCTCTCGGGTTTGCACATCAAGTTGAATTGGCCATAGAATCAATTGTGTCGAGAAATTTTTTGAATTTGAGGCCTCGGGTGCGGAGTTTTTGACGTCGTCGCCCATAGCCAAATTGCGCGCACACTTGTGCGCCGTTTTTACAAAGTTTTCAGATTGCCTCTCGGGTTTGCACTTCCAGTTGAATTGGCCATAGAATCAATTGTGTCGAGAAATTTTTTGAATTTGAGGCCTCGGGTGCGGAGTTTTTGACGTCGTCGCTCATAGCCAAATTGCGTGCACACTTGTGCGCCGTTTTTACAAAGTTTTCAGATTGGCTCTCGGGTTTGCATTTGCAGCTGAATTGGCCATAGAATCAATTTTGTCGAGAAAATTTTTGAATTTGAGGCCTCGGGTGCGGAGTTTTTGACGTCGTCGCCCATAGCCAAATTGCGCGCATGGTTGTGTGCCGTTTTTACAAAGTTTTCAGATTGCCTCCTAGGTTTGCATCCCTCACTGAATTGGCCATAGAATCAGTTGTGTCGAGACGGTTTTTGAATTTGAGGTCTCGGGTGCGGAGTTTTTTACGTCGTCGCCCATAGCCAAACTTGCGCGCATGGTTGTGTGCCGTTTTTACAAAGTTTTCAGATTGCCTCCTAGGTTTCCATCCCTCACTGAATTAGCCAAAGAATCAATTGTATCGAGACGGTTTTTGAATTTGAGGCCTCGGGTGCGGAGTTTTTGACGTCGTCGCCCATAGCCAAACTTGCGCGCATGGTTGTGTGCCGTTTTTACAAAGTTTTCAGATTGCCTCCCAGGTTTACGTCCCTCACTGAATTGGCCATAGAATCAATTGTGTCGAGACGGTTTTTGAATTTGAGGCCTCGGGTGCGGAGTTTTTGACGTCGTCGCCCATAGCCAAATTGCGCGCACACTTGTGCGCCGTTTTTACAAAGTTTTCAGATTGCCTCTCGGGTTTGCACTTCTAGCTGAATTGGCCATAGAATCAATTGTGTCGAGACGGTTTTTGAATTTGAGGCCTCGGGTGCAGAGTTTTTGACGTCGTCGCCCATAGCCAAATTGCGCGCACACTTGTGCGCCGTTTTTACAAAGTTTTCAGATTGCCTCTTGGGTTTGCATTTCCAGTTGAATTGGCCATAGAATCTATTGTGTCGAGAAAATTTTTGAATTTGAGGCCTCGGGTGCGGAGTTTATGACGTCGTCGCCCATAGCTAAATTGCGCGCACACTTGTGCGCCGTTTTTACAAAGTTTTCAGATTACCTTTCGGGTTTGCACTTCTAGCTGAATTGGCCATAGAATCAATTGTGTCGAGACGGTTTTTGAATTTGAGGCCTCGGGTGCGGAGTTTTTGACGTCGTCGCCCTTAGCCAAATTGCGCGCACACTTGTGCGCAGTTTTTACAAAGTTTTCAGATTGCCTCTCGGGTTTGCACATCAAGCTGAATTGGCCATAGAATCAATTGTGTCGAGAAATTTTTTGAATTTGAGGCCTCGGGTGCGGAGTTTTTGACGTCGTCGCCCATAGCCAAATTGCGCGCACACTTGTGCGCCGTTTTTACAAAGTTTTCAGATTGCCTCTCGGGTTTGCACTTCCAGTTGAATTGGCCATAGAATCAATTGTGTCGAGAAATTTTTTGAATTTGAGGCCTCGGGTGCGGAGTTTTTGACGTCGTCGCCCATAGCCAAATTGCGTGCACACTTGTGCGCCGTTTTTACAAAGTTTTCAGATTGGCTCTCGGGTTTGCATTTGCAGCTGAATTGGCCATAGAATCAATTGTGTCGAGAAAATTTTTGAATTTGAGGCCTCGGGTGCGGAGTTTTTGACGTCGTCGCCCATAGCCAAATTGCGCGCATGGTTGTGTGCCGTTTTTACAAAGTTTTCAGATTGCCTCCTAGGTTTGCATCCCCCACTGAATTAGCCATAGAATCAGTTGTGTCGAGACGGTTTTTGAATTTGAGGTCTCGGGTGCGGAGTTTTTGAAGTCGTCGCCCATAGCCAAATTTCGCGCACACTTGTGCGCCGTTTTTACAAAGTTTTCAGATTGCCTCTCGGGTTTGCATCTCCAGCTGAATTGGCCATAGAATCAATTGTGTTGAGACGGTCTTTGAATTTGAGGCCTCGGGTGCGGAGTTTTTTACGTCGTCGCCCATAGCCAAACTTGCGCGCATGGTTGTGTGCCGTTTTTACAAAGTTTTCAGATTGCCTCTCAGGTTTGCATCCCTCACTGAATTGGCCATAGAATCAATTGTGTTGAGACGGTTTTTGAATTTGAGGCCTCGGGTGCGGAGTTTTTTACGTCGTCGCCCATAGCCAAACTTGCGCGCATGGTTGTGTGCTGTTTTTAAAAAGTTTAGAGATTGCCTCCCAGGTTTGCATCCCTCACTAAATTGGCCATAGAATCAATTGTGTCGAGACGGTTTTTGAATTTGAGGCATCGGGTGCGTAGTTTTTGACGTCGTCGCCCATAGCCAAATTGCGCGCACACTTGTGCGCCGTTTTTACAAAGTTTTCAGATTGCCTCTCGGGTTTGCACTTCCAGTTGAATTGGCCATAGAATCAATTGTGTCGAGAAATTTTTTGAATTTGAGGCCTCGGGTGCGGAGTTTTTGACGTCGTCGCTCATAGCCAAATTGCGTGCACACTTGTGCGCCGTTTTTACAAAGTTTTCAGATTGGCTCTCGGGTTTGCATTTGCAGCTGAATTGGCCATAGAATCAATTGTGTCGAGAAAATTTTTGAATTTTAGGCCTCGGGTGCGGAGTTTTTGACGTCGTCGCCCATAGCCAAATTGCGCGCATGGTTGTGTGCCGTTTTTACAAAGTTTTCAGATTGCCTCCTAGGTTTGCATCCCTCACTGAATTGGCCATAGAATCAGTTGTGTCGAGACGGTTTTTGAATTTGAGGTCTCGGGTGCGGAGTTTTTTACGTCGTCGCCCATAGCCAAACTTGCGCGCATGGTTGTGTGCCGTTTTTACAAAGTTTTCAGATTGCCTCCTAGGTTTCCATCCCTCACTGAATTAGCCAAAGAATCAATTGTATCGAGACGGTTTTTGAATTTGAGGCCTCGGGTGCGGAGTTTTTGACGTCGTCGCCCATAGCCAAACTTGCGCGCATGGTTGTGTGCCGTTTTTACAAAGTTTTCAGATTGCCTCCCAGGTTTGCGTCCCTCACTGAATTGGCCATAGAATCAATTGTGTCGAGACGATTTTTGAATTTGAGGCCTCGGGTGCGGAGTTTTTGACGTCGTCGCCCATAGCCAAATTGCGCGCACACTTGTGCGCCGTTTTTACAAAGTTTTCAGATTGCCTCTCGGGTTTGCACTTCTAGCTGAATTGGCCATAGAATCAATTGTGTCGAGACGGTTTTTGAATTTGAGGCCTCGGGTGCAGAGTTTTTGACGTCGTCGCCCATAGCCAAATTGCGCGCACACTTGTGCGCCGTTTTTACAAAGTTTTCAGATTGCCTCTTGGGTTTGCATTTCCAGTTGAATTGGCCATAGAATCAATTGTGTCGAGAAAATTTTTGAATTTGAGGCCTCGGGTGCGGAGTTTATGACGTCGTCGCCCATAGCTAAATTGCGCGCACACTTGTGCGCCGTTTTTACAAAGTTTTCAGATTACCTTTCGGGTTTGCACTTCTAGCTGAATTGGCCATAGAATCAATTGTGTCGAGACGGTTTTTGAATTTGAGGCCTCGGGTGCGGAGTTTTTGACGTCGTCGCCCATAGCCAAATTGCGCGCACACTTGTGCGCAGTTTTTACAAAGTTTTCAGATTGCCTCTCGGGTTTGCACATCAAGCTGAATTGGCCATAGAATCAATTGTGTCGAGAAATTTTTTGAATTTGAGGCCTCGGGTGCGGAGTTTTTGACGTCGTCGCCCATAGCCAAATTGCGCGCACACTTGTGCGCCGTTTTTACAAAGTTTTCAGATTGCCTCTCGGGTTTGCACATCAAGTTGAATTGGCCATAGAATCAATTGTGTCGAGAAATTTTTTGAATTTGAGGCCTCGGGTGCGGAGTTTTTGACGTCGTCGCCCATAGCCAAATTGCGCGCACACTTGTGCGCCGTTTTTACAAAGTTTTCAGATTGCCTCTCGGGTTTGCACTTCCAGTTGAATTGGCCATAGAATCAATTGTGTCGAGAAATTTTTTGAATTTGAGGCCTCGGGTGCGGAGTTTTTGACGTCGTCGCTCATAGCCAAATTGCGTGCACACTTGTGCGCCGTTTTTACAAAGTTTTCAGATTGGCTCTCGGGTTTGCATTTGCAGCTGAATTGGCCATAGAATCAATTTTGTCGAGAAAATTTTTGAATTTGAGGCCTCGGGTGCGGAGTTTTTGACGTCGTCGCCCATAGCCAAATTGCGCGCATGGTTGTGTGCCGTTTTTACAAAGTTTTCAGATTGCCTCCTAGGTTTGCATCCCTCACTGAATTGGCCATAGAATCAGTTGTGTCGAGACGGTTTTTGAATTTGAGGTCTCGGGTGCGGAGTTTTTTACGTCGTCGCCCATAGCCAAACTTGCGCGCATGGTTGTGTGCCGTTTTTACAAAGTTTTCAGATTGCCTCCTAGGTTTCCATCCCTCACTGAATTAGCCAAAGAATCAATTGTATCGAGACGGTTTTTGAATTTGAGGCCTCGGGTGCGGAGTTTTTGACGTCGTCGCCCATAGCCAAACTTGCGCGCATGGTTGTGTGCCGTTTTTACAAAGTTTTCAGATTGCCTCCCAGGTTTACGTCCCTCACTGAATTGGCCATAGAATCAATTGTGTCGAGACGGTTTTTGAATTTGAGGCCTCGGGTGCGGAGTTTTTGACGTCGTCGCCCATAGCCAAATTGCGCGCACACTTGTGCGCCGTTTTTACAAAGTTTTCAGATTGCCTCTCGGGTTTGCACTTCTAGCTGAATTGGCCATAGAATCAATTGTGTCGAGACGGTTTTTGAATTTGAGGCCTCGGGTGCAGAGTTTTTGACGTCGTCGCCCATAGCCAAATTGCGCGCACACTTGTGCGCCGTTTTTACAAAGTTTTCAGATTGCCTCTTGGGTTTGCATTTCCAGTTGAATTGGCCATAGAATCTATTGTGTCGAGAAAATTTTTGAATTTGAGGCCTCGGGTGCGGAGTTTATGACGTCGTCGCCCATAGCTAAATTGCGCGCACACTTGTGCGCCGTTTTTACAAAGTTTTCAGATTACCTTTCGGGTTTGCACTTCTAGCTGAATTGGCCATAGAATCAATTGTGTCGAGACGGTTTTTGAATTTGAGGCCTCGGGTGCGGAGTTTTTGACGTCGTCGCCCTTAGCCAAATTGCGCGCACACTTGTGCGCAGTTTTTACAAAGTTTTCAGATTGCCTCTCGGGTTTGCACATCAAGCTGAATTGGCCATAGAATCAATTGTGTCGAGAAATTTTTTGAATTTGAGGCCTCGGGTGCGGAGTTTTTGACGTCGTCGCCCATAGCCAAATTGCGCGCACACTTGTGCGCCGTTTTTACAAAGTTTTCAGATTGCCTCTCGGGTTTGCACTTCCAGTTGAATTGGCCATAGAATCAATTGTGTCGAGAAATTTTTTGAATTTGAGGCCTCGGGTGCGGAGTTTTTGACGTCGTCGCCCATAGCCAAATTGCGTGCACACTTGTGCGCCGTTTTTACAAAGTTTTCAGATTGGCTCTCGGGTTTGCATTTGCAGCTGAATTGGCCATAGAATCAATTGTGTCGAGAAAATTTTTGAATTTGAGGCCTCGGGTGCGGAGTTTTTGACGTCGTCGCCCATAGCCAAATTGCGCGCATGGTTGTGTGCCGTTTTTACAAAGTTTTCAGATTGCCTCCTAGGTTTGCATCCCCCACTGAATTAGCCATAGAATCAGTTGTGTCGAGACGGTTTTTGAATTTGAGGTCTCGGGTGCGGAGTTTTTGAAGTCGTCGCCCATAGCCAAATTTCGCGCACACTTGTGCGCCGTTTTTACAAAGTTTTCAGATTGCCTCTCGGGTTTGCATCTCCAGCTGAATTGGCCATAGAATCAATTGTGTTGAGACGGTCTTTGAATTTGAGGCCTCGGGTGCGGAGTTTTTTACGTCGTCGCCCATAGCCAAACTTGCGCGCATGGTTGTGTGCCGTTTTTACAAAGTTTTCAGATTGCCTCTCAGGTTTGCATCCCTCACTGAATTGGCCATAGAATCAATTGTGTTGAGACGGTTTTTGAATTTGAGGCCTCGGGTGCGGAGTTTTTTACGTCGTCGCCCATAGCCAAACTTGCGCGCATGGTTGTGTGCTGTTTTTAAAAAGTTTAGAGATTGCCTCCCAGGTTTGCATCCCTCACTAAATTGGCCATAGAATCAATTGTGTCGAGACGGTTTTTGAATTTGAGGCATCGGGTGCGTAGTTTTTGACGTCGTCGCCCATAGCCAAATTGCGCGCACACTTGTGCGCCGTTTTTACAAAGTTTTCAGATTGCCTCTCGGGTTTGCACTTCCAGTTGAATTGGCCATAGAATCAATTGTGTCGAGAAATTTTTTGAATTTGAGGCCTCGGGTGCGGAGTTTTTGACGTCGTCGCTCATAGCCAAATTGCGTGCACACTTGTGCGCCGTTTTTACAAAGTTTTCAGATTGGCTCTCGGGTTTGCATTTGCAGCTGAATTGGCCATAGAATCAATTGTGTCGAGAAAATTTTTGAATTTTAGGCCTCGGGTGCGGAGTTTTTGACGTCGTCGCCCATAGCCAAATTGCGCGCATGGTTGTGTGCCGTTTTTACAAAGTTTTCAGATTGCCTCCTAGGTTTGCATCCCTCACTGAATTGGCCATAGAATCAGTTGTGTCGAGACGGTTTTTGAATTTGAGGTCTCGGGTGCGGAGTTTTTTACGTCGTCGCCCATAGCCAAACTTGCGCGCATGGTTGTGTGCCGTTTTTACAAAGTTTTCAGATTGCCTCCTAGGTTTCCATCCCTCACTGAATTAGCCAAAGAATCAATTGTATCGAGACGGTTTTTGAATTTGAGGCCTCGGGTGCGGAGTTTTTGACGTCGTCGCCCATAGCCAAACTTGCGCGCATGGTTGTGTGCCGTTTTTACAAAGTTTTCAGATTGCCTCCCAGGTTTGCGTCCCTCACTGAATTGGCCATAGAATCAATTGTGTCGAGACGATTTTTGAATTTGAGGCCTCGGGTGCGGAGTTTTTGACGTCGTCGCCCATAGCCAAATTGCGCGCACACTTGTGCGCCGTTTTTACAAAGTTTTCAGATTGCCTCTCGGGTTTGCACTTCTAGCTGAATTGGCCATAGAATCAATTGTGTCGAGACGGTTTTTGAATTTGAGGCCTCGGGTGCAGAGTTTTTGACGTCGTCGCCCATAGCCAAATTGCGCGCACACTTGTGCGCCGTTTTTACAAAGTTTTCAGATTGCCTCTTGGGTTTGCATTTCCAGTTGAATTGGCCATAGAATCAATTGTGTCGAGAAAATTTTTGAATTTGAGGCCTCGGGTGCGGAGTTTATGACGTCGTCGCCCATAGCTAAATTGCGCGCACACTTGTGCGCCGTTTTTACAAAGTTTTCAGATTACCTTTCGGGTTTGCACTTCTAGCTGAATTGGCCATAGAATCAATTGTGTCGAGACGGTTTTTGAATTTGAGGCCTCGGGTGCGGAGTTTTTGACGTCGTCGCCCATAGCCAAATTGCGCGCACACTTGTGCGCAGTTTTTACAAAGTTTTCAGATTGCCTCTCGGGTTTGCACATCAAGCTGAATTGGCCATAGAATCAATTGTGTCGAGAAATTTTTTGAATTTGAGGCCTCGGGTGCGGAGTTTTTGACGTCGTCGCCCATAGCCAAATTGCGCGCACACTTGTGCGCCGTTTTTACAAAGTTTTCAGATTGCCTCTCGGGTTTGCACTTCCAGTTGAATTGGCCATAGAATCAATTGTGTCGAGAAATTTTTTGAATTTGAGGCCTCGGGTGCGGAGTTTTTGACGTCGTCGCCCATAGCCAAATTGCGTGCACACTTGTGCGCCGTTTTTACAAAGTTTTCAGATTGGCTCTCGGGTTTGCATTTGCAGCTGAATTGGCCATAGAATCAATTGTGTCGAGAAAATTTTTGAATTTGAGGCCTCGGGTGCGGAGTTTTTGACGTCGTCGCCCATAGCCAAATTGCGCGCATGGTTGTGTGCCGTTTTTACAAAGTTTTCAGATTGCCTCCTAGGTTTGCATCCCTCACTGAATTGGCCATAGAATCAGTTGTGTCGAGACGGTTTTTGAATTTGAGGTCTCGGGTGCGGAGTTTTTGAAGTCGTCGCCCATAGCCAAATTTCGCGCACACTTGTGCGCCGTTTTTACAAAGTTTTCAGATTGCCTCTCGGGTTTGCATCCCCAGCTGAATTGGCCATAGAATCAATTGTGTTGAGACGGTCTTTGAATTTGAGGCCTCGGGTGCGGTGTTTTTTACGTCGTCGCCCATAGCCAAACTTGCGCGCATGGTTGTGTGCCGTTTTTACAAAGTTTTCAGATTGCCTCTCAGGTTTGCATCCCTCACTGAATTGGCCATAGAATCAATTGTGTTGAGACGGTTTTTGAATTTGAGGCCTCGGGTGCGGAGTTTTTTACGTCGTCGCCCATAGCCAAACTTGCGCGCATGGTTGTGTGCTGTTTTTAAAAAGTTTAGAGATTGCCTCCCAGGTTTGCATCCCTCACTAAATTGGCCATAGAATCAATTGTGTCGAGACGGTTTTTGAATTTGAGGCATCGGGTGCGTAGTTTTTGACGTCGTCGCCCATAGCCAAATTGCGCGCACACTTGTGCGCCGTTTTTACAAAGTTTTCAGATTGCCTCTTAGGTTTGCATTTCCAGCTGAATTGGCCATAGAATCAATTGTGTCGAGAAAATTTTTGAATTTGAGGCCTCGGGTGCAGAGTTTTTGACGTCGTCGCCCATAGCCAAATTGCGCGCACGCTTGTGCGCCGTTTTTACAAAGTTTTCAGATTGCCTCTCGGGTTTGCATTTCCATCTGAATTGGCCATAGAATCAATTGTGTCGAGAAAGTTTTTGAATTTGAGGCCTCGGGTGCGGAGTTTTTGTCGTCGTCGCCCAAAACCAAACTTGCGCGCATGGTTGTGTGCCGTTTTTACAAAGTTTTCAGATTGCCTCCCAGGTTTGCATCCCTCACTGAATTGGCCATAGAATCAATTGTGTCGAGACGGTTTTTGAATTTGAGGCCTCGGGTGCGGAGTTTTTGACGTCGTCGCCCATAGCCAAACTTGCGCGCATGGTTGTGTGCCGTTTTTACAAAGTTTTCAGATTGCCTCTCAGGTTTGCATCCCTCACTGAATTGGCCATAGAATCAATTGTGTCGAGATGGTTTTTGAATTTGAGGCCTCGGGTGCGGAGTTTTTGACGTCGTCGCCCATAGCCAAATTGCGCGCACACTTGTGCGCCGTTTTTACAAAATTTTCAGATTGCCTCTCGGGTTCGCACTTCCAGTTGAATTGGCCATAGAATCAATTGTGTCGAGAAATTTTTTGAATTTGAGGCCTCGGGCGCGGTGTTTTTGACGGCGTCGCCCATAGCCAAATTTCGCGCACACTTGTGCGCCATTTTTACAAAGTTTTCAGATTGCCTATCGGGTTTGCATCTCCAGCTGAATTGGCCATAGAATCAATTGTGTTGAGACGGTTTTTGAATTTGAGGCCTCGGGTGCGGAGTTTTTGACGTCGTCGCCCATAGCCAAACTTGCGCGCATGGTTGTGTGCCGTTTTTACAAAGTTTTCAGATTGCCTCACAGGTTTGCATCCCTCACTGAATTTGCCATAGAATCAATTGTGGTGAGACGGTTTTTGAATTTGAGGCCTCGGGTGCGGAGTTTTTGACGTCGTCGCCCATAGCCAAACTTGCGCGCATGGTTGTGTGTCGTTTTTACAAAGTGTTCAGATTGCCTCCCAGGTTTGCATCCCTCACTAAATTGGCCATAAAATCAATTGTGTCGAGACAGTTTTTGAATTTGAGGCCTCGGGTGCGGAGTTTTTGACGTCGTCGCCCATAGCCAAATTGCGCGCACACTTGTGCGCCGTTTTTACAAAGTTTTCAGATTGCCTCTTGGGTTTGCATTTCCAGCTGAATTGGCCATAGAATCAATTGTGTCGAGAAATTTTTTGAATTTGAGTCCTCGGGTGCGGAGTTTTTGACATCGTCGCCCATAGCCAAATTGCGCGCACACTTGTGCGCCATTTTTACAAAGTTTTCAGATTGCCTATTGGGTTTGCATTTCCAGCTGAATTGGCCATAGAATCAATTGTGTCGAGAAATTTTTTGAATTTGAGGCCTCGGGTGCGGAGTTTTTGACGTTGTCGCCCATAGCCAAATTGCGCGCACGCTTGTGCGCCGTTTTTACAAAGTTTTCAGATTGCCTCTCGGGTTTGCATTTCCAGCTGAATGGGCCATAGAATCAATTGTGTCGAGAAAGTTTTTGAATTTGAGGCCTCGGGTGCGGAGTTTTTGACGTCGTCGCCCAAAGCCAAACTTGCGCGCATGGTTGTGTGCCGTTTTTACAAAGTTTTCAGATTGCCTCCTAGGTTTGCATCCCTCACTGAATTGGCCATAGAATCAATTGTGTCGAGACGGTTCTTGAATTTGAGGCCTCGGGTGCGGAGTTTTTGACGTCGTCGCCCATAGCCAAACTTGCGCGCATGGTTGTGTGTCATTTTTACAAAGTTTTCAGATTGCCTCCCAGGTTTGCATCCCTCACTGAATTGGCCATAGAATCAATTGTGTCGAGACGATTTTTGAATTTGAGGCCTCGGGTGCGGAGTTTTTGACGTCGTCGCCCATAGCCAAATTGCGCGCACACTTGTGCGCCGTTTTTACAAAGTTTTCAGATTGCCTCTCGGGTTTGCACTTCTAGCTGAATTGGCCATAGAATCAATTGTGTCGAGACGGTTTTTGAATTTGAGGCCTCGGGAGCAGAGTTTTTGACGTCGTCGCCCATAGCCAAATTGCGCGCACACTTGTGCGCCGTTTTTACAAAGTTTTCAGATTGCCTCTTGGATTTGCATTTCCAGTTGAATTGGCGATATAATCAATTGTGTCGAGAAAATTTTTGAATTTGAGGCCTCTGGTGCGGAGTTTTTGACATCGTCGCCCATAGCTAAATTGCGCGCACACTTGTGCGCCGTTTTTACAAAGTTTTCAGATTGCCTTTCGGGTTTGCACTTCTAGCTGAATTGGCCATAGAATCAATTGTGTCGAGACGGTTTTTGAATTTGAGGCCTCGGGTGCGGAGTTTTTGACGTCGTCGCCCATAGCCAAATTGCGCGCACACTTGTGCGCAGTTTTTACAAAGTTTTCAGATTGCCTCTCGGGTTTGCACATCAAGCTGAATTGGCCATAGAATCAATTGTGTCGAGAAATTTTTTGAATTTGAGGCCTCGGGTGCGGAGTTTTTGACGTCGTCGCCCATAGCCAAATTGCGCGCACACTTGTGCGCCGTTTTTACAAAGTTTTCAGATTGCCTCTCGAGTTTGCACTTCCAGTTGAATTGGCCATAGAATCAATTGTGTCGAGAAATTTTTTGAATTTGAGGCCTCGGGTGCGGAGTTTTTGACGTCGTCGCCCATAGCCAAATTGCGTGCACACTTGTGCGCCGTTTTTACAAAGTTTTCAGATTGGCTCTCGGGTTTGCATTTGCAGCTGAATTGGCCATAGAATCAATTGTGTCGAGAAAATTTTTGAATTTGAGGCCTCGGGTGCGGAGTTTTTGACGTCGTCGCCCATAGCCAAATTGCGCGCATGGTTGTGTGCCGTTTTTACAAAGTTTTCAGATTGCCTCCTAGGTTTGCATCCCTCACTGAATTGGCCATAGAATCAATGTTGTCGAGACGGTTTTTGAATTTGAGGTCTCGGGTGTGGAGTTTTTGACGTCGTCGCCCATAGCCAAACTTGCGAGCATGGTTGTGTGCCGTTTTTACAAAGTTTTCAGATTGCCTCCCAGGTTTGCATCCCTCACTGAATTAGCCATAGAATCAATTGTGTCGAGACGGTTTTTGAATTTGAGGCCTCGGGTGCGGAGTTTTTGACGTCGTCGCCCATAGCCAAACTTGCGCGCATGGTTGTGTGCCGTTTTTACAAAGTTTTCAGATTGCCTCTCGGGTTTGCACTTCTAGCTGAATTGGCCATAGAATCAATTGTGTGGAGACGGTTTTTAAATTTGAGGCCTCGGGTGCGGAGTTTTTGACGTCGTCGCCCATAGCCAAACTTGCGCGCATGGTTGTGTTCCGTTTTTACAAAGTTTTCAGATTGCCTCCCAGGTTTGCATCCCTCACTGAATTGGCCATAGAATCAATTGTGTTGAGACAGTTTTTGAATTTGAGGCCTCGGGTGCGGAGTTTTTGACGTCGTCGCCCATAGGCAAACTTGCGCGCATGGTTGTGTGCCGTTTTTACAAAGTTTTCAGATTGCCTCCCAGGTTTGCATCCCTCACTAAATTGGCCATAGAATCAATTGTGTCGAGACAGTTTTTGAATTTGAGGCCTCGGGTGCGGAGTTTTTGACGTCGTCGCCCATAGCCAAATTGCGCGCACACTTGTGCGCCGTTTTTACAAAGTTTTCAGATTGCCTCTTGGGTTTGCATTTCCAGCTGAATTGGCCATAGAATCAATTGTGTCGAGAAATTTTTTGAATTTGAGGCCTCGGGTGCGGAGTTTTTGACGTCGTCGCCCATAGCCAAATTGCGCGCACACTTGTGCGCCGTTTTTACAAAGTTTTCAGATTGCCTCTCGGGTTTGCATTTCCAGCTGAATTGGCCATAGAATCAATTGTGTCAAGAAAGTTTTTGAATTTGAGGCCTCGGGTGCGGAGTTTTTGACGTCGTCGCCCAAAGCCAAACTTGCGCGCATGGTTGTGTGCCGTTTTTACAAAGTTTTCATATTGCCTCCTAGGTTTGCATCCCTCACTGAATTGGCCATAGAATCAATTGTGTCGAGACGGTTCTTGAATTTGAGGCCTCGGGTGCGGAGTTTTTGACGTCGTCGCCCATAGCCAAACTTGCGCGCATGGTTGTGTGCCGTTTTTACAAAGTTTTCAGATTGCCTCCCAGGTTTGCGTCCCTCACTGAATTGGCCATAGAATCAATTGTGTCGAGATGGTTTTTGAATTTGAGGCCTCGGGTGCGGAGTTTTTGACGTCGTCGCCCATAGCCAAATTGCGCGCACACTTGTGCGCCGTTTTTACAAAGTTTTCAGATTGCCTCTCGGGTTTGCACTTCTAGCTGAATTGGCCATAGAATCAATTGTGTCGAGACGGTTTTTGAATTTGAGGCCTCGGGTGCAGAGTTTTTGACGTCGTCGCCCATAGCCAAATTGCGCGCACACTTGTGCGCCGTTTTTACAAAGTTTTCAGATTGCCTTTCGGGTTTGCACTTCTAGCTGAATTGGCCATAGAATCAATTGTGTCGAGACGGTTTTTGAATTTGAGGCCTCGGGTGCGGAGTTTTTGACGTCGTCGCCCATAGCCAAATTGCGCGCACACTTGTGCGCAGTTTTTACAAAGTTTTCAGATTGCCTCTCGGGTTTGCACATCAAGCTGAATTGGCCATAGAATCAATTGTGTCGAGAAATTTTTTGAATTTGAGGCCTCGGGTGCGGAGTTTTTGACGTCGTCGCCCATAGCCAAATTGCGCGCACACTTGTGCGCCGTTTTTACAAAGTTTTCAGATTGCCTCTCGGGTTTGCACTTCCAGTTGAATTGGCCATAGAATCAATTGTGTCGAGAAATTTTTTGAATTTGAGGCCTCGGGTGCGGAGTTTTTGACGTCGTCGCTCATAGCCAAATTGCGTGCACACTTGTGCGCCGTTTTTACAAAGTTTTCAGATTGGCTCTCGGGTTTGCATTTGCAGCTGAATTGGCCATAGAATCAATTGTGTCGAGAAAATTTTTGAATTTGAGGCCTCGGGTGCGGAGTTTTTGACGTCGTCGCCCATAGCCAAATTGCGCGCATGGTTGTGTGCCGTTTTTACAAAGTTTTCAGATTGCCTCCTAGGTTTGCATCCCTCACTGAATTGGCCATAGAATCAGTTGTGTCGAGACGGTTTTTGAATTTGAGGTCTCGGGTGCGGAGTTTTTGACGTCGTCGCCCATAGCCAAACTTGCGCGCATGGTTGTGTGCCGTTTTTACAAAGTTTTCAGATTGCCTCCTAGGTTTCCATCCCTCACTGAATTAGCCATAGAATCAATTGTATCGAGACGGTTTTTGAATTTGAGGCCTCGGGTGCGGAGTTTTTGACGTCGTCGCCCATAGCCAAACTTGCGCGCATGGTTGTGTGCCGGTTTTACAAAGTTTTCAGATTGCCTCCCAGGTTTGCGTCCCTCACTGAATTGGCCATAGAATCAATTGTGTCGAGACGGTTTTTGAATTTGAGGCCTCGGGTGCGGAGTTTTTGACGTCGTCGCCCATAGCCAAATTGCGCGCACACTTGTGCGCCGTTTTTACAAAGTTTTCAGATTGCCTCTCGGGTTTGCACTTCTAGCTGAATTGGCCATAGAATCAATTGTGTCGAGACGGTTTTTGAATTTGAGGCCTCGGGTGCAGAGTTTTTGACGTCGTCGCCCATAGCCAAATTGCGCGCACACTTGTGCGCCGTTTTTACAAAGTTTTCAGATTGCCTCTTGGGTTTGCATTTCCAGTTGAATTGGCCATAGAATCAATTGTGTCGAGAAAATTTTTGAATTTGAGGCCTCGGGTGCGGAGTTTATGACGTCGTCGCCCATAGCTAAATTGCGCGCACACTTGTGCGCCGTTTTTACAAAGTTTTCAGATTACCTTTCGGGTTTGCACTTCTAGCTGAATTGGCCATAGAATCAATTGTGTCGAGACGGTTTTTGAATTTGAGGCCTCGGGTGCGGAGTTTTTGACGTCGTCGCCCATAGCCAAATTGCGCGCACACTTGTGCGCAGTTTTTACAAACTTTTCAGATTGCCTCTCGGGTTTGCACATCAAGCTGAATTGGCCATAGAATCAATTGTGTCGAGAAATTTTTTGAATTTGAGGCCTCGGGTGCGGAGTTTTTGACGTCGTCGCCCATAGCCAAATTGCGCGCACACTTGTGCGCCGTTTTTACAAAGTTTTCAGATTGCCTCTCGGGTTTGCACTTCCAGTTGAATTGGCCATAGAATCAATTGTGTCGAGAAATTTTTTGAATTTGAGGCCTCGGGTGCGGAGTTTTTGACGTCGTCGCCCATAGCCAAATTGCGTGCACACTTGTGCGCCGTTTTTACAAAGTTTTCAGATTGGCTCTCGGGTTTGCATTTGCAGCTGAATTGGCCATAGAATCAATTGTGTCGAGAAAATTTTTGAATTTGAGGCCTCGGGTGCGGAGTTTTTGACGTCGTCGCCCATAGCCAAATTGCGCGCATGGTTGTGTGCCGTTTTTACAAAGTTTTCAGATTGCCTCCTAGGTTTGCATCCCTCACTGAATTGGCCATAGAATCAGTTGTGTCGAGACGGTTTTTGAATTTGAGGTCTCGGGTGCGGAGTTTTTGACGTCGTCGCCCATAGCCAAACTTGCGCGCATGGTTGTGTGCCGTTTTTACAAAGTTTTCAGATTGCCTCTCAGGTTTGCATCCCTCACTGAATTGGCCATAGAATCAATTGTGTTGAGACGGTTTTTGAATTTGAGGCCTCGGGTGCGGAGTTTTTTACGTCGTCGCCCATAGCCAAACTTGCGCGCATGGTTGTGTGCTGTTTTTAAAAAGTTTAGAGATTGCCTCCCAGGTTTGCATCCCTCACTAAATTGGCCAAGGAATCAATTGTGTCGAGACGGTTTTTGAATTTGAGGCATCGGGTGCGTAGTTTTTGACGTCGTCGCCCATAGCCAAATTGCGCGCACACTTGTGCGCCATTTTTACAAAGTTTTCAGATTGCCTCTTAGGTTTGCATTTCCAGCAGAATTGGCCATAGAATCAATTGTGTCGAGAAAATTTTTGAATTTGAGGCCTCGGGTGCAGAGTTTTTGACGTCGTCGCCCATAGCCAAATTGCGCGCACGCTTGTGCGCCGTTTTTACAAAGTTTTCAGATTGCCTCTCGGGTTTGCATTTCCATCTGAATTGGCCATAGAATCAATTGTGTCGAGAAAGTTTTTGAATTTGAGGCCTCGGGTGCGGAGTTTTTGACGTCGTCGCCCAAAACCAAACTTGCGCGCATGGTTGTGTGCCGTTTTTACAAAGTTTTCAGATTGCCTCCTAGGTTTGCATCCCTCACTGAATTGGCCATAGAATCAATTGTGTCGAGACGGTTCTTGAATTTGAGGCCTCGGGTGCGGAGTTTTTGACGTCGTCGCCCATAGCCAAACTTGCGCGCATGGTTGTGTGCCGTTTTTACCAAGTTTTCAGATTGACTCCCAGATTTGCATCCCTCACTGAATTGGCCATAGAATCAATTGTGTCGAGACGGTTTTTGAATTTGAGGCCTCGGGTGCGGAGTTTTTGACGTCGTCGCCCATAGCCAAATTGCGCGCACACTTGTGCGCCGTTTTTACAAAGTTTTCAGATTGGCTCTCGGGTTTGCATTTGCAGCTGAATTGGCCATAGAATCAATTGTGTCGAGAAAATTTTTGAATTTGAGGCCTCGGGTGCGGAGTTTTTGACGTCGTCGCCCATAGCCAAATTGCGCGCATGGTTGTGTGCCGTTTTTACAAAGTTTTCAGATTGCCTCCTAGGTTTGCATCCCTCACTGAATTGGCCATAGAATCAGTTGTGTCGAGACGGTTTTTGAATTTGAGGTCTCGGGTGCGGAGTTTTTGACGTCGTCGCCCATAGCCAAACTTGCGCGCATGGTTGTGTGCCGTTTTTACAAAGTTTTCAGATTGCCTCCTAGGTTTCCATCCCTCACTGAATTAGCCATAGAATCAATTGTATCGAGACGGTTTTTGAATTTGAGGCCTCGGGTGCGGAGTTTTTGACGTCGTCGCCCATAGCCAAACTTGCGCGCATGGTTGTGTGCCGTTTTTACAAAGTTTTCAGATTGCCTCCCAGGTTTGCGTCCCTCACTGAATTGGCCATAGAATCAATTGTGTCGAGACGGTTTTTGAATTTGAGGCCTCGGGTGCGGAGTTTTTGACGTCGTCGCCCATAGCCAAATTGCGCGCACACTTGTGCGCCGTTTTTACAAAGTTTTCAGATTGCCTCTCGGGTTTGCACTTCTAGCTGAATTGGCCATAGAATCAATTGTGTCGAGACGGTTTTTGAATTTGAGGCATCGGGTGCAGAGTTTTTGACGTCGTCGCCCATAGCCAAATTGCGCGCACACTTGTGCGCCGTTTTTACAAAGTTTTCAGATTGCCTCTTGGGTTTGCATTTCCAGTTGAATTGGCCATAGAATAAATTGTGTCGAGAAAATTTTTGAATTTGAGGCCTCGGGTGCGGAGTTTTTGACGTCGTCGCCCATAGCCAAATTGCGTGCACACTTGTGCGCCGTTTTTACAAAGTTTTCAGATTGGCTCTCGGGTTTGCATTTGCAGCTGAATTGGCCATAGAATCAATTGTGTCGAGAAAATTTTTGAATTTGAGGCCTCGGGTGCGGAGTTTTTGACGTCGTCGCCCATAGCCAAATTGCGCGCATGGTTGTGTGCCGTTTTTACAAAGTTTTCAGATTGCCTCCTAGGTTTGCATCCCTCACTCAATTGGCCATAGAATCAGTTGTGTCGAGACGGTTTTTAAATTTGAGGTCTCGGGTGCGGAGTTTTTGACGTCGTCGCCCATAGCCAAACTTGCGCGCATGGTTGTGTGCCGTTTTTACAAAGTTTTCAGATTGCCTCCCAGGTTTGCATCCCTCACTGAATTAGCCATAGAATCAATTGTGTCGAGACGGTTTTTGAATTTGAGGCCTCGGGTGCGGAGTTTTTGACGTCGTCGCCCATAGCCAAACTTGCGCGCATGGTTGTGTGCTGTTTTTAAAAAGTTTACAGATTGCCTCCCAGGATTGCATCCCTCACTAAATTGGCCATAGAATCAATTGTGTTGAGACGGTTTTTGAATTTGAGGCCTCGGGTGCGGAGTTTTTTACGTCGTCGCCCATAGCCAAATTGCGCGCACACTTGTGCGCCATTTTTACAAAGTTTTCAGATTGCCTATTGGGTTTGCATTTCCAGCTGAATTGGCCATAGAATCAATTGTGTCGAGAAATTTTTTGAATTTGAGGCCTCGGGTGCGGAGTTTTTGACGTTGTCGCCCATAGCCAAATTGCGCGCACGCTTGTGCGCCGTTTTTACAAAGTTTTCAGATTGCCTCTCGGGTTTGCATTTCCAGCTGAATTGGCCATAGAATCAATTGTGTCGAGAAAGTTTTTGAATTTGAGGCCTCGGGTGCGGAGTTTTTGACGTCGTCGCCCAAAGCCAAACTTGCGCGCATGGTTGTGTGCCGTTTTTACAAAGTTTTCAGATTGCCTCCTAGGTTTGCATCCCTCACTGAATTGGCCATAGAATCAATTGTGTCGAGACGGTTCTTGAATTTGAGGCCTCGGGTGCGGAGTTTTTGACGTCGTCGCCCATAGCCAAACTTGCGCGCATGGTTGTGTGTCATTTTTACAAAGTTTTCAGATTGCCTCCCAGGTTTGCATCCCTCACTGAATTGGCCATAGAATCAATTGTGTCGAGACGATTTTTGAATTTGAGGCCTCGGGTGCGGAGTTTTTGACGTCGTCGCCCATAGCCAAATTGCGCGCACACTTGTGCGCCGTTTTTACAAAGTTTTCAGATTGCCTCTCGGGTTTGCACTTCTAGCTGAATTGGCCATAGAATCAATTGTGTCGAGACGGTTTTTGAATTTGAGGCCTCGGGAGCAGAGTTTTTGACGTCGTCGCCCATAGCCAAATTGCGCGCACACTTGTGCGCCGTTTTTACAAAGTTTTCAGATTGCCTCTTGGGTTTGCATTTCCAGTTGAATTGGCGATATAATCAATTGTGTCGAGAAAATTTTTGAATTTGAGGCCTCTGGTGCGGAGTTTTTGACGTCGTCGCCCATAGCTAAATTGCGCGCACACTTGTGCGCCGTTTTTACAAAGTTTTCAGATTGCCTTTCGGGTTTGCACTTCTAGCTGAATTGGCCATAGAATCAATTGTGTCGAGACGGTTTTTGAATTTGAGGCCTCGGGTGCGGAGTTTTTGACGTCGTCGCCCATAGCCAAACTTGCGCGCATGGTTGTGTGCTGTTTTTAAAAAGTTTTCAGATTGCCTCTCGGGTTTGCACATCAAGCTGAATTGGCCATAGAATCAATTGTGTCGAGAAATTTTTTGAATTTGAGGCCTCGGGTGCGGAGTTTTTGACGTCGTCGCCCATAGCCAAATTGCGCGCACACTTGTGCGCCGTTTTTACAAAGTTTTCAGATTGCCTCTCGAGTTTGCACTTCCAGTTGAATTGGCCATAGAATCAATTGTGTCGAGAAATTTTTTGAATTTGAGGCCTCGGGTGCGGAGTTTTTGACATCGTCGCCCATAGCCAAATTGCGCGCACACTTGTGCGCCGTTTTTACAAAGTTTTCAGATTGCCTCTCGGGTTTGCATCTCCAGCTGAATTGGCCATAGAATCAATTGTGTCGAGAAAGTTTTTGAATTTGAGGCCTCGGGTGCGGAGTTTTTGACGTCGTCGCCCAAAGCCAAACTTGCGCGCATGGTTGTGTGCCGTTTTTACAAAGTTTTCAGATTGCCTCCTAGGTTTGCATCCCTCACTGAATTGGCCATAGAATCAATTGTGTCGAGACGGTTCTTGAATTTGAGGCCTCGGGTGCGGAGTTTTTGACGTCGTCGCCCATAGCCAAACTTGCGCGCATGGTTGTGTGCCGTTTTTACCAAGTTTTCAGATTGACTCCCAGATTTGCATCCCTCACTGAATTGGCCATAGAATCAATTGTGTCGAGACGGTTTTTGAATTTGAGGCCTCGGGTGCGGAGTTTTTGACGTCGTCGCCCATAGCCAAATTGCGCGCACACTTGTGCGCCGTTTTTACAAAGTTTTCAGATTGCCTCTCGGGTTTGCACTTCTAGCTGAATTGGCCATAGAATCAATTGTGTCGAGACGGTTTTTGAATTTGAGGCATCGGGTGCAGAGTTTTTGACGTCGTCGCCCATAGCCAAATTGCGCGCACACTTGTGCGCCGTTTTTACAAAGTTTTCAGATTGCCTCTTGGGTTTGCATTTCCAGTTGAATTGGCGATATAATCAATTGTGTCGAGAAAATTTTTGAATTTGAGGCCTCTGGTGCGGAGTTTTTGACGTCGTCGCCCATAGCTAAATTGCGCGCACACTTGTGCGCCGTTTTTACAAAGTTTTCAGATTGCCTTTCGGGTTTGCACTTCTAGCTGAATTGGCCATAGAATCAATTGTGTCGAGACGGTTTTTGAATTTGAGGCCTCGGGTGCGGAGTTTTTGACGTCGTCGCCCATAGCCAAATTGCGCGCACACTTGTGCGCAGTTTTTACAAAGTTTTCAGATTGCCTCTCGGGTTTGCACATCAAGCTGAATTGGCCATAGAATCAATTGTGTCGAGAAATTTTTTGAATTTGAGGCCTCGGGTGCGGAGTTTTTGACGTCGTCGCCCATAGCCAAATTGCGCGCACACTTGTGCGCCGTTTTTACAAAGTTTTCAGATTGCCTCTCGAGTTTGCACTTCCAGTTGAATTGGCCATAGAATCAATTGTGTCGAGAAATTTTTTGAATTTGAGGCCTCGGGTGCGGAGTTTTTGACGTCGTCGCCCATAGCCAAATTGCGTGCACACTTGTGCGCCGTTTTTACAAAGTTTTCAGATTGGCTCTCGGGTTTGCATTTGCAGCTGAATTGGCCATAGAATCAATTGTGTCGAGAAAATTTTTGAATTTGAGGCCTCGGGTGCGGAGTTTTTGACGTCGTCGCCCATAGCCAAATTGCGCGCATGGTTGTGTGCCGTTTTTACAAAGTTTTCAGATTGCCTCCTAGGTTTGCATCCCTCACTGAATTGGCCATAGAATCAATGTTGTCGAGACGGTTTTTGAATTTGAGGTCTCGGGTGTGGAGTTTTTGACGTCGTCGCCCATAGCCAAACTTGCGAGCATGGTTGTGTGCCGTTTTTACAAAGTTTTCAGATTGCCTCCCAGGTTTGCATCCCTCACTGAATTAGCCATAGAATCAATTGTGTCGAGACGGTTTTTGAATTTGAGGCCTCGGGTGCGGAGTTTTTGACGTCGTCGCCCATAGCCAAACTTGCGCGCATGGTTGTGTGCCGTTTTTACAAAGTTTTCAGATTGCCTCTCGGGTTTGCACTTCTAGCTGAATTGGCCATAGAATCAATTGTGTGGAGACGGTTTTTAAATTTGAGGCCTCGGGTGCGGAGTTTTTGACGTCGTCGCCCATAGCCAAACTTGCGCGCATGGTTGTGTTCCGTTTTTACAAAGTTTTCAGATTGCCTCCCAGGTTTGCATCCCTCACTGAATTGGCCATAGAATCAATTGTGTTGAGACAGTTTTTGAATTTGAGGCCTCGGGTGCGGAGTTTTTGACGTCGTCGCCCATAGCCAAACTTGCGCGCATGGTTGTGTGCCGTTTTTACAAAGTTTTCAGATTGCCTCCCAGGTTTGCATCCCTCACTAAATTGGCCATAGAATCAATTGTGTCGAGACAGTTTTTGAATTTGAGGCCTCGGGTGCGGAGTTTTTGACGTCGTCGCCCATAGCCAAATTGCGCGCACACTTGTGCGCCGTTTTTACAAAGTTTTCAGATTGCCTCTTGGGTTTGCATTTCCAGCTGAATTGGCCATAGAATCAATTGTGTCGAGAAATTTTTTGAATTTGAGGCCTTGGGTGCGGAGTTTTTGACGTCGTCGCCCATAGCCAAATTGCGCGCACACTTGTGCGCCGTTTTTACAAAGTTTTCAGATTGCCTCTCGGGTTTGCATTTCCAGCTGAATTGGCCATAGAATCAATTGTGTCAAGAAAGTTTTTGAATTTGAGGCCTCGGGTGCGGAGTTTTTGACGTCGTCGCCCAAAGCCAAACTTGCGCGCATGGTTGTGTGCCGTTTTTACAAAGTTTTCATATTGCCTCCTAGGTTTGCATCCCTCACTGAATTGGCCATAGAATCAATTGTGTCGAGACGGTTCTTGAATTTGAGGCCTCGGGTGCGGAGTTTTTGACGTCGTCGCCCATAGCCAAACTTGCGCGCATGGTTGTGTGCCGTTTTTACAAAGTTTTCAGATTGCCTCCCAGGTTTGCGTCCCTCACTGAATTGGCCATAGAATCAATTGTGTCGAGATGGTTTTTGAATTTGAGGCCTCGGGTGCGGATTTTTTGACGTCGTCGCCCATAGCCAAATTGCGCGCACACTTGTGCGCCGTTTTTACAAAGTTTTCAGATTGCCTCTCGGGTTTGCACTTCTAGCTGAATTGGCCATAGAATCAATTGTGTCGAGACGGTTTTTGAATTTGAGGCCTCGGGTGCAGAGTTTTTGACGTCGTCGCCCATAGCCAAATTGCGCGCACACTTGTGCGCCGTTTTTACAAAGTTTTCAGATTGCCTTTCGGGTTTGCACTTCTAGCTGAATTGGCCATAGAATCAATTGTGTCGAGACGGTTTTTGAATTTGAGGCCTCGGGTGCGGAGTTTTTGACGTCGTCGCCCATAGCCAAATTGCGCGCACACTTGTGCGCAGTTTTTACAAAGTTTTCAGATTGCCTCTCGGGTTTGCACATCAAGCTGAATTGGCCATAGAATCAATTGTGTCGAGAAATTGTTTGAATTTGAGGCCTCGGGTGCGGAGTTTTTGACGTCGTCGCCCATAGCCAAATTGCGCGCACACTTGTGCGCCGTTTTTACAAAGTTTTCAGATTGCCTCTCGGGTTTGCACTTCCAGTTGAATTGGCCATAGAATCAATTGTGTCGAGAAATTTTTTGAATTTGAGGCCTCGGGTGCGGAGTTTTTGACGTCGTCGCTCATAGCCAAATTGCGTGCACACTTGTGCGCCGTTTTTACAAAGTTTTCAGATTGGCTCTCGGGTTTGCATTTGCAGCTGAATTGGCAATAGAATCAATTGTGTCGAGAAAATTTTTGAATTTGAGGCCTCGGGTGCGGAGTTTTTGACGTCGTCGCCCATAGCCAAATTGCGCGCATGGTTGTGTGCCGTTTTTACAAAGTTTTCAGATTGCCTCCTAGGTTTGCATCCCTCACTGAATTGGCCATAGAATCAGTTGTGTCGAGACGGTTTTTGAATTTGAGGTCTCGGGTGCGGAGTTTTTGACGTCGTCGCCCATAGCCAAACTTGCGCGCATGGTTGTGTGCCGTTTTTACAAAGTTTTCAGATTGCCTCCTAGGTTTCCATCCCTCACTGAATTAGCCATAGAATCAATTGTATCGAGACGGTTTTTGAATTTGAGGCCTCGGGTGCGGAGTTTTTGACGTCGTCGCCCATAGCCAAACTTGCGCGCATGGTTGTGTGCCGTTTTTACAAAGTTTTCAGATTGCCTCCAAGGTTTGCGTCCCTCACTGAATTGGCCATAGAATCAATTGTGTCGAGACGGTTTTTGAATTTGAGGCCTCGGGTGCGGAGTTTTTGACGTCGTCGCCCATAGCCAAATTGCGCGCACACTTGTGCGCCGTTTTTACAAAGTTTTCAGATTGCCTCTCGGGTTTGCACTTCTAGCTGAATTGGCCATAGAATCAATTGTGTCGAGACGGTTTTTGAATTTGAGGCCTCGGGTGCAGAGTTTTTGACGTCGTCGCCCATAGCCAAATTGCGCGCACACTTGTGCGCCGTTTTTACAAAGTTTTCAGATTGCCTCTTGGGTTTGCATTTCCAGTTGAATTGGCCATAGAATCAATTGTGTCGAGAAAATTTTTGAATTTGAGGCCTCGGGTGCGGAGTTTATGACGTCGTCGCCCATATCTAAATTGCGCGCACACTTGTGCGCCGTTTTTACAAAGTTTTCAGATTACCTTTCGGGTTTGCACTTCTAGCTGAATTGGCCATAGAATCAATTGTGTCGAGACGGTTTTTGAATTTGAGGCCTCGGGTGCGGAGTTTTTGACGTCGTCGCCCATAGCCAAATTGCGCGCACACTTGTGCGCAGTTTTTACAAAGTTTTCAGATTGCCTCTCGGGTTTGCACATCAAGCTGAATTGGCCATAGAATCAATTGTGTCGAGAAATTTTTTGAATTTGAGGCCTCGGTGCGGAGTTTTTGACGTCGTCGCCCATAGCCAAATTGCGCGCACACTTGTGCGCCGTTTTTACAAAGTTTTCAGATTGCCTCTCGGGTTTGCACTTCCAGTTGAATTGGCCATAGAATCAATTGTGTCGAGAAATTTTTTGAATTTGAGGCCTCGGGTGCGGAGTTTTTGACGTCGTCGCCCATAGCCAAATTGCGTGCACACTTGTGCGCCGTTTTTACAAAGTTTTCAGATTGGCTCTCGGGTTTGCATTTGCAGCTGAATTGGCCATAGAATCAATTGTGTCGAGAAAATTTTTGAATTTGAGGCCTCGGGTGCGGAGTTTTTGACGTCGTCGCCCATAGCCAAATTGCGCGCATGGTTTTGTGCCGTTTTTACAAAGTTTTCAGATTGCCTCCTAGGTTTGCATCCCTCACTGAATTGGCCATAGAATCAGTTGTGTCGAGACGGTTTTTGAATTTGAGGTCTCGGGTGCGGAGTTTTTGACGTCGTCGCCCATAGCCAAATTTCGCGCACACTTGTGCGCCGTTTTTACAAAGTTTTTAGATTGCCTCTCGGGTTTGCATCTCCAGCTGAATTGGCCATAGAATCAATTGTGTTGAGACGGTCTTTGAATTTGAGGCCTCGGGTGCGGAGTTTTTTACGTCGTCGCCCATAGCCAAACTTGCGCGCATGGTTGTGTGCCGTTTTTACAAAGTTTTCAGATTGCCTCTCAGGTTTGCATCCCTCACTGAATTGGCCATAGAATCAATTGTGTTGAGACGGTTTTAGAATTTGAGGCCTCGGGTGCGGAGTTTTTGACGTCGTCGCCCATAGCCAAATTGCGCGCACACTTGTGCGCCGTTTTTACAAAGTTTTCAGATTGCCTCTCGGGTTTGCACTTCTAGCTGAATTGGCCATAGAATCAATTGTGTCGAGACGGTTTTTGAATTTGAGGCCTCGGGTGCAGAGTTTTTGACGTCGTCGCCCATAGCCAAATTGCGCGCACACTTGTGCGCCGTTTTTACAAAGTTTTCAGATTGCCTTTCGGGTTTGCACTTCTAGCTGAATTGGCCATAGAATCAATTGTGTCGAGACGGTTTTTGAATTTGAGGCCTCGGGTGCGGAGTTTTTGACGTCGTCGCCCATAGCCAAATTGCGCGCACACTTGTGCGCAGTTTTTACAAAGTTTTCAGATTGCCTCTCGGGTTTGCACATCAAGCTGAATTGGCCATAGAATCAATTGTGTCGAGAAATTTTTTGAATTTGAGGCCTCGGGTGCGGAGTTTTTGACGTCGTCGCCCATAGCCAAATTGCGCGCACACTTGTGCGCCGTTTTTACAAAGTTTTCAGATTGCCTCTCGGGTTTGCACTTCAAGTTGAATTGGCCATAGAATCAATTGTGTCGAGAAATTTTTTGAATTTGAGGCCTCGGGTGCGGAGTTTTTGACGTCGTCGCTCATAGCCAAATTGCGTGCACACTTGTGCGCCGTTTTTACAAAGTTTTCAGATTGGCTCTCGGGTTTGCATTTGCAGCTGAATTGGCCATAGAATCAATTGTGTCGAGAAAATTTTTGAATTTGAGGCCTCGGGTGCGGAGTTTTTGACGTCGTCGCTCATAGCCAAATTGCGTGCACACTTGTGCGCCGTTTTTACAAAGTTTTCAGATTGGCTCTCGGGTTTGCATTTGCAGCTGAATTGGCCATAGAATCAATTGTGTCGAGAAAATTTTTGAATTTGAGGCCTCGGGTGCGGAGTTTTTGACGTCGTCGCCCATAGCCAAATTGCGCGCATGGTTGTGTGCCGTTTTTACAAAGTTTTCAGATTGCCTCCTAGGTTTGCATCCCTCACTGAATTGGCCATAGAATCAGTTGTGTCGAGACGGTTTTTGAATTTGAGGTCTCGGGTGCGGAGTTTTTGACGTCGTCGCCCATAGCCAAACTTGCGCGCATGGTTGTGTGCCGTTTTTACAAAGTTTTCAGATTGCCTCCTAGGTTTCCATCCCTCACTGAATTAGCCATAGAATCAATTGTATCGAGACGGTTTTTGAATTTGAGGCCTCGGGTGCGGAGTTTTTGACGTCGTCGCCCATAGCCAAACTTGCGCGCATGGTTGTGTGCCGTTTTTACAAAGTTTTCAGATTGCCTCCCAGGTTTGCGTCCCTCACTGAATTGGCCATAGAATCAATTGTGTCGAGACGGTTTTTGAATTTGAGGCCTCGGGTGCGGAGTTTTTGACGTCGTCGCCCATAGCCAAATTGCGCGCACACTTGTGCGCCGTTTTTACAAAGTTTTCAGATTGCCTCTCGGGTTTGCACTTCTAGCTGAATTGGCCATAGAATCAATTGTGTCGAGACGGTTTTTGAATTTGAGGCCTCGGGTGCAGAGTTTTTGACGTCGTCGCCCATAGCCAAATTGCGCGCACACTTGTGCGCCGTTTTTACAAAGTTTTCAGATTGCCTTTCGGGTTTGCACTTCTAGCTGAATTGGCCATAGAATCAATTGTGTCGAGACGGTTTTTGAATTTGAGGCCTCGGGTGCGGAGTTTTTGACGTCGTCGCCCATAGCCAAATTGCGCGCACACTTGTGCGCAGTTTTTACAAAGTTTTCAGATTGCCTCTCGGGTTTGCACATCAAGCTGAATTGGCCATAGAATCAATTGTGTCGAGAAATTTTTTGAATTTGAGGCCTCGGGTGCGGAGTTTTTGACGTCGTCGCCCATAGCCAAATTGCGCGCACACTTGTGCGCCGTTTTTACAAAGTTTTCAGATTGCCTCTCGGGTTTGCACTTCCAGTTGAATTGGCCATAGAATCAATTGTGTCGAGAAATTTTTTGAATTTGAGGCCTCGGGTGCGGAGTTTTTGACGTCGTCGCTCATAGCCAAATTGCGTGCACACTTGTGCGCCGTTTTTACAAAGTTTTCAGATTGGCTCTCGGGTTTGCATTTGCAGCTGAATTGGCCATATAATCAATTGTGTCGAGAAAATTTTTGAATTTGAGGCCTCGGGTGCGGAGTTTTTGACGTCGTCGCCCATAGCCAAATTGCGCGCATGGTTGTGTGCCGTTTTTACAAAGTTTTCAGATTGCCTCCTAGGTTTGCATCCCTCACTGAATTGGCCATAGAATCAGTTGTGTCGAGACGGTTTTTGAATTTGAGGTCTCGGGTGCGGAGTTTTTGACGTCGTCGCCCATAGCCAAACTTGCGCGCATGGTTGTGTGCCGTTTTTACAAAGTTTTCAGATTGCCTCCTAGGTTTGCATCCCTCACTGAATTGGCCATAGAATCAGTTGTGTCGAGACGGTTTTTGAATTTGAGGTCTCGGGTGCGGAGTTTTTGACGTCGTCGCCCATAGCCAAACTTGCGCGCATGGTTGTGTGCCGTTTTTACAAAGTTTTCAGATTGCCTCCTAGGTTTCCATCCCTCACTGAATTGGCCATAGAATCAATTGTATCGAGACGGTTTTTGAATTTGAGGCCTCGGGTGCGGAGTTTTTGACGTCGTCGCCCATAGCCAAATTGCGCGCACCCTTGTGCGCCGTTTTTACAAAGTTTTCAGATTGCCTCTCGGGTTTGCGTCCCTCACTGAATTGGCCATAGAATCAATTGTGTCGAGACGGTTTTTGAATTTGAGGCCTCGGGTGCGGAGTTTTTGACGTCGTCGCCCATAGCCAAATTGCGCGCACACTTGTGCGCCGTTTTTACAAAGTTTTCAGATTGCCTCTCGGGTTTGCACTTCTAGCTGAATTGGCCATAGAATCAATTGTGTCGAGACGGTTTTTGAATTTGAGGCCTCGGGTGCAGAGTTTTTGACGTCGTCGCCCATAGCCAAATTGCGCGCACACTTGTGCGCCGTTTTTACAAAGTTTTCAGATTGCCTCTTGGGTTTGCATTTCCAGTTGAATTGGCCATAGAATCAATTGTGTCGAGAAAATTTTTGAATTTGAGGCCTCGGGTGCGGAGTTTATGACGTCGTCGCCCATAGCTAAATTGCGCGCACACTTGTGCGCCGTTTTTACAAAGTTTTCAGATTACCTTTCGGGTTTGCACTTCTAGCTGAATTGGCCATAGAATCAATTGTGTCGAGACGGTTTTTGAATTTGAGGCCTCGGGTGCGGAGTTTTTGACGTCGTCGCCCATAGCCAAATTGCGCGCACACTTGTGCGCAGTTTTTACAAAGTTTTCAGATTGCCTCTCGGGTTTGCACATCAAGCTGAATTGGCCATAGAATCAATTGTGTCGAGAAATTTTTTGAATTTGAGGCCTCGGGTGCGGAGTTTTTGACGTCGTCGCCCATAGCCAAATTGCGCGCACACTTGTGCGCCGTTTTTACAAAGTTTTCAGATTGCCTCTCGGGTTTGCACTTCTAGCTGAATTGGCCATAGAATCAATTGTGTCGAGACGGTTTTTGAATTTGAGGCCTCGGGTGCAGAGTTTTTGACGTCGTCGCCCATAGCCAAATTGCGCGCACACTTGTGCGCCGTTTTTACAAAGTTTTCAGATTGCCTTTCGGGTTTGCACTTCTAGCTGAATTGGCCATAGAATCAATTGTGTCGAGACGGTTTTTGAATTTGAGGCCTCGGGTGCGGAGTTTTTGACGTCGTCGCCCATAGCCAAATTGCGCGCACACTTGTGCGCAGTTTTTACAAAGTTTTCAGATTGCCTCTCGGGTTTGCACATCAAGCTGAATTGGCCATAGAATCAATTGTGTCGAGAAATTTTTTGAATTTGAGGCCTCGGGTGCGGAGTTTTTGACGTCGTCGCCCATAGCCAAATTGCGCGCACACTTGTGCGCCGTTTTTACAAAGTTTTTAGATTGCCTCTCGGGTTTGCACTTCCAGTTGAATTGGCCATAGAATCAATTGTGTCGAGAAATTTTTTGAATTTGAGGCCTCGGGTGCTGAGTTTTTGACGTCGTCGCTCATAGCCAAATTGCGTGCACACTTGTGCGCCGTTTTTACAAAGTTTTCAGATTGGCTCTCGGGTTTGCATTTGCAGCTGAATTGGCCATAGAATCAATTGTGTCGAGAAAATTTTTGAATTTGAGGCCTCGGGTGCGGAGTTTTTGACGTCGTCGCCCATAGCCAAATTGCGCGCATGGTTGTGTGCCGTTTTTACAAAGTTTTCAGATTGCCTCCTAGGTTTGCATCCCTCACTGAATTGGCCATAGAATCAGTTGTGTCGAGACGGTTTTTGAATTTGAGGTCTCGGGTGCGGAGTTTTTGACGTCGTCGCCCATAGCCAAACTTGCGCGCATGGTTGTGTGCCGTTTTTACAAAGTTTTCAGATTGCCTCCTAGGTTTCCATCCCTCACTGAATTAGCCATAGAATCAATTGTATCGAGACGGTTTTTGAATTTGAGGCCTCGGGTGCGGAGTTTTTGACGTCGTCGCCCATAGCCAAATTGCGCGCACACTTGTGCGCCGTTTTTACAAAGTTTTCAGATTGCCTCTCGGGTTTGCGTCCCTCACTGAATTGGCCATAGAATCAATTGTGTCGAGACGGTTTTTGAATTTGAGGCCTCGGGTGCGGAGTTTTTGACGTCGTCGCCCATAGCCAAATTGCGCGCACACTTGTGCGCCGTTTTTACAAAGTTTTCAGATTGCCTCTCGGGTTTGCACTTCTAGCTGAATTGGCCATAGAATCAATTGTGTCGAGACGGTTTTTGAATTTGAGGCCTCGGGTGCAGAGTTTTTGACGTCGTCGCCCATAGCCAAATTGCGCGCACACTTGTGCGCCGTTTTTACAAAGTTTTCAGATTGCCTCTTGGGTTTGCATTTCCAGTTGAATTGGCCATAGAATCAATTGTGTCGAGAAAATTTTTGAATTTGAGGCCTCGGGTGCGGAGTTTATGACGTCGTCGCCCATAGCTAAATTGCGCGCACACTTGTGCGCCGTTTTTACAAAGTTTTCAGATTACCTTTCGGGTTTGCACTTCTAGCTGAATTGGCCATAGAATCAATTGTGTCGAGACGGTTTTTGAATTTGAGGCCTCGGGTGCGGAGTTTTTGACGTCGTCGCCCATAGCCAAATTGCGCGCACACTTGTGCGCAGTTTTTACAAAGTTTTCAGATTGCCTCTCGGGTTTGCACATCAAGCTGAATTGGCCATAGAATCAATTGTGTCGAGAAATTTTTTGAATTTGAGGCCTCGGGTGCGGAGTTTTTGACGTCGTCGCCCATAGCCAAATTGCGCGCACACTTGTGCGCCGTTTTTACAAAGTTTTCAGATTGCCTCTCGGGTTTGCACTTCCAGTTGAATTGGCCATAGAATCAATTGTGTCGAGAAATTTTTTGAATTTGAGGCCTCGGGTGCGGAGTTTTTGACGTCGTCGCCCATAGCCAAATTGCGTGCACACTTGTGCGCCGTTTTTACAAAGTTTTCAGATTGGCTCTCGGGTTTGCATTTGCAGCTGAATTGGCCATAGAATCAATTGTGTCGAGAAAATTTTTGAATTTGAGGCCTCGGGTGCGGAGTTTTTGACGTCGTCGCCCATAGCCAAATTGCGCGCATGGTTTTGTGCCGTTTTTACAAAGTTTTCAGATTGCCTCCTAGGTTTGCATCCCTCACTGAATTGGCCATAGAATCAGTTGTGTCGAGACGGTTTTTGAATTGGAGGTCTCGGGTGCGGAGTTTTTGACGTCGTCGCCCATAGCCAAATTTCGCGCACACTTGTGCGCCGTTTTTACAAAGTTTTTAGATTGCCTCTCGGGTTTGCATCTCCAGCTGAATTGGCCATAGAATCAATTGTGTTGAGACGGTCTTTGAATTTGAGGCCTCGGGTGCGGAGTTTTTTACGTCGTCGCCCATAGCCAAATTGCGCGCACACTTGTGCGCCGTTTTTACAAAGTTTTCAGATTGCCTCTCGGGTTTGCACTTCTAGCTGAATTGGCCATAGAATCAATTGTGTCGAGACGGTTTTTGAATTTGAGGCCTCGGGTGCAGAGTTTTTGACGTCGTCGCCAATAGCCAAATTGCGCGCACACTTGTGCGCCGTTTTTACAAAGTTTTCAGATTGCCTTTCGGGTTTGCACTTCTAGCTGAATTGGCCATAGAATCAATTGTGTCGAGACGGTTTTTGAATTTGAGGCCTCGGGTGCGGAGTTTTTGACGTCGTCGCCCATAGCCAAATTGCGCGCACACTTGTGCGCAGTTTTTACAAAGTTTTCAGATTGCCTCTCGGGTTTGCACATCAAGCTGAATTGGCCATAGAATCAATTGTGTCGAGAAATTTTTTGAATTTGAGGCCTCGGGTGCGGAGTTTTTGACGTCGTCGCCCATAGCCAAATTGCGCGCACACTTGTGCGCCGTTTTTACAAAGTTTTCAGATTGCCTCTCGGGTTTGCACTTCCAGTTGAATTGGCCATAGAATCAATTGTGTCGAGAAATTTTTTGAATTTGAGGCCTCGGGTGCGGAGTTTTTGACGTCGTCGCTCATAGCCAAATTGCGTGCACACTTGTGCGCCGTTTTTACAAAGTTTTCAGATTGGCTCTCGGGTTTGCATTTGCAGCTGAATTGGCCATAGAATCAATTGTGTCGAGAAAATTTTTGAATTTGAGGCCTCGGGTGCGGAGTTTTTGACGTCGTCGCCCATAGCCAAATTGCGCGCATGGTTGTGTGCCGTTTTTACAAAGTTTTCAGATTGCCTCCTAGGTTTGCATCCCTCACTGAATTGGCCATAGAATCAGTTGTGTCGAGACGGTTTTTGAATTTGAGGTCTCGGGTGCGGAGTTTTTGACGTCGTCGCCCATAGCCAAACTTGCGCGCATGGTTGTGTGCCGTTTTTACAAAGTTTTCAGATTGCCTCCTAGGTTTCCATCCCTCACTGAATTAGCCATAGAATCAATTGTATCGAGACGGTTTTTGAATTTGAGGCCTCGGGTGCGGAGTTTTTGACGTCGTCGCCCATAGCCAAATTGCGCGCACACTTGTGCGCCGTTTTTACAAAGTTTTCAGATTGCCTCTCGGGTTTGCGTCCCTCACTGAATTGGCCATAGAATCAATTGTGTCGAGACGGTTTTTGAATTTGAGGCCTCGGGTGCGGAGTTTTTGACGTCGTCGCCCATAGCCAAATTGCGCGCACACTTGTGCGCCGTTTTTACAAAGTTTTCAGATTGCCTCTCGGGTTTGCACTTCTAGCTGAATTGGCCATAGAATCAATTGTGTCGAGACGGTTTTTGAATTTGAGGCCTCGGGTGCAGAGTTTTTGACGTCGTCGCCCATAGCCAAATTGCGCGCACACTTGTGCGCCGTTTTTACAAAGTTTTCAGATTGCCTCTTGGGTTTGCATTTCCAGTTGAATTGGCCATAGAATCAATTGTGTCGAGAAAATTTTTGAATTTGAGGCCTCGGGTGCGGAGTTTATGACGTCGTCGCCCATAGCTAAATTGCGCGCACACTTGTGCGCCGTTTTTACAAAGTTTTCAGATTACCTTTCGGGTTTGCACTTCTAGCTGAATTGGCCATAGAATCAATTGTGTCGAGACGGTTTTTGAATTTGAGGCCTCGGGTGCGGAGTTTTTGACGTCGTCGCCCATAGCCAAATTGCGCGCACACTTGTGCGCAGTTTTTACAAAGTTTTCAGATTGCCTCTCGGGTTTGCACATCAAGCTGAATTGGCCATAGAATCAATTGTGTCGAGAAATTTTTTGAATTTGAGGCCTCGGGTGCGGAGTTTTTGACGTCGTCGCCCATAGCCAAATTACGCGCACACTTGTGCGCCGTTTTTACAAAGTTTTCAGATTGCCTCTCGGGTTTGCACTTCCAGTTGAATTGGCCATAGAATCAATTGTGTCGAGAAATTTTTTGAATTTGAGGCCTCGGGTGCGGAGTTTTTGACGTCGTCGCCCATAGCCAAATTGCGTGCACACTTGTGCGCCGTTTTTACAAAGTTTTCAGATTGGCTCTCGGGTTTGCATTTGCAGCTGAATTGGCCATAGAATCAATTGTGTCGAGAAAATTTTTGAATTTGAGGCCTCGGGTGCGGAGTTTTTGACGTCGTCGCCCATAGCCAAATTGCGCGCATGGTTTTGTGCCGTTTTTACAAAGTTTTCAGATTGCCTCCTAGGTTTGCATCCCTCACTGAATTGGCCATAGAATCAGTTGTGTCGAGACGGTTTTTGAATTTGAGGTCTCGGGTGCGGAGTTTTTGACGTCGTCGCCCATAGCCAAATTTCGCGCACACTTGTGCGCCGTTTTTACAAAGTTTTTAGATTGCCTCTCGGGTTTGCATCTCCAGCTGAATTGGCCATAGAATCAATTGTGTTGAGACGGTCTTTGAATTTGAGGCCTCGGGTGCGGAGTTTTTTACGTCGTCGCCCATAGCCAAACTTGCGCGCATAGTTGTGTGCCGTTTTTACAAAGTTTTCAGATTGCCTCTCAGGTTTGCATCCCTCACTGAATTGGCCATAGAATCAATTGTGTTGAGACGGTTTTTGAATTTGAGGCCTCGGGTGCGGAGTTTTTTACGTCGTCGCCCATAGCCAAACTTGCGCGCATGGTTGTGTGCTGTTTTTAAAAAGTTTAGAGATTGCCTCCCAGGTTTGCATCCCTCACTAAATTGGCCAAGGAATCAATTGTGTCGAGACGGTTTTTGAATTTGAGGCATCGGGTGCGTAGTTTTTGACGTCGTCGCCCATAGCCAAATTGCGCGCACACTTGTGCGCCATTTTTACAAAGTTTTCAGATTGCCTCTTAGGTTTGCATTTCCAGCTGAATTGGCCATAGAATCAATTGTGTCGAGAAAATTTTTGAATTTGAGGCCTCGGGTGCAGAGTTTTTGACGTCGTCGCCCATAGCCAAATTGCGCGCACGCTTGTGCGCCGTTTTTACAAAGTTTTCAGATTGCCTCTCGGGTTTGCATTTCCATCTGAATTGGCCATAGAATCAATTGTGTCGAGAAAGTTTTTGAATTTGAGGCCTCGGGTGCGGAGTTTTTGACGTCGTCGCCCAAAACCAAACTTGCGCGCATGGTTGTGTGCCGTTTTTACAAAGTTTTCAGATTGCCTCCCAGGTTTGCATCCCTCACTGAATTGGCCATAGAATCAATTGTGTCGAGACGGTTTTTGAATTTGAGGCCTCGGGTGCGGAGTTTTTGACGTCGTCGCCCATAGCCAAACTTGCGCGCATGGTTGTGTGCCGTTTTTACAAAGTTTTCAGATTGCCTCTCAGGTTTGCATCCCTCACTGAATTGGCCATAGAATCAATTGTGTCGAGATGGTTTTTGAATTTGAGGCCTCGGGTGCGGAGTTTTTGACGTCGTCGCCCATAGCCAAATTGCGCGCACACTTGTGCGCCGTTTTTACAAAATTTTCAGATTGCCTCTCGGGTTTGCACTTCCAGTTGAATTGGCCATAGAATCAATTGTGTCGAGAAAATTTTTGAATTTGAGGCCTCGGGCGCGGTGTTTTTGACGGCGTCGCCCATAGCCAAATTTCGCGCACACTTGTGCGCCATTTTTACAAAGTTTTCAGATTGCCTATCGGGTTTGCATCTCCAGCTGAATTGGCCATAGAATCAATTGTGTTGAGACGGTTTTTGAATTTGAGGCCTCGGGTGCGGAGTTTTTGACGTCGTCGCCCATAGCCAAACTTGCGCGCATGGTTGTGTGCCGTTTTTACAAAGTTTTCAGATTGCCTCACAGGTTTGCATCCCTCACTGAATTTGCCATAGAATCAATTGTGGTGAGACGGTTTTTGAATTTGAGGCCTCGGGTGCGGAGTTTTTGACGTCGTCGCCCATAGCCAAACTTGCGCGCATGGTTGTGTGCCGTTTTTACAAAGTTTTCAGATTGCCTCCCAGGTTTGCGTCCCTCACTGAATTGGCCATAGAATCAATTGTGTCGAGACGGTTTTTGAATTTGAGGCCTCGGGTGCGGAGTTTTTGACGTCGTCGCCCATAGCCAAATTGCGCGCACACTTGTGCGCCGTTTTTACAAAGTTTTCCGATTGCCTCTCGGGTTTGCACTTCTAGCTGAATTGGCCATAGAATCAATTGTGTCGAGACGGTTTTTGAATTTGAGGCCTCGGGTGCAGAGTTTTTGACGTCGTCGCCCATAGCCAAATTGCGCGCACACTTGTGCGCCGTTTTTACAAAGTTTTCAGATTGCCTCTTGGGTTTGCATTTCCAGTTGAATTGGCCATAGAATCAATTGTGTCGAGAAAATTTTTGAATTTGAGGCCTCGGGTGCGGAGTTTATGACGTCGTCGCCCATAGCTAAATTGCGCGCACACTTGTGCGCCGTTTTTACAAAGTTTTCAGATTACCTTTCGGGTTTGCACTTCTAGCTGAATTGGCCATAGAATCAATTGTGTCGAGACGGTTTTTGAATTTGAGGCCTCGGGTGCGGAGTTTTTGACGTCGTCGCCCATAGCCAAATTGCGCGCACACTTGTGCGCAGTTTTTACAAAGTTTTCAGATTGCCTCTCGGGTTTGCACATCCAGTTGAATTGGCCATAGAATCAATTGTGTCGAGAAATTTTTTGAATTTGAGGCCTCGGGTGCGGAGTTTTTGACGTCGTCGCCCATAGCCAAATTGCGTGCACACTTGTGCGCCGTTTTTACAAAGTTTTCAGATTGGCTCTCGGGTTTGCATTTGCAGCTGAATTGGCCATAGAATAAATTGTGTCGAGAAAATTTTTGAATTTGAGGCCTCGGGTGCGGAGTTTTTGACGTCGTCGCCCATAGCCAAATTGCGCGCATGGTTGTGTGCCGTTTTTACAAAGTTTTCAGATTGCCTCCTAGGTTTGCATCCCTCACTGAATTGGCCATAGAATCAGTTGTGTCGAGACGGTTTTTGAATTTGAGGTCTCGGGTGCGGAGTTTTTGACGTCGTCGCCCATAGCCAAATTTCGCGCACACTTGTGCGCCGTTTTTACAAAGTTTTTAGATTGCCTCTCGGGTTTGCATCTCCAGCTGAATTGGCCATAGAATCAATTTTGTTGAGACGGTCTTTGAATTTGAGGCCTCGGGTGCGGAGTTTTTTACGTCGTCGCCCATAGCCAAACTTGCGCGCATGGTTGTGTGCCGTTTTTACAAAGTTTTCAGATTGCCTCTCAGGTTTGCATCCCTCACTGAATTGGCCATAGAATCAATTGTGTTGAGACGGTCTTTGAATTTGAGGCCTCGGGTGCGGAGTTTTTTACGTCGTCGCCCATAGCCAAACTTGCGCGCATGGTTGTGTGCTGTTTTTAAAAAGTTTAGAGATTGCCTCCCAGGTTTGCATCCCTCACTAAATTGGCCATAGAATCAATTGTGTCGAGACGGTTTTTGAATTTGAGGCATCGGGTGCGTAGTTTTTGACGTCGTCGCCCATAGCCAAATTGCGCGCACACTTGTGCGCCGTTTTTACAAAGTTTTCAGATTGCCTCTTAGGTTTGCATTTCCAGCTGAATTGGCCATAGAATCAATTGTGTCGAGAAAATTTTTGAATTTGAGGCCTCGGGTGCAGAGTTTTTGACGTCGTCGCCCATAGCCAAATTGCGCGCACGCTTGTGCGCCGTTTTTACAAAGTTTTCAGATTGCCTCTCGGGTTTGCATTTCCATCTGAATTGGCCATAGAATCAATTGTGTCGAGAAAGTTTTTGAATTTGAGGCCTCGGGTGCGGAGTTTTTGACGTCGTCGCCCAAAACCAAACTTGCGCGCATGGTTGTGTGCCGTTTTTACAAAGTTTTCAGATTGCCTCCCAGGTTTGCATCCCTCACTGAATTGGCCATAGAATCAATTGTGTCGAGACGGTTTTTGAATTTGAGGCCTCGGGTGCGGAGTTTTTGACGTCGTCGCCCATAGCCAAACTTGCGCGCATGGTTGTGTGCCGTTTTTACAAAGTTTTCAGATTGCCTCTCAGGTTTGCATCCCTCACTGAATTGGCCATAGAATCAATTGTGTCGAGATGGTTTTTGAATTTGAGGCCTCGGGTGCGGAGTTTTTGACGTCGTCGCCCATAGCCAAATTGCGCGCACACTTGTGCGCCGTTTTTACAAAATTTTCAGATTGCCTCTCGGGTTTGCACTTCCAGTTGAATTGGCCATAGAATCAATTGTGTCGAGAAATTTTTTGAATTTGAGGCCTCGGGCGCGGTGTTTTTGACGGCGTCGCCCATAGCCAAATTTCGCGCACACTTGTGCGCCATTTTTACAAAGTTTTCAGATTGCCTATCGGGTTTGCATCTCCAGCTGAATTGGCCATAGAATCAATTGTGTTGAGACGGTTTTTGAATTTGAGGCCTCGGGTGCGGAGTTTTTGACGTCGTCGCCCATAGCCAAACTTGCGCGCATGGTTGTGTGCCGTTTTTACAAAGTTTTCAGATTGCCTCACAGGTTTGCATCTCTCACTGAATTTTCCATAGAATCAATTGTGGTGAGACGGTTTTTGAATTTGAGGCCTCGGGTGCGGAGTTTTTGACGTCGTCGCCCATAGCCAAACTTGCGCGCATGGTTGTGTGCCGTTTTTACAAAGTGTTCAGATTGCCTCCCAGGTTTGCATCCCTCACTAAATTGGCCATAGAATCAATTGTGTCGAGACGGTTTTTGAATTTGAGGCCTCGGGTGCGGAGTTTTTGACGTCGTCGCCCATAGCCAAATTGCGCGCACACTTGTGCGCCGTTTTTACAAAGTTTTCCGATTGCCTCTCGGGTTTGCACTTCTAGCTGAATTGGCCATAGAATCAATTGTGTCGAGACGGTTTTTGAATTTGAGGCCTCGGGTGCAGAGTTTTTGACGTCGTCGCCCATAGCCAAATTGCGCGCACACTTGTGCGCCGTTTTTACAAAGTTTTCAGATTGCCTCTTGGGTTTGCATTTCCAGTTGAATTGGCCATAGAATCAATTGTGTCGAGAAAATTTTTGAATTTGAGGCCTCGGGTGCGGAGTTTATGACGTCGTCGCCCATAGCTAAATTGCGCGCACACTTGTGCGCCGTTTTTACAAAGTTTTCAGATTACCTTTCGGGTTTGCACTTCTAGCTGAATTGGCCATAGAATCAATTGTGTCGAGACGGTTTTTGAATTTGAGGCCTCGGGTGCGGAGTTTTTGACGTCGTCGCCCATAGCCAAATTGCGCGCACACTTGTGCGCAGTTTTTACAAAGTTTTCAGATTGCCTCTCGGGTTTGCACATCAAGCTGAATTGGCCATAGAATCAATTGTGTCGAGAAATTTTTTGAATTTGAGGCCTCGGGTGCGGAGTTTTTGACGTCGTCGCCCATAGCCAAATTGCGCGCACACTTGTGCGCCGTTTTTACAAAGTTTTCAGATTGCCTCTCGGGTTTGCACATCCAGTTGAATTGGCCATAGAATCAATTGTGTCGAGAAATTTTTTGAATTTGAGGCCTCGGGTGCGGAGTTTTTGACGTCGTCGCCCATAGCCAAATTGCGTGCACACTTGTGCGCCGTTTTTACAAAGTTTTCAGATTGGCTCTCGGGTTTGCATTTGCAGCTGAATTGGCCATAGAATAAATTGTGTCGAGAAAATTTTTGAATTTGAGGCCTCGGGTGCGGAGTTTTTGACGTCGTCGCCCATAGCCAAATTGCGCGCATGGTTGTGTGCCGTTTTTACAAAGTTTTCAGATTGCCTCCTAGGTTTGCATCCCTCACTGAATTGGCCATAGAATCAGTTGTGTCGAGACGGTTTTTGAATTTGAGGTCTCGGGTGCGGAGTTTTTGACGTCGTCGCCCATAGCCAAATTTCGCGCACACTTGTGCGCCGTTTTTACAAAGTTTTTAGATTGCCTCTCGGGTTTGCATCTCCAGCTGAATTGGCCATAGAATCAATTGTGTTGAGACGGTCTTTGAATTTGAGGCCTCGGGTGCGGAGTTTTTTACGTCGTCGCCCATAGCCAAACTTGCGCGCATGGTTGTGTGCCGTTTTTACAAAGTTTTCAGATTGCCTCTCAGGTTTGCATCCCTCACTGAATTGGCCATAGAATCAATTGTGTTGAGACGGTCTTTGAATTTGAGGCCTCGGGTGCGGAGTTTTTTACGTCGTCGCCCATAGCCAAACTTGCGCGCATGGTTGTGTGCTGTTTTTAAAAAGTTTAGAGATTGCCTCCCAGGTTTGCATCCCTCACTAAATTGGCCATAGAATCAATTGTGTCGAGACGGTTTTTGAATTTGAGGCATCGGGTGCGTAGTTTTTGACGTCGTCGCCCATAGCCAAATTGCGCGCACACTTGTGCGCCGTTTTTACAAAGTTTTCAGATTGCCTCTTAGGTTTGCATTTCCAGCTGAATTGGCCATAGAATCAATTGTGTCGAGAAAATTTTTGAATTTGAGGCCTCGGGTGCAGAGTTTTTGACGTCGTCGCCCATAGCCAAATTGCGCGCACGCTTGTGCGCCGTTTTTACAAAGTTTTCAGATTGCCTCTCGGGTTTGCATTTCCATCTGAATTGGCCATAGAATCAATTGTGTCGAGAAAGTTTTTGAATTTGAGGCCTCGGGTGCGGAGTTTTTGACGTCGTCGCCCAAAACAAAACTTGCGCGCATGGTTGTGTGCCGTTTTTACAAAGTTTTCAGATTGCCTCCCAGGTTTGCATCCCTCACTGAATTGGCCATAGAATCAATTGTGTCGAGACGGTTTTTGAATTTGAAGCCTCGGGTGCGGAGTTTTTGACGTCGTCGCCCATAGCCAAACTTGCGCGCATGGTTGTGTGCCGTTTTTACAAAGTTTTCAGATTGCCTCTCAGGTTTGCATCCCTCACTGAATTGGCCATAGAATCAATTGTGTCGAGATGGTTTTTGAATTTGAGGCCTCGGGTGCGGAGTTTTTGACGTCGTCGCCCATAGCCAAATTGCGCGCACACTTGTGCGCCGTTTTTACAAAATTTTCAGATTGCCTCTCGGGTTTGCACTTCCAGTTGAATTGGCCATAGAATCAATTGTGTCGAGAAAATTTTTGAATTTGAGGCCTCGGGCGCGGTGTTTTTGACGGCGTCGCCCATAGCCAAATTTCGCGCACACTTGTGCGCCATTTTTACAAAGTTTTCAGATTGCCTATCGGGTTTGCATCTCCAGCTGAATTGGCCATAGAATCAATTGTGTTGAGACGGTTTTTGAATTTGAGGCCTCGGGTGCGGAGTTTTTGACGTCGTCGCCCATAGCCAAACTTGCGCGCATGGTTGTGTGCCGTTTTTACAAAGTTTTCAGATTGCCTCACAGGTTTGCATCTCTCACTGAATTTTCCATAGAATCAATTGTGGTGAGACGGTTTTTGAATTTGAGGCCTCGGGTGCGGAGTTTTTGACGTCGTCGCCCATAGCCAAACTTGCGCGCATGGTTGTGTGCCGTTTTTACAAAGTGTTCAGATTGCCTCCCAGGTTTGCATCCCTCACTAAATTGGCCATAGAATCAATTGTGTCGAGACAGTTTTTGAATTTGAGGCCTCGGGTGCGGAGTTTTTGACGTCGTCGCCCATAGCCAAATTGCGCGCACACTTGTGCGCCGTTTTTACAAAGTTTTCAGATTGCCTCTTGGGTTTGCATTTCCAGCTGAATTGGCCATAGAATCAATTGTGTCGAGAAATTTTTTGAATTTGAGGCCTCGGGTGCGGAGTTTTTGACGTCGTCGCCCATAGCCAAATTGCGCGCACACTTGTGCGCCGTTTTTACAAAGTTTTCAAATTGCCTCTCGGGTTTGCATTTCCAGCTGAATTGGCCATAGAATCAATTGTGTCGAGAAAGTTTTTGAATTTGAGGCCTTGGGTGCGGAGTTTTTGACGTCGTCGCCCAAAGCCAAACTTGCGCGCATGGTTGTGCGCCGTTTTTACAAAGTTTTCAGATTGCCTCCTAGGTTTGCATCCCTCACTGAATTGGCCATAGAATCAATTGTGTCGAGAAAGTTTTTGAATTTGAGGCCTCGGGTGCGGAGTTTTTGACGTCGTCGCCCAAAACCAAACTTGCGCGCATGGTTGTGTGCCGTTTTTACAAAGTTTTCAGATTGCCTCCCAGGTTTGCATCCCTCACTGAATTGGCCAAAGAATCAATTGTGTCGAGACGGTTTTTGAATTTGAGGCCTCGGGTGCGGAGTTTTTGACGTCGTCGCCCATAGCCAAACTTGCGCGCATGGTTGTGTGCCGTTTTTACAAAGTTTTCAGATTGCCTCCCAGGTTTACATCCCTCACTGAATTGGCCATAGAATCAATTGTGTCGAGACGGTTTTTGAATTTGAGGCCTCGGGTGCGGAGTTTTTGACGTCGTCGCCCATAGCCAAATTACGCGCACACTAGTGCGCCGTTTTTACAAAGTTTTCAGATTACCTCTCGAGTTTGCACTTCTAGTTGAATTGGCCATAGAATCAATTGTGTCGAGAAAATTTTTGAATTTGAGGCCTCGGGTGCGGAGTTTTTGACGTCGTCGCCCATAGCCAAATTGCGCGCACGCTTGTGCGCCGTTTTTACAAAGTTTTCAGATTTCCTCTCGGGTTTGCATTTCCATCTGAATTGGCCATAGAATCAATTGTGTCGAGAAAGTTTTTGAATTTGAGGCCTCGGGTGTGGAGTTTTTGACGTCGTCGCCCAAAGCCAAACTTGCGCGTATGGTTGTGTGCCGTTTTTACAAAGTTTTAGGATTGCCTCCCAGGTTTGCATCCCTCACTGAATTGGCCATAGAATCAATTGTGTCGAGACGGTTTTTGAATTTGAGGCCTCGGGTGCGGAGTTTTTGAGGTCGTCGCCCATAGCCAAACTTGCGCGCATGGTTGTGTGCCGTTTTTACAAAGTTTTCTGATTGCCTCTCAGGTTTGCATCCCTCACTGAATTGGCCATAGAATCAATTGTGTCGAGATGGTTTTTGAATTTGAGGCCTCGGGTGCGGAGTTTTTGACGTCGTCGACCATAGCCAAATTGCGCGCACACTTGTGCGCCGTTTTTACAAAGTTTTCAGATTGCCTCTCGGGTTTGCACTTCCAGTTGAATTGGCCATAGAATCAATTGTGTCGAGAAAATTTTTGAATTTGAGGCCTCGGGTGCGGTGTTTTTGACGGCGTCGCCCATAGCCAAATTTCGCGCACACTTGTGCGCCATTTTTACAAAGTTTTCAGATTGCCTCTCGGGTTTGCATCTCCAGCTGAATTGGCCATAGAATCAATTGTGTTGAGACGGTTTTTGAATTTGAGGCCTCGGGTGCGGAGTTTTTGACGTCGTCGCCCATAGCCAAACTTGCGCGCATGGTTGTGTGCCGTTTTTACAAAGTTTTCAGATTGCCTCACAGGTTTGCATCTCTCACTGAATTTGCCATAGAATCAATTGTGGTGAGACGGTTTTTGAATTTGAGGCCTCGGGTGCGGAGTTTTTGACGTCGTCGCCCATAGCCAAACTTGCGCGCATGGTTGTGTGCCGTTTTTACAAAGTGTTCAGATTGCCTCCCAGGTTTGCATCCCTCACTAAATTGGCCATAGAATCAATTGTGTCGAGACAGTTTTTGAATTTGAGGCCTCGGGTGCGGAGTTTTTGACGTCGTCGCCCATAGCCAAATTGCGCGCACACTTGTGCGCCGTTTTTACAAAGTTTTCAGATTGCCTCTTGGGTTTGCATTTCCAGCTGAATTGGCCATAGAATCAATTGTGTCGAGAAATTTTTTGAATTTGAGGCCTCGGGTGCGGAGTTTTTGACGTCGTCGCCCATAGCCAAATTGCGCGCACACTTGTGCGCCGTTTTTACAAAGTTTTCAAATTGCCTCTCGGGTTTGCATTTCCAGCTGAATTGGCCATAGAATCAATTGTGTCGAGAAAGTTTTTGAATTTGAGGCCTTGGGTGCGGAGTTTTTGACGTCGTCGCCCAAAGCCAAACTTGCGCGCATGGTTGTGCGCCGTTTTTACAAAGTTTTCAGATTGCCTCCTAGGTTTGCATCCCTCACTGAATTGGCCATAGAATCAATTGTGTCGAGAAAGTTTTTGAATTTGAGGCCTCGGGTGCGGAGTTTTTGACGTCGTCGCCCAAAACCAAACTTGCGCGCATGGTTGTGTGCCGTTTTTACAAAGTTTTCAGATTGCCTCCCAGGTTTGCATCCCTCACTGAATTGGCCAAAGAATCAATTGTGTCGAGACGGTTTTTGAATTTGAGGCCTCGGGTGCGGAGTTTTTGACGTCGTCGCCCATAGCCAAACTTGCGCGCATGGTTGTGTGCCGTTTTTACAAAGTTTTCAGATTGCCTCCCAGGTTTACATCCCTCACTGAATTGGCCATAGAATCAATTGTGTCGAGACGGTTTTTGAATTTGAGGCCTCGGGTGCGGAGTTTTTGACGTCGTCGCCCATAGCCAAATTACGCGCACACTAGTGCGCCGTTTTTACAAAGTTTTCAGATTACCTCTCGAGTTTGCACTTCTAGTTGAATTGGCCATAGAATCAATTGTGTCGAGAAAATTTTTGAATTTGAGGCCTCGGGTGCGGAGTTTTTGACGTCGTCGCCCATAGCCAAATTGCGCGCACGCGTGTGCGCCGTTTTTACAAAGTTTTCAGATTTCCTCTCGGGTTTGCATTTCCATCTGAATTGGCCATAGAATCAATTGTGTCGAGAAAGTTTTTGAATTTGAGGCCTCGGGTGTGGAGTTTTTGACGTCGTCGCCCAAAGCCAAACTTGCGCGTATGGTTGTGTGCCGTTTTTACAAAGTTTTAGGATTGCCTCCCAGGTTTGCATCCCTCACTGAATTGGCCATAGAATCAATTGTGTCGAGACGGTTTTTGAATTTGAGGCCTCGGGTGCGGAGTTTTTGAGGTCGTCGCCCATAGCCAAACTTGCGCGCATGGTTGTGTGCCGTTTTTACAAAGTTTTCTGATTGCCTCTCAGGTTTGCATCCCTCACTGAATTGGCCATAGAATCAATTGTGTCGAGATGGTTTTTGAATTTGAGGCCTCGGGTGCGGAGTTTTTGACGTCGTCGACCATAGCCAAATTGCGCGCACACTTGTGCGCCGTTTTTACAAAGTTTTCAGATTGCCTCTCGGGTTTGCACTTCCAGTTGAATTGGCCATAGAATCAATTGTGTCGAGAAAATTTTTGAATTTGAGGCCTCGGGTGCGGTGTTTTTGACGGCGTCGCCCATAGCCAAATTTCGCGCACACTTGTGCGCCATTTTTACAAAGTTTTCAGATTGCCTCTCGGGTTTGCATCTCCAGCTGAATTGGCCATAGAATCAATTGTGTTGAGACGGTTTTTGAATTTGAGGCCTCGGGTGCGGAGTTTTTGACGTCGTCGCCCATAGCCAAACTTGCGCGCATGGTTGTGTGCCGTTTTTACAAAGTTTTCAGATTGCCTCACAGGTTTGCATCTCTCACTGAATTTGCCATAGAATCAATTGTGGTGAGACGGTTTTTGAATTTGAGGCCTCGGGTGCGGAGTTTTTGACGTCGTCGCCCATAGCCAAACTTGCGCGCATGGTTGTGTGCCGTTTTTACAAAGTGTTCAGATTGCCTCCCAGGTTTGCATCCCTCACTAAATTGGCCATAGAATCAATTGTGTCGAGACAGTTTTTGAATTTGAGGCCTCGGGTGCGGAGTTTTTGACGTCGTCGCCCATAGCCAAATTGCGCGCACACTTGTGCGCCGTTTTTACAAAGTTTTCAGATTGCCTCTTGGGTTTGCATTTCCAGCTGAATTGGCCATAGAATCAATTGTGTCGAGAAATTTTTTGAATTTGAGGCCTCGGGTGCGGAGTTTTTGACGTCGTCGCCCATAGCCAAATTGCGCGCACACTTGTGCGCCGTTTTTACAAAGTTTTCAAATTGCCTCTCGGGTTTGCATTTCCAGCTGAATTGGCCATAGAATCAATTGTGTCGAGAAAGTTTTTGAATTTGAGGCCTTGGGTGCGGAGTTTTTGACGTCGTCGCCCAAAGCCAAACTTGCGCGCATGGTTGTGCGCCGTTTTTACAAAGTTTTCAGATTGCCTCCTAGGTTTGCATCCCTCACTGAATTGGCCATAGAATCAATTGTGTCGAGAAAGTTTTTGAATTTGAGGCCTCGGGTGCGGAGTTTTTGACGTCGTCGCCCAAAACCAAACTTGCGCGCATGGTTGTGTGCCGTTTTTACAAAGTTTTCAGATTGCCTCCCAGGTTTGCATCCCTCACTGAATTGGCCAAAGAATCAATTGTGTCGAGACGGTTTTTGAATTTGAGGCCTCGGGTGCGGAGTTTTTGACGTCGTCGCCCATAGCCAAACTTGCGCGCATGGTTGTGTGCCGTTTTTACAAAGTTTTCAGATTGCCTCCCAGGTTTACATCCCTCACTGAATTGGCCATAGAATCAATTGTGTCGAGACGGTTTTTGAATTTGAGGCCTCGGGTGCGGAGTTTTTGACGTCGTCGCCCATAGCCAAATTACGCGCACACTAGTGCGCCGTTTTTACAAAGTTTTCAGATTACCTCTCGAGTTTGCACTTCTAGTTGAATTGGCCATAGAATCAATTGTGTCGAGAAAATTTTTGAATTTGAGGCCTCGGGTGCGGAGTTTTTGACGTCGTCGCCCATAGCCAAATTGCGCGCACGCTTGTGCGCCGTTTTTACAAAGTTTTCAGATTTCCTCTCGGGTTTGCATTTCCATCTGAATTGGCCATAGAATCAATTGTGTCGAGAAAGTTTTTGAATTTGAGGCCTCGGGTGTGGAGTTTTTGACGTCGTCGCCCAAAGCCAAACTTGCGCGTATGGTTGTGTGCCGTTTTTACAAAGTTTTAGGATTGCCTCCCAGGTTTGCATCCCTCACTGAATTGGCCATAGAATCAATTGTGTCGAGACGGTTTTTGAATTTGAGGCCTCGGGTGCGGAGTTTTTGAGGTCGTCGCCCATAGCCAAACTTGCGCGCATGGTTGTGTGCCGTTTTTACAAAGTTTTCAGATTGCCTCTCAGGTTTGCATCCCTCACTGAATTGGCCATAGAATCAATTGTGTCGAGATGGTTTTTGAATTTGAGGCCTCGGGTGCGGAGTTTTTGACGTCGTCGCCCATAGCCAAATTGCGCGCACACTTGTGCGCCGTTTTTACAAAGTTTTCAGATTGCCTCTCGGGTTTGCACTTCCAGTTGAATTGGCCATAGAATCAATTGTGTCGAGAAAATTTTTGAATTTGAGGCCTCGGGTGCGGTGTTTTTGACGGCGTCGCCCATAGCCAAATTTCGCGCACACTTGTGCGCCATTTTTACAAAGTTTTCAGATTGCCTCTCGGGTTTGCATCTCCAGCTGAATTGGCCATAGAATCAATTGTGTTGAGACGGTTTTTGAATTTGAGGCCTCGGGTGCGGAGTTTTTGACGTCGTCGCCCATAGCCAAACTTGCGCGCATGGTTGTGTGCCGTTTTTACAAAGTTTTCAGATTGCCTCACAGGTTTGCATCTCTCACTGAATTTGCCATAGAATCAATTGTGGTGAGACGGTTTTTGAATTTGAGGCCTCGGGTGCGGAGTTTTTGACGTCGTCGCCCATAGCCAAACTTGCGCGCATGGTTGTGTGCCGTTTTTACAAAGTGTTCAGATTGCCTCCCAGGTTTGCATCCCTCACTAAATTGGCCATAGAATCAATTGTGTCGAGACAGTTTTTGAATTTGAGGCCTCGGGTGCGGAGTTTTTGACGTCGTCGCCCATAGCCAAATTGCGCGCACACTTGTGCGCCGTTTTTACAAAGTTTTCAGATTGCCTCTTGGGTTTGCATTTCCAGCTGAATTGGCCATAGAATCAATTGTGTCGAGAAATTTTTTGAATTTGAGGCCTCGGGTGCGGAGTTTTTGACGTCGTCGCCCATAGCCAAATTGCGCGCACACTTGTGCGCCGTTTTTACAAAGTTTTCAAATTGCCTCTCGGGTTTGCATTTCCAGCTGAATTGGCCATAGAATCAATTGTGTCGAGAAAGTTTTTGAATTTGAGGCCTTGGGTGCGGAGTTTTTGACGTCGTCGCCCAAAGCCAAACTTGCGCGCATGGTTGTGCGCCGTTTTTACAAAGTTTTCAGATTGCCTCCTAGGTTTGCATCCCTCACTGAATTGGCCATAGAATCAATTGTGTCGAGAAAGTTTTTGAATTTGAGGCCTCGGGTGCGGAGTTTTTGACGTCGTCGCCCAAAACCAAACTTGCGCGCATGGTTGTGTGCCGTTTTTACAAAGTTTTCAGATTGCCTCCCAGGTTTGCATCCCTCACTGAATTGGCCAAAGAATCAATTGTGTCGAGACGGTTTTTGAATTTGAGGCCTCGGGTGCGGAGTTTTTGACGTCGTCGCCCATAGCCAAACTTACGCGCATGGTTGTGTGCCGTTTTTACAAAGTTTTCAGATTGCCTCCCAGGTTTACATCCCTCACTGAATTGGCCATAGAATCAATTGTGTCGAGACGGTTTTTGAATTTGAGGCCTCGGGTGCGGAGTTTTTGACGTCGTCGCCCATAGCCAAATTACGCGCACACTAGTGCGCCGTTTTTACAAAGTTTTCAGATTACCTCTCGAGTTTGCACTTCTAGTTGAATTGGCCATAGAATCAATTGTGTCGAGAAAATTTTTGAATTTGAGGCCTCGGGTGCGGAGTTTTTGACGTCGTCGCCCATAGCCAAATTGCGCGCACGCTTGTGCGCCGTTTTTACAAAGTTTTCAGATTTCCTCTCGGGTTTGCATTTCCATCTGAATTGGCCATAGAATCAATTGTGTCGAGAAAGTTTTTGAATTTGAGGCCTCGGGTACGGAGTTTTTGACGTCGTCGCCCAAAGCCAAACTTGCGCGCATGGTTGTGCGCCGTTTTTACAAAGTTTTCAGATTGCCTCCTAGGTTTGCATCCCTCACTGAATTGGCCATAGAATCAATTGTGTCGAGAAAGTTTTTGAATTTGAGGCCTCGGGTGCGGAGTTTTTGACGTCGTCGCCCAAAACCAAACTTGCGCGCATGGTTGTGTGCCGTTTTTACAAAGTTTTCAGATTGCCTCCCAGGTTTGCATCCCTCACTGAATTGGCCAAAGAATCAATTGTGTCGAGACGGTTTTTGAATTTGAGGCCTCGGGTGCGGAGTTTTTGACGTCGTCGCCCATAGCCAAACTTACGCGCATGGTTGTGTGCCGTTTTTACAAAGTTTTCAGATTGCCTCCCAGGTTTACATCCCTCACTGAATTGGCCATAGAATCAATTGTGTCGAGACGGTTTTTGAATTTGAGGCCTCGGGTGCGGAGTTTTTGACGTCGTCGCCCATAGCCAAATTACGCGCACACTAGTGCGCCGTTTTTACAAAGTTTTCAGATTACCTCTCGAGTTTGCACTTCTAGTTGAATTGGCCATAGAATCAATTGTGTCGAGAAAATTTTTGAATTTGAGGCCTCGGGTGCGGAGTTTTTGACGTCGTCGCCCATAGCCAAATTGCGCGCACGCTTGTGCGCCGTTTTTACAAAGTTTTCAGATTTCCTCTCGGGTTTGCATTTCCATCTGAATTGGCCATAGAATAAATTGTGTCGAGAAAGTTTTTGAATTTGAGGCCTCGGGTGTGGAGTTTTTGACGTCGTCGCCCAAAGCCAAACTTGCGCGTATGGTTGTGTGCCGTTTTTACAAAGTTTTAGGATTGCCTCCCAGGTTTGCATCCCTCACTGAATTGGCCATAGAATCAATTGTGTCGAGAAAATTTTTGAATTTGAGGCCTCGGGTGCGGTGTTTTTGACGGCGTCGCCCATAGCCAAATTTCGCGCACACTTGTGCGCCATTTTTACAAAGTTTTCAGATTGCCTCTCGGGTTTGCATCTCCAGCTGAATTGGCCATAGAATCAATTGTGTTGAGATGGTTTTTGAATTTGAGGCCTCGGGTGCGGAGTTTTTGACGTCGTCGCCCATAGCCAAACTTGCGCGCATGGTTGTGTGCCGTTTTTACAAAGTTTTCAGATTGCCTCCCAGGTTTGCATCCCTCACTGAATTGGCCATAGAATCAATTGTGTCGAGACAGTTTTTGAATTTGAGGCCTCGGGTGTGGAGTTTTTGACGTCGTCGCCCATAGCCAAATTGCGCGCACACTTGTGCGCCGTTTTTACAAAGTTTTCAGATTGCCTCTTGGGTTTGCATTTCCAGCTGAATTGGCCATAGAATCAATTGTGTCGAGAAATTTTTTGAATTTGAGGCCTCGGGTGCGGAGTTTTTAACGTCGTCGCCCATAGCCAAATTGCGCGCACACTTGTGCGCCGTTTTTACAAAGTTTTCAAATTGCCTCTCGGGTTTGCATTTCCAGCTGAATTGGCCATAGAATCAATTGTGTCGAGAAAGTTTTTGAATTTGAGGCCTTGGGTGCGGAGTTTTTGACGTCGTCGCCCAAAGCCAAACTTGCGCGCATGGTTGTGTGCCGTTTTTACAAAGTTTTCAGATTACCTCCTAGGTTTGCATCCCTCACTGAATTGGCCATAGAATCAATTGTGTCGAGAAAGTTTTTGAATTTGAGGCCTCCGGTGCGGAGTTTTTGACGTCGTCGCCCAAAACCAAACTTGCGCGCATGGTTGTGTGCCGTTTTTACAAAGTTTTCAGATTGCCTCCCAGGTTTGCATCCCTCACTGAATTGGCCATAGAATCAATTGTGTCGAGACGGTTTTTGAATTTGAGGCCTCGGGTGCGGAGTTTTTGACGTCGTCGCCCATAGCCAAATTGCGCGCACACTTGTGCGCCGTTTTTACAAAGTTTTCAGATTGCCTCTCGGGTTTGCACTTCCAGTTGAATTGGCCATAGAATCAATTGTGTCGAGAAATTTTTTGAATTTGAGGCCTCGGGTGCGGAGTTTTTGACGTCGTCGCCCATAGCCAAATTGCGTGCACACTTGTGCGCCGTTTTTACAAAGTTTTCAGATTGGCTCTCGGGTTTGCATTTGCAGCTGAATTGGCCATAGAATCAATTGTGTCGAGAAAATTTTTGAATTTGAGGCCTCGGGTGCGGAGTTTTTGACGTCGTCGCCCATAGCCAAATTGCGCGCATGGTTGTGTGCCGTTTTTACAAAGTTTTCAGATTGCCTCCTAGGTTTGCATCCCTCACTGAATTGGCCATAGAATCAGTTGTGTCGAGACGGTTTTTGAATTTGAGGTCTCGGGTGCGGAGTTTTTGACGTCGTCGCCCATAGCCAAATTTCGCGCACACTTGTGCGCCGTTTTTACAAAGTTTTTAGATTGCCTCTCGGGTTTGCATCTCCAGCTGAATTGGCCATAGAATCAATTGTGTTGAGACGGTCTTTGAATTTGAGGCCTCGGGTGCGGAGTTTTTTACGTCGTCGCCCATAGCCAAACTTGCGCGCATGGTTGTGTGCCGTTTTTACAAAGTTTTCAGATTGCCTCTCAGGTTTGCATCCCTCACTGAATTGGCCATAGAATCAATTGTGTTGAGACGGTCTTTGAATTTGAGGCCTCGGGTGCGGAGTTTTTTACGTCGTCGCCCATAGCCAAACTTGCGCGCATGGTTGTGTGCTGTTTTTAAAAAGTTTAGAGATTGCCTCCCAGGTTTGCATCCCTCACTAAATTGGCCATAGAATTAATTGTGTCGAGACGGTTTTTGAATTTGAGGCATCGGGTGCGTAGTTTTTGACGTCGTCGCCCATAGCCAAATTGCGCGCACACTTGTGCGCCGTTTTTACAAAGTTTTCAGATTGCCTCTTAGGTTTGCATTTCCAGCTGAATTGGCCATAGAATCAATTGTGTCGAGAAAATTTTTGAATTTGAGGCCTCGGGTGCAGAGTTTTTGACGTCGTCGCCCATAGCCAAATTGCGCGCACGCTTGTGCGCCGTTTTTACAAAGTTTTCAGATTGCCTCTCGGGTTTGCATTTCCATCTGAATTGGCCATAGAATCAATTGTGTCGAGAAAGTTTTTGAATTTGAGGCCTCGGGTGCGGAGTTTTTGACGTCGTCGCCCAAAACCAAACTTGCGCGCATGGTTGTGTGCCGTTTTTACAAAGTTTTCAGATTGCCTCCCAGGTTTGCATCCCTCACTGAATTGGCCATAGAATCAATTGTGTCGAGACGGTTTTTGAATTTGAGGCCTCGGGTGCGGAGTTTTTGACGTCGTCGCCCATAGCCAAACTTGCGCGCATGGTTGTGTGCCGTTTTTACAAAGTTTTCAGATTGCCTCTCAGGTTTGCATCCCTCACTGAATTGGCCATAGAATCAATTGTGTCGAGATGGTTTTTGAATTTGAGGCCTCGGGTGCGGAGTTTTTGACGTCGTCGCCCATAGCCAAATTGCGCGCACACTTGTGCGCCGTTTTTACAAAATTTTCAGATTGCCTCTCGGGTTTGCACTTCCAGTTGAATTGGCCATAGAATCAATTGTGTCGAGAAAATTTTTGAATTTGAGGCCTCGGGCGCGGTGTTTTTGACGGCGTCGCCCATAGCCAAATTTCGCGCACACTTGTGCGCCATTTTTACAAAGTTTTCAGATTGCCTATCGGGTTTGCATCTCCAGCTGAATTGGCCATAGAATCAATTGTGTTGAGACGGTTTTTGAATTTGAGGCCTCGGGTGCGGAGTTTTTGACGTCGTCGCCCATAGCCAAACTTGCGCGCATGGTTGTGTGCCGTTTTTACAAAGTTTTCAGATTGCCTCACAGGTTTGCATCTCTCACTGAATTTGCCATAGAATCAATTGTGGTGAGACGGTTTTTGAATTTGAGGCCTCGGGTGCGGAGTTTTTGACGTCGTCGCCCATAGCCAAACTTGCGCGCATGGTTGTGTGCCGTTTTTACAAAGTGTTCAGATTGCCTCCCAGGTTTGCATCCCTCACTAAATTGGCCATAGAATCAATTGTGTCGAGACAGTTTTTGAATTTGAGGCCTCGGGTGCGGAGTTTTTGACGTCGTCGCCCATAGCCAAATTGCGCGCACACTTGTGCGCCGTTTTTACAAAGTTTTCAGATTGCCTCTTGGGTTTGCATTTCCAGCTGAATTGGCCATAGAATCAATTGTGTCGAGAAATTTTTTGAATTTGAGGCCTCGGGTGCGGAGTTTTTGACGTCGTCGCCCATAGCCAAATTGCGCGCACACTTGTGCGCCGTTTTTACAAAGTTTTCAAATTGCCTCTCGGGTTTGCATTTCCAGCTGAATTGGCCATAGAATCAATTGTGTCGAGAAAGTTTTTGAATTTGAGGCCTTGGGTGCGGAGTTTTTGACGTCGTCGCCCAAAGCCAAACTTGCGCGCATGGTTGTGCGCCGTTTTTACAAAGTTTTCAGATTGCCTCCTAGGTTTGCATCCCTCACTGAATTGGCCATAGAATCAATTGTGTCGAGAAAGTTTTTGAATTTGAGGCCTCGGGTGCGGAGTTTTTGACGTCGTCGCCCAAAACCAAACTTGCGCGCATGGTTGTGTGCCGTTTTTACAAAGTTTTCAGATTGCCTCCCAGGTTTGCATCCCTCACTGAATTGGCCAACGAATCAATTGTGTCGAGACGGTTTTTGAATTTGAGGCCTCGGGTGCGGAGTTTTTGACGTCGTCGCCCATAGCCAAACTTGCGCGCATGGTTGTGTGCCGTTTTTACAAAGTTTTCAGATTGCCTCCCAGGTTTGCATCCCTCACTGAATTGGCCATAGAATCAATTGTGTCGAGACGGTTTTTGAATTTGAGGCCTCGGGTGCGGAGTTTTTGAGGTCGTCGCCCATAGCCAAACTTGCGCGCATGGTTGTGTGCCGTTTTTACAAAGTTTTCAGATTGCCTCTCAGGTTTGCATCCCTCACTGAATTGGCCATAGAATCAATTGTGTCGAGATGGTTTTTGAATTTGAGGCCTCGGGTGCGGAGTTTTTGACGTCGTCGCCCATAGCCAAATTGCGCGCACACTTGTGCGCCGTTTTTACAAAGTTTTCAGATTGCCTCTCGGGTTTGCACTTCCAGTTGAATTGGCCATAGAATCAATTGTGTCGAGAAAATTTTTGAATTTGAGGCCTCGGGTGCGGTGTTTTTGACGGCGTCGCCCATAGCCAAATTTCGCGCACACTTGTGCGCCATTTTTACAAAGTTTTCAGATTGCCTCTCGGGTTTGCATCTCCAGCTGAATTGGCCATAGAATCAATTGTGTTGAGACGGTTTTTGAATTTGAGGCCTCGGGTGCGGAGTTTTTGACGTCGTCGCCCATAGCCAAACTTGCGCGCATGGTTGTGTGCCGTTTTTACAAAGTTTTCAGATTGCCTCCCAGGTTTGCATCCCTCACTGAATTGGCAATAGAATCAATTGTGTCGAGACAGTTTTTGAATTTGAGGCCTCGGGTGTGGAGTTTTTGACGTCGTCGCCCATAGCCAAATTGCGCGCACACTTGTGCGCCGTTTTTACAAAGTTTTCAGATTGCCTCTTGGGTTTGCATTTCCAGCTGAATTGGCCATAGAATCAATTGTGTCGAGAAATTTTTTGAATTTGAGGCCTCGGGTGCAGAGTTTTTAACGTCGTCGCCCATAGCCAAATTGCGCGCACACTTGTGCGCCGTTTTTACAAAGTTTTCAAATTGCCTCTCGGGTTTGCATTTCCAGCTGAATTGGCCATAGAATCAATTGTGTCGAGAAAGTTTTTGAATTTGAGGCCTTGGGTGCGGAGTTTTTGACGTCGTCGCCCAAAGCCAAACTTGCGCGCATGGTTGTGCGCCGTTTTTACAAAGTTTTCAGATTGCCTCCTAGGTTTGCATCCCTCACTGAATTGGCCATAGAATCAATTGTGTCGAGAAAGTTTTTGAATTTGAGGCCTCGGGTGCGGAGTTTTTGACGTCGTCGCCCAAAACCAAACTTGCGCGCATGGTTGTGTGCCGTTTTTACAAAGTTTTCAGATTGCCTCCCAGGTTTGCATCCCTCACTGAATTGGCCAACGAATCAATTGTGTCGAGACGGTTTTTGAATTTGAGGCCTCGGGTGCGGAGTTTTTGACGTCGTCGCCCATAGCCAAACTTGCGCGCATGGTTGTGTGCCGTTTTTACAAAGTTTTCAGATTGCCTCCCAGGTTTGCATCCCTCACTGAATTGGCCATAGAATCAATTGTGTCGAGACGGTTTTTGAATTTGAGGCCTCGGGTGCGGAGTTTTTGAGGTCGTCGCCCATAGCCAAACTTGCGCGCATGGTTGTGTGCCGTTTTTACAAAGTTTTCAGATTGCCTCTCAGGTTTGCATCCCTCACTGAATTGGCCATAGAATCAATTGTGTCGAGATGGTTTTTGAATTTGAGGCCTCGGGTGCGGAGTTTTTGACGTCGTCGCCCATAGCCAAATTGCGCGCACACTTGTGCGCCGTTTTTACAAAGTTTTCAGATTGCCTCTCGGGTTTGCACTTCCAGTTGAATTGGCCATAGAATCAATTGTGTCGAGAAAATTTTTGAATTTGAGGCCTCGGGTGCGGTGTTTTTGACGGCGTCGCCCATAGCCAAATTTCGCGCACACTTGTGCGCCATTTTTACAAAGTTTTCAGATTGCCTCTCGGGTTTGCATCTCCAGCTGAATTGGCCATAGAATCAATTGTGTTGAGACGGTTTTTGAATTTGAGGCCTCGGGTGCGGAGTTTTTGACGTCGTCGCCCATAGCCAAACTTGCGCGCATGGTTGTGTGCCGTTTTTACAAAGTTTTCAGATTGCCTCCCAGGTTTGCATCCCTCACTGAATTGGCAATAGAATCAATTGTGTCGAGACAGTTTTTGAATTTGAGGCCTCGGGTGTGGAGTTTTTGACGTCGTCGCCCATAGCCAAATTGCGCGCACACTTGTGCGCCGTTTTTACAAAGTTTTCAGATTGCCTCTTGGGTTTGCATTTCCAGCTGAATTGGCCATAGAATCAATTGTGTCGAGAAATTTTTTGAATTTGAGGCCTCGGGTGCAGAGTTTTTAACGTCGTCGCCCATAGCCAAATTGCGCGCACACTTGTGCGCCGTTTTTACAAAGTTTTCAAATTGCCTCTCGGGTTTGCATTTCCAGCTGAATTGGCCATAGAATCAATTGTGTCGAGAAAGTTTTTGAATTTGAGGCCTTGGGTGCGGAGTTTTTGACGTCGTCGCCCAAAGCCAAACTTGCGCGCATGGTTGTGTGCCGTTTTTACAAAGTTTTCAGATTACCTCCTAGGTTTGCATCCCTCACTGAATTGGCCATAGAATCAATTTTGTCGAGAAAGTTTTTGAATTTGAGGCCTCGGGTGCGGAGTTTTTGACGTCGTCGCCCAAAACCAAACTTGCGCGCATGGTTGTGTGCCGTTTTTACAAAGTTTTCAGATTGCCTCCCAGGTTTGCATCCCTCACTGAATTGGCCATAGAATCAATTGTGTCGAGACGGTTTTTGAATTTGAGGCCTCGGGTGCGGAGTTTTTGACGTCGTCGCCCATAGCCAAACTTGCGCGCATGGTTGTGTGCCGTTTTTACAAAGTTTTCAGATTGCCTCCCAGGTTTACATCCCTCACTGAATTGGCCATAGAATCAATTGTGTCGAGACGGTTTTTGAATTTGAGGCCTCGGGTGCGGAGTTTTTGACGTCGTCGCCATAGCCAAATTGCGCACACACTAGTGCGCCGTTTTTACAAAGTTTTCAGATTACCTCTCGGGTTTGCACTTCCAGTTGAATTGGCCATAGAATCAATTGTGTTGAGAAAATTTTTGAATTTGAGGCCTCGGGTGCGGAGTTTTTGACGTCGTCGCCCATAGCCAAATTGCGCGCACGCTTGTGCGCCGTTTTTACAAAGTTTTCAGATTGCCTCTCGGGTTTGCATTTCCATCTGAATTGGCCATAAAATCAATTGTGTCGAGAAAGTTTTTGAATTTGAGGCCTCGGGTGTGGAGTTTTTGACGTCGTCGCCCAAAGCCAAACTTGCGCGCATGGTTGTGTGCCGTTTTTACAAAGTTTTAGGATTGCCTCCCAGGTTTGCATCCCCCACTGAATTGGCCATAGAATCAATTATGTCGAGACGGTTTTTGAATTTGAGGCCTCGGGTGCGGAGTTTTTTACGTCGTCGCCCATAGCCAAACTTGCGCGCATGGTTGTGTGCCGTTTTTACAAAGTTTTCAGATTGCCTCTCAGGTTTGCATCCCTCACTGAATTGGCCATAGAATCAATTGTGTCGAGATGGTTTTTGAATTTGAGGCCTCGGGTGCGGAGTTTTTAACGTCGTCGCCCATAGCCAAATTGCGCGCACACTTGTGCGCCGTTTTTACAAAGTTTTCAGATTGCCTCTCGGGTTTGCACTTCCAGTTGAATTGGCCATAGAATCAATTGTGTCGAGAAAATTTTTGAATTTGAGGCCTTGGGTGCGGTGTTTTTGACGGCGTCGCCCATAGCCAAATTTCGCGCACACTTGTGCGCCATTTTACAAAGTTTTCAGATTGCCTCTCGGGTTTGCATCTCCAGCTGAATTGGCCATAGAATCAATTGTGTTGAGACGGTTTTTGTATTTGAGGCCTCGGGTGCGGAGTTTTTGACGTCGTCGCCCATAGCCAAACTTGCGCGCATGGTTGTGTGCCGTTTTTACAAAATTTTCAGATTGCCTCCCAGGTTTGCATCCCTCACTGAATTGGCCATAGAATCAATTGTGTTGAGACGGTTTTTGAATTTGAGGCCTCGGGTGCGGAGTTTTTGACGTCGTCGCCCATAGCCAAACTTGCGCGCATGGTTGTGTGCCGCTTTTACAAAGTTTTCAGATTGCCTCCCAGGTTTGCATCCCTTACTAAATTGGCCAAAGAATCAATTGTGTCGAGACAGTTTTTGAATTTGAGGCCTCGGGTGCGGAGTTTTTGACGTCGTCGCCCATAGCCAAATTGCGCGCACACTTGTGCGCCGTTTTTACAAAGTTTTCAGATTGCCTCTCAGGTTTGCATCCCTCACTGAATTGGCCATAGAATCAATTGTGTCGAGATGGTTTTTGAATTTGAGGCCTCGGGTGCGGAGTTTTTGACGTCGTCGCCCATAGCCAAATTGCGCGCACACTTGTGCGCCGTTTTTACAAAGTTTTCAAATTGCCTCTCGGGTTTGCATTTCCAGCTGAATTGGCCATAGAATCAATTGTGTCGAGAAAGTTTTTGAATTTGAGGCCTTGGGTGCGGAGTTTTTGACGTCGTCGCCCAAAGCCAAACTTGCGCGCATGGTTGTGTGCCGTTTTTACAAAGTTTTCAGATTGCCTCCTAGGTTTGCATCCCTCACTGAATTGGCCATAGAATCAATTGTGTCGAGACGGTTTTTGAATTTGTGGCCTCGGGTGCGGAGTTTTTGACGTCGTCGCCCAAAACCAAACTTGCGCGCATGGTTGTGTGCCGTTTTTACAAAGTTTTCAGATTGCCTCCCAGGTTTGCATCCCTCACTGAATTGGCCATAGAATCAATTGTGTCGAGACGGTTTTTGAATTTGAGGCCTCGGGTGCGGAGTTTTTGACGTCGTCGCCATAGCCAAATTGCGCGCACACTAGTGCGCCGTTTTTACAAAGTTTTCAGATTACCTCTCGGGTTTGCACTTCCAGTTGAATTGGCCATAGAATCAATTGTGTTGAGAAAATTTTTGAATTTGAGGCCTCGGGTGCGGAGTTTTTGACGTCGTCGCCCATAGCCAAATTGCGCGCACGCTTGTGCGCCGTTTTTACAAAGTTTTCAGATTGCCTCTCGGGTTTGCATTTCCATCTGAATTGGCCATAAAATCAATTGTGTCGAGAAAGTTTTTGAATTTGAGGCCTCGGGTGTGGAGTTTTTGACGTCGTCGCCCAAAGCCAAACTTGCGCGCATGGTTGTGTGCCGTTTTTACAAAGTTTTAGGATTGCCTCCCAGGTTTGCATCCCCCACTGAATTGGCCATAGAATCAATTATGTCGAGACGGTTTTTGAATTTGAGGCCTCGGGTGCGGAGTTTTTGACGTCGTCGCCCATAGCCAAACTTGCGCGCATGGTTGTGTGCCGTTTTTACAAAGTTTTCAGATTGCCTCTCAGGTTTGCATCCCTCACTGAATTGGCCATAGAATCAATTGTGTCGAGATGGTTTTTGAATTTGAGGCCTCGGGTGCGGAGTTTTTAACGTCGTCGCCCATAGCCAAATTGCGCGCACACTTGTGCGCCGTTTTTACAAAGTTTTCAGATTGCCTCTCGGGTTTGCACTTCCAGTTGAATTGGCCATAGAATCAATTGTGTCGAGAAAATTTTTGAATTTGAGGCCTTGGGTGCGGTGTTTTTGACGGCGTCGCCCATAGCCAAATTTCGCGCACACTTGTGCGCCATTTTACAAAGTTTTCAGATTGCCTCTCGGGTTTGCATCTCCAGCTGAATTGGCCATAGAATCAATTGTGTTGAGACGGTTTTTGTATTTGAGGCCTCGGGTGCGGAGTTTTTGACGTCGTCGCCCATAGCCAAACTTGCGCGCATGGTTGTGTGCCGTTTTTACAAAATTTTCAGATTGCCTCCCAGGTTTGCATCCCTCACTGAATTGGCCATAGAATCAATTGTGTTGAGACGGTTTTTGAATTTGAGGCCTCGGGTGCGGAGTTTTTGACGTCGTCGCCCATAGCCAAACTTGCGCGCATGGTTGTGTGCCGCTTTTACAAAGTTTTCAGATTGCCTCCCAGGTTTGCATCCCTTACTAAATTGGCCAAAGAATCAATTGTGTCGAGACAGTTTTTGAATTTGAGGCCTCGGGTGCGGAGTTTTTGACGTCGTCGCCCATAGCCAAATTGCGCGCACACTTGTGCGCCGTTTTTACAAAGTTTTCAGATTGCCTCTTGGGTTTGCATTTCCAGCTGAATTGGCCATAGAATTAATTGTGTCGAGAAAATTTTTGAATTTGAGGCCTCGGGTGCGGAGTTTTTGACGTCGTCGCCCATAGCCAAATTGCGCGCACACTTGTGCGCCGTTTTTACAAAGTTTTCAAATTGCCTCTCGGGTTTGCATTTCCAGCTGAATTGGCCATAGAATCAATTGTGTCGAGAAAGTTTTTGAATTTGAGGCCTTGGGTGCGGAGTTTTTGACGTCGTCGCCCAAAGCCAAACTTGCGCGCATGGTTGTGTGCCGTTTTTACAAAGTTTTCAGATTGCCTCCTAGGTTTGCATCCCTCACTGAATTGGCCATAGAATCAATTGTGTCGAGACGGTTTTTGAATTTGTGGCCTCGGGTGCGGAGTTTTTGACGTCGTCGCCCAAAACCAAACTTGCGCGCATGGTTGTGTGCCGTTTTTACAAAGTTTTCAGATTGCCTCCCAGGTTTGCATCCCTCACTGAATTGGCCATAGAATCAATTGTGTCGAGACGGTTTTTGAATTTGAGGCCTCGGGTGCGGAGTTTTTGACGTCGTCGCCATAGCCAAATTGCGCGCACACTAGTGCGCCGTTTTTACAAAGTTTTCAGATTACCTCTCGGGTTTGCACTTCCAGTTGAATTGGCCATAGAATCAATTGTGTTGAGAAAATTTTTGAATTTGAGGCCTCGGGTGCGGAGTTTTTGACGTCGTCGCCCATAGCCAAATTGCGCGCACGCTTGTGCGCCGTTTTTACAAAGTTTTCAGATTGCCTCTCGGGTTTGCATTTCCATCTGAATTGGCCATAAAATCAATTGTGTCGAGAAAGTTTTTGAATTTGAGGCCTCGGGTGTGGAGTTTTTGACGTCGTCGCCCAAAGCCAAACTTGCGCGCATGGTTGTGTGCCGTTTTTACAAAGTTTTAGGATTGCCTCCCAGGTTTGCATCCCCCACTGAATTGGCCATAGAATCAATTATGTCGAGACGGTTTTTGAATTTGAGGCCTCGGGTGCGGAGTTTTTGACGTCGTCGCCCATAGCCAAACTTGCGCGCATGGTTGTGTGCCGTTTTTACAAAGTTTTCAGATTGCCTCTCAGGTTTGCATCCCTCACTGAATTGGCCATAGAATCAATTGTGTCGAGATGGTTTTTGAATTTGAGGCCTCGGGTGCGGAGTTTTTAACGTCGTCGCCCATAGCCAAATTGCGCGCACACTTGTGCGCCGTTTTTACAAAGTTTTCAGATTGCCTCTCGGGTTTGCACTTCCAGTTGAATTGGCCATAGAATCAATTGTGTCGAGAAAATTTTTGAATTTGAGGCCTTGGGTGCGGTGTTTTTGACGGCGTCGCCCATAGCCAAATTTCGCGCACACTTGTGCGCCATTTTACAAAGTTTTCAGATTGCCTCTCGGGTTTGCATCTCCAGCTGAATTGGCCATAGAATCAATTGTGTTGAGACGGTTTTTGTATTTGAGGCCTCGGGTGCGGAGTTTTTGACGTCGTCGCCCATAGCCAAACTTGCGCGCATGGTTGTGTGCCGTTTTTACAAAATTTTCAGATTGCCTCCCAGGTTTGCATCCCTCACTGAATTGGCCATAGAATCAATTGTGTTGAGACGGTTTTTGAATTTGAGGCCTCGGGTGCGGAGTTTTTGACGTCGTCGCCCATAGCCAAACTTGCGCGCATGGTTGTGTGCCGCTTTTACAAAGTTTTCAGATTGCCTCCCAGGTTTGCATCCCTTACTAAATTGGCCAAAGAATCAATTGTGTCGAGACAGTTTTTGAATTTGAGGCCTCGGGTGCGGAGTTTTTGACGTCGTCGCCCATAGCCAAATTGCGCGCACACTTGTGCGCCGTTTTTACAAAGTTTTCAGATTGCCTCTTGGGTTTGCATTTCCAGCTGAATTGGCCATATAATTAATTGTGTCGAGAAAATTTTTGAATTTGAGGCCTCGGGTGCGGAGTTTTTGACGTCGTCGCCCATAGCCAAATTGCGCGCACACTTGTGCGCCGTTTTTACAAAGTTTTCAAATATCCTCTCGGGTTTGCATTTCCAGCTGAATTGGCCATAGAATCAATTGTGTCGAGAAAGTTTTTGAATTTGAGGCCTTGGGTGCGGAGTTTTTGACGTCGTCGCCCAAAGCCAAACTTGCGCGCATGGTTGTGTGCCGTTTTTACAAAGTTTTCAGATTGCCTCCTAGGTTTGCATCCCTCACTGAATTGGCCATAGAATCAATTGTGTCGAGACGGTTTTTGAATTTGTGGCCTCGGGTGCGGAGTTTTTGACGTCGTCGCCCAAAACCAAACTTGCGCGCATGGTTGTGTGCCGTTTTTACAAAGTTTTCAGATTGCCTCCCAGGTTTGCATCCCTCACTGAATTGGCCATAGAATCAATTGTGTCGAGACGGTTTTTGAATTTGAGGCCTCGGGTGCGGAGTTTTTGACGTCGTCGCCCATAGCCAAACTTGCGCGCATGGTTGTGTGCCGTTTTTACAAAGTTTTCAGATTGCCTCCCAGGTTTACATCCCTCACTGAATTGGCCATAGAATCAATTGTGTCGAGACGGTTTTTGAATTTGAGGCCTCGGGTGCGGAGTTTTTGACGTCGTCGCCATAGCCAAATTGCGCGCACACTAGTGCGCCGTTTTTACAAAGTTTTCAGATTACCTCTCGGGTTTGCACTTCCAGTTGAATTGGCCATAGAATCAATTGTGTCGAGAAAATTTTTGAATTTGAGGCCTCGGGTGCGGAGTTTTTGACGTCGTCGCCCATAGCCAAATTGCGCGCACGCTTGTGCGCCGTTTTTACAAAGTTTTCAGATTGCCTCTCGGGTTTGCATTTCCATCTGAATTGGCCATAGAATCAATTGTGTCGAGAAAGTTTTTGAATTTGAGGCCTCGGGTGTGGAGTTTTTGACGTCGTCGCCCAAAGCCAAACTTGCGCGCATGGTTGTGTGCCGTTTTTACAAAGTTTTAGGATTGCCTCCCAGGTTTGCATCCCCCACTGAATTGGCCATAGAATCAATTGTGTCGAGACGGTTTTTGAATTTGAGGCCTCGGGTGCGGAGTTTTTGACGTCGTCGCCCATAGCCAAACTTGCGCGCATGGTTGTGTGCCGTTTTTACAAAGTTTTCAGATTGCCTCTCAGGTTTGCATCCCTCACTGAATTGGCCATAGAATCAATTGTGTCGAGATGGTTTTTGAATTTGAGGCCTCGGGTGCGGAGTTTTTAACGTCGTCGCCCATAGCCAAATTGCGCGCACACTTGTGCGCCGTTTTTACAAAGTTTTCAGATTGCCTCTCGGGTTTGCACTTCCAGTTGAATTGGCCATAGAATCAATTGTGTCGAGAAAATTTTTGAATTTGAGGCCTTGGGTGCGGTGTTTTTGACGGCGTCGCCCATAGCCAAATTTCGCGCACACTTGTGCGCCATTTTACAAAGTTTTCAGATTGCCTCTCGGGTTTGCATCTCCAGCTGAATTGGCCATAGAATCAATTGTGTTGAGACGGTTTTTGAATTTGAGGCCTCGGGTGCGGAGTTTTTGACGTCGTCGCCCATAGCCAAACTTGCGCGCATGGTTGTGTGCCGTTTTTACAAAATTTTCAGATTGCCTCCCAGGTTTGCATCCCTCACTGAATTGGCCATAGAATCAATTGTGTTGAGACGGTTTTTGAATTTGAGGCCTCGGGTGCGGAGTTTTTGACGTCGTCGCCCATAGCCAAACTTGCGCGCATGGTTGTGTGCCGCTTTTACAAAGTTTTCAGATTGCCTCCCAGGTTTGCATCCCTTACTAAATTGGCCAAAGAATCAATTGTGTCGAGACAGTTTTTGAATTTGAGGCCTCGGGTGCGGAGTTTTTGACGTCGTCGCCCATAGCCAAATTGCGCGCACACTTGTGCGCCGTTTTTACAAAGTTTTCAGATTGCCTCTTGGGTTTGCATTTCCAGCTGAATTGGCCATAGAATCAATTGTGTCGAGAAATTTTTTGAATTTGAGGCCTCGGGTGCGGAGTTTTTGACGTCGTCGCCCATAGCCAAATTGCGCGCACACTTGTGCGCCGTTTTTACAAAGTTTTCATATTGCCTCTCGGGTTTGCATTTCCAGCTGAATTGGCCATAGAATCAATTGTGTCGAGAAAGTTTTTGAATTTGAGGCCTTGGGTGCGGAGTTTTTGACGTCGTCGCCCAAAGCCAAACTTGCGCGCATGGTTGTGTGCCGTTTTTACAAAGTTTTCAGATTGCCTCCTAGGTTTGCATCCCTCACTGAATTGGCCATAGAATCAATTGTGTCGAGACGGTTTTTGAATTTGAGGCCTCGGGTGCGGAGTTTTTGACGTCGTCGCCCAAAACCAAACTTGCGCGCATGGTTGTGTGCCGTTTTTACAAAGTTTTCAGATTGCCTCCCAGGTTTGCATCCCTCACTGAATTGGCCATAGAATCAATTGGGTCGAGACGGTTTTTGAATTTGAGGCCTCGGGTGCGGAGTTTTTGACGTCGTCGCCCATAGCCAAACTTGCGCGCATGGTTGTGTGCCGTTTTTACAAAGTTTTCAGATTGCCTCCCAGGTTTACATCCCTCACTGAATTGGCCATAGAATCAATTGTGTCGAGACGGTTTTTGAATTTGAGGCCTCGGGTGCGGTGTTTTTGACGTCGTCGCCCATAGCTAAATTGCGTGCACACTAGTGCGCCGTTTTTACAAAGTTTTCAGATTACCTCTCGGGTTTGCACTTCCAGTTGAATTGGCCATAGAATCAATTGTGTCGAGCAAATTTTTGAATTTGAGGCCTCGGGTGCGGAGTTTTTGACGTCGTCGCCCATAGACAGATTGCGCGCACGCTTGTGCGCCGTTTTTACAAAGTTTTCAGATTGCCTCTCGGGTTTGCATTACCATCTGAATTGGCCATAGAATCAATTGTGTCGAGAAAGTTTTTGAATTTGAGGCCTCGGGTGTGGAGTTTTTGACGTCGTCGCCCAAAGACAAACTTGCGCGCATGGTTGTGTGCCGTTTTTACAAAGTTTTAGGATTGCCTCCCAGGTTTGCATCCCTCACTGAATTGGCCATAGAATCAATTGTGTCGAGATGGTTTTTGAATTTGAGGCCTCGGGTGCGGAGTTTTTGACGTCGTCGCCCATAGCCAAACTTGCGCGCATGGTTGTGTGCCGTTTTTACAAAGTTTTCAGATTGCCTCTCAGGTTTGCATCCCTCACTGAATTGGCCATAGAATCAATTGTGTCGAGATGGTTTTTGAATTTGAGGCCTCGGGTGCGGAGTTTTTGACGTCGTCGCCCATAGCCAAATTGCGCGCACACTTGTGCGCCGTTTTTACCAAGTTTTCAGATTACCTCTCGGGTTTGCACTTCCAGTTGAATTGGCCATAGAATCAATTGTGTCGAGAAAATATTTGAATTTGAGGCCTCGGGTGCGGTGTTTTTTACGGCGTCGCCCATAGCCAAATTTCGCGCACACTTGTGCGCCATTTTTACAAAGTTTTCAGATTCCCTCTCGGGTTTGCATCTCCAGCTGAATTGGCCATAGAATCAATTGTGTTGAGACGGTTTTTGAATTTGAGGCCTCGGGTGCGGAGTTTTTGACGTCGTCGCCCATAGCCAAACTTGCGCGCATGGTTGTGTGCCGTTTTTACAAAGTTTTCAGATTGCCTCCCAGGTTTGCATCCCTCACTGAATTGGCCAAAGAATCAATTGTGTCGAGACAGGTTTTGAATTTGAGGCCTCGGGTGCGGAGTTTTTGACGTCGTGGACCATAGCCAAATTGCGCGCACACTTGTGCGCCGTTTTTACAAAGTTTTCAGATTGCCTCTTGGGTTTGCATTTCCAGCTGAATTGGCCATAGAATCAATTGTGTCGAGAAATTTTTTGAATTTGAGGCCTCGGGTGCGGAGTTTTTGACGTCGTCGCCCATAGCCAAACTTGCGCGCATGGTTGTGTGCCGTTTTTACAAAGTTTTCAGATTGCCTCCCAGGTTTGCATCCCTCACTGAATTGGCCATAGAATCAATTGTGTTGAGACGGTTTTTGAATTTGAGGCCTCGGGTGCGGAGTTTTTGACGTCGTCGCCCATAGCCAAACTTGCGCGCATGGTTGTGTGCCGTTTTTACAAAGTTTTCAGATTGCCTCCCGAGTTTGCATCCCTCACTAAATTGGCCAAAGAATCAATTGTGTCGAGACAGTTTTTGAATTTGAGGCCTCGGGTGCGGAGTTTTTGACGTCGTCGCCCATAGCCAAATTGCGCGCACACTTGTGCGCCGTTTTTACAAAGTTTTCAGATTGCCTCTTGGGTTTGCATTTCCAGCTGAATTGGCCATAGAATCAATTGTGTCGAGAAATTTTTTGAATTTGAGGCCTCGGGTGCGGAGTTTTTGACGTCGTCGCCCATAGCCAAATTGCGCGCACACTTGTGCGCCGTTTTTACAAAGTTTTCATATTGCCTCTCGGGTTTGCATTTCCAGCTGAATTGGCCATAGAATCAATTGTGTCGAGAAAGTTTTTGAATTTGAGGCCTTGGGTGCGGAGTTTTTGACGTCGTCGCCCAAAGCCAAACTTGCGCGCATGGTTGTGTGCCGTTTTTACAAAGTTTTCAGATTGCCTCCTAGGTTTGCATCCCTCGCTGAATTGGCCATAGAATCAATTGTGTCGAGACGGTTTTTGAATTTGAGGCCTCGGGTGCGGAGTTTTTGACGTCGTCGCCCAAAACCAAACTTGCGCGCATGGTTGTGTGCCGTTTTTACAAAGTTTTCAGATTGCCTCCCAGGTTTGCATCCCTCACTGAATTGGCCATAGAATCAATTGTGTCGAGACGGTTTTTGAATTTGAGGCCTCGGGTGCGGAGTTTTTGACGTCGTCGCCCATAGCCAAACTTGCGCGCATGGTTGTGTGCCGTTTTTACAAAGTTTTCAGATTGCCTCCCAGGTTTACATCCCTCACTGAATTGGCCATAGAATCAATTGTGTCGAGACGGTTTTTGAATTTGAGGCCTCGGGTGCGGTGTTTTTGACGTCGTCGCCCATAGCCAAATTGCGCGCACACTAGTGCGCCGTTTTTACAAAGTTTTCAGATTACCTCTCGAGTTTGCACTTCCAGTTGAATTGGCCATAGAATCAATTGTGTCGAGCAAATTTTTGAATTTGAGGCCTCGGGTGCGGAGTTTTTGACGTCGTCGCCCATAGCCAAATTGCGCGCACGCTTGTGCGCCGTTTTTACAAAGTTTTCAGATTGCCTCTCGGGTTTGCATTACCATCTGAATTGGCCATAGAATCAATTGTGTCGAGAAAGTTTTTGAATTTGAGGCCTCGGGTGTGGAGTTTTTGACGTCGTCGCCCAAAGACAAACTTGCGCGCATGGTTGTGTGCCGTTTTTACAAAGTTTTAGGATTGCCTCCCAGGTTTGCATCCCTCACTGAATTGGCCATAGAATCAATTGTGTCGAGATGGTTTTTGAATTTGAGGCCTCGGGTGCGGAGTTTTTGACGTCGTCGCCCATAGCCAAACTTGCGCGCATGGTTGTGTGCCGTTTTTACAAAGTTTTCAGATTGCCTCTCAGGTTTGCATCCCTCACTGAATTGGCCATAGAATCAATTGTGTCGAGACGGTTTTTGAATTTGAGGCCTCGGGTGCGGAGTTTTTGACGTCGTCGCCCATAGCCAAACTTGCGCGCATGGTTGTGTGCCGTTTTTACAAAGTTTTCAGATTGCCTCCCAGGTTTACATCCCTCACTGAATTGGCCATAGAATCAATTGTGTCGAGACGGTTTTTGAATTTGAGGCCTCGGGTGCGGTGTTTTTGACGTCGTCGCCCATAGCCAAATTGCGCGCACACTAGTGCGCCGTTTTTACAAAGTTTTCAGATTACCTCTCGAGTTTGCACTTCCAGTTGAATTGGCCATAGAATCAATTGTGTCGAGCAAATTTTTGAATTTGAGGCCTCGGGTGCGGAGTTTTTGACGTCGTCGCCCATAGCCAAATTGCGCGCACGCTTGTGCGCCGTTTTTACAAAGTTTTCAGATTGCCTCTCGGGTTTGCATTACCATCTGAATTGGCCATAGAATCAATTGTGTCGAGAAAGTTTTTGAATTTGAGGCCTCGGGTGTGGAGTTTTTGACGTCGTCGCCCAAAGACAAACTTGCGCGCATGGTTGTGTGCCGTTTTTACAAAGTTTTAGGATTGCCTCCCAGGTTTGCATCCCTCACTGAATTGGCCATAGAATCAATTGTGTCGAGATGGTTTTTGAATTTGAGGCCTCGGGTGCGGAGTTTTTGACGTCGTCGCCCATAGCCAAACTTGCGCGCATGGTTGTGTGCCGTTTTTACAAAGTTTTCAGATTGCCTCTCAGGTTTGCATCCCTCACTGAATTGGCCATAGACTCAATTGTGTCGAGATGGTTTTTGAATTTGAGGCCTCGGGTGCGGAGTTTTTGACGTCGTCGCCCATAGCCAAATTGCGCGCACACTTGTGCGCCGTTTTTACAAAGTTTTCAGATTGCCTCTTGGGTTTGCATATCCAGCTGAATTGGCCATAGAATCAATTGTGTCGAGAAAATTTTTGAATTTGAGGCCTCGGGTGCGGAGTTTTTGTCGTCGTCGCCCATAGCCAAATTGCGCGCACACTTGTGCGCCGTTTTTACAAAGTTTTCAAATTGCCTCTCGGGTTTGCACTTCCAGCTGAATTGGCCATAGAATCAATTGTGTCGAGAAAGTTTTTGAATTTGAGGCCTTGCGTGCGGAGTTTTTTACGTCGTCGCCCAAAGCCAAACTTGCGCGCATGGTTGTGTGCCATTTTTACAAAGTTTTCAGATTGCCTCCCAGGTTTGCATCCCTCACTGAATTGGCCATAGAATCAATTGTGTCGAGAAAATTTTTGAATTTGAGGCCTCGGGTGCGGAGTTTTTGACGTCGTCGCCCAAAACCAAACTTGCGCGCATGGTTGTGTGCCGTTTTTACAAAGTTTTCAGATTGCCTCCCAGGTTTGCATCCCTCACTGAATTGGCCATAGAATCAATTGTGTCGAGACGGTTTTTGAATTTGAGGCCACAGGTGCGGAGTTTTTGACGTCGTCGCCCATAGCCAAACTTGCGCGCATGGTTGTGTGCCGTTTTTACAAAGTTTTCAGATTGCCTCCCAGGTTTACATCCCTCACTGAATTGGCCATAGAATCAATTGTGTCGAGACGGTTTTTTAATTTGAGGCCTCGGGTGCGGAGTTTTTGACGTCGTCGCCCATAGCCAAATTGCGCGCACATTTGTGCGCCGTTTTTACAAAGTTTTCAGATTACCTCTCGGGTTTGCACTTCCAGTTGAATTGGCCATATAATCAATTGTGTCGAGAAATTTTTTGAATTTGAGGCCTCGGGTGCGGAGTTTTTGACGTCGTCGCCCATAGCCAAATTGTGCGCACGCTTGTACGCCGTTTTTACAAAGTTTTCAGATTACCTCTCGGGTTTGCACTTCCATCTGAATTGGCCATAGAATCAATTGTGTCGAGAAAGTTTTTGAATTTGAGGCCTTGGGTGCGGAGTTTTTGACGTCGTCGCCCAAAGCCAAACTTGCGCGCATGGTTGTGTGCCGTTTTTACAAAGTTTTCAGATTGCCTCCTAGGTTTGCATCCCTCACTGAATTGGCCATAGAATCAATTGTGTCGAGACGGTTTTTGAATATGAGGCCTCGGGTGCGGAGTTTTTGACGTCGTCGCCCAAAACTAAACTTGCGCGCATGGTTGTGTGCCGTTTTTACAAAGTTTTCAGATTGCCTCCCAGGTTTGCATCCCTCACTGAATTGGCCATAGAATCAATTGTGTCGAGACGGTTTTTTAATTTGAGGCCTCGGGTGCGGAGTTTTTGACGTCGTCGCCCATAGCCAAATTGCGCGCACATTTGTGCGCCGTTTTTACAAAGTTTTCAGATTACCTCTCGGGTTTGCACTTCCAGTTGAATTGGCCATATAATCAATTGTGTCGAGAAATTTTTTGAATTTGAGGCCTCGGGTGCGGAGTTTTTGACGTCGTCGCCCATAGCCAAATTGTGCGCACGCTTGTGCGCCATTTTTACAAAGTTTTCAGATTACCTCTCGGGTTTGCACTTCCATCTGAATTGGCCATAGAATCAATTGTGTCGAGAAAGTTTTTGAATTTGAGGCCTTGGGTGCGGAGTTTTTGACGTCGTCGCCCAAAGCCAAACTTGCGCGCATGGTTGTGTGCCGTTTTTACAAAGTTTTCAGATTGCCTCCTAGGTTTGCATCCCTCACTGAATTGGCCATAGAATCAATTGTGTCGAGACGGTTTTTGAATATGAGGCCTCGGGTGCGGAGTTTTTGACGTCGTCGCCCAAAACCAAACTTGCGCGCATGGTTGTGTGCCGTTTTTACAAAGTTTTCAGATTGCCTCCCAGGTTTGCATCCCTCACTGAATTGGCCATAGAATCAATTGTGTCGAGACGGTTTTTGAATTTGAGGCCTCGGGTGCGGAGTTTTTGACGTCGTCGCCCATAGCCAAACTTGCGCGCATGGTTGTGTGCCGTTTTTACAAAGTTTTCAGATTGCCTCCCAGGTTTACATCCCTCACTGAATTGGCCATAGAATCAATTGTGTCGAGACGGTTTTTGAATTTGAGGTCTCGGGTGTGGAGTTTTTGACGTCGTCGCCCATAGCCAAATTGCGCGCACACTTGTGCGCCGTTTTTACAAAGTTTTCAGATTACCTCTCGGGTTTGCACTTCCAGTTGAATTGGCCATAGAATCAATTGTGTCGAGAATATTTTTGAATTTGAGGCCTCGGGTGCGGAGTTTTTGACGTCGTCGCCCATAGCCAAATTGCGCGCACGCTTGTGCGCCGTTTTTACAAAGTTTTCAGATTGCCTCTCGGGTTTGCATTTCCATCTGAATTGGCCATATAATCAATTGTGTCGAGAAAGTTTTTGAATTTGAGGCCTCGGGTGCGGAGTTTTTGACGTCGTCGCCCATAGCCAAATTGCGCGCACGCTTGTGCGCCGTTTTTACAAAGTTTTCAGATTGCCTCTCGGGTTTGCATTTCCATCTGAATTGGCCATAGAATCAATTGTGTCGAGAAAGTTTTTGAATTTGAGGCCTCGGGTGTGGAGTTTTTGACGTCGTCGCCCAAAGACAAACTTGCGCGCATGGTTGTGTGCCGTTTTTACAAAGTTTTAGGATTGTCTCCCAGGTTTGCATCCCTCACTGAATTGGCCATAGAATCAATTGTGTCGAGATGGTTTTTGAATTTGAGGCCTCGGGTGCGGAGTTTTTGACGTCGTCGCCCATAGCCAAACTTGCGCGCATGGTTGTGTGCCGTTTTTACAAAGTTTTCAGATTGCCTCTCAGGTTTGCATCCCTCACTGAATTGGCCATAGAATCAATTGTGTCGAGATGGTTTTTGAATTTGAGGCCTCGGGTGCGGAGTTTTTTACGTCGTCGCCCATAGCCAAATTGCGCGCACACTTGTGCGCCGTTTTTACAAAGTTTTCAGATTGCCTCTTGGGTTTGCATTTCCAGCTGAATTGGCCATAGAATCAATTGTGTCGAGAAAGTTTTTGAATTTGAGGCCTTGGGTGCGGAGTTTTTGACGTCGTCGCCCAAAGCCAAACTTGCGCGCATGGTTGTGTGCCGTTTTTACAAAGTTTTCAGATTGCCTCCTAGGTTTGCATCCCTCACTGAATTGGCCATAGAATCAATTGTGTCGAGACGGTTTTTGAATTTGAGGCCTCGGGTGCGGAGTTTTTGACGTCGTCGCCCAAAACCAAACTTGCGCGCATGGTTGTGTGCCGTTTTTACAAAGTTTTCAGATTGCCTCCCAGGTTTGCATCCCTCACTGAATTGGCCATAGAATCAATTGTGTTGAGACGGTTTTTGAATTTGAGGCCTCGGGTGCGGAGTTTTTGACGTCGTCGCCCATAGCCAAACTTGCGCGCATGGTTGTGTGCCGTTTTTACAAAGTTTTCAGATTGCCTCCCAGGTTTGCATCCCTCACTGAATTGGCCATAGAATCAATTGTGTTGAGACGGTTTTTGAATTTGAGGCCTCGGGTGCGGAGTTTTTGACGTCGTCGCCCATAGCCAAACTTGCGCGCATGGTTGTGTGCCGTTTTTACAAAGTTTTCAGATTGCCTCCCGAGTTTGCATCCCTCACTAAATTGGCCAAAGAATCAATTGTGTCGAGACAGTTTTTGAATTTGAGGCCTCGGGTGCGGAGTTTTTGACGTCGTCGCCCATAGCCAAATTGCGCGCACACTTGTGCGCCGTTTTTACAAAGTTTTCAGATTGCCTCTTGGGTTTGCATTTCCAGCTGAATTGGCCATAGAATCAATTGTGTCGAGAAATTTTTTGAATTTGAGGCCTCGGGTGCGGAGTTTTTGACGTCGTCGCCCATAGCCAAATTGCGCGCACACTTGTGCGCCGTTTTTACAAAGTTTTCATATTGCCTCTCGGGTTTGCATTTCCAGCTGAATTGGCCATAGAATCAATTGTGTCGAGAAAGTTTTTGAATTTGAGGCCTTGGGTGCGGAGTTTTTGACGTCGTCGCCCAAAGCCAAACTTGCGCGCATGGTTGTGTGCCGTTTTTACAAAGTTTTCAGATTGCCTCCTAGGTTTGCATCCCTCGCTGAATTGGCCATAGAATCAATTGTGTCGAGACGGTTTTTGAATTTGAGGCCTCGGGTGCGGAGTTTTTGACGTCGTCGCCCAAAACCAAACTTGCGCGCATGGTTGTGTGCCGTTTTTACAAAGTTTTCAGATTGCCTCCCGAGTTTGCATCCCTCACTAAATTGGCCAAAGAATCAATTGTGTCGAGACAGTTTTTGAATTTGAGGCCTCGGGTGCGGAGTTTTTGACGTCGTCGCCCATAGCCAAATTGCGCGCACACTTGTGCGCCGTTTTTACAAAGTTTTCAGATTGCCTCTCGGGTTTGCATTTCCATCTGAATTGGCCATATAATCAATTGTGTCGAGAAAGTTTTTGAATTTGAGGCCTCGGGTGCGGAGTTTTTGACGTCGTCGCCCATAGCCAAATTGCGCGCACGCTTGTGCGCCGTTTTTACAAAGTTTTCAGATTGCCTCTCGGGTTTGCATTTCCATCTGAATTGGCCATAGAATCAATTGTGTCGAGAAAGTTTTTGAATTTGAGGCCTCGGGTGTGGAGTTTTTGACGTCGTCGCCCAAAGACAAACTTGCGCGCATGGTTGTGTGCCGTTTTTACAAAGTTTTAGGATTGTCTCCCAGGTTTGCATCCCTCACTGAATTGGCCATAGAATCAATTGTGTCGAGATGGTTTTTGAATTTGAGGCCTCGGGTGCGGAGTTTTTGACGTCGTCGCCCATAGCCAAACTTGCGCGCATGGTTGTGTGCCGTTTTTACAAAGTTTTCAGATTGCCTCTCAGGTTTGCATCCCTCACTGAATTGGCCATAGAATCAATTGTGTCGAGATGGTTTTTGAATTTGAGGCCTCGGGTGCGGAGTTTTTTACGTCGTCGCCCATAGCCAAATTGCGCGCACACTTGTGCGCCGTTTTTACAAAGTTTTCAGATTGCCTCTTGGGTTTGCATTTCCAGCTGAATTGGCCATAGAATCAATTGTGTCGAGAAAGTTTTTGAATTTGAGGCCTTGGGTGCGGAGTTTTTGACGTCGTCGCCCAAAGCCAAACTTGCGCGCATGGTTGTGTGCCGTTTTTACAAAGTTTTCAGATTGCCTCCTAGGTTTGCATCCCTCACTGAATTGGCCATAGAATCAATTGTGTCGAGACGGTTTTTGAATTTGAGGCCTCGGGTGCGGAGTTTTTGACGTCGTCGCCCAAAACCAAACTTGCGCGCATGGTTGTGTGCCGTTTTTACAAAGTTTTCAGATTGCCTCCCAGGTTTGCATCCCTCACTGAATTGGCCATAGAATCAATTGTGTTGAGACGGTTTTTGAATTTGAGGCCTCGGGTGCGGAGTTTTTGACGTCGTCGCCCATAGCCAAACTTGCGCGCATGGTTGTGTGCCGTTTTTACAAAGTTTTCAGATTGCCTCCCAGGTTTGCATCCCTCACTGAATTGGCCATAGAATCAATTGTGTTGAGACGGTTTTTGAATTTGAGGCCTCGGGTGCGGAGTTTTTGACGTCGTCGCCCATAGCCAAACTTGCGCGCATGGTTGTGTGCCGTTTTTACAAAGTTTTCAGATTGCCTCCCGAGTTTGCATCCCTCACTAAATTGGCCAAAGAATCAATTGTGTCGAGACAGTTTTTGAATTTGAGGCCTCGGGTGCGGAGTTTTTGACGTCGTCGCCCATAGCCAAATTGCGCGCACACTTGTGCGCCGTTTTTACAAAGTTTTCAGATTGCCTCTTGGGTTTGCATTTCCAGCTGAATTGGCCATAGAATCAATTGTGTCGAGAAATTTTTTGAATTTGAGGCCTCGGGTGCGGAGTTTTTGACGTCGTCGCCCATAGCCAAATTGCGCGCACACTTGTGCGCCGTTTTTACAAAGTTTTCATATTGCCTCTCGGGTTTGCATTTCCAGCTGAATTGGCCATAGAATCAATTGTGTCGAGAAAGTTTTTGAATTTGAGGCCTTGGGTGCGGAGTTTTTGACGTCGTCGCCCAAAGCCAAACTTGCGCGCATGGTTGTGTGCCGTTTTTACAAAGTTTTCAGATTGCCTCCTAGGTTTGCATCCCTCGCTGAATTGGCCATAGAATCAATTGTGTCGAGACGGTTTTTGAATTTGAGGCCTCGGGTGCGGAGTTTTTGACGTCGTCGCCCAAAACCAAACTTGCGCGCATGGTTGTGTGCCGTTTTTACAAAGTTTTCAGATTGCCTCCCAGGTTTGCATCCCTCACTGAATTGGCCATATAATCAATTGTGTCGAGACGGTTTTTGAATTTGAGGCCTCGGGTGCGGAGTTTTTGACGTCGTCGCCCATAGCCAAACTTGCGCGCATGGTTGTGTGCCGTTTTTACAAAGTTTTCAGATTGCCTCCCAGGTTTACATCCCTCACTGAATTGGCCATAGAATCAATTGTGTCGAGACGGTTTTTGAATTTGAGGCCTCGGGTGCGGTGTTTTTGACGTCGTCGCCCATAGCCAAATTGCGCGCACACTAGTGCGCCGTTTTTACAAAGTTTTCAGATTACCTCTCGAGTTTGCACTTCCAGTTGAATTGGCCATAGAATCAATTGTGTCGAGCAAATTTTTGAATTTGAGGCCTCGGGTGCGGAGTTTTTGACGTCGTCGCCCATAGCCAAATTGCGCGCACGCTTGTGCGCCGTTTTTACAAAGTTTTCAGATTGCCTCTCGGGTTTGCATTACCATCTGAATTGGCCATAGAATCAATTGTGTCGAGAAAGTTTTTGAATTTGAGGCCTCGGGTGTGGAGTTTTTGACGTCGTCGCCCAAAGACAAACTTGCGCGCATGGTTGTGTGCCGTTTTTACAAAGTTTTAGGATTGCCTCCCAGGTTTGCATCCCTCACTGAATTGGCCATAGAATCAATTGTGTCGAGATGGTTTTTGAATTTGAGGCCTCGGGTGCGGAGTTTTTGACGTCGTCGCCCATAGCCAAACTTGCGCGCATGGTTGTGTGCCGTTTTTACAAAGTTTTCAGATTGCCTCTCAGGTTTGCATCCCTCACTGAATTGGCCATAGACTCAATTGTGTCGAGATGGTTTTTGAATTTGAGGCCTCGGGTGCGGAGTTTTTGACGTCGTCGCCCATAGCCAAATTGCGCGCACACTTGTGCGCCGTTTTTACAAAGTTTTCAGATTGCCTCTTGGGTTTGCATTTCCAGCTGAATTGGCCATAGAATCAATTGTGTCGAGAAAATTTTTGAATTTGAGGCCTCGGGTGCGGAGTTTTTGTCGTCGTCGCCCATAGCCAAATTGCGCGCACACTTGTGCGCCGTTTTTACAAAGTTTTCAAATTGCCTCTCGGGTTTGCACTTCCAGCTGAATTGGCCATAGAATCAATTGTGTCGAGAAAGTTTTTGAATTTGAGGCCTTGCGTGCGGAGTTTTTTACGTCGTCGCCCAAAGCCAAACTTGCGCGCATGGTTGTGTGCCATTTTTACAAAGTTTTCAGATTGCCTCCCAGGTTTGCATCCCTCACTGAATTGGCCATAGAATCAATTGTGTCGAGAAAATTTTTGAATTTGAGGCCTCGGGTGCGGAGTTTTTGACGTCGTCGCCCAAAACCAAACTTGCGCGCATGGTTGTGTGCCGTTTTTACAAAGTTTTCAGATTGCCTCCCAGGTTTGCATCCCTCACTGAATTGGCCATAGAATCAATTGTGTCGAGACGGTTTTTGAATTTGAGGCCACAGGTGCGGAGTTTTTGACGTCGTCGCCCATAGCCAAACTTGCGCGCATGGTTGTGTGCCGTTTTTACAAAGTTTTCAGATTGCCTCCCAGGTTTACATCCCTCACTGAATTGGCCATAGAATCAATTGTGTCGAGACGGTTTTTTAATTTGAGGCCTCGGGTGCGGAGTTTTTGACGTCGTCGCCCATAGCCAAATTGCGCGCACATTTGTGCGCCGTTTTTACAAAGTTTTCAGATTACCTCTCGGGTTTGCACTTCCAGTTGAATTGGCCATATAATCAATTGTGTCGAGAAATTTTTTGAATTTGAGGCCTTGGGTGCGGAGTTTTTGACGTCGTCGCCCAAAGCCAAACTTGCGCGCATGGTTGTGTGCCGTTTTTACAAAGTTTTCAGATTGCCTCCTAGGTTTGCATCCCTCACTGAATTGGCCATAGAATCAATTGTGTCGAGACGGTTTTTGAATATGAGGCCTCGGGTGCGGAGTTTTTGACGTCGTCGCCCAAAACTAAACTTGCGCGCATGGTTGTGTGCCGTTTTTACAAAGTTTTCAGATTGCCTCCCAGGTTTGCATCCCTCACTGAATTGGCCATAGAATCAATTGTGTCGAGACGGTTTTTTAATTTGAGGCCTCGGGTGCGGAGTTTTTGACGTCGTCGCCCATAGCCAAATTGCGCGCACATTTGTGCGCCGTTTTTACAAAGTTTTCAGATTACCTCTCGGGTTTGCACTTCCAGTTGAATTGGCCATATAATCAATTGTGTCGAGAAATTTTTTGAATTTGAGGCCTCGGGTGCGGAGTTTTTGACGTCGTCGCCCATAGCCAAATTGTGCGCACGCTTGTGCGCCATTTTTACAAAGTTTTCAGATTACCTCTCGGGTTTGCACTTCCATCTGAATTGGCCATAGAATCAATTGTGTCGAGAAAGTTTTTGAATTTGAGGCCTTGGGTGCGGAGTTTTTGACGTCGTCGCCCAAAGCCAAACTTGCGCGCATGGTTGTGTGCCGTTTTTACAAAGTTTTCAGATTGCCTCCTAGGTTTGCATCCCTCACTGAATTGGCCATAGAATCAATTGTGTCGAGACGGTTTTTGAATATGAGGCCTCGGGTGCGGAGTTTTTGACGTCGTCGCCCAAAACCAAACTTGCGCGCATGGTTGTGTGCCGTTTTTACAAAGTTTTCAGATTGCCTCCCAGGTTTGCATCCCTCACTGAATTGGCCATAGAATCAATTGTGTCGAGACGGTTTTTGAATTTGAGGCCTCGGGTGCGGAGTTTTTGACGTCGTCGCCCATAGCCAAACTTGCGCGCATGGTTGTGTGCCGTTTTTACAAAGTTTTCAGATTGCCTCCCAGGTTTACATCCCTCACTGAATTGGCCATAGAATCAATTGTGTCGAGACGGTTTTTGAATTTGAGGTCTCGGGTGTGGAGTTTTTGACGTCGTCGCCCATAGCCAAATTGCGCGCACACTTGTGCGCCGTTTTTACAAAGTTTTCAGATTACCTCTCGGGTTTGCACTTCCAGTTGAATTGGCCATAGAATCAATTGTGTCGAGAATATTTTTGAATTTGAGGCCTCGGGTGCGGAGTTTTTGACGTCGTCGCCCATAGCCAAATTGCGCGCACGCTTGTGCGCCGTTTTTACAAAGTTTTCAGATTGCCTCTCGGGTTTGCATTTCCATCTGAATTGGCCATATAATCAATTGTGTCGAGAAAGTTTTTGAATTTGAGGCCTCGGGTGCGGAGTTTTTGACGTCGTCGCCCATAGCCAAATTGCGCGCACGCTTGTGCGCCGTTTTTACAAAGTTTTCAGATTGCCTCTCGGGTTTGCATTTCCATCTGAATTGGCCATAGAATCAATTGTGTCGAGAAAGTTTTTGAATTTGAGGCCTCGGGTGTGGAGTTTTTGACGTCGTCGCCCAAAGACAAACTTGCGCGCATGGTTGTGTGCCGTTTTTACAAAGTTTTAGGATTGTCTCCCAGGTTTGCATCCCTCACTGAATTGGCCATAGAATCAATTGTGTCGAGATGGTTTTTGAATTTGAGGCCTCGGGTGCGGAGTTTTTGACGTCGTCGCCCATAGCCAAACTTGCGCGCATGGTTGTGTGCCGTTTTTACAAAGTTTTCAGATTGCCTCTCAGGTTTGCATCCCCCACTGAATTGGCCATAGAATCAATTGTGTCGAGATGGTTTTTGAATTTGAGGCCTCGGGTGCGGAGTTTTTTACGTCGTCGCCCATAGCCAAATTGCGCGCACACTTGTGCGCCGTTTTTACAAAGTTTTCAGATTGCCTCTTGGGTTTGCATTTCCAGCTGAATTGGCCATAGAATCAATTGTGTCGAGAAAGTTTTTGAATTTGAGGCCTTGGGTGCGGAGTTTTTGACGTCGTCGCCCAAAGCCAAACTTGCGCGCATGGTTGTGTGCCGTTTTTACAAAGTTTTCAGATTGCCTCCTAGGTTTGCATCCCTCACTGAATTGGCCATAGAATCAATTGTGTCGAGACGGTTTTTGAATTTGAGGCCTCGGGTGCGGAGTTTTTGACGTCGTCGCCCAAAACCAAACTTGCGCGCATGGTTGTGTGCCGTTTTTACAAAGTTTTCAGATTGCCTCCCAGGTTTGCATCCCTCACTGAATTGGCCATAGAATCAATTGTGTCGAGACGGTTTTTGAATTTGAGGCCTCGGGTGCGGAGTTTTTGACGTCGTCGCCCATAGCCAAACTTGCGCGCATGGTTGTGTGCCGTTTTTACAAAGTTTTCAGATTGCCTCGCAGGTTTACATCCCTCACTGAATTGGCCATAGAATCAATTGTGTCGAGACGGTTTTTGAATTTGAGGCCTCGGGTGCGGTGTTTTTGACGTCGTCGCCCATAGCCAAATTGCGTGCACACTAGTGCGCCGTTTTTACAAAGTTTTCAGATTACCTCTCGGGTTTGCACTTCCAGTTGAATTGGCCATAGAATCAATTGTGTCGAGCAAATTTTTGAATTTGAGGCCTCGGGTGCGGAGTTTTTGACGTCGTCGCCCATAGCCAAATTGCGCGCACGCTTGTGCGCCGTTTTTACAAAGTTTTCAGATTGCCTCTCGGGTTTGCACTTCCATCTGAATTGGCCATAGAATCAATTGTGTCGAGAAAGTTTTTGAATTTGAGGCCTTGGGTGCGGAGTTTTTGACGTCGTCGCCCAAAGCCAAACTTGCGCGCATGGTTGTGTGCCGTTTTTACAAAGTTTTCAGATTGCCTCCTAGGTTTGCATCCCTCACTGAATTGGCCATAGAATCAATTGTGTCGAGACGGTTTTTGAATATGAGGCCTCGGGTGCGGAGTTTTTGACGTCGTCGCCCAAAACCAAACTTGCGCGCATGGTTGTGTGCCGTTTTTACAAAGTTTTCAGATTGCCTCCCAGGTTTGCATCCCTCACTGAATTGGCCATAGAATCAATTGTGTCGAGACGGTTTTTGAATTTGAGGCCTCGGGTGCGGAGTTTTTGACGTCGTCGCCCATAGCCAAACTTGCGCGCATGGTTGTGTGCCGTTTTTACAAAGTTTTCAGATTGCCTCCCAGGTTTACATCCCTCACTGAATTGGCCATAGAATCAATTGTGTCGAGACGGTTTTTGAATTTGAGGTCTCGGGTGTGGAGTTTTTGACGTCGTCGCCCATAGCCAAATTGCGCGCACACTTGTGCGCCGTTTTTACAAAGTTTTCAGATTACCTCTCGGGTTTGCACTTCCAGTTGAATTGGCCATAGAATCAAATGTGTCGAGAATATTTTTGAATTTGAGGCCTCGGGTGCGGAGTTTTTGACGTCGTCGCCCATAGCCATATTGCGCGCACGCTTGTGCGCCGTTTTTACAAAGTTTTCAGATTGCCTCTCGGGTTTGCATTTCCATCTGAATTGGCCATATAATCAATTGTGTCGAGAAAGTTTTTGAATTTGAGGCCTCGGGTGCGGAGTTTTTGACGTCGTCGCCCATAGCCAAATTGGCGCACGCTTGTGCGCCGTTTTTACAAAGTTTTCAGATTGCCTCTCGGGTTTGCATCTCCATCTGAATTGGCCATAGAATCAATTGTGTCGAGAAAGTTTTTGAATTTGAGGCCTCGGGTGTGGAGTTTTTGACGTCGTCGCCCAAAGACAAACTTGCGCGCATGGTTGTGTGCCGTTTTTACAAAGTTTTAGGATTGCCTCCCAGGTTTGCATCCCTCACTGAATTGGCCATAGAATCAATTGTGTCGAGATGGTTTTTGAATTTGAGGCCTCGGGTGCGGAGTTTTTGACGTCGTCGCCCATAGCCAAACTTGCGCGCATGGTTGTGTGCCGTTTTTACAAAGTTTTCAGATTGCCTCTCAGGTTTGCATCCCTCACTGAATTGGCCATAGAATCAATTGTGTCGAGACAGTTTTTGAATTTGAGGCCTCGGGTGCGGAGTTTTTGACGTCGTCGCCCATAGCCAAATTGCGCGCACACTTGTGCGCCGTTTTTACAAAGTTTTCAGATTGCCTCTTGGGTTTGCATTTCCAGCTGAATTGGCCATAGAATCAATTGTGTCGAGAAATTTTTTGAATTTGAGGCCTCGGGTGCGGAGTTTTTGACGTCGTCGCCCATAGCCAAATTGCGCGCACACTTGTGCGCCGTTTTTACAAAGTTTTCATATTGCCTCTCGGGTTTGCATTTCCAGCTGAATTGGCCATAGAATCAATTGTGTCGAGAAAGTTTTTGAATTTGAGGCCTTGGGTGCGGAGTTTTTGACGTCGTCGCCCAAAGCCAAACTTGCGCGCATGGTTGTGTGCCGTTTTTACAAAGTTTTCAGATTGCCTCCTAGGTTTGCATCCCTCACTGAATTGGCCATAGAATCAATTGTGTCGAGACGGTTTTTGAATTTGAGGCCTCGGGTGCGGAGTTTTTGACGTCGTCGCCCAAAACCAAACTTGCGCGCATGGTTGTGTGCCGTTTTTACAAAGTTTTCAGATTGCCTCCCAGGTTTGCATCCCTCACAGAATTGGCCATAGAATCAATTGTGTCGAGACGGTTTTTGAATTTGAGGCCTCGGGTGCGGAGTTTTTGACGTCGTCGCCCATAGCCAAACTTGCGCGCATGGTTGTGTGCCGTTTTTACAAAGTTTTCAGATTGCCTCCCAGGTTTACATCCCTCACTGAATTGGCCATAGAATCAATTGTGTCGAGACGGTTTTTGAATTTGAGGCCTCGGGTGCGGTGTTTTTGACGTCGTCGCCCATAGCCAAATTGCGCGCACACTAGTGCGCCGTTTTTACAAAGTTTTCAGATTACCTCTCGGGTTTGCACTTCCAGTTGAATTGGCCATAGAATCAATTGTGTCGAGCAAATTTTTGAATTTGAGGCCTCGGGTGCGGTGTTTTTGACGGCGTTGCCCATAGCCAAATTTCGCGCACACTTGTGCGCCATTTTTACAAAGTTTTCAGATTCCCTCTCGGGTTTGCATCTCCAGCTGAATTGGCCATAGAATCAATTGTGTTGAGACGGTTTTTGAATTTGAGGCCTCGGGTGCGGAGTTTTTGACGTCGTCGCCCATAGCCAAACTTGCGCGCATGGTTGTGTGCCGTTTTTACAAAGTTTTCAGATTGCCTCCCATTTTTGCATCCCCCACTGAATTGGCCATAGAATCAATTTTGTTGAGACGGTTTTTGAATTTGAGGCCTCGGGTGCGGAGTTTTTGACGTCGTCGCCCATAGCCAAACTTGCGCGCATGGTTGTGTGCCGTTTTTACAAAGTTTTCAGATTGCCTCCCAGGTTTGCATCCCTCACTAAATTGGCCAAAGAATCAATTGTGTCGAGACAGTTTTTGAATTTGAGGCCTCGGGTGCGGAGTTTTTGACGTCGTCGCCCATAGCCAAATTGCGCGCACACTTGTGCGCCGTTTTTACAAAGTTTTCAGATTGCCTCTTGGGTTTGCATTTCCAGCTGAATTGGCCATAGAATCAATTGTGTCGAGAAATTTTTTGAATTTGAGGCCTCGGGTGCGGAGTTTTTGACGTCGTCGCCCATAGCCAAATTGCGCGCACACTTGTGCGCCGTTTTTACAAAGTTTTCATATTGCCTCTCGGGTTTGCATTTCCAGCTGAATTGGCCATAGAATCAATTGTGTCGAGAAAGTTTTTAAATTTGAGGCCTTGGGTGCGGAGTTTTTGACGTCGTCGCCCAAAGCCAAACTTGCGCGCATGGTTGTGTGCCGTTTTTACAAAGTTTTCAGATTGCCTCCTAGGTTTGCATCCCTCACTGAATTGGCCATAGAATCAATTGTGTCGAGACGGTTTTTGAATTTGAGGCCTCGGGTGCGGAGTTTTTGACGTCGTCGCCCAAAACCAAACTTGCGCGCATGGTTGTGTGCCGTTTTTACAAAGTTTTCAGATTGCCTCCCAGGTTTGCATCCCTCACAGAATTGGCCATAGAATCAATTGTGTCGAGACGGTTTTTGAATTTGAGGCCTCGGGTGCGGAGTTTTTGACGTCGTCGCCCATAGCCAAACTTGCGCGCATGGTTTTGTGCCGTTTTTACAAAGTTTTCAGATTGCCTCCCAGGTTTGCATCCCTCACAGAATTGGCCATAGAATCAATTGTGTCGAGACGGTTTTTGAATTTGAGGCCTCGGGTGCGGAGTTTTTGACGTCGTCGCCCATAGCCAAACTTGCGCGCATGGTTGTGTGCCGTTTTTACAAAGTTTTCAGATTGCCTCCCAGGTTTACATCCCTCACTGAATTGGCCATAGAATCAATTGTGTCGAGACGGTTTTTGAATTTGAGGCCTCGGGTGCGGTGTTTTTGACGTCGTCGCCCATAGCCAAATTGCGCGCACACTAGTGCGCCGTTTTTACAAAGTTTTCAGATTACCTCTCGGGTTTGCACTTCCAGTTGAATTGGCCATAGAATCAATTGTGTCGAGCAAATTTTTGAATTTGAGGCCTCGGGTGCGGAGTTTTTGACGTCGTCGCCCATAGCCAAATTGCGCGCACGCTTGTGCGCCGTTTTTACAAAGTTTTCAGATTGCTTCTCGGGTTTGCATTTCCATCTGAATTGGCCATAGAATCAATTGTGTCGAGAAAGTTTTTGAATTTGAGTCCTCGGGTGTGGAGTTTTTGACGTCGTCGCCCAAAGACAAACTTGCGCGCATGGTTGTGTGCCGTTTTTACAAAGTTTTAGGATTGTCTCCCAGGTTTGCATCCCTCACTGAATTGGCCATAGAATCAATTGTGTCGAGATGGTTTTTGAATTTGAGGCCTCGGGTGCGGAGTTTTTGACGTCGTCGCCCATAGCCAAACTTGCGCGCACGCTTGTGCGCCGTTTTTACAAAGTTTTCAGATTGCCTCTCGGGTTTGCATTACCATCTGAATTGGCCATAGAATCAATTGTGTCGAGAAAGTTTTTGAATTTGAGGCCTCGGGTGTGGAGTTTTTGACGTCGTCGCCCAAAGACAAACTTGCGCGCATGGTTGTGTGCCGTTTTTACAAAGTTTTAGGATTGTCTCCCAGGTTTGCATCCCTCACTGAATTGGCCATAGAATCAATTGTGTCGAGATGGTTTTTGAATTTGAGGCCTCGGGTGCGGAGTTTTTGACGTCGTCGCCCATAGCCAAACTTGCGCGCATGGTTGTGTGCCGTTTTTACAAAGTTTTCAGATTGCCTCTCAGGTTTGCATCCCTCACTGAATTGGCCATAGAATCAATTGTGTCGAGATGGTTTTTGAATTTGAGGCCTCGGGTGCGGAGTTTTTTACGTCGTCGCCCATAGCCAAATTGCGCGCACACTTGTGCGCCGTTTTTACAAAGTTTTCAGATTGCCTCTTGGGTTTGCATTTCCAGCTGAATTGGCCATAGAATCAATTGTGTCGAGAAATTTTTTGAATTTGAGGCCTCGGGTGCGGAGTTTTTGACGTCGTCGCCCATAGCCAAATTGCGCGCACACTTGTGCGCCGTTTTTACAAAGTTTTCATATTGCCTCTCGGGTTTGCATTTCCAGCTGAATTGGCCATAGAATCAATTGTGTCGAGAAAGTTTTTGAATTTGAGGCCTTGGGTGCGGAGTTTTTGACGTCGTCGCCCAAAGCCAAACTTGCGCGCATGGTTGTGTGCCGTTTTTACAAAGTTTTCAGATTGCCTCCTAGGTTTGCATCCCTCACTGAATTGGCCATAGAATCAATTGTGTCGAGACGGTTTTTGAATTTGAGGCCTCGGGTGCGGAGTTTTTGACGTCGTCGCCCAAAACCAAACTTGCGCGCATGGTTGTGTGCCGTTTTTACAAAGTTTTCAGATTGCCTCCCAGGTTTGCATCCCTCACTGAATTGGCCATAGAATCAATTGTGTCGAGACGGTTTTTGAATTTGAGGCCTCGGGTGCGGAGTTTTTGACGTCGTCGCCCATAGCCAAACTTGCGCGCATGGTTGTGTGCCGTTTTTACAAAGTTTTCAGATTGCCTCGCAGGTTTACATCCCTCACTGAATTGGCCATAGAATCAATTGTGTCGAGACGGTTTTTGAATTTGAGGCCTCGGGTGCGGTGTTTTTGACGTCGTCGCCCATAGCCAAATTGCGTGCACACTAGTGCGCCGTTTTTACAAAGTTTTCAGATTACCTCTCGGGTTTGCACTTCCAGTTGAATTGGCCATAGAATCAATTGTGTCGAGCAAATTTTTGAATTTGAGGCCTCGGGTGCGGAGTTTTTGACGTCGTCGCCCATAGCCAAATTGCGCGCACGCTTGTGCGCCGTTTTTACAAAGTTTTCAGATTGCCTCTCGGGTTTGCATTACCATCTGAATTGGCCATAGAATCAATTGTGTCGAGAAAGTTTTTGAATTTGAGGCCTCGGGTGTGGAGTTTTTGACGTCGTCGCCCAAAGACAAACTTGCGCGCATGGTTGTGTGCCGTTTTTACAAAGTTTTAGGATTGCCTCCCAGGTTTGCATCCCTCACTGAATTGGCCATAGAATCAATTGTGTCGAGATGGTTTTTGAATTTGAGGCCTCGGGTGCGGAGTTTTTGACGTCGTCGCCCATAGCCAAACTTGCGCGCATGGTTGTGTGCCGTTTTTACAAAGTTTTCAGATTGCCTCTCAGGTTTGCATCCCTCACTGAATTGGCCATAGAATCAATTGTGTCGAGACGGTTTTTGAATTTGAGGCCTCGGGTGCGGAGTTTTTGACGTCGTCGCCCATAGCCAAACTTGCGCGCATGGTTGTGTGCCGTTTTTACAAAGTTTTCAGATTGCCTCCCAGGTTTACATCCCTCACTGAATTGGCCATAGAATCAATTGTGTCGAGACGGTTTTTGAATTTGAGGCCTCGGGTGCGGTGTTTTTGACGTCGTCGCCCATAGCCAAATTGCGCGCACACTAGTGCGCCGTTTTTACAAAGTTTTCAGATTACCTCTCGAGTTTGCACTTCCAGTTGAATTGGCCATAGAATCAATTGTGTCGAGCAAATTTTTGAATTTGAGGCCTCGGGTGCGGAGTTTTTGACGTCGTCGCCCATAGCCAAATTGCGCGCACGCTTGTGCGCCGTTTTTACAAAGTTTTCAGATTGCCTCTCGGGTTTGCATTACCATCTGAATTGGCCATAGAATCAATTGTGTCGAGAAAGTTTTTGAATTTGAGGCCTCGGGTGTGGAGTTTTTGACGTCGTCGCCCAAAGACAAACTTGCGCGCATGGTTGTGTGCCGTTTTTACAAAGTTTTAGGATTGCCTCCCAGGTTTGCATCCCTCACTGAATTGGCCATAGAATCAATTGTGTCGAGATGGTTTTTGAATTTGAGGCCTCGGGTGCGGAGTTTTTGACGTCGTCGCCCATAGCCAAACTTGCGCGCATGGTTGTGTGCCGTTTTTACAAAGTTTTCAGATTGCCTCTCAGGTTTGCATCCCTCACTGAATTGGCCATAGACTCAATTGTGTCGAGATGGTTTTTGAATTTGAGGCCTCGGGTGCGGAGTTTTTGACGTCGTCGCCCATAGCCAAATTGCGCGCACACTTGTGCGCCGTTTTTACAAAGTTTTCAGATTGCCTCTTGGGTTTGCATATCCAGCTGAATTGGCCATAGAATCAATTGTGTCGAGAAAATTTTTGAATTTGAGGCCTCGGGTGCGGAGTTTTTGTCGTCGTCGCCCATAGCCAAATTGCGCGCACACTTGTGCGCCGTTTTTACAAAGTTTTCAAATTGCCTCTCGGGTTTGCACTTCCAGCTGAATTGGCCATAGAATCAATTGTGTCGAGAAAGTTTTTGAATTTGAGGCCTTGCGTGCGGAGTTTTTTACGTCGTCGCCCAAAGCCAAACTTGCGCGCATGGTTGTGTGCCATTTTTACAAAGTTTTCAGATTGCCTCCCAGGTTTGCATCCCTCACTGAATTGGCCATAGAATCAATTGTGTCGAGAAAATTTTTGAATTTGAGGCCTCGGGTGCGGAGTTTTTGACGTCGTCGCCCAAAACCAAACTTGCGCGCATGGTTGTGTGCCGTTTTTACAAAGTTTTCAGATTGCCTCCCAGGTTTGCATCCCTCACTGAATTGGCCATAGAATCAATTGTGTCGAGACGGTTTTTGAATTTGAGGCCACAGGTGCGGAGTTTTTGACGTCGTCGCCCATAGCCAAACTTGCGCGCATGGTTGTGTGCCGTTTTTACAAAGTTTTCAGATTGCCTCCCAGGTTTACATCCCTCACTGAATTGGCCATAGAATCAATTGTGTCGAGACGGTTTTTTAATTTGAGGCCTCGGGTGCGGAGTTTTTGACGTCGTCGCCCATAGCCAAATTGCGCGCACATTTGTGCGCCGTTTTTACAAAGTTTTCAGATTACCTCTCGGGTTTGCACTTCCAGTTGAATTGGCCATATAATCAATTGTGTCGAGAAATTTTTTGAATTTGAGGCCTCGGGTGCGGAGTTTTTGACGTCGTCGCCCATAGCCAAATTGTGCGCACGCTTGTACGCCGTTTTTACAAAGTTTTCAGATTACCTCTCGGGTTTGCACTTCCATCTGAATTGGCCATAGAATCAATTGTGTCGAGAAAGTTTTTGAATTTGAGGCCTTGGGTGCGGAGTTTTTGACGTCGTCGCCCAAAGCCAAACTTGCGCGCATGGTTGTGTGCCGTTTTTACAAAGTTTTCAGATTGCCTCCTAGGTTTGCATCCCTCACTGAATTGGCCATAGAATCAATTGTGTCGAGACGGTTTTTGAATATGAGGCCTCGGGTGCGGAGTTTTTGACGTCGTCGCCCAAAACTAAACTTGCGCGCATGGTTGTGTGCCGTTTTTACAAAGTTTTCAGATTGCCTCCCAGGTTTGCATCCCTCACTGAATTGGCCATAGAATCAATTGTGTCGAGACGGTTTTTTAATTTGAGGCCTCGGGTGCGGAGTTTTTGACGTCGTCGCCCATAGCCAAATTGCGCGCACATTTGTGCGCCGTTTTTACAAAGTTTTCAGATTACCTCTCGGGTTTGCACTTCCAGTTGAATTGGCCATATAATCAATTGTGTCGAGAAATTTTTTGAATTTGAGGCCTCGGGTGCGGAGTTTTTGACGTCGTCGCCCATAGCCAAATTGTGCGCACGCTTGTGCGCCATTTTTACAAAGTTTTCAGATTACCTCTCGGGTTTGCACTTCCATCTGAATTGGCCATAGAATCAATTGTGTCGAGAAAGTTTTTGAATTTGAGGCCTTGGGTGCGGAGTTTTTGACGTCGTCGCCCAAAGCCAAACTTGCGCGCATGGTTGTGTGCCGTTTTTACAAAGTTTTCAGATTGCCTCCTAGGTTTGCATCCCTCACTGAATTGGCCATAGAATCAATTGTGTCGAGACGGTTTTTGAATATGAGGCCTCGGGTGCGGAGTTTTTGACGTCGTCGCCCAAAACCAAACTTGCGCGCATGGTTGTGTGCCGTTTTTACAAAGTTTTCAGATTGCCTCCCAGGTTTGCATCCCTCACTGAATTGGCCATAGAATCAATTGTGTCGAGACGGTTTTTGAATTTGAGGCCTCGGGTGCGGAGTTTTTGACGTCGTCGCCCATAGCCAAACTTGCGCGCATGGTTGTGTGCCGTTTTTACAAAGTTTTCAGATTGCCTCCCAGGTTTACATCCCTCACTGAATTGGCCATAGAATCAATTGTGTCGAGACGGTTTTTGAATTTGAGGTCTCGGGTGTGGAGTTTTTGACGTCGTCGCCCATAGCCAAATTGCGCGCACACTTGTGCGCCGTTTTTACAAAGTTTTCAGATTACCTCTCGGGTTTGCACTTCCAGTTGAATTGGCCATAGAATCAATTGTGTCGAGAATATTTTTGAATTTGAGGCCTCGGGTGCGGAGTTTTTGACGTCGTCGCCCATAGCCAAATTGCGCGCACGCTTGTGCGCCGTTTTTACAAAGTTTTCAGATTGCCTCTCGGGTTTGCATTTCCATCTGAATTGGCCATATAATCAATTGTGTCGAGAAAGTTTTTGAATTTGAGGCCTCGGGTGCGGAGTTTTTGACGTCGTCGCCCATAGCCAAATTGCGCGCACGCTTGTGCGCCGTTTTTACAAAGTTTTCAGATTGCCTCTCGGGTTTGCATTTCCATCTGAATTGGCCATAGAATCAATTGTGTCGAGAAAGTTTTTGAATTTGAGGCCTCGGGTGTGGAGTTTTTGACGTCGTCGCCCAAAGACAAACTTGCGCGCATGGTTGTGTGCCGTTTTTACAAAGTTTTAGGATTGTCTCCCAGGTTTGCATCCCTCACTGAATTGGCCATAGAATCAATTGTGTCGAGATGGTTTTTGAATTTGAGGCCTCGGGTGCGGAGTTTTTGACGTCGTCGCCCATAGCCAAACTTGCGCGCATGGTTGTGTGCCGTTTTTACAAAGTTTTCAGATTGCCTCTCAGGTTTGCATCCCTCACTGAATTGGCCATAGAATCAATTGTGTCGAGATGGTTTTTGAATTTGAGGCCTCGGGTGCGGAGTTTTTTACGTCGTCGCCCATAGCCAAATTGCGCGCACACTTGTGCGCCGTTTTTACAAAGTTTTCAGATTGCCTCTTGGGTTTGCATTTCCAGCTGAATTGGCCATAGAATCAATTGTGTCGAGAAAGTTTTTGAATTTGAGGCCTTGGGTGCGGAGTTTTTGACGTCGTCGCCCAAAGCCAAACTTGCGCGCATGGTTGTGTGCCGTTTTTACAAAGTTTTCAGATTGCCTCCTAGGTTTGCATCCCTCACTGAATTGGCCATAGAATCAATTGTGTCGAGACGGTTTTTGAATTTGAGGCCTCGGGTGCGGAGTTTTTGACGTCGTCGCCCAAAACCAAACTTGCGCGCATGGTTGTGTGCCGTTTTTACAAAGTTTTCAGATTGCCTCCCAGGTTTGCATCCCTCACTGAATTGGCCATAGAATCAATTGTGTCGAGACGGTTTTTGAATTTGAGGCCTCGGGTGCGGAGTTTTTGACGTCGTCGCCCATAGCCAAACTTGCGCGCATGGTTGTGTGCCGTTTTTACAAAGTTTTCAGATTGCCTCCCAGGTTTACATCCCTCACTGAATTGGCCATAGAATCAATTGTGTCGAGACGGTTTTTGAATTTGAGGTCTCGGGTGTGGAGTTTTTGACGTCGTCGCCCATAGCCAAATTGCGCGCACACTTGTGCGCCGTTTTTACAAAGTTTTCAGATTACCTCTCGGGTTTGCACTTCCAGTTGAATTGGCCATAGAATCAATTGTGTCGAGAATATTTTTGAATTTGAGGCCTCGGGTGCGGAGTTTTTGACGTCGTCGCCCATAGCCAAATTGCGCGCACGCTTGTGCGCCGTTTTTACAAAGTTTTCAGATTGCCTCTCGGGTTTGCATTTCCATCTGAATTGGCCATATAATCAATTGTGTCGAGAAAGTTTTTGAATTTGAGGCCTCGGGTGCGGAGTTTTTGACGTCGTCGCCCATAGCCAAATTGCGCGCACGCTTGTGCGCCGTTTTTACAAAGTTTTCAGATTGCCTCTCGGGTTTGCATTTCCATCTGAATTGGCCATAGAATCAATTGTGTCGAGAAAGTTTTTGAATTTGAGGCCTCGGGTGTGGAGTTTTTGACGTCGTCGCCCAAAGACAAACTTGCGCGCATGGTTGTGTGCCGTTTTTACAAAGTTTTAGGATTGTCTCCCAGGTTTGCATCCCTCACTGAATTGGCCATAGAATCAATTGTGTCGAGATGGTTTTTGAATTTGAGGCCTCGGGTGCGGAGTTTTTGACGTCGTCGCCCATAGCCAAACTTGCGCGCATGGTTGTGTGCCGTTTTTACAAAGTTTTCAGATTGCCTCTCAGGTTTGCATCCCTCACTGAATTGGCCATAGAATCAATTGTGTCGAGATGGTTTTTGAATTTGAGGCCTCGGGTGCGGAGTTTTTTACGTCGTCGCCCATAGCCAAATTGCGCGCACACTTGTGCGCCGTTTTTACAAAGTTTTCAGATTGCCTCTTGGGTTTGCATTTCCAGCTGAATTGGCCATAGAATCAATTGTGTCGAGAAAGTTTTTGAATTTGAGGCCTTGGGTGCGGAGTTTTTGACGTCGTCGCCCAAAGCCAAACTTGCGCGCATGGTTGTGTGCCGTTTTTACAAAGTTTTCAGATTGCCTCCTAGGTTTGCATCCCTCACTGAATTGGCCATAGAATCAATTGTGTCGAGACGGTTTTTGAATTTGAGGCCTCGGGTGCGGAGTTTTTGACGTCGTCGCCCAAAACCAAACTTGCGCGCATGGTTGTGTGCCGTTTTTACAAAGTTTTCAGATTGCCTCCCAGGTTTGCATCCCTCACTGAATTGGCCATAGAATCAATTGTGTTGAGACGGTTTTTGAATTTGAGGCCTCGGGTGCGGAGTTTTTGACGTCGTCGCCCATAGCCAAACTTGCGCGCATGGTTGTGTGCCGTTTTTACAAAGTTTTCAGATTGCCTCCCAGGTTTGCATCCCTCACTGAATTGGCCATAGAATCAATTGTGTTGAGACGGTTTTTGAATTTGAGGCCTCGGGTGCGGAGTTTTTGACGTCGTCGCCCATAGCCAAACTTGCGCGCATGGTTGTGTGCCGTTTTTACAAAGTTTTCAGATTGCCTCCCGAGTTTGCATCCCTCACTAAATTGGCCAAAGAATCAATTGTGTCGAGACAGTTTTTGAATTTGAGGCCTCGGGTGCGGAGTTTTTGACGTCGTCGCCCATAGCCAAATTGCGCGCACACTTGTGCGCCGTTTTTACAAAGTTTTCAGATTGCCTCTTGGGTTTGCATTTCCAGCTGAATTGGCCATAGAATCAATTGTGTCGAGAAATTTTTTGAATTTGAGGCCTCGGGTGCGGAGTTTTTGACGTCGTCGCCCATAGCCAAATTGCGCGCACACTTGTGCGCCGTTTTTACAAAGTTTTCATATTGCCTCTCGGGTTTGCATTTCCAGCTGAATTGGCCATAGAATCAATTGTGTCGAGAAAGTTTTTGAATTTGAGGCCTTGGGTGCGGAGTTTTTGACGTCGTCGCCCAAAGCCAAACTTGCGCGCATGGTTGTGTGCCGTTTTTACAAAGTTTTCAGATTGCCTCCTAGGTTTGCATCCCTCGCTGAATTGGCCATAGAATCAATTGTGTCGAGACGGTTTTTGAATTTGAGGCCTCGGGTGCGGAGTTTTTGACGTCGTCGCCCAAAACCAAACTTGCGCGCATGGTTGTGTGCCGTTTTTACAAAGTTTTCAGATTGCCTCCCGAGTTTGCATCCCTCACTAAATTGGCCAAAGAATCAATTGTGTCGAGACAGTTTTTGAATTTGAGGCCTCGGGTGCGGAGTTTTTGACGTCGTCGCCCATAGCCAAATTGCGCGCACACTTGTGCGCCGTTTTTACAAAGTTTTCAGATTGCCTCTCGGGTTTGCATTTCCATCTGAATTGGCCATATAATCAATTGTGTCGAGAAAGTTTTTGAATTTGAGGCCTCGGGTGCGGAGTTTTTGACGTCGTCGCCCATAGCCAAATTGCGCGCACGCTTGTGCGCCGTTTTTACAAAGTTTTCAGATTGCCTCTCGGGTTTGCATTTCCATCTGAATTGGCCATAGAATCAATTGTGTCGAGAAAGTTTTTGAATTTGAGGCCTCGGGTGTGGAGTTTTTGACGTCGTCGCCCAAAGACAAACTTGCGCGCATGGTTGTGTGCCGTTTTTACAAAGTTTTAGGATTGTCTCCCAGGTTTGCATCCCTCACTGAATTGGCCATAGAATCAATTGTGTCGAGATGGTTTTTGAATTTGAGGCCTCGGGTGCGGAGTTTTTGACGTCGTCGCCCATAGCCAAACTTGCGCGCATGGTTGTGTGCCGTTTTTACAAAGTTTTCAGATTGCCTCTCAGGTTTGCATCCCTCACTGAATTGGCCATAGAATCAATTGTGTCGAGATGGTTTTTGAATTTGAGGCCTCGGGTGCGGAGTTTTTGACGTCGTCGCCCATAGCCAAATTGCGCGCACACTTGTGCGCCGTTTTTACAAAGTTTTCAGATTGCCTCTTGGGTTTGCATTTCCAGCTGAATTGGCCATAGAATCAATTGTGTCGAGAAAATTTTTGAATTTGAGGCCTCGGGTGCGGAGTTTTTGTCGTCGTCGCCCATAGCCAAATTGCGCGCACACTTGTGCGCCGTTTTTACAAAGTTTTCAAATTGCCTCTCGGGTTTGCACTTCCAGCTGAATTGGCCATAGAATCAATTGTGTCGAGAAAGTTTTTGAATTTGAGGCCTTGCGTGCGGAGTTTTTTACGTCGTCGCCCAAAGCCAAACTTGCGCGCATGGTTGTGTGCCATTTTTACAAAGTTTTCAGATTGCCTCCCAGGTTTGCATCCCTCACTGAATTGGCCATAGAATCAATTGTGTCGAGAAAATTTTTGAATTTGAGGCCTCGGGTGCGGAGTTTTTGACGTCGTCGCCCAAAACCAAACTTGCGCGCATGGTTGTGTGCCGTTTTTACAAAGTTTTCAGATTGCCTCCCAGGTTTGCATCCCTCACTGAATTGGCCATAGAATCAATTGTGTCGAGACGGTTTTTGAATTTGAGGCCACAGGTGCGGAGTTTTTGACGTCGTCGCCCATAGCCAAACTTGCGCGCATGGTTGTGTGCCGTTTTTACAAAGTTTTCAGATTGCCTCCCAGGTTTACATCCCTCACTGAATTGGCCATAGAATCAATTGTGTCGAGACGGTTTTTTAATTTGAGGCCTCGGGTACGGAGTTTTTGACGTCGTCGCCCATAGCCAAATTGCGCGCACATTTGTGCGCCGTTTTTACAAAGTTTTCAGATTACCTCTCGGGTTTGCACTTCCAGTTGAATTGGCCATATAATCAATTGTGTCGAGAAATTTTTTGAATTTGAGGCCTTGGGTGCGGAGTTTTTGACGTCGTCGCCCAAAGCCAAACTTGCGCGCATGGTTGTGTGCCGTTTTTACAAAGTTTTCAGATTGCCTCCTAGGTTTGCATCCCTCACTGAATTGGCCATAGAATCAATTGTGTCGAGACGGTTTTTGAATATGAGGCCTCGGGTGCGGAGTTTTTGACGTCGTCGCCCAAAACTAAACTTGCGCGCATGGTTGTGTGCCGTTTTTACAAAGTTTTCAGATTGCCTCCCAGGTTTGCATCCCTCACTGAATTGGCCATAGAATCAATTGTGTCGAGACGGTTTTTTAATTTGAGGCCTCGGGTGCGGAGTTTTTGACGTCGTCGCCCATAGCCAAATTGCGCGCACATTTGTGCGCCGTTTTTACAAAGTTTTCAGATTACCTCTCGGGTTTGCACTTCCAGTTGAATTGGCCATATAATCAATTGTGTCGAGAAATTTTTTGAATTTGAGGCCTCGGGTGCGGAGTTTTTGACGTCGTCGCCCATAGCCAAATTGTGCGCACGCTTGTGCGCCATTTTTACAAAGTTTTCAGATTACCTCTCGGGTTTGCACTTCCATCTGAATTGGCCATAGAATCAATTGTGTCGAGAAAGTTTTTGAATTTGAGGCCTTGGGTGCGGAGTTTTTGACGTCGTCGCCCAAAGCCAAACTTGCGCGCATGGTTGTGTGCCGTTTTTACAAAGTTTTCAGATTGCCTCCTAGGTTTGCATCCCTCACTGAATTGGCCATAGAATCAATTGTGTCGAGACGGTTTTTGAATATGAGGCCTCGGGTGCGGAGTTTTTGACGTCGTCGCCCAAAACCAAACTTGCGCGCATGGTTGTGTGCCGTTTTTACAAAGTTTTCAGATTGCCTCCCAGGTTTGCATCCCTCACTGAATTGGCCATAGAATCAATTGTGTCGAGACGGTTTTTGAATTTGAGGCCTCGGGTGCGGAGTTTTTGACGTCGTCGCCCATAGCCAAACTTGCGCGCATGGTTGTGTGCCGTTTTTACAAAGTTTTCAGATTGCCTCCCAGGTTTACATCCCTCACTGAATTGGCCATAGAATCAATTGTGTCGAGACGGTTTTTGAATTTGAGGTCTCGGGTGTGGAGTTTTTGACGTCGTCGCCCATAGCCAAATTGCGCGCACACTTGTGCGCCGTTTTTACAAAGTTTTCAGATTACCTCTCGGGTTTGCACTTCCAGTTGAATTGGCCATAGAATCAATTGTGTCGAGAATATTTTTGAATTTGAGGCCTCGGGTGCGGAGTTTTTGACGTCGTCGCCCATAGCCAAATTGCGCGCACGCTTGTGCGCCGTTTTTACAAAGTTTTCAGATTGCCTCTCGGGTTTGCATTTCCATCTGAATTGGCCATATAATCAATTGTGTCGAGAAAGTTTTTGAATTTGAGGCCTCGGGTGCGGAGTTTTTGACGTCGTCGCCCATAGCCAAATTGCGCGCACGCTTGTGCGCCGTTTTTACAAAGTTTTCAGATTGCCTCTCGGGTTTGCATTTCCATCTGAATTGGCCATAGAATCAATTGTGTCGAGAAAGTTTTTGAATTTGAGGCCTCGGGTGTGGAGTTTTTGACGTCGTCGCCCAAAGACAAACTTGCGCGCATGGTTGTGTGCCGTTTTTACAAAGTTTTAGGATTGTCTCCCAGGTTTGCATCCCTCACTGAATTGGCCATAGAATCAATTGTGTCGAGATGGTTTTTGAATTTGAGGCCTCGGGTGCGGAGTTTTTGACGTCGTCGCCCATAGCCAAACTTGCGCGCATGGTTGTGTGCCGTTTTTACAAAGTTTTCAGATTGCCTCTCAGGTTTGCATCCCCCACTGAATTGGCCATAGAATCAATTGTGTCGAGATGGTTTTTGAATTTGAGGCCTCGGGTGCGGAGTTTTTTACGTCGTCGCCCATAGCCAAATTGCGCGCACACTTGTGCGCCGTTTTTACAAAGTTTTCAGATTGCCTCTTGGGTTTGCATTTCCAGCTGAATTGGCCATAGAATCAATTGTGTCGAGAAAGTTTTTGAATTTGAGGCCTTGGGTGCGGAGTTTTTGACGTCGTCGCCCAAAGCCAAACTTGCGCGCATGGTTGTGTGCCGTTTTTACAAAGTTTTCAGATTGCCTCCTAGGTTTGCATCCCTCACTGAATTGGCCATAGAATCAATTGTGTCGAGACGGTTTTTGAATTTGAGGCCTCGGGTGCGGAGTTTTTGACGTCGTCGCCCAAAACCAAACTTGCGCGCATGGTTGTGTGCCGTTTTTACAAAGTTTTCAGATTGCCTCCCAGGTTTGCATCCCTCACTGAATTGGCCATAGAATCAATTGTGTCGAGACGGTTTTTGAATTTGAGGCCTCGGGTGCGGAGTTTTTGACGTCGTCGCCCATAGCCAAACTTGCGCGCATGGTTGTGTGCCGTTTTTACAAAGTTTTCAGATTGCCTCGCAGGTTTACATCCCTCACTGAATTGGCCATAGAATCAATTGTGTCGAGACGGTTTTTGAATTTGAGGCCTCGGGTGCGGTGTTTTTGACGTCGTCGCCCATAGCCAAATTGCGTGCACACTAGTGCGCCGTTTTTACAAAGTTTTCAGATTACCTCTCGGGTTTGCACTTCCAGTTGAATTGGCCATAGAATCAATTGTGTCGAGCAAATTTTTGAATTTGAGGCCTCGGGTGCGGAGTTTTTGACGTCGTCGCCCATAGCCAAATTGCGCGCACGCTTGTGCGCCGTTTTTACAAAGTTTTCAGATTGCCTCTCGGGTTTGCACTTCCATCTGAATTGGCCATAGAATCAATTGTGTCGAGAAAGTTTTTGAATTTGAGGCCTTGGGTGCGGAGTTTTTGACGTCGTCGCCCAAAGCCAAACTTGCGCGCATGGTTGTGTGCCGTTTTTACAAAGTTTTCAGATTGCCTCCTAGGTTTGCATCCCTCACTGAATTGGCCATAGAATCAATTGTGTCGAGACGGTTTTTGAATATGAGGCCTCGGGTGCGGAGTTTTTGACGTCGTCGCCCAAAACCAAACTTGCGCGCATGGTTGTGTGCCGTTTTTACAAAGTTTTCAGATTGCCTCCCAGGTTTGCATCCCTCACTGAATTGGCCATAGAATCAATTGTGTCGAGACGGTTTTTGAATTTGAGGCCTCGGGTGCGGAGTTTTTGACGTCGTCGCCCATAGCCAAACTTGCGCGCATGGTTGTGTGCCGTTTTTACAAAGTTTTCAGATTGCCTCCCAGGTTTACATCCCTCACTGAATTGGCCATAGAATCAATTGTGTCGAGACGGTTTTTGAATTTGAGATCTCGGGTGTGGAGTTTTTGACGTCGTCGCCCATAGCCAAATTGCGCGCACACTTGTGCGCCGTTTTTACAAAGTTTTCAGATTACCTCTCGGGTTTGCACTTCCAGTTGAATTGGCCATAGAATCAAATGTGTCGAGAATATTTTTGAATTTGAGGCCTCGGGTGCGGAGTTTTTGACGTCGTCGCCCATAGCCATATTGCGCGCACGCTTGTGCGCCGTTTTTACAAAGTTTTCAGATTGCCTCTCGGGTTTGCATTTCCATCTGAATTGGCCATATAATCAATTGTGTCGAGAAAGTTTTTGAATTTGAGGCCTCGGGTGCGGAGTTTTTGACGTCGTCGCCCATAGCCAAATTGGCGCACGCTTGTGCGCCGTTTTTACAAAGTTTTCAGATTGCCTCTCGGGTTTGCATCTCCATCTGAATTGGCCATAGAATCAATTGTGTCGAGAAAGTTTTTGAATTTGAGGCCTCGGGTGTGGAGTTTTTGACGTCGTCGCCCAAAGACAAACTTGCGCGCATGGTTGTGTGCCGTTTTTACAAAGTTTTAGGATTGCCTCCCAGGTTTGCATCCCTCACTGAATTGGCCATAGAATCAATTGTGTCGAGATGGTTTTTGAATTTGAGGCCTCGGGTGCGGAGTTTTTGACGTCGTCGCCCATAGCCAAACTTGCGCGCATGGTTGTGTGCCGTTTTTACAAAGTTTTCAGATTGCCTCTCAGGTTTGCATCCCTCACTGAATTGGCCATAGAATCAATTGTGTCGAGACAGTTTTTGAATTTGAGGCCTCGGGTGCGGAGTTTTTGACGTCGTCGCCCATAGCCAAATTGCGCGCACACTTGTGCGCCGTTTTTACAAAGTTTTCAGATTGCCTCTTGGGTTTGCATTTCCAGCTGAATTGGCCATAGAATCAATTGTGTCGAGAAATTTTTTGAATTTGAGGCCTCGGGTGCGGAGTTTTTGACGTCGTCGCCCATAGCCAAATTGCGCGCACACTTGTGCGCCGTTTTTACAAAGTTTTCATATTGCCTCTCGGGTTTGCATTTCCAGCTGAATTGGCCATAGAATCAATTGTGTCGAGAAAGTTTTTGAATTTGAGGCCTTGGGTGCGGAGTTTTTGACGTCGTCGCCCAAAGCCAAACTTGCGCGCATGGTTGTGTGCCGTTTTTACAAAGTTTTCAGATTGCCTCCTAGGTTTGCATCCCTCACTGAATTGGCCATAGAATCAATTGTGTCGAGACGGTTTTTGAATTTGAGGCCTCGGGTGCGGAGTTTTTGACGTCGTCGCCCAAAACCAAACTTGCGCGCATGGTTGTGTGCCGTTTTTACAAAGTTTTCAGATTGCCTCCCAGGTTTGCATCCCTCACAGAATTGGCCATAGAATCAATTGTGTCGAGACGGTTTTTGAATTTGAGGCCTCGGGTGCGGAGTTTTTGACGTCGTCGCCCATAGCCAAACTTGCGCGCATGGTTGTGTGCCGTTTTTACAAAGTTTTCAGATTGCCTCCCAGGTTTACATCCCTCACTGAATTGGCCATAGAATCAATTGTGTCGAGACGGTTTTTGAATTTGAGGCCTCGGGTGCGGTGTTTTTGACGTCGTCGCCCATAGCCAAATTGCGCGCACACTAGTGCGCCGTTTTTACAAAGTTTTCAGATTACCTCTCGGGTTTGCACTTCCAGTTGAATTGGCCATAGAATCAATTGTGTCGAGCAAATTTTTGAATTTGAGGCCTCGGGTGCGGTGTTTTTGACGGCGTTGCCCATAGCCAAATTTCGCGCACACTTGTGCGCCATTTTTACAAAGTTTTCAGATTCCCTCTCGGGTTTGCATCTCCAGCTGAATTGGCCATAGAATCAATTGTGTTGAGACGGTTTTTGAATTTGAGGCCTCGGGTGCGGAGTTTTTGACGTCGTCGCCCATAGCCAAACTTGCGCGCATGGTTGTGTGCCGTTTTTACAAAGTTTTCAGATTGCCTCCCATTTTTGCATCCCCCACTGAATTGGCCATAGAATCAATTTTGTTGAGACGGTTTTTGAATTTGAGGCCTCGGGTGCGGAGTTTTTGACGTCGTCGCCCATAGCCAAACTTGCGCGCATGGTTGTGTGCCGTTTTTACAAAGTTTTCAGATTGCCTCCCAGGTTTGCATCCCTCACTAAATTGGCCAAAGAATCAATTGTGTCGAGACAGTTTTTGAATTTGAGGCCTCGGGTGCGGAGTTTTTGACGTCGTCGCCCATAGCCAAATTGCGCGCACACTTGTGCGCCGTTTTTACAAAGTTTTCAGATTGCCTCTTGGGTTTGCATTTCCAGCTGAATTGGCCATAGAATCAATTGTGTCGAGAAATTTTTTGAATTTGAGGCCTCGGGTGCGGAGTTTTTGACGTCGTCGCCCATAGCCAAATTGCGCGCACACTTGTGCGCCGTTTTTACAAAGTTTTCATATTGCCTCTCGGGTTTGCATTTCCAGCTGAATTGGCCATAGAATCAATTGTGTCGAGAAAGTTTTTGAATTTGAGGCCTTGGGTGCGGAGTTTTTGACGTCGTCGCCCAAAGCCAAACTTGCGCGCATGGTTGTGTGCCGTTTTTACAAAGTTTTCAGATTGCCTCCTAGGTTTGCATCCCTCACTGAATTGGCCATAGAATCAATTGTGTCGAGACGGTTTTTGAATTTGAGGCCTCGGGTGCGGAGTTTTTGACGTCGTCGCCCAAAACCAAACTTGCGCGCATGGTTGTGTGCCGTTTTTACAAAGTTTTCAGATTGCCTCCCAGGTTTGCATCCCTCACAGAATTGGCCATAGAATCAATTGTGTCGAGACGGTTTTTGAATTTGAGGCCTCGGGTGCGGAGTTTTTGACGTCGTCGCCCATAGCCAAACTTGCGCGCATGGTTTTGTGCCGTTTTTACAAAGTTTTCAGATTGCCTCCCAGGTTTGCATCCCTCACAGAATTGGCCATAGAATCAATTGTGTCGAGACGGTTTTTGAATTTGAGGCCTCGGGTGCGGAGTTTTTGACGTCGTCGCCCATAGCCAAACTTGCGCGCATGGTTGTGTGCCGTTTTTACAAAGTTTTCAGATTGCCTCCCAGGTTTACATCCCTCACTGAATTGGCCATAGAATCAATTGTGTCGAGACGGTTTTTGAATTTGAGGCCTCGGGTGCGGTGTTTTTGACGTCGTCGCCCATAGCCAAATTGCGCGCACACTAGTGCGCCGTTTTTACAAAGTTTTCAGATTACCTCTCGGGTTTGCACTTCCAGTTGAATTGGCCATAGAATCAATTGTGTCGAGCAAATTTTTGAATTTGAGGCCTCGGGTGCGGAGTTTTTGACGTCGTCGCCCATAGCCAAATTGCGCGCACGCTTGTGCGCCGTTTTTACAAAGTTTTCAGATTGCTTCTCGGGTTTGCATTTCCATCTGAATTGGCCATAGAATCAATTGTGTCGAGAAAGTTTTTGAATTTGAGTCCTCGGGTGTGGAGTTTTTGACGTCGTCGCCCAAAGACAAACTTGCGCGCATGGTTGTGTGCCGTTTTTACAAAGTTTTAGGATTGTCTCCCAGGTTTGCATCCCTCACTGAATTGGCCATAGAATCAATTGTGTCGAGATGGTTTTTGAATTTGAGGCCTCGGGTGCGGAGTTTTTGACGTCGTCGCCCATAGCCAAACTTGCGCGCACGCTTGTGCGCCGTTTTTACAAAGTTTTCAGATTGCCTCTCGGGTTTGCATTACCATCTGAATTGGCCATAGAATCAATTGTGTCGAGAAAGTTTTTGAATTTGAGGCCTCGGGTGTGGAGTTTTTGACGTCGTCGCCCAAAGACAAACTTGCGCGCATGGTTGTGTGCCGTTTTTACAAAGTTTTAGGATTGTCTCCCAGGTTTGCATCCCTCACTGAATTGGCCATAGAATCAATTGTGTCGAGATGGTTTTTGAATTTGAGGCCTCGGGTGCGGAGTTTTTGACGTCGTCGCCCATAGCCAAACTTGCGCGCATGGTTGTGTGCCGTTTTTACAAAGTTTTCAGATTGCCTCTCAGGTTTGCATCCCTCACTGAATTGGCCATAGAATCAATTGTGTCGAGATGGTTTTTGAATTTGAGGCCTCGGGTGCGGAGTTTTTTACGTCGTCGCCCATAGCCAAATTGCGCGCACACTTGTGCGCCGTTTTTACAAAGTTTTCAGATTGCCTCTTGGGTTTGCATTTCCAGCTGAATTGGCCATAGAATCAATTGTGTCGAGAAATTTTTTGAATTTGAGGCCTCGGGTGCGGAGTTTTTGACGTCGTCGCCCATAGCCAAATTGCGCGCACACTTGTGCGCCGTTTTTACAAAGTTTTCATATTGCCTCTCGGGTTTGCATTTCCAGCTGAATTGGCCATAGAATCAATTGTGTCGAGAAAGTTTTTGAATTTGAGGCCTTGGGTGCGGAGTTTTTGACGTCGTCGCCCAAAGCCAAACTTGCGCGCATGGTTGTGTGCCGTTTTTACAAAGTTTTCAGATTGCCTCCTAGGTTTGCATCCCTCACTGAATTGGCCATAGAATCAATTGTGTCGAGACGGTTTTTGAATTTGAGGCCTCGGGTGCGGAGTTTTTGACGTCGTCGCCCAAAACCAAACTTGCGCGCATGGTTGTGTGCCGTTTTTACAAAGTTTTCAGATTGCCTCCCAGGTTTGCATCCCTCACTGAATTGGCCATAGAATCAATTGTGTCGAGACGGTTTTTGAATTTGAGGCCTCGGGTGCGGAGTTTTTGACGTCGTCGCCCATAGCCAAACTTGCGCGCATGGTTGTGTGCCGTTTTTACAAAGTTTTCAGATTGCCTCGCAGGTTTACATCCCTCACTGAATTGGCCATAGAATCAATTGTGTCGAGACGGTTTTTGAATTTGAGGCCTCGGGTGCGGTGTTTTTGACGTCGTCGCCCATAGCCAAATTGCGTGCACACTAGTGCGCCGTTTTTACAAAGTTTTCAGATTACCTCTCGGGTTTGCACTTCCAGTTGAATTGGCCATAGAATCAATTGTGTCGAGCAAATTTTTGAATTTGAGGCCTCGGGTGCGGAGTTTTTGACGTCGTCGCCCATAGCCAAATTGCGCGCACGCTTGTGCGCCGTTTTTACAAAGTTTTCAGATTGCCTCTCGGGTTTGCACTTCCATCTGAATTGGCCATAGAATCAATTGTGTCGAGAAAGTTTTTGAATTTGAGGCCTTGGGTGCGGAGTTTTTGACGTCGTCGCCCAAAGCCAAACTTGCGCGCATGGTTGTGTGCCGTTTTTACAAAGTTTTCAGATTGCCTCCTAGGTTTGCATCCCTCACTGAATTGGCCATAGAATCAATTGTGTCGAGACGGTTTTTGAATATGAGGCCTCGGGTGCGGAGTTTTTGACGTCGTCGCCCAAAACCAAACTTGCGCGCATGGTTGTGTGCCGTTTTTACAAAGTTTTCAGATTGCCTCCCAGGTTTGCATCCCTCACTGAATTGGCCATAGAATCAATTGTGTCGAGACGGTTTTTGAATTTGAGGCCTCGGGTGCGGAGTTTTTGACGTCGTCGCCCATAGCCAAACTTGCGCGCATGGTTGTGTGCCGTTTTTACAAAGTTTTCAGATTGCCTCCCAGGTTTACATCCCTCACTGAATTGGCCATAGAATCAATTGTGTCGAGACGGTTTTTGAATTTGAGGTCTCGGGTGTGGAGTTTTTGACGTCGTCGCCCATAGCCAAATTGCGCGCACACTTGTGCGCCGTTTTTACAAAGTTTTCAGATTACCTCTCGGGTTTGCACTTCCAGTTGAATTGGCCATAGAATCAATTGTGTCGAGAATATTTTTGAATTTGAGGCCTCGGGTGCGGAGTTTTTGACGTCGTCGCCCATAGCCAAATTGCGCGCACGCTTGTGCGCCGTTTTTACAAAGTTTTCAGATTGCCTCTCGGGTTTGCATTTCCATCTGAATTGGCCATATAATCAATTGTGTCGAGAAAGTTTTTGAATTTGAGGCCTCGGGTGCGGAGTTTTTGACGTCGTCGCCCATAGCCAAATTGCGCGCACGCTTGTGCGCCGTTTTTACAAAGTTTTCAGATTGCCTCTCGGGTTTGCATCTCCATCTGAATTGGCCATAGAATCAATTGTGTCGAGAAAGTTTTTGAATTTGAGGCCTCGGGTGTGGAGTTTTTGACGTCGTCGCCCAAAGACAAACTTGCGCGCATGGTTGTGTGCCGTTTTTACAAAGTTTTAGGATTGCCTCCCAGGTTTGCATCCCTCACTGAATTGGCCATAGAATCAATTGTGTCGAGATGGTTTTTGAATTTGAGGCCTCGGGTGCGGAGTTTTTGACGTCGTCGCCCATAGCCAAACTTGCGCGCATGGTTGTGCCGTTTTTACAAAGTTTTCAGATTGCCTCTCAGGTTTGCATCCCTCACTGAATTGGCCATAGAATCAATTGTGTCGAGACAGTTTTTGAATTTGAGGCCTCGGGTGCGGAGTTTTTGACGTCGTCGCCCATAGCCAAATTGCGCGCACACTTGTGCGCCGTTTTTACAAAGTTTTCAGATTGCCTCTTGGGTTTGCATTTCCAGCTGAATTGGCCATAGAATCAATTGTGTCGAGAAATTTTTTGAATTTGAGGCCTCGGGTGCAGAGTTTTTGACGTCGTCGCCCATAGCCAAATTGCGCGCACACTTGTGCGCCGTTTTTACAAAGTTTTCATATTGCCTCTCGGGTTTGCATTTCCAGCTGAATTGGCCATAGAATCAATTGTGTCGAGAAAGTTTTTGAATTTGAGGCCTTGGGTGCGGAGTTTTTGACGTCGTCGCCCAAAGCCAAACTTGCGCGCATGGTTGTGTGCCGTTTTTACAAAGTTTTCAGATTGCCTCCTAGGTTTGCATCCCTCACTGAATTGGCCATAGAATCAATTGTGTCGAGACGGTTTTTGAATTTGAGGCCTCGGGTGCGGAGTTTTTGACGTCGTCGCCCAAAACCAAACTTGCGCGCATGGTTGTGTGCCGTTTTTACAAAGTTTTCAGATTGCCTCCCAGGTTTGCATCCCTCACAGAATTGGCCATAGAATCAATTGTGTCGAGACGGTTTTTGAATTTGAGGCCTCGGGTGCGGAGTTTTTGACGTCGTCGCCCATAGCCAAACTTGCGCGCATGGTTGTGTGCCGTTTTTACAAAGTTTTCAGATTGCCTCCCAGGTTTACATCCCTCACTGAATTGGCCATAGAATCAATTGTGTCGAGACGGTTTTTGAATTTGAGGCCTCGGGTGCGGTGTTTTTGACGTCGTCGCCCATAGCCAAATTGCGCGCACACTAGTGCGCCGTTTTTACAAAGTTTTCAGATTACCTCTCGGGTTTGCACTTCCAGTTGAATTGGCCATAGAATCAATTGTGTCGAGCAAATTTTTGAATTTGAGGCCTCGGGTGCGGTGTTTTTGACGGCGTTGCCCATAGCCAAATTTCGCGCACACTTGTGCGCCATTTTTACAAAGTTTTCAGATTCCCTCTCGGGTTTGCATCTCCAGCTGAATTGGCCATAGAATCAATTGTGTTGAGACGGTTTTTGAATTTGAGGCCTCGGGTGCGGAGTTTTTGACGTCGTCGCCCATAGCCAAACTTGCGCGCATGGTTGTGTGCCGTTTTTACAAAGTTTTCAGATTGCCTCCCATTTTTGCATCCCCCACTGAATTGGCCATAGAATCAATTTTGTTGAGACGGTTTTTGAATTTGAGGCCTCGGGTGCGGAGTTTTTGACGTCGTCGCCCATAGCCAAACTTGCGCGCATGGTTGTGTGCCGTTTTTACAAAGTTTTCAGATTGCCTCCCAGGTTTGCATCCCTCACTAAATTGGCCAAAGAATCAATTGTGTCGAGACAGTTTTTGAATTTGAGGCCTCGGGTGCGGAGTTTTTGACGTCGTCGCCCATAGCCAAATTGCGCGCACACTTGTGCGCCGTTTTTACAAAGTTTTCAGATTGCCTCTTGGGTTTGCATTTCCAGCTGAATTGGCCATAGAATCAATTGTGTCGAGAATTTTTTTGAATTTGAGGCCTCGGGTGCGGAGTTTTTGACGTCGTCGCCCATAGCCAAATTGCGCGCACACTTGTGCGCCGTTTTTACAAAGTTTTCATATTGCCTCTCGGGTTTGCATTTCCAGCTGAATTGGCCATAGAATCAATTGTGTCGAGAAAGTTTTTGAATTTGAGGCCTTGGGTGCGGAGTTTTTGACGTCGTCGCCCAAAGCCAAACTTGCGCGCATGGTTGTGTGCCGTTTTTACAAAGTTTTCAGATTGCCTCCTAGGTTTGCATCCCTCACTGAATTGGCCATAGAATCAATTGTGTCGAGACGGTTTTTGAATTTGAGGCCTCGGGTGCGGAGTTTTTGACGTCGTCGCCCAAAACCAAACTTGCGCGCATGGTTGTGTGCCGTTTTTACAAAGTTTTCAGATTGCCTCCCAGGTTTGCATCCCTCACAGAATTGGCCATAGAATCAATTGTGTCGAGACGGTTTTTGAATTTGAGGCCTCGGGTGCGGAGTTTTTGACGTCGTCGCCCATAGCCAAACTTGCGCGCATGGTTGTGTGCCGTTTTTACAAAGTTTTCAGATTGCCTCCCAGGTTTGCATCCCTCACAGAATTGGCCATAGAATCAATTGTGTCGAGACGGTTTTTGAATTTGAGGCCTCGGGTGCGGAGTTTTTGACGTCGTCGCCCATAGCCAAACTTGCGCGCATGGTTGTGTGCCGTTTTTACAAAGTTTTCAGATTGCCTCCCAGGTTTACATCCCTCACTGAATTGGCCATAGAATCAATTGTGTCGAGACGGTTTTTGAATTTGAGGCCTCGGGTGCGGTGTTTTTGACGTCGTCGCCCATAGCCAAATTGCGCGCACACTAGTGCGCCGTTTTTACAAAGTTTTCAGATTACCTCTCGGGTTTGCACTTCCAGTTGAATTGGCCATAGAATCAATTGTGTCGAGCAAATTTTTGAATTTGAGGCCTCGGGTGCGGAGTTTTTGACGTCGTCGCCCATAGCCAAATTGCGCGCACGCTTGTGCGCCGTTTTTACAAAGTTTTCAGATTGCTTCTCGGGTTTGCATTTCCATCTGAATTGGCCATAGAATCAATTGTGTCGAGAAAGTTTTTGAATTTGAGGCCTCGGGTGTGGAGTTTTTGACGTCGTCGCCCAAAGACAAACTTGCGCGCATGGTTGTGTGCCGTTTTTACAAAGTTTTAGGATTGCCTCCCAGGTTTGCATCCCTCACTGAATTGGCCATAGAATCAATTGTGTCGAGATGGTTTTTGAATTTGAGGCCTCGGGTGCGGAGTTTTTGACGTCGTCGCCCATAGCCAAACTTGCGCGCATGGTTGTGTGCCGTTTTTACAAAGTTTTCAGATTGCCTCTCAGGTTTGCATCCCTCACTGAATTGGCCATAGAATCAATTGTGTCGAGATGGTTTTTGAATTTGAGGCCTCGGGTGCGGAGTTTTTGACGTCGTCGCCCATAGCCAAATTGCGCGCACACTTGTGCGCCGTTTTTACAAAGTTTTCAGATTACCTCTCGGGTTTGCACTTCTAGTTGAATTGGCCATAGAATCAATTGTGTCGAGAAAATATTTGAATTTGAGGCCTCGGGTGCGGTGTTTTTGACGGCGTTGCCCATAGCCAAATTTCGCGCACACTTGTGCGCCATTTTTACAAAGTTTTCAGATTCCCTCTCGGGTTTGCATCTCCAGCTGAATTGGCCATAGAATCAATTGTGTTGAGACGGTTTTTGAATTTGAGGCCTCGGGTGCGGAGTTTTTGACGTCGTCGCCCATAGCCAAACTTGCGCGCATGGTTGTGTGCCGTTTTTACAAAGTTTTCAGATTGCCTCCCAGGTTTGCATCCCCCACTGAATTGGCCATAGAATCAATTTTGTTGAGACGGTTTTTGAATTTGAGGCCTCGGGTGAGGAGTTTTTGACGTCGTCGCCCATAGCCAAACTTGCGCGCATGGTTGTGTGCCGTTTTTACAAAGTTTTCAGATTGCCTCCCAGGTTTGCATCCCTCACTAAATTGGCCAAAGAATCAATTGTGTCGAGACAGTTTTTGAATTTGAGGCCTCGGGTGCGGAGTTTTTGACGTCGTCGCCCATAGCCAAATTGCGCGCACACTTGTGCGCCGTTTTTACAAAGTTTTCAGATTGCCTCTTGGGTTTGCATTTCCAGCTGAATTGGCCATAGAATCAATTGTGTCGAGAAATTTTTTGAATTTGAGGCCTCGGGTGCGGAGTTTTTGACGTCGTCGCCCATAGCCAAATTGCGCGCACACTTGTGGGCCGTTTTTACAAAGTTTTCATATTGCCTCTCGGGTTTGCATTTCCAGCTGAATTGGCCATAGAATCAATTGTGTCGAGAAAGTTTTTGAATTTGAGGCCTTGGGTGCGGAGTTTTTGACGTCGTCGCCCAAAGCCAAACTTGCGCGCATGGTTGTGTGCCGTTTTTACAAAGTTTTCAGATTGCCTCCTAGGTTTGCATCCCTCACTGAATTGGCCATAGAATCAATTGTGTCGAGACGGTTTTTGAATTTGAGGCATCGGGTGTGGAGTTTTTGACGTCGTCGCCCAAAACCAAACTTGCGCGCATGGTTGTGTGCCGTTTTTACAAAGTTTTCAGATTGCCTCCCAGGTTTGCATCCCTCACAGAATTGGCCATAGAATCAATTGTGTCGAGGCGGTTTTTGAATTTGAGGCCTCGGGTGCGGAGTTTTTGACGTCGTCGCCCATAGCCAAACTTGCGCGGATGGTTGTGTGCCGTTTTTACAAAGTTTTCAGATTGCCTCCCAGGTTTACATCCCTCACTGAATTGGCCATAGAATCAATTGTGTCGAGACGGTTTTTGAATTTGAGGCCTCGGGTGCGGTGTTTTTGACGTCGTCGCCCATAGCCAAATTGCGCGCACACTAGTGCGCCGTTTTTACAAAGTTTTCAGATTACCTCTCGGGTTTGCACTTCCAGTTGAATTGGCCATAGAATCAATTGTGTCGAGCAAATTTTTGAATTTGAGGCCTCGGGTGCGGAGTTTTTGACGTCGTCGCCCATAGCCAAATTGCGCGCACGCTTGTGCGCCGTTTTTACAAAGTTTTCAGATTGCCTCTCGGGTTTGCATTTCCATCTGAATTGGCCATAGAATCAATTGTGTCGAGAAAGTTTTTGAATTTGAGGCCTCGGGTGTGGAGTTTTTGACGTCGTCGCCCAAAGACAAACCTTGCGCGCATGGTTGTGTGCCGTTTTTACAAAGTTTTAGGATTGCCTCCCAGGTTTGCATCCCTCACTGAATTGGCCATAGAATCAATTGTGTCGAGATGGTTTTTGAATTTGAGGCCTCGGGTGCGGAGTTTTTGACGTCGTCGCCCATAGCCAAACTTGCGCGCATGGTTGTGTGCCGTTTTTACAAAGTTTTCAGATTGCCTCCCAGGTTTACATCCCTCACTGAATTGGCCATAGAATCAATTGTGTCGAGACGGTTTTTGAATTTGAGGCCTCGGGTGCGGTGTTTTTGACGTCGTCGCCCATAGCCAAATTGCGCGCACACTAGTGCGCCGTTTTTACAAAGTTTTCAGATTACCTCTCGGGTTTGCACTTCCAGTTGAATTGGCCATAGAATCAATTGTGTCGAGCAAATTTTTGAATTTGAGGCCTCGGGTGCGGAGTTTTTGACGTCGTCGCCCATAGCCAAATTGCGCGCACGCTTGTGCGCCGTTTTTACAAAGTTTTCAGATTGCCTCTCGGGTTTGCATTTCCATCTGAATTGGCCATAGAATCAATTGTGTCGAGAAAGTTTTTGAATTTGAGGCCTCGGGTGTGGAGTTTTTGACGTCGTCGCCCAAAGACAAACCTTGCGCGCATGGTTGTGTGCCGTTTTTACAAAGTTTTAGGATTGCCTCCCAGGTTTGCATCCCTCACTAAATTGGCCATAGAATCAATTGTGTCGAGATGGTTTTTGAATTTGAGGCCTCGGGTGCGGAGTTTTTGACGTCGTCGCCCATAGCCAAACTTGCGCGCATGGTTGTGTGCCGTTTTTACAAAGTTTTCAGATTGCCTCTCAGGTTTGCATCCCTCACTGAATTGGCCATAGAATCAATTGTGTCGAGATGGTTTTTGAATTTGAGGCCTCGGGTGCGGAGTTTTTGACGTCGTCGCCCATAGCCAAATTGCGCGCACACTTGTTTGCCGTTTTTATAAAGTTTTCAGATTACCTCTCGGGTTTGCACTTCTAGTTGAATTGGCCATAGAATCAATTGTGTCGAGAAAATATTTGAATTTGAGGCCTCGGGTGCGGTGTTTTTGACGGCGTTGCCCATAGCCAAATTTCGCGCACACTTGTGCGCCATTTTTACAAAGTTTTCAGATTCCCTCTCGGGTTTGCATCTCCAGCTGAATTGGCCATAGAATCAATTGTGTTGAGACGGTTTTTGAATTTGAGGCCTCGGGTGCGGAGTTTTTGACGTCGTCGCCCATAGCCAAACTTGCGCGCATGGTTGTGTGCCGTTTTTACAAAGTTTTCAGATTGCCTCCCAGGTTTGCATCCCCCACTGAATTGGCCATAGAATCAATTTTGTTGAGACGGTTTTTGAATTTGAGGCCTCGGGTGAGGAGTTTTTGACGTCGTCGCCCATAGCCAAACTTGCGCGCATGGTTGTGTGCCGTTTTTACAAAGTTTTCAGATTGCCTCCCAGGTTTGCATCCCTCACTAAATTGGCCATAGAATCAATTGTGTCGAGACAGTTTTTGAATTTGAGGCCTCGGGTGCGGAGTTTTTGACGTCGTCGCCCATAGCCAAATTGCGCGCACACTTGTGCGCCGTTTTTACAAAGTTTTCAGATTGCCTCTTGGGTTTGCATTTCCAGCTGAATTGGCCATAGAATCAATTGTGTCGAGAAAATTTTTGAATTTGAGGCCTCGGGTGCGGTGTTTTTGACGTCGTCGCCCATAGCCAAATTGCGCGCACACTTGTGCGCCGTTTTTACAAAGATTTCAAATTGCCTCTCAGGTTTGCACTTCCAGCTGAATTGGCCATAGAATCAATTGTGTCGAGAAAGTTTTTGAATTTGAGGCCTTGGGTGCGGAGTTTTTGACGTCGTCGCCCAAAGCCAAACTTGCGCGCATGGTTGTGTGCCATTTTTACAAAGTTTTCAGATTGCCTCCTAGGTTTGCATCCCTCACTGAATTGGCCATAGAATCAATTGTGTCGAGACGGTTTTTGAATATGAGGCCTCGGGTGCGGAGTTTTTGACGTCGTCGCCCAAAACCAAACTTGCGCGCATGGTTGTGTGCCGTTTTTACAAAGTTTTCAGATTGCCTCCCAGGTTTGCATCCCTCACTGAATTGGCCATATAATCAATTGTGTCGAGACGGTTTTTGAATTTGAGGCCTCGGGTGCGGAGTTTTTGACGTCGTCGCCCATAGCCAAACTTGCGCGCATGGTTGTGTGCCGTTTTTACAAAGTTTTCAGATTGCCTCCCAGGTTTACATCCCTCACTGAATTGGCCATAGAATCAATTGTGTCGAGACGGTTTTTGAATTTGAGGCCTCGGGTGTGGAGTTTTTGACGTCGTCGCCCATAGCCAAATTGCGCGCACACTTGTGCGCCGTTTTTACAAAGTTTTCAGATTACCTCTCGGGTTTGCACTTCCAGTTGAATTGGCCATAGAATCAATTGTGTCGAGAATATTTTTGAATTTGAGGCCTCGGGTGCGGTGTTTTTGACGTCGTCGCCCATAGCCAAATTGCGCGCACGCTTGTGCGCCGTTTTTACAAAGTTTTCAGATTGCCTCTCGGGTTTGCATTTCCATCTGAATTGGCGATATAATCAATTGTGTCGAGAAAGTTTTTGAATTTGAGGCCTCGGGTGCGGAGTTTTTGACGTCGTCGCCCAAAGCCAAACTTGCGCGCATGGTTGTGTGCCGTTTTTACAAAGTTTTCAGATTGCCTCCTAGGTTTGCATCCCTCACTGAATTGGCCATAGAATCAATTGTGTCGAGACGGTTTTTGAATATGAGGCCTCGGGTGCGGAGTTTTTGACGTCGTCGCCCAAAACCAAACTTGCGCGCATGGTTGTGTGCCGTTTTTACAAAGTTTTCAGATTGCCTCCCAGGTTTGCATCCCTCACTGAATTGGCCATAGAATCAATTGTGTCGAGACGGTTTTTGAATTTGAGGCCTCGGGTGCGGAGTTTTTGACGTCGTCGCCCATAGCCAAACTTGCGCGCATGGTTGTGTGCCATTTTTACAAAATTTTCAGATTGCCTCCCAGGTTTACATCCCTCACTGAATTGGCCATAGAATCAATTGTGTCGAGACGGTTTTTGAATTTGAGGCCTCGGGTGTGGAGTTTTTGACGTCGTCGCCCATAGCCAAATTGCGCGCACACTTGTGCGCCGTTTTTACAAAGTTTTCAGATTACCTCTCGGGTTTGCACTTCCAGTTGAATTGGCCATAGAATCAATTGTGTCGAGAATATTTTTGAATTTGAGGCCTCGGGTGCGGAGTTTTTGACGTCGTCGCCCATAGCCAAATTGCGCGCACGCTTGTGCGCCGTTTTTACAAAGTTTTCAGATTGCCTCTCGGGTTTGCATTTCCATCTGAATTGGCCATATAATCAATTGTGTCGAGAAAGTTTTTGAATTTGAGACCTCGGGTGCGGAGTTTTTTACGTCGTCACCCAAAGCCAAACTTGTGCGCATGGTTGTGTGCCGTTTTTACAAAGTTTTCAGATTGCCTCCCAGGTTTGCATCCCTCACTGAATTGGCCATATAATCAATTGTGTCGAGAAAATTTTTGAATTTGAGGCCTCGGGTGCGGAGTTTTTGACGTCGTCGCCCAAAACCAAACTTGCGTGCATGGTTGTGTGCCGTTTTTACAAAGTTTTAAGATTGCCTCCCAGGTTTGCATCCCTCACTGAATTGGCCATAGAATCAATTGTGTCGAGACGGTTTTTGAATTTGAGGCCTCAGGTGCGGAGTTTTTGACGTCGTCGCCCATAGCCAAACTTGCGCGCATGGTTGTGTGCCGTTTTTACAAAGTTTTCAGATTGCCTCCCAGGTTTACATCCCTCACTGAATTGGCCATAGAATCAATTGTGTCGAGACGGTTTTTGAATTTGAGGCCTCGGGTGCGGAGTTTTTGACGTCGTCGCCCATAGCCAAATTGCGCGCACATTTGTGCGCCGTTTTTACAAAGTTTTCAGATTACCTCTCGGGTTTGCACTTCCAGTTGAATTGGCCATAGAATCAATTGTGTCGAGAAATTTTTTGAATTTGAGGCCTCGGGTGCGGAGTTTTTGACGTCGTCGCCCATAGCCAAATTGCGCGCACGCTTGTGCGCCGTTTTTACAAAGTTTTCAGATTGCCTCTCGGGTTTGCATTTCCATCTGAATTGGCCATAGAATCAATTGTGTCGAGAAAGTTTTTGAATTTGAGGCCTTGGGTGCGGAGTTTTTGACGTCGTCGCCCAAAGCCAAACTTGCGCGCATGGTTGTGTGCCGTTTTTACAAAGTTTTCAGATTGCCTCCTAGGTTTGCATCCCTCACTGAATTGGCCATAGAATCAATTGTGTCGAGACGGTTTTTGAATATGAGGCCTCGGGTGCGGGGTTCTTGTCGTCGTCGCCCAAAACCAAACTTGCGCGCATGGTTGTGTGCCGTTTTTACAAAGTTTTCAGATTGCCTCCCAGGTTTGCATCCCTCACTGAATTGGCCATAGAATCAATTGTGTCGAGACGGTTTTTGAATTTGAGGCCTCGGGTGCGGAGTTTTTGACGTCGTCGCCCATAGCCAAACTTGCGCGCATGGTTGTGTGCCGTTTTTACAAAGTTTTCAGATTGCCTCCCAGGTTTACATCCCTCACTGAATTGGCCATAGAATCAATTGTGTCGAGACGGTTTTTGAATTTGAGGCCTCGGGTGTGGAGTTTTTGACGTCGTCGCCCATAGCCAAATTGCGCGCACACTTGTGCGCCATTTTTACAAAGTTTTCAGATTACCTCTCGGGTTTGCACTTCCAGTTGAATTGGCCATAGAATCAATTGTGTCGAGAATATTTTTGAATTTGAGGCCTCGGGTGCGGAGTTTTTGACGTCGTCGCCCATAGCCAAATTGCGCGCACGCTTGTGCGCCGTTTTTACAAAGTTTTCAGATTGCCTCTCGGGTTTGCATTTCCATCTGAATTGGCCATATAATCAATTGTGTCGAGAATGTTTTTGAATTTGAGGACTCGGGTGCGGAGTTTTTTACGTCGTCACCCAAAGCCAAACTTGTGCGCATGGTTGTGTGCCGTTTTTACAAAGTTTTCAGATTGCCTCCCAGGTTTGCATCCCTCACTGAATTGGCCATAGAATCAATTGTGTTGAGAAAATTTTTGAATTTGAGGCCTCGGGTGCGGAGTTTTTGACGTCGTCGCCCAAAACCAAACTTGCGCGCATGGTTGTGTGCCGTTTTTACAAAGTTTTCAGATTGCCTCCCAGGTTTGCATCCCTCACTGAATTGGCCATAGAATCAATTGTGTTGAGACGGTTTTTGAATTTGAGGCCTCAGGTGCGGAGTTTTTGACGTCGTCGCCCATAGCCAAACTTGCGCGCATGGTTGTGTGCCGTTTTTACAAAGTTTTCAGATTGCCTCCCAGGTTTACATCCCTCACTGAATTGGCCATAGAATCAATTGTGTCGAGACGGTTTTTTAATTTGAGGCCTCGGGTGCGGAGTTTTTGACGTCGTCGCCCATAGCCAAATTGCGCGCACATTTGTGCGCCGTTTTTACAAAGTTTTCAGATTACCTCTCGGGTTTGCACTTCCAGTTGAATTGGCCATAGAATCAATTGTGTCGAGAAAATTTTTGAATTTGAGGCCTCGGGTGCGGAGTTTTTGACGTCGTCGCCCATAGCCAAATTGCGCGCACGCTTGTGCGCCGTTTTTACAAAGTTTTCAGATTGCCTCTCGGGTTTGCACTTCCATCTGAATTGGCCATAGAATCAATTGTGTCGAGAAAGTTTTTGAATTTGAGGCCTTGGGTGCGGAGTTTTTGACGTCGTCGCCCAAAGCCAAACTTGCGCGCATGGTTGTGTGCCGTTTTTACAAAGTTTTCAGATTGCCTCCTAGGTTTGCATCCCTCACTGAATTGGCCATAGAATCAATTGTGTCGAGACGGTTTTTGAATTTGAGGCCTCGGGTGCGGAGTTTTTGACGTCGTCGCCCAAAACCCAACTTGCGCGCATGGTTGTGTGCCGTTTTTACAAAGTTTTCAGATTGCCTCCTAGGTTTGCATCCCTCACTGAATTGGCCATAGAATCAATTGTGTCGAGACGGTTTTTGAATTTGAGGCCTCGGGTGCGGAGTTTTTGACGTCGTCGCCCAAAACCAAACTTGCGCGCATGGTTGTGTGCCGTTTTTACAAAGTTTTCAGATTGCCTCCCAGGTTTGCATCCCTCACTGAATTGGCCATAGAATCAATTGTGTCGAGACGGTTTTTGAATTTGAGGCCTCGGGTGCGGAGTTTTTGACGTCGTCGCCCATAGCCAAACTTGCGCGCATGGTTGTGTGCCGTTTTTACAAAGTTTTCAGATTGCCTCCCAGGTTTACATCCCTCACTGAATTGGCCATAGAATCAATTGTGTAGAGACGGTTTTTGAATTTGAGGCCTCGGGTGTGGAGTTTTTGACGTCGTCGCCCATAGCCAAATTGCGCGCACACTTGTGCGCCGTTTTTACAAAGTTTTCAGATTACCTCTCGGGTTTGCACTTCCAGTTGAATTGGCCATAGAATCAATTGTGTCGAGAATATTTTTGAATTTGAGGCCTCGGGTGCGGAGTTTTTGACGTCGTCGCCCATAGCCAAATTGCGCGCACGCTTGTGCGCCGTTTTTACAAAGTTTTCAGATTGCCTCTCGGGTTTGCATTTCCATCTGAATTGGCCATATAATCAATTGTGTCGAGAAAGTTTTTGAATTTGAGGCCTCGGGTGCGGAGTTTTTGACGTCGTCGCCCAAAGCCAAACTTGCGCGCATGGTTGTGTACCGTTTTTACAAAGTTTTCAGATTGCCTCCTAGGTTTGCATCCCTCACTGAATTGGCCATAGAATCAATTGTGTCGAGACGGTTTTTGAATATGAGGCCTCGGGTGCGGAGTTTTTGACGTCGTCGCCCAAAACCAAACTTGCGCGCAAGATTGTGTGCCGTTTTTACAAAGTTTTCAGATTGCCTCCCAGGTTTGCATCCCTCACTGAATTGGCCATAGAATCAATTGTGTCGAGACGGTTTTTGAATTTGAGGCCTCGGGTGCGGAGTTTTTGACGTCGTCGCCCATAGCCAAACTTGCGCGCATGGTTGTGTGCCGTTTTTACAAAGTTTTCAGATTGCCTCCCAGGTTTACATCCCTCACTGAATTGGCCATAGAATCAATTGTGTCGAGACGGTTTTTGAATTTGAGGCCTCGGGTGTGGAGTTTTTGACGTCGTCGCCCATAGCCAAATTGCGCGCACACTTGTGCGCCGTTTTTACAAAGTTTTCAGATTACCTCTCGGGTTTGCACTTCCAGTTGAATTGGCCATAGAATCAATTGTGTCGAGAATATTTTTGAATTTGAGGCCTCGGGTGCGGAGTTTTTGACGTCGTCGCCCATAGCCAAATTGCGCGCACGCTTGTGCGCCGTTTTTACAAAGTTTTCAGATTGCCTCTCGGGTTTGCATTTCCATCTGAATTGGCCATATAATCAATTGTGTCGAGAAAGTTTTTGAATTTGAGGCCTCGGGTGCGGAGTTTTTTACGTCGTCACCCAAAGCCAAACTTGTGCGCATGGTTGTGTGTCGTTTTTACAAAGTTTTCAGATTGCCTCCCAGGTTTGCATCCCTCACTGAATTGGCCATAGAATCAATTGTGTCGAGAAATTTTTTGAATTTGAGGCCTCGGGTGCGGAGTTTTTGACGTCGTCGCCCAAAACCAAACTTGCGCGCATGGTTGTGTGCCGTTTTTACAAAGTTTTCAGATTGCCTCCCAGGTTTGCATCCCTCACTGAATTGGCCATAGAATCAATTGTGTCGAGACGGTTTTTGAATTTGAGGCCTCGGGTGCGGAGTTTTTGACGTCGTCGCCCATAGCCAAACTTGCGCGCATGGTTGTGTGCCGTTTTTACAAAGTTTTCAGATTGCCTCCCAGGTTTACATCCCTCACTGAATTGGCCATAGAATCAATTGTGTAGAGACGGTTTTTGAATTTGAGGCCTCGGGTGTGGAGTTTTTGACGTCGTCGCCCATAGCCAAATTGCGCGCACACTTGTGCGCCGTTTTTACAAAGTTTTCAGATTACCTCTCGGGTTTGCACTTCCAGTTGAATTGGCCATAGAATCAATTGTGTCGAGAATATTTTTGAATTTGAGGCCTCGGGTGCGGAGTTTTTGACGTCGTCGCCCATAGCCAAATTGCGCGCACGCTTGTGCGCTGTTTTTACAAAGTTTTCAGATTGCCTCTCGGGTTTGCATTTCCATCTGAATTGGCCATATAATCAATTGTGTCGAGAAAGTTTTTGAATTTGAGGCCTCGGGTGCGGAGTTTTTGACGTCGTCGCCCAAAGCCAAACTTGCGCGCATGGTTGTGTGCCGTTTTTACAAAGTTTTCAGATTGCCTCCTAGGTTTGCATCCCTCACTGAATTGGCCATAGAATCAATTGTGTCGAGACGGTTTTTGAATATGAGGCCTCGGGTGCGGAGTTTTTGACGTCGTCGCCCAAAACCAAACTTGCGCGCAAGATTGTGTGCCGTTTTTACAAAGTTTTCAGATTGCCTCCCAGGTTTGCATCCCTCACTGAATTGGCCATAGAATCTATTGTGTCGAGACGGTTTTTGAATTTGAGGCCTCGGGTGCGGAGTTTTTGACGTCGTCGCCCATAGCCAAACTTGCGCGCATGGTTGTGTGCCGTTTTTACAAAGTTTTCAGATTGCCTCCCAGGTTTACATCCCTCACTGAATTGGCCATAGAATCAATTGTGTCGAGACGGTTTTTGAATTTGAGGCCTCGGGTGTGGAGTTTTTGACGTCGTCGCCCATAGCCAAATTGCGCGCACACTTGTGCGCCGTTTTTACAAAGTTTTCAGATTACCTCTCGGGTTTGCACTTCCAGTTGAATTGGCCATAGAATCAATTGTGTCGAGAATATTTTTGAATTTGAGGCCTCGGGTGCGGAGTTTTTGACGTCGTCGCCCATAGCCAAATTGCGCGCACGCTTGTGCGCCGTTTTTACAAAGTTTTCAGATTGCCTCTCGGGTTTGCATTTCCATCTGAATTGGCCATATAATCAATTGTGTCGAGAAAGTTTTTGAATTTGAGGCCTCGGGTGCGGAGTTTTTTACGTCGTCACCCAAAGCCAAACTTGTGCGCATGGTTGTGTGTCGTTTTTACAAAGTTTTCAGATTGCCTCCCAGGTTTGCATCCCTCACTGAATTGGCCATAGAATCAATTGTGTCGAGAAATTTTTTGAATTTGAGGCCTCGGGTGCGGAGTTTTTGACGTCGTCGCCCAAAACCAAACTTGCGCGCATGGTTGTGTGCCGTTTTTACAAAGTTTTCAGATTGCCTCCCAGGTTTGCATCCCTCACTGAATTGGCCATAGAATCAATTGTGTCGAGACGGTTTTTGAATTTGAGGCCTCGGGTGCGGAGTTTTTGACGTCGTCGCCCATAGCCAAACTTGCGCGCATGGTTGTGTGCCGTTTTTACAAAGTTTTCAGATTGCCTCCCAGGTTTACATCCCTCACTGAATTGGCCATAGAATCAATTGTGTCGAGACGGTTTTTTAATTTGAGGCCTCGGGTGCGGAGTTTTTGACGTCGTCGCCCATAGCCAAATTGCGCGCACATTTGTGCGCCGTTTTTACAAAGTTTTCAGATTACCTCTCGGGTTTGCACTTCCAGTTGAATTGGCCATAGAATCAATTGTGTCGAGAAAATTTTTGAATTTGAGGCCTCGGGTGTGGAGTTTTTGACGTCGTCGCCCATAGCCAAATTGCGCGCACGCTTGTGCGCCGTTTTTACAAAGTTTTCAGATTGCCTCTCGGGTTTGCACTTCCATCTGAATTGGCCATAGAATCAATTGTGTCGAGAAAGTTTTTGAATTTGAGGCCTTGGGTGCGGAGTTTTTGACGTCGTCGCCCAAAGCCAAACTTGCGCGCATGGTTGTGTGCCGTTTTTACAAAGTTTTCAGATTGCCTCCCAGGTTTACATCCCTCACTGAATTGGCCATAGAATCAATTGTGTCGAGACGGTTTTTGAATTTGAGGCCTCGGGTGTGGAGTTTTTGACGTCGTCGCCCATAGCCAAATTGCGCGCACACTTGTGAGCCGTTTTTACAAAGTTTTCAGATTGCCTCTCGGGTTTGCACTTCCAGTTGAATTGGCCATAGAATCAATTGTGTCGAGAATATTTTTGAATTTGAGGCCTCGGGTGCGGAGTTTTTGACGTCGTCGCCCATAGCCAAATTGCGCGCACGCTTGTGCGCCGTTTTTACAAAGTTTTCAGATTGCCTCTCGGGTTTGCACTTCCATCTGAATTGGCCATATAATCAATTGTGTCGAGAAAGTTTTTGAATTTGAGGCCTCGGGTGCGGAGTTTTTTACGTCGTCACCCAAAGCCAAACTTGTGCGCATGGTTGTGTGCCGTTTTTACAAAGTTTTCAGATTACCTCTCGGGTTTGCACTTCCAGTTGAATTGGCCATAGAATCAATTGTGTCGAGAATATTTTTGAATTTGAGGCCTCGGGTGCGGAGTTTTTGACGTCGTCGCCCATAGCCAAATTGCGCGCACGCTTGTGCGCCGTTTTTACAAAGTTTTCAGATTGCCTCTCGGGTTTGCATTTCCATCTGAATTGGCCATATAATCAATTGTGTCGAGAAAGTTTTTGAATTTGAGGCCTCGGGTGCGGAGTTTTTGACGTCGTCGCCCAAAGCCAAACTTGCGCGCATGGTTGTGTGCCGTTTTTACAAAGTTTTCAGATTGCCTCCTAGGTTTGCATCCCTCACTGAATTGGCCATAGAATCAATTGTGTCGAGACAGTTTTTGAATATGAGGCCTCGGGTGCGGAGTTTTTGACGTCGTCGCCCAAAACCAAACTTGCGCGCATGGTTGTGTGTCGTTTTTACAAAGTTTTCAGATTGCCTCCCAGGTTTGCATCCCTCACTGAATTGGCCATAGAATCAATTGTGTCGAGACGGTTTTTGAATTTGAGGCCTCGGGTGCGGAGTTTTTGACGTCGTCGCCCATAGCCAAACTTGCGCACATGGTTGTGTGCCGTTTTTACAAAGTTTTCAGATTGCCTCCCAGGTTTACATCCCTCACTGAATTGGCCATAGAATCAATTGTGTCGAGACGGTTTTTGAATTTGAGGCCTCGGGTGTGGAGTTTTTGACGTCGTCGCCCATAGCCAAATTGCGCGCACACTTGTGAGCCGTTTTTACAAAGTTTTCAGATTGCCTCTCGGGTTTGCACTTCCAGTTGAATTGGCCATAGAATCAATTGTGTCGAGAATATTTTTGAATTTGAGGCCTCGGGTGCGGAGTTTTTGACGTCGTCGCCCATAGCCAAATTGCGCGCACGCTTGTGCGCCGTTTTTACAAAGTTTTCAGATTGCCTCTCGGGTTTGCACTTCCATCTGAATTGGCCATATAATCAATTGTGTCGAGAAAGTTTTTGAATTTGAGGCCTCGGGTGCGGAGTTTTTTACGTCGTCACCCAAAGCCAAACTTGTGCGCATGGTTGTGTGCCGTTTTTACAAAGTTTTCAGATTGCCTCCCAGGTTTGCATCCCTCACTGAATTGGCCATAGAATCAATTGTGTCGAGACGGTTTTTGAATTTGAGGCCTCGGGTGCGGAGTTTTTGACGTCGTCGCCCATAGCCAAACTTGCGCGCATGGTTGTGTGCCATTTTTACAAAGTTTTCAGATTGCCTCCCAGGTTTGCATCCCTCACTGAATTGGCCATAGAATCAATTGTGTCGAGACGGTTTTTGAATTTGAGGCCTCGGGTGCGGAGTTTTTGACGTCGTCGCCCAAAACCAAACTTGCGCGCATGGTTGTGTGCCGTTTTTACAAAGTTTTCAGATTGCCTCCCAGGTTTGCATCCCTCACTGAATTGGCCATAGAATCAATTGTGTCGAGACGGTTTTTGAATTTGAGGCCTCAGGTGCGGAGTTTTTGACGTCGTCGCCCATAGCCAAACTTGCGCGCATGGTTGTGTGCCGTTTTTACAAAGTTTTCAGATTGCCTCCCAGGTTTACATCCCTCACTGAATTGGCCATAGAATCAATTGTGTCGAGACGGTTTTTGAATTTGAGGCCTCGGGTGCGGAGTTTTTGACGTCGTCGCCCATAGCCAAATTGCGCGCACATTTGTGCGCCGTTTTTACAAAGTTTTCAGATTACCTCTCGGGTTTGCACTTCCAGTTGAATTGGCCATAGAATCAATTGTGTCGAGAAATTTTTTTAATTTGAGGCCTCGGGTGCGGAGTTTTTGACGTCGTCGCCCATAGCCAAATTGCGCGCACGCTTGTGCGCCGTTTTTACAAAGTTTTCAGATTGCCTCTCGGGTTTGCATTTCCATCTGAATTGGCCATAGAATCAATTGTGTCGAGAAAGTTTTTGAATTTGAGGCCTCGGGTGCGGAGTTTTTGACGTCGTCACCCAAAGCCAAACTTGTGCGCATGGTTGTGTGCCGTTTTTACAAAGTTTTCAGATTGCCTCCCAGGTTTGCATCCCTCAATGAATTGGCCATAGAATCAATTGTGTCGAGACGGTTTTTGAATTTGAGGCCTCGGGTGCGGAGTTTTTGACGTCGTCGCCCATAGCCAAACTTGCGCGCATGGTTGTGTGCCGTTTTTAGAAAGTTTTCAGATTGCCTCCCAGGTTTGCATCCCTCGCTGAATTGGCCATAGAATCAATTATGTCGAGATGGTTTTTGAATTTGAGGCCTCGGGTGCGGAGTTTTTGACGTCGTCGCCCATAGCCAAATTGCGCGCACACTTGTGCGCCGTTTTTACAAAGTTTTCAGATTGCCTCTCGGGTTTGCACTTCCAGTTGAATTGGCCATAGAATCAATTGTGTCGAGAAAATTTTTTAATTTGAGGCCTCGGGTGCGGAGTTTTTGACGTCGTCACCCATAGCCAAATTGCGCGCACGCTTGTGCGCCGTTTTTACAAAGTTTTCAGATTGCCTCTCGGGTTTGCATTTCCATCTGAATTGGCCATAGAATCAATTGTGTCGAGAAAGTTTTTGAATTTGAGGCCTCGGGTGCGGAGTTTTTGACGTCGTCGCCCAAAACCAAACTTGCGCGCATGGTTGTGTGCCGTTTTTACAAAGTTTTCAGATTGCCTCCCAGGTTTGCATCCCTCACTGAATTGGCCATAGAATCAATTGTGTCGAGACGGTTTTTGAATTTGAGGCCTCGGGTGCGGAGTTTTTTACGTCGTCGCCCATAGCCAAACTTGCGCGCATGGTTGTGTGCCGTTTTTACAAAGTTTTCAGATTGCCTCCCAGGTTTGCATCCCTCATTGAATTGGCCATAGAATCAATTGTGTCGAGACGATTTTTGAATTTGAGGCCTCGGGTGCGGAGTTTTTGACGTCGTCGCCCATAGCCAAATTGCGCGCACACTTGTGCGCCGTTTTTAAAAAGTTTTCAGATTGCCTCTCGGGTTTGCACTTCTAGCTGAATTGGCCATAGAATCAATTGTGTCGAGAAATTTTTTGAATTTGAGGCCTATGGTGCGGAGTTTTTGACGTCGTCGCCCATAGCCAAATTGCGCGCACACTTGTGCGCCGTTTTTACAAAGTTTTCAGATTGCCTCTTGGGTTTGCACTTCTAGCTGAATTAGCCATAGAATCAATTGTGTCGAGAATTTTTTTGAGTTTGAGGCCTATGGTGCAGAGTTTTTAACGTCGTCGCCCATAGCCAAATTACGCGCACACTTGTGCGCCGTTTTTACAAAGTTTTCAGATTGCCTCTCGGGTTTGCACTTCTAGTTGAATTGGCCATAGAATCAATTGTGTCGAGAAAATTTTTGAATTTGAGGTCTCGGGTGCGGAGTTTTTGACGTCGTCGCCCATAGCCAAATTGCGCGCACACTTGTGCGCCGTTTTTACAAAGTTTTCAGATTGCCTCTCGGGTTTTCATTTCCAGCTGAATTGGCCATATAATCAATTGTGTCGAGAAAATTTTTGAATTTGAGGCCTCGGGTGCGGAGTTTTTGACGTCGTCGCCCAAAGCCAAACTTCCGCGCATGGTTGTTTGCCGTTTTTACAAAGTTTTCAGATTGCCTCCTAGGTTTGCATCCCTCACTGAATTGGCCATAGAATCAATTGTGTCGAGACGGTTTTTGAATTTGAGGCCTTGGGTGCGGAGTTTTTGACGTCGTCGCCCATAGCCAAACTTGCGCGCATGGTTGTGTGCCGTTTTTACAAAGTTTTCAGATTGCCTCCCAGGTTTGCATCCCTCACTGAATTGGCCATAGAATCAATTGTGTCGAGACGGTTTTTGAATTTGAGGCCTCGGGTGCGGAGTTTTTGACGTCGTCGCCCATAGCCAAATTGCGCGCACACTTGTGCGCCGTTTTTACAAAGTTTTCAGATTGCCTCTCGGGTTTGCACTTCTAGCTGAATTGGCCATAGAATCAATTGTGTCGAGACGGTTTTTGAATTTGAGGCCTCGGGTGCGGAGTTTTTGACGTCGTCGCCCATAGCCAAATTGTGCGCACACTTGTGCGCCGTTTTTACAAAGTTTTCAGATTGCCTCTCGGGTTTGCATTTCCATCTGAATTGGCCATAGAATCAATTGTGTCGAGAAAGTTTTTGAATTTGAGGCCTCGGGAGCGGAGTTTTTGACGTCGTCGCCCAAAACCAAACTTGCGCGCATGGTTGTGTGCCGTTTTTACAAAGTTTTCAGATTGCCTCCCAGGTTTGCATCCCTCACTGAATTGGCCATAGAATCAATTGTGTCGAGACGGTTTTTGAATTTGAGGCCTCGGGTGCGGAGTTTTTGACGTCGTCGCCCATAGCCAAACTTGCGCGCATGGTTGTGTGCCGTTTTTACAAAGTTTTCAGATTGCCTCCCAGGTTTACATCCCTCACTGAATTGGCCATAGAATCAATTGTGTCGAGACGGTTTTTGAATTTGAGGCCTCGGGTGCGGAGTTTTTGACGTCGTAGCCCATAGCCAAATTGCGCGCACACTTGTGCGTCGTTTTTACAAAGTTTTCAGATTACCTCTCGGGTTTGCACTTCCAGTTAAATTGGCCATAGAATCAATTGTGTCGAGAAAATTTTTGAATTTGAGGCCTCGGGTGCGGAATTTTTGACGTGGTCGCCCATAGCCAAATTGCGCGCACGCTTGTGCGCCGTTTTTACAAAGTTTTCAGATTGCCTCTCGGGATTGCATTTCCATCTGAATTGGCCATAGAATCAATTGTGTCGAGAAAGTTTTTGAATTTGAGGCCTCGGGTGCGGAGTTTTTGACGTCGTCGCCCAAAGCCAAACTTGCGCGCATGGTTGTGTGCCGTTTTTACAAAGTTTTCAGATTGCCTCTCAGGTTTGCATCCCTCACTGAATTGGCCATAGAATCAAATTTGTCGAGATGGTTTTTGAATTTGAGGCCTCGGGTGCGGAGTTTTTTACGTCGTCGCCCATAGCCAAATTGCGCACACACTTGTGCGCCGTTTTTACAAAGTGTTCAGATTGCCTCTCGGGTTTGCACTTCCAGTTGAATTGGCCATAGAATCAATTGTGTCGAGAAAATTTTTGAATTTGAGGCCTCGGGTGCGGAGTTTTTGACGTCGTCGCCCATAGCCAAATTGCGCGCACACTTGTGCGCCGTTTTTAAAAAGTTTTCAGATTGCCTCTCGGGTTTGCACTTCTAGTTGAATTGGCCATAGAATCAATTGTGTCGAGAAAATTTTTGAATTTGAGGCCTCGGGTGCGGAGTTTTTGACGTCGTCGCCCATAGCCAAATCGCGCGCACACTTGTGCGGCGTTTTTACAAAGTTTTCAGATTGCCTCTCGGGTTTTCATTCCCAGCTGAATTTGCCATAGAATCAATTGTGTCGAGAAAATTTTTGAATTTGAGGCCTCGGGTGCGGTGTTTTTTACGTCGTCGCCCATAGCCAAATTTCGCGCACACTTGTGCGCCATTTTTACAAAGTTTTCAGATTGCCTCTCGGGTTTGCATCTCCAGCTGAATTGGCCATAGAATCAATTGTGTTGAGACGGTTTTTGAATTTGAGGCCTCGGGTGCGGAGTTTTTAACGTCGTCGCCCATAGCCAAACTTGCGCGCATGGTTGTGTGCTGTTTTAAAAAAGTTTACAGATTGCCTCCCAGGTTTACATCCCTCACTAAATTGGCCATAGAATCAATTGTGTCGAGACATCTTTTGAATTTGAGGCCTCGGATGCGGAGTTTTTGACATCTTCGCCCATAGCCAAATTGCGCGCACACTTGTGCGCCGTTTTTACAAAGTTTTCAGATTGCCTCTTGGGTTTGCATTTCCAGCTGAATTGGCCATAGAATCAATTGTGTCGAGAAAATTTTTGAATTTCAGGCCTCGGGTGCGGAGTTTTTTACGTCGTCGCCCATAGCCAAATTGCGCGCACACTTGTGCGCCGTTTTTACAAAGTTTTCAGATTGCCTCTCGGGTTTGCATTTCCAGCTGAATTAGCCATAGAATCAATTGTGTCGAGAAAGTTTTTGAATTTGAGGCCTCGGGTGCGGAGTTTTTGACGTCGTCGCCCAAAGCCAAACTTGCGCGCATGGTTGTTTGCCGTTTTTACAAAGTTTTCAGATTGCCTCCTAGTTGAATTGGCCATAGAATCAATTGTGTCGAGAAAATTTTTGAATTTGAGGCCTCGGGTGCGGAGTTTTTGACGTCGTCGCCCATAGCCAAATTGCGCGCACACTTGTGCGCCGTTTTTAAAAAGTTTTCAGATTGCCTCTCGGGTTTGCACTTCTAGCTGAATTGGCCATAGAATCAATTGTGTCGAGAAAGTTTTTGAATTTGAGGCCTCGGGTGCGGAGTTTTTGACGTCGTCGCCCAAAACCAAACTTGCGCGCATGGTTGTGCGCCGTTTTTAAAAAGTTTTCAGATTGCCTCTCGGGTTTGCACTTCCAGTTGAATTGGCCATAGAATCAATTGTGTCGAGAAAATTTTTGAATTTGAGGCCTCGGGTGCGGAGTTTTTGACGTCGTCGCCCATAGCCAAATCGCGCGCACACTTGTGCGGCGTTTTTACAAAGTTTTCAGATTGCCTCTCGGGTTTTCATTCCCAGCTGAATTTGCCATAGAATCAATTGTGTCGAGAAAATTTTTGAATTTGAGGCCTCGGGTGCGGTGTTTTTTACGTCGTCGCCCATAGCCAAATTTCGCGCACACTTGTGCGCCATTTTTACAAAGTTTTCAGATTGCCTCTCGGGTTTGCATCTCCAGCTGAATTGGCCATAGAATCAATTGTGTTGAGACGGTTTTTGAATTTGAGGCCTCGGGTGCGGAGTTTTTAACGTCGTCGCCCATAGCCAAACTTGCGCGCATGGTTGTGTGCTGTTTTAAAAAAGTTTACAGATTGCCTCCCAGGTTTACATCCCTCACTAAATTGGCCATAGAATCAATTGTGTCGAGACAGTTTTTGAATTTGAGGCCTCGGGTGCGGAGTTTTTGACGTCTTCGCCCATAGCCAAATTGCGCGCACACTTGTGCGCCGTTTTTACAAAGTTTTCAGATTGCCTCTCGGGTTTGCATTTCCATCTGAATTGGCCATAGAATCAATTGTGTCGAGAAAGTTTTTGAATTTGAGGCCTCGGGTGCGGAGTTTTTGACGTCGTCGCCCAAAACCAAACTTGCGCGCATGGTTGTGTGCCGTTTTTACAAAGTTTTCAGATTGCCTCCCAGGTTTGCACTTCCAGGTTTGCCTCCCAGGTTTGCATCCCTCACTGAATTGGCCATAGAATCAATTGTGTCGAGACGGTTTTTGAATTTGAGGCCTATGGTGCGGAGTTTTTGACGTCGTCGCCCATAGCCAAATTGCGCGCACACTTGTGCGCCGTTTTTACAAAGTTTTCAGATTGCCTCTTGGGTTTGCACTTCTAGCTGAATTGGCCATAGAATCAATTGTGTCGAGAATTTTTTTGAGTTTGAGGCCTATGGTGCAGAGTTTTTAACGTCGTCGCCTATAGCCAAATTACGCGCACACTTGTGCGCCGTTTTTACAAAGTTTTCAGATTGCCTCTCGGGTTTGCACTTCTAGTTGAATTGGCCATAGAATCAATTGTGTCGAGAAAATTTTTGAATTTGAGGTCTCGGGTGCGGAGTTTTTGACGTCGTCGCCCATAGCCAAATTGCGCGCACACTTGTGCGCCGTTTTTACAAAGTTTTCAGATTGCCTCTCGGGTTTTCATTTCCAGCTGAATTGGCCATATAATCAATTGTGTCGAGAAAATTTTTGAATTTGAGGCCTCGGGTGCGGAGTTTTTGACGTCGTCGCCCAAAGCCAAACTTCCGCGCATGGTTGTTTGCCGTTTTTACAAAGTTTTCAGATTGCCTCCCAGGTTTGCATCCCTCACTGAATTGGCCATAGAATCAATTGTGTCGAGACGGTTTTTGAATTTGAGGCCTCGGGTGCGGAGTTTTTGACGTCGTCGCCCATAGCCAAATTGCGCGCACACTTGTGCGCCGTTTTTACAAAGTTTTCAGATTGCCTCTCGGGTTTGCACTTCTAGCTGAATTGGCCATAGAATCAATTGTGTCGAGACGGTTTTTGAATTTGAGGCCTCGGGTGCGGAGTTTTTGACGTCGTCGCCCATAGCCAAATTGTGCGCACACTTGTGCGCCGTTTTTACAAAGTTTTCAGATTGCCTCTCGAGTTTGCATTTCCATCTGAATTGGCCATAGAATCAATTGTGTCGAGAAAGTTTTTGAATTTGAGGCCTCGGGAGCGGAGTTTTTGACGTCGTCGCCCAAAACCAAACTTGCGCGCATGGTTGTGTGCCGTTTTTACAAAGTTTTCAGATTGCCTCCCAGGTTTGCATCCCTCACTGAATTGGCCATAGAATCAATTGTGTCGAGACGGTTTTTGAATTTGAGGCCTCGGGTGCGGAGTTTTTGACGTCGTCGCCCATAGCCAAACTTGCGCGCATGGTTGTGTGCCGTTTTTACAAAGTTTTCAGATTGCCTCCCAGGTTTACATCCCTCACTGAATTGGCCATAGAATCAATTGTGTCGAGACGGTTTTTGAATTTGAGGCCTCGGGTGCGGAGTTTTTGACGTCGTAGCCCATAGCCAAATTGCGCGCACACTTGTGCGTCGTTTTTACAAAGTTTTCAGATTACCTCTCGGGTTTGCACTTCCAGTTAAATTGGCCATAGAATCAATTGTGTCGAGAAAATTTTTGAATTTGAGGCCTCGGGTGCGGAATTTTTGACGTGGTCGCCCATAGCCAAATTGCGCGCACGCTTGTGCGCCGTTTTTACAAAGTTTTCAGATTGCCTCTCGGGATTGCATTTCCATCTGAATTGGCCATAGAATCAATTGTGTCGAGAAAGATTTTGAATTTGAGGCCTCGGGTGCGGAGTTTTTGACGTCGTCGCCCAAAGCCAAACTTGCGCGCATGGTTGTGTGCCGTTTTTACAAAGTTTTCAGATTGCCTCTCAGGTTTGCATCCCTCACTGAATTGGCCATAGAATCAAATTTGTCGAGATGGTTTTTGAATTTGAGGCCTCGGGTGCGGAGTTTTTGACGTCGTCGCCCATAGCCAAATTGCGCACACACTTGTGCGCCGTTTTTACAAAGTGTTCAGATTGCCTCTCGGGTTTGCACTTCCAGTTGAATTGGCCATAGAATCAATTGTGTCGAGAAAATTTTTGAATTTGAGGCCTCGGGTGCGGAGTTTTTGACGTCGTCGCCCATAGCCAAATTGCGCGCACACTTGTGCGCCGTTTTTAAAAAGTTTTCAGATTGCCTCTCGGGTTTGCACTTCCAGTTGAATTGGCCATAGAATCAATTGTGTCGAGAAAATTTTTGAATTTGAGGCCTCGGGTGCGGAGTTTTTGACGTCGTCGCCCATAGCCAAATCGCGCGCACACTTGTGCGGCGTTTTTACAAAGTTTTCAGATTGCCTCTCGGGTTTTCATTCCCAGCTGAATTTGCCATAGAATCAATTGTGTCGAGAAAATTTTTGAATTTGAGGCCTCGGGTGCGGTGTTTTTTACGTCGTCGCCCATAGCCAAATTTCGCGCACACTTGTGCGCCATTTTTACAAAGTTTTCAGATTGCCTCTCGGGTTTGCATCTCCAGCTGAATTGGCCATAGAATCAATTGTGTTGAGACGGTTTTTGAATTTGAGGCCTCGGGTGCGGAGTTTTTAACGTCGTCGCCCATAGCCAAACTTGCGCGCATGGTTGTGTGTTGTTTTAAAAAAGTTTACAGATTGCCTCCCAGGTTTACATCCCTCACTAAATTGGCCATAGAATCAATTGTGTCGAGACAGTTTTTGAATTTGAGGCCTCGGGTGCGGAGTTTTTGACGTCTTCGCCCATAGCCAAATTGCGCGCACACTTGTGCGCCGTTTTTACAAAGTTTTCAGATTGCCTCTTGGGTTTGCATTTCCAGCTGAATTGGCCATAGAATCAATTGTGTCGAGAAAATTTTTGAATTTCAGGCCTCGGGTGCGGAGTTTTTTACGTCGTCGCCCATAGCCAAATTGCGCGCACACTTGTGCGTCGTTTTTACAAAGTTTTCAGATTGCCTCTCGGGTTTGCATTTCCAGCTGAATTAGCCATAGAATCAATTGTGTCGAGAAAGTTTTTGAATTTGAGGCCTCGGGTGCGGAGTTTTTGACGTCGTCGCCCAAAGCCAAACTTGCGCGCATGGTTGTTTGCCGTTTTTACAAAGTTTTCAGATTGCCTCCTAGGTTTGCATCCCTCACTGAATTGGCCATAGAATCAATTGTGTCGAGACGGTTTTTGAATTTGAGGCCTTGGGTGCGGAGTTTTTGACGTCGTCGCCCATAGCCAAACTTGCGCGCATGGTTGTGTGCCGTTTTTACAAAGTTTTCAGATTGCCTCCCAGGTTTGCATCCCTACCTGAATTGGCCATAGAATCAATTGTGTCGAGACGGTTTTTGAATTTGAGGCCTCGGGTGCGGAGTTTTTGACGTCGTCGCCCATAGCCAAATTGCGCGCACACTTGTGCGCCGTTTTTACAAAGTTTTCAGATTACCTCTCGGGTTTGCACTTCCAGTTAAATTGGCCATAGAATCAATTGTGTCGAGAAAATTTTTGAATTTGAGGCCTCGGGTGCGGAGTTTTTGACGTCGTCGCCCATGGCTAAATTGCGCGCACACTTGTGCGCCGTTTTTACAAAGTTTACAGATTGCCTTTCGGGTTTGCACTTCTAGCTGAATTGGCCATAGAATCAATTGTGTCGAGACGGTTTTTGAATTTGAGGCCTCGGGTGCGGAGTTTTTGACGTCGTCGCCCATAGCCAAATTGCGCGCACACTTGTGCGCCGTTTTTACAAAGTTTTCAGATTGCCTCTCGGGTTTGCACTTCTAGCTGAATTGGCCATAGAATCAATTGTGTCGAGAAATTTTTTGAATTTGAGGCCTCGGGTGCAGAGTTTTTGACGTCGTCGCCCATAGCCAAATTGCGCGCACGCTTGTGCGCCGTTTTTACAAAGTTTTCAGATTGCCTCTCGGGTTTGCATTTCCATCTGAATTGGCCATAGAATCAATTGTGTCGAGAAAGTTTTTGAATTTGAGGCCTCGGGAGCGGAGTTTTTGACGTCGTCGCCCAAAACCAAACTTGCGCGCATGGTTGTGTGCCGTTTTTACAAAGTTTTCAGATTGCCTCCCAGGTTTGCATCCCTCACTGAATTGGCCATAGAATCAATTGTGTCGAGACGGTTTTTGAATTTGAGGCCTCGGGTGCGGAGTTTTTGACGTCGTAGCCCATAGCCAAATTGCGCGCACACTTGTGCGCCGTTTTTACAAAGTTTTCAGATTACCTCTCGGGTTTGCATTTCCAGTTAAATTGGCCATAGAATCAATTGTGTCGAGAAAATTTTTGAATTTGAGGCCTCGGGTGCGGAGTTTTTGACGTGGTCGCCCATAGCCAAATTGCGCGCACGCTTGTGCGCCGTTTTTACAAAGTTTTCAGATTGCCTCTCGGGATTGCATTTCCATCTGAATTGGCCATAGAATCAATTGTGTCGAGAAAGTTTTTGAATTTGAGGCCTCGGGTGCGGAGTTTTTGACGTCGTCGCCCAAAGCCAAACTTGCGCGCATGGTTGTGTGCCGTTTTTACAAAGTTTTCAGATTGCCTCTCAGGTTTGCATCCCTCACTGAATTGGCCATAGAATCAAATTTGTCGAGATTGTTTTTGAATTTGAGGCCTCGGGTGCGGAGTTTTTGACGTCGTCGCCCATAGCCAAATTGCGCACACACTTGTGCGCCGTTTTTACAAAGTTTTCAGATTGCCTCTCGGGTTTGCACTTCCAGTTGAATTGGCCATAGAATCAATTGTGTCGAGAAATTTTTTGAATTTGAGGCCTCGGGTGAGGAGTTTTTGACGTCGTCGCCCATAGCCAAATTGCGTGCACACTTGTGCGCCGTTTTTAAAAAGTTTTCAGATTGCCTCTCGGGTTTGCACTTCCAGTTGAATTGGCCATAGAATCAATTGTGTCGAGAAATTTTTTGAATTTGAGGCCTCGGGTGCGGAGTTTTTGACGTCGTCGCCCATAGCCAAATTGCGCGCACACTTGTGCGCCGTTTTTACAAAGTTTTCAGATTGCCTCTCGGGTTTGCATTTCCATCTGAATTGGCCATAGAATCAATTGTGTCGAGAAAGTTTTTGAATTTGAGGCCTCGGGAGCGGAGTTTTTGACGTCGTCGCCCAAAACCAAACTTGCGCGCATGGTTGTGTGCCGTTTTTACAAAGTTTTCAGATTGCCTCCCAGGTTTGCATCCCTCACTGAATTGGCCATAGAATCAATTTTGTCGAGACGGTTTTTGAATTTGAGGCCTCGGGTGCGGAGTTTTTGACGTCGTCGCCCATAGCCAAACTTGCGCGCATGGTTGTGTGCCATTTTTACAAAGTTTTCAGATTGCCTCCCAGGTTTACATCCCTCACTGAATTGGCCATAGAATCAATTGTGTCGAGACGGTTTTTGAATTTGAGGCCTCGGGTGCGGAGTTTTTGACGTCGTAGCCCATAGCCAAATTGCGCGCACACTTGTGCGCCGTTTTTACAAAGTTTTCAGATTACCTCTCGGGTTTGCACTTCCAGTTAAATTGGCCATAGAATCAATTGTGTCGAGAAAATTTTTGAATTTGAGGCCTCGGGTGCGGAGTTTTTGACGTGGTCGCCCATAGCCAAATTGCGCGCACGCTTGTGCGCCGTTTTTACAAAGTTTTCAGATTGCCTCTCGGGATTGCATTTCCATCTGAATTGGCCATAGAATCAATTGTGTCGAGAAAGTTTTTGAATTTGAGGCCTCGGGTGCGGAGTTTTTGACGTCGTCGCCCAAAGCCAAACTTGCGCGCATGGTTGTGTGCCGTTTTTACAAAGTTTTCAGATTGCCTCTCAGGTTTGCATCCCTCACTGAATTGGCCATAGAATCAAATTTGTCGAGATGGTTTTTGAATTTGAGGCCTCGGGTGCGGAGTTTTTGACGTCGTCGCCCATAGCCAAATTGCGCACACACTTGTGCGCCGTTTTTACAAAGTTTTCAGATTGCCTCTCGGGTTTGCACTTCCAGTTGAATTGGCCATAGAATCAATTGTGTCGAGAAATTTTTTGAATTTGAGGCCTCGGGTGAGGAGTTTTTGACGTCGTCGCCCATAGCCAAATTGCGTGCACACTTGTGCGCCGTTTTTAAAAAGTTTTCAGATTGCCTCTCGGGTTTGCACTTCCAGTTGAATTGGCCATAGAATCAATTGTGTCGAGAAATTTTTTGAATTTGAGGCCTCGGGTGCGGAGTTTTTGACGTCGTCGCCCATAGCCAAATTGCGCGCACACTTGTGCGCCGTTTTTACAAAGTTTTCAGATTGCCTCTCGGGTTTTCATTCCCAGCTGAATTGGCCATAGAATCAATTGTGTCGAGAAAATTTTTGAATTTGAGGCCTCGGGTGCGGTGTTTTTTACGTCGTCGCCCATAGCCAAATTTCGCGCACACTTGTGCGCCATTTTTACAAAGTTTTCAGATTGCCTCTCGGGTTTGCATCTCCAGCTGAATTGGCCATAGAATCAATTGTGTTGAGAGGGTTTTTGAATTTGAGGCCTCGGGTGCGGAGTTTTTAACGTCGTCGCCTATAGCCAAACTTGCGCGCATGGTTGTGTGCTGTTTTTGAAAAGTTTACAGATTGCCTCCCAGGTTTACATCCCTCACTAAATTGGCCATAGAATCAATTGTGTCGAGTCGGTTTTTGAATTTGAGGCCTCGGGTGCGGAGTTTTTGACGTCGTCGCCCATAGCCAAACTTGCGCGCATGGTTGTGTGCCGTTTTTACAAAGTTTTCAGATTGCCTCCCAGGTTTACATCCCTCACTGAATTGGCCATAGAATGAATTGTGTCGAGACGGTTTTTGAATTTGAGGCCTCGGGTGCGGAGTTTTTGACGTCGTAGCCCATAGCCAAATTGCGCGCACACTTGTGCGCCGTTTTTACAAAGTTTTCAGATTACCTCTCGGGTTTGCACTTCCAGTTAAATTGGCCATAGAATCAATTGTGTCGAGAAAATTTTTGAATTTGAGGCCTCGGGTGCGGAGTTTTTGACGTGGTCGCCCATAGCCAAATTGCGCGCACGCTTGTGCGCCGTTTTTACAAAGTTTTCAGATTGCCTCTCGGGATTGCATTTCCATCTGAATTGGCCATAGAATCAATTGTGTCGAGAAAGTTTTTGAATTTGAGGCCTCGGGTGCGGAGTTTTTGACGTCGTCGCCCAAAGCCAAACTTGCGCGCATGGTTGTGTGCCGTTTTTACAAAGTTTTCAGATTGCCTCTCAGGTTTGCATCCCTCACTGAATTGGCCATAGAATCAAATTTGTCGAGATGGTTTTTGAATTTGAGGCCTCGGGTGCGGAGTTTTTGACGTCGTCGCCCATAGCCAAATTGCGCACACACTTGTGCGCCGTTTTTACAAAGTTTTCAGATTGCCTCTCGGGTTTGCACTTCCAGTTGAATTGGCCATAAAATCAATTGTGTCGAGAAATTTTTTGAATTTGAGGCCTCGGGTGCGGAGTTTTTGACGTCGTCGCCCATAGCCAAATTGCGTGCACACTTGTGCGCCGTTTTTAAAAAGTTTTCAGATTGCCTCTCGGGTTTGCACTTCCAGTTGAATTGGCCATAGAATCAATTGTGTCGAGAAATTTTTTGAATTTGAGGCCTCGGGTGCGGAGTTTTTGACGTCGTCGCCCATAGCCAAATTGCGCGCACACTTGTGCGCCGTTTTTACAAAGTTTTCAGATTGCCTCTCGGGTTTTCATTCCCAGCTGAATTGGCCATAGAATCAATTGTGTCGAGAAATTTTTTGAATTTGAGGCCTCGGGTGCGGAGTTTTTGACGTCGTCGCCCATAGCCAAATTGCGCGCACACTTGTGCGCCGTTTTTACAAAGTTTTCAGATTGCCTCTCGGGTTTTCATTCCCAGCTGAATTGGCCATAGAATCAATTGTGTCGAGAAAATTTTTGAATTTGAGGCCTCGGGTGCGGTGTTTTTTACGTCGTCGCCCATAGCCAAATTTCGCGCACACTTGTGCGCCATTTTTACAAAGTTTTCAGATTGCCTCTCGGGTTTGCATCTCCAGCTGAATTGGCCATAGAATCAATTGTGTTGAGAGGGTTTTTGAATTTGAGGCCTCGGGTGCGGAGTTTTTAACGTCGTCGCCTATAGCCAAACTTGCGCGCATGGTTGTGTGCTGTTTTTGAAAAGTTTACAGATTGCCTCCCAGGTTTACATCCCTCACTAAATTGGCCATAGAATCAATTGTGTCGAGTCGGTTTTTGAATTTGAGGCCTCGGGTGCGGAGTTTTTGACGTCGTCGCCCATAGCCAAACTTGCGCGCATGGTTGTGTGCCGTTTTTACAAAGTTTTCAGATTGCCTCCCAGGTTTACATCCCTCACTGAATTGGCCATAGAATGAATTGTGTCGAGACGGTTTTTGAATTTGAGGCCTCGGGTGCGGAGTTTTTGACGTCGTAGCCCATAGCCAAATTGCGCGCACACTTGTGCGCCGTTTTTACAAAGTTTTCAGATTACCTCTCGGGTTTGCACTTCCAGTTAAATTGGCCATAGAATCAATTGTGTCGAGAAAATTTTTGAATTTGAGGCCTCGGGTGCGGAGTTTTTGACGTGGTCGCCCATAGCCAAATTGCGCGCACGCTTGTGCGCCGTTTTTACAAAGTTTTCAGATTGCCTCTCGGGATTGCATTTCCATCTGAATTGGCCATAGAATCAATTGTGTCGAGAAAGTTTTTGAATTTGAGGCCTCGGGTGCGGAGTTTTTGACGTCGTCGCCCAAAGCCAAACTTGCGCGCATGGTTGTGTGCCGTTTTTACAAAGTTTTCAGATTGCCTCTCAGGTTTGCATCCCTCACTGAATTGGCCATAGAATCAAATTTGTCGAGATGGTTTTTGAATTTGAGGCCTCGGGTGCGGAGTTTTTGACGTCGTCGCCCATAGCCAAATTGCGCACACACTTGTGCGCCGTTTTTACAAAGTTTTCAGATTGCCTCTCGGGTTTGCACTTCCAGTTGAATTGGCCATAAAATCAATTGTGTCGAGAAATTTTTTGAATTTGAGGCCTCGGGTGCGGAGTTTTTGACGTCGTCGCCCATAGCCAAATTGCGTGCACACTTGTGCGCCGTTTTTAAAAAGTTTTCAGATTGCCTCTCGGGTTTGCACTTCCAGTTGAATTGGCCATAGAATCAATTGTGTCGAGAAATTTTTTGAATTTGAGGCCTCGGGTGCGGAGTTTTTGACGTCGTCGCCCATAGCCAAATTGCGCGCACACTTGTGCGCCGTTTTTACAAAGTTTTCAGATTGCCTCTCGGGTTTTCATTCCCAGCTGAATTGGCCATAGAATCAATTGTGTCGAGAAAATTTTTGAATTTGAGGCCTCGGGTGCGGTGTTTTTTACGTCGTCGCCCATAGCCAAATTTCGCGCACACTTGTGCGCCATTTTTACAAAGTTTTCAGATTGCCTCTCGGGTTTGCATCTCCAGCTGAATTGGCCATAGAATCAATTGTGTTGAGACGGTTTTTGAATTTGAGGCCTCGGGTGCGGAGTTTTTGACGTCGTCGCCCATAGCCAAACTTGCGCGCATGGTTGTGTGCCGTTTTTACAAAGTTTTCAGATTGCCTCCCAGGTTTGCATCCCTCACTGAATTGGCCATAGAATCAATTGTGTTGAGACGGTTTTTGAATTTGACGCCTCGGGTGCGGAGTTTTTGACGTCGTCGCCCATAGCCAAACTTGCGCGCATGGTTGTGTGCCGTTTTTACAAAGTTTTCAGATTGCCTCCCAGATTTGCATCCCTCACTAAATTGGCCATAGAATCAATTGTGTCGAGACAGTTTTTGAATTTGAGGCCTCGCGTGCGGAGTTTTTGACGTCGTCGCCCATAGCCAAATTGCGTGCACACTTGTGCGCCATTTTTACAAAGTTTTCAGATTGCCTCTTGGGTTTGCATTTCCAGCTGAATTGGCCATAGAATCAATTGTGTCGAGAAAATTTTTGAATTTGAGGCCTCGGGTGCGGAGTTTTTGACGTCGTCGCCCATAGCCAAATTGCGCGCACACTTGTGCGCCGTTTTTACAAAGTTTTTAGATTGCCTCTCGGGTTTGCATTACCAGCTGAATTAGCCATAGAATCAATTGTGTCGAGAAAGTTTTTGAATTTGAGGCCTCGGGTGCGGAGTTTTTGACGTCGTCGCCCATAGCCAAATTGCGCCCACACTTGTGCGCCGTTTTTACAAAGTTTTCAGATTGCCTCTTGGGTTTGCATTTCCAGCTGAATTGGCCATAGAATCAATTGTGTCGAGAAATTTTTTGAATTTGAGGCCTCGGGTGCGGAGATTTTGACGTCGTCGCCCATAGCCTAATTGCGCGCACACTTGTGCGCCATTTTTACAAAGTTTTCAGATTGCCTCTCGGGTTTGCATCTCCAGCTAAATTGGCCATAGAATCAATTGTGTTGTGACGGTTTTTGAATTTGAGGCCTCGGGTGCGGAGTTTTTGAGGTCGTCGTGTGCGCCATTTTTAAAAAGTTTTCAGATTGCCTCTCAGGTTTGCACTTCTAGCTGAATTGGCCATAGAATCAATTGTGTCGAGAAAATTTTTGAATTTGAGGCCTATGGTGCGGAGTTTTTGACGTCGTCGCCCATAGCCAAATTGCGCGCACACTTGTGCGCCGTTTTTACAAAGTTTTCAGATTGCCTCTCGGGTTTGCACTTCTAGCTGAATTGGCCATAGAATCAATTGTGTCGAGAAATTTTTTGAATTTGAGGCCTATGGTGCGGAGTTTTTGACGTCGTCGCCCATAGCCAAATTGCGCGCACACTTGTGCGCCGTTTTTACAAAGTTTTCAGATTGCCTCTCGGGTTTGCACTTCTAGTTGAATTGGCCATAGAATCAATTGTGTCGAGAAAATTTTTGAATTTGAGGTTTCGGGTGCGGAGTTTTTGACGTCGTCGCCCATAGCCAAATTGCGCGCACACTTGTGCGCCGTTTTTACAAAGTTTTCAGATTGCCTCTCGGGTTTTCATTCCCAGCTGAATTGGCCATATAATCAATTGTGTCGAGAAAATTTTTGAATTTGAGGCCTCGGGTGCGGTGTTTTTTACGTCGTCGCCCATAGCCAAATTTTGCGCACACTTGTGCGCCATTTTTACAAAGTTTTCAGATTTCCTCTCGGGTTTGCATCTCCAGCTGAATTGGCCATAGAATCAATTGTGTTGAGACGGTTTTTGAATTTGAGGCCTCGGGTGCGGAGTTTTTGACGTAGTCGCCCATAGCCAAACTTGCGCGCATGGTTGTGTGCCGTTTTTACAAAGTTTTCAGATTGCCTCCCAGGTTTGCATCCCTCACTGAATTGGCCATAGAATCAATTCTGTTGAGACGGTTTTTGAATTTGAGGCCTCGGGTGAGGAGTTTTTGACGTCGTCGCCCATAGCCAAACTTGCGCGCATGGTTGTGTGCCGTTTTTACAAAGTTTTCAGATTGCCTCCCAGGTTTGCATCCCTCACTAAATTGGCCATAGAATCAATTGTGTCGAGACAGTTTTTGAATTTGAGGCCTCGGGTGCGGAGTTTTTGACGTCGTCGCCCATAGCCAAATTGCGCGCACACTTGTGCGCCGTTTTTACAAAGTTTTCAGATTGCCTCTTGGGTTTGCATTTCCAGCTGAATTGGCCATAGAATCAATTATGTCGAGAAAATTTTTGAATTTGAGGCCTCGGGTGCGGAGGTTTTGACGTCGTCGCCCATAGCCAAATTGCGCGCACACTTGTGCGCCGTTTTTACAAAGTTTTCAGATTGCCTCTCGGGTTTGCATTTCCAGCTGAATTAGCCATAGAATCAATTGTGTCGAGAAAGTTTTTGAATTTGAGGCCTCGGGTGCGGAGTTTTTGACGTCGTCGCCCAAAGCCAAACTTGCGCGCATGGTTGTTTGCCGTTTTTACAAAGTTTTCAGATTGCCTCCTAGGTTTGCATCCCTCACTGAATTGGCCATAGAATCAATTGTGTCGAGACGGTTTTTGAATTTGAGGCCTCGGGTGCGGAGTTTTTGACGTCGTAGCCCATAGCCAAATTGCGCGCACACTTGTGCGCCGTTTTTACAAAGTTTTCAGATTACCTCTCGGGTTTGCACTTCTAGTTAAATTGGCCATAGAATAAATTGTGTCGAGAAAATTTTTGAATTTGAGGCCTCGGGTGCGGAGTTTTTGACGTGGTCGCCCATAGCCAAATTGCGCGCACGCTTGTGCGCCGTTTTTACAAAGTTTTCAGATTGCCTCTCGGGATTGCATCTCCATCTGAATTGGCCATAGAATCAATTGTGTCGAGAAAGTTTTTGAATTTGAGGCCTCGGGTGCGGAGTTTTTGACGTCGTCGCCCAAAGCCAAACTTGCGCGCATGGTTGTGTGCCGTTTTTACAAAGTTTTCAGATTGCCTCTCAGGTTTGCATCCCTCACTGAATTGGCCATAGAATCAAATTTGTCGAGATGGTTTTTGAATTTGAGGCCTCGGGTGCAGAGTTTTTGACGTCGTCGCCCATAGCCAAATTGCGCACACACTTGTGCGCCGTTTTTACAAAGTTTTCAGATTGCCTCTCGGGTTTGCACTTCCAGTTGAATTGGCCATAGAATCAATTGTGTCGAGAAAATTTTTGAATTTGAGGCCTCGGGTGCGGAGTTTTTGACGTCGTCGCCCATAGCCAAATTGCGCGCACACTTGTGCTCCGTTTTTACAAAGTTTTCAGATTGCCTCTCGGATTTGCACTTCCAGTTGAATTGGCCATAGAATCAATTCTGTCGAGAAATTTTTTGAATTTGAGGCCTCGGGTGCGGAGTTTTTGACGTCGTCGCCCATAGCCAAATTGCGCGCACACTTGTGCGCCGTTTTTAAAAAGTTTTCAGATTGCCTCTCGGGTTTGCACTTCCAGTTGAATTGCCCATAGAATCAATTGTGTCGAGAAATTTTTTGAATTTGAGGCCTCGGGTGCGGAGTTTTTGACGTCGTCGCCCATAGCCAAATTGCGCGCACACTTGTGCGCCGTTTTTACAAAGTTTTCAGATTGCCTCTCGGGTTTTCATTCCCAGCTGAATTGGCCATAGAATCAATTGTGTCGAGAAAATTTTTGAATTTGAGGCCTCGGGTGCGGTGTTTTTTACGTCGTCGCCCATAGCCAAATTTCGCGCACACTTGTGCGCCATTTTTACAAAGTTTTCAGATTGCCTCTCGGGTTTGCATCTCCAGCTGAATTGGCCATAGAATCAATTGTGTTGAGACGGTTTTTGAATTTGAGGCCTCGGGTGCGGAGTTTTTGACGTCGTCGCCCATAGCCAAACTTGCGCGCATGGTTGTGTGCCGTTTTTACAAAGTTTTCAGATTGCCTCCCAGGTTTGCATCCCTCACTGAATTGGCCATAGAATCAATTGTGTTGAGACGGTTTTTGAATTTGACGCCTCGGGTGCGGAGTTTTTGACGTCGTCGTCCATAGCCAAACTTGCGCGCATGGTTGTGTGCCGTTTTTACAAAGTTTTCAGATTGCCTCCCAGATTTACATCCCTCACTAAATTGGCCATAGAATCAATTGTGTCGAGACAGTTTTTGAATTTGAGGCCTCGGGTGCGGAGTTTTTGACGTCGTCGCCCATAGCCAAATTGCGCGCACACTTGTACGCCGTTTTTACAAAGTTTTCAGATTGCCTCTTGGGTTTGCATTTCCAGCTGAATTGGCCATAGAATCAATTGTGTCGAGAAAATTTTTGAATTTGAGGCCTCGGGTGCGGAGTTTTTGACGTCGTCGCCCATAGCCAAATTGCGCGCACACTTGTGCGCCGTTTTTACAAAGTTTTCAGATTGCCTCTCGGGTTTGCATTACCAGCTGAATTAGCCATAGAATCAATTGTGTCGAGAAAGTTTTTGAATTTGAGGCCTCGGGTGCGGAGTTTTTGACGTCGTCGCCCATAGCCAAATTGCGCGCACACTTGTGCGCCGTTTTTACAAAGTTTCAGATTGCCTCTTGGGTTTGCATTTCCAGCTGAATTGGCCATAGAATCAATTGTGTCGAGAAATTTTTTGAATTTGAGGCCTCGGGTGCGGAGATTTTGTCGTCGTCGCCCATAGCCTAATTGCGCGCACACTTGTGCGCCATTTTTACCAAGTTTTCAGATTGCCTCTCGGGTTTGCATCTCCAGCTGAATTGGCCATAGAATCAATTGTGTTGTGACAGTTTTTGAATTTGAGGCCTCGGGTGCGGAGTTTTTGACGTCGTCGTGTGGGCCGTTTTTAAAAAGTTTTCAGATTGCCTCTCGGGTTTGCACTTCTAGCTGAATTGGCCATAGAATCAATTGTGTCGAGAAATTTTTTGAATTTGAGGCCTATGGTGCAGAGTTTTTGACGTCGTCGCCCATAGCCAAATTGCGCGCACACTTGTGCGCCGTTTTTACAAAGTTTTCAGATTGCCTCTTCGGTTTGCACTTCTAGCTGAATTGGCCATAGAATCAATTGTGTCGAGAATTTTTTTGAGTTTGAGGCCTATGGTGCAGAGTTTTTGACGTCGTCGCCCATAGCCAAATTACGCGCACACTTGTGCGCCGTTTTTACAAAGTTTTCAGATTGCCTCTCGGGTTTGCACTTCTAGTTGAATTGGCCATAGAATCAATTGTGTCGAGAAAATTTTTGAATTTGAGGTCTCGGGTTCGGAGTTTTTGACGTCGTCGCCCATAGCCAAATTGCGCGCACACTTGTGCGCCGTTTTTACAAAGTTTTCAGATTGCCTCTCGGGTTTTCATTCCCAGCTGAATTGGCCATATAATCAATTGTGTCGAGAATTTTTTTGAATTTGAGGCCTCGGGTGCGGTGTTTTTTACGTCGTCGCCCATAGCCAAATTTTGCGCACACTTGTGCGCCATTTTTACAAAGTTTTCAGATTTCCTCTCGGGTTTGCATCTCCAGCTGAATTGGCCATATAATCAATTGTGTTGAGACGGTTTTTGAATTTGAGGCCTCGGGTGCGGAGTTTTTAACGTCGTCGTCCATAGCCAAACTTGCGCGCATGGTTGTGTGCTGTTTTTAAAAAGTTTACAGATTGCCTCCCAGGTTTACATCCCTCACTAAATTGGCCATAGAATCAATTGTGTCGAGACGGTTTTTGAATTTAAGGCCTCGGGTGCGGAGTTTTTGACGTCGTCGCCCATAGCCAAACTTGCGCGCATGGTTGTGTGCCGTTTTTACAAAGTTTTCAGATTGCCTCCCAGGTTTACATCCCTCACTGAATTGGCCATAGAATCAATTGTGTCGAGACGGTTTTTGAATTTGAGGCCTCGGGTGCGGAGTTTTTGACGTCGTAGCCCATAGCCAAATTGCGCGCACACTTGTGCGCCGTTTTTACAAAGTTTTCAGATTACCTCTCGGGTTTGCACTTCCAGTTAAATTGGCCATAGAATCAATTGTGTCGAGAAAATTTTTGAATTTGAGGCCTCGGGTGCGGAGTTTTTGACGTGGTCGCCCATAGCCAAATTGCGCGCACGCTTGTGCGCCGTTTTTACAAAGTTTTCAGATTGCCTCTCGGGATTGCATTTCCATCTGAATTGGCCATAGAATCAATTGTGTCGAGAAAGTTTTTGAATTTGAGGCCTCGGGTGCGGAGTTTTTGACGTCGTCGCCCAAAGCCAAACTTGCGCGCATGGTTGTGTGCCGTTTTTACAAAGTTTTCAGATTGCCTCTCAGGTTTGCATCCCTCACTGAATTGGCCATAGAATCAAATTTGTCGAGATGGTTTTTGAATTTGAGGCCTCGGGTGCAGAGTTTTTGACGTCGTCGCCCATAGCCAAATTGCGCACACACTTGTGCGCCGTTTTTACAAAGTTTTCAGATTGCCTCTCGGGTTTGCACTTCCAGTTGAATTGGCCATAGAATCAATTGTGTCGAGAAAATTTTTGAATTTGAGGCCTCGGGTGCGGAGTTTTTGACGTCGTCGCCCATAGCCAAATTGCGCGCACACTTGTGCTCCGTTTTTACAAAGTTTTCAGATTGCCTCTCGGATTTGCACTTCCAGTTGAATTGGCCATAGAATCAATTCTGTCGAGAAATTTTTTGAATTTGAGGCCTCGGGTGCGGAGTTTTTGACGTCGTCGCCCATAGCCAAATTGCGCGCACACTTGTGCGCCGTTTTTAAAAAGTTTTCAGATTGCCTCTCGGGTTTGCACTTCCAGTTGAATTGCCCATAGAATCAATTGTGTCGAGAAATTTTTTGAATTTGAGGCCTCGGGTGCGGAGTTTTTGACGTCGTCGCCCATAGCCAAATTGCGCGCACACTTGTGCGCCGTTTTTACAAAGTTTTCAGATTGCCTCTCGGGTTTTCATTCCCAGCTGAATTGGCCATAGAATCAATTGTGTCGAGAAAATTTTTGAATTTGAGGCCTCGGGTGCGGTGTTTTTTACGTCGTCGCCCATAGCCAAATTTCGCGCACACTTGTGCGCCATTTTTACAAAGTTTTCAGATTGCCTCTCGGGTTTGCATCTCCAGCTGAATTGGCCATAGAATCAATTGTGTTGAGACGGTTTTTGAATTTGAGGCCTCGGGTGCGGAGTTTTTGACGTCGTCGCCCATAGCCAAACTTGCGCGCATGGTTGTGTGCCGTTTTTACAAAGTTTTCAGATTGCCTCCCAGGTTTGCATCCCTCACTGAATTGGCCATAGAATCAATTGTGTTGAGACGGTTTTTGAATTTGACGCCTCGGGTGCGGAGTTTTTGACGTCGTCGTCCATAGCCAAACTTGCGCGCATGGTTGTGTGCCGTTTTTACAAAGTTTTCAGATTGCCTCCCAGATTTACATCCCTCACTAAATTGGCCATAGAATCAATTGTGTCGAGACAGTTTTTGAATTTGAGGCCTCGGGTGCGGAGTTTTTGACGTCGTCGCCCATAGCCAAATTGCGCGCACACTTGTACGCCGTTTTTACAAAGTTTTCAGATTGCCTCTTGGGTTTGCATTTCCAGCTGAATTGGCCATAGAATCAATTGTGTCGAGAAAATTTTTGAATTTGAGGCCTCGGGTGCGGAGTTTTTGACGTCGTCGCCCATAGCCAAATTGCGCGCACACTTGTGCGCCGTTTTTACAAAGTTTTCAGATTGCCTCTCGGGTTTGCATTACCAGCTGAATTAGCCATAGAATCAATTGTGTCGAGAAAGTTTTTGAATTTGAGGCCTCGGGTGCGGAGTTTTTGACGTCGTCGCCCATAGCCAAATTGCGCGCACACTTGTGCGCCGTTTTTACAAAGTTTCAGATTGCCTCTTGGGTTTGCATTTCCAGCTGAATTGGCCATAGAATCAATTGTGTCGAGAAATTTTTTGAATTTGAGGCCTCGGGTGCGGAGATTTTGACGTCGTCGCCCATAGCCTAATTGCGCGCACACTTGTGCGCCATTTTTACCAAGTTTTCAGATTGCCTCTCGGGTTTGCATCTCCAGCTGAATTGGCCATAGAATCAATTGTGTTGTGACAGTTTTTGAATTTGAGGCCTCGGGTGCGGAGTTTTTGACGTCGTCGTGTGGGCCGTTTTTAAAAAGTTTTCAGATTGCCTCTCGGGTTTGCACTTCTAGCTGAATTGGCCATAGAATCAATTGTGTCGAGAAATTTTTTGAATTTGAGGCCTATGGTGCAGAGTTTTTGACGTCGTCGCCCATAGCCAAATTGCGCGCACACTTGTGCGCCGTTTTTACAAAGTTTTCAGATTGCCTCTTCGGTTTGCACTTCTAGCTGAATTGGCCATAGAATCAATTGTGTCGAGAATTTTTTTGAGTTTGAGGCCTATGGTGCAGAGTTTTTGACGTCGTCGCCCATAGCCAAATTACGCGCACACTTGTGCGCCGTTTTTACAAAGTTTTCAGATTGCCTCTCGGGTTTGCACTTCTAGTTGAATTGGCCATAGAATCAATTGTGTCGAGAAAATTTTTGAATTTGAGGTCTCGGGTTCGGAGTTTTTGACGTCGTCGCCCATAGCCAAATTGCGCGCACACTTGTGCGCCGTTTTTACAAAGTTTTCAGATTGCCTCTCGGGTTTTCATTCCCAGCTGAATTGGCCATATAATCAATTGTGTCGAGAATTTTTTTGAATTTGAGGCCTCGGGTGCGGTGTTTTTTACGTCGTCGCCCATAGCCAAATTTTGCGCACACTTGTGCGCCATTTTTACAAAGTTTTCAGATTTCCTCTCGGGTTTGCATCTCCAGCTGAATTGGCCATATAATCAATTGTGTTGAGACGGTTTTTGAATTTGAGGCCTCGGGTGCGGAGTTTTTAACGTCGTCGTCCATAGCCAAACTTGCGCGCATGGTTGTGTGCTGTTTTTAAAAAGTTTACAGATTGCCTCCCAGGTTTACATCCCTCACTAAATTGGCCATAGAATCAATTGTGTCGAGACGGTTTTTGAATTTAAGGCCTCGGGTGCGGAGTTTTTGACGTCGTCGCCCATAGCCAAACTTGCGCGCATGGTTGTGTGCCGTTTTTACAAAGTTTTCAGATTGCCTCCCAGGTTTACATCCCTCACTGAATTGGCCATAGAATCAATTGTGTCGAGACGGTTTTTGAATTTGAGGCCTCGGGTGCGGAGTTTTTGACGTCGTAGCCCATAGCCAAATTGCGCGCACACTTGTGCGCCGTTTTTACAAAGTTTTCAGATTACCTCTCGGGTTTGCACTTCCAGTTAAATTGGCCATAGAATCAATTGTGTCGAGAAAATTTTTGAATTTGAGGCCTCGGGTGCGGAGTTTTTGACGTGGTCGCCCATAGCCAAATTGCGCGCACGCTTGTGCGCCGTTTTTACAAAGTTTTCAGATTGCCTCTCGGGATTGCATTTCCATCTGAATTGGCCATAGAATCAATTGTGTCGAGAAAGTTTTTGAATTTGAGGCCTCGGGTGCGGAGGTTTTGACGTCGTCGCCCAAAGCCAAACTTGCGCGCATGGTTGTGTGCCGTTTTTACAAAGTTTTCAGATTGCCTCTCAGGTTTGCATCCCTCACTGAATTGGCCATAGAATCAAATTTGTCGAGATGGTTTTTGAATTTGAGGCCTCGGGTGCGGAGTTTTTGACGTCGTCGCCCATAGCTAAATTGCGCACACACTTGTGCGCCGTTTTTACAAAGTTTTCAGATTGCCTCTCGGGTTTGCACTTCCAGTTGAATTGGCCATAGAATCAATTGTGTCGAGAAATTTTTTGAATTTGAGGCCTCGGGTGCGGAGTTTTTGACGTCGTCGCCCATAGCCAAATTGCGCGCACACTTGTGCGCCGTTTTTAAAAAGTTTTCAGATTGCCTCTCGGGTTTGCACTTCCAGTTGAATTGGCCATAGAATCAATTGTGTCGAGAAATTTTTTGAATTTGAGGCCTCGGGTGCGGAGTTTTTGACGTCGTCGCCCATAGCCAAATTGCGCGCACACTTGTGCGCCGTTTTTACAAAGTTTTCAGATTGCCTCTCGGGTTTTCATTCCCAGCTGAATTGGCCATAGAATCAATTGTGTCGAGAAATTTTTTGAATTTGAGGCCTCGGGTGCGGTGTTTTTTACGTCGTCGCCCATAGCCAAATTTCGCGCACACTTGTGCGCCATTTTTACAAAGTTTTCAGATTGCCTCTCGGGTTTGCATCTCCAGCTGAATTGGCCATAGAATCAATTGTGTTGAGACGGTTTTTGAATTTGAGGCCTCGGGTGCGGAGTTTTTGACGTCGTCGCCCATAGCCAAACTTGCGCGCATTGTTGTGTGCCGTTTTTACAAAGTTTTCAGATTGCCTCCCAGGTTTGCATCCCTCACTGAATTGGCCATAGAATCAATTGTGTTGAGACGGTTTTTGAATTTGACGCCTCGGGTGCGGAGTTTTTGACGTCGTCGCCCATAGCCAAACTTGCGCGCATGGTTGTGTGCCGTTTTTACAAAGTTTTCAGATTGCCTCCCAGGTTTGCATCCCTCACTAAATTGGCCATAGAATCAATTGTGTCGAGACAGTTTTTGAATTTGAGGCCTCGGGTGCGGAGTTTTTGACGTCATCGCCCATAGCCAAATTGCGCGCACACTTGTGCGCTGTTTTTACAAAGTTTTCAGATTGCCTCTTGGATTTGCATTTCCAGCTGAATTGGCCATAGAATCAATTGTGTCGAGAAATTTTTTGAATTTGAGGCCTCGGGTGGGGAGTTTTTGACGTCGTCGCCCATAGCCAAATTGCGCGCACACTTGTGCGCCGTTTTTACAAAGTTTTCAGATTGCCTCTCGGGTTTGCATTACCAGCTGAATTAGCCATAGAATCAATTGTGTCGAGAAAGTTTTTGAATTTGAGGCCTCGGGTGCAGAGTTTTTGACGTCGTCGCCCATAGCCAAATTGCGCGCACACTTGTGCGCCGTTTTTACAAAGTTTTCAGATTGCCTCTTGGGTTTGCATTTCCAGCTGAATTGGCCATAGAATCAATTGTGTCGAGAAATTTTTTAAATTTGAGGCCTCGGGTGCGGAGATTTTGACGTCGTCGCCCATAGCCTAATTGCGCGCACACTTGTGCGCCATTTTTACAAACTTTTCAGATTGCCTCTCGGGTTTGCATCTCCAGCTGAATTGGCCATAGAATCAATTGTGTTGTGACGGTTTTTGAATTTGAGGCCTCGGGTGCGGAGTTTTTGACGTCGTCGTGTGCGCCGTTTTTAAAAAGTTTTAAGATTGCCTCTCGGGTTTGCACTTCTAGCTGAATTGGCCATAGAATCAATTGTGTCAAGAAATTTTTTGAATTTGAGGCCTATGGTGCGGAGTTTTTGACGTCGTCGCCCATAGCCAAATTGCGCGCACACTTGTGCGCCGTTTTTACAAAGTTTTCAGATTGCCTCTTGGGTTTGCACTTCTAGCTGAATTGGCCATAGAATCAATTGTGTCGAGAATTTTTTTGAGTTTGAGGCCTATGGTGCAGAGTTTTTGACGTCGTCGCCCATAGCCAAATTACGCGCACACTTGTGCGCCGTTTTTACAAAGTTTTCAGATTGTCTCTCGGGTTTGCACTTCTAGTTGAATTGGCCATAGAATCAATTGTGTCGAGAAAATTTTTGAATTTGAGGTCTCGGGTGCGGAGTTTTTGACGTCGTCGCCCATAGCCAAATTGCGCGCACACTTGTGCGCCGTTTTTACAAAGTTTTCAGATTGCCTCTCGGGTTTTCATTCCCAGCAGAATTGGCCATATAATCAATTGTGTCGAGAAAATTTTTGAATTTGAGGCCTCGGGTGCGGTGTTTTTTACGTCGTCGCCCATAGCCAAATTTTGCGCACACTTGTGCGCCATTTTTACAAAGTTTTCAGATTTCCTCTCGGGTTTGCATCTCCAGCTGAATTGGCCATAGAATCAATTGTGTTGAGACGGTTTTTGAATTTGAGGCCTCGGGTGCGGAGTTTTTGACGTAGTCGCCCATAGCCAAACTTGCGCGCATGGTTGTGTGCCGTTTTTACAAAGTTTTCAGATTGCCTCCCAGGTTTGCATCCCTCACTGAATTGGCCATAAAATCAATTCTGTTGAGACGGTTTTTGAATTTGAGGCCTCGGGTGTGGAGTTTTTGACGTCGTCGCCCATAGCCAAACTTGCGCGCATGGTTGTGTGCCGTTTTTACAAAGTTTTCAGATTGCCTCCCAGGTTTGCATCCCTCACTGAATTGGCCATAGAATCAATTGTGTCGAGACGGTTTTTGAATTTGAGGCCTCGGGTGCGGAGTTTTTGACATCGTCGCCCATAGCCAAATTGCGCGCACACTTGTGCGCCGTTTTTACAAAGTTTTCAGATTGCCTCTCGGGTTTGCACTTCTAGCTGAATTGGCCATAGAATCAATTGTGTCGAGACGGTTTTTGAATTTGAGGCCTCGGGTGCGGAGTTTTTGACGTCGTCGCCCATAGCCAAATTGCGCGCACACTTGTGCGCCGATTTTACAAAGTTTTCAGATTGCCTCTTGGGTTTGCATTTCCAGTTGAATTGGCCATAGAATCAATTGTGTCGAGAAAATTTTTGAATTTGAGGCCTCGGGTGCGGAGTTTTTAACGTCGTCGCCCATACGGGTGGGGAGTTTTTGACGTCGTCGCCCATAGCCAAATTGCGCGCACACTTGTGCGCCGTTTTTACAAAGTTTTCAGATTGCCTCTCGGGTTTGCATTACCAGCTGAATTAGCCATAGAATCAATTGTGTCGAGAAAGTTTTTGAATTTGAGGCCTCGGGTGCGGAGTTTTTGACGTCGTCGCCCATAGCCAAATTGCGCGCACACTTGTGCGCCGTTTTTACAAAGTTTTCAGATTGCCTCTTGGGTTTGCATTTCCAGCTGAATTGGCCATAGAATCAATTGTGTCGAGAAATTTTTTGAATTTGAGGCCTCGGGTGCGGAGATTTTGACGTCGTCGCCCATAGCCTAATTGCGCGCACACTTGTGCGCCATTTTTACAAACTTTTCAGATTGCCTCTCGGGTTTGCATCTCCAGCTGAATTGGCCATAGAATCAATTGTGTTGTGACGGTTTTTGAATTTGAGGCCTCGGGTGCGGAGTTTTTGACGTCGTCGTGTGCGCCGTTTTTAAAAAGTTTTAAGATTGCCTCTCGGGTTTGCACTTATAGCTGAATTGGCCATAGAATCAATTGTGTCGAGAAATTTTTTGAATTTGAGGCCTATGGTGCGGAGTTTTTGACGTCGTCGCCCATAGCCAAATTGCGCGCACACTTGTGCGCCGTTTTTACAAAGTTTTCAGATTGCCTCTTGGGTTTGCACTTCTAGCTGAATTGGCCATAGAATCAATTGTGTCGAGAATTTTTTTGAGTTTGAGGCCTATGGTGCAGAGTTTTTGACGTCGTCGCCCATAGCCAAATTACGCGCACACTTGTGCGCCGTTTTTACAAAGTTTTCAGATTGCCTCTCGGGTTTGCACTTCTAGTTGAATTGGCCATAGAATCAATTGTGTCGAGAAAATTTTTGAATTTGAGGTCTCGGGTGCGGAGTTTTTGACGTCGTCGCCCATAGCCAAATTGCGCGCACACTTGTGCGCCGTTTTTACAAAGTTTTCAGATTGCCTCTCGGGTTTTCATTCCCAGCTGAATTGGCCATATAATCAATTGTGTCGAGAAAATTTTTGAATTTGAGGCCTCGGGTGCGGTGTTTTTTACGTCGTCGCCCATAGCCAAATTTTGCGCACACTTGTGCGCCATTTTTACAAAGTTTTCAGATTTCTCTCGGGTTTGCATCTCCAGCTGAATTGGCCATAGAATCAATTGTGTTGAGACGGTTTTTGAATTTGAGGCCTCGGGTGCGGAGTTTTTGACGTAGTCACCCATAGCCAAACTTGCGCGCATGGTTGTGTGCCGTTTTTACAAAGTTTTCAGATTGCCTCCCAGGTTTGCATCCCTCACTGAATTGGCCATAGAATCAATTCTGTTGAGACGGTTTTTGAATTTGAGGCCTCGGGTGTGGAGTTTTTGACGTCGTCGCCCATAGCCAAACTTGCGCGCATGGTTGTGTGCCGTTTTTACAAAGTTTTCAGATTGCCTCCCAGGTTTGCATCCCTCACTGAATTGGCCATAGAATCAATTGTGTCGAGACGGTTTTTGAATTTGAGGCCTCGGGTGCGGAGTTTTTGACGTCGTCGCCCATAGCCAAATTGCGCGCACACTTGTGCGCCGTTTTTACAAAGTTTTCAGATTGCCTCTCGGGTTTGCACTTCTAGCTGAATTGGCCATAGAATCAATTGTGTCGAGACGGTTTTTGAATTTGAGGCCTCGGGTGCGGAGTTTTTGACGTCGTCGCCCATAGCCAAATTGCGCGCACACTTGTGCGCCGTTTTTACAAAGTTTTCAGATTGCCTCTTGGGTTTGCATTTCCAGTTGAATTGGCCATAGAATCAATTGTGTCGAGAAAATTTTTGAATTTGAGGCCTCGGGTGCGGAGTTTTTAACGTCGTCGCCCATACGGGTGCGGAGTTTTTGACGTCGTCGCCCATAGCCAAATTGCGCGCACACTTGTGCGCAGTTTTTACAAAGTTTTCAGATTGCCTCTCGGGTTTGCACTTCTAGCTGAATTGGCCATAGAATCAATTGTGTCGAGAAAATTTTTGAATTTGAGGCCTCGGGTGCAGAGTTTTTGACGTCGTCGCCCATAGCCAAATTGCGCGCACGCTTGTGCGCCGTTTTTACAAAGTTTTCAGATTGCCTCTCGGGTTTGCATATCCATCTGAATTGGCCATAGAATCAATTGTGTCGAGAAAGTTTTTGAATTTGAGGCCTCGGGTGCGGAGTTTTTGACGTCGTCGCCCAAAACCAAACTTGCGCGCATGGTTGTGTGCCGTTTTTACAAAGTTTTCAGATTGCCTCCCAGGTTTGCATCCCTCACTAAATTGGCCATAGAATCAATTGTGTCGAGACAGTTTTTGAATTTGAGGCCTCGGGTGCGGAGTTTTTGACGTCGTCGCCCATAGCCAAATTGCGCGCACACTTGTGCGCCGTTTTTACAAAGTTTTCAGATTGCCTCTTGGGTTTGCATTTCCAGCTGAATTGGCCATAGAATCAATTATGTCGAGAAAATTTTTGAATTTGAGGCCTCGGGTGCGGAGTTTTTGACGTCGTCGCCCATAGCCAAATTGCGCGCACACTTGTGCGCCGTTTTTACAAAGTTTTCAGATTGCCTCTCGGGTTTGCATCTCCAGCTGAATTAGCCATAGAATCAATTGTGTCGAGAAAGTTTTTGAATTTGAGGCCTCGGGTGCGGAGTTTTTGACGTCGTCGCCCAAAGCCAAACTTGCGCGCATGGTTGTTTGCCGTTTTTACAAAGTTTTCAGATTGCCTCCTAGGTTTGCATCCCTCACTGAATTGGCCATAGAATCAATTGTGTCGAGACGGTTTTTGAATTTGAGGCCTTGGGTGCGGAGTTTTTGACGTCGTCGCCCATAGCCAAACTGGCGCGCATGGTTGTGTGCCGTTTTTACAAAGTTTTCAGATTGCCTCCCAGGTTTGCATCCCTCACTGAATTGGCCATATAATCAATTGTGTCGAGACGGTTTTTGAATTTGAGGCCTCGGGTGCGGAGTTTTTGACGTCGTCGCCCATAGCCAAATTGCGCGCACACTTGTGCGCCGTTTTTACAAAGTTTTCAGATTGCCTCTCGGGTTTGCACTTCTAGCTGAATTGGCCATAGAATCAATTGTGTCGAGACGGTTTTTGAATTTGAGGCCTCGGGTGCGGAGTTTTTGACGTCGTCGCCCATAGACAAATTGCGCGCACACTTGTGCGCCGTTTTTACAAAGTTTTCAGATTGCCTCTTGGGTTTGCATTTCCAGTTGAATTGGCCATAGAATCAATTGTGTCGAGAAAATTTTTGAATTTGAGGCCTCGGGTGCGGAGTTTTTGACGTCGTCGCCCATACGGGTGCGGAGTTTTTGACGTCGTCGCCCATAGCCAAATTGCGCGCACACTTGTGCGCAGTTTTTACAAAGTTTTAAGATTGCCTCTCGGGTTTGCACTTCTAGCTGAATTGGCCATAGAATCAATTGTGTCGAGGAAATTTTTGAATTTGAGGCCTCGGGTGCAGAGTTTTTGACGTCGTCGCCCATAGCCAAATTGCGCGCACGCTTGTGCGCCGTTTTTACAAAGTTTTCAGATTGCCTCTCGGGTTTGCATATCCATCTGAATTGGCCATAGAATCAATTGTGTCGAGAAAGTTTTTGAATTTGAGGCCTTGGGTGCGGAGTTTTTGACGTCGTCGCCCAAAACCAAACTTGCGCGCATGGTTGTGTGTCGTTTTTACAAAGTTTTCAGATTGCCTCCCAGGTTTGCATCCCTCACTGAATTGGCCATAGAATCAATTATGTCGAGACGGTTTTTGAATTTGAGGCCTCGGGTGCGGAGTTTTTGACGTCGTCGCCCATAGCCAAACTTGCGCGCATGGTTGTGTGCCGTTTTTACAAAGTTTTCAGATTGCCTCCCTGGTTTGCATCCCTCACTGAATTGGCCATAGAATCAATTGTGTCGAGACGGTTTTTGAATTTGAGGCCTCGGGTGCGGAGTTTTTGACGTCGTCGCCCATAGCTAAATTGCGCGCACACTTGTGCGCCGTTTTTACAAAGTTTTCAGATTGCCTCTCGGATTTGCACTTCTAGCTGAATTGGCCATAGAATCAATTGTGTCGAGACGGTTTTTGAATTTGAGGCCTTGGGTGCGGAGTTTTTGACGTCGTCGCCCATAGACAAATTGCGCGCACACTTGTGCGCCGTTTTTACAAAGTTTTCAGATTGCCTCTTGGGTTTGCATTTCCAGTTGAATTGGCCATAGAATCAATTGTGTCGAGAAAATTTTTGAATTTGAGGCCTCGGGTGCGGAGTTTTTGACGTCGTCGCCCATAGCCAAATTGCGCGCACACTTGTGCGCAGTTTTTACAAAGTTTTCAGATTGCCTCTCGGGTTTGCACTTCTAGCTGAATTGGCCATAGAATCAATTGTGTCGAGAAATTTTTTGAATTTGAGGCCTCGGGTGCAGAGTTTTTGACGTCGTCGCCCATAGCCAAATTGCGCGCACGCTTGTGCGCCGTTTTTACAAAGTTTTCAGATTGCCTCTCGGGTTTGCATATCCATCTGAATTGTCCATAGAATCAATTGTGTCGAGAAAGTTTTTGAATTTGAGGCCTCGGGTGCGGAGTTTTTGACGTCGTCGCCCAAAACCAAACTTGCGCGCATGGTTGTGTGCCGTTTTTACAAAGTTTTCAGATTGCCTCCCAGGTTTGCATCCCTCACTGAATTGGCCATAGAATCAATTGTGTCGAGACGGTTTTTGAATTTGAGGCCTCGGGTGCGGAGTTTTTGACGTCGTCGCCCATAGCCAAACTTGCGCGCATGGTTGTGTGCCGTTTTTACAAAGTTTTCAGATTGCCTCCCAGGTTTACATCCCTCACTGAATTGGCCATAGAATCAATTGTGTCGAGACGGTTTTTGAATTTGAGGCCTCGGGTGCGGAGTTTTTGACGTCGTAGCCCATAGCCAAATTGCGCGCACACTTGTGCGCCGTTTTTACAAAGTTTTCAGATTACCTCTCGGGTTTGCACTTCTAGTTAAATTGGCCATAGAATCAATTGTGTCGAGAAAATTTTTGAATTTGAGGCCTCGGGTGCGGAGTTTTTGACGTGGTCGCCCATAGCCAAATTGCGCGCACGCTTGTGCGCCGTTTTTACAAAGTTTTCAGATTGCCTCTCGGGTTTGCATTTCCATTTGAATTGGCCATAGAATCAATTGTGTCGAGAAAGTTTTTAAATTTGAGGCCTCGGGTGCGGAGTTTTTGACGTCGTCGCCCAAAGCCAAACTTGCGCGCATGGTTGTGTGCCGTTTTTACAAACTTTTCAGATTGCCTCCCAGGTTTGCATCCCTCACTGAATTGGCCATAGAATCAATTGTGTCGAGACGGTTTTTGAATTTGAGGCCTCGGGTGCGGAGTTTTTGACGTCGTCGCCCATAGCCAAACTTGCGCGCATGGTTGTGTGCCGTTTTTACAAAGTTTTCAAATTGCCTCTCAGGTTTGCATCCCTCACTGAATTGGCCATAGAATCAATTGTGTCGAGATGGTTTTTGAATTTGAGGCCTCGGGTGCGGAGTTTTTGACGTCGTCGCCCATAGCCAAATTGCGGGCACACTTGTGCGCCGTTTTTACAAAGTTTTCAGATTGCCTCTCGGGTTTGCACTTCCAGTTGAATTGGCCATAGAATCAATTGTGTCAAGAAAATTTTTGAATTTGAGGCCTCGGGTGCGGAGTTTTTGACGTGGTCGCCCATAGCCAAATTGCGCGCACGCTTGTGCGCCGTTTTTACAAAGTTTTCAGATTACCTCTCGGGATTGCATTTCCATCTGAATTGGCCATAGAATCAATTGTGTCGAGAAAGTTTTTGAATTTGAGGCCTCGGGTGCGGAGTTTTTGACGTCGTCGCCCAAAGCCAAACTTGCGCGCATGGTTGTGTGCCGTTTTTACAAAGTTTTCAGATTGCCTCTCAGGTTTGCATCCCTCACTGAATTGGCCATAGAATCAATTGTGTCGAGATGGTTTTTGAATTTGAGGCGTCGGGTGCGGAGTTTTTGACGTCGTCGCCCATAGCCAAATTGCGCACACACTTGTGCGCCGTTTTTACAAAGTTTTCAGATTGCCTCTCGGGTTTGCACTTCTAGTTGAATTGGCCATAGAATCAATTGTGTCGAGACGGTTTTTTAATTTGAGGCCTCGGGTGCGGAGTTTTTGACGTCGTCGCCCATAGCCAAATTGCGCGCACACTTGTGCGCCGTTTTTACAAAGTTTTCAGATTGCCTCTTGGGTTTGCATTTCCAGTTGAATTGGCCATAGAATCAATTGTGTCGAGAAAATTTTTGAATTTGAGGCCTCGGGTGCGAAGTTTTTGACGTCGTCGCCCATAGCTAAATTTCGCGCACACTTGTGCGCCGTTTTTACAAAGTTTTCAGATTGCCTCTCGGGTTTGCATCTCCAGCTGAATTGGCCATAGAATCAATTGTGTTGAGACGGTTTTTGAATTTGAGGCCTCGGGTGCGGAGTTTTTGACGTCGTCGCCCATAGCCAAACTTGCGCGCATGGTTGTGTGCCGTTTTTACAAAGTTTTCAGATTGCCTCCCAGGTTTGCATCCCTCACTGAATTGGCCATAGAATCAATTGTGTTGAGAGGTTTTTGAATTTGAGGACTCGGGTGCGGAGTTTTTGACGTCGTCGCCCATAGCTAAATTGCGCGCACACTTGTGCGCCGTTTTTACAAAGTTTTCAGATTGCCTTTCGGGTTTGCACTTCTAGCTGAATTGGCCATAGAATCAATTGTGTCGAGACGGTTTTTGAATTTGAGGCCTCGGGTGCGGAGTTTTTGACGTCGTCGCCCATAGCCAAATTGCGCGCACATTTGTGCGCAGTTTTTCAAAGTTTTCAGATTGCCTCTCGGGTTTGCACTTCTAGCTGAATTGGCCATAGAATCAATTGTGTCGAGAAATTTTTTGAATTTGAGGCCTCGGGTGCAGAGTTTTTGACGTCGTCGCCCATAGCCAAACTTGCGCGCATGGTTGTGTGCCGTTTTTACAAAGTTTTCAGATTGCCTCCCAGGTTTGCATCCCTCACTGAATTGGCCATAGAATCAATTGTGTTGAGACGGTTTTTGAATTTGAGGCCTCGGGTGCGGAGTTTTTGACGTCGTCGCCCATAGCTAAATTGCGCGCACACTTGTGCGCCGTTTTTACAAAGTTTTCAGATTGCCTTTCGGGTTTGCACTTCTAGCTGAATTGGCCATAGAATCAATTGTGTCGAGACGGTTTTTGAATTTGAGGCCTCGGGTGCGGAGTTTTTGACGTCGTCGCCCATAGCCAAATTGCGCGCACATTTGTGCGCAGTTTTTCAAAGTTTTCAGATTGCCTCTCGGGTTTGCACTTCTAGCTGAATTGGCCATAGAATCAATTGTGTCGAGAAATTTTTTGAATTTGAGGCCTCGGGTGCGGAGTTTTTGACGTCGTCACCCATAGCCAAATTGCGCGCACACTTGTGCGCCGTTTTTACAAAGTTTTTAGATTGCCTCTCGGGTTTGCACTTCCAGTTGAATTGGCCATAGAATCAATTGTGTCCAGAAAATTTTTGAATTTGAGGCCTCGGGTGCAGAGTTTTTGACGTCGTCGCCCATAGCCAAATTGCGCGCACGCTTGTGCGCCGTTTTTACAAAGTTTTCAGATTGCCTCTCGGGTTTGCACTTCCATCTGAATTGGCCATATAATCAATTGTGTCGAGAAAGTTTTTGAATTTGAGGCCTCGGGTGCGGAGTTTTTGACGTCGTCGCCCAAAACCAAACTTGCGCGCATGGTTGTGTGCCGTTTTTACAAAGTTTTCAGATTGCCTCCCAGGTTTGCATCCCTCACTGAATTGGCCATAGAATCAATTGTGTCGAGACGGTTTTTGAATTTGAGGCCTCGGGTGCGGAGTTTTTGACGTCGTCGCCCATAGCCAAACTTGCGCGCATGGTTGTGTGCCGTTTTTACAAAGTTTTCAGATTGCCTCCCAGGTTTACATCCCTCACTGAATTGGCCATAGAATCAATTGTGTCGAGACGGTTTTTGAATTTGAGGCCTCGGGTGCGGAGTTTTTGACGTCGTCGCCCATAGCCACATTGCGCGCACACTTGTGCGCCGTTTTTACAAAGTTTTCAGATTACCTCTCGGGTTTGCACTTCTAGTTGAATTGGCCATAGAATCAATTGTGTCGAGAAATTTTTTAAATTTGAGGCCTCGGGTGCGGAGTTTTTGACGTCGTCGCCCATAGCCAAATTGCGCGCACGCTTATGCGCCGTTTTTACAAAGTTTTCAGATTGCCTCTCGGGTTTGCATTTCCATCTGAATTGGCCATAGAATCAATTGTGTCGAGAAAGTTTTTGAATTTGAGGCCTTGGGTGCGGAGTTTTTGACGTCGTCGCCCAAAGCCAAACTTGCGCGCATGGTTGTGTGCCGTTTTTACAAACTTTTCAGATTGCCTCCCAGGTTTGCATCCCTCACTGAATTGGCCATAGAATCAATTGTGTCGAGACGGTTTTTGAATTTGAGGCCTCGGGTGCGGAGTTTTTGACGTCGTCGCCCATAGCCAAACTTGCGCGCATGGTTGTGTGCCGTTTTTACAAAGTTTTCAAATTGCCTCTCAGGTTTACATCCCTCACTGAATTGGCCATAGAATCAATTGTGTCGAGATGGTTTTTGAATTTGAGGCGTCGGGTGCGGAGTTTTTGACGTCGTCGCCCATAGCCAAACTTGCGCGCATTGGTTGTGTGCTGTTTTGAAAAAGTTTACAGATTGCCTCCCAGGTTTACATCCCTCACTAAATTGGCCATAGAATCAATTGTGTCGAGACGGTTTTTGAATTTGAGGCATCGGGTGCGTAGTTTTTGACGTCGTCGCCCATAGCCAAATTGCGCACACACTTGTGCGCCGTTTTTACAAAGTTTTCAGATTGCCTCTCGGGTTTGCACTTCCAGTTGAATTGGCCATAGAATCAATTGTGTCGAGACGGTTTTTTAATTTGAGGCCTCGGGTGCGGAGTTTTTGACGTCGTCGCCCATAGCCAAATTGCGCGCACACTTGTGCGCCGTTTTTACAAAGTTTTCAGATTGCCTCTTGGGTTTGCATTTCCAGTTGAATTGGCCATAGAATCAATTGTGTCGAGAAATTTTTTGAATTTGAGGCCTCGGGTGCGAAGTTTTTGACGTCGTCGCCCATAGCTAAATTTCGCGCACACTTGTGCGCCGTTTTTACAAAGTTTTCAGATTCCCTCTCGGGTTTGCATCTCCAGCTGAATTGGCCATAGAATCAATTGTGTTGAGACGGTTTTTGAATTTGAGGCCTCGGGTGCGGAGTTTTTGACGTCGTCGCCCATAGACAAACTTGCGCGCATGGTTGTGTGCCGTTTTTACAAAGTTTTCAGATTGCCTCCCAGGTTTGCATCCCTCACTGAATTGGCCATAGAATCAATTGTGTTGAGACGGTTTTTGAATTTGAGGCCTCGGGTGCGGAGTTTTTGACGTCGTCGCCCATAGCTAAATTGCGCGCACACTTGTGCGCCGTTTTTACAAAGTTTTCAGATTGCCTTTCGGGTTTGCACTTCTAGCTGAATTGGCCATAGAATCAATTGTGTCGAGACGGTTTTTGAATTTGAGGCCTCGGGTGCGGAGTTTTTGACGTCGTCGCCCATAGCCAAATTGCGCGCACATTTGTGCGCAGTTTTTCAAAGTTTTCAGATTGCCTCTCGGGTTTGCACTTCTAGCTGAATTGGCCATAGAATCAATTGTGTCGAGAAATTTTTTGAATTTGAGGCCTCGGGTGCGGAGTTTTTGACGTCGTCACCCATAGCCAAATTGCGCGCACACTTGTGCGCCGTTTTTACAAAGTTTTCAGATTGCCTCTCGGGTTTGCACTTCCAGTTGAATTGGCCATAGAATCAATTGTGTCGAGAAATTTTTTGAATTTGAGGCCTCGGGTGCGGAGTTTTTGACGTCATCGCCCATAGCCAAATTGCGTGCACACTTGTGCGCCGTTTTTACAAAGTTTTCAGATTGGCTCTCGGGTTTGCATTTACCAGCTGAATTGGCCATAGAATCAATTGTGTCGAGAAATTTTTTGAATTTGAGGCCTCGGGTGCGGAGTTTTTGACGTCGTCGCCCATAGCCAAATTGCGTGCACACCTGTGCGCCGTTTTTACAAAGTTTTCAGATTGGCTCTCGGGTTTGCAGTACCAGCTGAATTGGCTATAGAATCAATTGTGTCGAGAAATTTTTTGAATTTGAGGCCTCGGGTGCGGAGTTTTTGACGTCGTCGCCCATAGCCAAATTGCGCGCACACTTGTGCGCCGTTTTTACAAAGTTTTCAGATTGCCTCTCGAGTTTGCATTTCCAGCTGAATTGGCCATCGAATCAATTGTGTCGAGATGGTTTTTGAATTTGAGGCCTCGGGTGCGGAGTTTTTGACGTCGTCGCCCATAGCCAAATTGCGCGCACACTTGTGCGCCGTTTTTACAAAGTTTTCAGATTGCCTCTCGGGTTTGCACTTCCAGTTGAATTGGCCATAGAATCAATTATGTCGAGAAATTTTTTGAATTTGAGGCCTCGGGTGCGGAGTTTTTGACGTCGTCGCCCATAGCCAAATTGCGCGCACGCTAGTGCGCCGTTTTTACAAAGTTTTCAGATTGCCTCTCGGGTTTGCACTTCCAGTTGAATTGGCCATAGAATCAATTGTGTCGAGATGGTTTTTGAATTTGAGGCCTCGGGTGCGGAGTTTTTGACGTCGTCGCCCAAAACCAAATTGCGCGCACACTTGTGCGCCGTTTTTACAAAGTTTTCAGATTGCCTCTCGGGTTTGCACTTCCAGTTGAATTGGCCATAGAATCAATTATGTCGAGAAATTTTTTGAATTTGAGGCCTCGGGTGCGGAGTTTTTGACGTCGTCGCCCATAGCCAAATTGCGCGCACGCTAGTGCGCCGTTTTTACAAAGTTTTCAGATTGCCTCTCGGGTTTGCATTTCCATCTGAATTGGCCATAGAATCAATTGTGTCGAGAAATTTTTTGAATTTGAGGCCTCGGGTGCGGAGTTTTTGACGTCGTCGCCCATAGCCAAATTGCGCGCACGCTAGTGCGCCGTTTTTACAAAGTTTTCAGATTGCCTCTCGGGTTTGCATTTCCATCTGAATTGGCCATAGAATCAATTGTGTCGAGAAAGTTTTTGAATTTGAGGCCTCGGGTGCGGAGTTTTTGACGTCGTCGCCCAAAACCAAACTTGCGCGCATGGTTGTGTGTCGTTTTTACAAAGTTTTTAGATTGCCTCCCAGGTTTGCATCCCTCACTGAATTGGCCATAGAATCAATTGTGTCGAGACGGTTTTTGAATTTGAGGCCTCGGGTGCGGAGTTTTTTACGTCGTCGCCCATAGCCAAATTGCGCGCACACTTGTGCGCCGTTTTTACAAAGTTTTCAGATTGCCTCTCGGGTTTGCACTTCCAGTTGAATTGGCAATAGAATCAATTGTGTCGAGAAAATTTTTGAATTTGAGGCCTCGGGTGCGGAGTTTTTGACGTCGTCGCCCATAGCCTAATTGCGCGCACGCTTATGCGCCGTTTTTACAAAGTTTTCAGATTGCCTCTCGGGTTTGCATTTCCATCTGAATTGGCCATAGAATCAATTGTGTCGAGAAAGTTTTTGAATTTGAGGCCTTGGGTGCGGAGTTTTTGACGTCGTCGCCCAAAGCCAAACTTGCGCGCATGGTTGTGTGCCGTTTTTACAAACTTTTCAGATTGCCTCCCAGGTTTGCATCCCTCACTGAATTGGCCATAGAATCAATTGTGTCGAGATGGTTTTTGAATTTGAGGCGTCGGGTGCGGAGTTTTTGACGTCGTCGCCCATAGCCAAATTGCGCGCACACTTGTGCGCCGTTTTTACAAAGTTTTCAGATTGCCTCTTGGGTTTGCATTTCCAGTTGAATTGGCCATAGAATCAATTGTGTCGAGAAAATTTTTGAATTTGAGGCCTCGGGTGCGAAGTTTTTGACGTCGTCGCCCATAGCTAAATTTCGCGCACACTTGTGCGCCGTTTTTACAAAGTTTTCAGATTGCCTCTCGGGTTTGCATCTCCAGCTGAATTGGCCATAGAATCAATTGTGTTGAGACGGTTTTTGAATTTGAGGCCTCGGGTGCGGAGTTTTTGACGTCGTCGCCCATAGCCAAACTTGCGCGCATGGTTGTGTGCCGTTTTTACAAAGTTTTCAGATTGCCTCTCGGGTTTGCATCTCCAGCTGAATTGGCCATAGAATCAATTGTGTTGAGACGGTTTTTGAATTTGAGGCCTCGGGTGCGGAGTTTTTGACGTCGTCGCCCATAGCCAAACTTGCGCGCATGGTTGTGTGCCGTTTTTACAAAGTTTTCAGATTGCCTCCCAGGTTTGCATCCCTCACTGAATTGGCCATAGAATCAATTGTGTTGAGACGGTTTTTGAATTTGAGGCCTCGGGTGCGGAGTTTTTGACGTCGTCGCCCATAGCTAAATTGCGCGCACACTTGTGCGCCGTTTTTACAAAGTTTTCAGATTGCCTTTCGGGTTTGCACTTCTAGCTGAATTGGCCATAGAATCAATTGTGTCGAGACGGTTTTTGAATTTGAGGCCTCGGGTGCGGAGTTTTTGACGTCGTCGCCCATAGCCAAATTGCGCGCACATTTGTGCGCAGTTTTTCAAAGTTTTCAGATTGCCTCTCGGGTTTGCACTTCTAGCTGAATTGGCCATAGAATCAATTGTGTCGAGAAATTTTTTGAATTTGAGGCCTCGGGTGCGGAGTTTTTGACGTCGTCGCCCATAGCCAAACTTGCGCGCATGGTTGTGTGCCGTTTTTACAAAGTTTTCAGATTGCCTCCCAGGTTTGCATCCCTCACTGAATTGGCCATAGAATCAATTGTGTTGAGACGGTTTTTGAATTTGAGGCCTCGGGTGCGGAGTATTTGACGTCGTCGCCCATAGCTAAATTGCGCGCACACTTGTGCGCCGTTTTTACAAAGTTTTCAGATTGCCTTTCGGGTTTGCACTTCTAGCTGAATTGGCCATAGAATCAATTGTGTCGAGACGGTTTTTGAATTTGAGGCCTCGGGTGCGGAGTTTTTGACGTCGTCGCCCATAGCCAAATTGCGCACACACTTGTGCGCCGTTTTTACAAAGTTTTCAGATTGCCTCTCGGGTTTGCACTTCCAGTTGAATTGGCCATAGAATCAATTGTGTCGAGACGGTTTTTTAATTTGAGGCCTCGGGTGCGGAGTTTTTGACGTCGTCGCCCATAGCCAAATTGCGCGCACACTTGTGCGCCGTTTTTACAAAGTTTTCAGATTGCCTCTTGGGTTTGCATTTCCAGTTGAATTGGCCATAGAATCAATTGTGTCGAGAAAATTTTTGAATTTGAGGCCTCGGGTGCGAAGTTTTTGACGTCGTCGCCCATAGCTAAATTTCGCGCACACTTGTGCGCCGTTTTTACAAAGTTTTCAGATTGCCTCTCGGGTTTGCATCTCCAGCTGAATTGGCCATAGAATCAATTGTGTTGAGACGGTTTTTGAATTTGAGGCCTCGGGTGCGGAGTTTTTGACGTCGTCGCCCATAGCCAAACTTGCGCGCATGGTTGTGTGCCGTTTTTACAAAGTTTTCAGATTGCCTCCCAGGTTTGCATCCCTCACTGAATTGGCCATAGAATCAATTGTGTTGAGACGGTTTTTGAATTTGAGGCCTCGGGTGCGGAGTTTTTGACGTCGTCGCCCATAGCTAAATTGCGCGCACACTTGTGCGCCGTTTTTACAAAGTTTTCAGATTGCCTTTCGGGTTTGCACTTCTAGCTGAATTGGCCATAGAATCAATTGTGTCGAGACGGTTTTTGAATTTGAGGCCTCGGGTGCGGAGTTTTTGACGTCGTCGCCCATAGCCAAATTGCGTGCACACCTGTGCGCCGTTTTTACAAAGTTTTCAGATTGGCTCTCGGGTTTGCAGTACCAGCTGAATTGGCTATAGAATCAATTGTGTCGAGAAATTTTTTGAATTTGAGGCCTCGGGTGCGGAGTTTTTGACGTCGTCGCCCATAGCCAAATTGCGCGCACACTTGTGCGCCGTTTTTACAAAGTTTTCAGATTGCCTCTCGAGTTTGCATTTCCAGCTGAATTGGCCATCGAATCAATTGTGTCGAGATGGTTTTTGAATTTGAGGCCTCGGGTGCGGAGTTTTTGACGTCGTCGCCCATAGCCAAATTGCGCGCACACTTGTGCGCCGTTTTTACAAAGTTTTCAGATTGCCTCTCGGGTTTGCACTTCCAGTTGAATTGGCCATAGAATCAATTATGTCGAGAAATTTTTTGAATTTGAGGCCTCGGGTGCGGAGTTTTTGACGTCGTCGCCCATAGCCAAATTGCGCGCACGCTAGTGCGCCGTTTTTACAAAGTTTTCAGATTGCCTCTCGGGTTTGCACTTCCAGTTGAATTGGCCATAGAATCAATTGTGTCGAGATGGTTTTTGAATTTGAGGCCTCGGGTGCGGAGTTTTTGACGTCGTCGCCCATAGCCAAATTGCGCACACACTTGTGCGCCGTTTTTACAAAGTTTTCAGATTGCCTCTCGGGTTTGCACTTCCAGTTGAATTGGCCATAGAATCAATTGTGTCGAGACGGTTTTTTAATTTGAGGCCTCGGGTGCGGAGTTTTTGACGTCGTCGCCCATAGCCAAATTGCGAGCACACTTGTGCGCCGTTTTTACAAAGTTTTCAGATTGCCTCTTGGGTTTGCATTTCCAGTTGAATTGGCCATAGAATCAATTGTGTCGAGAAAATTTTTGAATTTGAGGCCTCGGGTGCGAAGTTTTTGACGTCGTCGCCCATAGCTAAATTTCGCGCACACTTGTGCGCCGTTTTTACAAAGTTTTCAGATTGCCTCTCGGGTTTGCATCTCCAGCTGAATTGGCCATAGAATCAATTGTGTTGAGACGGTTTTTGAATTTGAGGCCTCGGGTGCGGAGTTTTTGACGTCGTCGCCCATAGCCAAACTTGCGCGCATGGTTGTGTGCCGTTTTTACAAAGTTTTCAGATTGCCTCCCAGGTTTGCATCCCTCACTGAATTGGCCATAGAATCAATTGTGTTGAGACGGTTTTTGAATTTGAGGCCTCGGGTGCGGAGTTTTTGACGTCGTCGCCCATAGCTAAATTGCGCGCACACTTGTGCGCCGTTTTTACAAAGTTTTCAGATTGCCTTTCGGGTTTGCACTTCTAGCTGAATTGGCCATAGAATCAATTGTGTCGAGACGGTTTTTGAATTTGAGGCCTCGGGTGCGGAGTTTTTGACGTCGTCGCCCATAGCCAAATTGCGTGCACACCTGTGCGCCGTTTTTACAAAGTTTTCAGATTGGCTCTCGGGTTTGCAGTACCAGCTGAATTGGCTATAGAATCAATTGTGTCGAGAAATTTTTTGAATTTGAGGCCTCGGGTGCGGAGTTTTTGACGTCGTCGCCCATAGCCAAATTGCGCGCACACTTGTGCGCCGTTTTTACAAAGTTTTCAGATTGCCTCTCGAGTTTGCATTTCCAGCTGAATTGGCCATCGAATCAATTGTGTCGAGATGGTTTTTGAATTTGAGGCCTCGGGTGCGGAGTTTTTGACGTCGTCGCCCATAGCCAAATTGCGCGCACACTTGTGCGCCGTTTTTACAAAGTTTTCAGATTGCCTCTCGGGTTTGCACTTCCAGTTGAATTGGCCATAGAATCAATTATGTCGAGAAATTTTTTGAATTTGAGGCCTCGGGTGCGGAGTTTTTGACGTCGTCGCCCATAGCCAAATTGCGCGCACGCTAGTGCGCCGTTTTTACAAAGTTTTCAGATTGCCTCTCGGGTTTGCACTTCCAGTTGAATTGGCCATAGAATCAATTGTGTCGAGATGGTTTTTGAATTTGAGGCCTCGGGTGCGGAGTTTTTGACGTCGTCGCCCAAAACCAAATTGCGCGCACACTTGTGCGCCGTTTTTACAAAGTTTTCAGATTGCCTCTCGGGTTTGCACTTCCAGTTGAATTGGCCATAGAATCAATTATGTCGAGAAATTTTTTGAATTTGAGGCCTCGGGTGCGGAGTTTTTGACGTCGTCGCCCATAGCCAAATTGCGCGCACGCTAGTGCGCCGTTTTTACAAAGTTTTCAGATTGCCTCTCGGGTTTGCATTTCCATCTGAATTGGCCATAGAATCAATTGTGTCGAGAAATTTTTTGAATTTGAGGCCTCGGGTGCGGAGTTTTTGACGTCGTCGCCCATAGCCAAATTGCGCGCACGCTAGTGCGCCGTTTTTACAAAGTTTTCAGATTGCCTCTCGGGTTTGCATTTCCATCTGAATTGGCCATAGAATCAATTGTGTCGAGAAAGTTTTTGAATTTGAGGCCTCGGGTGCGGAGTTTTTGACGTCGTCGCCCAAAACCAAACTTGCGCGCATGGTTGTGTGTCGTTTTTACAAAGTTTTTAGATTGCCTCCCAGGTTTGCATCCCTCACTGAATTGGCCATAGAATCAATTGTGTCGAGACGGTTTTTGAATTTGAGGCCTCGGGTGCGGAGTTTTTGACGTCGTCGCCCATAGCCAAACTTGCGCGCATGGTTGTGTGCCGTTTTTACAAAGTTTTCAGATTGCCTCCCAGGTTTGCATCCCTCACTGAATTGGCCATAGAATCAATTGTGTCGAGACGGTTTTTGAATTTGAGGCCTCGGGTGCGGAGTTTTTTACGTCGTCGCCCATAGCCAAATTGCGCGCACACTTGTGCGCCGTTTTTACAAAGTTTTCAGATTGCCTCTCGGGTTTGCACTTCCAGTTGAATTGGCAATAGAATCAATTGTGTCGAGAAAATTTTTGAATTTGAGGCCTCGGGTGCGGAGTTTTTGACGTCGTCGCCCATAGCCTAATTGCGCGCACGCTTATGCGCCGTTTTTACAAAGTTTTCAGATTGCCTCTCGGGTTTGCATTTCCATCTGAATTGGCCATAGAATCAATTGTGTCGAGAAAGTTTTTGAATTTGAGGCCTTGGGTGCGGAGTTTTTGACGTCGTCGCCCAAAGCCAAACTTGCGCGCATGGTTGTGTGCCGTTTTTACAAACTTTTCAGATTGCCTCCCAGGTTTGCATCCCTCACTGAATTGGCCATAGAATCAATTGTGTCGAGATGGTTTTTGAATTTGAGGCGTCGGGTGCGGAGTTTTTGACGTCGTCGCCCATAGCCAAATTGCGCGCACACTTGTGCGCCGTTTTTACAAAGTTTTCAGATTGCCTCTTGGGTTTGCATTTCCAGTTGAATTGGCCATAGAATCAATTGTGTCGAGAAAATTTTTGAATTTGAGGCCTCGGGTGCGAAGTTTTTGACGTCGTCGCCCATAGCTAAATTTCGCGCACACTTGTGCGCCGTTTTTACAAAGTTTTCAGATTGCCTCTCGGGTTTGCATCTCCAGCTGAATTGGCCATAGAATCAATTGTGTTGAGACGGTTTTTGAATTTGAGGCCTCGGGTGCGGAGTTTTTGACGTCGTCGCCCATAGCCAAACTTGCGCGCATGGTTGTGTGCCGTTTTTACAAAGTTTTCAGATTGCCTCTCGGGTTTGCATCTCCAGCTGAATTGGCCATAGAATCAATTGTGTTGAGACGGTTTTTGAATTTGAGGCCTCGGGTGCGGAGTTTTTGACGTCGTCGCCCATAGCCAAACTTGCGCGCATGGTTGTGTGCCGTTTTTACAAAGTTTTCAGATTGCCTCCCAGGTTTGCATCCCTCACTGAATTGGCCATAGAATCAATTGTGTTGAGACGGTTTTTGAATTTGAGGCCTCGGGTGCGGAGTTTTTGACGTCGTCGCCCATAGCTAAATTGCGCGCACACTTGTGCGCCGTTTTTACAAAGTTTTCAGATTGCCTTTCGGGTTTGCACTTCTAGCTGAATTGGCCATAGAATCAATTGTGTCGAGACGGTTTTTGAATTTGAGGCCTCGGGTGCGGAGTTTTTGACGTCGTCGCCCATAGCCAAATTGCGCGCACATTTGTGCGCAGTTTTTCAAAGTTTTCAGATTGCCTCTCGGGTTTGCACTTCTAGCTGAATTGGCCATAGAATCAATTGTGTCGAGAAATTTTTTGAATTTGAGGCCTCGGGTGCGGAGTTTTTGACGTCGTCGCCCATAGCCAAACTTGCGCGCATGGTTGTGTGCCGTTTTTACAAAGTTTTCAGATTGCCTCCCAGGTTTGCATCCCTCACTGAATTGGCCATAGAATCAATTGTGTTGAGACGGTTTTTGAATTTGAGGCCTCGGGTGCGGAGTATTTGACGTCGTCGCCCATAGCTAAATTGCGCGCACACTTGTGCGCCGTTTTTACAAAGTTTTCAGATTGCCTTTCGGGTTTGCACTTCTAGCTGAATTGGCCATAGAATCAATTGTGTCGAGACGGTTTTTGAATTTGAGGCCTCGGGTGCGGAGTTTTTGACGTCGTCGCCCATAGCCAAATTGCGCACACACTTGTGCGCCGTTTTTACAAAGTTTTCAGATTGCCTCTCGGGTTTGCACTTCCAGTTGAATTGGCCATAGAATCAATTGTGTCGAGACGGTTTTTTAATTTGAGGCCTCGGGTGCGGAGTTTTTGACGTCGTCGCCCATAGCCAAATTGCGCGCACACTTGTGCGCCGTTTTTACAAAGTTTTCAGATTGCCTCTTGGGTTTGCATTTCCAGTTGAATTGGCCATAGAATCAATTGTGTCGAGAAAATTTTTGAATTTGAGGCCTCGGGTGCGAAGTTTTTGACGTCGTCGCCCATAGCTAAATTTCGCGCACACTTGTGCGCCGTTTTTACAAAGTTTTCAGATTGCCTCTCGGGTTTGCATCTCCAGCTAAATTGGCCATAGAATCAATTGTGTTGAGACGGTTTTTGAATTTGAGGCGTCGGGTGCGGAGTTTTTGACGTCGTCGCCCATAGCCAAACTTGCGCGCATGGTTGTGTGCCGTTTTTACAAAGTTTTCAGATTGCCTCCCAGGTTTGCATCCCTCACTGAATTGGCCATAGAATCAATTGTGTTGAGACGGTTTTTGAATTTGAGGCCTCGGGTGCGGAGTTTTTGACGTCGTCGCCCATAGCTAAATTGCGCGCACACTTGTGCGCCGTTTTTACAAAGTTTTCAGATTGCCTTTCGGGTTTGCACTTCTAGCTGAATTGGCCATAGAATCAATTGTGTCGAGACGGTTTTTGAATTTGAGGCCTCGGGTGCGGAGTTTTTGACGTCGTCGCCCATAGCCAAATTGCGCGCACATTTGTGCGCAGTTTTTCAAAGTTTTCAGATTGCCTCTCGGGTTTGCACTTCTAGCTGAATTGGCCATAGAATCAATTGTGTCGAGAAATTTTTTGAATTTGAGGCCTCGGGTGCGGAGTTTTTGACGTCGTCACCCATAGCCAAATTGCGCGCACACTTGTGCGCCGTTTTTACAAAGTTTTCAGATTGCCTCTCGGGTTTGCACTTCCAGTTGAATTGGCCATAGAATCAATTGTGTCGAGATGGTTTTTGAATTTGAGGCCTCGGGTGCGGAGTTTTTGACGTCGTCGCCCATAGCCAAATTGCGTGCACACTTGTGCGCCGTTTTTACAAAGTTTTCAGATTGGCTCTCGGGTTTGCATTTACCAGCTGAATTGGCCATAGAATCAATTGTGTCGAGAAATTTTTTGAATTTGAGGCCTCGGGTGCGGAGTTTTTGACGTCGTCGCCCATAGCCAAATTGCGTGCACACCTGTGCGCCGTTTTTACAAAGTTTTCAGATTGGCTCTCGGGTTTGCAGTACCAGCTGAATTGGCCATAGAATCAATTGTGTCGAGACGGTTTTTGAATTTGAGGCCTCGGGTGCGGAGTTTTTGACGTCGTCGCCCATAGCCAAATTGCGCGCACATTTGTGCGCAGTTTTTCAAAGTTTTCAGATTGCCTCTCGGGTTTGCACTTCTAGCTGAATTGGCCATAGAATCAATTGTGTCGAGAAATTTTTTGAATTTGAGGCCTCGGGTGCGGAGTTTTTGACGTCGTCGCCCATAGCCAAACTTGCGCGCATGGTTGTGTGCCGTTTTTACAAAGTTTTCAGATTGCCTCCCAGGTTTGCATCCCTCACTGAATTGGCCATAGAATCAATTGTGTTGAGACGGTTTTTGAATTTGAGGCCTCGGGTGCGGAGTATTTGACGTCGTCGCCCATAGCTAAATTGCGCGCACACTTGTGCGCCGTTTTTACAAAGTTTTCAGATTGCCTTTCGGGTTTGCACTTCTAGCTGAATTGGCCATAGAATCAATTGTGTCGAGACGGTTTTTGAATTTGAGGCCTCGGGTGCGGTGTTTTTGACGTCGTCGCCCATAGCCAAATTGCGCGCACATTTGTGCGCAGTTTTTCAAAGTTTTCAGATTACCTCTCGGGTTTGCACTTCTAGCTGAATTGGCCATAGAATCAATTGTGTCGAGAAATTTTTTGAATTTGAGGCCTCGGGTGCGGAGTTTTTGACGTCGTCACCCATAGCCAAATTGCGCGCACACTTGTGCGCCGTTTTTACAAAGTTTTCAGATTGCCTCTCGGGTTTGCACTTCCAGTTGAATTGGCCATAGAATCAATTGTGTCGAGAAAATTTTTGAATTTGAGGCCTCGGGTGCAGAGTTTTTGACGTCGTCGCCCATAGCCAAATTGCGCGCACGCTTGTGCGCCGTTTTTACAAAGTTTTCAGATTGCCTCTCGGGTTTGCATTTCCATCTGAATTGGCCATAGAATCAATTGTGTCGAGAAATTTTTTGAATTTGAGGCCTCGGGTGCGGAGTTTTTGACGTCGTCACCCATAGCCAAATTGCGCGCACACTTGTGCGCCGTTTTTACAAAGTTTTCAGATTGCCTCTCGGGTTTGCACTTCCAGTTGAATTGGCCATAGAATCAATTGTGTCGAGAAAATTTTTGAATTTGAGGCCTCGGGTGCAGAGTTTTTGACGTCGTCGCCCATAGCCAAATTGCGCGCACGCTTGTGCGCCGTTTTTACAAAGTTTTCAGATTGCCTCTCGGGTTTGCATTTCCATCTGAATTGGCCATAGAATCAATTGTGTCGAGAAAGTTTTTGAATTTGAGGCCTCGGGTGCGGAGTTTTTGACGTCGTCGCCCAAAACCAAACTTGCGTGCATGGTTGTGTGCCGTTTTTACAAAGTTTTCAGATTGCCTCCCAGGTTTGCATCCCTCACTGAATTGGCCATAGAATCAATTGTGTCGAGACGGTTTTTGAATTTGAGGCCTCGGGTGCGGAGTTTTTGACGTCTTCGCCCATAGCCAAACTTGCGCGCATGGTTGTGTGCCGTTTTTACAAAGTTTTCAGATTGCCTCCCAGGTTTACATCCCTCACTGAATTGGCCATAGAATCAATTGTGTCGAGACGGTTTTTGAATTTGAGGCCTCGGGTGCGGAGTTTTTGACGTCGTCGCCCATAGCCAAATTGCGCGCACGCTTGTGCGCCGTTTTTACAAAGTTTTCAGATTGCCTCTCGGGATTGCATTTCCATCTGAATTGGCCATAGAATCAATTGTGTTGAGACGGTTTTTGAATTTGAGGCCTCGGGTGCGGAGTTTTTGACGTCGTCGCCCATAGCCAAACTTGCGCGCATGGTTGTGTGCCGTTTTTACAAAGTTTTCAGATTGCCTCCCAGGTTTGCATCCCTCACTGAATTGGCCATAGAATCAATTGTGTTGAGACGGTTTTTGAATTTGAGGCCTCGGGTGCGGAGTTTTTGACGTCGTCGCCCATAGCTAAATTGCGTGCACACTTGTGCGCCGTTTTTACAAAGTTTTCAGATTGGCTCTCGGGTTTGCATTTACCAGCTGAATTGGCCATAGAATCAATTGTGTCGAGAAATTTTTTGAATTTGAAGCCTCGGGTGCGGAGTTTTTGACGTCGTCGCCCATAGCCAAATTGCGTGCACACCTGTGCGCCGTTTTTACAAAGTTTTCAGATTGGCTCTCGGGTTTGCAGTACCAGCTGAATTGGCCATAGAATCAATTGTGTCGAGAAATTTTTTGAATTTGAGGCCTCGGGTGCGGAGTTTTTGACGTCGTCGCCCATAGCCAAATTGCGCGCACACTTGTGCGCCGTTTTTACAAAGTTTTCAGATTGCCTCTCGAGTTTGCATTTCCAGCTGAATTGGCCATCGAATCAATTGTGTCGAGATGGTTTTTGAATTTGAGGCCTCGGGTGCGGAGTTTTTGACGTCGTCGCCCATAGCCAAATTGCGCGCACACTTGTGCGCCGTTTTTACAAAGTTTTCAGATTGCCTCTCGGGTTTGCACTTCCAGTTGAATTGGCCATAGAATCAATTATGTCGAGAAATTTTTTGAATTTGAGGCCTCGGGTGCGGAGTTTTTGACGTCGTCGCCCATAGCCAAATTGCGCGCACGCTAGTGCGCCGTTTTTACAAAGTTTTCAGATTGCCTCTCGGGTTTGCATTTCCATCTGAATTGGCCATAGAATCAATTGTGTCGAGAAAGTTTTTGAATTTGAGGCCTCGGGTGCGGAGTTTTTGACGTCGTCGCCCAAAACCAAACTTGCGCGCATGGTTGTGTGTCGTTTTTACAAAGTTTTTAGATTGCCTCCCAGGTTTGCATCCCTCACTGAATTGGCCATAGAATCAATTGTGTCGAGACGGTTTTTGAATTTGAGGCCTCGGGTGCGGAGTTTTTGAAGTCGTCGCCCATAGCCACACTTGCGCGCATGGTTGTGTGCCGTTTTTACAAAGTTTTCAGATTGCCTCCCAGGTTTGCATCCCTCACTGAATTGGCCATAGAATCAATTGTGTCGAGACGGTTTTTGAATTTGAGGCCTCGGGTGCGGAGTTTTTTACGTCGTCGCCCATAGCCAAATTGCGCGCACACTTGTGCGCCGTTTTTACAAAGTTTTCAGATTGCCTCTCGGGTTTGCACTTCCAGTTGAATTGGCAATAGAATCAATTGTGTCGAGAAAATTTTTGAATTTGAGGCCTCGGGTGCGGAGTTTTTGACGTCGTCGCCCATAGCCTAATTGCGCGCACACTTGTGCGCCGTTTTTACAAAGTTTTCAGATTGCCTCTCGGGTTTGCATATCCAGCTGAATTGGCCATAGAATGAATTGTGTCGTGACGGTTTTTGAATTTGAGGCCTCGGGTGCGGAGTTTTTGACGTCGTCGCCCATAGCCAAATTGCGCGCACACTTGTGCGCCGTTTTTAAAAAGTTTTCAGATTGCCTCTCGGGTTTGCACTTCTAGCTGAATTAGCCATAGAATCAATTGTGTCGAGAAATTTTTTGAATTTGAGGCCTATGGTGCGGAGTTTTTGACGTCGTCGCCCATAGCCAAATTGCGCGCACACTTGTGCGCCGTTTTTACAAAGTTTTCAGATTGCCTTTCGGGTTTGCACTTCTAGCTGAATTGGCCATAGAATCAATTGTGTCGAGACGGTTTTTGAATTTGAGGCCTCGGGTGCGGAGTTTTTGACGTCGTCGCCCATAGCCAAATTGCGCGCACACTTGTGCGCAGTTTTTACAAAGTTTTCAGATTGCCTCTCGGGTTTGCACTTCCAGTTGAATTGGCCATAGAATCAATTGTGTCGAGAAATTTTTTGAATTTGAGGCCTCGGGTGCGGAGTTTTTGACGTCGTCACCCATAGCCAAATTGTGTGCACACTTGTGCGCCGTTTTTACAAAGTTTTCAGATTGGCTCTCGGGTTTGCATTTCCAGCTGAATTGGCCATAGAATCAATTGTGTCGAGAAATTTTTTTAATTTGAGGCCTCGGGTGCGGAGTTTTTGACGTCGTCACCCATAGCCAAATTGCGTGCACACTTGTGCGCCGTTTTTACAATGTTTTCAGTTTGGCTCTCGGGTTTGTATTTCCAGCTGAATTGGCCATAGAATCAATTGTGTCGAGAAATTTTTTGAATTTGAGGCCTCGGGTGCGGAGTTTTTGACGTCGTCGCCCATAGCCAAATTGCGCGCTCACTTGTGCGCCGTTTTTACAAAGTTTTCAGATTGCCTCTCGAGTTTGCATTTCCAGCTGAATTGGCCATAGAATCAATTGTGTCGAGACGGTTTTAGAATTTGAGGCCTCGGGTGCGGAGTTTTTGACGTCGTCGCCCATAGCCAAACTTGCGCGCATGGTTGTGTGCCGTTTTTACAAAGTTTTTAGATTGCCTCCCGAGTATACATCCCTCACTGAATTGGCCATAAAATCAATTGTGTCGAGACCGTTTTTGAATTTGAGGCCTCGGGTGCGGAGTTTTTGACGTCGTCGCCCATAGCCAAACTTGCGCGCATGGTTGTGTGCTGTTTTTAAAAAGTTTACAGATTGCCTCCCAGGTTTACATCCCTCACTAAATTGGCCATAGAATCAATTGTGTCGAGACGGTTTTTGAATTTGAGGCATCGGGTGCGTAGTTTTTGACGTCGTCGCCCATAGCCAAATTGCGCGCACACTTGTGCGCCGTTTTTACAAAGTTTTCAGATTGCCTCTTGGGTTTGCATTTCCAGCTGAATTGGCCATAGAATCAATTGTGTCGAGAAATTTTTTGAATTTGAGGCCTCGGGTGCAGAGTTTTTGACGTCGTCGCCCATAGCCAAATTGCGCGCACGCTTGTGCGCCGTTTTTATAAAGTTTTCAGATTGCCTCTCGGGTTTGCATTCCCATCTGAATTGGCCATAGAATCAATTGTGTCGAGAAAGTTTTTGAATTTGAGGCCTCGGGTGCGGAGTTTTTGACGTCGTCGCCCAAAACCATACTTGCGCGCATGGTTGTGTGCCGTTTTTACAAAGTTTTCAGATTGCCTCCCAGGTTTGCATCCCTCGCTGAATTGGCCATAGAATCAATTGTGTCGAGATGGTTTTTGAATTTGAGGCCTCGGGTGCGGAGTTTTTGACGTCGTCGCCCATAGCCAAATTGCGCGCACACTTGTGCGCCGTTTTTACAAAGTTTTCAGATTGCCTCTCGGGTTTGCACTTCCAGTTGAATTGGCCATAGAATCAATTATGTCGAGAAAATTTTTGAATTTGAGGCCTCGGGTGCGGAGTTTTTGACGTCGTCGCCCATAGCCAAATTGCGCGCACGCTAGTGCGCCGTTTTTACAAAGTTTTCAGATTGCCTCTCGGGTTTGCATTTCCATCTGAATTGGCCATAGAATCAATTGTGTCGAGAAAGTTTTTGAATTTGAGGCCTCGGGTGCGGAGTTTTTGACGTCGTCGCCCAAAACCAAACTTGCGCGCATGGTTGTGTGTCGTTTTTACAAAGTTTTTAGATTGCCTCCCAGGTTTGCATCCCTCACTGAATTGGCCATAGAATCAATTGTGTCGAGACGGTTTTTGAATTTGAGGCCTCGGGTGCGGAGTTTTTGAAGTCGTCGCCCATAGCCACACTTGCGCGCATGGTTGTGTGCCGTTTTTACAAAGTTTTCAGATTGCCTCCCAGGTTTGCATCCCTCACTGAATTGGCCATAGAATCAATTGTGTCGAGACGGTTTTTGAATTTGAGGCCTCGGGTGCGGAGTTTTTTACGTCGTCGCCCATAGCCAAATTGCGCGCACACTTGTGCGCCGTTTTTACAAAGTTTTCAGATTGCCTCTCGGGTTTGCACTTCCAGTTGAATTGGCAATAGAATCAATTGTGTCGAGAAAATTTTTGAATTTGAGGCCTCGGGTGCGGAGTTTTTGACGTCGTCGCCCATAGCCTAATTGCGCGCACACTTGTGCGCCGTTTTTACAAAGTTTTCAGATTGCCTCTCGGGTTTGCATATCCAGCTGAATTGGCCATAGAATGAATTGTGTCGTGACGGTTTTTGAATTTGAGGCCTCGGGTGCGGAGTTTTTGACGTCGTCGCCCATAGTCAAATTGCGCGCACACTTGTGCGCCGTTTTTAAAAAGTTTTCAGATTGCCTCTCGGGTTTGCACTTCTAGCTGAATTAGCCATAGAATCAATTGTGTCGAGAAATTTTTTGAATTTGAGGCCTATGGTGCGGAGTTTTTGACGTCGTCGCCCATAGCCAAATTGCGCGCACACTTGTGCGCCGTTTTTACAAAGTTTTCAGATTGCCTTTCGGGTTTGCACTTCTAGCTGAATTGGCCATAGAATCAATTGTGTCGAGACGGTTTTTGAATTTGAGGCCTCGGGTGCGGAGTTTTTGACGTCGTCGCCCATAGCCAAATTGCGCGCACACTTGTGCGCAGTTTTTACAAAGTTTTCAGATTGCCTCTCGGGTTTGCACTTCCAGTTGAATTGGCCATAGAATCAATTGTGTCGAGAAATTTTTTGAATTTGAGGCCTCGGGTGCGGAGTTTTTGACGTCGTCGCCCATAGCCAAATTGTGTGCACACTTGTGCGCCGTTTTTACAAAGTTTTCAGATTGGCTCTCGGGTTTGCATTTCCAGCTGAATTGGCCATAGAATCAATTGTGTCGAGAAATTTTTTAAATTTGAGGCCTCGGGTGCGGAGTTTTTGACGTCGTCACCCATAGCCAAATTGCGTGCACACTTGTGCGCCGTTTTTACAAAGTTTTCAGTTTGGCTCTCGGGTTTGTATTTCCAGCTGAATTGGCCATAGAATCAATTGTGTCGAGAAATTTTTTGAATTTGAGGCCTCGGGTGCGGAGTTTTTGACGTCGTCGCCCATAGCCAAATTGCGCGCTCACTTGTGCGCCGTTTTTACAAAGTTTTCAGATTGCCTCTCGAGTTTGCATTTCCAGCTGAATTGGCCATAGAATCAATTGTGTCGAGACGGTTTTAGAATTTGAGGCCTCGGGTGCGGAGTTTTTGACGTCGTCGCCCATAGCCAAACTTGCGCGCATGGTTGTGTGTCGTTTTTACAAAGTTTTTAGATTGCCTCCCAGGTTTGCATCCCTCACTGAATTGGCCATAGAATCAATTGTGTCGAGACGGTTTTTGAATTTGAGGCCTCGGGTGCGGAGTTTTTGAAGTCGTCGCCCATAGCCACACTTGCGCGCATGGTTGTGTGCCGTTTTTACAAAGTTTTCAGATTGCCTCCCAGGTTTGCATCCCTCACTGAATTGGCCATAGAATCAATTGTGTCGAGACGGTTTTTGAATTTGAGGCCTCGGGTGCGGAGTTTTTTACGTCGTCGCCCATAGCCAAATTGCGCGCACACTTGTGCGCCGTTTTTACAAAGTTTTCAGATTGCCTCTCGGGTTTGCACTTCCAGTTGAATTGGCAATAGAATCAATTGTGTCGAGAAAATTTTTGAATTTGAGGCCTCGGGTGCGGAGTTTTTGACGTCGTCGCCCATAGCCTAATTGCGCGCACACTTGTGCGCCGTTTTTACAAAGTTTTCAGATTGCCTCTCGGGTTTGCATATCCAGCTGAATTGGCCATAGAATGAATTGTGTCGTGACGGTTTTTGAATTTGAGGCCTCGGGTGCGGAGTTTTTGACGTCGTCGCCCATAGCCAAATTGCGCGCACACTTGTGCGCCGTTTTTAAAAAGTTTTCAGATTGCCTCTCGGGTTTGCACTTCTAGCTGAATTAGCCATAGAATCAATTGTGTCGAGAAATTTTTTGAATTTGAGGCCTATGGTGCGGAGTTTTTGACGTCGTCGCCCATAGCCAAATTGCGCGCACACTTGTGCGCCGTTTTTACAAAGTTTTCAGATTGCCTTTCGGGTTTGCACTTCTAGCTGAATTGGCCATAGAATCAATTGTGTCGAGACGGTTTTTGAATTTGAGGCCTCGGGTGCGGAGTTTTTGACGTCGTCGCCCATAGCCAAATTGCGCGCACACTTGTGCGCAGTTTTTACAAAGTTTTCAGATTGCCTCTCGGGTTTGCACTTCCAGTTGAATTGGCCATAGAATCAATTGTGTCGAGAAATTTTTTGAATTTGAGGCCTCGGGTGCGGAGTTTTTGACGTCGTCACCCATAGCCAAATTGTGTGCACACTTGTGCGCCGTTTTTACAAAGTTTTCAGATTGGCTCTCGGGTTTGCATTTCCAGCTGAATTGGCCATAGAATCAATTGTGTCGAGAAATTTTTTAAATTTGAGGCCTCGGGTGCGGAGTTTTTGACGTCGTCACCCATAGCCAAATTGCGTGCACACTTGTGCGCCGTTTTTACAATGTTTTCAGTTTGGCTCTCGGGTTTGTATTTCCAGCTGAATTGGCCATAGAATCAATTGTGTCGAGAAATTTTTTGAATTTGAGGCCTCGGGTGCGGAGTTTTTGACGTCGTCGCCCATAGCCAAATTGCGCGCTCACTTGTGCGCCGTTTTTACAAAGTTTTCAGATTGCCTCTCGAGTTTGCATTTCCAGCTGAATTGGCCATAGAATCAATTGTGTCGAGACGGTTTTAGAATTTGAGGCCTCGGGTGCGGAGTTTTTGACGTCGTCGCCCATAGCCAAACTTGCGCGCATGGTTGTGTGCCGTTTTTACAAAGTTTTTAGATTGCCTCCCGAGTATACATCCCTCACTGAATTGGCCATAAAATCAATTGTGTCGAGACCGTTTTTGAATTTGAGGCCTCGGGTGCGGAGTTTTTGACGTCGTCGCCCATAGCCAAACTTGCGCGCATGGTTGTGTGCTGTTTTTAAAAAGTTTACAGATTGCCTCCCAGGTTTACATCCCTCACTAAATTGGCCATAGAATCAATTGTGTCGAGACGGTTTTTGAATTTGAGGCATCGGGTGCGTAGTTTTTGACGTCGTCGCCCATAGCCAAATTGCGCGCACACTTGTGCGCCATTTTTACAAAGTTTTCAGATTGCCTCTTGGGTTTGCATTTCCAGCTGAATTGGCCATAGAATCAATTGTGTCGAGAAATTTTTTGAATTTGAGGCCTCGGGTGCAGAGTTTTTGACGTCGTCGCCCATAGCCAAATTGCGCGCACGCTTGTGCGCCGTTTTTATAAAGTTTTCAGATTGCCTCTCGGGTTTGCATTCCCATCTGAATTGGCCATAGAATCAATTGTGTCGAGAAAGTTTTTGAATTTGAGGCCTCGGGTGCGGAGTTTTTGACGTCGTCGCCCAAAACCATACTTGCGCGCATGGTTGTGTGCCGTTTTTACAAAGTTTTCAGATTGCCTCCCAGGTTTGCATCCCTCGCTGAATTGGCCATAGAATCAATTGTGTCGAGATGGTTTTTGAATTTGAGGCCTCGGGTGCGGAGTTTTTGACGTCGTCGCCCATAGCCAAATTGCGCGCACACTTGTGCGCCGTTTTTACAAAGTTTTCAGATTGCCTCTCGGGTTTGCACTTCCAGTTGAATTGGCCATAGAATCAATTATGTCGAGAAAATTTTTGAATTTGAGGCCTCGGGTGCGGAGTTTTTGACGTCGTCGCCCATAGCCAAATTGCGCGCACGCTAGTGCGCCGTTTTTACAAAGTTTTCAGATTGCCTCTCGGGTTTGCATTTCCATCTGAATTGGCCATAGAATCAATTGTGTCGAGAAAGTTTTTGAATTTGAGGCCTCGGGTGCGGAGTTTTTGACGTCGTCGCCCAAAACCAAACTTGCGCGCATGGTTGTGTGTCGTTTTTACAAAGTTTTTAGATTGCCTCCCAGGTTTGCATCCCTCACTGAATTGGCCATAGAATCAATTGTGTCGAGACGGTTTTTGAATTTGAGGCCTCGGGTGCGGAGTTTTTGAAGTCGTCGCCCATAGCCACACTTGCGCGCATGGTTGTGTGCCGTTTTTACAAAGTTTTCAGATTGCCTCCCAGGTTTGCATCCCTCACTGAATTGGCCATAGAATCAATTGTGTCGAGACGGTTTTTGAATTTGAGGCCTCGGGTGCGGAGTTTTTTACGTCGTCGCCCATAGCCAAATTGCGCGCACACTTGTGCGCCGTTTTTACAAAGTTTTCAGATTGCCTCTCGGGTTTGCACTTCCAGTTGAATTGGCAATAGAATCAATTGTGTCGAGAAAATTTTTGAATTTGAGGCCTCGGGTGCGGAGTTTTTGACGTCGTCGCCCATAGCCTAATTGCGCGCACACTTGTGCGCCGTTTTTACAAAGTTTTCAGATTGCCTCTCGGGTTTGCATATCCAGCTGAATTGGCCATAGAATGAATTGTGTCGTGACGGTTTTTGAATTTGAGGCCTCGGGTGCGGAGTTTTTGACGTCGTCGCCCATAGCCAAATTGCGCGCACACTTGTGCGCCGTTTTTAAAAAGTTTTCAGATTGCCTCTCGGGTTTGCACTTCTAGCTGAATTAGCCATAGAATCAATTGTGTCGAGAAATTTTTTGAATTTGAGGCCTATGGTGCGGAGTTTTTGACGTCGTCGCCCATAGCCAAATTGCGCGCACACTTGTGCGCCGTTTTTACAAAGTTTTCAGATTGCCTTTCGGGTTTGCACTTCTAGCTGAATTGGCCATAGAATCAATTGTGTCGAGACGGTTTTTGAATTTGAGGCCTCGGGTGCGGAGTTTTTGACGTCGTCGCCCATAGCCAAATTGCCGCGCACACTTGTGCGCAGTTTTTACAAAGTTTTCAGATTGCCTCTCGGGTTTGCACTTCCAGTTGAATTGGCCATAGAATCAATTGTGTCGAGAAATTTTTTGAATTTGAGGCCTCGGGTGCGGAGTTTTTGACGTCGTCGCCCATAGCCAAATTGTGTGCACACTTGTGCGCCGTTTTTACAAAGTTTTCAGATTGGCTCTCGGGTTTGCATTTCCAGCTGAATTGGCCATAGAATCAATTGTGTCGAGAAATTTTTTAAATTTGAGGCCTCGGGTGCGGAGTTTTTGACGTCGTCACCCATAGCCAAATTGCGTGCACACTTGTGCGCCGTTTTTACAAAGTTTTCAGTTTGGCTCTCGGGTTTGTATTTCCAGCTGAATTGGCCATAGAATCAATTGTGTCGAGAAATTTTTTGAATTTGAGGCCTCGGGTGCGGAGTTTTTGACGTCGTCGCCCATAGCCAAATTGCGCGCTCACTTGTGCGCCGTTTTTACAAAGTTTTCAGATTGCCTCTCGAGTTTGCATTTCCAGCTGAATTGGCCATAGAATCAATTGTGTCGAGACGGTTTTAGAATTTGAGGCCTCGGGTGCGGAGTTTTTGACGTCGTCGCCCATAGCCAAACTTGCGCGCATGGTTGTGTGCCGTTTTTACAAAGTTTTTAGATTGCCTCCCGAGTTTACATCCCTCACTGAATTGGCCATAAAATCAATTGTGTCGAGACCGTTTTTGAATTTGAGGCCTCGGGTGCGGAGTTTTTGACGTCGTCGCCCATAGCCAAACTTGCGCGCATGGTTGTGTGCTGTTTTTAAAAAGTTTACAGATTGCCTCCCAGGTTTACATCCCTCACTAAATTGGCCATAGAATCAATTGTGTCGAGACGGTTTTTGAATTTGAGGCATCGGGTGCGTAGTTTTTGACGTCGTCGCCCATAGCCAAATTGCGCGCACACTTGTGCGCCGTTTTTACAAAGTTTTCAGATTGCCTCTTGGGTTTGCATTTCCAGCTGAATTGGCCATAGAATCAATTGTGTCGAGAAATTTTTTGAATTTGAGGCCTCGGGTGCAGAGTTTTTGACGTCGTCGCCCATAGCCAAATTGCGCGCACGCTTGTGCGCCGTTTTTATAAAGTTTTCAGATTGCCTCTCGGGTTTGCATTCCCATCTGAATTGGCCATAGAATCAATTGTGTCGAGAAAGTTTTTGAATTTGAGGCCTCGGGTGCGGAGTTTTTGACGTCGTCGCCCAAAACCATACTTGCGCGCATGGTTGTGTGCCGTTTTTACAAAGTTTTCAGATTGCCTCCCAGGTTTGCATCCCTCGCTGAATTGGCCATAGAATCAATTGTGTCGAGATGGTTTTTGAATTTGAGGCCTCGGGTGCGGAGTTTTTGACGTCGTCGCCCATAGCCAAATTGCGCGCACACTTGTGCGCCGTTTTTACAAAGTTTTCAGATTGCCTCTCGGGTTTGCACTTCTAGTTGAATTGGCCATAGAATCAATTATGTCGAGAAAATTTTTGAATTTGAGGCCTCGGGTGCGGAGTTTTTGACGTCGTCGCCCATAGCCAAATTGCGCGCACGGTAGTGCGCCGTTTTTACAAAGTTTTCAGATTGCCTCTCGGGTTTGCATTTCCATCTGAATTGGCCATAGAATCAATTGTGTCGAGAAAGTTTTTGAATTTGAGGCCTCGGGTGCGGAGTTTTTGACGTCGTCGCCCAAAACCAAACTTGCGCGCATGGTTGTGTGCCGTTTTTACAAAGTTTTTAGATTGCCTCCCAGGTTTGCATCCCTCACTGAATTGGCCATAGAATCAATTGTGTCGAGACGGTTTTTGAATTTGAGGCCTCGGGCGCGGTGTTTTTGACGTCGTCGCCCATAGCCAAACTTGCGCGCATGGTTGTGTGCCGTTTTTACAAAGTTTTCAGATTGCCTCCCAGGTTTGCATCCCTCACTGAATTGGCCATAGAATCAATTGTGTCGAGACGGTTTTTGAATTTGAGGCCTCGGGTGCGGAGTTTTTTACGTCGTCGCCCATAGCCAAATTGCGCGCACACTTGTGCGCCGTTTTTACAAAGTTTTCAGATTGCCTCTCGGGTTTGCACTTTCAGTTGAATTGGCAATAGAATCAATTGTGTCGAGAAAATTTTTGAATTTGAGGCCTCGGGTGCGGAGTTTTTGACGTCGTCGCCCATAGCCTAATTGCGCGCACACTTGTGCGCCGTTTTTACAAAGTTTTCAGATTGCCTCTCGGGTTTGCATATCCAGCTGAATTGGCCATAGAATCAATTGTGTCGTGACGGTTTTTGAATTTGAGGCCTCGGGTGCGGAGTTTTTGACGTCGTCGCCCATAGCCAAATTGCGCGCACACTTGTGCGCCGTTTTTAAAAAGTTTTCAGATTGCCTCTCGGGTTTGCACTTCTAGCTGAATTAGCCATAGAATCAATTGTGTCGAGAAATTTTTTGAATTTGAGGACTATGGTGCGGAGTTTTTGACGTCGTCGCCCATAGCCAAATTGCGCGCACACTTGTGCGCCGTTTTTACAATGTTTTCAGATTGCCTTTCGGGTTTGCACTTCTAGCTGAATTGGCCATAGAATCAATTGTGTCGAGACGGTTTTTGAATTTGAGGCCTCGGGTGCGGAGTTTTTGACGTCGTCGCCCATAGCCAAATTGCGCGCACACTTGTGCGCAGTTTTTACAAAGTTTTCAGATTGCCTCTCGGGTTTGCACTTCCAGTTGAATTGGCCATAGAATCAATTGTGTCGAGAATTTTTTTGAATTTGAGGCCTCGGGTGCGGAGTTTTTGACGTCGTCGCCCATAGCCAAATTGCGTGCACACTTGTGCGCCGTTTTTACAAAGTTTTCAGATTGGCTCTCGGGTTTGCATTTGCAGCTGAATTGGCCATAGAATCAATTGTGTCGAGAAATTTTTTGAATTTGAGGCCTCGGGTGCGGAGTTTTTGACGTCGTCGCCCATAGCCAAATTGCGTGCACACTTGTGCGCCGTTTTTACAAAGTTTTCAGATTGCCTCTCGAGTTTGCATTTCCAGCTGAATTGGCCATATAATCAATTGTGTCGAGACGGTTTTAGAATTTGAGGCCTCGGGTGCGGAGTTTTTGACGTCGTCGCCCATAGCCAAACTTGCGCGCATGGTTGTGTGCCGTTTTTACAAAGTTTTTAGATTGCCTCCCGGGTTTACATCCCTCACTGAATTGGCCATAGAATCAATTGTGTCGAGATCGTTTTTGGATTTGAGGCCTCGGGTGCGGAGTTTTTGACGTCGTCGCCCATAGCCAAACTTGCGCGCATGGTTGTGTGCTGTTTTTAAAAAGTTTACAGATTGCCTCCCAGGTTTACATCCCTCACTAAATTGGCCATAGAATCAATTGTGTCGAGACGGTTTTTGAATTTGAGGCATCGGGTGCGTAGTTTTTGACGTCGTCGCCCATAGCCAAATTGCGCGCACACTTGTGCGCCGTTTTTACAAAGTTTTCAGATTGCCTCTTGGGTTTGCATTTCCAGCTGAATTGGCCATAGAATCAATTGTGTCGAGAAATTTTTTGAATTTGAGGCCTCGGGTGCAGAGTTTTTGACGTCGTAGCCCATAGCCAAATTGCGCGCACGCTTGTGCGCCGTTTTTACAAAGTTTTCAGATTGCCTCTCGGGTTTGCATTTCCATCTAAATTGGCCATCGAATCAATTGTGTCGAGAAAGTTTTTGAATTTGAGGCCTCGGGTGCGGAGTTTTTGACGTCGTCGCCCAAAACCAAACTTGCGCGCATGGTTGTGTGCCGTTTTTACAAAGTTTTCAGATTGCCTCCCAGGTTTGCATCCCTTACTGAATTGGCCATAGAATCAATTGTGTCGAGACGGTTTTTGAATTTGAGGCCTCGGGTGCGGAGTTTTTGACGTCGTCGCCCATAGCCAAACTTGCGCGCATGGTTGTGTGCCGTTTTTACAAAGTTTTCAGATTGCCTCCCAGGTTTACATCCCTCACTGAATTTGCCATAGAATCAATTGTGTCGAGACGGTTTTTGAATTTGAGGCCTCGGGTGCGGAGTTTTTGACGTCGTCGCCCATAGCCACATTGCGCGCACACTTGTGCGCCGTTTTTACAAAGTTTTCAGATTACCTCTCGGGTTTGCACTTCTAGTTGAATTGGCCATAGAATCAATTGTGTCGAGAAAATTTTTGAATTTGAGGCCTCGGGTGCGGAGTTTTTGACGTCGTCGCCCATAGCCAAATTGCGCGCACGCTTATGCGCCGTTTTTACAAAGTTTTCAGATTGCCTCTCGGGTTTGCATTTCCATCTGAATTGGCCATAGAATCAATTGTGTCGAGAAAGTTTTTGAATTTGAGGCCTCGGGTGCGGAGTTTTTGACGTCGTCGCCCAAAGCCAAACTTGCGCGCATGGTTGTGTGCCGTTTTTACAAAGTTTTCAGATTGCCTCCCAGGTTTGCATCCCTCACTGAATTGGCCATAGAATCAATTATGTCGAGACGGTTTTTGAATTTGAGGCCTCGGGTGCGGAGTTTTTTACGTCGTCGCCCATAACCAAACTTGCGCGCATGGTTGTGTGCCGTTTTTACAAAGTTTTCAAATTGCCTCTCAGGTTTGCATCCCTCACTGAATTGGCCATAGAATCAATTGTGTCGAGATGGTTTTTGAATTTGAGGCCTCGGGTGCGGAGATTTTGAAGTCGTCGCCCATAGCCAAATTGCGCGCACACTTGTGCGCCGTTTTTACAAAGTTTTCAGATTGCCTCTCGGGTTTGCACTTCCAGTTGAATTGGCCATAGAATCAATTGTGTCGAGAAAATTTTTGAATTTGAGGCCTCGGGTGCGGTGTTTTTGACGTCGTCGCCCGTAGCCAAATTTCGCGCACACTTGTGCGTCGTTTTTACAAAGTTTTCAGATTGCCTCTCGGGTTTGCATCTCCAGCTGAATTGGCCATAGAATCAATTGTGTTGAGACGGTTTTTAAATTTTAGGCCTCGGGTGCGGAGTTTTTGACGTCGTCGCCCATAGCCAAACTTGCGCGCATGGTTGTGTGCCGTTTTTACAAAGTTTTCAGATTGCCTCCCAGGTTTGCATCCCTCACTGAATTGGCCATAGAATCAATTATGTTGAGACGGTTTTTGAATTTGAGGCCTCGGGTGCGGAGTTTTTGACGTCGTCGCCCATAGCCAAACTTGCGCGCATGGTTGTGTGCCGTTTTTACAAAGTTTTCAGATTGCCTCCCAAGTTTGCATCCCTCACTTAATTGGCCAAAGAATCAATTGTGTCGAGACAGTTTTTTAATTTGAGGCCTCGGGTGCGGAGTTTTTGACGTCGTCGCCCATAGCCAAATTGCGCGCACACTTGTGCGCCGTTTTTACAAAGTTTTCAGATTGCCTCTTGGGTTTGCATTTCCAGCTGAATTGGCCATAGAATCAATTGTGTCGAGAAATTTTTTGAATTTGAGGCCTCGGGTGCGGAGTTTTTGACGTCGTCGCCCATAGCCAAATTGCGCGCACACTTGTGCGCCATTTTTACAAAGTGTTCAGATTGCCTCTCGGGTTTGCATTCCCAGCTGAATTGGCCATAGAATCAATTGTGTCGAGAAAGTTTTTGAATTTGAGGCCTCGGGTGCGGAGTTTTTGACGTCGTCGCCCAAAGCCAAACTTGCGCGCATGGTTGTGTGCCGTTTTTACAAAGTTTTCAGATTGCCTTTCGGGTTTGCACTTCTAGCTGAATTGACCATAGAATCAATTGTGTCGAGAAATTTTTTGAATTTGAGGACTATGGTGCGGAGTTTTTGACGTCGTCGCCCATAGCCAAATTGCGCGCACACTTGTGCGCCGTTTTTACAATGTTTTCAGATTGCCTTTCGGGTTTGCACTTCTAGCTGAATTGGCCATAGAATCAATTGTGTCGAGACGGTTTTTGAATTTGAGGCCTCGGGTGCGGAGTTTTTGACGTCGTCGCCCATAGCCAAATTGCGCGCACACTTGTGCGCAGTTTTTACAAAGTTTTCAGATTGCCTCTCGGGTTTGCACTTCCAGTTGAATTGGCCATAGAATCAATTGTGTCGAGAATTTTTTTGAATTTGAGGCCTCGGGTGCGGAGTTTTTGACGTCGTCGCCCATAGCCAAATTGCGTGCACACTTGTGCGCCGTTTTTACAAAGTTTTCAGATTGGCTCTCGGGTTTGCATTTGCAGCTGAATTGGCCATAGAATCAATTGTGTCGAGAAATTTTTTGAATTTGAGGCCTCGGGTGCGGAGTTTTTGACGTCGTCGCCCATAGCCAAATTGCGTGCACACTTGTGCGCCGTTTTTACAAAGTTTTCAGATTGGCTCTCGGGTTTGCATTTCCAGCTGAATTGGCCATAGAATCAATTGTGTCGAGAAATTTTTTGAATTTGAGGCCTCGGGTGCGGAGTTTTTGACGTCGTCGCCCAAAGCCAAACTTGCGCGCATGGTTGTGTGCCGTTTTTACAAAGTTTTCAGATTGCCTTTCGGGTTTGCACTTCTAGCTGAATTGACCATAGAATCAATTGTGTCGAGACGGTTTTTACAAAGTTTTCAGATTGCCTCCCAGGTTTGCATCCCTCACTGAATTGGCAATAGAATCAAATGTGTCGAGACGGTTTTTGAATTTGAGGCCTCGGGTGCGAAGTTTTTGACGTCGTCGCCCATAGCTAAATTGCGCGCACACTTGTGCGCCGTTTTTACAAAGTTTTCAGATTACCTCTCGGGTTTGCACTTCTAGCTGAATTGGCCATAGAATCAATTGTGTCGAGACAGTTTTTAAATTTGAGGCCTCGGGTGCGGAGTTTTTGACGTCGTCGCCCATAGCCAAATTGCGCGCACACTTGTGCGCCGTTTTTACAAAGTTTTCAGATTGCCTCTTGGGTTTGCATTTCCAGTTGAATTGGCCATAGAATCAATTGTGTCGAGAAAATTTTTGAATTTGAGGCCTCGGGTGCGAAGTTTTTGACATCGTCGCCCATAGCTAAATTGCGCGCACACTTGTGCGCCGTTTTTACAAATTTTCAGATTACCTTTCGGGTTTGCACTTCTAGCTGAATTGGCCATAGAATCAATTGTGTCGAGACGGTTTTTGAATTTGAGGACTCGGGTGCGGAGTTTTTGACGTCGTCGCCCATAGCCAAATTGCGCGCACACTTGTGCGCAGTTTTTACAAAGTTTTCAGATTGCCTCTCGGGTTTGCACTTCTAGCTGAATTGGCCATAGAATCAATTGTGTCGAGAAATTTTTTGAATTTGAGGCCTCGGGTGCGGAGTTTTTGACGTCGTCGCCCATAGCCAAATTGCGCGCACACTTGTGCGCCGTTTTTACAAAGTTTTCAGATTGGCTCTCGGGTTTGCACTTCCAGCTAAATTGGCCATAGAATCAATTGTGTCGAGATAATTTTTGAATTTGAGGCCTCGGGTGCGGAGTTTTTGACGTCGTCGCCCATAGCCAAATTGCGCGCACACTTGTGCGCCGTTTTTACAAAGTTTTCAGATTGCCTCTCGGGTTTGCATTTCCAGCTGAATTGGCCATAGAATCAATTGTGTCGAGACGGTTTTAGAATTTGAGGCCTCGGGTGCGGAGTTTTTGACGTCGTCGCCCATAGCCAAACTTGCGCGCATGGTTGTGTGCCATTTTTACAAAGTTTTTAGATTGCCTCCCAGGTTTGCATCCCTCACTGAATTGGCCATAGAATCAATTGTGTCGAGACGGTTTTTAAATTTGAGGCCTCGGGTGCGGAGTTTTTGACGTCGTCGCCCATAGCCAAACTTGCGCGCATGGTTGTGTGCCGTTTTTACAAAGTTTTCAGATTGCCTCCCAGGTTTACATCCCTCACTGAATTGGCCATAGAATCAATTGTGTCGAGACGGTTTTTGAATTTGAGGCCTCGGGTGCGGAGTTTTTGACGTCGTCGCCCATAACCAAATTGCGCGCACACTTGTGCGCCGTTTTTACAAAGTTTTCAGATTGCCTCTCGGGTTTGCACTTCCAGTTGAATTGGCCATAGAATCAATTGTGTCGAGAAAATTTTTGAATTTGAGGCCTCGGGTGCGGAGTTTTTGACGTCGTCGCCCATAGCCAAATTGCGCGCACGCTTGTGCGCCGTTTTTACAAAGTTTTCAGATTGCCTCTCGGGTTTGCATTTCCATCTGAATTGGCCATAGAATCAATTGTGTCAAGAAAGTTTTTGAATTTGAGGCCTCGGCTGCGGAGTTTTTGACGTCGTCGCCCAAAGCCAAACTTGCGCGCATGGTTGTGTGCCGTTTTTACAAAGTTTTCAGATTGCCTCCCAGGTTTGCATCCCTCACTGAATTGGCCATAGAATCAATTGTGTCGAGACGGTTTTTGAATTTGAGGCCTCGGGTGCGGAGTTTTTGACATCGTCGCCCATAGCCAAACTTGCGCGCATGGTTGTGTGCCGTTTTTACAAAGTTTTTAGATTGCCTCCCAGGTTTGCATCCCTCGCTGAATTGGCCATAGAATCAATTGTGACGAGATGGTTTTTGAATTTGAGGCCTCGGGTGCGGAGTTTTTGACGTCGTCGCCCATAGCCAAATTGCGCGCACACTTGTGCGCCGTTTTTACAAAGTTTTCAGATTGCCTCTCGGGTTTCCACTTCCAGTTGAATTGGCCATAGAATCAATTATGTCGAGAAATTTTTTGAATTTGAGGCCTCGGGTGCGGAGTTTTTGACGTCGTCGCCCATAGCCAAATTGCGCGCACGCTTGTGCGCCGTTTTTACAAAGTTTTCAGATTGCCTCTCGGGTTTGCATTTCCATCTGAATTGGCCATAGAATCAATTGTGGCGAGAAAGTTTTTGAATTTGAGGCCTCGGGTGCGGAGTTTTTGACGTCGTCGCCCATAGCCAAATTGCGCGCACACTTGTGCGCCGTTTTTAAAAAGTTTTCAGATTGCCTCTCGGGTTTGCACTTCTAGCTGAATAAGCCATAGAATCAATTGTGTCGAGAAATTTTTTGAATTTGAGGCCTATGGTGCGGAGTTTTTGACGTCGTCGCCCATAGCCAAATTGCGCGCACACTTGTGCGCCGTTTTTACAAAGTTTTCAGATTGCCTCTTGGGTTTGCACTTCTAGCTGAATTGGCCATAGAATCAATTGTGTCGAGAAATTTTTTGAATTTGAGGCCTATGGTGCAGAGTTTTTGACGTCGTCGCCCATAGCCAAATTGCGCGCACACTTGTGCGCCGTTTTTACAAAGTTTTCAGATTGCCTCTCGGGTTTGCACTTCCAGTTGAATTGGCCATAGAATCAATTGTGTCGAGAAAATTTTTGAATTTGAGGCCTCGGGTGCGGAGTTTTTGACGTCGTCGCCCATAGCCAAATTGCGCGCACACTTGTGCGCCGTTTTTACAAAGTTTTCAGATTGGCTCTCGGGTTTGCACTTCCAGCTAAATTGGCCATAGAATCAATTGTGTCGAGATAATTTTTGAATTTGAGGCCTCGGGTGCGGAGTTTTTGACGTCGTCGCCCATAGCCAAATTGCGCGCACACTTGTGCGCCGTTTTTACAAAGTTTTCAGATTGCCTCTCGGGTTTGCATTTCCAGCTGAATTGGCCATAGAATCAATTGTGTCGAGACGGTTTTAGAATTTGAGGCCTCGGGTGCGGAGTTTTTGACGTCGTCGCCCATAGCCAAACTTGCGCGCATGGTTGTGTGCCATTTTTACAAAGTTTTTAGATTGCCTCCCAGGTTTGCATCCCTCACTGAATTGGCCATAGAATCAATTGTGTCGAGACGGTTTTTGAATTTGAGGCCTCGGGTGCGGAGTTTTTGACGTCGTCGCCCATAGCCAAACTTGCGCGCATGGTTGTGTGCCGTTTTTACAAAGTTTTCAGATTGCCTCCCAGGTTTACATCCCTCACTGAATTGGCCATAGAATCAATTGTGTCGAGACGGTTTTTGAATTTGAGGCCTCGGGTGCGGAGTTTTTGACGTCGTCGCCCATAACCAAATTGCGCGCACACTTGTGCGCCGTTTTTACAAAGTTTTCAGATTGCCTCTCGGGTTTGCACTTCCAGTTGAATTGGCCATAGAATCAATTGTGTCGAGAAAATTTTTGAATTTGAGGCCTCGGGTGCGGAGTTTTTGACGTCGTCGCCCATAGCCAAATTGCGCGCACGCTTGTGCGCCGTTTTTACAAAGTTTTCAGATTGCCTCTCGGGTTTGCATTTCCATCTGAATTGGCCATAGAATCAATTGTGTCAAGAAAGTTTTTGAATTTGAGGCCTCGGCTGCGGAGTTTTTGACGTCGTCGCCCAAAGCCAAACTTGCGCGCATGGTTGTGTGCCGTTTTTACAAAGTTTTCAGATTGCCTCCCAGGTTTGCATCCCTCACTGAATTGGCCATAGAATCAATTGTGTCGAGACGGTTTTTGAATTTGAGGCCTCGGGTGCGGAGTTTTTGACATCGTCGCCCATAGCCAAACTTGCGCGCATGGTTGTGTGCCGTTTTTACAAAGTTTTTAGATTGCCTCCCAGGTTTGCATCCCTCGCTGAATTGGCCATAGAATCAATTGTGACGAGATGGTTTTTGAATTTGAGGCCTCGGGTGCGGAGTTTTTGACGTCGTCGCCCATAGCCAAATTGCGCGCACACTTGTGCGCCGTTTTTACAAAGTTTTCAGATTGCCTCTCGGGTTTCCACTTCCAGTTGAATTGGCCATAGAATCAATTATGTCGAGAAATTTTTTGAATTTGAGGCCTCGGGTGCGGAGTTTTTGACGTCGTCGCCCATAGCCAAATTGCGCGCACGCTTGTGCGCCGTTTTTACAAAGTTTTCAGATTGCCTCTCGGGTTTGCATTTCCATCTGAATTGGCCATAGAATCAATTGTGGCGAGAAAGTTTTTGAATTTGAGGCCTCGGGTGCGGAGTTTTTGTCGTCGTCGCCCATAGCCAAATTGCGCGCACACTTGTGCGCCGTTTTTAAAAAGTTTTCAGATTGCCTCTCGGGTTTGCACTTCTAGCTGAATAAGCCATAGAATCAATTGTGTCGAGAAATTTTTTGAATTTGAGGCCTATGGTGCGGAGTTTTTGACGTCGTCGCCCATAGCCAAATTGCGCGCACACTTGTGCGCCGTTTTTACAAAGTTTTCAGATTGCCTCTTGGGTTTGCACTTCTAGCTGAATTGGCCATAGAATCAATTGTGTCGAGAAATTTTTTGAATTTGAGGCCTATGGTGCAGAGTTTTTGACGTCGTCGCCCATAGCCAAATTGCGCGCACACTTGTGCGCCGTTTTTACAAAGTTTTCAGATTGCCTCTCGGGTTTGCACTTCCAGTTGAATTGGCCATAGAATCAATTGTGTCGAGAAAATTTTTGAATTTGAGGCCTCGGGTGCGGAGTTTTTGACGTCGTCGCCCATAGCCAAATTGCGCGCACACTTGTGCGCCGTTTTTACAAAGTTTTCAGATTGCCTCTCGGGTTTTCATACCCAGCTGAATTGGCCATAGAATCAATTGTGTCGAGACGGTTTTTGAATTTGAGGCCTCGGGTGCGGAGTTTTTGACGTCGTCGCCCATAGCCAAATTGCGCGCACACTTGTGCGCCGTTTTTACAAAGTTTTCAGATTGCCTCTCGGGTTTTCATTACCAGCTGAATTGGCCATAGAATCAATTGTGTCGAGACGGTTTTTGAATTTGAGGCCTCGGGTGCGGAGTTTTTGACGTCGTCGCCCAAAGCCAAACTTACGCGCATGGTTGTGTGCCGTTTTTACAAAGTTTTTAGATTGCCTCCCAGGTTTGCATCCCTCACTAAATTGGCCATATAATCAATTGTGTCGAGACGGTTTTTTAATTTGAGGCCTCGGGTGCGGAGTTTTTGACGTCGTCGCCCATAGCCAAACTTGCGCGCATGGTTGTGTGCTGTTTTTACAAAGTTTTCAGATTGCCTCCCAGGTTTGCATCCCTCACTGAATTGGCCATAGAATCAAATGTGTCGAGAAATTTTTTGAATTTGAGGCCTCGGGTGCGGAGTTTTTGACGTCGTCGCCCTTAGCCAAATTGCGCGCACACTTGTGCGCCGTTTTTACAAAGTTTTCAGATTGCCTCTCGGGTTTGCACTTCCAGTTGAATTGGCCATAGAATCAATTGTGTCGAGAAAATTTTTGAATTTGAGGCTTCGGGTGCGGAGTTTTTGACGTCGTCGCCCATAGACAAATTGCGCGCACACTTGTGCGCCGTTTTTACAAAGTTTTCAGATTGCCTCTCGGGTTTGGATTTCCAGCTGAATTGGCCATAGAATCAATTGTGTCGAGACAGTTTTTCAATTTGAGGCTTCGGGTGCGGAGTTTTTGACGTCGTAGCCCATAGCCAAATTGCGCGCACACTTGTGCGCTGTTTTTACAAAGTTTTCAAATTGCCTCTCGGGTTTGAATTTACCAGGTGAATTGGCCATAGAATCAATTGTGTCGAGAAAATTTTTGAATTTGAGGCCTCGGGTGCGTAGTTTTTTACGTCGTCGCCCATAGCCAAATTGCGCGCACACTTGTGCGCCGTTTTTACAAAGTTTTCAGATTAACTATCGGGTTTTCATTTCCAGCTGAATTGACCATAGAATCAATTGTGTCGAGAAAATTTTTGAATTTGAGGCCTCGGGTGCTGAGTTTTTGACGTCGTCGCCCATAGCCAAATTGCGCGCACGTTTGTGCGCCGTTTTTACAAACTTATCAGATTGCCTCTCTGGTTTGCATTTCCAGTTGAATTGGCCATAGAATCAATTGTGTCGAGAAAATTTTTGAATTTGAGGCCTCGGGTGCGGAGGTTTTGACGTCGTCGCCCATAGCCAAATTGCGCGCACACTTGTGCGCCGTTTTTACAAAGTTTTTAGATTGCCTCTCGGGTTTGCACTTCCAGTTGAATTGGCCATAGAATCAATTGTGTCGAGAAAATTTTTGAATTTGAGGCCTCGGGTGCGGAGTTTTTGACGTCGTCGCCCATAGCCAAATGCGCGCACACTTGTGCGCCGTTTTTACAAAGTTTTCAGATTGCCTCTCGGGTTTGCACTTCCAGTTGAATTGGCCATAGAATCAATTGTGTCGAGAAAATTTTTGAATTTGAGGCCTCGGGTGCGGAGTTTTTGACGTCGTCGCCCATAGCCAAATTGCGCGCACACTTGTGCGCCGTTTTTACAAAGTTTTCAGATTGCCTCTCGGGTTTTCATACCCAGCTGAATTGGCCATAGAATCAATTGTGTCGAGACGGTTTTTGAATTTGAGGCCTCGGGTGCGGTGTTTTTGACGTCGTCGCCCATAGCCAAACTTGCGCGCATGGTTGTGTGCCGTTTTTACAAAGTTTTCAGATTGCCTCCCAGGTTTACATCCCTCACTGAATTGGCCATAGAATCAATTGTGTCGAGACGGTTTTTGAATTTGAGGCCTCGGGTGCGGAGTTTTTGACGTCGTCGCCCATAACCAAATTGCGCGCACACTTGTGCGCCGTTTTTACAAAGTTTTCAGATTGCCTCTCGGGTTTGCACTTCCAGTTGAATTGGCCATAGAATCAATTGTGTCGAGAAAATTTTTGAATTTGAGGCCTCGGGTGCGGAGTTTTTGACGTCGTCGCCCATAGCCAAATTGCGCGCACGCTTGTGCGCCGTTTTTACAAAGTTTTCAGATTGCCTCTCGGGTTTGCATTTCCATCTGAATTGGCCATAGAATCAATTGTGTCAAGAAAGTTTTTGAATTTGAGGCCTCGGCTGCGGAGTTTTTGACGTCGTCGCCCAAAGCCAAACTTGCGCGCATGGTTGTGTGCCGTTTTTACAAAGTTTTCAGATTGCCTCCCAGGTTTGCATCCCTCACTGAATTGGCCATAGAATCAATTGTGTCGAGACGGTTTTTGAATTTGAGGCCTCGGGTGCGGAGTTTTTGACATCGTCGCCCATAGCCAAACTTGCGCGCATGGTTGTGTGCCGTTTTTACAAAGTTTTTAGATTGCCTCCCAGGTTTGCATCCCTCGCTGAATTGGCCATAGAATCAATTGTGACGAGATGGTTTTTGAATTTGAGGCCTCGGGTGCGGAGTTTTTGACGTCGTCGCCCATAGCCAAATTGCGCGCACACTTGTGCGCCGTTTTTACAAAGTTTTCAGATTGCCTCTCGGGTTTCCACTTCCAGTTGAATTGGCCATAGAATCAATTATGTCGAGAAATTTTTTGAATTTGAGGCCTCGGGTGCGGAGTTTTTGACGTCGTCGCCCATAGCCAAATTGCGCGCACGCTTGTGCGCCGTTTTTACAAAGTTTTCAGATTGCCTCTCGGGTTTGCATTTCCATCTGAATTGGCCATAGAATCAATTGTGGCGAGAAAGTTTTTGAATTTGAGGCCTCGGGTGCGGAGTTTTTGTCGTCGTCGCCCATAGCCAAATTGCGCGCACACTTGTGCGCCGTTTTTAAAAAGTTTTCAGATTGCCTCTCGGGTTTGCACTTCTAGCTGAATAAGCCATAGAATCAATTGTGTCGAGAAATTTTTTGAATTTGAGGCCTATGGTGCGGAGTTTTTGACGTCGTCGCCCATAGCCAAATTGCGCGCACACTTGTGCGCCGTTTTTACAAAGTTTTCAGATTGCCTCTTGGGTTTGCACTTCTAGCTGAATTGGCCATAGAATCAATTGTGTCGAGAAATTTTTTGAATTTGAGGCCTATGGTGCAGAGTTTTTGACGTCGTCGCCCATAGCCAAATTGCGCGCACACTTGTGCGCCGTTTTTACAAAGTTTTCAGATTGCCTCTCGGGTTTGCACTTCCAGTTGAATTGGCCATAGAATCAATTGTGTCGAGAAAATTTTTGAATTTGAGGCCTCGGGTGCGGAGTTTTTGACGTCGTCGCCCATAGCCAAATTGCGCGCACACTTGTGCGCCGTTTTTACAAAGTTTTCAGATTGCCTCTCGGGTTTTCATACCCAGCTGAATTGGCCATAGAATCAATTGTGTCGAGACGGTTTTTGAATTTGAGGCCTCGGGTGCGGAGTTTTTGACGTCGTCGCCCATAGCCAAATTGCGCGCACACTTGTGCGCCGTTTTTACAAAGTTTTCAGATTGCCTCTCGGGTTTTCATTACCAGCTGAATTGGCCATAGAATCAATTGTGTCGAGACGGTTTTTGAATTTGAGGCCTCGGGTGCGGAGTTTTTGACGTCGTCGCCCAAAGCCAAACTTACGCGCATGGTTGTGTGCCGTTTTTACAAAGTTTTTAGATTGCCTCCCAGGTTTGCATCCCTCACTAAATTGGCCATATAATCAATTGTGTCGAGACGGTTTTTTAATTTGAGGCCTCGGGTGCGGAGTTTTTGACGTCGTCGCCCATAGCCAAACTTGCGCGCATGGTTGTGTGCTGTTTTTACAAAGTTTTCAGATTGCCTCCCAGGTTTGCATCCCTCACTGAATTGGCCATAGAATCAAATGTGTCGAGAAATTTTTTGAATTTGAGGCCTCGGGTGCGGAGTTTTTGACGTCGTCGCCCTTAGCCAAATTGCGCGCACACTTGTGCGCCGTTTTTACAAAGTTTTCAGATTGCCTCTCGGGTTTGCACTTCCAGTTGAATTGGCCATAGAATCAATTGTGTCGAGAAAATTTTTGAATTTGAGGCTTCGGGTGCGGAGTTTTTGACGTCGTCGCCCATAGACAAATTGCGCGCACACTTGTGCGCCGTTTTTACAAAGTTTTCAGATTGCCTCTCGGGTTTGGATTTCCAGCTGAATTGGCCATAGAATCAATTGTGTCGAGACAGTTTTTCAATTTGAGGCTTCGGGTGCGGAGTTTTTGACGTCGTAGCCCATAGCCAAATTGCGCGCACACTTGTGCGCTGTTTTTACAAAGTTTTCAAATTGCCTCTCGGGTTTGAATTTACCAGGTGAATTGGCCATAGAATCAATTGTGTCGAGAAAATTTTTGAATTTGAGGCCTCGGGTGCGTAGTTTTTTACGTCGTCGCCCATAGCCAAATTGCGCGCACACTTGTGCGCCGTTTTTACAAAGTTTTCAGATTAACTATCGGGTTTTCATTTCCAGCTGAATTGACCATAGAATCAATTGTGTCGAGAAAATTTTTGAATTTGAGGCCTCGGGTGCTGAGTTTTTGACGTCGTCGCCCATAGCCAAATTGCGCGCACGTTTGTGCGCCGTTTTTACAAACTTTTCAGATTGCCTCTCTGGTTTGCATTTCCAGTTGAATTGGCCATAGAATCAATTGTGTCGAGAAAATTTTTGAATTTGAGGCCTCGGGTGCGGAGGTTTTGACGTCGTCGCCCATAGCCAAATTGCGCGCACACTTGTGCGCCGTTTTTACAAAGTTTTTAGATTGCCTCTCGGGTTTGCACTTCCAGTTGAATTGGCCATAGAATCAATTGTGTCGAGAAAATTTTTGAATTTGAGGCCTCGGGTGCGGAGTTTTTGACGTCGTCGCCCATAGCCAAATGCGCGCACACTTGTGCGCCGTTTTTACAAAGTTTTCAGATTGCCTCTCGGGTTTGCACTTCCAGTTGAATTGGCCATAGAATCAATTGTGTCGAGAAAATTTTTGAATTTGAGGCCTCGGGTGCGGAGTTTTTGACGTCGTCGCCCATAGCCAAATTGCGCGCACACTTGTGCGCCGTTTTTACAAAGTTTTCAGATTGCCTCTCGGGTTTTCATACCCAGCTGAATTGGCCATAGAATCAATTGTGTCGAGACGGTTTTTGAATTTGAGGCCTCGGGTGCGGAGTTTTTGACGTCGTCGCCCATAGCCAAATTGCGCGCACACTTGTGCGCCGTTTTTACAAAGTTTTCAGATTGCCTCTCGGGTTTGGATTTCCAGCTGAATTGGCCATAGAATCAATTGTGTCGAGACAGTTTTTCAATTTGAGGCTTCGGGTGCGGAGTTTTTGACGTCGTAGCCCATAGCCAAATTGCGCGCACACTTGTGCGCTGTTTTTACAAAGTTTTCAAATTGCCTCTCGGGTTTGAATTTACCAGGTGAATTGGCCATAGAATCAATTGTGTCGAGAAAATTTTTGAATTTGAGGCCTCGGGTGCGTAGTTTTTTACGTCGTCGCCCATAGCCAAATTGCGCGCACACTTGTGCGCCGTTTTTACAAAGTTTTCAGATTAACTATCGGGTTTTCATTTCCAGCTGAATTGACCATAGAATCAATTGTGTCGAGAAAATTTTTGAATTTGAGGCCTCGGGTGCTGAGTTTTTGACGTCGTCGCCCATAGCCAAATTGCGCGCACGTTTGTGCGCCGTTTTTACAAACTTTTCAGATTGCCTCTCTGGTTTGCATTTCCAGTTGAATTGGCCATAGAATCAATTGTGTCGAGAAAATTTTTGAATTTGAGGCCTCGGGTGCGGAGGTTTTGACGTCGTCGCCCATAGCCAAATTGCGCGCACACTTGTGCGCCGTTTTTACAAAGTTTTTAGATTGCCTCTCGGGTTTGCACTTCCAGTTGAATTGGCCATAGAATCAATTGTGTCGAGAAAATTTTTGAATTTGAGGCCTCGGGTGCGGAGTTTTTGACGTCGTCGCCCATAGCCAAATGCGCGCACACTTGTGCGCCGTTTTTACAAAGTTTTCAGATTGCCTCTCGGGTTTGCACTTCCAGTTGAATTGGCCATAGAATCAATTGTGTCGAGAAAATTTTTGAATTTGAGGCCTCGGGTGCGGAGTTTTTGACGTCGTCGCCCATAGCCAAATTGCGCGCACACTTGTGCGCCGTTTTTACAAAGTTTTCAGATTGCCTCTCGGGTTTTCATACCCAGCTGAATTGGCCATAGAATCAATTGTGTCGAGACGGTTTTTGAATTTGAGGCCTCGGGTGCGGAGTTTTTGACGTCGTCGCCCATAGCCAAATTGCGCGCACACTTGTGCGCCGTTTTTACAAAGTTTTCAGATTGCCTCTCGGGTTTTCATTACCAGCTGAATTGGCCATAGAATCAATTGTGTCGAGACGGTTTTTGAATTTGAGGCCTCGGGTGCGGAGTTTTTGACGTCGTCGCCCAAAGCCAAACTTACGCGCATGGTTGTGTGCCGTTTTTACAAAGTTTTTAGATTGCCTCCCAGGTTTGCATCCCTCACTAAATTGGCCATATAATCAATTGTGTCGAGACGGTTTTTTAATTTGAGGCCTCGGGTGCGGAGTTTTTGACGTCGTCGCCCATAGCCAAACTTGCGCGCATGGTTGTGTGCTGTTTTTACAAAGTTTTCAGATTGCCTCCCAGGTTTGCATCCCTCACTGAATTGGCCATAGAATCAAATGTGTCGAGAAATTTTTTGAATTTGAGGCCTCGGGTGCGGAGTTTTTGACGTCGTCGCCCTTAGCCAAATTGCGCGCACACTTGTGCGCCGTTTTTACAAAGTTTTCAGATTGCCTCTCGGGTTTGCACTTCCAGTTGAATTGGCCATAGAATCAATTGTGTCGAGAAAATTTTTGAATTTGAGGCTTCGGGTGCGGAGTTTTTGACGTCGTCGCCCATAGACAAATTGCGCGCACACTTGTGCGCCGTTTTTACAAAGTTTTCAGATTGCCTCTCGGGTTTGGATTTCCAGCTGAATTGGCCATAGAATCAATTGTGTCGAGACAGTTTTTCAATTTGAGGCTTCGGGTGCGGAGTTTTTGACGTCGTAGCCCATAGCCAAATTGCGCGCACACTTGTGCGCTGTTTTTACAAAGTTTTCAAATTGCCTCTCGGGTTTGAATTTACCAGGTGAATTGGCCATAGAATCAATTGTGTCGAGAAAATTTTTGAATTTGAGGCCTCGGGTGCGTAGTTTTTTACGTCGTCGCCCATAGCCAAATTGCGCGCACACTTGTGCGCCGTTTTTACAAAGTTTTCAGATTAACTATCGGGTTTTCATTTCCAGCTGAATTGACCATAGAATCAATTGTGTCGAGAAAATTTTTGAATTTGAGGCCTCGGGTGCTGAGTTTTTGACGTCGTCACCCATAGCCAAATTGCGCGCACGTTTGTGCGCCGTTTTTACAAACTTTTCAGATTGCCTCTCTGGTTTGCATTTCCAGTTGAATTGGCCATAGAATCAATTGTGTCGAGAAAATTTTTGAATTTGAGGCCTCGGGTGCGGAGGTTTTGACGTCGTCGCCCATAGCCAAATTGCGCGCACACTTGTGCGCCGTTTTTACAAAGTTTTTAGATTGCCTCTCGGGTTTGCACTTCCAGTTGAATTGGCCATAGAATCAATTGTGTCGAGAAAATTTTTGAATTTGAGGCCTCGGGTGCGGAGTTTTTGACGTCGTCGCCCATAGCCAAATGCGCGCACACTTGTGCGCCGTTTTTACAAAGTTTTCAGATTGCCTCTCGGGTTTGCACTTCCAGTTGAATTGGCCATAGAATCAATTGTGTCGAGAAAATTTTTGAATTTGAGGCCTCGGGTGCGGAGTTTTTGACGTCGTCGCCCATAGCCATATTGCGCGCACACTTGTGCGCCGTTTTTACAAAGTTTTCAGATTGCCTCTCGGGTTTTCATTCCCAGCTGAATTGGCCATAGAATCAATTGTGTCGAGACGGGTTTTGAATTTGAGGCCTCGGGTGCGGAGTTTTTGAAGTCGTCGCCCTTAGCCAAATTGCGCGCACACTTGTGCGCCGTTTTTACAAAGTTTTCAGATTGCCTCTCGGGTTTTCATTACCAGCTGAGTTGGCCATAGTATCAATTGTGTCGAGACGGTTTTTGAATTTGAGGCCTCGGGTGCGGAGTTTTTGACGTCGTCGCCCAAAGCCAAACTTGCGCGCATGGTTGTGTGCCGTTTTTACAAAGTTTTCAGATTGCCTCCCAGGTTTGCATCCCCCACTAAATTGGCCATATAATCAATTGTGTCGAGACGGTTTTTGAATTTGAGGCCTCGGGTGCGGAGTTTTTGACGTCGTCGCCCATAGCCAAACTTGCGCGCATGGTTGTGTGCCGTTTTTACAAAGTTTTCAGATTGCCACCCAGGTTTGCATCCCTCACTGAATTGGCCATAGAATCAATTGTGTCGAGAAATTTTTTGAATTTGAGGCCTCGGGTGCGGAATTTTTGACGTCGTCGCCCATAGCCAAATTGCGCGCACACTTGTGCGCCGTTTTTACAAAGTTTTCAAATTGCCTCTCGGGTTTGAATTTACCAGCTGAATTGGCCATAGAATCAATTGTGTCGAGAAAATTTTTGAATTTGAGTCCTCGGGTGCGGAGTTTTTGACGTCGTCGCCCATAGCCAAATTGCGCGCACACTTGTGCGCCGTTTTTACAAAGTTTTCAGATTGCCTCTCGGGTTTGCACTTCCAGTTGAATTGGCCATAGAATCAATTGTGTCGAGAAATTTTTTGAATTTGAGGCCTCGGGTGCGGAATTTTTGACGTCGTCGCCCATAGCCAAATTGCGCGCACACTTGTGTGCCGTTTTTACAAAGTTTTTAGATTGCCTCCCAGGTTTGCATCCCTCACTAAATTGGCCATATAATCAATTGTGTCGAGACGGTTTTTTAATTTGAGGCCTCGGGTGCGGAGTTTTTTACGTCGTCGCCCATAGCCAAACTTGCGCGCATGGTTGTGTGCTGTTTTTACAAAGTTTTCAGATTGCCTCCCAGGTTTGCATCCCTCACTGAATTGGCCATAGAATCAAATGTGTCGAGAAATTTTTTGAATTTGAGGCCTCGGGTGCGGAGTTTTTGACGTCGTCGCCCATAGCCAAATTGCGCGCACACTTGTGCGCCATTTTTAAAAAGTTTTCAGATTGCCTCTCGGGTTTGCACTTCCAGTTGAATTGGCCATAGAATCAATTGTGTCGAGAAAATTTTTGAATTTGAGGCCTCGGGTGCGGAGTTTTTTACGTCGTCGCCCATAGCCAAATTGTGCGCACACTTGTGCGCCGTTTTTACAAAGTTTTCAGATTGCCTCTCGGGTTTGCATTTCCAGCTGAATTGGCCATAGAATCAATTGTGTCGAGACGGTTTTTGAATTTGAGGCCTCGGGTGCGGAGTTTTTGACGTCGTCGCCCATAGCCAAATTGCGCGCAAACTTGTGCGCAGTTTTTACAAAGTTTTCAGATTGCCTCTCGGGTTTTCATTTCCAGCTGAATTGGCCATAGAATCAATTGTGTCGAGAAATTTTTTAAATTTGAGGCCTCGTGTGTGGAGTTTTTTACGTCGTCGCCCATAGCCAAATTGCGCGCACACTTGTGCGCCGTTTTTACAAAGTTTTCAGATTGCCTCTCGGGTTTGCACTTCCAGTTGAATTGGCCATAGAATCAATTGTGTCGAGAAATTTTTTGAATTTGAGGCTTCGGGTGCGGAGTTTTTGACGTCGTCGCCCATAGACAAATTGCGCGCACACTTGTGCGCCGTTTTTACAAAGTTTTCAGATTGCCTCTCGGGTTTGGATTTCCAGCTGAATTGGCCATAGAATCAATTGTGTCGAGACAGTTTTTCAATTTGAGGCTTCGGGTGTGGAGTTTTTGACGTCGTAGCCCATAGCCAAATTGCGCGCACACTTGTGCGCTGTTTTTACAAAGTTTTCAAATTGCCTCTCGGGTTTGAATTTACCAGCTGAATTGGCCATAGAATCAATTGTGTCGAGAAAATTTTTGAATTTGAGGCCTCGGGTGCGTAGTTTTTTACGTCGTCGCCCATAGCCAAATTGCGCGCACACTTGTGCGCCATTTTTACAAAGTTTTCAGATTAACTATCGGGTTTTCATTCCCAGCTGAATTGACCATAGAATCAATTGTGTCGAGAAAATTTTTGAATTTGAGGCCTCGGGTGCTGAGTTTTTGACGTCGTCGCCCATAGCCAAATTGCGCGCACGCTTGTGCGCCGTTTTTACAAACTTTTCAGATTGCCTCTCGGGTTTGCATTTCCAGCTGAATTGGCCATAGAATCAATTGTGTCGAGAAAATTTTTGAATTTGAGGCCTCGGGTGCGGAGGTTTTGACGTCGTCGCCCATAGCCAAATTGCGCGCACACTTGTGCGCCGTTTTTACAAAGTTTTTAGATTGCCTCTCGGGTTTGCACTTCCAGTTGAATTGGCCATAGAATCAATTGTGTCGAGAAAATTTTTGAATTTGAGGCCTCGGGTGCGGAGTTTTTGACGTCGTCGCCCATAGCCAAATTGCGCGCACACTTGTGCGCCGTTTTTACAAAGTTTTCAGATTGCCTCTCGGGTTTGCACTTCCAGTTGAATTGGCCATAGAATCAATTGTGTCGAGAAAATTTTTGAATTTGAGGCCTCGGGTGCGGAGTTTTTGACGTCGTCGCCCATAGCCATATTGCGCGCACACTTGTGCGCCGTTTTTACAAAGTTTTCAGATTGCCTCTCGGGTTTTCATTCCCAGCTGAATTGGCCATAGAATCAATTGTGTCGAGACGGTTTTTGAATTTGAGGCCTCGGGTGCGGAGTTTTTGAAGTCGTCGCCCTTAGCCAAATTGCGCACACACTTGTGCGCCATTTTTACAAAGTTTTCAGATTGCCTCTCGGGTTTTCATTACCAGCTGAGTTGGCCATAGTATCAATTGTGTCGAGACGGTTTTTGAATTTGAGGCCTCGGGTGCGGAGTTTTTGACGTCGTCGCCCAAAGCCAAACTTGCGCGCATGGTTGTGTGCCGTTTTTACAAAGTTTTCAGATTGCCTCCCAGGTTTGCATCCCCCACTAAATTGGCCATATAATCAATTGTGTCGAGACGGTTTTTGAATTTGAGGCCTCGGGTGCGGAGTTTTTGACGTCGTCGCCCATAGCCAAACTTGCGCGCATGGTTGTGTGCCGTTTTTACAAAGTTTTCAGATTGCCTCCCAGGTTTGCATCCCTCACTGAATTGGCCATAGAATCAATTGTGTCGAGAAATTTTTTGAATTTGAGGCCTCGGGTGCGGAATTTTTGACGTCGTCGCCCATAGCCAAATTGCGCGCACACTTGTGCGCCGTTTTTACAAAGTTTTCAAATTGCCTCTCGGGTATGAATTTACCAGCTGAATTGGCCATAGAATCAATTGTGTCGAGAAAATTTTTGAATTTGAGTCCTCGGGTGCGGAGTTTTTGACGTCGTCGCCCATAGCCAAATTGCGCGCACACTTGTGCGCCGTTTTTACAAAGTTTTCAGATTGCCTCTCGGGTTTGCACTTCCAGTTGAATTGGCCATAGAATCAATTGTGTCGAGAAATTTTTTGAATTTGAGGCCTCGGGTGCGGAATTTTTGACGTCGTCGCCCATAGCCAAATTGCGCGCACACTTGTGCGCCGTATTTACAAAGTTTTCAGATTGCCTCTCGGGTTTTCATCCCCAGCTGAATTGGCCATAGAATCAATTGTGTCGAGAAAATTTTTGAATTTGAGGCCTCGGGTGCGGAGTTTTTGACGTCGTCGCCCATAGCCAAATTGCGCGCACACTTGTGCGCCGTTTTTACAAAGTTTTCAGATTGCCTCTCGGGTTTGCATTTCCAGCTAAATTGGCCATAGAATCAATTGTGTCGAGACGGTTTTAGAATTTGAGGCCTCGGGTGCGGAGTTTTTGACGTCGTCGCCCATAGCCAAACTTGCGCGCATGGTTGTGTGTCGTTTTTACAAAGTTTTTAGATTGCCTCCCAGGTTTGCATCCCTCACTGAATTGGCCATAGAATCAATTGTGTCGAGACAGTTTTTGAATTTGAGGCCTCGGGTGCGGAGTTTTTGACGTCGTCGCCCATAGCCAAACTTGCGCGCATGGTTGTGTGCCGTTTTTACAAAGTTTTCAGATTGCCTCCCATATTTACATCCCTCACTGAATTGGCCATAGAATCAATTGTGTCGAGACGGTTTTTGAATTTGAGGCCTCGGGTGCGGAGTTTTTGACGTCGTCGCCCATAGCCAAATTGCGCGCACACTTGTGCACCATTTTTACAAAGTTTTCAGATTGCCTCTCGGGTTTGCATTTCCATCTGAATTGGCCATAGAATCAATTGTGTCAAGAAAGTTTTTGAATTTGAGGCCTCGGGTGCGGAGTTTTTGACGTCGTCGCCCAAAGCCAAACTTGCGCGCATGGTTGTGTGCCGTTTTTACAAAGTTTTCAGATTGCCTCCCAGGTTTGCATCCCTCACTGAATTGGCCATAGAATCAATTGTGTCGAGACGGTTTTTGAATTTGAGGCCTCGGGTGCGGAGTTTTTGACATCGTCGCCCATAGCCAAACTTGCGCGCATGGTTGTGTACCGTTTTTACAAAGTTTTCAGATTGCCTCCCAGGTTTGCATCCCTCGCTGAATTGGCCATAGAATCAATTGTGACGAGATGGTTTTTGAATTTGAGGCCTCGGGTGCGGAGTTTTTGACGTCGTCGCCCATAGCCAAATTGCGCGCACACTTGTGCGCCGTTTTTACAAAGTTTTCAGATTGCCTCTCGGGTTTGCACTTCCAGTTGAATTGGCCATAGAATCAATTATGTCGAGAAAATTTTTGAATTTGAGGCCTCGGGTGCGGAGTTTTTGACGTCGTCGCCCATAGCCAAATTGCGCGCACGCTTGTGCGCCATTTTTATAAAGTTTTCAGATTGCCTCTCGGGTTTGCATTTCCATCTGAATTGGCCATAGAATCAATTGTGTCGAGAAAGTTTTTGAATTTGAGGCCTCGGGTGCGGAGTTTTTGACGTCGTCGCCCATAGCCAAATTGCGCGCACACTTGTGCGCCGTTTTTAAAAAGTTTTCAGATTGCCTCTCGGGTTTGCACTTCTAGCTGAATTGGCCATAGAATCAATTGTGTCGAGAAATTTTTTGAATTTGAGGCCTATGGTGCGGAGTTTTTGACGTCGTCGCCCATAGCCAAATTGCGCGCACACTTGTGCGCCGTTTTTACAAAGTTTTCAGATTGCCTCTTGGGTTTGCACTTCTAGCTGAATTGGCCATAGAATCAATTGTGTCGAGAAATTTTTTGAATTTGAGGCCTATGGTGCAGAGTTTTTGACGTCGTCGCCCATAGCCAAATTGCGCGCACACTTGTGCGCCGTTTTTACAAAGTTTTCAGATTGCCTCTTGGGTTTGCACTTCTAGCTGAATTGGCCATAGAATCAATTGTGTCGAGAAATTTTTTGAATTTGAGGCCTATGGTGCAGAGTTTTTGACGTCGTCGCCCATAGCCAAATTGCGCGCACACTTGTGCGCCGTTTTTACAAAGTTTTCAGATTGCCTCTCGGGTTTGCACTTCCAGTTGAATTGGCCATAGAATCAATTGTGTCGAGAAATTTTTTGAATTTGAGGCCTCGGGTGCGGAGTTTTTGACGTCGTCGCCCATAGCCAAATTGCGCGCACACTTGTGCGCCGTTTTTACAAAGTTTTCAGATTGCCTCTCGGGTTTTCATACCCAGCTGAATTGGCCATAGAATCAATTGTGTCGAGACGGTTTTTGAATTTGAGGCCTCGGGTGCGGAGTTTTTGACGTCGTCGCCCATAGCCAAATTGCGCGCACACTTGTGCGCCGTTTTTACAAAGTTTTCAGATTGCCTCTCGGGTTTTCATTACCAGCTGAATTGGCCATAGAATCAATTTTGTCGAGACGGTTTTTGAATTTGAGGCCTCGGGTGCGGAGTTTTTGACGTCGTCGCCCAAAGCCAAACTTGCGCGCATGGTTGTGTGCCGTTTTTACAAAGTTTTTAGATTGCCTCCCAGGTTTGCATCCCTCACTAAATTGGCCATATAATCAATTGTGTCGAGACGGTTTTTGAATTTGAGGCCTCGGGTGCGGAGTTTTTGACGTCGTCGCCCATAGCCAAACTTGCGCGCATGGTTGTGTGCTGTTTTTACAAAGTTTTCAGATTGCCTCCCAGGTTTGCATCCCTCACTGAATTGTCCATAGAATCAAATGTGTAGAGAAATTTTTTGAATTTGAGGCCTCGGGTGCGGAGTTTTTGACGTCGTCGCCCATAGCCAAATTGCGCGCACACTTGTGCGCCATTTTTAAAAAGTTTTCAGATTGCCTCTCGGGTTTGCACTTCCAGTTGAATTGGCCATAAAATCAATTGTGTCGAGAAAATTTTTGAATTTGAGGCCTCGGGTGCGGAGTTTTTGACGTCGTCGCCCATAGCCAAATTGCGCGCACACTTGTGCGCCGTTTTTACAAAGTTTTCAGATTGCCTCTCGGGTTTTCATTACCAGCTGAATTGGCCATAGAATCAATTTTGTCGAGACGGTTTTTGAATTTGAGGCCTCGGGTGCGGAGTTTTTGACGTCGTCGCCCAAAGCCAAACTTGCGCGCATGGTTGTGTGCCGTTTTTACAAAGTTTTTAGATTGCCTCCCAGGTTTGCATCCCTCACTAAATTGGCCATATAATCAATTGTGTCGAGACGGTTTTTGAATTTGAGGCCTCGGGTGCGGAGTTTTTGACGTCGTCGCCCATAGCCAAACTTGCGCGCATGGTTGTGTGCTGTTTTTACAAAGTTTTCAGATTGCCTCCCAGGTTTGCATCCCTCACTGAATTGTCCATAGAATCAAATGTGTAGAGAAATTTTTTGAATTTGAGGCCTCGGGTGCGGAGTTTTTGACGTCGTCGCCCATAGCCAAATTGCGCGCACACTTGTGCGCCATTTTTAAAAAGTTTTCAGATTGCCTCTCGGGTTTGCACTTCCAGTTGAATTGGCCATAAAATCAATTGTGTCGAGAAAATTTTTGAATTTGAGGCCTCGGGTGCGGAGTTTTTGACGTCGTCGCCCATAGCCAAATTGTGCGCACACTTGTGCGCCGTTTTTACAAAGTTTTCAGATTGCCTCTCGGGTTTGCATTTCCAGCTGAATTGGCCATAGAATCAATTGTGTCGAGACGGTTTTTGAATTTGAGGCCTCGGGTGCGGAGTTTTTGACGTCGTCGCCCATAGCCAAATTGCGCGCAAACTTGTGCGCCGTTTTTACAAAGTTTTTAGATTGCCTCTCGGGTTTTCATTTCCAGCTGAATTGGACATAGAATCAATTGTGTCGAGAAATTTTTTAAATTTGAGGCCTCGTGTGTGGAGTTTTTTACGTCGTCGCCATAGCCAAATTGCGCGCACACTTGTGCGCCGTTTTTACAAAGTTTTCAGATTGCCTCTCGGGTTTGCACTTCCAGTTGAATTGGCCATAGAATCAATTATGTCGAGAAATTTTTTGAATTTGAGGCTTCGGGTGCGGAGTTTTTGACGTCGTCGCCCATAGACAAATTGCGCGCACACTTGTGCGCCGTTTTTACAAAGTTTTCAGATTGCCTCTCGGGTTTGGATTTCTAGCTGAATTGGCCATAGAATCAATTGTGTCGAGACAGTTTTTCAATTTGAGGCTTCGGGTGCGGAGTTTTTGACGTCGTAGCCCATAGCCAAATTGCGCGCACACTTGTGCGCTGTTTTTACAAAGTTTTCAAATTGCCTCTCGGGTTTGAATTTACCAGCTGAATTGGCCATAGAATCAATTGTGTCGAGAAATTTTTTGAATTTGAGGCCTCGGGTGCGGAGTTTTTGACGTCGTCGCCTATAGCCAAATTGCGCGCACACTTGTGCGCCGTTTTTACAAAGTTTTCAGATTAACTATCGGGTTTTCATTTCCAGCTGAATTGACCATAGAATCAATTGTGTCGAGAAAATTTTTGAATTTGAGGCCTCGGGTGCGGAGTTTTTGACGTCGTCGCCCATAGCCAAATTGCGCGCACGCTTGTGCGCCGTTTTTACAAACTTTTCAGATTGCCTCTCGGGTTTGCATTTCCAGCTGAATTGGCCATAGAATCAATTGTGTCGAGAAAATTTTTGAAGTTGAGGCCTCGGGTGCGGAGGTTTTGACGTCGTCGCCCATAGCCAAATTGCGCGCACACTTGTGCGCCGTTTTTACAAAGTTTTCAGATTGCCTCTCGGGTTTGCACTTCCAGTTGAATTGGCCATAGAATCAATTGTGTCGAGAAAATTTTTGAATTTGAGGCCTCGGGTGCGGAGTTTTTGACGTCGTCGCCCATAGCCAAATTGCGCGCACACCTGTTCGCCGTTTTTACAAAGTTTTCAGATTGCCTTTCGGGTTTGCACTTCCAGTTGAATTGGCCATAGAATCAATTGTGTCGAGAAAATTTTTGAATTTGAGGCCTCGGGTGCGGAGTTTTTGACGTCGTCGCCCATAGCCATATTGCGCGCACACTTGTGCGCCGTTTTTACAAAGTTTTCAGATTGCCTCTCGGGTTTTCATTCCCAGCTGAATTGGCCATAGAATCAATTGTGTCGAGACGGTTTTTGAATTTGAGGCCTCGGGTGCGGAGTTTTTGACGTCGTCGCCCATAGCCAAATTGCGCGCACACTTGTGCGCCGTTTTTACAAAGTTTTCAGATTGCCTCTCGGGTTTTCATTACCAGTTGAGTTGGCCATAGTATCAATTGTGTCGAGACGGTTTTTGAATTTGAGGCCTCGGGTGCGGAGTTTTTGACGTCGTCGCCCAAAGCCAAACTTGCGCGCATGGTTGTGTGCCGTTTTTACAAAGTTTTCAGATTGCCTCCCAGGTTTGCATCCCCCACTAAATTGGCCATATAATCAATTGTGTCGAGACGGTTTTTGAATTTGAGGCCTCGGGTGCGGAGTTTTTGACGTCGTCGCCCATAGCCAAACTTGCGCGCATGGTTGTGTGCCGTTTTTACAAAGTTTTCAGATTGCCTCCCAGGTTTGCATCCCTCACTGAATTGGCCATAGAATCAATTGTGTCGAGAAATTTTTTGAATTTGAGGCCTCGGGTGCGGAATTTTTGACGTCGTCGCCCATAGCCAAATTGCGCGCACACTTGTGCGCCGTTTTTACAGAGTTTTCAAATTGCCTCTCGGGTTTGAATTTACCAGCTGAATTGGCCATAGAATCAATTGTGTCGAGAAAATTTTTGAATTTGAGGCCTCGGGTGCGGAGTTTTTGACGTCGTCGCCCATAGCCAAATTGCGCGCACGCTTGTGCGCCGTTTTTACAAACTTTTCAGATTGCCTCTCGGGTTTGCATTTCCAGCTGAATTGGCCATAGAATCAATTGTGTCGAGAAAATTTTTGAAGTTGAGGCCTCGGGTGCGGAGGTTTTGACGTCGTCGCCCATAGCCAAATTGCGCGCACACTTGTGCGCCGTTTTTACAAAGTTTTCAGATTGCCTCTCGGGTTTGCACTTCCAGTTGAATTGGCCATAGAATCAATTGTGTCGAGAAAATTTTTGAATTTGAGGCCTCGGGTGCGGAGTTTTTGACGTCGTCGCCCATAGCCAAATTGCGCGCACACTTGTTCGCCGTTTTTACAAAGTTTTCAGATTGCCTCTCGGGTTTTCACTTCCAGTTGAATTGGCCATAGAATCAATTGTGTCGAGAAAATTTTTGAATTTGAGGCCTCGGGTGCGGAGTTTTTGACGTCGTCGCCCATAGCCATATTGCGCGCACACTTGTGCGCCGTTTTTACAAAGTTTTCAGATTGCCTCTCGGGTTTTCATTCCCAGCTGAATTGGCCATAGAATCAATTGTGTCGAGACGGTTTTTGAATTTGAGGCCTCGGGTGCGGAATTTTTGACGTCGTCGCCCATAGCCAAATTGCGCGCACACTTGTGCGCCGTTTTTACAGAGTTTTCAAATTGCCTCTCGGGTTTGAATTTACCAGCTGAATTGGCCATAGAATCAATTGTGTCGAGAAAATTTTTGAATTTGAGGCCTCGGGTGCGGAGTTTTTGACGTCGTCGCCCATAGCCAAATTGCGCGCACGCTTGTGCGCCGTTTTTACAAACTTTTCAGATTGCCTCTCGGGTTTGCATTTCCAGCTGAATTGGCCATAGAATCAATTGTGTCGAGAAAATTTTTGAAGTTGAGGCCTCGGGTGCGGAGGTTTTGACGTCGTCGCCCATAGCCAAATTGCGCGCACACTTGTGCGCCGTTTTTACAAAGTTTTCAGATTGCCTCTCGGGTTTGCACTTCCAGTTGAATTGGCCATAGAATCAATTGTGTCGAGAAAATTTTTGAATTTGAGGCCTCGGGTGCGGAGTTTTTGACGTCGTCGCCCATAGCCAAATTGCGCGCACACTTGTTCGCCGTTTTTACAAAGTTTTCAGATTGCCTCCCAGGTTTGCATCCCTCGCTGAATTGGCCATAGAATCAATTGTGACGAGATGGTTTTTGAATTTGAGGCCTCGGGTGCGGAGTTTTTGACGTCGTCGCCCATAGCCAAATTGCGCGCACACTTGTGCGCCGTTTTTACAAAGTTTTCAGATTGCCTCTCGGGTTTGCACTTCCAGTTGAATTGGCCATAGAATCAATTATGTCGAGAAAATTTTTGAATTTGAGGCCTCGGGTGCGGAGTTTTTGACGTCGTCGCCCATAGCCAAATTGCGCGCACGCTTGTGCGCCATTTTTATAAAGTTTTCAGATTGCCTCTCGGGTTTGCATTTCCATCTGAATTGGCCATAGAATCAATTGTGTCGAGAAAGTTTTTGAATTTGAGGCCTCGGGTGCGGAGTTTTTGACGTCGTCGCCCATAGCCAAATTGCGCGCACACTTGTGCGCCGTTTTTAAAAAGTTTTCAGATTGCCTCTCGGGTTTGCACTTCTAGCTGAATAAGCCATAGAATCAATTGTGTCGAGAAATTTTTTGAATTTGAGGCCTATGGTGCGGAGTTTTTGACGTCGTCGCCCATAGCCAAATTGCGCGCACACTTGTGCGCCGTTTTTACAAAGTTTTCAGATTGCCTCTTGGGTTTGCACTTCTAGCTGAATTGGCCATAGAATCAATTGTGTCGAGAAATTTTTTGAATTTGAGGCCTATGGTGCAGAGTTTTTGACGTCGTCGCCCATAGCCAAATTGCGCGCACACTTGTGCGCCGTTTTTACAAAGTTTTCAGATTGCCTCTTGGGTTTGCACTTCTAGCTGAATTGGCCATAGAATCAATTGTGTCGAGAAATTTTTTGAATTTGAGGCCTATGGTGCAGAGTTTTTGACGTCGTCGCCCATAGCCAAATTGCGCGCACACTTGTGCGCCGTTTTTACAAAGTTTTCAGATTGCCTCTCGGGTTTGCACTTCCAGTTGAATTGGCCATAGAATCAATTGTGTCGAGAAATTTTTTGAATTTGAGGCCTCGGGTGCGGAGTTTTTGACGTCGTCGCCCATAGCCAAATTGCGCGCACACTTGTGCGCCGTTTTTACAAAGTTTTCAGATTGCCTCTCGGGTTTTCATACCCAGCTGAATTGGCCATAGAATCAATTGTGTCGAGACGGTTTTTGAATTTGAGGCCTCGGGTGCGGAGTTTTTGACGTCGTCGCCCATAGCCAAATTGCGCGCACACTTGTGCGCCGTTTTTACAAAGTTTTCAGATTGCCTCTCGGGTTTTCATTACCAGCTGAATTGGCCATAGAATCAATTTTGTCGAGACGGTTTTTGAATTTGAGGCCTCGGGTGCGGAGTTTTTGACGTCGTCGCCCAAAGCCAAACTTGCGCGCATGGTTGTGTGCCGTTTTTACAAAGTTTTTAGATTGCCTCCCAGGTTTGCATCCCTCACTAAATTGGCCATATAATCAATTGTGTCGAGACGGTTTTTGAATTTGAGGCCTCGGGTGCGGAGTTTTTGACGTCGTCGCCCATAGCCAAACTTGCGCGCATGGTTGTGTGCTGTTTTTACAAAGTTTTCAGATTGCCTCCCAGGTTTGCATCCCTCACTGAATTGTCCATAGAATCAAATGTGTAGAGAAATTTTTTGAATTTGAGGCCTCGGGTGCGGAGTTTTTGACGTCGTCGCCCATAGCCAAATTGCGCGCACACTTGTGCGCCATTTTTAAAAAGTTTTCAGATTGCCTCTCGGGTTTGCACTTCCAGTTGAATTGGCCATAAAATCAATTGTGTCGAGAAAATTTTTGAATTTGAGGCCTCGGGTGCGGAGTTTTTGACGTCGTCGCCCATAGCCAAATTGCGCGCACACTTGTGCGCCGTTTTTACAAAGTTTTCAGATTGCCTCTCGGGTTTTCATTACCAGCTGAATTGGCCATAGAATCAATTTTGTCGAGACGGTTTTTGAATTTGAGGCCTCGGGTGCGGAGTTTTTGACGTCGTCGCCCAAAGCCAAACTTGCGCGCATGGTTGTGTGCCGTTTTTACAAAGTTTTTAGATTGCCTCCCAGGTTTGCATCCCTCACTAAATTGGCCATATAATCAATTGTGTCGAGACGGTTTTTGAATTTGAGGCCTCGGGTGCGGAGTTTTTGACGTCGTCGCCCATAGCCAAACTTGCGCGCATGGTTGTGTGCTGTTTTTACAAAGTTTTCAGATTGCCTCCCAGGTTTGCATCCCTCACTGAATTGTCCATAGAATCAAATGTGTAGAGAAATTTTTTGAATTTGAGGCCTCGGGTGCGGAGTTTTTGACGTCGTCGCCCATAGCCAAATTGCGCGCACACTTGTGCGCCATTTTTAAAAAGTTTTCAGATTGCCTCTCGGGTTTGCACTTCCAGTTGAATTGGCCATAAACAATTGTGTCGAGAAAATTTTTGAATTTGAGGCCTCGGGTGCGGAGTTTTTGACGTCGTCGCCCATAGCCAAATTGTGCGCACACTTGTGCGCCGTTTTTACAAAGTTTTCAGATTGCCTCTCGGGTTTGCATTTCCAGCTGAATTGGCCATAGAATCAATTGTGTCGAGACGGTTTTTGAATTTGAGGCCTCGGGTGCGGAGTTTTTGACGTCGTCGCCCATAGCCAAATTGCGCGCAAACTTGTGCGCCGTTTTTACAAAGTTTTTAGATTGCCTCTCGGGTTTTCATTTCCAGCTGAATTGGACATAGAATCAATTGTGTCGAGAAATTTTTTAAATTTGAGGCCTCGTGTGTGGAGTTTTTTACGTCGTCGCCATAGCCAAATTGCGCGCACACTTGTGCGCCGTTTTTACAAAGTTTTCAGATTGCCTCTCGGGTTTGCACTTCCAGTTGAATTGGCCATAGAATCAATTATGTCGAGAAATTTTTTGAATTTGAGGCTTCGGGTGCGGAGTTTTTGACGTCGTCGCCCATAGACAAATTGCGCGCACACTTGTGCGCCGTTTTTACAAAGTTTTCAGATTGCCTCTCGGGTTTGGATTTCTAGCTGAATTGGCCATAGAATCAATTGTGTCGAGACAGTTTTTCAATTTGAGGCTTCGGGTGCGGAGTTTTTGACGTCGTAGCCCATAGCCAAATTGCGCGCACACTTGTGCGCTGTTTTTACAAAGTTTTCAAATTGCCTCTCGGGTTTGAATTTACCAGCTGAATTGGCCATAGAATCAATTGTGTCGAGAAATTTTTTGAATTTGAGGCCTCGGGTGCGGAGTTTTTGACGTCGTCGCCTATAGCCAAATTGCGCGCACACTTGTGCGCCGTTTTTACAAAGTTTTCAGATTAACTATCGGGTTTTCATTTCCAGCTGAATTGACCATAGAATCAATTGTGTCGAGAAAATTTTTGAATTTGAGGCCTCGGGTGCGGAGTTTTTGACGTCGTCGCCCATAGCCAAATTGCGCGCACGCTTGTGCGCCGTTTTTACAAACTTTTCAGATTGCCTCTCGGGTTTGCATTTCCAGCTGAATTGGCCATAGAATCAATTGTGTCGAGAAAATTTTTGAAGTTGAGGCCTCGGGTGCGGAGGTTTTGACGTCGTCGCCCATAGCCAAATTGCGCGCACACTTGTGCGCCGTTTTTACAAAGTTTTCAGATTGCCTCTCGGGTTTGCACTTCCAGTTGAATTGGCCATAGAATCAATTGTGTCGAGAAAATTTTTGAATTTGAGGCCTCGGGTGCGGAGTTTTTGACGTCGTCGCCCATAGCCAAATTGCGCGCACACCTGTTCGCCGTTTTTACAAAGTTTTCAGATTGCCTTTCGGGTTTGCACTTCCAGTTGAATTGGCCATAGAATCAATTGTGTCGAGAAAATTTTTGAATTTGAGGCCTCGGGTGCGGAGTTTTTGACGTCGTCGCCCATAGCCATATTGCGCGCACACTTGTGCGCCGTTTTTACAAAGTTTTCAGATTGCCTCTCGGGTTTTCATTCCCAGCTGAATTGGCCATAGAATCAATTGTGTCGAGACGGTTTTTGAATTTGAGGCCTCGGGTGCGGAGTTTTTGACGTCGTCGCCCATAGCCAAATTGCGCGCACACTTGTGCGCCGTTTTTACAAAGTTTTCAGATTGCCTCTCGGGTTTTCATTACCAGTTGAGTTGGCCATAGTATCAATTGTGTCGAGACGGTTTTTGAATTTGAGGCCTCGGGTGCGGAGTTTTTGACGTCGTCGCCCAAAGCCAAACTTGCGCGCATGGTTGTGTGCCGTTTTTACAAAGTTTTCAGATTGCCTCCCAGGTTTGCATCCCCCACTAAATTGGCCATATAATCAATTGTGTCGAGACGGTTTTTGAATTTGAGGCCTCGGGTGCGGAGTTTTTGACGTCGTCGCCCATAGCCAAACTTGCGCGCATGGTTGTGTGCCGTTTTTACAAAGTTTTCAGATTGCCTCCCAGGTTTGCATCCCTCACTGAATTGGCCATAGAATCAATTGTGTCGAGAAATTTTTTGAATTTGAGGCCTCGGGTGCGGAATTTTTGACGTCGTCGCCCATAGCCAAATTGCGCGCACACTTGTGCGCCATTTTTACAGAGTTTTCAAATTGCCTCTCGGGTTTGAATTTACCAGCTGAATTGGCCATAGAATCAATTGTGTCGAGAAAATTTTTGAATTTGAGGCCTCGGGTGCGGAGTTTTTGACGTCGTCGCCCATAGCCAAATTGCGCGCACGCTTGTGCGCCGTTTTTACAAACTTTTCAGATTGCCTCTCGGGTTTGCATTTCCAGCTGAATTGGCCATAGAATCAATTGTGTCGAGAAAATTTTTGAAGTTGAGGCCTCGGGTGCGGAGGTTTTGACGTCGTCGCCCATAGCCAAATTGCGCGCACACTTGTGCGCCGTTTTTACAAAGTTTTCAGATTGCCTCTCGGGTTTGCACTTCCAGTTGAATTGGCCATAGAATCAATTGTGTCGAGAAAATTTTTGAATTTGAGGCCTCGGGTGCGGAGTTTTTGACGTCGTCGCCCATAGCCAAATTGCGCGCACACTTGTTCGCCGTTTTTACAAAGTTTTCAGATTGCCTCTCGGGTTTGCACTTCCAGTTGAATTGGCCATAGAATCAATTGTGTCGAGAAAATTTTTGAATTTGAGGCCTCGGGTGCGGAGTTTTTGACGTCGTCGCACATAGCCATATTGCGCGCACACTTGTGCGCCGTTTTTACAAAGTTTTCAGATTGCCTCTCGGGTTTTCATTCCCAGCTGAATTGGCCATAGAATCAATTGTGTCGAGACGGTTTTTGAATTTGAGGCCTCGGGTGCGGAATTTTTGACGTCGTCGCCCATAGCCAAATTGCGCGCACACTTGTGCGCCGTTTTTACAGAGTTTTCAAATTGCCTCTCGGGTTTGAATTTACCAGCTGAATTGGCCATAGAATCAATTGTGTCGAGAAAATTTTTGAATTTGAGGCCTCGGGTGCGGAGTTTTTGACGTCGTCGCCCATAGCCAAATTGCGCGCACGCTTGTGCGCCGTTTTTACAAACTTTTCAGATTGCCTCTCGGGTTTGCATTTCCAGCTGAATTGGCCATAGAATCAATTGTGTCGAGAAAATTTTTGAAGTTGAGGCCTCGGGTGCGGAGGTTTTGACGTCGTCGCCCATAGCCAAATTGCGCGCACACTTGTGCGCCGTTTTTACAAAGTTTTCAGATTGCCTCTCGGGTTTGCACTTCCAGTTGAATTGGCCATAGAATCAATTGTGTCGAGAAAATTTTTGAATTTGAGGCCTCGGGTGCGGAGTTTTTGACGTCGTCGCCCATAGCCAAATTGCGCGCACACTTGTTCGCCGTTTTTACAAAGTTTTCAGATTGCCTCTCGGGTTTGCACTTCCAGTTGAATTGGCCATAGAATCAATTGTGTCGAGAAAATTTTTGAATTTGAGGCCTCGGGTGCGGAGTTTTTGACGTCGTCGCCCATAGCCATATTGCGCGCACACTTGTGCGCCGTTTTTACAAAGTTTTCAGATTGCCTCTCGGGTTTTCATCCCCAGCTGAATTGGCCATAGAATCAATTGTGTCGAGACGGTTTTTGAATTTGAGGCCTCGGGTGCGGTGTTTTTGACGTCGTCGCCCATAGCCAAATTGCGCGCACACTTGTGCGCCGTTTTTACAAAGTTTTCAGATTGCCTCTCGGGTTTTCATTACCAGTTGAGTTGGCCATAGTATCAATTGTGTCGATACGGTTTTTGAATTTGAGGCCTCGGGTGCGGAGTTTTTGACGTCGTCGCCCAAAGCCAAACTTGCGCGCATGGTTGTGTGCCGTTTTTACAAAGTTTTCAGATTGCCTCCCAGGTTTGCATCCCCCACTAAATTGGCCATATAATCAATTGTGTCGAGACGGTTTTTGAATTTGAGGCCTCGGGTGCGGAGTTTTTGACGTCGTCGCCCATAGCCAAACTTGCGCGCATGGTTGTGTGCCGTTTTTACAAAGTTTTCAGATTGCCTCCCAGGTTTGCATCCCTCACTGAATTGGCCATAGAATCAATTGTGTCGAGAAATTTTTTGAATTTGAGGCCTCGGGTGCGGAATTTTTGACGTCGTCGCCCATAGCCAAATTGCGCGCACACTTGTGCGCCGTTTTTACAAAGTTTTCAAATTGCCTCTCGGGTTTGAATTTACCAGCTGAATTGGCCATAGAATCAATTGTGTCGAGAAAATTTTTGAATTTGAGGCCTCGGGTGCGGAGTTTTTGACGTCGTCGCCCATAGCCAAATTGCGCGCACACTTGTGCGCCGTTTTTACAAAGTTTTCAGATTGCCTATCGGGTTTGCACTTCCAGTTGAATTGGCCATAGAATCAATTGTGTCGAGAAATTTTTTGAATTTGAGGCCTCGGGTGCGGAATTTTTGACGTCGTCGCCCATAGCCAAATTGCGCGCACACTTGTGCGCCGTTTTTACAAAGTTTTCAGATTGCCTCTCGGGTTTTCATCCCCAGCTGAATTGGCCATAGAATCAATTGTGTCGAGACAGTTTTTGAATTTGAGGCCTCGGGTGCGGAGTTTTTGACGTCGTCGCCCATAGCCAAATTGCGAGCACACTTGTGCGCCGTTTTTACAAAGTTTTCAGATTGCCTCTCGGGTTTTCATTACCAGCTGAATTGGCCATAGAATCATTTGTGTCGAGACTGTTTTTGAATTTGAGGCCTCGGGTGCGGAGTTTTTGAAGTCGTCGCCCAAAGCCAAACTTGCGCGCATGGTTGTGTGCCGTTTTTACAAAGTTTTCAGATTGCCTCCCAGGTTTGCATCCCTCACTAAATTGGCCATATAATCAATTGTGTCGAGACGGTTTTTGAATTTGAGGCCTCGGGTGCGGAGTTTTTGACGTCGTCGCCCATAGTCAAACTTGCGCGCATGGTTGTGTGCCGTTTTTACAAAGTTTTCAGATTGCCTCCCAGGTTTGCATCCCTCACTGAATTGGCCATAGAATCAATTGTGTCGAGAAATTTTTTGAATTTGAGGCCTCGGGTGCGGAATTTTTGACGTCGTCGCCCATAGCCAAATTGCGCGCACACTTGTGCGCCGTTTTTACAAAGTTTTCAGATTGCCTCTCGGGTTTTCATCCCCAGCTGAATTGGCCATAGAATCAATTGTGTCGAGCAAAGTTTTGAATTTGAGGCCTCGGGTGCGGAGTTTTTGACGTCGTCGCCCATAGCCAAATTGCGCGCACACTTGTGCGCCGTTTTTACAAAGTTTTTAGATTGCCTCTCGGGTTTTCATTTCCAGCTGAATTGGACATAGAATCAATTGTGTCGAGAAATTTTTTAAATTTGAGGCCTCGTGTGTGGAGTTTTTTACGTCGTCGCCATAGCCAAATTGCGCGCACACTTGTGCGCCGTTTTTACAAAGTTTTCAGATTGCCTCTCGGGTTTGCACTTCCAGTTGAATTGGCCATAGAATCAATTATGTCGAGAAATTTTTTGAATTTGAGGCTTCGGGTGCGGAGTTTTTGACGTCGTCGCCCATAGACAAATTGCGCGCACACTTGTGCGCCGTTTTTACAAAGTTTTCAGATTGCCTCTCGGGTTTGGATTTCTAGCTGAATTGGCCATAGAATCAATTGTGTCGAGACAGTTTTTCAATTTGAGGCTTCGGGTGCGGAGTTTTTGACGTCGTAGCCCATAGCCAAATTGCGCGCACACTTGTGCGCTGTTTTTACAAAGTTTTCAAATTGCCTCTCGGGTTTGAATTTACCAGCTGAATTGGCCATAGAATCAATTGTGTCGAGAAATTTTTTGAATTTGAGGCCTCGGGTGCGGAGTTTTTGACGTCGTCGCCTATAGCCAAATTGCGCGCACACTTGTGCGCCGTTTTTACAAAGTTTTCAGATTAACTATCGGGTTTTCATTTCCAGCTGAATTGACCATAGAATCAATTGTGTCGAGAAAATTTTTGAATTTGAGGCCTCGGGTGCGGAGTTTTTGACGTCGTCGCCCATAGCCAAATTGCGCGCACGCTTGTGCGCCGTTTTTACAAACTTTTCAGATTGCCTCTCGGGTTTGCATTTCCAGCTGAATTGGCCATAGAATCAATTGTGTCGAGAAAATTTTTGAAGTTGAGGCCTCGGGTGCGGAGGTTTTGACGTCGTCGCCCATAGCCAAATTGCGCGCACACTTGTGCGCCGTTTTTACAAAGTTTTCAGATTGCCTCTCGGGTTTGCACTTCCAGTTGAATTGGCCATAGAATCAATTGTGTCGAGAAAATTTTTGAATTTGAGGCCTCGGGTGCGGAGTTTTTGACGTCGTCGCCCATAGCCAAATTGCGCGCACACTTGTTCGCCGTTTTTACAAAGTTTTCAGATTGCCTCTCGGGTTTGCACTTCCAGTTGAATTGGCCATAGAATCAATTGTGTCGAGAAAATTTTTGAATTTGAGGCCTCGGGTGCGGAGTTTTTGACGTCGTCGCCCATAGCCAAATTGCGCGCACGCTTGTGCGCCATTTTTATAAAGTTTTCAGATTGCCTCTCGGGTTTGTATTTCCATCTGAATTGGCCATAGAATCAATTGTGTCGAGAAAGTTTTTGAATTTGAGGCCTCGGGTGCGGAGTTTTTGACGTCGTCGCCCATAGCCAAATTGCGCGCACACTTGTGCGCCATTTTTACAAAGTTTTCAGATTGCCTCTCGGGTTTGCACTTCCAGTTGAATTGGCCATAGAATCAATTGTGTCGAGAAAATTTTTGAATTTGAGGCCTCGGGTGCGGAGTTTTTGACGTCGTCGCCCATAGCCAAATTGCGCGCACGCTTGTGCGCCATTTTTATAAAGTTTTCAGATTGCCTCTCGGGTTTGCATTTCCATCTGAATTGGCCATAGAATCAATTGTGTCGAGAAAGTTTTTGAATTTGAGGCCTCGGGTGCGGAGGTTTTGACGTCGTCGCCCATAGCCAAATTGCGCGCACACTTGTGCGCCGTTTTTACAAAGTTTTCAGATTGCCTCTCGGGTTTGCACTTCCAGTTGAATTGGCCATAGAATCAATTGTGTCGAGAAAATTTTTGAATTTGAGGCCTCGGGTGCGGAGTTTTTGACGTCGTCGCCCATAGCCAAATTGCGCGCACACTTGTTCGCCGTTTTTACAAAGTTTTCAGATTGCCTCTCGGGTTTGCACTTCCAGTTGAATTGGCCATAGAATCAATTGTGTCGAGAAAATTTTTGAATTTGAGGCCTCGGGTGCGGAGTTTTTTACGTCGTCGCCCATAGCCAAATTGCGCGCACGCTTGTGCGCCATTTTTATAAAGTTTTCAGATTGCCTCTCGGGTTTGCATTTCCATCTGAATTGGCCATAGAATCAATTGTGTCGAGAAAGTTTTTGAATTTGAGGCCTCGGGTGCGGAGTTTTTGACGTCGTCGCCCATAGCCAAATTGCGCGCACACTTGTGCGCCGTTTTTAAAAAGTTTTCAGATTGCCTCTCGGGTTTGCACTTCTAGCTGAATAAGCCATAGAATCAATTGTGTCGAGAAATTTTTTGAATTTGAGGCCTATGGTGCGGAGTTTTTGACGTCGTCGCCCATAGCCAAATTGCGCGCACACTTGTGCGCCGTTTTTAAAAAGTTTTCAGATTGCCTCTCGGGTTTGCACTTCTAGCTGAATAAGCCATAGAATCAATTGTGTCGAGAAATTTTTTGAATTTGAGGCCTATGGTGCGGAGTTTTTGACGTCGTCGCCCATAGCCAAATTGCGCGCACACTTGTGCTCCGTTTTTACAAAGTTTTCAGATTGCCTCTTGGGTTTGCACTTCTAGCTGAATTGGCCATAGAATCAATTGTGTCGAGAAATTTTTTGAATTTGAGGCCTATGGTGCAGAGTTTTTGACGTCGTCGCCCATAGCCAAATTGCGCGCACACTTGTGCGCCGTTTTTACAAAGTTTTCAGATTGCCTCTCGGGTTTGCACTTCCAGTTGAATTGGCCATAGAATCAATTGTGTCGAGAAATTTTTTGAATTTGAGGCCTCGGGTGCGGAGTTTTTGACGTCGTCGCCCATAGCCAAATAGCGCGCACACTTGTGCGCCGTTTTTACAAAGTTTTCAGATTGCCTCTCGGGTTTTCATACCCAGCTGAATTGGCCATAGAATCAATTGTGTCGAGACGGTTTTTGAATTTGAGGCCTCGGGTGCGGAGTTTTTGACGTCGTCGCCCATAGCCAAATTGCGCGCACACTTGTGCGCCGTTTTTACAAAGTTTTCAGATTGCCTCTCGGGTTTTCATTACCAGCTGAATTGGCCATAGAATCAATTTTGTCGAGACGGTTTTTGAATTTGAGGCCTCGGGTGCGGAGTTTTTGACGTCGTCGCCCAAAGCCAAACTTGCGCGCATGGTTGTGTGCCGTTTTTACAAAGTTTTTAGATTGCCTCCCAGGTTTGCATCCCTCACTAAATTGGCCATATAATCAATTGTGTCGAGACGGTTTTTGAATTTGAGGCCTCGGGTGCGCAGTTTTTGACGTCGTCGCCCATAGCCAAACTTGCGCGCATGGTTGTGTGCTGTTTTTACAAAGTTTTCAGATTGCCTCCCAGGTTTGCATCCCTCACTGAATTGGCCATAGAATCAAATGTGTCGAGAAATTTTTTGAATTTGAGGCCTCGGGTGCGGAGTTTTTGACGTCGTCGCCCATAGCCAAATTGCGCGCACACTTGTGCGCCATTTTTAAAAAGTTTTCAGATTGCCTCTCGGGTTTGCACTTCCAGTTGAATTGGCCATAAAATCAATTGTGTCGAGAAAATTTTTGAATTTGAGGCCTCGGGTGCGGAGTTTTTGACGTCGTCGCCCATAGCCAAATTGTGCGCACACTTGTGCGCCGTTTTTACAAAGTTTTCAGATTGCCTCTCGGGTTTGCATTTCCAGATGAATTGGCCATAGAATCAATTGTGTCGAGACGGTTTTTGAATTTGAGGCCTCGGGTGCGGAGTTTTTGACGTCGTCGCCCATAGCCAAATTGCGCGCAAACTTGTGCGCCGTTTTTACAAAGTTTTTAGATTGCCTCTCGGGTTTTCATTTCCAGCTGAATTGGCCATAGAATCAATTGTGTCGAGAAATTTTTTTAATTTGAGGCCTCGTGTGTGGAGTTTTTTACGTCGTCGCCATAGCCAAATTGCGCGCACACTTGTGCGCCGTTTTTACAAAGTTTTCAGATTGCCTCTCGGGTTTGCACTTCCAGTTGAATTGGCCATAGAATCAATTGTGTCGAGAAATTTTTTGAATTTGAGGCTTCGGGTGCGGAGTTTTTGACGTCGTCGCCCATAGACAAATTGCGTGCACACTTGTGCGCCGTTTTTACAAAGTTTTCAGATTGCCTCTCGGGTTTGGATTTCTAGCTGAATTGGCCATAGAATCAATTGTGTCGAGACAGTTTTTCAATTTGAGGCTTCGGGTGCGGAGTTTTTGACGTCGTAGCCCATAGCCAAATTGCGCGCACACTTGTGCGCTGTTTTTACAAAGTTTTCAAATTGCCTCTCGGGTTTAAATTTACCAGCTGAATTGGCCATAGAATCAATTGTGTCGAGAAAATTTTTGAATTTGAGGCCTCGGGTGCGGAGTTTTTGACGTCGTCGCCCATAGCCAAATTGCGCGCACACTTGTGCGCCGTTTTTACAAAGTTTTCAGATTAACTATCGGGTTTTCATTTCCAGCTGAATTGACCATAGAATCAATTGTGTCGAGAAAATTTTTGAATTTGAGGCCTCGGGTGCGGAGTTTTTGACGTCGTCGCCCATAGCCAAATTGCGCGCACGCTTGTGCGCCGTTTTTACAAACTTTTCAGATTGCCTCTCGGGTTTGCATTTCCAGCTGAATTGGCCATAGAATCAATTGTGTCGAGAAAATTTTTGAAGTTGAGGCCTCGGGTGCGGAGGTTTTGACGTCGTCGCCCATAGCCAAATTGCGCGCACACTTGTGCGCCGTTTTTACAAAGTTTTCAGATTGCCTCTCGGGTTTGCACTTCCAGTTGAATTGGCCATAGAATCAATTGTGTCGAGAAAATTTTTGAATTGAGGCCTCGGGTGCGGAGTTTTTGACGTCGTCGCCCATAGCCAAATTGCGCGCACACCTGTTCGCCGTTTTTACAAAGTTTTCAGATTGCCTTTCGGGTTTGCACTTCCAGTTGAATTGGCCATAGAATCAATTGTGTCGAGAAAATTTTTGAATTTGAGGCCTCGGGTGCGGAGTTTTTGACGTCGTCGCCCATAGCCATATTGCGCGCACACTTGTGCGCCGTTTTTACAAAGTTTTCAGATTGCCTCTCGGGTTTTCATTCCCAGCTGAATTGGCCATAGAATCAATTGTGTCGAGACGGTTTTTGAATTTGAGGCCTCGGGTGCGGAGTTTTTGACGTCGTCGCCCATAGCCAAATTGCGCGCACACTTGTGCGCCGTTTTTACAAAGTTTTCAGATTGCCTCTCGGGTTTTCATTACCAGTTGAGTTGGCCATAGTATCAATTGTGTCGAGACGGTTTTTGAATTTGAGGCCTCGGGTGCGGAGTTTTTGACGTCGTCGCCCAAAGCCAAACTTGCGCGCATGGTTGTGTGCCGTTTTTACAAAGTTTTCAGATTGCCTCCCAGGTTTGCATCCCCCACTAAATTGGCCATATAATCAATTGTGTCGAGACGGTTTTTGAATTTGAGGCCTCGGGTGCGGAGTTTTTGACGTCGTCGCCCATAGCCAAACTTGCGCGCATGGTTGTGTGCCGTTTTTACAAAGTTTTCAGATTGCCTCCCAGGTTTGCATCCCTCACTGAATTGGCCATAGAATCAATTGTGTCGAGAAATTTTTTGAATTTGAGGCCTCGGGTGCGGAATTTTTGACGTCGTCGCCCATAGCCAAATTGCGCGCACACTTGTGCGCCGTTTTTACAGAGTTTTCAAATTGCCTCTCGGGTTTGAATTTACCAGCTGAATTGGCCATAGAATCAATTGTGTCGAGAAAATTTTTGAATTTGAGGCCTCGGGTGCGGAGTTTTTGACGTCGTCGCCCATAGCCAAATTGCGCGCACGCTTGTGCGCCGTTTTTACAAACTTTTCAGATTGCCTCTCGGGTTTGCATTTCCAGCTGAATTGGCCATAGAATCAATTGTGTCGAGAAAATTTTTGAAGTTGAGGCCTCGGGTGCGGAGGTTTTGACGTCGTCGCCCATAGCCAAATTGCGCGCACACTTGTGCGCCGTTTTTACAAAGTTTTCAGATTGCCTCTCGGGTTTGCACTTCCAGTTGAATTGGCCATAGAATCAATTGTGTCGAGAAAATTTTTGAATTTGAGGCCTCGGGTGCGGAGTTTTTGACGTCGTCGCCCATAGCCAAATTGCGCGCACACTTGTTCGCCGTTTTTACAAAGTTTTCAGATTGCCTCTCGGGTTTGCACTTCCAGTTGAATTGGCCATAGAATCAATTGTGTCGAGAAAATTTTTGAATTTGAGGCCTCGGGTGCGGAGTTTTTGACGTCGTCGCCCATAGCCATATTGCGCGCACACTTGTGCGCCGTTTTTACAAAGTTTTCAGATTGCCTCTCGGGTTTTCATTCCCAGCTGAATTGGCCATAGAATCAATTGTGTCGAGACGGTTTTTGAATTTGAGGCCTCGGGTGCAGAGTTTTTGACGTCGTCGCCCATAGCCAAATTGCGCGCACACTTGTGCGCCGTTTTTACAAAGTTTTCAGATTGCCTCTCGGGTTTTCATTACCAGTTGAGTTGGCCATAGTATCAATTGTGTCGATACGGTTTTTGAATTTGAGGCCTCGGGTGCGGAGTTTTTGACGTCGTCGCCCAAAGCCAAACTTGCGCGCATGGTTGTGTGCCGTTTTTACAAAGTTTTCAGATTGCCTCCCAGGTTTGCATCCCCCACTAAATTGGCCATATAATCAATTGTGTCGAGACGGTTTTTGAATTTGAGGCCTCGGGTGCGGAGTTTTTGACGTCGTCGCCCATAGCCAAACTTGCGGGCATGGTTGTGTGCCGTTTTTACAAAGTTTTCAGATTGCCTCCCAGGTTTGCATCCCTCACTGAATTGGCCATAGAATCAATTGTGTCGAGAAATTTTTTGAATTTGAGGCCTCGGGTGCGGAATTTTTGACGTCGTCGCCCATAGCCAAATTGCGCGCACACTTGTGCGCCGTTTTTACAAAGTTTTCAAATTGCCTCTCGGGTTTGAATTTACCAGCTGAATTGGCCATAGAATCAATTGTGTCGAGAAAATTTTTGAATTTGAGGCCTCGGGTGCGGAGTTTTTGACGTCGTCGCCCATAGCCAAATTGCGCGCACACTTGTGCGCCGTTTTTACAAAGTTTTCAGATTGCCTATCGGGTTTGCACTTCCAGTTGAATTGGCCATAGAATCAATTGTGTCGAGAAATTTTTTGAATTTGAGGCCTCGGGTGCGGAATTTTTGACGTCGTCGCCCATAGCCAAATTGCGCGCACACTTGTGCGCCGTTTTTACAAAGTTTTCAGATTGCCTCTCGGGTTTTCATCCCCAGCTGAATTGGCCATAGAATCAATTGTGTCGAGACAGTTTTTGAATTTGAGGCCTCGGGTGCGGAGTTTTTGACGTCGTCGCCCATAGCCAAATTGCGCGCACACTTGTGCGCCGTTTTTACAAAGTTTTCAGATTGCCTCTCGGGTTTTCATTACCAGCTGAATTGGCCATAGAATCATTTGTGTCGAGACTGTTTTTGAATTTGAGGCCTCGGGTGCGGAGTTTTTGAAGTCGTCGCCCAAAGCCAAACTTGCGCGCATGGTTGTGTGCCGTTTTTACAAAGTTTTCAGATTGCCTCCCAGGTTTGCATCCCTCACTAAATTGGCCATATAATCAATTGTGTCGAGACGGTTTTTGAATTTGAGGCCTCGGGTGCGGAGTTTTTGACGTCGTCGCCCATAGTCAAACTTGCGCGCATGGTTGTGTGCCGTTTTTACAAAGTTTTCAGATTGCCTCCCAGGTTTGCATCCCTCACTGAATTGGCCATAGAATCAATTGTGTCGAGAAATTTTTTGAATTTGAGGCCTCGGGTGCGGAATTTTTGACGTCGTCGCCCATAGCCAAATTGCGCGCCACTTGTGCGCCGTTTTTACAAAGTTTTCAGATTGCCTCTCGGGTTTTCATCCCCAGCTGAATTGGCCATAGAATCAATTGTGTCGAGCAAAGTTTTGAATTTGAGGCCTCGGGTGCGGAGTTTTTGACGTCGTCGCCCATAGCCAAATTGCGCGCACACTTGTGCGCCGTTTTTACAAACTTTTCAGATTGCCTCTCGGGTTTTCATTACCAACTGAATTGGCCATAGAATCAATTGTGTCGAGACGGTTTTTGAATTTGAGGCCTCGGGTGCGGAGTTTTTGACGTCGTCGCCCAAAGCCAAACTTGCGCGCATGGTTGTGTGCCGTTTTTACAAAGTTTTCAGATTGCCTCCCAGGTTTGCATCCCTCACTTAATTGGCCATAGAATCAAATGTGTCGAGACGGTTTTTGAATTTGAGGCCTCGGGTGCGGAGTTTTTGACGTCGTCGCCCATAGCCAAATTGCGCGCACACTTGTGCGCCGTTTTTACAAAGTTTTCAGATTGCCTCTCGGGTTTGCACTTCCAGTTGAATTGGCCATAGAATCAATTGTGTCGAGAAAATTTTTGAATTTGAGGCCTCGGGTGCGGAGTTTTTGACGTCGTTGCCCATAGCCAAATTGCGCGCACACTTGTGCGCCGTTTTTACAAAGTTTTCAGATTGCCTCTCGGGTTTGCACTTCCAGCTGAATTGGCCATAGAATCAATTGTGTCGAGACAGTTTTTGAATTTGAGGCCTCGGGTGCGGAGTTTTTTACGTCGTCACCCATAGCCAAATTGCGCGCACACTTCTGCCCCGTTTTTACAAAGTTTTCAGATTGCCTCTCGGGTTTGCACTTCCAGCTGAATTAGCCATAGAATCAATTGTGTCGAGACAGTTTTTGAATTTGAGGCATCGGGTGCGGAGTTTTTGACGTCGTCGCCCATAGCCAAATTGCGCGCACACTTGTGCGCCGTTTTTATAAAGTTTTCAGATTGCCTCTCGGGTTTGCACTTCTAGCTGAATTGGCCATAGAATCAATTGTGTCGAGAAATTTTTTAAATTTGAGGCCTCGGGTGTGGAGTTTTTTACGTCGTCGCCCATAGCCAAATTGCGCGCACACTTGTGCGCCGTTTTTACAAAGTTTTCAGATTGCCTCTCGGATTTGCACTTCCAGTTGAATTGGCCATAGAATCAATTGTGTCGAGAAAATTTTTGAATTTGAGGCTTCGGGTGCGGAGTTTTTGACGTCGTCGCCCATAGACAAATTGCGCGCACACTTGTGCGCCGTTTTTACAAAGTTTTCAGATTGCCTCTCGGGTTTGGATTTCCAGCTAAATTGGCCATAGAATCAATTGTGTCGAGACAGTTTTTCAATTTGAGGCTTCGGGTGCGGAGTTTTTGACGTCGTAGCCCATAGCCAAATTGCGCGCACACTTGTGCGCCGTTTTTACAAAGTTTTCAAATTGCCTCTCGGGTTTTAATTTCCAGCTTAATTGGCCATAGAATCAATTGTGTCGAGAAAATTTTTGAATTTGAGGCCTCGGGTGCGGAGTTTTTGACGTCGTCGCCCATAGCCAAATTGCGCGCACACTTGTGCACCGTTTTTACAAAGTTTTCAGATTAACTATCGGGTTTTCATTTCCAGCTGAATTGACCATAGAATCAATTGTGTCGAGAAAATTTTTGAATTTGAGGCCTCGGGTGCGGAGTTTTTGACGTCGTCGCCCATAGCCAAATTGCGCGCACGCTTGTACGCCGTTTTTACAAACTTTTCAGATTGCCTCTCGGGTTTGCATTTCCAGCTGAATTGGCCATAGAATCAATTGTGTCGAGAAATTTTTTGAATTTGAGGCCTCGGGTGCGGAGTTTTTGACGTCGTCGCCCATAGCCAAATTGCGCGCACACTTGTGCGCCGTTTTTACAAAGTTTTCAGATTATCTCTCGGGTTTGCACTTCCAGTTGAATTGGCCATAGAATCAATTGTGTCGAGAAAATTTTTGAATTTGAGGCCTCGGGTGCGGAGTTTTTGACGTCGTCGCCCATAGCCATATTGCGCGCACACTTGTGCGCCGTTTTTACAAAGTTTTCAGATTGCCTCTCGGGTTTTCATCCCCAGCTGAATTGGTCATATAATCAATTGTGTCGAGACGGTTTTTTAATATGAGGCCTCGGGTGCGGAGTTTTTGACGTCGTCGCCCATAGCCAAATTGCGCGCACACTTGTGCGCCATTTTTACAAAGTTTTCAGATTGCCTCTCGGGTTTTCATTACCAGTTGAATTGGCCATAGTATCAATTGTGTCGAGACGGTTTTTGAATTTGAGGCCTCGGGTGCGGAGTTTTTGACGTCGTCGCCCAAAGCCAAACTTGCGCGCATGGTTGTGTGCCGTTTTTATAAAGTTTTCAGATTGCCTCCCAGGTTTGCATCCCCCACTAAATTGGCCATATAATCAATTGTGTCGAGACGGTTTTTGAATTTGAGGCCTCGGGTGTGGAGTTTTTGACGTCGTCGCCCATTGCCAAACTTGCGCGCATGGTTGTGTGCCGTTTTTACAAAGTTTTCAGATTGCCTCCCATGTTTGCATCCCTCACTGAATTGGCCATAGAATCAAATGTGTCGAGACGGTTTTTGAATTTGAGGCCTCGGGTGCGAAGTTTTTGACGTCGTCGCCCATAGCCAAATTGCGCGCACACTTGTGCGCCGTTTTTACAAAGTTTTCAGATTGCCTCTCGGGTTTGCACTTCCAGTTGAATTGGCCATAGAATCAATTGTGTCGAGAAAATTTTTGAATTTGAGGCTTCGGGTGCGGAGTTTTTGACGTCGTCGCCCATAGACAAATTGCGCGCACACTTGTGCGCCGTTTTTACAAAGTTTTCAGATTGCCTCTCGGGTTTGGATTTCCAGCTGAATTGGCCATAAAATCAATTGTTTCGAGATAGTTTTTTAATTTGAGGCTTCGGGTGCGGAGTTTTTGACGTCGTCGCCCATAGCCAAATTGCGCACACTTGTGCGCCGTTTTTACAAAGTTTTCAGATTGCCTCTCGGGTTTGAATTTCCAACTGAATTGGCCATAGAATCAATTGTGTCGAGAAAATTTTTGAATTTGAGGCCTCGGGTGCGGAGTTTTTGACGTCGTCGCCCATAACCAAATTGCGCGCACACTTGTGCGACGTTTTTACAAAGTTTTCAGATTGCCTCTCGGGTTTGCACTTCCAGTTGAATTGGCCATAGAATCAATTGTGTCGAGAAAATTTTTGAATTTGAGGCCTCGGGTGCGGAGTTTTTGACGTCGTCGCCCATAGCCATATTGCGCGCACACTTGTGCGCCGTTTTTACAAAGTTTTCAGATTGCCTCTCGGGTTTTCATTCCCAGCTGAATTGGTCATATAATCAATTGTGTCGAGACGGTTTTTGAATATGAGGCCTCGGGTGCGGAGTTTTTGACGTCGTCGCCCATAGCCAAATTGCGCGCACACTTGTGCGCCATTTTTACAAAGTTTTCAGATTGCCTCTCGGGTTTTCATTACCAGTTGAATTGGCCATAGTATCAATTGTGTCGAGACGGTTTTTGAATTTGAGGCCTCGGGTGCGGAGTTTTTGACATCGTCGCCCAAAGCCAAACTTGCGCGCATGGTTGTGTGCCGTTTTTATAAAGTTTTCAGATTGCCTCCCAGGTTTGCATCCCCCACTAAATTGGCCATATAATCAATTGTGTCGAGACGGTTTTTGAATTTGAGGCCTCGGGTGCGGAGTTTTTGACGTCGTCGCCCATAGCCAAACTTGCGCGCATGGTTGTGTGCCGTTTTTACAAAGTTTTCAGATTGCCTCCCATGTTTGCATCCCTCACTGAATTGGCCATAGAATCAAATGTGTCGAGACGGTTTTTGAATTTGAGGCCTCGGGTGCGAAGTTTTTGACGTCGTCGCCCATAGCCAAATTGCGCGCACACTTGTGCGCCGTTTTTACAATGTTTTCAGATTGCCTCTCGGGTTTGCACTTCCAGTTGAATTGGCCATAGAATCAATTGTGTCGAGAAAATTTTTGAATTTGAGGCTTCGGGTGCGGAGTTTTTGACGTCGTCGCCCATAGACAAATTGCGCGCACACTTGTGCGCCGTTTTTACAAAGTTTTCAGATTGCCTCTCGGGTTTGGATTTCCAGCTGAATTGGCCATAAAATCAATTGTTTCGAGATAGTTTTTTAATTTGAGGCTTCGGGTGCGGAGTTTTTGACGTCGTCGCCCATAGCCAAATTGCGCACACTTGTGCGCCGTTTTTACAAAGTTTTCAGATTGCCTCTCGGGTTTGAATTTCCAACTGAATTGGCCATAGAATCAATTGTGTCGAGAAAATTTTTGAATTTGAGGCCTCGGGTGCGGAGTTTTTGACGTCGTCGCCCATAACCAAATTGCGCGCACACTTGTGCGCCGTTTTTACAAAGTTTTCAGATTAACTATCGGGTTTTCATTTCCAGCTGAATTGACCATAGAATCAATTGTGTCGAGAAAATTTTTGAATTTGAGGCCTCGGGTGCGAAGTTTTTGACGTCGTCGCCCATAGCCAAATTGCGCGCACACTTGTGCGCCGTTTTTACAAAGTTTTCAGATTGCCTCTCGGGTTTGCACTTCCAGTTGAATTGGCCATAGAATCAATTGTGTCGAGAAAATTTTTGAATTTGAGGCTTCGGGTGCGGAGTTTTTGACGTCGTCGCCCATAGACAAATTGCGCGCACACTTGTGCGCCGTTTTTACAAAGTTTTCAGATTGCCTCTCGGGTTTGGATTTCCAGCTGAATTAGCCATAAAATCAATTGTGTCGAGACAGTTTTTTAATTTGAGGCTTCGGGTGCGGAGTTTTTGACGTCGTCGCTCATAGCCAAATTGCGCACACTTGTGCGCCGTTTTTACAAAGTTTTCAGATTGCCTCTCGGGTTTGAATTTCCAGCTGAATTGGCCATAGAATCAATTGTGTCGAGAAAAGTTTTGAATTTGAGGCCTCGGGTGCGGAGTTTTTGACGTCGTCGCCCATAGCCAAATTGCGCGCACACTTGTGCGCCGTTTTTACAAAGTTTTCAGATTGCCTCTCGGGTTTGCACTTCTAGCTGAATTGGCCATAGAATCAATTGTGTCGAGAAATTTTTTAAATTTGAGGCCTCGGGTGTGGAGTTTTTTACGTCGTCGCCCATAGCCAAATTGCGCGCACACTTGTGCGCCGTTTTTACATAGTTTTCAGATTGCCTCTCGGGTTTGCACTTCCAGTTGAATTGGCCATAGAATCAATTGTGTCGAGAAAATTTTTGAATTTGAGGCTTCGGGTGCGGAGTTTTTGACGTCGTCGCCCATAGACAAATTGCGCGCACACTTGTGCGCCGTTTTTACAAAGTTTTCAGATTGCCTCTCGGGTTTGGATTTCCAGCTAAATTGGCCATAGAATCAATTGTGTCGAGACAGTTTTTCAATTTGAGGCTTCGGGTGCGGAGTTTTTGACGTCGTAGCCCATAGCCAAATTGCGCGCACACTTGTGCGCCGTTTTTACAAAGTTTTCAAATTGCCTCTCGGGTTTGAATTTCCAGCTTAATTGGCCATAAAATCAATTGTGTCGAGAAAATTTTTGAATTTGAGGCCTCGGGTGCGGAGTTTTTGACGTCGTCGCCCATAGCCAAATTGCGCGCACACTTGTGCGCCGTTTTTACAAAGTTTTCAGATTAACTATCGGGTTTTCATTTCCAGCTGAATTGACCATAGAACCAATTGTGTCGAGAAAATTTTTGAATTTGAGGCCTTGGGTGCGGAGTTTTTGACGTCGTCGCCCATAGCCAAATTGCGCGCACGCTTGTGCGCCGTTTTTACAAACTTTTCAGATTGCCTCTCGGGTTTGCATTTCCAGCTGAATTGGCCATAGAATCAATTGTGTCGAGAAATTTTTTGAATTTGAGGCCTCGGGTGCGGAGTTTTTGACGTCGTCGCCCATAGCCAAATTGCGCGCACACTTGTGCGCCGTTTTTACAAAGTTTTCAGATTGCCTCTCGGGTTTGCACTTCCAGATGAATTGGCCATATAATCAATTGTGTCGAGAAAATTTTTGAATTTGAGGCCTCGGGTGCGGAGTTTTTGACGTCGTCGCCCATAGCCATATTGCGCGCACACTTGTGCGCCGTTTTTACAAAGTTTTCAGATTGCCTCTCGGGTTTTCATTCCCAGCTGAATTGGTCATATAATCAATTGTGTCAAGACGGTTTTTGAATTTGAGGCCTCGGGTGCGGAGTTTTTGACGTCGTCGCCCATAGCCAAATTGCGCGCACACTTGTGCGCCGTTTTTACAAAGTTTTCAGATTGCCTCTCGGGTTTTCATTACCAGCTGAATTGGCCATAGTATCAATTGTGTCGAGACGGTTTTTGAATTTGAGGCCTCGGGTGCGGAGTTTTTGACGTCGTCGCCCAAAGCCAAACTTGCGCGCATGGTTGTGTGCCGTTTTTACAAAGTTTTCAGATTGCCTCCCAGGTTTGCATCCCCCACTAAATTGGCCATATAATCAATTGTGTCGAGACGGTTTTTGAATTTGAGTCCTCGGGTGCGGAGTTCTTGACGTCGTCGCCCATAGCCAAACTTGCGCGCATGGTTGTGTGCCGTTTTTACAAAGTTTTCAGATTGCCTCCCAGGTTTGCATCCCTCACTGAATTGGCCATAGAATCAAATGTGTCGAGACGGTTTTTGAATTTGAGGCCTCGGGTGCGAAGTTTTTGACGTCGTCGCCCATAGCCAAATTGCGCGCACACTTGTGCGCCGTTTTTACATAGTTTTCAGATTGCCTCTCGGGTTTGCACTTCCAGTTGAATTGGCCATAGAATCAATTGTGTCGAGAAAATTTTTGAATTTGAGGCTTCGGGTGCGGAGTTTTTGACGTCGTCGCCCATAGACAAATTGCGCGCACACTTGTGCGCCGTTTTTACAAAGTTTTCAGATTGCCTCTCGGGTTTGGATTTCCAGCTAAATTGGCCATAGAATCAATTGTGTCGAGACAGTTTTTCAATTTGAGGCTTCGGGTGCGGAGTTTTTGACGTCGTAGCCCATAGCCAAATTGCGCGCACACTTGTGCGCCGTTTTTACAAAGTTTTCAAATTGCCTCTCGGGTTTGAATTTCCAGCTTAATTGGCCATAGAATCAATTGTGTCGAGAAAATTTTTGAATTTGAGGCCTCGGGTGCGAAGTTTTTGACGTCGTCGCCCATAGCCAAATTGTGCGCACACTTGTGCGCCGTTTTTACAAAGTTTTCAGATTGCCTCTCGGGTTTGCACTTCCAGTTGAATTGGCCATAGAATCAATTGTGTCGAGAAAATTTTTGAATTTGAGGCTTCGGGTGCGGAGTTTTTGACGTCGTCGCCCAGAGACAAATTGCGCGCACACTTGTGCGCCGTTTTTACAAAGTTTTCAGATTGCCTCTCGGGTTTGGATTTCCAGCTGAATTGGCCATAAAATCAATTGTGTCGAGACAGTTTTTTAATTTGAGGCTTCGGGTGCGGAGTTTTTGACGTCGTCGCCCATAGCCAAATTGCGCACACTTGTGCGCCGTTTTTACAAAGTTTTCAGATTGCCTCTCGGGTTTGAATTTCCAGCTGAATTGGCCATAGAATCAATTGTGTCGAGAAAATTTTTGAATTTGAGGCCTCGGGTGCGGAGTTTTTGACGTCGTCGCCCATAGCCAAATTGCGCGCACACTTGTGCGTCGTTTTTACAAAGTTTTCAGATTAACTATCGGGTTTTCATTTCCAGCTGAATTGACCATAGAATCAATTGTGTCGAGAAAATTTTTGAATTTGAGGCCTCGGGTGCGAAGTTTTTGACGTCGTCGCCCATAGCCAAATTGCGCGCACACTTGTGCGCCGTTTTTACAAAGTTTTCAGATTGCCTCTCGGGTTTGCACTTCCAGTTGAATTGGCCATAGAATCAATTGTGTCGAGAAATTTTTTGAATTTGAGGCTTCGGGTGCGGAGTTTTTGACGTCGTCGCCCATAGACAAATTGCGCGCCCACTTGTGCGCCGTTTTTACAAAGTTTTCAGATTGCCTCTCGGGTTTGGATTTCCAGCTGAATTGGCCATAAAATCAATTGTGTCGAGACAGTTTTTTAATTTGAGGCTTCGGGTGCGGAGTTTTTAACGTCGTCGCCCATAGCCAAATTGCGCACACTTGTGCGCCGTTTTTACAAAGTTTTCATATTGCCTCTCGGGTTTGAATTTCCAGCTGAATTGGCCATAGAATCAATTGTGTCGAGAAAATTTTTGAATTTGAGGCCTCAGGTGCGGAGTTTTTGACGTCGTCGCCCATAGCCAAATTGCGCGCACACTTGTGCGCCGTTTTTACAAAGTTTTCAGATTAACTATCGGGTTTTCATTTCCAGCTGAATTGACCATAGAATCAATTGTGTCGAGAAAATTTTTGAATTTGAGGCCTCGGGTGCGGAGTTTTTGACGTCGTCGCCCATAGCCAAATTGCGCGCACGCTTGTGCGCCGTTTTTACAAACTTTTCAGAGTGCCTCTCGGGTTTGCATTTCCAGCTGAATTGGCCATAAAATCAATTGTGTCGAGAAAATTTTTGAATTTGAGGCCTCGGGTGCGGAGTTTTTGACGTCGTCGCCCATAGCCAAATTGCGCGCACACTTGTGCGCCGTTTTTACAAAGTGTTCAGATTGCCTCTCGGGTTTGCACTTCCAGTTGAATTGGCCATAGAATCAATTGTGTCGAGAAAAATTTTGAATTTGAGGCCTCGGGTGCGGAGTTTTTGACGTCGTCGCCCATAGCCAAATTGCGCGCACACTTGTGCGCCGTTTTTACAAATTTTTCAGATTGCCTCTCGGGTTTTCATTCCCAGCTGAATTGGCCATAGAATCAATTGTGTCGAGACGGTTTTTGAATTTGAGGCCTCGGGTGCGGAGTTTTTGACGTCGTCGCCCAAAGCCAAACTTGCGCGCATGGTTGTGTGCCGTTTTTACAAAGTTTTCAGATTGCCTCCCAGGTTTGCATCCCTCACTAAATTGGCCATATAATCAATTGTGTCGAGACGGTTTTTGAATTTGAGGCCTCGGGTGCGGAGTTTTTGACGTCATCGCCCATAGCCAAACTTGCGCGCATGGTTGTGTGCCGTTTTTACAAAGTTTTCAGATTGCCTCCCAGGTTTGCACTTCCAGTTGAATTGGCCATAGAATCAATTGTGTCGAGAAAATTTTTGAATTTGAGGCTTCGGGTGCAGAGTTTTTGACGTCGTCGCCCATAGACAAATTGCGCGCACACTTGTGCGCCGTTTTTACAAAGTTTTCAGATTGCCTCTCGGGTTTGGATTTCCAGCTGAATTGGCCATAAAATCAATTGTGTCGAGACAGTTTTTTAATTTGAGGCTTCGGGTGCGGAGTTTTTGACGTCGTCGCCCATAGCCAAATTGCGCACACTTGTGCGCCGTTTTTACAAAATTTTCAGATTGCCTCTCGGGTTTGAATTTCCAGCTGAATTGGCCATAGAATCAATTGTGTCGAGAAAAGTTTTGAATTTGAGGCCTCGGGTGCGGAGTTTTTGACGTCGTCGCCCATAGCCAAATTGCGCGCACACTTGTGCGCCGTTTTTACAAAGTTTTCAGATTGCCTCTCGGGTTTGCACTTCTAGCTGAATTGGCCATAGAATCAATTGTGTCGAGAAATTTTTTAAATTTGAGGCCTCGGGTGTGGAGTTTTTTACGTCGTCGCCCATAGCCAAATTGCGCGCACACTTGTGCGCCGTTTTTACATAGTTTTCAGATTGCCTCTCGGGTTTGCACTTCCAGTTGAATTGGCCATAGAATCAATTGTGTCGAGAAAATTTTTGAATTTGAGGCTTCGGGTGCGGAGTTTTTGACGTCGTCGCCCATAGACAAATTGCGCGCACACTTGTGCGCCGTTTTTACAAAGTTTTCAGATTGCCTCTCGGGTTTGGATTTCCAGCTAAATTGGCCATAGAATCAATTGTGTCGAGACAGTTTTTCAATTTGAGGCTTCGGGTGCGGAGTTTTTGACGTCGTAGCCCATAGCCAAATTGCGCGCACACTTGTGCGCCGTTTTTACAAAGTTTTCAAATTGCCTCTCGGGTTTGAATTTCCAGCTTAATTGGCCATAGAATCAATTGTGTCGAGAAATTTTTTGAATTTGAGGCCTCGGGTGCGGAGTTTTTGACGTCGTCGCCCATAGCCAAATTGCGCGCACACTTGTGCGCCGTTTTTACAAAGTTTTCAGATTAACTATCGGGTTTTCATTTCCAGCTGAATTGACCATAGAACCAATTGTGTCGAGAAAATTTTTGAATTTGAGGCCTCGGGTGCGGAGTTTTTGACGTCGTCGCCCATAGCCAAATTGCGCGCACGCTTGTGCGCCGTTTTTACAAACTTTTCAGATTGCCTCTCGGGTTTGCATTTCCAGCTGAATTGGCCATAGAATCAATTGTGTCGAGAAATTTTTTGAATTTGAGGCCTCGGGTGCGGAGTTTTTGACGTCGTCGCCCATAGCCAAATTGCGCGCACACTTGTGCGCCGTTTTTACAAAGTTTTCAGATTGCCTCTCGGGTTTGCACTTCCAGTTGAATTGGCCATATAATCAATTGTGTCGAGAAAATTTTTGAATTTGAGGCCTCGGGTGCGGAGTTTTTGACGTCGTCGCCCATAGCCATATTGCGCGCACACTTGTGCGCCGTTTTTACAAAGTTTTCAGATTGCCTCTCGGGTTTTCATTCCCAGCTGAATTGGTCATATAATCAATTGTGTCGAGACGGTTTTTGAATTTGAGGCCTCGGGTGCGGAGTTTTTGACGTCGTCGCCCATAGCCAAATTGCGCGCACACTTGTGCGCCGTTTTTACAAAGTTTTCAGATTGCCTCTCGGGTTTTCATTACCAGCTGAATTGGCCATAGTATCAATTGTGTCGAGACGGTTTTTGAATTTGAGGCCTCGGGTGCGGAGTTTTTGACGTCGTCGCCCAAAGCCAAACTTGCGCGCATGGTTGTGTGCCGTTTTTACAAAGTTTTCAGATTGCCTCCCAGGTTTGCATCCCCCACTAAATTGGCCATATAATCAATTGTGTCGAGACGGTTTTTGAATTTGAGGCCTCGGGTGCGGAGTTCTTGACGTCGTCGCCCATAGCCAAACTTGCGCGCATGGTTGTGTGCCGTTTTTACAAAGTTTTCAGATTGCCTCCCAGGTTTGCATCCCTCACTGAATTGGCCATAGAATCAAATGTGTCGAGACGGTTTTTGAATTTGAGGCCTCGGGTGCGAAGTTTTTGACGTCGTCGCCCATAGCCAAATTGTGCGCACACTTGTGCGCCGTTTTTACAAAGTTTTCAGATTGCCTCTCGGGTTTGCACTTCCAGTTGCATTGGCCATAGAATCAATTGTGTCGAGAAAATTTTTGAATTTGAGGCTTCGGGTGCGGAGTTTTTGACGTCGTCGCCCATAGACAAATTGCGCGCACACTTGTGCGCCGTTTTTACAAAGTTTTCAGATTGCCTCTCGGGTTTGGATTTCCAGCTGAATTGGCTATAAAATCAATTGTGTCGAGACAGTTTTTTAATTTGAGGCTTCGGGTGCGGAGTTTTTGACGTCGTCGCCCATAGCCAAATTGCGCACACTTGTGCGCCGTTTTTACAAAGTTTTCAGATTGCCTCTCGGGTTTGAATTTCCAGCTGAATTGGCCATAGAATCAATTGTGTCGAGAAAAGTTTTGAATTTGAGGCCTCGGGTGCGGAGTTTTTGACGTCGTCGCCCATAGCCAAATTGCGCGCACACTTGTGCGCCGTTTTTACAAAGTTTTCAGATTAACTATCGGGTTTTCATTTCCAGCTAAATTGACCATAGAATCAATTGTGTCGAGAAAATTTTTGAATTTGAGGCCTCGGGTGCGAAGTTTTTGACGTCGTCGCCCATAGCCAAATTGCACGCACACTTGTGCGCCGTTTTTACAAAGTTTTCAGATTGCCTCTCGGGTTTGCACTTCCAGTTGAATTGGCCATAGAATCAATTGTGTCGAGAAATTTTTTGAATTTGAGGCTTCGGGTGCGGAGTTTTTGACGTCGTCGCCCATAGACAAATTGCGCGCACACTTGTGCGCCGTTTTTACAAAGTTTTCAGATTGCCTCTCGGGTTTGGATTTCCAGCTGAATTGGCCATAAAATCAATTGTGTCGAGACAGTTTTTTAATTTGAGGCTTCGGGTGCGGAGTTTTTAACGTCGTCGCCCATAGCCAAATTGCGCACACTTGTGCGCCGTTTTTACAAAGTTTTCATATTGCCTCTCGGGTTTGAATTTCCAGCTGAATTGGCCATAGAATCAATTGTGTCGAGAAATTTTTTGAATTTGAGGCCTCAGGTGCGGAGTTTTTGACGTCGTCGCCCATAGCCAAATTGCGCGCACACTTGTGCGCCGTTTTTACAAAGTTTTCAGATTAACTATCGGGTTTTCATTTCCAGCTGAATTGACCATAGAATCAATTGTGTCGAGAAATTTTTTGAATTTGAGGCCTCGGGTGCGGAGTTTTTGACGTCGTCGCCCATAGCCAAATTGCGCGAACACTTGTGCGCCGTTTTTACAAAGTGTTCAGATTGCCTCTCGGGTTTGCACTTCCAGTTGAATTGGCCATAGAATCAATTGTGTCGAGAAAATTTTTGAATTTGAGGCCTCGGGTGCGGAGTTTTTGACGTCGTCGCCCATAGCCAAATTGCGCGCACACTTGTGCGCCGTTTTTACAAATTTTTCAGATTGCCTCTCGGGTTTTCATTCCCAGCTGAATTGGCCATAGAATCAATTGTGTCGAGACGGTTTTTGAATTTGAGGCCTCGGGTGCGGAGTTTTTGACGTCGTCGCCCAAAGCCAAACTTGCGCGCATGGTTGTGTGCCGTTTTTACAAAGTTTTCAGATTGCCTCCCAGGTTTGCATCCCTCACTAAATTGGCCATATAATCAATTGTGTCGAGACGGTTTTTGAATTTGAGGCCTCGGGTGCGGAGTTTTTGACGTCGTCGCCCATAGCCAAACTTGCGCGCATGGTTGTGTGCCGTTTTTACAAAGTTTTCATATTGCCTCCCAGGTTTGCATCCCTCACTGAATTGGCCATAGAATCAAATGTGTCGAGACGGTTTTTGAATTTGAGGCCTCGGGTGCGGAGTTTTTGACGTCGTCGCCCATAGCCAAATTGCGCGCACACTTGTGCGCCGTTTTTACAAAGTTTTCAGATTGCCTCTCGGGTTTGCACTTCCAGTTGAATTGGCCATAGAATCAATTGTGTCGAGAAAATTTTTGAATTTGAGGCCTCGGGTGCGGAGTTTTTGACGTCGTCGCCCATAGCCAAATTGCGCGCACACTTGTGCGACGTTTTTACAAAGTTTTCAGATTGCCTCTCGGGTTTGCACTTCCAGTTGAATTGGCCATAGAATCAATTGTGTCGAGAAAATTTTTGAATTTGAGGCCTCGGGTGCGGAGTTTTTGACGTCGTCGCCCATAGCCAAATTGCGCGCACACTTGTGCGCCGTTTTTACAAAGTTTTCAGATTGCCTCTCGGGTTTGGATTTCCAGTTAAATTGGCCATAGAATCAATTGTGTCGAGACAGTTTTTCAATTTGAGGCTTCGGGTGCAGAGTTTTTGACGTCGTAGCCCATAGCCAAATTGCGCGCACACTTGTGCGCCGTTTTTACAAAGTTTTCAAATTGCCTCTCGGGTTTGAATTTCCAGCTTAATTGGCCATAGAATCAATTGTGTCGAGAAAATTTTTGTATTTGAGGCCTCGGGTGCAGAGTTTTTGACGTCGTCGCCCATAGCCAAATTGCGCGCACACTTGTGCGCCGTTTTTACAAAGTTTTCAGATTGCCTCTCGGGTTTGCACTTCCAGTTGAATTGGCCATAGAATCAATTGTGTCGAGAAAATTTTTGAATTTGAGGCTTCGGGTGCGGAGTTTTTGACGTCGTCGCCCATAGATAAATTGCGCGCACACTTGTGCGCCGTTTTTACAAAGTTTTCAGATTGCCTCTCGGGTTTGGATTTCCAGCTGAATTGGCCATAAAATCAATTGTGTCGAGACAGTTTTTGAATTTGAGGCTTCGGGTGCGGAGTTTTTGACGTCGTCGCCCATAGCCAAATTGCGCACACTTGTGCGCCGTTTTTACAAAGTTTTCAGATTGCCTCTCGGGTTTGAATTTCCAGCTGAATTGGCCATAGAATCAATTGTGTCGAGAAAATTTTTGAATTTGAGGCCTCGGGTGCGGAGTTTTTGACGTCGTCGCCCATAGCCAAATTGCGCGCACACTTGTGCGCCGTTTTTACAAAGTTTTCAGATTGCCTCTCGGGTTTGCACTTCCAGTTGAATTGGCCATATAATCAATTGTGTCGAGAAAATTTTTGAATTTGAGGCCTCGGGTGCGGAGTTTTTGACGTCGTCGCCCATAGCCAAATTGTGCGCACACTTGTGCGCCGTTTTTACAAAGTTTTCAGATTGCCTCTCGGGTTTGCACTTCCAGTTGAATTGGCCATAGAATCAATTGTGTCGAGAAAATTTTTGAATTTGAGGCTTCGGGTGCGGAGTTTTTGACGTCGTCGCCCATAGACAAATTGCGCGCACACTTGTGCGCCGTTTTTACAAAGTTTTCAGATTGCCTCTCGGGTTTGGATTTCCAGCTGAATTGGCCATAAAATCAATTGTGTCGAGACAGTTTTTTAATTTGAGGCTTCGGGTGCGGAGTTTTTGACGTCGTCGCCCATAGCCAAATTGCGCACACTTGTGCGCCGTTTTTACAAAGTTTTCATATTGCCTCTCGGGTTTGAATTTCCAGCTGAATTGGCCATAGAATCAATTGTGTCGAGAAAATTTTTGAATTTGAGGCCTCAGGTGCGGAGTTTTTGACGTCGTCGCCCATAGCCAAATTGCGCGCACACTTGTGCGCCGTTTTTACAAAGTTTTCAGATTAACTATCGGGTTTTCATTTCCAGCTGAATTGACCATAGAATCAATTCTGTCGAGAAAATTTTTGAATTTGAGGCCTCGGGTGCGGAGTTTTTGACGTCGTCGCCCATAGCCAAATTGCGCGCACGCTTGTGCGCCGTTTTTACAAACTTTTCAGAGTGCCTCTCGGGTTTGCATTTCCAGCTGAATTGGCCATAAAATCAATTGTGTCGAGAAATTTTTTAAATTTGAGGCCTCGGGTGCGGAGTTTTTGACGTCGTCGCCCATAGCCAAATTGCGCGAACACTTGTGCGCCGTTTTTACAAAGTGTTCAGATTGCCTCTCGGGTTTGCACTTCCAGTTGAATTGGCCATAGAATCAATTGTGTCGAGAAAATTTTTGAATTTGAGGCCTCGGGTGCGGAGTTTTTGACGTCGTCGCCCATAGCCAAATTGCGCGCACACTTGTGCGCCGTTTTTACAAATTTTTCAGATTGCCTCTCGGGTTTTCATTCCCAGCTGAATTGGCCATAGAATCAATTGTGTCGAGACGGTTTTTGAATTTGAGGCCTCGGGTGCGGAGTTTTTGACGTCGTCGCCCAAAGCCAAACTTGCGCGCATGGTTGTGTGCCGTTTTTACAAAGTTTTCAGATTGCCTCCCAGGTTTGCATCCCTCACTAAATTGGCCATATAATCAATTGTGTCGAGACGGTTTTTGAATTTGAGGCCTCGGGTGCGGAGTTTTTGACGTCGTCGCCCATAGCCAAACTTGCGCGCATGGTTGTGTGCCGTTTTTACAAAGTTTTCAGATTGCCTCCCAGGTTTGCATCCCTCACTGAATTGGCCATAGAATCAAATGTGTCGAGACGGTTTTTGAATTTGAGGCCTCGGGTGCGGAGTTTTTGACGTCGTCGCCCATAGCCAAATTGCGCGCACACTTGTGCGCCGTTTTTACAAAGTTTTCAGATTGCCTCTCGGGTTTGCACTTCCAGTTGAATTGGCCATAGAATCAATTGTGTCGAGAAAATTTTTGAATTTGAGGCCTCGGGTGCGGAGTTTTTGACGTCGTCGCCCATAGCCAAATTGCGCGCACACTTGTGCGCCGTTTTTACAAAGTTTTCAGATTGCCTCTCGGGTTTGCACTTCCAGTTGAATTGGCCATAGAATCAATTGTGTCGAGAAAATTTTTGAATTTGAGGCCTCGGGTGCGGAGTTTTTGACGTCGTCGCCCATAGCCAAATTGCGCGCACACTTGTGCGCCGTTTTTACAAAGTTTTCAGATTGCCTCTCGGGTTTGGATTTCCAGTTAAATTGGCCATAGAATCAATTGTGTCGAGACAGTTTTTCAATTTGAGGCTTCGGGTGCAGAGTTTTTGACGTCGTAGCCCATAGCCAAATTGCGCGCACACTTGTGCGCCGTTTTTACAAAGTTTTCAAATTGCCTCTCGGGTTTGAATTTCCAGCTTAATTGGCCATAGAATCAATTGTGTCGAGAAAATTTTTGAATTTGAGGCCTCGGGTGCAGAGTTTTTGACGTCGTCGCCCATAGCCAAATTGCGCGCACACTTGTGCGCCGTTTTTACAAAGTTTTCAGATTGCCTCTCGGGTTTGCACTTCCAGTTGAATTGGCCATAGAATCAATTGTGTCGAGAAAATTTTTGAATTTGAGGCTTCGGGTGCGGAGTTTTTGACGTCGTCGCCCATAGATAAATTGCGCGCACACTTGTGCGCCGTTTTTACAAAGTTTTCAGATTGCCTCTCGGGTTTGGATTTCCATCTGAATTGGCCATAAAATCAATTGTGTCGAGACAGTTTTTGAATTTGAGGCTTCGGGTGCGGAGTTTTTGACGTCGTCGCCCATAGCCAAATTGCGCACACTTGTGCGCCGTTTTTACAAAGTTTTCAGATTGCCTCTCGGGTTTGAATTTCCAGCTGAATTGGCCATAGAATCAATTGTGTCGAGAAAATTTTTGAATTTGAGGCCTCGGGTGCGGAGTTTTTGACGTCGTCACCCATAGCCAAATTGCGCGCACACTTGTGCGCCGTTTTTACAAAGTTTTCAGATTGCCTCTCGGGTTTGCACTTCCAGTTGAATTGGCCATATAATCAATTGTGTCGAGAAAATTTTTGAATTTGAGGCCTCGGGTGCGGAGTTTTTGACGTCGTCGCCCATAGCCAAATTGTGCGCACACTTGTGCGCCGTTTTTACAAAGTTTTCAGATTGCCTCTCGGGTTTGCACTTCCAGTTGAATTGGCCATAGAATCAATTGTGTCGAGAAAATTTTTGAATTTGAGGCTTCGGGTGCGGAGTTTTTGACGTCGTCGCCCATAGACAAATTGCGCGCACACTTGTGCGCCGTTTTTACAAAGTTTTCAGATTGCCTCTCGGGTTTGGATTTCCAGCTGAATTGGCCATAAAATCAATTGTGTCGAGACAGTTTTTTAATTTGAGGCTTCGGGTGCGGAGTTTTTGACGTCGTCGCCCATAGCCAAATTGCGCACACTTGTGCGCCGTTTTTACAAAGTTTTCAGATTGCCTCTCGGGTTTGAATTTCCAGCTGAATTGGCCATAGAATCAATTGTGTCGAGAAAAGTTTTGAATTTGAGGCCTCGGGTGCGGAGTTTTTGACGTCGTCGCCCATAGCCAAATTGCGCGCACACTTGTGCGCCGTTTTTACAAAGTTTTCAGATTAACTATCGGGTTTTCATTTCCAGCTGAATTGACCATAGAATCAATTGTGTCGAGAAAATTTTTGAATTTGAGGCCTCGGGTGCGAAGTTTTTGACGTCGTCGCCCATAGCCAAATTGCGCGCACACTTGTGCGCCGTTTTTACAAAGTTTTCAGATTGCCTCTTGGGTTTGCACTTCCAGTTGAATTGGCCATAGAATCAATTGTGTCGAGAAATTTTTTGAATTTGAGGCTTCGGGTGCGGAGTTTTTGACGTCGTCGCCCATAGACAAATTGCGCGCACACTTGTGCGCCGTTTTTACAAAGTTTTCAGATTGCCTCTCGGGTTTGGATTTCTAGCTGAATTGGCCATAAAATCAATTGTGTCGAGACAGTTTTTTAATTTGAGGCTTCGGGTGCGGAGTTTTTAACGTCGTCGCCCATAGCCAAATTGCGCACACTTGTGCGCCGTTTTTACAAAGTTTTCATATTGCCTCTCGGGTTTGAATTTCCAGCTGAATTGGCCATAGAATCAATTGTGTCGAGAAAATTTTTGAATTTGAGGCCTCAGGTGCGGAGTTTTTGACGTCGTCGCCCATAGCCAAATTGCGCGCACACTTGTGCGCCGTTTTTACAAAGTTTTCAGATTAACTATCGGGTTTTCATTTCCAGCTGAATTGACCATAGAATCAATTGTGTCGAGAAATTTTTTGAATTTGAGGCCTCGGGTGCGGAGTTTTTGACGTCGTCGCCCATAGCCAAATTGCGCGCACGCTTGTGCGCCGTTTTTACAAACTTTTCAGAGTGCCTCTCGGGTTTGCATTTCTAGCTGAATTGGCCATAAAATCAATTGTGTCGAGAAATTTTTTGAATTTGAGGCCTCGGGTGCGGAGTTTTTGACGTCGTCGCCCATAGCCAAATTGCGCGAACACTTGTGCGCCGTTTTTACAAAGTGTTCAGATTGCCTCTCGGGTTTGCACTTCCAGTTGAATTGGCCATAGAATCAATTGTGTCGAGAACATTTTTGAATTTGAGGCCTCGGGTGCGGAGTTTTTGACGTCGTCGCCCATAGCCAAATTGCGCGCACACTTGTGCGCCGTTTTTACAAATTTTTCAGATTGCCTCTCGGGTTTTCATTCCCAGCTGAATTGGCCATAGAATCAATTGTGTCGAGACGGTTTTTGAATTTGAGGCCTCGGGTGCGGAGTTTTTGACGTCGTCGCCCAAAGCCAAACTTGCGCACATGGTTGTGTGCCGTTTTTACAAAGTTTTCAGATTGCCTCCCAGGTTTGCATCCCTCACTAAATTGGCCATATAATCAATTGTGTCGAGACGGTTTTTGAATTTGAGGCCTCGGGTGCGGAGTTTTTGACGTCGTCGCCCATAGCCAAACTTGCGCGCATGGTTGTGTGCCGTTTTTACAAAGTTTTCAGATTGCCTCCCAGGTTTGCATCCCTCACTGAATTGGCCATAGAATCAAATGTGTCGAGACGGTTTTTGAATTTGAGGCCTCGGGTGCGGAGTTTTTGACGTCGTCGCCCATAGCCAAATTGCGCGCACACTTGTGCGCCGTTTTTACAAAGTTTTCAGATTGCCTCTCGGGTTTGCACTTCCAGTTGAATTGGCCATAGAATCAATTGTGTCGAGAAAATTTTTGAATTTGAGGCCTCGGGTGCGGAGTTTTTGACGTCGTCGCCCATAGCCAAATTGCGCGCACACTTGTGCGCCGTTTTTACAAAGTTTTCAGATTGCCTCTCGGGTTTGCACTTCCAGTTGAATTGGCCATAGAATCAATTGTGTCGAGAAAATTTTTGAATTTGAGGCCTCGGGTGCGGAGTTTTTGACGTCGTCGCCCATAGCCAAATTGCGCGCACACTTGTGCGCCGTTTTTACAAAGTTTTCAGATTGCCTCTCGGGTTTGGATTTCCAGTTAAATTGGCCATAGAATCAATTGTGTCGAGACAGTTTTTCAATTTGAGGCTTCGGGTGCAGAGTTTTTGACGTCGTAGCCCATAGCCAAATTGCGCGCACACTTGTGCGCCGTTTTTACAAAGTTTTCAAATTGCCTCTCGGGTTTGAATTTCCAGCTTAATTGGCCATAGAATCAATTGTGTCGAGAAAATTTTTGAATTTGAGGCCTCGGGTGCAGAGTTTTTGACGTCGTCGCCCATAGCCAAATTGCGCGCACACTTGTGCGCCGTTTTTACAAAGTTTTCAGATTGCCTCTCGGGTTTGCACTTCCAGTTGAATTGGCCATAGAATCAATTGTGTCGAGAAAATTTTTGAATATGAGGCTTCGGGTGCGGAGTTTTTGACGTCGTCGCCCATAGATAAATTGCGCGCACACTTGTGCGCCGTTTTTACAAAGTTTTCAGATTGCCTCTCGGGTTTGGATTTCCAGCTGAATTGGCCATAAAATCAATTGTGTCGAGACAGTTTTTGAATTTGAGGCTTCGGGTGCGGAGTTTTTGACGTCGTCGCCCATAGCCAAATTGCGCACACTTGTGCGCCGTTTTTACAAAGTTTTCAGATTGCCTCTCGGGTTTGAATTTCCAGCTGAATTGGCCATAGAATCAATTGTGTCGAGAAAATTTTTGAATTTGAGGCCTCGGGTGCGGAGTTTTTGACGTCGTCGCCCATAGCCAAATTGCGCGCACACTTGTGCGCCTTTTTTACAAAGTTTTCAGATTGCCTCTCGGGTTTGCACTTCCAGTTGAATTGGCCATATAATCAATTGTGTCGAAAAAATTTTTGAATTTGAGGCCTCGGGTGCGGAGTTTTTGACGTCGTCGCCCATAGCCATATTGCGCGCACACTTGTGCGCCGTTTTTACAAAGTTTTCAGATTGCCTCTCGGGTTTTCATTCCCAGCTGAATTGGTCATATAATCAATTGTGTCGAGACGGTTTTTGAATTTGAGGCCTCGGGTGCGGAGTTTTTGACGTCGTCGCCCATAGCCAAATTGCGCGCACACTTGTGCGCCGTTTTTACAAAGTTTTCAGATTGCCTCTCGGGTTTTCATTACCAGCTGAATTGGCCATAGTATCAATTGTGTCGAGACGGTTTTTGAATTTGAGGCCTCGGGTGCGGAGTTTTTGACGTCGTCGCCCAAAGCCAAACTTGCGCGCATGGTTGTGTGCCGTTTTTACAAAGTTTTCAGATTGCCTCCCAGGTTTGCATCCCCCACTAAATTGGCCATATAATCAATTGTGTCGAGACGGTTTTTGAATTTGAGGCCTCGGGTGCGGAGTTCTTGACGTCGTCGCCCATAGCCAAACTTGCGCGCATGGTTGTGTGCCGTTTTTACAAAGTTTTCAGATTGCCTCCCAGGTTTGCATCCCTCACTGAATTGGCCATAGAATCAAATGTGTCGAGACGGTTTTTGAATTTGAGGCCTCGGGTGCGAAGTTTTTGACGTCGTCGCCCATAGCCAAATTGTGCGCACACTTGTGCGCCGTTTTTACAAAGTTTTCAGATTGCCTCTCGGGTTTGCACTTCCAGTTGAATTGGCCATAGAATCAATTGTGTCGAGAAAATTTTTGAATTTGAGGCTTCGGGTGCGGAGTTTTTGACGTCGTCGCCCATAGACAAATTGCGCGCACACTTGTGCGCCGTTTTTACAAAGTTTTCAGATTGCCTCTCGGGTTTGAATTTCCAGCTGAATTGGCCATAGAATCAATTGTGTCGAGAAAAGTTTTGAATTTGAGGCCTCGGGTGCGGAGTTTTTGACGTCGTCGCCCATAGCCAAATTGCGCGCACACTTGTGCGCCGTTTTTACAAAGTTTTCAGATTAACTATCGGGTTTTCATTTCCAGCTGAATTGACCATAGAATCAATTGTGTCGAGAAAATTTTTGAATTTGAGGCCTCGGGTGCGAAGTTTTTGACGTCGTCGCCCATAGCCAAATTGCGCGCACACTTGTGCGCCGTTTTTACAAAGTTTTCAGATTGCCTCTCGGGTTTGCACTTCCAGTTGAATTGGCCATAGAATCAATTGTGTCGAGAAATTTTTTGAATTTGAGGCTTCGGGTGCGGAGTTTTTGACGTCGTCGCCCATAGACAAATTGCGCGCACACTTGTGCGCCGTTTTTACAAAGTTTTCAGATTGCCTCTCGGGTTTGGATTTCCAGTTAAATTGGCCATAGAATCAATTGTGTCGAGACAGTTTTTCAATTTGAGGCTTCGGGTGCAGAGTTTTTGACGTCGTAGCCCATAGCCAAATTGCGCGCACACTTGTGCGCCGTTTTTACAAAGTTTTCAAATTGCCTCTCGGGTTTGAATTTCCAGCTTAATTGGCCATAGAATCAATTGTGTCGAGAAAATTTTTGAATTTGAGGCCTCGGGTGCAGAGTTTTTGACGTCGTCGCCCATAGCCAAATTGCGCGCACACTTGTGCGCCGTTTTTACAAAGTTTTCAGATTGCCTCTCGGGTTTGCACTTCCAGTTGAATTGGCCATAGAATCAATTGTGTCGAGAAAATTTTTGAATTTGAGGCTTCGGGTGCGGAGTTTTTGACGTCGTCGCCCATAGATAAATTGCGCGCACACTTGTGCGCCGTTTTTACAAAGTTTTCAGATTGCCTCTCGGGTTTGGATTTCCAGCTGAATTGGCCATAAAATCAATTGTGTCGAGACAGTTTTTGAATTTGAGGCTTCGGGTGCGGAGTTTTTGACGTCGTCGCCCATAGCCAAATTGCGCACACTTGTGCGCCGTTTTTACAAAGTTTTCAGATTGCCTCTCGGGTTTGAATTTCCAGCTGAATTGGCCATAGAATCAATTGTGTCGAGAAAATTTTTGAATTTGAGGCCTCGGGTGCGGAGTTTTTGACGTCGTCGCCCATAGCCAAATTGCGCGCACACTTGTGCGCCGTTTTTACAAAGTTTTCAGATTGCCTCTCGGGTTTGGATTTCCAGCTGAATTGGCCATAAAATCAATTGTGTCGAGACAGTTTTTGAATTTGAGGCTTCGGGTGCGGAGTTTTTGACGTCGTCGCCCATAGCCAAATTGCGCACACTTGTGCGCCGTTTTTACAAAGTTTTCAGATTTCCTCTCGGGTTTGAATTTCCAGCTGAATTGGCCATAGAATCAATTGTGTCGAGAAAATTTTTGAATTTGAGGCCTCGGGTGCGGAGTTTTTGACGTCGTCGCCCATAGCCAAATTGCGCGCACACTTGTGCGCCGTTTTTACAAAGTTTTCAGATTGCCTCTCGGGTTTGCACTTCTAGTTGAATTGGCCATATAATCAATTGTGTCGAGAAAATTTTTGAATTTGAGGCCTCGGGTGCGGAGTTTTTGACGTCGTCGCCCATAGCCATATTGCGCGCACACTTGTGCGCCGTTTTTACAAAGTTTTCAGATTGCCTCTCGGGTTTTCATTCCCAGCTGAATTGGTCATATAATCAATTGTGTCGAGACGGTTTTTGAATTTGAGGCCTCGGGTGCGGAGTTTTTGACGTCGTCGCCCATAGCCAAATTGCGCGCACACTTGTGCGCCGTTTTTACAAAGTTTTCAGATTGCCTCTCGGGTTTTCATTACCAGCTGAATTGGCCATATTATCAATTGTGTCGAGACGGTTTTTGAATTTGAGGCCTCGGGTGCGGAGTTTTTGATGTCGTCGCCCAAAGCCAAACTTGCGCGCATGGTTGTGTGCCGTTTTTACAAAGTTTTCAGATTGCCTCCCAGGTTTGCATCCCCCACTAAATTGGCCATATAATCAATTGTGTCGAGACGGTTTTTGAATTTGAGGCCTCGGGTGCGGAGTTCTTGACGTCGTCGCCCATAGCCAAACTTGCGCGCATGGTTGTGTGCCGTTTTTACAAAGTTTTCAGATTGCCTCCCAGGTTTGCATCCCTCACTGAATTGGCCATAGAATCAAATGTGTCGAGACGGTTTTTGAATTTGAGGCCTCGGGTGCGAAGTTTTTGACGTCGTCGCCCATAGCCAAATTGTGCGCACACTTGTGCGCCGTTTTTACAAAGTTTTCAGATTGCCTCTCGGGTTTGCACTTCCAGTTGAATTGGCCATAGAATCAATTGTGTCGAGAAAATTTTTGAATTTGAGGCTTCGGGTGCGGAGTTTTTGACGTCGTCGCCCATAGACAAATTGCGCGCACACTTGTGCGCCGTTTTTACAAAGTTTTCAGATTGCCTCTCGGGTTTGGATTTCCAACTGAATTGGCCATAAAATCAATTGTGTCGAGACAGTTTTTTAATTTGAGGCTTCGGGTGCGGAGTTTTTGACGTCGTCGCCCATAGCCAAATTGCGCACACTTGTGCGCCGTTTTTACAAAGTTTTCAGATTGCCTCTCGGGTTTGAATTTCCAGCTGAATTGGCCATAGAATCAATTGTGTCGAGAAAAGTTTTGAATTTGAGGCCTCGGGTGCGGAGTTTTTGACGTCGTCGCCCATAGCCAAATTGCGCGCACACTTGTGCGCCGTTTTTACAAAGTTTTCAGATTAACTATCGGGTTTTCATTTCCAGCTGAATTGACCATAGAATCAATTGTGTCGAGAAAATTTTTGAATTTGAGGCCTCGGGTGCGAAGTTTTTGACGTCGTCGCCCATAGCCAAATTGCGCGCACACTTGTGCGCCGTTTTTACAAAGTTTTCAGATTGCCTCTCGGGTTTGGATTTCCAGCTGAATTGGCCATAAAATCAATTGTGTCGAGACAGTTTTTTAATTTGAGGCTTCGGGTGCGGAGTTTTTAACGTCGTCGCCCATAGCCAAATTGCGCACACTTGTGCGCCGTTTTTACAAAGTTTTCATATTGCCTCTCGGGTTTGAATTTCCAGCTGAATTGGCCATAGAATCAATTGTGTCGAGAAAATTTTTGAATTTGAGGCCTCAGGTGCGGAGTTTTTGACGTCGTCGCCCATAGCCAAATTGCGCGCACACTTGTGCGCCGTTTTTACAAAGTTTTCAGATTAACTATCGGGTTTTCATTTCCAGCTGAATTGACCATAGAATCAATTGTGTCGAGAAAATTTTTGAATTTGAGGCCTCGGGTGCGGAGTTTTTGACGTCGTCGCCCATAGCCAAATTGCGCGCACGCTTGTGCGCCGTTTTTACAAACTTTTCAGAGTGCCTCTCGGGTCTGCATTTCCAGCTGAATTGGCCATAAAATCAATTGTGTCGAGAAAATTTTTGAATTTGAGGCCTCGGGTGCGGAGTTTTTGACGTCGTCGCCCATAGCCAAATTGCGCGCACACTTGTGCGCCGTTTTTACAAAGTGTTCAGATTGCCTCTCGGGTTTGCACTTCCAGTTGAATTGGCCATAGAATCAATTGTGTCGAGAAAATTTTTGAATTTGAGGCCTCGGGTGCGGAGTTTTTGACGTCGTCGCCCATAGCCAAATTGCGCGCACACTTGTGCGCCGTTTTTACAAATTTTTCAGATTGCCTCTCGGGTTTTCATTCCCAGCTGAATTGGCCATAGAATCAATTGTGTCGAGACGGTTTTTGAATTTGAGGCCTCGGGTGCGGAGTTTTTGACGTCGTCGCCCAAAGCCAAACTTGCGCGCATGGTTGTGTGCCGTTTTTACAAAGTTTTCAGATTGCCTCCCAGGTTTGCATCCCTCACTAAATTGGCCATATAATCAATTGTGTCGAGACCGTTTTTGAATTTGAGGCCTCGGGTGCGGAGTTTTTGACGTCGTCGCCCATAGCCAAACTTGCGCGCATGGTTGTGTGCCGTTTTTACAAAGTTTTCAGATTGCCTCCCAGGTTTGCATCCCTCACTGAATTGGCCATAGAATCAAATGTGTCGAGACGGTTTTTGAATTTGAGGCCTCGGGTGCGGAGTTTTTGACGTCGTCGCCCATAGCCAAATTGCGCGCACACTTGTGCGCCGTTTTTACAAAGTTTTCAGATTGCCTCTCGGGTTTGCACTTCCAGTTGAATTGGCCATAGAATCAATTGTGTCGAGAAAATTTTTGAATTTGAGGCCTCGGGTGCGGAGTTTTTGACGTCGTCGCCCATAGCCAAATTGCGCGCACACTTGTGCGCCGTTTTTACAAAGTTTTCAGATTGCCTCTCGGGTTTGCACTTCTAGCTGAATTGGCCATAGAATCAATTGTGTCGAGAAATTTTTTTAAATTTGAGGCCTCGGGTGTAGAGTTTTTTACGTCGTCGCCCATAGCCAAATTGCGCGCACACTTGTGCGCCGTTTTTACAAAGTTTTCAGATTGCCTCTCGGGTTTGCACTTCCAGTTGAATTGGCCATAGAATCAATTGTGTCGAGAAATTTTTTGAATTTGAGGCTTCGGGTGCGGAGTTTTTGACGTCGTCGCCCATAGACAAATTGCGCGCACACTTGTGCGCCGTTTTTACAAAGTTTTCAGATTGCCTCTCGGGTTTGGATTTCCAGTTAAATTGGCCATAGAATCAATTGTGTCGAGACAGTTTTTCAATTTGAGGCTTCGGGTGCAGAGTTTTTGACATCGTAGCCCATAGCCAAATTGCGCGCACACTTGTGCGCCGTTTTTACAAAGTTTTCAAATTGCCTCTCGGGTTTGAATTTCCAGCTTAATTGGCCATAGAATCAATTGTGTCGAGAAAATTTTTGAATTTGAGGCCTCGGGTGCAGAGTTTTTGACGTCGTCGCCCATAGCCAAATTGCGCGCACACTTGTGCGCCGTTTTTACAAAATTTTCAGATTGCCTCTCGGGTTTGCACTTCCAGTTGAATTGGCCATAGAATCAATTGTGTCGAGAAAATTTTTGAATTTGAGGCTTCGGGTGCGGAGTTTTTGACGTCGTCGCCCATAGATAAATTGCGCGCACACTTGTGCGCCGTTTTTACAAAGTTTTCAGATTGCCTCTCGGGTTTGGATCTCCAGCTGAATTGGCCATAAAATCAATTGTGTCGAGACAGTTTTTGAATTTGAGGCTTCGGGTGCGGAGTTTTTGACGTCGTCGCCCATAGCCAAATTGCGCACACTTGTGCGCCGTTTTTACAAAGTTTTCAGATTGCCTCTCGGGTTTGAATTTCCAGCTGAATTGGCCATAGAATCAATTGTGTCGAGAAATTTTTTGAATTTGAGGCCTCGGGTGCGGAGTTTTTGACGTCGTCGCCCATAGCCAAATTGCGCGCACACTTGTGCGCCGTTTTTACAAAGTTTTCAGATTAACTATCGGGTTTTCATTTCTAGCTGAATTGACCATAGAATCAATTGTGTCGAGAAAATTTTTGAATTTGAGGCCTCGGGTGCGGAGTTTTTGACGTCGTCGCCCATAGCCAAATTGCGCGCACGCTTGTGCGCCGTTTTTACAAACTTTTCAGATTGCCTCTCGGGTTTTCATCCCCAGCTGAATTGGCCATAGAATCAATTGTGTCGAGACGGTTTTTGAATTTGAGGCCTCGGGTGTGGAGTTTTTGACGTCGTCGCCCATAGCCAAATTGCGCGCACACTTGTGCGCCGTTTTTACAAAGTTTTTAGATTGCCTCCCAGGTTTGCATCCCTCACTAAATTGGCCATATAATCAATTGTGTCGAGACGGTTTTTGAATTTGAGGCCTCGGGTGCGGAGTTTTTAACGTCGTCGCCCATAGCCAAACTTGCGCGCATGGTTGTGTGCCGTTTTTACAAAGTTTTTAGATTGCCTCCCAGGTTTGCATCCCTCACTGAATTGGCCATAGAATCAAATGTGTCGAGACGGTTTTTGAATTTGAGGCCTCGGGTGCGGAGTTTTTTACGTCGTCGCCCATAGCCAAATTGCGCGCACACTTGTGCGCCGTTTTTACAAAGTTTTCAGATTGCCTCTCGGGTTTGCACTTCCAGCTGAATTGGCCATAGAATCAATTGTGTCGAGACAGTTTTTGAATTTGAGGCCTCGGGTGTAGAGTTTTTAACGTCGTCGCCCATAGCCAAATTGCGCGCACACTTGTGCGCCGTTTTTACAAAGTTTTCAGATTGCCTCTCGGGTTTGCACTTCTAGGTGAATTGGCCATAGAATCAATTGTGTCGAGAAATTTTTTATATTTGAGGCCTTTGGTGTGGAGTTTTTTACGTCGTCGCCCATAGCCAAATTGCGCGCACACTTGTGCGCCGTTTTTACAAAGTTTTCAGATTGCCTCTCGGGTTTGCACTTCCAGTTGAATTGGCCATAGAATCAATTGTGTCGAGAAAATTTTTTAATTTGAGGCTTCGGGTGCGGAGTTTTTGACGTCGTCGCCCATAGACGAATTGCGCGCACACTTGTGCGCCGTTTTTACAAAGTTTTCAGATTGCCTCTCGGGTTTGGATTTCCAGCTGAATTGGCCATAGAATCAATAGTGTCGAGACAGTTTTTCAATTTGAGGATTCGGGTGCGGAGTTTTTGACATCGTCGCACATAGCCAAATTGCGCGCACACTTGTGCGCCGTTTTTACAAAGTTTTCAGATTGCCTCTCGGGTTTGAATTCCCAGCTGAATTGGCCATAGAATCAATTGTGTCGAGAAATTTTTTGAATTTGAGGCCTCGGGTGCGGAGTTTTTGACGTCGTCGCCCATAGCCAAATTGCGCGCACACTTGTGCGCCGTTTTTACAAAGTTTTCAGATTAACTATCGGGTTTTCATTTCCAGCTGAATTGACCATAGAATCAATTGTGTCGAGAAATTTTTTGATTTTGAGGCCTCGGGTGCGGAGTTTTTGACGTCGTCGCCCATAGCCAAATTGCGCGCACGCTTGTGCGCCATTTTTACAAACTTTTCAGATTGCCTCTCGGGTTTGCATTTCCAGCCGAATTGGCCATAGAATCTATTGTGTCGAGAAATTTTTTGAATTTGAGGCCTCGGGTGCGGAGTTTTTGACGTCGTCGCCCATAGCCAAATTGCGCGCACACTTGTGCGCCGTTTTTACAAAGTTTTCAGATTGCCTCTCGGGTTTGAATTTCCAGCTGAATTGGCCATAAAATCAATTGTGTCGAGAAATTTTTTGAATTTGAGGCCTCGGGTGCGGAGTTTTTGACGTCGTCGCCCATAGCCAAATTGCGCGCACACTTGTGCGCCGTTTTTACAAAGTTTTCAGATTAACTATCGGGTTTGAATTTCCAGCTTAATTGGCCATAGAATCAATTGTGTCGAGAAAATTTTTGAATTTGAGGCCTCGGGTGCAGAGTTTTTGACGTCGTCGCCCATAGCCAAATTGCGCGCACACTTGTGCGCCGTTTTTACAAAGTTTTCAGATTGCCTCTCGGGTTTGCACTTCCAGTTGAATTGGCCATAGAATCAATTGTGTCGAGAAAATTTTTGAATTTGAGGCTTCGGGTGCGGAGTTTTTGACGTCGTCGCCCATAGATAAATTGCGCGCACACTTGTGCGCCGTTTTTACAAAGTTTTCAGATTGCCTCTCGGGTTTGGATTTCCAGCTGAATTGGCCATAAAATCAATTGTGTCGAGACAGTTTTTGAATTTGAGGCTTCGGGTGCGGAGTTTTTGACGTCGTCGCCCATAGCCAAATTGCGCACACTTGTGCGCCGTTTTTACAAAGTTTTCAGATTGCCTCTCGGGTTTGAATTTCCAGCTGAATTGGCCATAGAATCAATTGTGTCGAGAAAATTTTTGAATTTGAGGCCTCGGGTGCGGAGTTTTTGACGTCGTCGCCCATAGCCAAATTGCGCGCACACTTGTGCGCCGTTTTTACAAAGTTTTCAGATTGCCTCTCGGGTTTGGATTTCCAGCTGAATTGGCCATAAAATCAATTGTGTCGAGACAGTTTTTGAATTTGAGGCTTCGGGTGCGGAGTTTTTGACGTCGTCGCCCATAGCCAAATTGCGCACACTTGTGCGCCGTTTTTACAAAGTTTTCAGATTGCCTCTCGGGTTTGAATTTCCAGCTGAATTGGCCATAGAATCAATTGTGTCGAGAAAATTTTTGAATTTGAGGCCTCGGGTGCGGAGTTTTTGACGTCGTCGCCCATAGCCAAATTGCGCGCACACTTGTGCGCCGTTTTTACAAAGTTTTCAGATTGCCTCTCGGGTTTGCACTTCCAGTTGAATTGGCCATATAATCAATTGTGTCGAGAAAATTTTTGAATTTGAGGCCTCGGGTGCGGAGTTTTTGACGTCGTCGCCCATAGCCATATTGCGCGCACACTTGTGCGCCGTTTTTACAAAGTTTTCAGATTGCCTCTCGGGTTTTCATTCCCAGCTGAATTGGTCATATAATCAATTGTGTCGAGACGGTTTTTGAATTTGAGGCCTCGGGTGCGGAGTTTTTGACGTCGTCGCCCATAGCCAAATTGCGCGCACACTTGTGCGCCGTTTTTACAAAGTTTTCAGATTGCCTCTCGGGTTTTCATTACCAGCTGAATTGGCCATAGTATCAATTGTGTCGAGACGGTTTTTGAATTTGAGGCCTCGGGTGCGGAGTTTTTGATGTCGTCGCCCAAAGCCAAACTTGCGCGCATGGTTGTGTGCCGTTTTTACAAAGTTTTCAGATTGCCTCCCAGGTTTGCATCCCCCACTAAATTGGCCATATAATCAATTGTGTCGAGACGGTTTTTGAATTTGAGGCCTCGGGTGCGGAGTTCTTGACGTCGTCGCCCATAGCCAAACTTGCGCGCATGGTTGTGTGCCGTTTTTACAAAGTTTTCAGATTGCCTCCCAGGTTTGCATCCCTCACTGAATTGGCCATAGAATCAAATGTGTCGAGACGGTTTTTGAATTTGAGGCCTCGGGTGCGAAGTTTTTGACGTCGTCGCCCATAGCCAAATTGTGCGCACACTTGTGCGCCGTTTTTACAAAGTTTTCAGATTGCCTCTCGGGTTTGCACTTCCAGTTGAATTGGCCATAGAATCAATTGTGTCGAGAAAATTTTTGAATTTGAGGCTTCGGGTGCGGAGTTTTTGACGTCGTCGCCCATAGACAAATTGCGCGCACACTTGTGCGCCGTTTTTACAAAGTTTTCAGATTGCCTCTCGGGTTTGGATTTCCAACTGAATTGGCCATAAAATCAATTGTGTCGAGACAGTTTTTTAATTTGAGGCTTCGGGTGCGGAGTTTTTGACGTCGTCGCCCATGGCCAAATTGCGCACACTTGTGCGCCGTTTTTACAAAGTTTTCAGATTGCCTCTCGGGTTTGAATTTCCAGCTGAATTGGCCATAGAATCAATTGTGTCGAGAAAAGTTTTGAATTTGAGGCCTCGGGTGCGGAGTTTTTGACGTCGTCGCCCATAGCCAAATTGCGCGCACACTTGTGCGCCGTTTTTACAAAGTTTTCAGATTAACTATCGGGTTTTCATTTCCAGCTGAATTGACCATAGAATCAATTGTGTCGAGAAAATTTTTGAATTTGAGGCCTCGGGTGCGAAGTTTTTGACGTCGTCGCCCATAGCCAAATTGCGCGCACACTTGTGCGCCGTTTTTACAAAGTTTTCAGATTGCCTCTCGGGTTTGCACTTCCAGTTGAATTGGCCATAGAATCAATTGTGTCGAGAAATTTTTTGAATTTGAGGCTTCGGGTGCGGAGTTTTTGACGTCGTCGCCCATAGACAAATTGCGCGCACACTTGTGCGCCGTTTTTACAAAGTTTTCAGATTGCCTCTCGGGTTTGGATTTCCAGCTGAATTGGCCATAAAATCAATTGTGTCGAGACAGTTTTTTAATTTGAGGCTTCGGGTGCGGAGTTTTTAACGTCGTCGCCCATAGCCAAATTGCGCACACTTGTGCGCCGTTTTTACAAAGTTTTCATATTGCCTCTCGGGTTTGAATTTCCAGCTGAATTGGCCATAGAATCAATTGTGTCGAGAAAATTTTTGAATTTGAGGCCTCAGGTGCGGAGTTTTTGACGTCGTCGCCCATAGCCAAATTGCGCGCACACTTGTGCGCCGTTTTTACAAAGTTTTCAGATTAACTATCGGGTTTTCATTTCCAGCTGAATTGACCATAGAATCAATTGTGTCGAGAAAATTTTTGAATTTGAGGCCTCGGGTGCGGAGTTTTTGACGTCGTCGCCCATAGCCAAATTGCGCGCACGCTTGTGCGCCGTTTTTACAAACTTTTCAGAGTGCCTCTCGGGTTTGCATTTCCAGCTGAATTGGCCATAAAATCAATTGTGTCGAGAAAATTTTTGAATTTGAGGCCTCGGGTGCGGAGTTTTTGACGTCGTCGCCCATAGCCAAATTGCGCGCACACTTGTGCGCCGTTTTTACAAAGTGTTCAGATTGCCTCTCGGGTTTGCACTTCCAGTTGAATTGGCCATAGAATCAATTGTGTCGAGAAAATTTTTGAATTTGAGGCCTCGGGTGCGGAGTTTTTGACGTCGTCGCCCATAGCCAAATTGCGCGCACACTTGTGCGCCGTTTTTACAAATTTTTCAGATTGCCTCTCGGGTTTTCATTCCCAGCTGAATTGGCCATAGAATCAATTGTGTCGAGACGGTTTTTGAATTTGAGGCCTCGGGTGCGGAGTTTTTGACGTCGTCGCCCAAAGCCAAACTTGCGCGCATGGTTGTGTGCCGTTTTTACAAAGTTTTCAGATTGCCTCCCAGGTTTGCATCCCTCACTAAATTGGCCATATAATCAATTGTGTCGAGACGGTTTTTGAATTTGAGGCCTCGGGTGCGGAGTTTTTGACGTCGTCGCCCATAGCCAAACTTGCGCGCATGGTTGTGTGCCGTTTTTACAAAGTTTTCAGATTGCCTCCCAGGTTTGCATCCCTCACTGAATTGGCCATAGAATCAAATGTGTCGAGACGGTTTTTGAATTTGAGGCCTCGGGTGCGGAGTTTTTGACGTCGTCGCCCATAGCCAAATTGCGCGCACACTTGTGCGCCGTTTTTACAAAGTTTTCAGATTGCCTCTCGGGTTTGCACTTCCAGTTGAATTGGCCATAGAATCAATTGTGTCGAGAAAATTTTTGAATTTGAGGCCTCGGGTGCGGAGTTTTTGACGTCGTCGCCCATAGCCAAATTGCGCGCACACTTGTGCGCCGTTTTTACAAAGTTTTCAGATTGCCTCTCGGGTTTGCACTTCTAGCTGAATTGGCCATAGAATCAATTGTGTCGTGAAATTTTTTTAAATTTGAGGCCTCGGGTGTGGAGTTTTTTACGTCGTCGCCCATAGCCAAATTGCGCGCACACTTGTGCGCCGTTTTTACAAAGTTTTCAGATTGCCTCTCGGGTTTGCACTTCCAGTTGAATTGGCCATAGAATCAATTGTGTCGAGAAATTTTTTGAATTTGAGGCTTCGGGTGCGGAGTTTTTGACGTCGTCGCCCATAGACAAATTGCGCGCACACTTGTGCGCCGTTTTTACAAAGTTTTCAGATTGCCTCTCGGGTTTGGATTTCCAGTTAAATTGGCCATAGAATCAATTGTGTCGAGACAGTTTTTCAATTTGAGGCTTCGGGTGCAGAGTTTTTGACATCGTAGCCCATAGCCAAATTGCGCGCACACTTGTGCGCCGTTTTTACAAAGTTTTCAAATTGCCTCTCGGGTTTGAATTTCCAGCTTAATTGGCCATAGAATCAATTGTGTCGAGAAAATTTTTGAATTTGAGGCCTCGGGTGCAGAGTTTTTGACGTCGTCGCCCATAGCCAAATTGCGCGCACACTTGTGCGCCGTTTTTACAAAATTTTCAGATTGCCTCTCGGGTTTGCACTTCCAGTTGAATTGGCCATAGAATCAATTGTGTCGAGAAAATTTTTGAATTTGAGGCTTCGGGTGCGGAGTTTTTGACGTCGTCGCCCATAGATAAATTGCGCGCACACTTGTGCGCCGTTTTTACAAAGTTTTCAGATTGCCTCTCGGGTTTGGATCTCCAGCTGAATTGGCCATAAAATCAATTGTGTCGAGACAGTTTTTGAATTTGAGGCTTCGGGTGCGGAGTTTTTGACGTCGTCGCCCATAGCCAAATTGCGCACACTTGTGCGCCGTTTTTACAAAGTTTTCAGATTGCCTCTCGGGTTTGAATTTCCAGCTGAATTGGCCATAGAATCAATTGTGTCGAGAAAATTTTTGAATTTGAGGCCTCGGGTGCGGAGTTTTTGACGTCGTCGCCCATAGCCAAATTGCGCGCACACTTGTGCGTCGTTTTTACAAAGTTTTCAGATTAACTATCGGGTTTTCATTTCTAGCTGAATTGACCATAGAATCAATTGTGTCGAGAAAATTTTTGAATTTGAGGCCTTGGGTGCGGAGTTTTTGACGTCGTCGCCCATAGCCAAATTGCGCGCACGCTTGTGCGCCGTTTTTACAAACTTTTCAGATTGCCTCTCGGGTTTTCATCCCCAGCTGAATTGGCCATAGAATCAATTGTGTCGAGACGGTTTTTGAATTTGAGGCCTCGGGTGTGGAGTTTTTGACGTCGTCGCCCATAGCCAAATTGCGCGCACACTTGTGCGCCGTTTTTACAAAGTTTTTAGATTGCCTCCCAGGTTTGCATCCCTCACTAAATTGGCCATATAATCAATTGTGTCGAGACGGTTTTTGAATTTGAGGCCTCGGGTGCGGAGTTTTTAACGTCGTCGCCCATAGCCAAACTTGCGCGCATGGTTGTGTGCCGTTTTTACAAAGTTTTTAGATTGCCTCCCAGGTTTGCATCCCTCACTGAATTGGCCATAGAATCAAATGTGTCGAGACGGTTTTTGAATTTGAGGCCTCGGGTGCGGAGTTTTTTACGTCGTCGCCCATAGCCAAATTGCGCGCACACTTGTGCGCCGTTTTTACAAAGTTTTCAGATTGCCTCTCGGGTTTGCACTTCCAGCTGAATTGGCCATAGAATCAATTGTGTCGAGACAGTTTTTGAATTTGAGGCCTCGGGTGTAGAGTTTTTAACGTCGTCGCCCATAGCCAAATTGCGCGCACACTTGTGCGCCGTTTTTACAAAGTTTTCAGATTGCCTCTCGGGTTTGCACTTCTAGGTGAATTGGCCATAGAATCAATTGTGTCGAGAAATTTTTTATATTTGAGGCCTTTGGTGTGGAGTTTTTTACGTCGTCGCCCATAGCCAAATTGCGCGCACACTTGTGCGCCGTTTTTACAAAGTTTTCAGATTGCCTCTCGGGTTTGCACTTCCAGTTGAATTGGCCATAGAATCAATTGTGTCGAGAAAATTTTTTAATTTGAGGCTTCGGGTGCGGAGTTTTTGACGTCGTCGCCCATAGACGAATTGCGCGCACACTTGTGCGCCGTTTTTACAAAGTTTTCAGATTGCCTCTCGGGTTTGGATTTCCAGCTGAATTGGCCATAGAATCAATAGTGTCGAGACAGTTTTTCAATTTGAGGATTCGGGTGCGGAGTTTTTGACATCGTCGCACATAGCCAAATTGCGTGCACACTTGTGCGCCGTTTTTACAAAGTTTTCAGATTGCCTCTCGGGTTTGAATTCCCAGCTGAATTGGCCATAGAATCAATTGTGTCGAGAAATTTTTTGAATTTGAGGCCTCGGGTGCGGAGTTTTTGACGTCGTCGCCCATAGCCAAATTGCGCGCACACTTGTGCGCCGTTTTTACAAAGTTTTCAGATTAACTATCGGGTTTTCATTTCCAGCTGAATTGACCATAGAATCAATTGTGTCGAGAAATTTTTTGAATTTGAGGCCTCGGGTGCGGAGTTTTTGACGTCGTCGCCCATAGCCAAATTGCGCGCACGCTTGTGCGCCATTTTTACAAACTTTTCAGATTGCCTCTCGGGTTTGCATTTCCAGCCGAATTGGCCATAGAATCTATTGTGTCGAGAAATTTTTTGAATTTGAGGCCTCGGGTGCGGAGTTTTTGACGTCGTCGCCCATAGCCAAATTGCGCGCACACTTGTGCGCCGTTTTTACAAAGTTTTCAGATTGCCTCTCGGGTTTGAATTTCCAGCTGAATTGGCCATAAAATCAATTGTGTCGAGAAATTTTTTGAATTTGAGGCCTCGGGTGCGGAGTTTTTAACGTCGTCGCCCATAGCCAAATTGCGCGCACACTTGTGCGCCGTTTTTACAAAGTTTTCAGATTGCCTCTCGGGTTTGAATTTCCAGCTGAATTGGCCATAGAATCAATTGTGTCGAGAAATTTTTTGAATTTGAGGCCTCGGGTGCGGAGTTTTTGACGTCGTCGCCCATAGCCAAATTGCGCGCACGCTTGTGCGCCGTTTTTACAAACTTTTCAGATTGCCTCTCGGGTTTTCATCCCCAGATGAATTGGCCATAGAATCAATTGTGTCGAGACGGTTTTTGAATTTGAGGCCTCGGGTGTGAAGTTTTTGACGTCGTCGCCCATAGCCAAATTGCGCGCACACTTGTGCGCCGTTTTTCCAAAGTTTTTAGATTGCCTCCCAGGTTTGCATCCCTCACTAAATTGGCCATATAATCAATTGTGTCGAGACGGTTTTTGAATTTGAGGCCTCGGGTGCGGAGTTTTTGACGTCGTCGCCCATAGCCAAATTGCGCGCACACTTGTGCGCCGTTTTTACAAAGTTTTCAGATTGCCTCTCGGGTTTGAATTTCCAGCTGAATTGGCCATAGAATCAATTGTGTCGAGAAATTTTTTGAATTTGAGGCCTCGGGTGCGGAGTTTTTGACGTCGTCGCCCATAGCCAAATTGCGCGCACACTTGTGCGCCGTTTTTACAAAGTTTTCAGATTGCCTCTCGGGTTTGAATTTCCAGCTGAATTGGCCATAAAATCAATTGTGTCGAGAAATTTTTTGAATTTGAGGCCTCGGGTGCGGAGTTTTTGACGTCGTCGCCCATAGCCAAATTGCGCGCACACTTGTGCGCCGTTTTTACAAAGTTTTCAGATTGCCTCTCGGGTTTGAATTTCCAGCTGAATTGGCCATAGAATCAATTCTGTCGAGAATTTTTTTGAATTTGAGGCCTCGGGTGCGGAGTTTTTGACGTCGTCGCCCATAGCCAAATTGCGCGCACGCTTGTGCGCCGTTTTTACAAACTTTTCAGATTGCCTCTCGGGTTTTCATCCCCAGATGAATTGGCCATAGAATCAATTGTGTCGAGACGGTTTTTGAATTTGAGGCCTCGGGTGTGAAGTTTTTGACGTCGTCGCCCATAGCCAAATTGCGCGCACACTTGTGCGCCGTTTTTCCAAAGTTTTTAGATTGCCTCCCAGGTTTGCATCCCTCGCTAAATTGGCCATATAATCAATTGTGTCGAGACGGTTTTTGAATTTGAGGCCTCGGGTGCGGAGTTTTTGACGTCGTCGCCCATAGCCAAACTTGCGCGCATGGTTGTGTGCCGTTTTTACAAAGTTTTTAGATTGCCTCCCAGGTTTGCATCCCTCACTGAATTGGCCATAGAATCAAATGTGTCGAGACGGTTTTTGAATTTGAGGCCTCGGGTGCGGAGTTTTTGACGTCGTCGCCCATAGCCAAATTGCGCGCACACTTGTGCGCCGTTTTTACAAAGTTTTCAGATTGCCTCTCGGGTTTGCACTTCCAGTTGAATTGGCCATAGAATCAATTGTGTCGAGAAAATTTTTGAATTTGAGGCCTCGGGTGCAGAGTTTTTGACGTCGTCGCCCATAGCCAAATTGCGCGCACACTTGTGCGCCGTTTTTACAAAGTTTTCAGATTGCCTCTCGGGTTTGCACTTCCAGTTGAATTGGCCATAGAATCAATTGTGTCGAGAAAATTTTTGAATTTGAGGCTTCGGGTGCGGAGTTTTTGACGTCGTCGCCCATAGATAAATTGCGCGCACACTTGTGCGCCGTTTTTACAAAGTTTTCAGATTGCCTCTCGGGTTTGGATTTCCAGCTGAATTGGCCATAAAATCAATTGTGTCGAGACAGTTTTTGAATTTGAGGCTTCGGGTGCGGAGTTTTTGACGTCGTCGCCCATAGCCAAATTGCGCACACTTGTGCGCCGTTTTTACAAAGTTTTCAGATTGCCTCTCGGGTTTGAATTTCCAGCTGAATTGGCCATAGAATCAATTGTGTCGAGAAAATTTTTGAATTTGAGGCCTCGGGTGCGGAGTTTTTGACGTCGTCGCCCATAGCCAAATTGCGCGCACACTTGTGCGCCGTTTTTACAAAGTTTTCAGATTAACTATCGGGTTTTCATTTCTAGCTGAATTGACCATAGAATCAATTGTGTCGAGAATTTTTTTGAATTTGAGGCCTCGGGTGCGGAGTTTTTGACGTCGTCGCCCATAGCCAAATTGCGCGCACGCTTGTGCGCCGTTTTTACAAACTTTTCAGATTGCCTCTCGGGTTTTCATCCCCAGCTGAATTGGCCATAGAATCAATTGTGTCGAGACGGTTTTTGAATTTGAGGCCTCGGGTGTGGAGTTTTTGACGTCGTCGCCCATAGCCAAATTGCGCGCACACTTGTGCGCCGTTTTTACAAAGTTTTTAGATTGCCTCCCTCACTAAATTGGCCATATAATCAATTGTGTCGAGACGGTTTTTGAATTTGAGGCCTCGGGTGCGGAGTTTTTAACGTCGTCGCCCATAGCCAAACTTGCGCGCATGGTTGTGCGCCGTTTTTACAAAGTTTTCAGATTGCCTCTCGGGTTTGCACTTCCAGCTGAATTGGCCATAGAATCAATTGTGTCGAGACAGTTTTTGAATTTGAGGCCTCGGGTGCGGAGTTTTTAACGTCGTCGCCCATAGCCAAATTGCGCGCACACTTGTGCGCCGTTTTTACAAAGTTTTCAGATTGCCTCTCGGGTTTGCACTTCTAGGTGAATTGGCCATAGAATCAATTGTGTCGAGAAATTTTTTATATTTGAGGCCTCGGGTGTGGAGTTTTTTACGTCGTCGCCCATAGCCAAATTGCGCGCACACTTGTGCGCCGTTTTTACAAAGTTTTCAGATTGCCTCTCGGGTTTGCACTTCCAGTTGAATTGGGCATAGAATCAATTGTGTCGAGAAAATTTTTTAATTTGAGGCTTCGGGTGCGGAGTTTTTGACGTCGTCGCCCATAGACGAATTGCGCGCACACTTGTGCGCCGTTTTTACAAAGTTTTCAGATTGCCTCTCGGGTTTGGATTTCCAGCTGAATTGGCCATAGAATCAATAGTGTCGAGACAGTTTTTCAATTTGAGGCTTCGGGTGCGGAGTTTTTGACATCGTCGCACATAGCCAAATTGCGCGCACACTTGTGCGCCGTTTTTACAAAGTTTTCAGATTGCCTCTCGGGTTTGAATTCCCAGCTGAATTGGCCATAGAATCAATTGTGTCGAGAAATTTTTTGAATTTGAGGCCTCGGGTGCGGAGTTTTTGACGTCGTCGCCCATAGCCAAATTGCGCGCACACTTGTGCGCCGTTTTTACAAAGTTTTCAGATTAACTATCGGGTTTTCATTTCCAGCTGAATTGACCATAGAATCAATTGTGTCGAGAAATTTTTTGAATTTGAGGCCTCGGGTGCGGAGTTTTTGACGTCGTCGCCCATAGCCAAATTGCGCGCACGCTTGTGCGCCATTTTTACAAACTTTTCAGATTGCCTCTCGGGTTTGCATTTCCAGCCGAATTGGCCATAGAATCTATTGTGTCGAGAAATTTTTTGAATTTGAGGCCTCGGGTGCGGAGTTTTTGACGTCGTCGCCCATAGCCAAATTGCGCGCACACTTGTGCGCCGTTTTTACAAAGTTTTCAGATTGCCTCTCGGGTTTGAATTTCCAGCTGAATTGGCCATAGAATCAATTGTGTCGAGAAATTTTTTGAATTTGAGGCCTCGGGTGCGGAGTTTTTGACGTCGTCGCCCATAGCCAAATTGCGCGCACACTTGTGCGCCGTTTTTACAAAGTTTTCAGATTGCCTCTCGGGTTTGAATTTCCAGCTGAATTGGCCATAAAATCAATTGTGTCGAGAATTTTTTTGAATTTGAGGCCTCGGGTGCGGAGTTTTTGACGTCGTCGCCCATAGCCAAATTGCGCGCACACTTGTGCGCCGTTTTTACAAAGTTTTCAGATTGCCTCTCGGGTTTGAATTTCCAGCTGAATTGGCCATAGAATCAATTGTGTCGAGAAATTTTTTGAATTTGAGGCCTCGGGTGCGGAGTTTTTGACGTCGTCGCCCATAGCCAAATTGCGCGCACGCTTGTGCGCCGTTTTTACAAACTTTTCATATTGCCTCTCGGGTTTTCATCCCCAGATGAATTGGCCATAGAATCAATTGTGTCGAGACGGTTTTTGAATTTGAGGCCTCGGGTGTGGAGTTTTTGACGTCGTCGCCCATAGCCAAATTGCGCGCACACTTGTGCGCCGTTTTTACAAAGTTTTTAGATTGCCTCCCAGGTTTGCATCCCTCACTAAATTGGCCATATAATCAATTGTGTCGAGACGGTTTTTGAATTTGAGGCCTCGGGTGTGGAGTTTTTGACGTCGTCGCCCATAGCCAAACTTGCGCGCATGGTTGTGTGCCGTTTTTACAAAGTTTTTAGATTGCCTCCCAGGTTTGCATCCCTCACTGAATTGGCCATAGAATCAAATGTGTCGAGACGGTTTTTGAATTTGAGGCCTCGGGTGCGGAGTTTTTGACGTCGTCGCCCATAGCCAAATTGCGCGCACACTTGTGCGCCGTTTTTACAAAGTTTTCAGATTGCCTCTCGGGTTTGCACTTCCAGTTGAATTGGCCATAGAATCAATTGTGTCGAGAAAATTTTTGAATTTGAGGCCTCGGGTGCGGAGTTTTTGACGTCGTCGCCCATAGCCAAATTGCGCGCACACTTGTGCGCCGTTTTTACAAAGTTTTCAGATTGCCTCTCGGGTTTGCACTTCCAGTTGAATTGGCCATAGAATCAATTGTGTCGAGAAAATTTTTGAATTTGAGGCTTCGGGTGCGGAGTTTTTGACGTCGTCGCCCATAGATAAATTGCGCGCACACTTGTGCGCCGTTTTTACAAAGTTTTCAGATTGCCTCTCGGGTTTGGATTTCCAGCTGAATTGGCCATAAAATCAATTGTGTCGAGACAGTTTTTGAATTTGAGGCTTCGGGTGCGGAGTTTTTGACGTCGTCGCCCATAGCCAAATTGCGCACACTTGTGCGCCGTTTTTACAAAGTTTTCAGATTGCCTCTCGGGTTTGAATTTCCAGCTGAATTGGCCATAGAATCAATTGTGTCGAGAAAATTTTTGAATTTGAGGCCTCGGGTGCGGAGTTTTTGACGTCGTCGCCCATAGCCAAATTGCGCGCACACTTGTGCGCCGTTTTTACAAAGTTTTCAGATTAACTATCGGGTTTTCATTTCTAGCTGAATTGACCATAGAATCAATTGTGTCGAGAAATTTTTTGAATTTGAGGCCTCGGGTGCGGAGTTTTTGACGTCGTCGCCCATAGCCAAATTGCGCGCACGCTTGTGCGCCGTTTTTACAAACTTTTCAGATTGCCTCTCGGGTTTTCATCCCCAGCTGAATTGGCCATAGAATCAATTGTGTCGAGACGGTTTTTGAATTTGAGGCCTCGGGTGTGGAGTTTTTGACGTCGTCGCCCATAGCCAAATTGCGCGCACACTTGTGCACCGTTTTTACAAAGTTTTTAGATTGCCTCCCTCACTAAATTGGCCATATAATCAATTGTGTCGAGACGGTTTTTGAATTTGAGGCCTCGGGTGCGGAGTTTTTAACGTCGTCGCCCATAGCCAAACTTGCGCGCATGGTTGTGCGCCGTTTTTACAAAGTTTTCAGATTGCCTCTCGGGTTTGCACTTCCAGCTGAATTGGCCATAGAATCAATTGTGTCGAGACAGTTTTTGAATTTGAGGCCTCGGGTGCGGAGTTTTTAACGTCGTCGCCCATAGCCAAATTGCGCGCACACTTGTGCGCCGTTTTTACAAAGTTTTCAGATTGCCTCTCGGGTTTGCATTTCTAGGTGAATTGGCCATAGAATCAATTGTGTCGAGAAATTTTTTATATTTGAGGCCTCGGGTGTGGAGTTTTTTACGTCGTCGCCCATAGCCAAATTGCGCGCACACTTGTGCGCCGTTTTTACAAAGTTTTCAGATTGCCTCTCGGGTTTGCACTTCCAGTTGAATTGGGCATAGAATCAATTGTGTCGAGAAAATTTTTTAATTTGAGGCTTCGGGTGCGGAGTTTTTGACGTCGTCGCCCATAGACGAATTGCGCGCACACTTGTGCGCCGTTTTTACAAAGTTTTCAGATTGCCTCTCGGGTTTGGATTTCCAGCTGAATTGGCCATAGAATCAATAGTGTCGAGACAGTTTTTCAATTTGAGGCTTCGGGTGCGGAGTTTTTGACATCGTCGCACATAGCCAAATTGCGCGCACACTTGTGCGCCGTTTTTACAAAGTTTTCAGATTGCCTCTCGGGTTTGAATTCCCAGCTGAATTGGCCATAGAATCAATTGTGTCGAGAAATTTTTTGAATTTGAGGCCTCGGGTGCGGAGTTTTTGACGTCGTCGCCCATAGCCAAATTGCGCGCACACTTGTGCGCCGTTTTTACAAAGTTTTCAGATTAACTATCGGGTTTTCATTTCCAGCTGAATTGACCATAGAATCAATTGTGTCGAGAAATTTTTTGAATTTGAGGCCTCGGGTGCGGAGTTTTTGACGTCGTCGCCCATAGCCAAATTGCGCGCACGCTTGTGCGCCATTTTTACAAACTTTTCAGATTGCCTCTCGGGTTTGCATTTCCAGCCGAATTGGCCATAGAATCTATTGTGTCGAGAAATTTTTTGAATTTGAGGCCTCGGGTGCGGAGTTTTTGACGTCGTCGCCCATAGCCAAATTGCGCGCACACTTGTGCGCCGTTTTTACAAAGTTTTCAGATTGCCTCTCGGGTTTGAATTTCCAGCTGAATTGGCCATAGAATCAATTGTGTCGAGAAATTTTTTGAATTTGAGGCCTCGGGTGCGGAGTTTTTGACGTCGTCGCCCATAGCCAAATTGCGCGCACACTTGTGCGCCGTTTTTACAAAGTTTTCAGATTGCCTCTCGGGTTTGAATTTCCAGCTGAATTGGCCATAAAATCAATTGTGTCGAGAATTTTTTTGAATTTGAGGCCTCGGGTGCGGAGTTTTTGACGTCGTCGCCCATAGCCAAATTGCGCGCACACTTGTGCGCCGTTTTTACAAAGTTTTCAGATTGCCTCTCGGGTTTGAATTTCCAGCTGAATTGGCCATAGAATCAATTGTGTCGAGAAATTTTTTGAATTTGAGGCCTCGGGTGCGGAGTTTTTGACGTCGTCGCCCATAGCCAAATTGCGCGCACGCTTGTGCGCCGTTTTTACAAACTTTTCATATTGCCTCTCGGGTTTTCATCCCCAGATGAATTGGCCATAGAATCAATTGTGTCGAGACGGTTTTTGAATTTGAGGCCTCGGGTGTGGAGTTTTTGACGTCGTCGCCCATAGCCAAATTGCGCGCACACTTGTGCGCCGTTTTTACAAAGTTTTTAGATTGCCTCCCAGGTTTGCATCCCTCACTAAATTGGCCATATAATCAATTGTGTCGAGACGGTTTTTGAATTTGAGGCCTCGGGTGTGGAGTTTTTGACGTCGTCGCCCATAGCCAAACTTGCGCGCATGGTTGTGTGCCGTTTTTACAAAGTTTTTAGATTGCCTCCCAGGTTTGCATCCCTCACTGAATTGGCCATAGAATCAAATGTGTCGAGACGGTTTTTGAATTTGAGGCCTCGGGTGCGGAGTTTTTGACGTCGTCGCCCATAGCCAAATTGCGCGCACACTTGTGCGCCGTTTTTACAAAGTTTTCAGATTGCCTCTCGGGTTTGCACTTCCAGTTGAATTGGCCATAGAATCAATTGTGTCGAGAAAATTTTTGAATTTGAGGCCTCGGGTGCGGAGTTTTTGACGTCGTCGCCCATAGCCAAATTGCGCGCACACTTGTGCGCCGTTTTTACAAAGTTTTCAGATTGCCTCTCGGGTTTGCACTTCCAGCTGAATTGGCCATAGAAACAATTGTGTCGAGACAGTTTTTGAATTTGAGGCCTCGGGTGCGGAGTTTTTAACGTCGTCGCCCATAGCCAAATTGCGCGCACACTTGTGCGCCGTTTTTACAAAGTTTTCAGATTGCCTCTCGGGTTTGCACTTCTAGGTGAATTGGCCATAGAATCAATTGTGTCGAGAATTTTTTTAAATTTGAGGCCTCGGGTGTGGAGTTTTTTACGTCGTCGCCCATAGCCAAATTGCGCGCACACTTGTGCGCCGTTTTTACAAAGTTTTCAGACTGCCTCTCGAGTTTGCACTTCCAGTTGAATTGGCCATAGAATCAATTGTGTCGAGAAATTTTTTGAATTTGAGGCCTCGGGTGCGGAGTTTTTGACGTCGTCGCCCATAGCCAAATTGCGCGCACACTTGTGCGCCGTTTTTACAAAGTTTTCAGATTGCCTCTCGGGTTTGAATTTCCAGCTGAATTGGCCATAAAATCAATTGTGTCGAGAATTTTTTTGAATTTGAGGCCTCGGGTGCGGAGTTTTTGACGTCGTCGCCCATAGCCAAATTGCGCGCACACTTGTGCGCCGTTTTTACAAAGTTTTCAGATTGCCTCTCGGGTTTGAATTTCCAGCTGAATTGGCCATAGAATCAATTGTGTCGAGAAATTTTTTGAATTTGAGGCCTCGGGTGCGGAGTTTTTGACGTCGTCGCCCATAGCCAAATTGCGCGCACGCTTGTGCGCCGTTTTTACAAACTTTTCAGATTGCCTCTCGGGTTTTCATCCCCAGATGAATTGGCCATAGAATCAATTGTGTCGAGACGGTTTTTGAATTTGAGGCCTCGGGTGTGGAGTTTTTGACGTCGTCGCCCATAGCCAAATTGCGCGCACACTTGTGCGCCGTTTTTACAAAGTTTTTAGATTGCCTCCCAGGTTTGCATCCCTCACTAAATTGGCCATATAATCAATTGTGTCGAGACGGTTTTTGAATTTGAGGCCTCGGGTGTGGAGTTTTTGACGTCGTCGCCCATAGCCAAACTTGCGCGCATGGTTGTGTGCCGTTTTTACAAAGTTTTTAGATTGCCTCCCAGGTTTGCATCCCTCACTGAATTGGCCATAGAATCAAATGTGTCGAGACGGTTTTTTAATTTGAGGCCTCGGGTGCGGAGTTTTTGACGTCGTCGCCCATAGCCAAATTGCGCGCACACTTGTGCGCCGTTTTTACAAAGTTTTCAGATTGCCTCTCGGGTTTGCACTTCCAGTTGAATTGGCCATAGAATCAATTGTGTCGAGAAAATTTTTGAATTTGAGGCCTCGGGTGCGGAGTTTTTGACGTCGTCGCCAATAGCCAAATTGCGCGCACACTTGTGCGCCGTTTTTACAAAGTTTTCAGATTGCCTCTCGGGTTTGCACTTCCAGCTGAATTGGCCATAGAATCAATTGTGTCGAGACAGTTTTTGAATTTGAGGCCTCGGGTGCGGAGTTTTTAACGTCGTCGCCCATAGCCAAATTGCGCGCACACTTGTGCGCCGTTTTTACAAAGTTTTCAGATTGCCTCTCGGGTTTGCACTTCTAGGTGAATTGGCCATAGAATCAATTGTGTCGAGAATTTTTTTAAATTTGAGGCCTCGGGTGTGGAGTTTTTTACGTCGTCGCCCATAGCCAAATTGCGCGCACACTTGTGCGCCGTTTTTACAAAGTTTTCAGACTGCCTCTCGAGTTTGCACTTCCAGTTGAATTGGCCATAGAATCAATTGTGTCGAGAAAATTTTTGAATTTGAGGCTTCGGGTGCGGAGTTTTTGACGTCGTCGCCCATAGACGAATTGCGCGCACACTTTTGCGCCGTTTTTACAAAGTTTTCAGATTGCCTCTCGGGTTTGGATTTCCAGCTGAATTGGCCATAGAATCAATAGTGTCGAGACAGTTTTTCAATTTGAGGCTTCGGGTGCGGAGTTTTTGACATCGTCGCACATAGCCAAATTGCGCGCACACTTGTGCGCCGTTTTTACAAAGTTTTCAGATTGCCTCTCGGGTTTGAATTCCCAGCTGAATTGGCCATAGAATCAATTGTGTCGAGAAATTTTTTGAATTTGAGGCCTCGGGTGCGGAGTTTTTGACGTCGTCGCCCATAGACAAATTGCGCGCACACATGTGCGCCGTTTTTACAAAGTTTTCAGATTAACTATCATGTTTTCATTTCCAGCTGAATTGACCATAGAATCAATTGTGTCGAGAAAATTTTTGAATTTGAGGCCTCGGGTGCGGAGTTTTTGACGTCGTCGCCCATAGCCAAATTGCGCGCACGCTTGTGCGCCGTTTTTACAAACTTTTCAGATTGCCTCTCGGGTTTGCATTTCCAGCCGAATTGGCCATAGAATCTATTGTGTCGAGAAAGTTTTTTAATTTGAGGCCTCGGGTGCGGAGTTTTTTACGTCGTCGCCCATAGCCAAACTTGCGCGCATGGTTGTGTGCCGTTTTTACAAAGTTTTCAGATTGCCTCCCAGGTTTGCATCCCTCACTGAATTGGCGATAGAATCAATTGTGTCGAGACGGTTTTTGAATTTGAGGCCTCGGGTGCGGAGTTTTTGACATCGTCGCCCATAGCCAAACTTGCGCGCATGGTTGTGTGCCGTTTTTACAAAGTTTTCGGATTGCCTCCCAGGTTTGCATCCCTCAGTGAATTGGCCATAGAATCAATTGTGTCGAGACGGTTTTTGAATTTGAGGCCTCCGGTGCGGAGTTTTTGACGTCGTCGCCCATAGCCAAATTGCGCGCACACTTGTGCGCCGTTTTTACAAAGTTTTCAGAATGCCTCTCGGGTTTGCACTTCCAGCTGAATTGGTCATATAATCAATTGTGTCGAGAAATTTTTTGAATTTGAGGCCTCGGGTGCGGAGTTTTTGACGTCGTCGCCCATAGCCAAATTGCGCGCACACTTGTGCGCCGTTTTTACAAAGTTTTCAGATTGTCTCTCGTGTTTGAATTTCCAGCTGAATTGGCCATAGAATAAATTGTGTCGAGAAATTTTTTGAATTTGAGGCCTCGGGTGCGGAGTTTTTGACGTCGTCGCCCATAACCAAATTGCGCGCACGCTTGTGCGCCGTTTTTACAAAGTTTTCAGATTGCCTCTCTGGTTTGCTTTTCCAGCTGAATTGGCCATAAAATCAATAATGTCGATAAAGTTTTTGAATTTGAGGCCTCGGGTGCAGAGTTTTTGACGTCGTCGCCCATAGCCAAACTTGCGCGCATGGTTGTCTGCCGTTTTTACAAAGTTTTCAGATTGTCTCCCAGGTTTGCATCCCTCACTGAATTGGCCATCGAATCAATTGTGTCGAGACGGTTTTGGAATTTGAGGCCTCGGGTGCGGAGTTTTTGACGTCGTCGCCCATAGCCAAACTTGCGCGCATGGTTGTGTGTCGTTTTTACAAAGTTTTCAGATTGCCTCCCAGGTTTGCATCTCTCACTGAATTGGCCATAGAATCAATTGTGTCGAGACGGTTTTTGAATTTGGGCCTCGGGTGCGGAGTTTTTGACGTCGTCGCCCATAGCCAAATTGCGCGCACACTTGTGCGCCGTTTTTATAAAGTTTTCAGATTGCCTCTCGGGTTTGCACTTCCAGTTGAATTGGCCATAGAATCAATTGTGTCGAGAAAATTTTTGAATTTGAGGCCTCGGGTGCGGAGTTTTTGACGTCGTCGCCCATAGCCAAATTGCGCGCACACTTGTGCGCCGTTTTTACAAAGTTTTCAGATTGCCTCTCGGGTTTTCATCCCCAGATGAATTGGCCATAGAATCAATTGTGTCGAGACGGTTTTTGAATTTGAGGCCTCGGGTGTGGAGTTTTTGACGTCGTCGCCCATAGCCAAATTGCGCGCACACTTGTGCGCCGTTTTTACAAAGTTTTTAGATTGCCTCCCAGGTTTGCATCCCTCACTAAATTGGCCATATAATCAATTGTGTCGAGACGGTTTTTGAATTTGAGGCCTCGGGTGTGGAGTTTTTGACGTCGTCGCCCATAGCCAAACTTGCGCGCATGGTTGTGTGCCGTTTTTACAAAGTTTTTAGATTGCCTCCCAGGTTTGCATCCCTCACTGAATTGGCCATAGAATCAAATGTGTCGAGACGGTTTTTGAATTTGAGGCCTCGGGTGCGGAGTTTTTGACGTCGTCGCCCATAGCCAAATTGCGCGCACACTTGTGCGCCGTTTTTACAAAGTTTTCAGATTGCCTCTCGGGTTTGCACTTCCAGTTGAATTGGCCATAGAATCAATTGTGTCGAGAAAATTTTTGAATTTGAGGCCTCGGGTGCGGAGTTTTTGACGTCGTCGCCCATAGCCAAATTGCGCGCACACTTGTGCGCCGTTTTTACAAAGTTTTCAGATTGCCTCTCGGGTTTGCACTTCCAGCTGAATTGGCCATAGAATCAATTGTGTCGAGACAGTTTTTGAATTTGAGGCCTCGGGTGCGGAGTTTTTAACGTCGTCGCCCATAGCCAAATTGCGCGCACACTTGTGCGCCGTTTTTACAAAGTTTTCAGATTGCCTCTCGGGTTTGCACTTCTAGGTGAATTGGCCATAGAATCAATTGTGTCGAGAATTTTTTTAAATTTGAGGCCTCGGGTGTGGAGTTTTTTACGTCGTCGCCCATAGCCAAATTGCGCGCACACTTGTGCGCCGTTTTTACAAAGTTTTCAGATTGCCTCTCGAGTTTGCACTTCCAGTTGAATTGGCCATAGAATCAATTGTGTCGAGAAATTTTTTGAATTTGAGGCTTCGGGTGCGGAGTTTTTGACGTCGTCGCCCATAGACGAATTGCGCGCACACTTTTGCGCCGTTTTTACAAAGTTTTTAGATTGCCTCTCGGGTTTGGATTTCCAGCTGAATTGGCCATAGAATCAATAGTGTCGAGACAGTTTTTCAATTTGAGGCTTCGGGTGCGGAGTTTTTGACATCGTCGCACATAGCCAAATTGCGCGCACACTTGTGCGCCGTTTTTACAAAGTTTTCAGATTGCCTCTCGGGTTTGAATTCCCAGCTGAATTGGCCATAGAATCAATTGTGTCGAGAAATTTTTTGAATTTGAGGCCTCGGGTGCGGAGTTTTTGACGTCGTCGCCCATAGACAAATTGCGCGCACACATGTGCGCCGTTTTTACAAAGTTTTCAGATTAACTATCATGTTTTCATTTCCAGCTGAATTGACCATAGAATCAATTGTGTCGAGAAAATTTTTGAATTTGAGGCCTCGGGTGCGGAGTTTTTGACGTCGTCGCCCATAGCCAAATTGCGCGCACGCTTGTGCGCCGTTTTTACAAACTTTTCAGATTGCCTCTCGGGTTTGCATTTCCAGCCGAATTGGCCATAGAATCTATTGTGTCGAGAAAGTTTTTTAATTTGAGGCCTCGGGTGCGGAGTTTTTTACGTCGTCGCCCATAGCCAAACTTGCGCGCATGGTTGTGTGCCGTTTTTACAAAGTTTTCAGATTGCCTCCCAGGTTTGCATCCCTCACTGAATTGGCGATAGAATCAATTGTGTCGAGACGGTTTTTGAATTTGAGGCCTCGGGTGCGGAGTTTTTGACATCGTCGCCCATAGCCAAACTTGCGCGCATGGTTGTGTGCCGTTTTTACAAAGTTTTCGGATTGCCTCCCAGGTTTGCATCCCTCAGTGAATTGGCCATAGAATCAATTGTGTCGAGACGGTTTTTGAATTTGAGGCCTCCGGTGCGGAGTTTTTGACGTTGTCGCCCATAGCCAAATTGCGCGCACACTTGTGCGCCGTTTTTACAAAGTTTTCAGAATGCCTCTCGGGTTTGCACTTCCAGCTGAATTGGTCATATAATCAATTGTGTCGAGAAATTTTTTGAATTTGAGGCCTCGGGTGCGGAGTTTTTGACGTCGTCGCCCATAGCCAAATTGCGCGCACACTTGTGCGCCGTTTTTACAAAGTTTTCAGATTGTCTCTCGTGTTTGAATGTCCAGCTGAATTGGCCATAGAATAAATTGTGTCGAGAAATTTTTTGAATTTGAGGCCTCGGGTGCGGAGTTTTTGACGTCGTCGCCCATAGCCAAATTGCGCGCACGCTTGTGCGCCGTTTTTACAAAGTTTTCAGATTGCCTCTCTGGTTTGCTTTTCCAGCTGAATTGGCCATAAAATCAATAATGTCGATAAAGTTTTTGAATTTGAGGCCTCGGGTGCAGAGTTTTTGACGTCGTCGCCCATAGCCAAACTTGCGCGCATGGTTGTCTGCCGTTTTTACAAAGTTTTCAGATTGTCTCCCAGGTTTGCATCCCTCACTGAATTGGCCATCGAATAAATTGTGTCGAGACGGTTTTGGAATTTGAGGCCTCGGGTGCGGAGTTTTTGACGTCGTCGCCCATAGCCAAACTTGCGCGCATGGTTGTGTGTCGTTTTTACAAAGTTTTCAGATTGCCTCCCAGGTTTGCATCTCTCACTGAATTGGCCATAGAATCAATTGTGTCGAGACGGTTTTTGAATTTGGGCCTCGGGTGCGGAGTTTTTGACGTCGTCGCCCATAGCCAAATTGCGCGCACACTTGTGCGCCGTTTTTACAAAGTTTTCAGATTGCCTCTCGGGTTTGCACTTCCAGTTGAATTGGCCATAGAATCAATTGTGTCGAGAAAATTTTTGAATTTGAGGCCTCGGGTGCGGAGTTTTTGACGTCGTCGCCCATAGCCAAATTGCGCGCACACTTGTGCGCCGTTTTTACAAAGTTTTCAGATTGCCTCTCGGGTTTTCATCCCCAGCTGAATTGGCCATAGTATCAATTGTGTCGAGACGGTCTTTGAATTTGAGGCCTCGGGTGCGGAGTTTTTGACGTCGTCGCCCATAGCCAAATTGCGCGCACACTTGTGCGCCGTTTTTACAAAGTTTTCAGATTGCCTCTCGGGTTTTTATTACCAACTGAATTGGCCATAGAATCAATTGTGTCGAGACGGTTTTTGAATTTGAGGCCTCGGGTGCGGAGTTTTTGACATCGTCGCCCAAAGCCAAACTTGCGCGCATGGTTGTGTGTCGTTTTTAGTAAGTTTTCAGATTGCCTCCCAGGTTTGCATCCCTCACTAAATTGGCCATATAATCAATTGTGTCGAGACGATTTTTGAATTTGAGGCCTCGGGTGCGGAGTTTTTAACGTCGTCGCCCATAGCCAAACTTGCGCGCATGGTTGTGTGCCGTTTTTACAAAGTTTTCAGATTGCCTCCCAGGTTTGCATCCCTCACTGAATTGGCCATAGAATCAAATGTGTCGAGACGGTTTTTGAATTTGAGGCCTCGGGTGCGGAGTTTTTGACGTCGTCGCCCATAGCCAAATTGCGCGCACACTTGTGCGCCGTTTTTACAAAGTTTTCAGATTGCCTCTCGGGTTTGCACTTCCAGTTGAATTGGCCATAGAATCAATTGTGTCGAGAAAATTTTTGAATTTGAGGCCTCGGGTGCGGAGTTTTTGACGTCGTCGCCCATAGCCAAACTTGCGCGCATGGTTGTCTGCCGTTTTTACAAAGTTTTCAGATTGTCTCCCAGGTTTGCATCCCTCACTGAATTGGCCATCGAATCAATTGTGTCGAGACGGTTTTTGAATTTGAGGCCTCGGGTGCGGAGTTTTTGACGTCGTCGCCCATAGCCAAACTTGCGCGCATGGTTGTGTGTCGTTTTTACAAAGTTTTCAGATTGCCTCCCAGGTTTGCATCTCTCACTGAATTGGCCATAGAATCAATTGTGTCGAGACGGTTTTTGAATTTGGGCCTCGGGTGCGGAGTTTTTGACGTCGTCGCCCATAGCCAAATTGCGCGCACACTTGTGCGCCGTTTTTACAAAGTTTTCAGATTGCCTCTCGGGTTTGCACTTCCAGTTGAATTGGCCATAGAATCAATTGTGTCGAGAAATTTTTTGAATTTGAGGCCTCGGGTGCGGAGTTTTTGACGTCGTCGCCCATAGCCAAATTGCGCGCACACTTGTGCGCCGTTTTTACAAAGTTTTCAGATTGCCTCTCGGGTTTTCATTCCCAGCTGAATTGGCCATAGTATCAATTGTGTCGAGACGGTTTTTGAATTTGAGGCCTCGGGTGCGGAGTTTTTGACGTCGTCGCCCATAGCCAAATTGCGCGCACACTTGTGCGCCGTTTTTACAAAGTTTTCAGATTGCCTCTCGGGTTTTTATTACCAACTGAATTGGCCATAGAATCAATTGTGTCGAGACGGTTTTTGAATTTGAGGCCTCGGGTGCGGAGTTTTTGACGTCGTCGCCCAAAGCCAAACTTGCGCGCATGGTTGTGTGTCATTTTTAGTAAGTTTTCAGATTGCCTCCCAGGTTTGCATCCCTCACTAAATTGGCCATATAATCAATTGTGTCGAGACGGTTTTTGAATTTGAGGCCTCGGGTGCGGAGTTTTTGACGTCGTCGCCCATAGCCAAACTTGCGCGCATGGTTGTGTGCCGTTTTTACAAAGTTTTCAGATTGCCTCCCAGGTTTGCATCCCTCACTGAATTGGCCATAGAATCAAATGTGTCGAGACGGTTTTTGAATTTGAGGCCTCGGGTGCGGAGTTTTTGACGTCGTCGCCCATAGCCAAATTGCGCGCACACTTGTGCGCCGTTTTTACAAAGTTTTCAGATTGCCTCTCGGGTTTGCACTTCCAGTTGAATTGGCCATAGAATCAATTGTGTCGAGAAAATTTTTGAATTTGAGGCCTCGGGTGCGGAGTTTTTGACGTCGTCGCCCATAGCCAAACTTGCGCGCATGGTTGTCTGCCGTTTTTACAAAGTTTTCAGATTGTCTCCCAGGTTTGCATCCCTCACTGAATTGGCCATCGAATCAATTGTGTCGAGACGGTTTTTGAATTTGAGGCCTCGGGTGCGGAGTTTTTGACGTCGTCGCCCATAGCCAAACTTGCGCGCATGGTTGTGTGTCGTTTTTACAAAGTTTTCAGATTGCCTCCCAGGTTTGCATCTCTCACTGAATTGGCCATATAATCAATTGTGTCGAGACGGTTTTTGAATTTGGGCCTCGGGTGCGGAGTTTTTGACGTCGTCGCCCATAGCTAAATTGCGCGCACACTTGTGCGCCGTTTTTACAAAGTTTTCAGATTGCCTCTCGGGTTTGCACTTCCAGTTGAATTGGCCATAGAATCAATTGTGTCGAGAAATTTTTTGAATTTGAGGCCTCGGGTGCGGAGTTTTTGACGTCGTCGCCCATAGCCAAATTGCGCGCACACTTGTGCGCCGTTTTTACAAAGTTTTCAGATTGCCTCTCGAGTTTGCACTTCCAGTTGAATTGGCCATAGAATCAATTGTGTCGAGAAATTTTTTGAATTTGAGGCTTCGGGTGCGGAGTTTTTGACGTCGTCGCCCATAGACGAATTGCGCGCACACTTTTGCGCCGTTTTTACAAAGTTTTTAGATTGCCTCTCGGGTTTGGATTTCCAGCTGAATTGGCCATAGAATCAATAGTGTCGAGACAGTTTTTCAATTTGAGGCTTCGGGTGCGGAGTTTTTGACATCGTCGCACATAGCCAAATTGCGCGCACACTTGTGCGCCGTTTTTACAAAGTTTTCAGATTGCCTCTCGGGTTTGAATTCCCAGCTGAATTGGCCATAGAATCAATTGTGTCGAGAAATTTTTTGAATTTGAGGCCTCGGGTGCGGAGTTTTTGACGTCGTCGCCCATAGACAAATTGCGCGCACACATGTGCGCCGTTTTTACAAAGTTTTCAGATTAACTATCATGTTTTCATTTCCAGCTGAATTGACCATAGAATCAATTGTGTCGAGAAAATTTTTGAATTTGAGGCCTCGGGTGCGGAGTTTTTGACGTCGTCGCCCATAGCCAAATTGCGCGCACGCTTGTGCGCCGTTTTTACAAACTTTTCAGATTGCCTCTCGGGTTTGCATTTCCAGCCGAATTGGCCATAGAATCTATTGTGTCGAGAAAGTTTTTTAATTTGAGGCCTCGGGTGCGGAGTTTTTTACGTCGTCGCCCATAGCCAAACTTGCGCGCATGGTTGTGTGCCGTTTTTACAAAGTTTTCAGATTGCCTCCCAGGTTTGCATCCCTCACTGAATTGGCGATAGAATCAATTGTGTCGAGACGGTTTTTGAATTTGAGGCCTCGGGTGCGGAGTTTTTGACATCGTCGCCCATAGCCAAACTTGCGCGCATGGTTGTGTGCCGTTTTTACAAAGTTTTCGGATTGCCTCCCAGGTTTGCATCCCTCAGTGAATTGGCCATAGAATCAATTGTGTCGAGACGGTTTTTGAATTTGAGGCCTCCGGTGCGGAGTTTTTGACGTTGTCGCCCATAGCCAAATTGCGCGCACACTTGTGCGCCGTTTTTACAAAGTTTTCAGAATGCCTCTCGGGTTTGCACTTCCAGCTGAATTGGTCATATAATCAATTGTGTCGAGAAATTTTTTGAATTTGAGGCCTCGGGTGCGGAGTTTTTGACGTCGTCGCCCATAGCCAAATTGCGCGCACACTTGTGCGCCGTTTTTACAAAGTTTTCAGATTGTCTCTCGTGTTTGAATGTCCAGCTGAATTGGCCATAGAATAAATTGTGTCGAGAAATTTTTTGAATTTGAGGCCTCGGGTGCGGAGTTTTTGACGTCGTCGCCCATAGCCAAATTGCGCGCACGCTTGTGCGCCGTTTTTACAAAGTTTTCAGATTGCCTCTCTGGTTTGCTTTTCCAGCTGAATTGGCCATAAAATCAATAATGTCGATAAAGTTTTTGAATTTGAGGCCTCGGGTGCAGAGTTTTTGACGTCGTCGCCCATAGCCAAACTTGCGCGCATGGTTGTCTGCCGTTTTTACAAAGTTTTCAGATTGTCTCCCAGGTTTGCATCCCTCACTGAATTGGCCATCGAATAAATTGTGTCGAGACGGTTTTGGAATTTGAGGCCTCGGGTGCGGAGTTTTTGACGTCGTCGCCCATAGCCAAACTTGCGCGCATGGTTGTGTGTCGTTTTTACAAAGTTTTCAGATTGCCTCCCAGGTTTGCATCTCTCACTGAATTGGCCATAGAATCAATTGTGTCGAGACGGTTTTTGAATTTGGGCCTCGGGTGCGGAGTTTTTGACGTCGTCGCCCATAGCCAAATTGCGCGCACACTTGTGCGCCGTTTTTACAAAGTTTTCAGATTGCCTCTCGGGTTTGCACTTCCAGTTGAATTGGCCATAGAATCAATTGTGTCGAGAAAATTTTTGAATTTGAGGCCTCGGGTGCGGAGTTTTTGACGTCGTCGCCCATAGCCAAATTGCGCGCACACTTGTGCGCCGTTTTTACAAAGTTTTCAGATTGCCTCTCGGGTTTTCATCCCCAGCTGAATTGGCCATAGTATCAATTGTGTCGAGACGGTCTTTGAATTTGAGGCCTCGGGTGCGGAGTTTTTGACGTCGTCGCCCATAGCCAAATTGCGCGCACACTTGTGCGCCGTTTTTACAAAGTTTTCAGATTGCCTCTCGGGTTTTTATTACCAACTGAATTGGCCATAGAATCAATTGTGTCGAGACGGTTTTTGAATTTGAGGCCTCGGGTGCGGAGTTTTTGACATCGTCGCCCAAAGCCAAACTTGCGCGCATGGTTGTGTGTCGTTTTTAGTAAGTTTTCAGATTGCCTCCCAGGTTTGCATCCCTCACTAAATTGGCCATATAATCAATTGTGTCGAGACGATTTTTGAATTTGAGGCCTCGGGTGCGGAGTTTTTAACGTCGTCGCCCATAGCCAAACTTGCGCGCATGGTTGTGTGCCGTTTTTACAAAGTTTTCAGATTGCCTCCCAGGTTTGCATCCCTCACTGAATTGGCCATAGAATCAAATGTGTCGAGACGGTTTTTGAATTTGAGGCCTCGGGTGCGGAGTTTTTGACGTCGTCGCCCATAGCCAAATTGCGCGCACACTTGTGCGCCGTTTTTACAAAGTTTTCAGATTGCCTCTCGGGTTTGCACTTCCAGTTGAATTGGCCATAGAATCAATTGTGTCGAGAAAATTTTTGAATTTGAGGCCTCGGGTGCGGAGTTTTTGACGTCGTCGCCCATAGCCAAACTTGCGCGCATGGTTGTCTGCCGTTTTTACAAAGTTTTCAGATTGTCTCCCAGGTTTGCATCCCTCACTGAATTGGCCATCGAATCAATTGTGTCGAGACGGTTTTTGAATTTGAGGCCTCGGGTGCGGAGTTTTTGACGTCGTCGCCCATAGCCAAACTTGCGCGCATGGTTGTGTGTCGTTTTTACAAAGTTTTCAGATTGCCTCCCAGGTTTGCATCTCTCACTGAATTGGCCATAGAATCAATTGTGTCGAGACGGTTTTTGAATTTGGGCCTCGGGTGCGGAGTTTTTGACGTCGTCGCCCATAGCCAAATTGCGCGCACACTTGTGCGCCGTTTTTACAAAGTTTTCAGATTGCCTCTCGGGTTTGCACTTCCAGTTGAATTGGCCATAGAATCAATTGTGTCGAGAAATTTTTTGAATTTGAGGCCTCGGGTGCGGAGTTTTTGACGTCGTCGCCCATAGCCAAATTGCGCGCACACTTGTGCGCCGTTTTTACAAAGTTTTCAGATTGCCTCTCGGGTTTTCATTCCCAGCTGAATTGGCCATAGTATCAATTGTGTCGAGACGGTTTTTGAATTTGAGGCCTCGGGTGCGGAGTTTTTGACGTCGTCGCCCATAGCCAAATTGCGCGCACACTTGTGCGCCGTTTTTACAAAGTTTTCAGATTGCCTCTCGGGTTTTTATTACCAACTGAATTGGCCATAGAATCAATTGTGTCGAGACGGTTTTTGAATTTGAGGCCTCGGGTGCGGAGTTTTTGACGTCGTCGCCCAAAGCCAAACTTGCGCGCATGGTTGTGTGTCATTTTTAGTAAGTTTTCAGATTGCCTCCCAGGTTTGCATCCCTCACTAAATTGGCCATATAATCAATTGTGTCGAGACGGTTTTTGAATTTGAGGCCTCGGGTGCGGAGTTTTTGACGTCGTCGCCCATAGCCAAACTTGCGCGCATGGTTGTGTGCCGTTTTTACAAAGTTTTCAGATTGCCTCCCAGGTTTGCATCCCTCACTGAATTGGCCATAGAATCAAATGTGTCGAGACGGTTTTTGAATTTGAGGCCTCGGGTGCGGAGTTTTTGACGTCGTCGCCCATAGCCAAATTGCGCGCACACTTGTGCGCCGTTTTTACAAAGTTTTCAGATTGCCTCTCGGGTTTGCACTTCCAGTTGAATTGGCCATAGAATCAATTGTGTCGAGAAAATTTTTGAATTTGAGGCCTCGGGTGCGGAGTTTTTGACGTCGTCGCCCATAGCCAAACTTGCGCGCATGGTTGTCTGCCGTTTTTACAAAGTTTTCAGATTGTCTCCCAGGTTTGCATCCCTCACTGAATTGGCCATCGAATCAATTGTGTCGAGACGGTTTTTGAATTTGAGGCCTCGGGTGCGGAGTTTTTGACGTCGTCGCCCATAGCCAAACTTGCGCGCATGGTTGTGTGTCGTTTTTACAAAGTTTTCAGATTGCCTCCCAGGTTTGCATCTCTCACTGAATTGGCCATATAATCAATTGTGTCGAGACGGTTTTTGAATTTGGGCCTCGGGTGCGGAGTTTTTGACGTCGTCGCCCATAGCTAAATTGCGCGCACACTTGTGCGCCGTTTTTACAAAGTTTTCAGATTGCCTCTCGGGTTTGCACTTCCAGTTGAATTGGCCATAGAATCAATTGTGTCGAGAAATTTTTTGAATTTGAGGCCTCGGGTGCGGAGTTTTTGACGTCGTCGCCCATAGCCAAATTGCGCGCACACTTGTGCGCCGTTTTTACAAAGTTTTCAGATTGCCTCTCGGGTTTTCATTCCCAGCTGAATTGGCCATAGTATCAATTGTGTCGAGACGGTTTTTGAATTTGAGGCCTCGGGTGCGGAGTTTTTTACGTCGTCGCCCATAGCCAAATTGCGCGCACACTTGTGCGCCGTTTTTACAAAGTTTTCAGATTGCCTCTCGGGTTTTTATTACCAACTGAATTGGCCATAGAATCAATTGTGTCGAGACGGTTTTTGAATTTGAGGCCTCGGGTGCGGAGTTTTTGACGTCGTCGCCCAAAGCCAAACTTGCGCGCATGGTTGTGTGTCATTTTTAGTAAGTTTTCAGATTGCCTCCCAGGTTTGCATCCCTCACTAAATTGGCCATATAATCAATTGTGTCGAGACGGTTTTTGAATTTGAGGCCTCGGGTGCGGAGTTTTTGACGTCGTCGCCCATAGCCAAACTTGCGCGCATGGTTGTGTGCCGTTTTTACAAAGTTTTCAGATTGCCTCCCAGGTTTGCATCCCTCACTGAATTGGCCATAGAATCAAATGTGTCGAGACGGTTTTTGAATTTGAGGCCTCGGGTGCGGAGTTTTTGACGTCGTCGCCCATAGCCAAATTGCGTGCACACTTGTGCGCCGTTTTTACAAAGTTTTCAGATTGCCTCTCGGGTATGCACTTCCAGTTGAATTGGCCATAGAATCAATTGTGTCAAGAAAATTTTTGAATTTGAGGCCTCGGGTGCGGAGTTTTTGACGTCGTCGCCCATAGCCAAATTACGCGCACACTTGTGCGCCGTTTTTACAAAGTTTTCAGATTGCCACTCGGGTTTGCACTTCCAGCTGAATTGGCCATAGAATCAATTGTGTCGAGACAGTTTTTGAATTTGAGGCCTCGGGTGCGGAGTTTTTGACGTCGTCGCCCATAGCCAAATTGCGCGCACACTTGTGCGCCGTTTTTACAAAGTTTTCAGATTGCCTCTCGGGTTTGCACTTCTAGCTGAATTCGCCATAGAATCAATTGTGTCGAGAAATTTTTTAAATTTGAGGCCTCGGGTGTGGAGTTTTTTACGTCGTCGCCCATAGCCAAATTGCGCGCACACTTGTGCGCCGTTTTTACAAAGTTTTCAGATTGCCTCTCGGGTTTGCACTTCCAGTTGAATTGGCCATAGAATCAATTGTGTCGAGAAATTTTTTGAATTTGAGGCCTCGGGTGCGGAGTTTTTGACGTCGTCGCCCATAGCCAAATTGCGCGCACACTTGTGCGCCGTTTTTACAAAGGTTTCAGATTGCCTCTCGGGTTTGCATTTCTAGCTGAATTGGCCATATAATCAATTGTGTCGAGAAATTTTTTGAATTTGAGGCCTCGGGTGCGGAGTTGTTGACGTCGTCGCCCATAGCCAAATTGCGCGCACACTTGTGCGCCGTTTTTACAAAGTTTTCAGATTGCCTCTCGGGTTTGCACTTCCAGTTGAATTGGCCATAGAATCAATTGTGTCGAGAAAATTTTTGAATTTGAGGCTTCGGGTGCGGAGTTTTTGACGTCGTCGCCCATAGACAAATTGCGCGCACACTTGTGCGCCGTTTTTACAAAGTTTTCAGATTGCCTCTCGGGTTTGGATTTCCAGCTGAATTGGCCATAAAATCAATTGTGTCGAGACAGTTTTTTAATTTGAGGCTTCGGGTGCGTAGTTTTTGACGTCGTCGCCCATAGCCAAATTGCGCACACTTGTGCGCCGTTTTTACAAAGTTTTCAGATTGCCTCTCGGGTTTGAATTTCCAGCTGAATTGGCCATAGAATCAATTGTGTCGAGAAAATTTTTGAATTTGAGGCCTCGGGTGCGGAGTTTTTGACGTCGTCGCCCATAGCCAAATTGCGCGCACACTTGTGCACCGTTTTTACAAAGTTTTCAGATTAACTATCGGGTTTTCATTTCCAGCTGAATTGACCATAAAATCAATTGTGTCGAGAAAATTTTTGAATTTGAGGCCTCGGGTGCGGAGTTTTTGACGTCGTCGCCCATAGACAAATTGCGCGCACACTTGTGCGCCGTTTTTACAAAGTTTTCAGATTGCCTCTCGGGTTTGGATTTCCAGCTGAATTGGCCATAAAATTAATTGTGTCGAGACAGTTTTTTAATTTGAGGCTTCGGGTGCGTAGTTTTTGACGTCGTCGCCCATAGCCAAATTGCGCACACTTGTGCGCCGTTTTTACAAAGTTTTCAGATTGCCTCTCGGGTTTGAATTTCCAGCTGAATTGGCCATAGAATCAATTGTGTCGAGAAAATTTTTGAATTTGAGGCCTCGGGTGCGGAGTTTTTGACGTCGTCGCCCATAGCCAAATTGCGCGCACACTTGTGCACCGTTTTTACAAAGTTTTCAGATTAACTATCGGGTTTTCATTTCCAGCTGAATTGACCATAAAATCAATTGTGTCGAGAAAATTTTTGAATTTGAGGCCTCGGGTGCGGAGTTTTTGACGTCGTCGCCCATAGCCAAATTGCGCGCACGCTTGTGCGCCGTTTTTACAAACTTTTCAGATTGCCTCTCGGGTTTGCATTTCCAGCTGAATTGGCCATAGAATCAATTGTGTCGAGAAAATTTTTGAATTTGAGGCCTTGGGTGCGGAGTTTTTGACGTCGTCGCCCATAGCCAAATTGCGCGCACACTTGTGCGCCGTTTTTACAAAGTTTTCAGATTGCCTCTCGGGTTTGCACTTCCAGTTGAATTGGCCATAGAATCAATTGTGTCGAGAAAATTTTTGAATTTGAGGCCTCGGGTGCGGAGTTTTTGACGTCGTCGCCCATAGCCAAATTGCGCGCACACTTGTGCGCCGTTTTTACAAAGTTTTCAGATTGCCTCTCGGGTTTTCACTCCCAGCTGAATTGGCCATAGAATCAATTGTGTCGAGACGGTTTTTGAATTTGAGGCCTCGGGTGCGGAGTTTTTGACGTCGTCGCCCAAAGCCAAACTTGCGCGCATGGTTGTGTGCCGTTTTTACAAAGTTTTCAGATTGCCTCCCAGGTTTGCATCCCTCACTAAATTGGCCATATAATCAATTGTGTCGAGACGGTTTTTGAATTTGAGGCCTCGGGTGCGGAGTTTTTGACGTCGTCGCCCATAGCCAAACTTGCGCGCATGGTTGTGTGCCGTTTTTACAAAGTTTTCAGATTGCCTCCCAGGTTTGCATCCCTCACTGAATTGGCCATAGAATCAAATGTGTCGAGACGGTTTTTGAATTTGAGGCCTCGGGTGCGGAGTTTTTGACGTCGTCGCCCATAGCCAAATTGCGCGCACACTTGTGCGCCGTTTTTACAAAGTTTTCAGATTGCCTCTCGGGTTTGCACTTCCAGTTGAATTGGCCATAGAATCAATTGTGTCGAGAAATTTTTTGAATTTGAGGCCTCGGGTGCGGAGTTTTTGACGTCGTCGCCCATAGCCAAATTGCGCGCACACTTGTGCGCCGTTTTTACAAAGTTTTCAGATTGCCTCTCGGTTTTCCACTTCTAGCTGAATTGGCCATAGAATCAATTGTGTCGAGAAATTTTTTAAATTTGAGGCCTCGGGTGTGGAGTTTTTTACGTCGTCGCCCATAGCCAAATTGCGCGCACACTTGTGCGCCGTTTTTACAAAGTTTTCAGATTGCCTCTCGGGTTTGCACTTCCAGTTGAATTGGCCATAGAATCAATTGTGTCGAGAAAATTTTTGAATTTGAGGCTTCGGGTGCGGAGTTTTTGACGTCGTCGCCCATAGCCAAATTGCGCGCACACTTGTGCGCCGTTTTTACAAAGTTTTCAGATTGCCTCTCGGGTTTGGATTTCCAGCTAAATTGGCCATAGAATCAATTGTGTCGAGACAGTTTTTCAATTTGAGGCTTCGGGTGCAGAGTTTTTGACGTCGTAGCCCATAGCCAAATTGCGCGCACACTTGTGCGCCGTTTTTACAAAGTTTTCAAATTGCCTCTCGGGTTTGAATTTCCAGCTTAATTGGCCATAGAATCAATTGTGTCGAGAAAATTTTTGAATTTGAGGCCTCGGGTGCGGAGTTTTTGACGTCGTCGCCCATAGCCAAATTGCGCGCACACTTGTGCGCCGTTTTTACAAAGTTTTCAGATTGCCTCTCGGGTTTGCACTTCCAGTTGAATTGGCCATAGAATCAATTATGTCGAGAAAATTTTTGAATTTGAGGCTTCGGGTGCGGAGTTTTTGACGTCGTCGCCCATAGATAAATTGCGCGCACACTTGTGCGCCGTTTTTACAAAGTTTTCAGATTGCCTCTCGGGTTTGGATTTCCAGCTGAATTGGCCATAAAATCAATTGTGTCGAGACAGTTTTTGAATTTGAGGCTTCGGGTGCGGAGTTTTTGACGTCGTCGCCCATAGCCAAATTGCGCACACTTGTGCGCCGTTTTTACAAAGTTTTCAGATTGCCTCTCGGGTTTGAATTTCCAGCTGAATTGGTCATAGAATCAATTGTGTCGAGAAAATTTTTGAATTTGAGGCCTCGGGTGCGGAGTTTTTGACGTCGTCGCCCATAGCCAAATTGCGCGCACACTTGTGCGCCGTTTTTACAAAGTTTTCAGATTAACTATCGGGTTTTCATTTCCAGCTGAATTGACCATAGAATCAATTGTGTCGAGAAAATTTTTGAATTTGAGGCCTCGGGTGCGGAGTTTTTGACGTCGTCGCCCATAGCCAAATTGCGCGCACGCTTGTGCGCCGTTTTTACAAACTTTTCAGATTGCCTCTCGGGTTTTCATCCCCAGCTGAATTGGCCATAGAATCAATTGTGTCGAGACGGTTTTTGAATTTGAGGCCTCGGGTGTGGAGTTTTTGACGTCGTCGCCCATAACCAAATTGCGCGCACACTTGTGCGCCGTTTTTACAAAGTTTTTAGATTGCCTCCCAGGTTTGCATCCCTCACTAAATTGGCCATATAATCAATTGTGTCGAGACGGTTTTTGAATTTGAGGCCTCGGGTGCGGAGTTTTTGACGTCGTCGCCCATAGCCAAACTTGCGCGCATGGTTGTATGCCGTTTTTACAAAGTTTTTAGATTGCCTCCCAGGTTTGCATCCCTCACTGAATTGGCCATAGAATCAAATGTGTCGAGACGGTTTTTGAATTTGAGGCCTCGGGTGCGGAGTTTTTGACGTCGTCGCCCATAGCCAAATTGCGCGCACACTTGTGCGCCGTTTTTACAAAGTTTTCAGATTGCCTCTCGGGTTTGCACTTCCAGTTGAATTGGCCATAGAATCAATTGTGTCAAGAAAATTTTTGAATTTGAGGCCTCGGGTGCGGAGTTTTTGACGTCGTCGCCCATAGCCAAATTGCGCGCACACTTGTGCGCCGTTTTTACAAAGTTTTCAGATTGCCTCTCGGGTTTTCATTACCAGCTGAATTGGCCATAGAATCAATTGTGTCGAGACGGTTTTTGAATTTGAGGCCTAGGGTGGGGAGTTTTTGACGTCGTCGCCCATAGCCAAACTTGCGCGCATGGTTGTGTGTCGTTTTTACAAAGTTTTCAGATTGCCTCCCAGGTTTGCATCCCTCACTGAATTGGCCATAGAATCAATTGTGTCGAGACGGTTTTTGAATTTGAGGCCTCGGGTGCGGAGTTTTTGACGTCGTCGCCATAGCCAAATTGCGCGCACACTTGTGCGCCGTTTTTACAAAGTTTTCAGATTGCCTCTCGGGTTTTCATTACCAGCTGAATTGGCCATAGAATCAATTGTGTCGAGACGGTTTTTGAATTTGAGGCCTAGGGTGGGGAGTTTTTGACGTCGTCGCCCATAGCCAAACTTGCGCGCATGGTTGTGTGTCGTTTTTACAAAGTTTTCAGATTGCCTCCCAGGTTTGCATCCCTCACTGAATTGGCCATAGAATCAATTGTGTCGAGACGGTTTTTGAATTTGAGGCCTCGGGTGCGGAGTTTTTGACGTCGTCGCCCATAGCCAAACTTGCGCGCATGGTTGTGTGTCGTTTTTACAAAGTTTTCAGATTGCCTCCCAGGTTTGCATCCCTCACTGAATTGGCCATAGAATAAATTGTGTCGAGATGGTTTTTGAATTTGAGGCCCCGGGTGCGGAGTTTTTGACGTCGTCGCCCATAGCCAAATTGCGCGCACACTTGTGCGCCGTTTTTACAAAGTTTTCAGATTGCCTCCCGGGTTTGCACTTCTAGCTGAATTGGCCATAGAATCAATTGTGTCGAGAAATTTTTTGAATTTGAGGCCTCGGGTGCGGAGTTTTTAACGTCGTCGCCCATAGCCAAATTGCGCGCACACTTGTGCGCCGTTTTTACAAAGTTTTCAGATTGCCTCTCGGGTTTGCACTTCTAGGTGAATTGGCCATAGAATCAATTGTGTCGAGAAATTTTTTAAATTTGAGGCCTCGGGTGTGGAGTTTTTTACGTCGTCGCCCATAGCCAAATTGCGCGCACACTTGTGCGCCGTTTTTACAAAGTTTTCAGATTGCCTCTCGGGTTTGCACTTCCAGTTGAATTGGCCATAGAATCAATTGTGTCGAGAAAATTTTTGAATTTGAGGCTTCGGGTGCGGAGTTTTTGACGTCGTCGCCCATAGACGAATTGCGCGCACACTTGTGCGCCGTTTTTACAAAGTTTTCAGTTTGCCTCTCGGGTTTGGATTTCCAGCTGAATTGGCCATAGAATCAATAGTGTCGAGACAGTTTTTCAATTTGAGGCTTCGGGTGCGGAGTTTTTTACATCGTCGCACATAGCCAAATTGCGCGCACACTTGTGCGCCGTTTTTACAAAGTTTTCAGATTGCCTCTCGGGTTTGAATTCCCAGCTGAATTGGCCATAGAATCAATTGTGTCGAGAAATTTTTTGAATTTGAGGCCTCGGGTGCGGAGTTTTTGACGTCGTCGCCCATAGCCAAATTGCGCGCACACTTGTGCGCCGTTTTTACAAAGTTTTCAGATTAACTATCGGGTTTTCATTTCCAGCTGAATTGACCATAGAATCAATTGTGTCGAGAAAATTTTTGAATTTGAGGCCTCGGGTGCGGAGTTTTTGACGTCGTCGCCCATAGCCAAATTGCGCGCACGCTTGTGCGCCGTTTTTACAAACTTTTCAGATTGCCTCTCGGGTTTGGATTTCCAGCTAAATTGGCCATAGAATCAATTGTGTCGAGACAGTTTTTCAATTTGAGGCTTCGGGTGCAGAGTTTTTGACGTCGTAGCCCATAGCCAAATTGCGCGCACACTTGTGCGCCGTTTTTACAAAGTTTTCAAATTGCCTCTCGGGTTTGAATTTCCAGCTTAATTGGCCATAGAATCAATTGTGTCGAGAAAATTTTTGAATTTGAGGCCTCGGGTGCGGAGTTTTTGACGTCGTCGCCCATAGCCAAATTGCGCGCACACTTGTGCGCCGTTTTTACAAAGTTTTCAGATTGCCTCTCGGGTTTGCACTTCCAGTTGAATTGGCCATAGAATCAATTATGTCGAGAAAATTTTTGAATTTGAGGCTTCGGGTGCGGAGTTTTTGACGTCGTCGCCCATAGATAAATTGCGCGCACACTTGTGCGCCGTTTTTACAAAGTTTTCAGATTGCCTCTCGGGTTTGGATTTCCAGCTGAATTGGCCATAAAATCAATTGTGTCGAGACAGTTTTTGAATTTGAGGCTTCGGGTGCGGAGTTTTTGACGTCGTCGCCCATAGCCAAATTGCGCACACTTGTGCGCCGTTTTTACAAAGTTTTCAGATTGCCTCTCGGGTTTGAATTTCCAGCTGAATTGGCCATAGAATCAATTGTGTCGAGAAAATTTTTGAATTTGAGGCCTCGGGTGCGGAGTTTTTGACGTCGTCGCCCATAGCCAAATTGCGCGCACACTTGTGCGCCGTTTTTACAAAGTTTTCAGATTAACTATCGGGTTTTCATTTCCAGCTGAATTGACCATAGAATCAATTGTGTCGAGAAAATTTTTGAATTTGAGGCCTCGGGTGCGGAGTTTTTGACGTCGTCGCCCATAGCCAAATTGCGCGCACGCTTGTGCGCCGTTTTTACAAACTTTTCAGATTGCCTCTCGGGTTTTCATCCCCAGCTGAATTGGCCATAGAATCAATTGTGTCGAGACGGTTTTTGAATTTGAGGCCTCGGGTGTGGAGTTTTTGACGTCGTCGCCCATAACCAAATTGCGCGCACACTTGTGCGCCGTTTTTACAAAGTTTTTAGATTGCCTCCCAGGTTTGCATCCCTCACTAAATTGGCCATATAATCAATTGTGTCGAGACAGTTTTTGAATTTGAGGCCTCGGGTGCGGAGTTTTTGACGTCGTCGCCCATAGCCAAACTTGCGCGCATGGTTGTATGCCGTTTTTACAAAGTTTTTAGATTGCCTCCCAGGTTTGCATCCCTCACTGAATTGGCCATAGAATCAAATGTGTCGAGACGGTTTTTGAATTTGAGGCCTCGGGTGCGGAGTTTTTGACGTCGTCGCCCATAGCCAAATTGCGCGCACACTTGTGCGCCGTTTTTACAAAGTTTTCAGATTAACTATCGGGTTTTCATTTCCAGCTGAATTGACCATAGAATCTATTGTGTCGAGAAAGTTTTTTAATTTGAGGCCTCGGGTGCGGAGTTTTTTACGTCGTCGCCCATAGCCAAACTTGCGCGCATGGTTGTGTGCCGTTTTTACAAAGTTTTCAGATTGCCTCCCAGGTTTGCATCCCTCACTGAATTGGCCATAGAATCAATTGTGTCGAGACGGTTTTTGAATTTGAGGCCTCGGGTGCGGAGTTTTTGACATCGTCGCCCATAGCCAAACTTGCGCGCATGGTTGTGTGCCGTTTTTACAAAGTTTTCGGATTGCCTCCCAGGTTTGCATCCCTCAGTGAATTGGCCATAGAATCAATTGTGTCGAGACGGTTTTTGAATATGAGGCCTCCGGTGCGGAGTTTTTGACGTCGTCGCCCATAACCAAATTGCGCGCACACTTGTGCGCCGTTTTTACAAAGTTTTTAGATTGCCTCCCAGGTTTGCATCCCTCACTAAATTGGCCATATAATCAATTGTGTCGAGACGGTTTTTGAATTTGAGGCCTCGGGTGCGGAGTTTTTGACGTCGTCGCCCATAGCCAAACTTGCGCGCATGGTTGTATGCCGTTTTTACAAAGTTTTTAGATTGCCTCCCAGGTTTGCATCCCTCACTGAATTGGCCATAGAATCAAATGTGTCGAGACGGTTTTTGAATTTGAGGCCTCGGGTGCAGAGTTTTTGACGTCGTCGCCCATAGCCAAATTGTGCGCACACTTGTGCGCCGTTTTTACAAAGTTTTCAGATTGCCTCTCGGGTTTGCACTTCCAGTTGAATTGGCCATAGAATCAATTGTGTCAAGAAAATTTTTGAATTTGAGGCCTCGGGTGCGGAGTTTTTGACGTCGTCGCCCATAGCCAAATTGCGCGCACACTTGTGCGCTGTTTTTACAAAGTTTTCAGATTGCCTCTCGGGTTTGCACTTCCAGCTGAATTGGCCATAGAATCAATTGTGTCGAGACAGTTTTTGAATTTGAGGCCTCGGGTGCGGAGTTTTTAACGTCGTCGCCCATAGCCAAATTGCGCGCACACTTGTGCGCCGTTTTTACAAAGTTTTCAGATTGCCTCTCGGGTTTGCACTTCTAGGTGAATTGGCCATAGAATCAATTGTGTCGAGAAATTTTTTAAATTTGAGGCCTCGGGTGTGGAGTTTTTTACGTCGTCGCCCATAGCCAAATTGCGCGCACACTTGTGCGCCGTTTTTACAAAGTTTTCAGATTGCCTCTCGGGTTTGCACTTCTAGTTGAATTGGCCATAGAATCAATTGTGTCGAGAAAATTTTTGAATTTGAGGCTTCGGGTGCGGAGTTTTTGACGTCGTCGCCCATAGACGAATTGCGCGCACACTTGTGCGCCGTTTTTACAAAGTTTTCAGATTGCCTCTCGGGTTTGGATTTCCAGCTGAATTGGCCATAGAATCAATAGTGTCGAGACAGTTTTTCAATTTGAGGCTTCGGGTGCGGAGTTTTTGACATCGTCGCACATAGCCAAATTGCGCGCACACTTGTGCGCCGTTTTTACAAAGTTTTCAGATTGCCTCTCGGGTTTGAATTCCCAGCTGAATTGGCCATAGAATCAATTGTGTCGAGAAATTTTTTGAATTTGAGGCCTCGGGTGCGGAGTTTTTGACGTCGTCGCCCATAGCCAAATTGCGCGCACACTTGTGCGCCGTTTTTACAAAGTTTTCAGATTAACTATCGGGTTTTCATTTCCAGCTGAATTGACCATAGAATCAATTGTGTCGAGAAAATTTTTGAATTTGAGGCCTCGGGTGCGGAGTTTTTGACGTCGTCGCCCATAGCCAAATTGCGCGCACGCTTGTGCGCCGTTTTTACAAACTTTTCAGATTGCCTCTCGGGTTTGCATTTCCAGCCGAATTGGCCATGCCAAATTGCGCGCACACTTGTGCGCCGTTTTTACAAAGTTTTCAGATTGCCTCTCGGGTTTGCACTTCTAGGTGAATTGGCCATAGAATCAATTGTGTCGAGAAATTTTTTAAATTTGAGGCCTCGGGTGTGGAGTTTTTTACGTCGTCGCCCATAGCCAAATTGCGCGCACACTTGTGCGCCGTTTTTACAAAGTTTTCAGATTGCCTCTCGGGTTTGCACTTCCAGTTGAATTGGCCATAGAATCAATTGTGTCGAGAAAATTTTTGAATTTGAGGCTTCGGGTGCGGAGTTTTTGACGTCGTCGCCCATAGACGAATTGCGCGCACACTTGTGCGCCGTTTTTACAAAGTTTTCAGATTGCCTCTCGGGTTTGGATTTCCAGCTGAATTGGCCATAGAATCAATAGTGTCGAGACAGTTTTTCAATTTGAGGCTTCGGGTGCGGAGTTTTTGACATCGTCGCACATAGCCAAATTGCGCGCACACTTGTGCGCCGTTTTTACAAAGTTTTCAGATTGCCTCTCGGGTTTGAATTCCCAGCTGAATTGGCCATAGAATCAATTGTGTCGAGAAATTTTTTGAATTTGAGGCCTCGGGTGCGGAGTTTTTGACGTCGTCGCCCATAGCCAAATTGCGCGCACACTTGTGCGCCGTTTTTACAAAGTTTTCAGATTAACTATCGGGTTTTCATTTCCAGCTGAATTGACCATAGAATCAATTGTGTCGAGAAAATTTTTGAATTTGAGGCCTCGGGTGCGGAGTTTTTGACGTCGTCGCCCATAGCCAAATTGCGCGCACGCTTGTGCGCCGTTTTTACAAACTTTTCAGATTGCCTCTCGGGTTTGCATTTCCAGCCGAATTGGCCAAAAAATCTATTGTGTCGAGAAAGTTTTTTAATTTGAGGCCTCGGGTGCGGAGTTTTTTACGTCGTCGCCCATAGCCAAACTTGCGCGCATGGTTGTGTGCCGTTTTTACAAAGTTTTCAGATTGCCTCCCAGGTTTGCATCCCTCACTGAATTGGCCATAGAATCAATTGTGTCGAGACGGTTTTTGAATTTGAGGCCTCGGGTGCGGAGTTTTTGACATCGTCGCCCATAGCCAAACTTGCGCGCCTGGTTGTGTGCCGTTTTTACAAAGTTTTCGGATTGCCTCCCAGGTTTGCATCCCTCAGTGAATTGGCCATAGAATCAATTGTGTCGAGACGGTTTTTGAATTTGAGGCCTCCGGTGCGGAGTTTTTGACGTCGTCGCCCATAGCCAAATTGTGCGCACACTTGTGCGCCGTTTTTACAAAGTTTTCAGAATGCCTCTCGGGTTTGCACTTCCAGCTGAATTGGTCATATAATCAATTGTGTCGAGAAATTTTTTGAATTTGAGGCCTCGGGTGCGGAGTTTTTGACGTCGTCGCCCATAGCCAAATTGCGCGCACACTTGTGCGCCGTTTTTACAAAGTTTTCAGATTGCCTCTCGGGTTTGAATTTCCAGCTGAATTGGCCATAGAATAAATTGTGTCGAGAAATTTTTTGAATTTGAGGCCTCGGGTGCGGAGTTTTTGACGTCGTCGCCCATAGCCAAATTGCGCGCTCGCTTGTCCGCCGTTTTTACAAAGTTTTCAGATTGCCTCTCTGGTTTGCTTTTCCAGCTGAATTGGCCATAAAATCAATAGTGTCGATAAAGTTTTTGAATTTGAGGCCTCGGGTGCAGAGTTTTTGACGTCGTCGCCCATAGCCAAACTTGCGCGCATGGTTGTGTGTCGTTTTTACAAAGTTTTCAGATTGCCTCCCAGGTTTGCATCTCTCACTGAATTGGCCATAGAATCAATTGTGTCGAGACGGTTTTTGAATTTGGGCCTCGGGTGCGGAGTTTTTGACGTCGTCGCCCATAGCCAAATTCCGCGCACACTTGTGCGCCGTTTTTACAAAGTTTTCAGATTGCCTCTCGGGTTTGCACTTCCAGTTGAATTGGTCATAGAATCAATTGTGTCGAGAAAATTTTTGAATTTGAGGCCTCGGGTGCGGAGTTTTTGACGTCGTCGCCCATAGCCAAATTGCGCGCACACTTGTGCGCCATTTTTACAAAGTTTTCAGATTGCCTCTCGGGTTTTCATTCCCAGCTGAATTGGCCATAGTATCAATTGTGTCGAGACGGTTTTTGAATTTGAGGCCTCGGGTGCGGAGTTTTTGACGTCGTCGCCCATAGCCAAATTGCGCGCACACTTGTGCGCCGTTTTTACAAAGTTTTCAGATTACCTCTCGGGTTTTTATTACCAACTGAATTGGCCATAGAATCAATTGTGTCGAGACGGTTTTTGAATATTAGGCCTCGGGTGCGGAGTTTTTGACGTCGTCGCCCAAAGCCAAACTTGCGCGCATGGTTGTGTGTCGTTTTTAGTAAGTTTTCAGATTGCCTCCCAGGTTTGCATCCCTCACTAAATTGGCCATATAATCAATTGTGTCGAGACGGTTTTTGAATTTGAGGCCTCGGGTGCGGAGTTTTTGACGTCGTCGCCCATAGCCAAACTTGCGCGCATGGTTGTGTGCCGTTTTTACAAAGTTTTCAGATTGCCTCCCAGGTTTGCATCCCTCACTGAATTGGCCATAGAATCAAATGTGTCGAGACGGTTTTTGAATTTGAGGCCTCGGGTGCGGAGTTTTTGACGTCGTCGCCCATAGCCAAATTGCGCGCACACTTGTGCGCCGTTTTTACAAAGTTTTCAGATTGCCTCTCGGGTTTGCACTTCCAGTTGAATTGGCCATAGAATCAATTGTGTCGAGAAAATTTTTGAATTTGAGGCCTCGGGTGCGGAGTTTTTGACGTCGTCGCCCATAGCCGAATTGCGCGCACACTTGTGCGCCGTTTTTACAAAGTTTTCAGATTGCCTCTCGGGTTTGCACTTCCAGTTGAATTGGCCATAGAATCAATTGTGTCGAGAAAATTTTTGAATTTGAGGCTTTGGGTGCGGAGTTTTTGACGTTGTCGCCCATAGACAAATTGCGCGCACACTTGTGCGCCGTTTTTACAAAGTTTTCAGATTGCCTCTCGGGTTTGGATTTCCAGCTGAATTGGCCATAGAATCAATTGTGTCGAGACAGTTTTTCAATTTGAGGCTTCGGGTGCGGAGTTTTTGACGTCGTCGCCCATAGCCAAATTGCGCGCACACTTGTGCGCCGTTTTTACAAAGTTTTCAGATTGCCTCTCGGGTTTGAATTTCCAGCTGAATTGGCCATAGAATCAATTGTGTCGAGAAATTTTTTGAATTTGAGGCCTCGGGTGCGGAGTTTTTGACGTCGTCGCCCATAACCAAATTGCGCGCACACTTGTGCGCCGTTTTTACAAAGTTTTCAGATTAACTATCGGGTTTTCATTTCCATCTGAATTGACCATAGAATCAATTGTGTCGAGAAATTTTTTGAATTTGAGGCCTCGGGTGCGGAGTTTTTGACGTCGTCGCCCATAGCCAAATTGCGCGCACGCTTGTGCGCCATTTTTTCAAACTTTTCAGATTGCCTCTCGGGTTTGCATTTCCAGCCGAATTGGCCATAGAATCTATTGTGTCGAGAAAGTTTTTTAATTTGAGGCCTCGGGTGCGGAGTTTTTTACGTCGTCGCCCATAGCCAAACTTGCGCGCATGGTTGTGTGCCGTTTTTACAAAGTTTTCAGATTGTCTCCCAGGTTTGCATCCCTCACTGAATTGGCCATAGAATCAATTGTGTCGAGACGGTTTTTGAATTTGAGGCCTCGGGTGCGGAGTTTTTGACATCGTCGCTCATAGCAAAACTTGCGCGCATGGTTGTGTGCCGTTTTTACAAAGTTTTCGGATTGCCTCCCAGGTTTGCATCCCTCAGTGAATTGGCCATAGAATCAATTGTGTCGAGAAAATTTTTGAATTTGAGGCCTCGAGGGCGGAGTTTTTTACGTCGTCGCCCATAGCCAAATTGCGCGCACACTTGTGCGCCGTTTTTACAAAGTTTTCAGATTGCCTCTCGGGTTTGAATTTCCAGCTGAATTGGCCATAGAATAAATTGTGTCGAGAAATTTTTTGAATTTGAGGCCTCGGGTGCGGAGTTTTTGACGTCGTCGCCCATAGCCAAATTGCGCGCACGCTTGTGCGCCGTTTTTACAAAGTTTTCAGATTGCCTCTCTGGTTTGCTTTTCAAGCTGAATTGGCCATAAAATCAATAGTGTCGATAAAGTTTTTGAATTTGAGGCCTCGGGTGCAGAGTTTTTGACGTCGTCGCCCATAGCCAAATTGCGCGCACACTTGTGCGCCGTTTTTACAAAGTTTTCAGATTGCCTCTCGGGTTTGCACTTCTAGCTGAATTGGCCATAGAATCAATTGTGTCGAGAAAATTTTTGAATTTGAGGCCTCGGGTGCGAAGTTTTTGACGTCGTCGCCCATAGCCAAATTGCGCGCACACTTGTGCGCCGTTTTTACAAAGTTTTCAGATTGCCTCTCGGGTTTGCACTTCCAGTTGAATTGGCCATAGAATCAATTGTGTCGAGAAAATTTTTGAATTTGAGGCTTCGGGTGCGGAGTTTTTGACGTCGTCGCCCATAGACAAATTGCGCGCACACTTGTGCGCCGTTTTTACAAAGTTTTCAGATTGCCTCTCGGGTTTGGATTTCCAGCTGAATTGGCCATAGAATCAATTGTGTCGAGACAGTTTTTCAATTTGAGGCTTCGGGTGCGGAGTTTTTGACGTCGTCGCCCATAGCCAAATTGCGCGCACACTTGTGCGCCGTTTTTACAAAGTTTTCAGATTGCCTCTCGGGTTTGAATTTCCAGCTGAATTGGCCATAGAATCAATTGTGTCGAGAAATTTTTTGAATTTGAGGCCTCGGGTGCGGAGTTTTTGACGTCGTCGCCCATAGCCAAATTGCGCGCACACTTGTGCGCCGTTTTTACAAAGTTTTCAGATTGCCTCTCGGGTTTGAATTTCCAGCTGAATTGGCCATAGAATCAATTGTGTCGAGAATTTTTTTGAATTTGAGGCCTCGGGTGCGGAGTTTTTGACGTCGTCGCCCATAGCCAAATTGCGCGCACACTTGTGCGCCGTTTTTACAAACTTTTCAGATTGACTCTCGGGTTTGCATTTCCAGCCGAATTGGCCATAGAATCTATTGTGTCGAGAAAGTTTTTTAATTTGAGGCCTCGGGTGCGGAGTTTTTTACGTCGTCGCCCATAGCCAAACTTGCGCGCATGGTTGTGTGCCGTTTTTACAAAGTTTTCAGATTGCCTCCCAGGTTTGCATCCCTCACTGAATTGGCCATAGAATCAATTGTGTTGAGACGGTTTTTGAATTTGAGGCCTCGGGTGCGGAGTTTTTGACATCGTCGCCCATAGCCAAACTTGCGCGCATGGTTGTGTGCCGTTTTTACAAAGTTTTCGGATTGCCTCCCAGGTTTGCATCCCTCAGTGAATTGGCCATAGAATCAATTGTGTCGAGACGGTTTTTGAATTTGAGGCCTCCGGTGCGGAGTTTTTGACGTCGTCGCCCATAGCCAAATTGCGCGCACACTTGTGCGCCGTTTTTACAAAGTTTTCAGAATGCCTCTCGGGTTTGCACTTCCAGCTGAATTGGTCATATAATCAGTTGTGTCGAGAAAATTTTTGAATTTGAGGCCTCGGGTGCGGAGTTTTTGACGTCGTCGCCCATAGCCAAATTGCGCGCACACTTGTGCGCCGTTTTTACAATGTTTTCAGATTGCCTCTCGGGTTTGAATTTCCAGCTGAATTGGCCATAGAATAAATTGTGTCGAGAAATTTTTTGAATTTGAGGCCTCGGGTGCAGAGTGTTTGACGTCGTCGCCCATAGCCAAATTGCGCGCACGCTTGTGCGTCGTTTTTACAAAGTTTTCAGATTGCCTCTCTGGTTTGCTTTTCCAGCTGAATTGGCCATAAAATCAATAGTGTCGATAAAGTTTTTTAATTTGAGGCCTCGGGTGCAGAGTTTTTGACGTCGTCGCCCATAGCCAAACTTGCGCGCATGGTTGTCTGCCGTTTTTACAAAGTTTTCAGATTGTCTCCCAGGTTTGCATCCCTCACTGAATTGGCCATCGAATCAATTGTGTCGAGACGGTTTTTGAATTTGAGGCCTCGGGTGCGGAGTTTTTGACGTCGTCGCCCATAGCCAAATTGCGCGCACAGTTGTGCGCCGTTTTTACAAAGTTTTCAGATTGCCTCTCGGGTTTGCACTTCCAGTTGAATTGGCCATAGAATCAATTGTGTCGAGAAATTTTTTGAATTAGAGGCCTCGGGTGCGGAGTTTTTGACGTCGTCGCCCATAGCCAAATTGCGCGCACACTTGTGCGCCGTTTTTACAAAGTTTTCAGATTGCCTCTCGGGTTTGCACTTCCAGCTGAATTGGCCATAGAATCAATTGTGTCGAGACAGTTTTTGAATTTGAGGCCTCGGGTGCGGAGTTTTTGACGTCGTCGCCCATAGCCAAATTGCGCGCACACTTGTGCGCCGTTTTTACAAAGTTTTCAGATTGCCTCTCGGGTTTGCACTTCTAGCTGAATTGGCCATAGAATCAATTGTGTCGAGAAATTTTTTAAATTTGAGGCCTCGGGTGTGGAGTTTTTGACGTCGTCGCCCATAGCCAAATTGCGCGCACACTTGTGCGCCGTTTTTACAAAGTTTTCAGATTGCCTCTCGGGTTTGCACTTCCAGTTGAATTGGCCATAGAATCAATTGTGTCGAGAAAATTTTTGAATTTGAGGCTTCGGGTGCGGAGTTTTTGACGTCGTCGCCCATAGACAAATTGCGCGCACACTTGTGCGCCGTTTTTACAAAGTTTTCAGATTGCCTCTCGGGTTTGGATTTCCAGCTGAATTGGCCATAGAATCAATTGTGTCGAGACAGTTTTTCAATTTGAGGCTTCGGGTGCGGAGTTTTTGACGTCGTCGCCCATAGCCAAATTGCGCGCACACTTGTGCGCCGTTTTTACAAAGTTTTCAGATTGCCTCTCGGGTTTGAATTTCCAGCTGAATTGGCCATAGAATCAATTGTATCGAGAAATTTTTTGAATTTGAGGCCTCGGGTGCGGAGTTTTTGACGTCGTCGCCCATAACCAAATTGCGCGCACACTTGTGCGCCGTTTTTACAAAGTTTTCAGATTAACTATCGGGTTTTCATTTCCAGCTGAATTGACCATAGAATCAATTGTGTCGAGGAAATTTTTGAATTTGAGGCCTCGGGTGCGGAGTTTTTGACGTCGTCGCCCATAGACAAATTGCGCGCACGCTTGTGCGCCATTTTTTCAAACTTTTCAGATTGCCTCTCGGGTTTGCATTTCCAGCCGAATTGGCCATAGAATCTATTGTGTCGAGAAAGTTTTTTAATTTGAGGCCTCGGGTGCGGAGTTTTTTACGTCGTCGCCCATAGCCAAACTTGCGCGCATGGTTGTGTGCCGTTTTTACAAAGTTTTCAGATTGTCTCCCAGGTTTGCATCCCTCACTGAATTGGCCATAGAATCCATTGTGTCGAGACGGTTTTTGAATTTGAGGCCTCGGGTGCGGAGTTTTTGACATCGTCGCCCATAGCAAAACTTGCGCGCATGGTTGTGTGCCGTTTTTACAAAGTTTTCGGATTGCCTCCCAGGTTTGCATCCCTCACTGAATTGGCCATAGAATCAATTGTGTCGAGACGGTTTTTGAATTTGAGGCCTCGGGGGCGGAGTTTTTGACGTCGTCGCCCATAGCCAAATTGCGCGCACACTTGTGCGCTGTTTTTACAAAGTTTTCAGAATGCCTCTCGGGTTTGCACTTCCAGCTGAATTGGTCATATAATCAATTGTGTCGAGAAAATTTTTGAATTTGAGGCCTCGGGTGCGGAGTTTTTTACGTCGTCGCCCATAGCCAAATTGCGCGCACACTTGTGCGCCGTTTTTACAAAGTTTTCAGATTGCCTCTCGGGTTTGAATTTCCAGCTGAATTGGCCATAAAATAAATTGTGTCGAGAAAATTTTTGAATTTGAGGCCTCGGGTGCGGAGTTTTTGACGTCGTCGCCCATAGCCAAATTGCGCGCACGCTTGTGCGCCGTTTTTACAAAGTTTTCAGATTACCTCTCTGGTTTGCTTTTCAAGCTGAATTGGCCATAAAATCAATAGTGTCGATAAAGTTTTTGAATTTGAGGCCTCGGGTGCAGAGTTTTTGACGTCGTCGCCTATAGCCAAATTGCGCGCACACTTGTGCGCCGTTTTTACAAAGTTTTCAGATTGCCTCTCGGGTTTGCACTTCTAGCTGAATTGGCCATAGAATCAATTGTGTCGAGAAATTTTTTAAATTTGAGGCCTCAGGTGTGGAGTTTTTTACGTCGTCGCCCATAGCCAAATTGCGCGCACACTTGTGCGCCGTTTTTACAAAGTTTTCAGATTGCCTCTCGGGTTTGCACTTCCAGTTGAATTGGCCATAGAATCAATTGTGTCGAGAAAATTTTTGAATTTGAGGCTTCGGGTGCGGAGTTTTTGACGTCGTCGCCCATAGCCAAATTGCGCGCACACGTGTGCGCCGTTTTTACAAAGTTTTCAGATTGCCTCTCGGGTTTGAATTTCCAGCTGAATTGGCCATAGAATAAATTGTGTCGAGAAATTTTTTGAATTTGAGGCCTCGGGTGCGGAGTTTTTGACGTCGTCGCCCGTAGCCAAATTGCGCGCACGCTTGTGCGCCGTTTTTACAAAGTTTTCAGATTGCCTCTCTGGTTTGCTTTTCAAGCTGAATTGGCCATAAAATCAATAGTGTCGATAAAGTTTTTGAATTTGAGGCCTCGGGTGCAGAGTTTTTGACGTCGTCGCCCATAGCCAAATTGCGCGCACACTTGTGCGCCGTTTTTACAAAGTTTTCAGATTGCCTCTCGGGTTTGCACTTCTAGCTGAATTGGCCATAAAATTAATTGTGTCGAGAAATTTTTTGAATTTGAGGCCTCGGGTGCGAAGTTTTTGACGTCGTCGCCCATAGCCAAATTGCGCGCACACTTGTGCGCCGTTTTTACAAAGTTTTCAGATTGCCTCTCGGGTTTGCACTTCCAGTTGAATTGGCCATAGAATCAATTGTGTCGAGAAAATTTTTGAATTTGAGGCTTCGGGTGCGGAGTTTTTGACGTCGTCGCCCATAGACAAATTGCGCGCACACTTGTGCGCCGTTTTTACAAAGTTTTCAGATTACCTCTCGGGTTTGGATTTCCAGCTGAATTGGCCATAGAATCAATTGTGTCGAGACAGTTTTTCAATTTGAGGCTTCGGGTGCGGAGTTTTTGACGTCGTCGCCCATAGCCAAATTGCGCGCACACTTGTGCGCCGTTTTTACAAAGTTTTCAGATTGCCTCTCGGGTTTGAATTTCCAGCTGAATTGGCCATAGAATAAATTGTGTCGAGAAATTTTTTGAATTTGAGGCCTCGGGTGCGGAGTTTTTGACGTCGTCGCCCATAGCCAAATTGCGCGCACACTTGTGCGCCGTTTTTACAAAGTTTTCAGATTGCCTCTCGGGTTTGAATTTCCAGCTGAATTGGCCATAGAATCAATTGTGTCGAGATATTTTTTGAATTTGAGGCCTCGGGTGCGGAGTTTTTGACGTCGTCGCCCATAGCCAAATTGCGCCCACACTTGTGCGCCGTTTTTACAAACTTTTCAGATTGCCTCTCGGGTTTGCATTTCCAGCCGAATTGGCCATAGAATCTATTGTGTCGAGAAAGTTTTTTAATTTGAGGCCTCGGGTGCGGAGTTTTTTACGTCGTCGCCCATAGCCAAACTTGCGCGCATGGTTGTGTGCCGTTTTTACAAAGTTTTCAGATTGCCTCCCAGGTTTGCATCCCTCACTGAATTGGCCATAGAATCAATTGTGTCGAGACGGTTTTTGAATTTGAGGCCTCGGGTGCGGAGTTTTTGACATCGTCGCCCATAGCCAAACTTGCGCGCATGGTTGTGTGCCGTTTTTACAAAGTTTTCGGATTGCCTCCCAGGTTTGCATCCCTCAGTGAATTGGCCATAGAATCAATTGTGTCGAGACGGTTTTTGAATTTGAGGCCTCCGGTGCGGAGTTTTTGACGTCGTCGCCCATAGCCAAATTGCGCGCACACTTGTGCGCCGTTTTTACAAAGTTTTCAGAATGCCTCTCGGGTTTGCACTTCCAGCTGAATTGGTCATATAATCAATTGTGTCGAGAAAATTTTTGAATTTGAGGCCTCGGGTGCGGAGTTTTTGACGTCGTCGCCCATAGCCAAATTGCGCGCACACTTGTGCGCCGTTTTTACAAAGTTTTCAGATTGCCTCTCGGGTTTGAATTTCCAGCTGAATTGGCCATAGAATAAATTGTGTCGAGAAATTTTTTGAATTTGAGGCCTCGGGTGCAGAGTTTTTGACGTCGTCGCCCATAGCCAAATTGCGCGCACGCTTGTGCGCCGTTTTTACAAAGTTTTCAGATTGCCTCTCTGGTTTGCTTTTCCAGCTGAATTGGCCATAAAATCAATAGTGTCGATAAAGTTTTTGAATTTGAGGCCTCGGGTGCAGAGTTTTTGACGTCGTCGCCCATAGCCAAACTTGCGCGCATGGTTGTCTGCCGTTTTTACAAAGTTTTCAGATTGTCTCCCAGGTTTGCATCCCTCACTGAATTGGCCATCGAATCAATTGTGTCGAGACGGTTTTTGAATTTGAGGCCTCGGGTGCGGAGTTTTTGACGTCGTCGCCCATAGCCAAACTTGCGCGCATGGTTGTGTGTCGTTTTTACAAAGTTTTCAGATTGCCTCCCAGGTTTGCATCCCTCACTGAATTGGCCATAGAATCAATTGTGTCGAGTGGTTTTTGAATTTGGGCCTCGGGTGCGGAGTTTTTGACGTCGTCGCCCATAGCCAAATTGCGCGCACACTTGTGCGCCGTTTTTACAAAGTTTTCAGATTGCCTCTCGGGTTTGCACTTCCAGTTGAATTGGCCATAGAATCAATTGTGTCGAGAAAATTTTTGAATTTGAGGCCTCGGGTGCGGAGTTTTTGACGTCGTCGCCCATAGCCAAATTGCGCGCACACTTGTGCGCCGTTTTTACAAAGTTTTCAGATTGCCTCTCGGGTTTTCATTCCCAGCTGAATTGGCCATAGTATCAATTGTGTCGAGACGGTTTTTGAATTTGAGGCCTCGGGTGCGGAGTTTTTGACGTCGTCGCTCATAGCCAAATTGCGCGCACACTTGTGCGCCGTTTTTACAAAGTTTTCAGATTGCCTCTCGGGTTTTTATTACCAACTGAATTGGCCATAGAATCAATTGTGTCGAGACGGTTTTTGAATTTGAGGCCTCGGGTGCGGAATTTTTGACGTCGTCGCCCAAAGCCAAACTTGCGCGCATGGTTGTGTGTCGTTTTTAGTAAGTTTTCAGATTGCCTCCCAGGTTTGCATCCCTCACTAAATTGGCCATATAATCAATTGTGTCGAGACGGTTTTTGAATTTGAGGCCTCGGGTGCGGAGTTTTTGACGTCGTCGCCCATAGCCAAACTTGCGCGCATGGTTGTGTGCCGTTTTTACAAAGTTTTCAGATTGCCTCCCAGGTTTGCATCCCTCACTGAATTGGCCATAGAATCAAATGTGTCGAGACGGTTTTTGAATTTGAGGCCTCGGGTGCGGAGTTTTTGACGTCGTCGCCCATAGCCAAATTGCGCGCACAGTTGTGCGCCGTTTTTACAAAGTTTTCAGATTGCCTCTCGGGTTTGCACTTCCAGTTGAATTGGCCATAGAATCAATTGTGTCGAGAAAATTTTTGAATTTGAGGCCTCGGGTGCGGAGTTTTTGACGTCGTCGCCCATAGCCAAATTGCGCGCACACTTGTGCGCCGTTTTTACAAAGTTTTCAGATTGCCTCTCGAGTTTGCACTTCCAGCTGAATTGGCCATAGAATCAATTGTGTCGAGACAGTTTTTGAATTTGAGGCCTCGGGTGCGGAGTTTTTGACGTCGTCGCCCATAGCCAAATTGCGCGCACACTTGTGCGCCGTTTTTACAAAGTTTTCAGATTGCCTCTCGGGTTTGCACTTCTAGCTGAATTGGCCATAGAATCAATTGTGTCGAGAAATTTTTTAAATTTGAGGCCTCGGGTGTGGAGTTTTTTACGTCGTCGCCCATAGCCAAATTGCGCGCACACTTGTGCGCCGTTTTTACAAAGTTTTCAGATTGCCTCTCGGGTTTGCACTTCCAGTTGAATTGGCCATAGAATCAATTGTGTCGAGAAAATTTTTGAATTTGAGGCTTCGGGTGCGGAGTTTTTGACGTCGTCGCCCATAGACAAATTGTGCGCACACTTGTGCGCCGTTTTTACAAAGTTTTCAGATTGCCTCTCGGGTTTGGATTTCCAGCTGAATTGGCCATAGAATCAATTGTGTCGAGACAGTTTTTCAATTTGAGGCTTCGGGTGCGGAGTTTTTGACGTCGTCGCCCATAGCCAAATTGCGCGCACACTTGTGCGCCGTTTTTACAAAGTTTTCAGATTTCCTCTCGGGTTTGAATTTCCAGCTGAATTGGCCATAGAATCAATTGTATCGAGAAATTTTTTGAATTTGAGGCCTCGGGTGCGGAGTTTTTGACGTCGTCGCCCATAACCAAATTGCGCGCACACTTGTGCGCCGTTTTTACAAAGTTTTCAGATTAACTATCGGGTTTTCATTTCCAGCTGAATTGACCATAGAATCAATTGTGTCGAGGAAATTTTTGAATTTGAGGCCTCGGGTGCGGAGTTTTTGACGTCGTCGCCCATAGACAAATTGCGCGCACGCTTGTGCGCCATTTTTTCAAACTTTTCAGATTGCCTCTCGGGTTTGCATTTCCAGCCGAATTGGCCATAGAATCTATTGTGTCGAGAAAGTTTTTTAATTTGAGGCCTCGGGTGCGGAGTTTTTTACGTCGTCGCCCATAGCCAAACTTGCGCGCATGGTTGTGTGCCGTTTTTACAAAGTTTTCAGATTGTCTCCCAGGTTTGCATCCCTCACTGAATTGGCCATAGAATCCATTGTGTCGAGACGGTTTTTGAATTTGAGGCCTCGGGTGCGGAGTTTTTGACATCGTCGCCCATAGCAAAACTTGCGCGCATGGTTGTGTGCCGTTTTTACAAAGTTTTCGGATTGCCTCCCAGGTTTGCATCCCTCACTGAATTGGCCATAGAATCAATTGTGTCGAGACGGTTTTTGAATTTGAGGCCTCGGGGGCGGAGTTTTTGACGTCGTCGCCCATAGCCAAATTGCGCGCACACTTGTGCGCCATTTTTACAAAGTTTTCAGAATGCCTCTCGGGTTTGCACTTCCAGCTGAATTGGTCATATAATCAATTGTGTCGAGAAAATTTTTGAATTTGAGGCCTCGGGTGCGGAGTTTTTGACGTCGTCGCCCATAGCCAAATTGCGCGCACACTTGTGCGCCGTTTTTACAAAGTTTTCAGATTGCCTCTCGGGTTTGAATTTCCAGCTGAATTGGCCATAAAATAAATTGTGTCGAGAAAATTTTTGAATTTGAGGCCTCGGGTGCGGAGTTTTTGACGTCGTCGCCCATAGCCAAATTGCGCGCACGCTTGTGCGCCGTTTTTACAAAGTTTTCAGATTACCTCTCTGGTTTGCTTTTCAAGCTGAATTGGCCATAAAATCAATAGTGTCGATAAAGTTTTTGAATTTGAGGCCTCGGGTGCAGAGTTTTTGACGTCGTCGCCTATAGCCAAATTGCGCGCACACTTGTGCGCCGTTTTTACAAAGTTTTCAGAATGCCTCTCGGGTTTGCACTTCCAGCTGAATTGGTCATATAATCAATTGTGTCGAGAAAATTTTTGAATTTGAGGCCTCGGGTGCGGAGTTTTTGACGTCGTCGCCCATAGCCAAATTGCGCGCACACTTGTGCGCCGTTTTTACAAAGTTTTCAGATTGCCTCTCGGGTTTGAATTTCCAGCTGAATTGGCCATAGAATAAATTGTGTCGAGAAAATTTTTGAATTTGAGGCCTCGGGTGCGGAGTTTTTTACGTCGTCGCCCATAGCCAAATTGCGCGCACGCTTGTGCGCCGTTTTTACAAAGTTTTCAGATTGCCTCTCGGGTTTGCACTTCCAGCTGAATTGGTCATATAATCAATTGTGTCGAGAAAATTTTTGAATTTGAGGCCTCGGGTGCGGAGTTTTTGACGTCGTCGCCCATAGCCAAATTGCGCGCACACTTGTGCGCCGTTTTTACAAAGTTTTCAGATTGCCTCTCGGGTTTGAATTTCCAGCTGAATTGGCCATAGAATAAATTGTGTCGAGAATTTTTTTGAATTTGAGGCCTCGGGTGCAGAGTTTTTGACGTCGTCGCCCATAGCCAAATTGCGCGCACGCTTGTGCGCCGTTTTTACAAAGTTTTCAGATTGCCTCTCTGGTTTGCTTTTCCAGCTGAATTGGCCATAAAATCAATAGTGTCGATAAAGTTTTTGAATTTGAGGCCTCGGGTGCAGAGTTTTTGACGTCGTCGCCCATAGCCAAACTTGCGCGCATGGTTGTCTGCCGTTTTTACAAAGTTTTCAGATTGTCTCCCAGGTTTGCATCCCTCACTGAATTGGCCATCGAATCAATTGTGTCGAGACGGTTTTTGAATTTGAGGCCTCGGGTGCGGAGTTTTTGACGTCGTCGCCCATAGCCAAACTTGCGCGCATGGTTGTGTGTCGTTTTTACAAAGTTTTCAGATTGCCTCCCAGGTTTGCATCCCTCACTGAATTGGCCATAGAATCAATTGTGTCGAGTGGTTTTTGAATTTGGGCCTCGGGTGCGGAGTTTTTGACGTCGTCGCCCATAGCCAAATTGCGCGCACACTTGTGCGCCGTTTTTACAAAGTTTTCAGATTGCCTCTCGGGTTTGCACTTCCAGTTGAATTGGCCATAGAATCAATTGTGTCGAGAAAATTTTTGAATTTGAGGCCTCGGGTGCGGAGTTTTTGACGTCGTCGCCCATAGCCAAATTGCGCGCACACTTGTGCGCCGTTTTTACAAAGTTTTCAGATTGCCTCTCGGGTTTTCATTCCCAGCTGAATTGGCCATAGTATCAATTGTGTCGAGACGGTTTTTGAATTTGAGGCCTCGGGTGCGGAGTTTTTGACGTCGTCGCTCATAGCCAAATTGCGCGCACACTTGTGCGCCGTTTTTACAAAGTTTTCAGATTGCCTCTCGGGTTTTTATTACCAACTGAATTGGCCATAGAATCAATTGTGTCGAGACGGTTTTTGAATTTGAGGCCTCGGGTGCGGAATTTTTGACGTCGTCGCCCAAAGCCAAACTTGCGCGCATGGTTGTGTGTCGTTTTTAGTAAGTTTTCAGATTGCCTCCCAGGTTTGCATCCCTCACTAAATTGGCCATATAATCAATTGTGTCGAGACGGTTTTTGAATTTGAGGCCTCGGGTGCGGAGTTTTTGACGTCGTCGCCCATAGCCAAACTTGCGCGCATGGTTGTGTGCCGTTTTTACAAAGTTTTCAGATTGCCTCCCAGGTTTGCATCCCTCACTGAATTGGCCATAGAATCAAATGTGTCGAGACGTTTTTTGAATTTGAGGCCTCGGGTGCGGAGTTTTTGACGTCGTCGCCCATAGCCAAATTGCGCGCACAGTTGTGCGCCGTTTTTACAAAGTTTTCAGATTGCCTCTCGGGTTTGCACTTCCAGTTGAATTGGCCATAGAATCAATTGTGTCGAGAAAATTTTTGAATTTGAGGCCTCGGGTGCGGAGTTTTTGACGTCGTCGCCCATAGCCAAATTGCGCGCACACTTGTGCGCCGTTTTTACAAAGTTTTCAGATTGCCTCTCGAGTTTGCACTTCCAGCTGAATTGGCCATAGAATCAATTGTGTCGAGACAGTTTTTGAATTTGAGGCCTCGGGTGCGGAGTTTTTGACGTCGTCGCCCATAGCCAAATTGCGCGCACACTTGTGCGCCGTTTTTACAAAGTTTTCAGATTGCCTCTCGGGTTTGCACTTCTAGCTGAATTGGCCATAGAATCAATTGTGTCGAGAAATTTTTTAAATTTGAGGCCTCGGGTGTGGAGTTTTTTACGTCGTCGCCCATAGCCAAATTGCGCGCACACTTGTGCGCCGTTTTTACAAAGTTTTCAGATTGCCTCTCGGGTTTGCACTTCCAGTTGAATTGGCCATAGAATCAATTGTGTCGAGAAAATTTTTGAATTTGAGGCTTCGGGTGCGGAGTTTTTGACGTCGTCGCCCATAGACAAATTGTGCGCACACTTGTGCGCCGTTTTTACAAAGTTTTCAGATTGCCTCTCGGGTTTGGATTTCCAGCTGAATTGGCCATAGAATCAATTGTGTCGAGACAGTTTTTCAATTTGAGGCTTCGGGTGCGGAGTTTTTGACGTCGTCGCCCATAGCCAAATTGCGCGCACACTTGTGCGCCGTTTTTACAAAGTTTTCAGATTTCCTCTCGGGTTTGAATTTCCAGCTGAATTGGCCATAGAATCAATTGTATCGAGAAATTTTTTGAATTTGAGGCCTCGGGTGCGGAGTTTTTGACGTCGTCGCCCATAACCAAATTGCGCGCACACTTGTGCGCCGTTTTTACAAAGTTTTCAGATTAACTATCGGGTTTTCATTTCCAGCTGAATTGACCATAGAATCAATTGTGTCGAGGAAATTTTTGAATTTGAGGCCTCGGGTGCGGAGTTTTTGACGTCGTCGCCCATAGACAAATTGCGCGCACGCTTGTGCGCCATTTTTTCAAACTTTTCAGATTGCCTCTCGGGTTTGCATTTCCAGCCGAATTGGCCATAGAATCTATTGTGTCGAGAAAGTTTTTTAATTTGAGGCCTCGGGTGCGGAGTTTTTTACGTCGTCGCCCATAGCCAAACTTGCGCGCATGGTTGTGTGCCGTTTTTACAAAGTTTTCAGATTGTCTCCCAGGTTTGCATCCCTCACTGAATTGGCCATAGAATCCATTGTGTCGAGACGGTTTTTGAATTTGAGGCCTCGGGTGCGGAGTTTTTGACATCGTCGCCCATAGCAAAACTTGCGCGCATGGTTGTGTGCCGTTTTTACAAAGTTTTCGGATTGCCTCCCAGGTTTGCATCCCTCACTGAATTGGCCATAGAATCAATTGTGTCGAGACGGTTTTTGAATTTGAGGCCTCGGGGGCGGAGTTTTTGACGTCGTCGCCCATAGCCAAATTGCGCGCACACTTGTGCGCCATTTTTACAAAGTTTTCAGAATGCCTCTCGGGTTTGCACTTCCAGCTGAATTGGTCATATAATCAATTGTGTCGAGAAAATTTTTGAATTTGAGGCCTCGGGTGCGGAGTTTTTGACGTCGTCGCCCATAGCCAAATTGCGCGCACACTTGTGCGCCGTTTTTACAAAGTTTTCAGATTGCCTCTCGGGTTTGAATTTCCAGCTGAATTGGCCATAAAATAAATTGTGTCGAGAAAATTTTTGAATTTGAGGCCTCGGGTGCGGAGTTTTTGACGTCGTCGCCCATAGCCAAATTGCGCGCACGCTTGTGCGCCGTTTTTACAAAGTTTTCAGATTACCTCTCTGGTTTGCTTTTCAAGCTGAATTGGCCATAAAATCAATAGTGTCGATAAAGTTTTTGAATTTGAGGCCTCGGGTGCAGAGTTTTTGACGTCGTCGCCTATAGCCAAATTGCGCGCACACTTGTGCGCCGTTTTTACAAAGTTTTCAGAATGCCTCTCGGGTTTGCACTTCCAGCTGAATTGGTCATATAATCAATTGTGTCGAGAAAATTTTTGAATTTGAGGCCTCGGGTGCGGAGTTTTTGACGTCGTCGCCCATAGCCAAATTGCGCGCACACTTGTGCGCCGTTTTTACAAAGTTTTCAGATTGCCTCTCGGGTTTGAATTTCCAGCTGAATTGGCCATAGAATAAATTGTGTCGAGAAAATTTTTGAATTTGAGGCCTCGGGTGCGGAGTTTTTTACGTCGTCGCCCATAGCCAAATTGCGCGCACGCTTGTGCGCCGTTTTTACAAAGTTTTCAGATTGCCTCTCTGGTTTGCTTTTCAAGCTGAATTGGCCATAAAATCAATAGTGTCGATAAAGTTTTTGAGTTTGAGGCCTCGGGTGCAGAGTTTTTGACGTCGTCGCCCATAGCCAAATTGCGCGCACACTTGTGCGCCGTTTTTACAAAGTTTTCAGATTGCCTCTCGGGTTTGCACTTCTAGCTGAATTGGCCATAGAATCAATTGTGTCGAGAAATTTTTTAAATTTGAGGCTTCGGGTGTGGAGTTTTTTACGTCGTCGCCCATAGCCAAATTGCGCGCACACTTGTGCGCCGTTTTTACAAAGTTTTCAGATTGCCTCTCGGGTTTGCACTTCCAGTTGAATTGGCCATAAAATCAATTGTGTCGAGAAAATTTTTGAATTTGAGGCTTCGGGTGCGGAGTTTTTGACGTCGTCGCCCATAGACAAATTGCGCGCACACTTGTGCGCCGTTTTTACAAAGTTTTCAGATTGCCTCTCGGGTTTGGATTTCCAGCTGAATTGGCCATAGAATCAATTGTGTCGAGACAGTTTTTCAATTTGAGGCTTCGGGTGCGGAGTTTTTGACGTCGTCGCCCATAGCCAAATTGCGCGCACACTTGTGCGCCGTTTTTACAAAGTTTTCAGATTGCCTCTCGGGTTTGAATTTCCAGCTGAATTGGCCATAGAATCAATTGTGTCGAGAAATTTTTTGAATTTGAGGCCTCGGGTGCGGAGTTTTTGACGTCGTCGCCCATAGCCAAATTGCGCGCACACTTGTGCGCCGTTTTTACAAAGTTTTCAGATTGCCTCTCGGGTTTGAATTTCCAGCTGAATTGGCCATAGAATCAATTGTGTCGAGATTTTTTTTGAATTTGAGGCCTCGGGTGCGGAGTTTTTGACGTCGTCGCCCATAGACAAATTGCGCGCACACTTGTGCGCCGTTTTTACAAAGTTTTCAGAATGCCTCTCGGGTTTGCACTTCCAGCTGAATTGGTCATATAATCAATTGTGTCGAGAAAATTTTTGAATTTGAGGCCCCGGGTGCGGAGTTTTTGACGTCGTCGCCCATAGCCAAATTGCGCGCACACTTGTGCGCCGTTTTTACAAAGTTTTCAGATTGCCTCTCGGGTTTGAATTTCCAGCTGAATTGGCCATAGAATAAATTGTGTCGAGAAAATTTTTGAATTTGAGGCCTCGGGTGCGGAGTTTTTTACGTCGTCGCCCATAGCCAAATTGCGCGCACGCTTGTGCGCCGTTTTTACAAAGTTTTCAGATTGCCTCTCTGGTTTGCTTTTCAAGCTGAATTGGCCATAAAATCAATAGTGTCGATAAAGTTTTTGAATTTGAGGCCTCGGGTGCAGAGTTTTTGACGTCGTCGCCCATAGCCAAATTGCGCGCACACTTGTGCGCCGTTTTTACAAAGTTTTCAGATTGCCTCTCGGGTTTGCACTTCTAGCTGAATTGGCCATAGAATCAATTGTGTCGAGAAATTTTTTAAATTTGAGGCCTCGGGTGTGGAGTTTTTTACGTCGTCGCCCATAGCCAAATTGCGCGCACACTTGTGCGCCGTTTTTACAAAGTTTTCAGATTGCCTCTCGGGTTTGCACTTCCAGTTGAATTGGCCATAGAATCAATTGTGTCGAGAAAATTTTTGAATTTGAGGCTTCGGGTGCGGAGTTTTTGACGTCGTCGCCCATAGACAAATTGCGCGCACACTTGTGCGCCGTTTTTACAAAGTTTTCAGATTGCCTCTCGGGTTTGGATTTCCAGCTGAATTGGCCATAGAATCAATTGTGTCGAGTATTTTTTTGAATTTGAGGCCTCGGGTGCGGAGTTTTTGACGTCATCGCCCATAGCCAAATTGCGCGCACACTTGTACGCCGTTTTTACAAAGTTTTCAGATTAACTATCGAGTTTTCATTTCCAGCTGAATTGACCATAGAATCAATTGTGTCGAGAAAATTTTTGAATTTGAGGCCTCGGGTGCGGAGTTTTTGACGTCGTCGCCCATTGCCAAATTGCGCGCACGCTTGTGCGCCGTTTTTACAAACTTTTCAGATTGCCTCTCGGGTTTGCATTTCCAGCTGAATTGGCCATAGAATCTATTGTGTCAAGAAAGTTTTTTAATTTGAGGCGTCGGGTGCGGAGTTTTTTACGTCGTCGCCCATAGCCAAACTTGCGCGCATGGTTGTGTGCCGTTTTTACAAAGTTTTCAGATTGCCTCCCAGGTTTGCATCCCTCACTGAATTGGCCATAGAATCAATTGTGTCGAGACGGTTTTTGAATTTGAGGCCTCGGGTGCGGAGTTTTAGACATCGTCGCCCATAGCCAAACTTGCGCGCATGGTTGTGTGCCGTTTTTACAAAGTTTTCGGATTACCTCCCAGGTTTGCGTCCCTCACTAAATTGACCATAGAATCAATTGTGTCGAGAAATTTTTTGAATTTGAGGCCTCGGGTGCGGAGTTTTTGACGTCGTCGCCCATAGCCAAATTGCGCGCACGCTTGTGCGCCGTTTTTACAAATTTTTCAGATTGCCTCTCGGGTTTGAATTTCCAGCTGAATTGGCCATAGAATAAATTGTGTCGAGAAATTTTTTGAATTTGAGGCCTCGGGTGCGGAGTTTTTGACGTCGTCGCCCATATCCAAATTGCGCGCACACTTGTGCGCCATTTTTACAAAGTTTTCAGAATGCCTCTCGGGTTTGCACTTCCAGCTGAATTGGTCATATAATCAATTGTGTCGAGAAATTTTTTGAATTTGAGGCCTCGGGTGCGGAGTTTTTTACGTCGTCGCCCATAGCTAAATTGCGCGCACACTTGTGCGCCGTTTTTACAAAGTTTTCAGATTGCCTCTCGGGTTTGAATTTCCAGCTGAATTGGCCATAGAATCAATTGTGTCGAGAAATTTTTTGAATTTGAGGCCTCGGGTGCGGAGTTTTTGACGTCGTCGCCCATATCCAAATTGCGCGCACACTTGTGCGCCATTTTTACAAAGTTTTCAGAATGCCTCTCGGGTTTGCACTTCCAGCTGAATTGGTCATATAATCAATTGTGTCGAGAAATTTTTTGAATTTGAGGCCTCGGGTGCGGAGTTTTTGACGTCGTCGCCCATATCCAAATTGCGCGCACACTTGTGCGCCATTTTTACAAAGTTTTCAGAATGCCTCTCGGGTTTGCACTTCCAGCTGAATTGGTCATATAATCAATTGTGTCGAGAAATTTTTTGAATTTGAGGCCTCGGGTGCGGAGTTTTTTACGTCGTCGCCCATAGCCAAATTGCGCGCACGCTTGTGCGCCGTTTTTACAAAGTTTTCAGATTGCCTCTCTGGTTTGCTTTTCAAGCTGAATTGGCCATAAAATCAATAGTGTCGATAAAGTTTTTGAGTTTGAGGCCTCGGGTGCAGAGTTTTTGACGTCGTCGCCCATAGCCAAATTGCGCGCACACTTGTGCGCCGTTTTTACAAAGTTTTCAGATTGCCTCTCGGGTTTGCACTTCTAGCTGAATTGGCCATAGAATCAATTGTGTCGAGAAATTTTTTAAATTTGAGGCTTCGGGTGTGGAGTTTTTTACGTCGTCGCCCATAGCCAAATTGCGCGCACACTTGTGCGCCGTTTTTACAAAGTTTTCAGATTGCCTCTCGGGTTTGCACTTCCAGTTGAATTGGCCATAAAATCAATTGTGTCGAGAAAATTTTTGAATTTGAGGCTTCGGGTGCGGAGTTTTTGACGTCGTCGCCCATAGACAAATTGCGCGCACACTTGTGCGCCGTTTTTACAAAGTTTTCAGATTGCCTCTCGGGTTTGGATTTCCAGCTGAATTGGCCATAGAATCAATTGTGTCGAGACAGTTTTTCAATTTGAGGCTTCGGGTGCGGAGTTTTTGACGTCGTCGCCCATAGCCAAATTGCGCGCACACTTGTGCGCCGTTTTTACAAAGTTTTTAGATTGCCTCTCGGGTTTGAATTTCCAGCTGAATTGGCCATAGAATCAATTGTGTCGAGAAATTTTTTGAATTTGAGGCCTCGGGTGCGGAGTTTTTGACGTCGTCGCCCATAGCCAAATTGCGCGCACACTTGTGCGCCGTTTTTACAAAGTTTTCAGATTGCCTCTCGGGTTTGAATTTCCAGCTGAATTGGCCATAGAATCAATTGTGTCGAGATTTTTTTTGAATTTGAGGCCTCGGGTGCGGAGTTTTTGACGTCGTCGCCCATAGACAAATTGCGCGCACACTTGTGCGCCGTTTTTACAAAGTTTTCAGAATGCCTCTCGGGTTTGCACTTCCAGCTGAATTGGTCATATAATCAATTGTGTCGAGAAAATTTTTGAATTTGAGGCCCCGGGTGCGGAGTTTTTGACGTCGTCGCCCATAGCCAAATTGCGCGCACACTTGTGCGCCGTTTTTACAAAGTTTTCAGATTGCCTCTCGGGTTTGAATTTCCAGCTGAATTGGCCATAGAATAAATTGTGTCGAGAAAATTTTTGAATTTGAGGCCTCGGGTGCGGAGTTTTTTACGTCGTCGCCCATAGCCAAATTGCGCGCACGCTTGTGCGCCGTTTTTACAAAGTTTTCAGATTGCCTCTCTGGTTTGCTTTTCAAGCTGAATTGGCCATAAAATCAATAGTGTCGATAAAGTTTTTGAATTTGAGGCCTCGGGTGCAGAGTTTTTGACGTCGTCGCCCATAGCCAAATTGCGCGCACACTTGTGCGCCGTTTTTACAAAGTTTTCAGATTGCCTCTCGGGTTTGCACTTCTAGCTGAATTGGCCATAGAATCAATTGTGTCGAGAAATTTTTTAAATTTGAGGCCTCGGGTGTGGAGTTTTTTACGTCGTCGCCCATAGCCAAATTGCGCGCACACTTGTGCGCCGTTTTTACAAAGTTTTCAGATTGCCTCTCGGGTTTGCACTTCCAGTTGAATTGGCCATAGAATCAATTGTGTCGAGAAAATTTTTGAATTTGAGGCTTCGGGTGCGGAGTTTTTGACGTCGTCGCCCATAGACAAATTGCGCGCACACTTGTGCGCCGTTTTTACAAAGTTTTCAGATTGCCTCTCGGGTTTGGATTTCCAGCTGAATTGGCCATAGAATCAATTGTGTCGAGTATTTTTTTGAATTTGAGGCCTCGGGTGCGGAGTTTTTGACGTCATCGCCCATAGCCAAATTGCGCGCACACTTGTACGCCGTTTTTACAAAGTTTTCAGATTAACTATCGAGTTTTCATTTCCAGCTGAATTGACCATAGAATCAATTGTGTCGAGAAAATTTTTGAATTTGAGGCCTCGGGTGCGGAGTTTTTGACGTCGTCGCCCATTGCCAAATTGCGCGCACGCTTGTGCGCCGTTTTTACAAACTTTTCAGATTGCCTCTCGGGTTTGCATTTCCAGCTGAATTGGCCATAGAATCTATTGTGTCAAGAAAGTTTTTTAATTTGAGGCGTCGGGTGCGGAGTTTTTTACGTCGTCGCCCATAGCCAAACTTGCGCGCATGGTTGTGTGCCGTTTTTACAAAGTTTTCAGATTGCCTCCCAGGTTTGCATCCCTCACTGAATTGGCCATAGAATCAATTGTGTCGAGACGGTTTTTGAATTTGAGGCCTCGGGTGCGGAGTTTTAGACATCGTCGCCCATAGCCAAACTTGCGCGCATGGTTGTGTGCCGTTTTTACAAAGTTTTCGGATTACCTCCCAGGTTTGCGTCCCTCACTAAATTGACCATAGAATCAATTGTGTCGAGAAATTTTTTGAATTTGAGGCCTCGGGTGCGGAGTTTTTGACGTCGTCGCCCATAGCCAAATTGCGCGCACGCTTGTGCGCCGTTTTTACAAACTTTTCAGATTGCCTCTCGGGTTTGAATTTCCAGCTGAATTGGCCATAGAATAAATTGTGTCGAGAAATTTTTTGAATTTGAGGCCTCGGGTGCGGAGTTTTTGACGTCGTCGCCCATATCCAAATTGCGCGCACACTTGTGCGCCATTTTTACAAAGTTTTCAGAATGCCTCTCGGGTTTGCACTTCCAGCTGAATTGGTCATATAATCAATTGTGTCGAGAAATTTTTTGAATTTGAGGCCTCGGGTGCGGAGTTTTTTACGTCGTCGCCCATAGCTAAATTGCGCGCACACTTGTGCGCCGTTTTTACAAAGTTTTCAGATTGCCTCTCGGGTTTGAATTTCCAGCTGAATTGGCCATAGAATCAATTGTGTCGAGAAATTTTTTGAATTTGAGGCCTCGGGTGCGGAGTTTTTGACGTCGTCGCCCATAGCCAAATTGCGCGCACACTTGTGCGCCGTTTTTACAAAGTTTTCAGATTGCCTCCCGGGTTTGAATTTCCAGCTGAATTGGCCATAGAATCAATTGTGTCGAGAATTTTTTTGAATTTGAGGCCTCGGGTGCGGAGTTTTTGACGTCGTCGCCCATAGACAAATTGCGCGCACACTTGTGCGCCGTTTTTACAAAGTTTTCAGAATGCCTCTCGGGTTTGCACTTCCAGCTGAATTGGTCATATAATCAATTGTGTCGAGAAAATTTTTGAATTTGAGGCCCCGGGTGCGGAGTTTTTGACGTCGTCGCCCATAGCCAAATTGCGCGCACACTTGTGCGCCGTTTTTACAAAGTTTTCAGATTGCCTCTCGGGTTTGAATTTCCAGCTGAATTGGCCATAGAATAAATTGTGTCGAGAAAATTTTTGAATTTGAGGCCTCGGGTGCGGAGTTTTTTACGTCGTCGCCCATAGCCAAATTGCGCGCACGCTTGTGCGCCGTTTTTACAAAGTTTTCAGATTGCCTCTCTGGTTTGCTTTTCAAGCTGAATTGGCCATAAAATCAATAGTGTCGATAAAGTTTTTGAATTTGAGGCCTCGGGTGTAGAGTTTTTGACGTCGTCGCCCATAGCCAAATTGCGCGCACACTTGTGCGCCGTTTTTACAAAGTTTTCAGATTGCCTCTCGGGTTTGCACTTCTAGCTGAATTGGCCATAGAATCAATTGTGTCGAGAAATTTTTTAAATTTGAGGCCTCGGGTGTGGAGTTTTTTACGTCGTCGCCCATAGCCAAATTGCGCGCACACTTGTGCGCCGTTTTTACAAAGTTTTCAGATTGCCTCTCGGGTTTGCACTTCCAGTTGAATTGGCCATAGAATCAATTGTGTCGAGAAAATTTTTGAATTTGAGGCTTCGGGTGCGGAGTTTTTGACGTCGTCGCCCATAGACAAATTGCGCGCACACTTGTGCGCCGTTTTTACAAAGTTTTCAGATTGCCTCTCGGGTTTGGATTTCCAGCTGAATTGGCCATAGAATCAATTGTGTCGAGAATTTTTTTGAATTTGAGGCCTCGGGTGCGGAGTTTTTGACGTCGTCGCCCATAGCCAAATTGCGCGCACACTTGTACGCCGTTTTTACAAAGTTTTCAGATTAACTATCGAGTTTTCATTTCCAGCTGAATTGACCATAGAATCAATTGTGTCGAGAAAATTTTTGAATTTGAGGCCTCGGGTGCGGAGTTTTTGACGTCGTCGCCCATTGCCAAATTGCGCGCACGCTTGTGCGCCGTTTTTACAAACTTTTCAGATTGCCTCTCGGGTTTGCATTTCCAGCTGAATTGGCCATAGAATCTATTGTTTCAAGAAAGTTTTTTAATTTGAGGCGTCGGGTGCGGAGTTTTTTACGTCGTCGCCCATAGCCAAACTTGCGCGCATGGTTGTGTGCCGTTTTTACAAAGTTTTCAGATTGCCTCCCAGGTTTGCATCCCTCACTGAATTGGCCATAGAATCAATTGTGTCGAGACGGTTTTTGAATTTGAGGCCTCGGGTGCGGAGTTTTAGACATCGTCGCCCATAGCCAAACTTGCGCGCATGGTTGTGTGCCGTTTTTACAAAGTTTTCGGATTACCTCCCAGGTTTGCGTCCCTCACTAAATTGGCCATAGAATCAATTGTGTCGAGATGGTTTTTGAATTTGAGGCCTCGGGTGCGGAGTTTTTGACGTCGTCGCCCATAGCCAAATTGCGCGCACACTTGTGCGCCGTTTTTACAAAGTTTTCAGAATGCCTCTCGGATTTGCACTTCCAGCTGAATTGGTCATATAATCAATTGTGTCGAGAAATTTTTTGAATTTGAGGCCTCGGGTGCGGAGTTTTTGACGTCGTCGCCCATAGCCAAATTGCGCGCACACTTGTGCGCCGTTTTTACAAAGTTTTCAGAATGCCTCTCGGGTTTGCACTTCCAGCTGAATTGGTCATATAATCAATTGTGTCGAGAAAATTTTTGAATTTGAGGCCTCGGGTGCGGAGTTTTTGACGTCGTCGCCCATAGCCAAATTGCGCGCACACTTGTGCGCCGTTTTTACAAAGTTTTCAGATTGCCTCTCGGGTTTGAATTTCCAGCTGAATTGGCCATAGAATCAATTGTGTCGAGAATTTTTTTGAATTTGAGGCCTCGGGTGCGGAGTTTTTGACGTCGTCGCCCATAGACAAATTGCGCGCACACTTGTGCGCCGTTTTTACAAAGTTTTCAGAATGCCTCTCGGGTTTGCACTTCCAGCTGAATTGGTCATATAATCAATTGTGTCGAGAAAATTTTTGAATTTGAGGCCCCGGGTGCGGAGTTTTTGACGTCGTCGCCCATAGCCAAATTGCGCGCACACTTGTGCGCCGTTTTTACAAAGTTTTCAGATTGCCTCTCGGGTTTGAATTTCCAGCTGAATTGGCCATAGAATAAATTGTGTCGAGAAAATTTTTGAATTTGAGGCCTCGGGTGCGGAGTTTTTTACGTCGTCGCCCATAGCCAAATTGCGCGCACGCTTGTGCGCCGTTTTTACAAAGTTTTCAGATTGCCTCTCTGGTTTGCTTTTCAAGCTGAATTGGCCATAAAATCAATAGTGTCGATAAAGTTTTTGAATTTGAGGCCTCGGGTGCAGAGTTTTTGACGTCGTCGCCCATAGCCAAATTGCGCGCACGCTTGTGCGCCGTTTTTACAAACTTTTCAGATTGCCTCTCGGGTTTGAATTTCCAGCTGAATTGGCCATAGAATAAATTGTGTCGAGAAATTTTTTGAATTTGAGGCCTCGGGTGCGGAGTTTTTGACGTCGTCGCCCATATCCAAATTGCGCGCACACTTGTGCGCCATTTTTACAAAGTTTTCAGAATGCCTCTCGGGTTTGCACTTCCAGCTGAATTGGTCTTATAATCAATTGTGTCGAGAAATTTTTTGAATTTGAGGCCTCGGGTGCGGAGTTTTTTACGTCGTCGCCCATAGCTAAATTGCGCGCACACTTGTGCGCCGTTTTTACAAAGTTTTCAGATTGCCTCTCGGGTTTGAATTTCCAGCTGAATTGGCCATAGAATCAATTGTGTCGAGAAATTTTTTGAATTTGAGGCCTCGGGTGCGGAGTTTTTGACGTCGTCGCCCATAGCCAAATTGCGCGCACACTTGTGCGCCGTTTTTACAAAGTTTTCAGATTGCCTCCCGGGTTTGAATTTCCAGCTGAATTGGCCATAGAATCAATTGTGTCGAGAATTTTTTTGAATTTGAGGCCTCGGGTGCGGAGTTTTTGACGTCGTCGCCCATAGACAAATTGCGCGCACACTTGTGCGCCGTTTTTACAAAGTTTTCAGAATGCCTCTCGGGTTTGCACTTCCAGCTGAATTGGTCATATAATCAATTGTGTCGAGAAAATTTTTGAATTTGAGGCCCCGGGTGCGGAGTTTTTGACGTCGTCGCCCATAGCCAAATTGCGCGCACACTTGTGCGCCGTTTTTACAAAGTTTTCAGATTGCCTCTCGGGTTTGAATTTCCAGCTGAATTGGCCATAGAATAAATTGTGTCGAGAAAATTTTTGAATTTGAGGCCTCGGGTGCGGAGTTTTTTACGTCGTCGCCCATAGCCAAATTGCGCGCACGCTTGTGCGCCGTTTTTACAAAGTTTTCAGATTGCCTCTCTGGTTTGCTTTTCAAGCTGAATTGGCCATAAAATCAATAGTGTCGATAAAGTTTTTGAATTTGAGGCCTCGGGTGTAGAGTTTTTGACGTCGTCGCCCATAGCCAAATTGCGCGCACACTTGTGCGCCGTTTTTACAAAGTTTTCAGATTGCCTCTCGGGTTTCACTTCTAGCTGAATTGGCCATAGAATCAATTGTGTCGAGAAATTTTTTAAATTTGAGGCCTCGGGTGTGGAGTTTTTTACGTCGTCGCCCATAGCCAAATTGCGCGCACACTTGTGCGCCGTTTTTACAAAGTTTTCAGATTGCCTCTCGGGTTTGCACTTCCAGTTGAATTGGCCATAGAATCAATTGTGTCGAGAAAATTTTTGAATTTGAGGCTTCGGGTGCGGAGTTTTTGACGTCGTCGCCCATAGACAAATTGCGCGCACACTTGTGCGCCGTTTTTACAAAGTTTTCAGATTGCCTCTCGGGTTTGGATTTCCAGCTGAATTGGCCATAGAATCAATTGTGTCGAGAATTTTTTTGAATTTGAGGCCTCGGGTGCGGAGTTTTTGACGTCGTCGCCCATAGCCAAATTGCGCGCACACTTGTACGCCGTTTTTACAAAGTTTTCAGATTAACTATCGAGTTTTCATTTCCAGCTGAATTGACCATAGAATCAATTGTGTCGAGAAAATTTTTGAATTTGAGGCCTCGGGTGCGGAGTTTTTGACGTCGTCGCCCATTGCCAAATTGCGCGCACGCTTGTGCGCCGTTTTTACAAACTTTTCAGATTGCCTCTCGGGTTTGCATTTCCAGCTGAATTGGCCATAGAATCTATTGTTTCAAGAAAGTTTTTTAATTTGAGGCGTCGGGTGCGGAGTTTTTTACGTCGTCGCCCATAGCCAAACTTGCGCGCATGGTTGTGTGCCGTTTTTACAAAGTTTTCAGATTGCCTCCCAGGTTTGCATCCCTCACTGAATTGGCCATAGAATCAATTGTGTCGAGACGGTTTTTGAATTTGAGGCCTCGGGTGCGGAGTTTTAGACATCGTCGCCCATAGCCAAACTTGCGCGCATGGTTGTGTGCCGTTTTTACAAAGTTTTCGGATTACCTCCCAGGTTTGCGTCCCTCACTAAATTGGCCATAGAATCAATTGTGTCGAGATGGTTTTTGAATTTGAGGCCTCGGGTGCGGAGTTTTTGACGTCGTCGCCCATAGCCAAATTGCGCGCACACTTGTGCGCCGTTTTTACAAAGTTTTCAGAATGCCTCTCGGATTTGCACTTCCAGCTGAATTGGTCATATAATCAATTGTGTCGAGAAATTTTTTGAATTTGAGGCCTCGGGTGCGGAGTTTTTGACGTCGTCGCCCATAGCCAAATTGCGCGCACACTTGTGCGCCGTTTTTACAAAGTTTTCAGAATGCCTCTCGGGTTTGCACTTCCAGCTGAATTGGTCATATAATCAATTGTGTCGAGAAAATTTTTGAATTTGAGGCCTCGGGTGCGGAGTTTTTGACGTCGTCGCCCATAGCCAAATTGCGCGCACACTTGTGCGCCGTTTTTACAAAGTTTTCAGATTGCCTCTCGGGTTTGAATTTCCAGCTGAATTGGCCATAGAATCAATTGTGTCGAGAATTTTTTTGAATTTGAGGCCTCGGGTGCAGAGTTTTTGACGTCGTCGCCCATAGACAAATTGCGCGCACACTTGTGCGCCGTTTTTACAAAGTTTTCAGAATGCCTCTCGGGTTTGCACTTCCAGCTGAATTGGTCATATAATCAATTGTGTCGAGAAAATTTTTGAATTTGAGGCCCCGGGTGCGGAGTTTTTGACGTCGTCGCCCATAGCCAAATTGCGCGCACACTTGTGCGCCGTTTTTACAAAGTTTTCAGATTGCCTCTCGGGTTTGAATTTCCAGCTGAATTGGCCATAGAATAAATTGTGTCGAGAAAATTTTTGAATTTGAGGCCTCGGGTGCGGAGTTTTTTACGTCGTCGCCCATAGCCAAATTGCGCGCACGCTTGTGCGCCGTTTTTACAAAGTTTTCAGATTGCCTCTCTGGTTTGCTTTTCAAGCTGAATTGGCCATAAAATCAATAGTGTCGATAAAGTTTTTGAATTTGAGGCCTCGGGTGCAGAGTTTTTGACGTCGTCGCCCATAGCCAAATTGCGCGCACGCTTGTGCGCCGTTTTTACAAACTTTTCAGATTGCCTCTCGGGTTTGAATTTCCAGCTGAATTGGCCATAGAATAAATTGTGTCGAGAAATTTTTTGAATTTGAGGCCTCGGGTGCGGAGTTTTTGACGTCGTCGCCCATATCCAAATTGCGCGCACACTTGTGCGCCATTTTTACAAAGTTTTCAGAATGCCTCTCGGGTTTGCACTTCCAGCTGAATTGGTCATATAATCAATTGTGTCGAGAAATTTTTTGAATTTGAGGCCTCGGGTGCGGAGTTTTTTACGTCGTCGCCCATAGCTAAATTGCGCGCACACTTGTGCGCCGTTTTTACAAAGTTTTCAGATTGCCTCTCGGGTTTGAATTTCCAGCTGAATTGGCCATAGAATCAATTGTGTCGAGAAATTTTTTGAATTTGAGGCCTCGGGTGCGGAGTTTTTGACGTCGTCGCCCATAGCCAAATTGCGCGCACACTTGTGCGCCGTTTTTACAAAGTTTTCAGATTGCCTCTCGGGTTTGAATTTCCAGCTGAATTGGCCATAGAATCAATTGTGTCGAGAATTTTTTTGAATTTGAGGCCTCGGGTGCGGAGTTTTTGACGTCGTCGCCCATAGACAAATTGCGCGCACACTTGTGCGCCGTTTTTACAAAGTTTTCAGAATGCCTCTCGGGTTTGCACTTCCAGCTGAATTGGTCATATAATCAATTGTGTCGAGAAAATTTTTGAATTTGAGGCCCCGGGTGCGGAGTTTTTGACGTCGTCGCCCATAGCCAAATTGCGCGCACACTTGTGCGCCGTTTTTACAAAGTTTTCAGATTGCCTCTCGGGTTTGAATTTCCAGCTGAATTGGCCATAGAATAAATTGTGTCGAGAAAATTTTTGAATTTGAGGCCTCGGGTGCGGAGTTTTTTACGTCGTCGCCCATAGCCAAATTGCGCGCACGCTTGTGCGCCGTTTTTACAAAGTTTTCAGATTGCCTCTCTGGTTTGCTTTTCAAGCTGAATTGGCCATAAAATCAATAGTGTCGATAAAGTTTTTGAATTTGAGGCCTCGGGTGCAGAGTTTTTGACGTCGTCGCCCATAGCCAAATTGCGCGCACACTTGTGCGCCGTTTTTACAAAGTTTTCAGATTGCCTCTCGGGTTTGCACTTCTAGCTGAATTGGCCATAGAATCAATTGTGTCGAGAAATTTTTTAAATTTGAGGCCTCGGGTGTGGAGTATTTTACGTCGTCGCCCATAGCCAAATTGCGCGCACACTTGTGCGCCGTTTTTACAAAGTTTTCAGATTGCCTCTCGGGTTTGCACTTCCAGTTGAATTGGCCATAGAATCAATTGTGTCGAGAAAATTTTTGAATTTGAGGCTTCGGGTGCGGAGTTTTTGACGTCGTCGCCCATAGACAAATTGCGCGCACACTTGTGCGCCGTTTTTACAAAGTTTTCAGATTGCCTCTCGGGTTTGGATTTCCAGCTGAATTGGCCATAGAATCAATTGTGTCGAGAATTTTTTTGAATTTGAGGCCTCGGGTGCGGAGTTTTTGACGTCGTCGCCCATAGCCAAATTGCGCGCACACTTGTACGCCGTTTTTACAAAGTTTTCAGATTAACTATCGAGTTTTCATTTCCAGCTGAATTGACCATAGAATCAATTGTGTCGAGAAAATTTTTGAATTTGAGGCCTCGGGTGCGGAGTTTTTGACGTCGTCGCCCATTGCCAAATTGCGCGCACGCTTGTGCGCCGTTTTTACAAACTTTTCAGATTGCCTCTCGGGTTTGCATTTCCAGCTGAATTGGCCATAGAATCTATTGTTTCAAGAAAGTTTTTTAATTTGAGGCGTCGGGTGCGGAGTTTTTTACGTCGTCGCCCATAGCCAAACTTGCGCGCATGGTTGTGTGCCGTTTTTACAAAGTTTTCAGATTGCCTCCCAGGTTTGCATCCCTCACTGAATTGGCCATAGAATCAATTGTGTCGAGACGGTTTTTGAATTTGAGGCCTCGGGTGCGGAGTTTTAGACATCGTCGCCCATAGCCAAACTTGCGCGCATGGTTGTGTGCCGTTTTTACAAAGTTTTCGGATTACCTCCCAGGTTTGCGTCCCTCACTAAATTGGCCATAGAATCAATTGTGTCGAGATGGTTTTTGAATTTGAGGCCTCGGGTGCGGAGTTTTTGACGTCGTCGCCCATAGCCAAATTGCGCGCACACTTGTGCGCCGTTTTTACAAAGTTTTCAGAATGCCTCTCGGATTTGCACTTCCAGCTGAATTGGTCATATAATCAATTGTGTCGAGAAATTTTTTGAATTTGAGGCCTCGGGTGCGGAGTTTTTGACGTCGTCGCCCATAGCCAAATTGCGCGCACACTTGTGCGCCGTTTTTACAAAGTTTTCAGAATGCCTCTCGGGTTTGCACTTCCAGCTGAATTGGTCATATAATCAATTGTGTCGAGAAAATTTTTGAATTTGAGGCCTCGGGTGCGGAGTTTTTGACGTCGTCGCCCATAGCCAAATTGCGCGCACACTTGTGCGCCGTTTTTACAAAGTTTTCAGATTAACTATCGGGTTTTCATTTCCAGCTGAATTGACCATAGAATCAATTGTGTCGAGAAAATTTTTGAATTTGAGGCCTCGGGTGCGGAGTTTTTGACGTCGTCGCCCATAGCCAAATTGCGCGCACGCTTGTGCGCCGTTTTTACAAACTTTTCAGATTGCCTCTCGGGTTTGAATTTCCAGCTGAATTGGCCATAGAATAAATTGTGTCGAGAAATTTTTTGAATTTGAGGCCTCGGGTGCGGAGTTTTTGACGTCGTCGCCCATATCCAAATTGCGCGCACACTTGTGCGCCATTTTTACAAAGTTTTCAGAATGCCTCTCGGGTTTGCACTTCCAGCTGAATTGGTCATATAATCAATTGTGTCGAGAAATTTTTTGAATTTGAGGCCTCGGGTGCGGAGTTTTTTACGTCGTCGCCCATAGCTAAATTGCGCGCACACTTGTGCGCCGTTTTTACAAAGTTTTCAGATTGCCTCTCGGGTTTGAATTTCCAGCTGAATTGGCCATAGAATCAATTGTGTCGAGAAATTTTTTGAATTTGAGGCCTCGGGTGCGGAGTTTTTGACGTCGTCGCCCATAGCCAAATTGCGCGCACACTTGTGCGCCGTTTTTACAAAGTTTTCAGATTGCCTCTCGGGTTTGAATTTCCAGCTGAATTGGCCATAGAATCAATTGTGTCGAGAATTTTTTTGAATTTGAGGCCTCGGGTGCGGAGTTTTTGACGTCGTCGCCCATAGACAAATTGCGCGCACACTTGTGCGCCGTTTTTACAAAGTTTTCAGAATGCCTCTCGGGTTTGCACTTCCAGCTGAATTGGTCATATAATCAATTGTGTCGAGAAAATTTTTGAATTTGAGGCCCCGGGTGCGGAGTTTTTGACGTCGTCGCCCATAGCCAAATTGCGCGCACACTTGTGCGCCGTTTTTACAAAGTTTTCAGATTGCCTCTCGGGTTTGAATTTCCAGCTGAATTGGCCATAGAATAAATTGTGTCGAGAAAATTTTTGAATTTGAGGCCTCGGGTGCGGAGTTTTTTACGTCGTCGCCCATAGCCAAATTGCGCGCACGCTTGTGCGCCGTTTTTACAAAGTTTTCAGATTGCCTCTCTGGTTTGCTTTTCAAGCTGAATTGGCCATAAAATCAATAGTGTCGATAAAGTTTTTGAATTTGAGGCCTCGGGTGCAGAGTTTTTGACGTCGTCGCCCATAGCCAAATTGCGCGCACACTTGTGCGCCGTTTTTACAAAGTTTTCAGATTGCCTCTCGGGTTTGCACTTCTAGCTGAATTGGCCATAGAATCAATTGTGTCGAGAAATTTTTTAAATTTGAGGCCTCGGGTGTGGAGTTTTTTACGTCGTCGCCCATAGCCAAATTGCGCGCACACTTGTGCGCCGTTTTTACAAAGTTTTCAGATTGCCTCTCGGGTTTGCACTTCCAGTTGAATTGGCCATAGAATCAATTGTGTCGAGAAATTTTTTAAATTTGAGGCCTCGGGTGTGGAGTTTTTTACGTCGTCGCCCATAGCCAAATTGCGCGCACACTTGTGCGCCGTTTTTACAAAGTTTTCAGATTGCCTCTCGGGTTTGCACTTCCAGTTGAATTGGCCATAGAATCAATTGTGTCGAGAAAATTTTTGAATTTGAGGCTTCGGGTGCGGAGTTTTTGACGTCGTCGCCCATAGACAAATTGCGCGCACACTTGTGCGCCGTTTTTACAAAGTTTTCAGATTGCCTCTCGGGTTTGGATTTCCAGCTGAATTGGCCATAGAATCAATTGTGTCGAGAATTTTTTTGAATTTGAGGCCTCGGGTGCGGAGTTTTTGACGTCGTCGCCCATAGCCAAATTGCGCGCACACTTGTACGCCGTTTTTACAAAGTTTTCAGATTAACTATCGAGTTTTCATTTCCAGCTGAATTGACCATAGAATCAATTGTGTCGAGAAAATTTTTGAATTTGAGGCCTCGGGTGCGGAGTTTTTGACGTCGTCGCCCATTGCCAAATTGCGCGCACGCTTGTGCGCCGTTTTTACAAACTTTTCAGATTGCCTCTCGGGTTTGCATTTCCAGCTGAATTGGCCATAGAATCTATTGTGTCAAGAAAGTTTTTTAATTTGAGGCGTCGGGTGCGGAGTTTTTTACGTCGTCGCCCATAGCCAAACTTGCGCGCATGGTTGTGTGCCGTTTTTACAAAGTTTTCAGATTGCCTCCCAGGTTTGCATCCCTCACTGAATTGGCCATAGAATCAATTGTGTCGAGACGGTTTTTGAATTTGAGGCCTCGGGTGCGGAGTTTTAGACATCGTCGCCCATAGCCAAACTTGCGCGCATGGTTGTGTGCCGTTTTTACAAAGTTTTCGGATTACCTCCCAGGTTTGCGTCCCTCATTAAATTGGCCATAGAATCAATTGTGTCGAGATGGTTTTTGAATTTGAGGCCTCGGGTGCGGAGTTTTTGACGTCGTCGCCCATAGCCAAATTGCGCGCACACTTGTGCGCCGTTTTTACAAAGTTTTCAGAATGCCTCTCGGATTTGCACTTCCAGCTGAATTGGTCATATAATCAATTGTGTCGAGAATTTTTTTGAATTTGAGGCCTCGGGTGCGGAGTTTTTGACGTCGTCGCCCATAGCCAAATTGCGCGCACACTTGTGCGCCGTTTTTACAAAGTTTTCAGAATGCCTCCCGGGTTTGCACTTCCAGCTGAATTGGTCATATAATCAATTGTGTCGAGAAAATTTTTGAATTTGAGGCCTCGGGTGCGGAGTTTTTGACGTCGTCGCCCATAGCCAAATTACGCGCACACTTGTGCGCCGTTTTTACAAAGTTTTCAGATTGCCTCTCGGGTTTGAATTTCCAGCTGAATTGGCCATAGAATAAATTGTGTCGAGAAAATTTTTGAATTTGAGGCCTCGGGTGCGGAGTTTTTGACGTTGTCGCCCATAGCCAAATTGCGCGCACGCTTGTGCGCCGTTTTTACAAAGTTTTCAGATTGCCTCTCTGGTTTGCTTTTCAAGCTGAATTGGCCATAAAATCAATAGTGTCGATAAAGTTTTTGAATTTGAGGCCTCGGGTGCAGAGTTTTTTACGTCGTCGCCCATAGCCAAATTGCGCGCACACTTGTGCGCCGTTTTTACAAAGTTTTCAGATTGCCTCTCGGGTTTGCACTTCTAGCTGAATTGGCCATAGAATCAATTGTGTCGAGAAATTTTTTAAATTTGAGGCCTCGGGTGTGGAGTTTTTTACGTCGTCGCCCATAGCCAAATTGCGCGCACACTTGTGCGCCGTTTTTACAAAGTTTTCAGATTGCCTCTCGGGTTTGCACTTCCAGTTGAATTGGCCATAGAATCAATTGTGTCGAGAAAATTTTAGAATTTGAGGCTTCGGGTGCGGAGTTTTTGACGTCGTCGCCCATAGACAAATTGCGCGCACACTTGTGCGCCGTTTTTACAAAGTTTTCAGAATGCCTCTCGGATTTGCACTTCCAGCTGAATTGGTCATATAATCAATTGTGTCGAGAAATTTTTTGAATTTGAGGCCTCGGGTGCAGAGTTTTTGACGTCGTCGCCCATAGCCAAATTGCGCGCACACTTGTGCGCCGTTTTTTCAAAGTTTTCAGATTGCCTCTCGGGTTTGAATTTCCAGCTGAATTGGCCATAGAATAAATTGTGTCGAGAAATTTTTTGAATTTGAGGCCTCGGGTGCGGAGTTTTTGACGTTGTCGCCCATAGCCAAATTGCGCGCACGCTTGTGCGCCGTTTTTACAAAGTTTTCAGATTGCCTCTCTGGTTTGCTTTTCAAGCTGAATTGGCCATAAAATCAATAGTGCCGATAAAGTTTTTGAATTTGAGGCCTCGGGTGCAGAGTTTTTTACGTCGTCGCCCATAGCCAAATTGCGCGCACACTTGTGCGCCGTTTTTACAAAGTTTTCAGATTGCCTCTCGGGTTTGCATTTCTAGCTGAATTGGCCATAGAATCAATTGTGTCGAGAAATTTTTTAAATTTGAGGCCTCGGGTGTGGAGTTTTTTACGTCGTCGCCCATAGCCAAATTGCGCGCACACTTGTGCGCCGTTTTTACAAAGTTTTCAGATTGCCTCTCGGGTTTGCACTTCCAGTTGAATTGGCCATAGAATCAATTGTGTCGAGAAAATTTTTGAATTTGAGGCTTCGGGTGCGGAGTTTTTGACGTCGTCGCCCATAGACAAATTGCGCGCACACTTGTGCGCCGTTTTTACAAAGTTTTCAGAATGCCTCTCGGATTTGCACTTCCAGCTGAATTGGTCATATAATCAATTGTGTCGAGAAATTTTTTGAATTTGAGGCCTCGGGTGCAGAGTTTTTGACGTCGTCGCCCATAGCCAAATTGCGCGCACACTTGTGCGCCGTTTTTTCAAAGTTTTCAGATTGCCTCTCGGGTTTGAATTTCCAGCTGAATTGGCCATAGAATAAATTGTGTCGAGAAATTTTTTGAATTTGAGGCCTCGGGTGCGGAGTTTTTGACGTTGTCGCCCATAGCCAAATTGCGCGCACGCTTGTGCGCCGTTTTTACAAAGTTTTCAGATTGCCTCTCTGGTTTGCTTTTCAAGCTGAATTGGCCATAAAATCAATAGTGCCGATAAAGTTTTTGAATTTGAGGCCTCGGGTGCAGAGTTTTTTACGTCATCGCCCATAGCCAAATTGCGCGCACACTTGTGCGCCGTTTTTACAAAGTTTTCAGATTGCCTCTCGGGTTTGCATTTCTAGCTGAATTGGCCATAGAATCAATTGTGTCGAGAAATTTTTTAAATTTGAGGCCTCGGGTGTGGAGTTTTTTACGTCGTCGCCCATAGCCAAATTGCGCGCACACTTGTGCGCCGTTTTTACAAAGTTTTCAAATTGCCTCTCGGGTTTGCACTTCCAGTTGAATTGGCCATAGAATCAATTGTGTCGAGAAAATTTTTGAATTTGAGGCTTCGGGTGCGGAGTTTTTGACGTCGTCGCCCATAGACAAATTGCGCGCACACTTGTGCGCCGTGTTTACAAAGTTTTCAGATTGCCTCTCGGGTTTGGATTTCCAGCTGAATTGGCCATAGAATCAATTGTGTCGAGACAGTTTTTCAATTTGAGGCTTCGGGTGCGGAGTTTTTGACGTCGTCGCCCATAGCCAAATTGCGCGCACCCTTGTGCGCCGTTTTTACAAAGTTTTCAGATTGCCTCTCGGGTTTGAATTTCCAGCTGTATTGGCCATAGAATCAATTGTGTCGAGAATTTTTTTGAATTTGAGGCCTCGGGTGCGGAGTTTTTGACGTCGTCGCCCATAGCCAAATTACGCGCACACTTGTGCGCCGTTTTTACAAAGTTTTCAGATTAACTATCGGGTTTTCATTTCCAGCTGAATTGACCATAGAATCAATTGTGTCGAGAAAATTTTTGAATTTGAGGCCTCGGGTGCGGAGTTTTTGACGTCGTCGCCCATAGCCAAATTGCGCGCACGCTTGTGCGCCGTTTTTACAAAGTTTTCAGATTGCCTCTCTGGTTTGCTTTTCAAGCTGAATTGGCCATAAAATCAATAGTGTCGATAAAGTTTTTGAATTTGAGGCCTCGGGTGCAGAGTTTTTTACGTCGTCGCCCATAGCCAAATTGCGCGCACACTTGTGCGCCGTTTTTACAAAGTTTTCAGATTGCCTCTCGGGTTTGCACTTCTAGCTGAATTGGCCATAGAATCAATTGTGTCGAGAAATTTTTTAAATTTGAGGCCTCAGGTGTGGAGTTTTTTACGTCGTCGCCCATAGCCAAATTGCGCGCACACTTGTGCGCCGTTTTTACAAAGTTTTCAGATTGCCTCTCGGGTTTGCACTTCCAGTTGAATTGGCCATAGAATCAATTGTGTCGAGAAAATTTTTGAATTTGAGGCTTCGGGTGCGGAGTTTTTGACGTCGTCGCCCATAGACAAATTGCGCGCACACTTGTGCGCCGTTTTTACAAAGTTTTCAGAATGCCTCTCGGATTTGCACTTCCAGCTGAATTGGTCATATAATCAATTGTGTCGAGAAAATTTTTGAATTTGAGGCCTCGGGTGCAGAGTTTTTGACGTCGTCGCCCATAGCCAAATTGCGCGCACACTTGTGCGCCGTTTTTTCAAAGTTTTCAGATTGCCTCTCGGGTTTGAATTTCCAGCTGAATTGGCCATAGAATAAATTGTGTCGAGAAATTTTTTGAATTTGAGGCCTCGGGTGCGGAGTTTTTGACGTTGTCGCCCATAGCCAAATTGCGCGCACGCTTGTGCGCCGTTTTTACAAAGTTTTCAGATTGCCTCTCTGGTTTGCTTTTCAAGCTGAATTGGCCATAAAATCAATAGTGCCGATAAAGTTTTTGAATTTGAGGCCTCGGGTGCAGAGTTTTTTACGTCGTCGCCCATAGCCAAATTGCGCGCACACTTGTGCGCCGTTTTTACAAAGTTTTCAGATTGCCTCTCGGGTTTGCACTTCTAGCTGAATTGGCCATAAAATCAATAGTGTCGATAAAGTTTTTGAATTTGAGGCCTCGGGTGCAGAGTTTTTTACGTCGTCGCCCATAGCCAAATTGCGCGCACACTTGTGCGCCGTTTTTACAAAGTTTTCAAATTGCCTCTCGGGTTTGCACTTCCAGTTGAATTGGCCATAGAATCAATTGTGTCGAGAAAATTTTTGAATTTGAGGCTTCGGGTGCGGAGTTTTTGACGTCGTCGCCCATAGACAAATTGCGCGCACACTTGTGCGCCGTGTTTACAAAGTTTTCAGATTGCCTCTCGGGTTTGGATTTCCAGCTGAATTGGCCATAGAATCAATTGTGTCGAGACAGTTTTTCAATTTGAGGCTTCGGGTGCGGAGTTTTTGACGTCGTCGCCCATAGCCAAATTGCGCGCACCCTTGTGCGCCGTTTTTACAAAGTTTTCAGATTGCCTCTCGGGTTTGAATTTCCAGCTGTATTGGCCATAGAATCAATTGTGTCGAGAATTTTTTTGAATTTGAGGCCTCGGGTGCGGAGTTTTTGACGTCGTCGCCCATAGCCAAATTACGCGCACACTTGTGCGCCGTTTTTACAAAGTTTTCAGATTAACTATCGGGTTTTCATTTCCAGCTGAATTGACCATAGAATCAATTGTGTCGAGAAAATTTTTGAATTTGAGGCCTCGGGTGCGGAGTTTTTGACGTCGTCGCCCATAGCCAAATTGCGCGCACGCTTGTGCGCCGTTTTTACAAAGTTTTCAGATTGCCTCTCTGGTTTGCTTTTCAAGCTGAATTGGCCATAAAATCAATAGTGTCGATAAAGTTTTTGAATTTGAGGCCTCGGGTGCAGAGTTTTTTACGTCGTCGCCCATAGCCAAATTGCGCGCACACTTGTGCGCCGTTTTTACAAAGTTTTCAGATTGCCTCTCGGGTTTGCACTTCTAGCTGAATTGGCCATAGAATCAATTGTGTCGAGAAATTTTTTAAATTTGAGGCCTCAGGTGTGGAGTTTTTTACGTCGTCGCCCATAGCCAAATTGCGCGCACACTTGTGCGCCGTTTTTACAAAGTTTTCAGATTGCCTCTCGGGTTTGCACTTCCAGTTGAATTGGCCATAGAATCAATTGTGTCGAGAAAATTTTAGAATTTGAGGCTTCGGGTGCGGAGTTTTTGACGTCGTCGCCCATAGACAAATTGCGCGCACACTTGTGCGCCGTTTTTACAAAGTTTTCAGAATGCCTCTCGGATTTGCACTTCCAGCTGAATTGGTCATATAATCAATTGTGTCGAGAAAATTTTTGAATTTGAGGCCTCGGGTGCAGAGTTTTTGACGTCGTCGCCCATAGCCAAATTGCGCGCACACTTGTGCGCCGTTTTTTCAAAGTTTTCAGATTGCCTCTCGGGTTTGAATTTCCAGCTGAATTGGCCATAGAATAAATTGTGTCGAGAAATTTTTTGAATTTGAGGCCTCGGGTGCGGAGTTTTTGACGTTGTCGCCCATAGCCAAATTGCGCGCACGCTTGTGCGCCGTTTTTACAAAGTTTTCAGATTGCCTCTCTGGTTTGCTTTTCAAGCTGAATTGGCCATAAAATCAATAGTGCCGATAAAGTTTTTGAATTTGAGGCCTCGGGTGCAGAGTTTTTTACGTCGTCGCCCATAGCCAAATTGCGCGCACACTTGTGCGCCGTTTTTACAAAGTTTTCAGATTGCCTCTCGGGTTTGCACTTCTAGCTGAATTGGCCATAGAATCAATTGTGTCGAGAAATTTTTTAAATTTGAGGCCTCGGGTGTGGAGTTTTTTACGTCGTCGCCCATAGCCAAATTGCGCGCACACTTGTGCGCCGTTTTTACAAAGTTTTCAAATTGCCTCTCGGGTTTGCACTTCCAGTTGAATTGGCCATAGAATCAATTGTGTCGAGAAAATTTTTGAATTTGAGGCTTCGGGTGCGGAGTTTTTGACGTCGTCGCCCATAGACAAATTGCGCGCACACTTGTGCGCCGTGTTTACAAAGTTTTCAGATTGCCTCTCGGGTTTGGATTTCCAGCTGAATTGGCCATAGAATCAATTGTGTCAAGACAGTTTTTCAATTTGAGGCTTCGGGTGCGGAGTTTTTGACGTCGTCGCCCATAGCCAAATTGCGCGCACCCTTGTGCGCCGTTTTTACAAAGTTTTCAGATTGCCTCTCGGGTTTGAATTTCCAGCTGTATTGGCCATAGAATCAATTGTGTCGAGAATTTTTTTGAATTTGAGGCCTCGGGTGCGGAGTTTTTGACGTCGTCGCCCATAGCCAAATTACGCGCACACTTGTGCGCCGTTTTTACAAAGTTTTCAGATTAACTATCGGGTTTTCATTTCCAGCTGAATTGGTCATATAATCAATTGTGTCGAGAAATTTTTTGAATTTGAGGCCTCGGGTGCGGAGTTTTTTACGTCGTCGCACATAGCTAAATTGCGCGCACACTTGTGCGCCGTTTTTACAAAGTTTTCAGATTGCCTCTCGGGTTTGAATTTCCAGCTGAATTGGCCATAGAATAAATTGTGTCGAGAAAATTTTTGAATTTGAGGCCACGGGTGCGGAGTTTTTGACGTCGTCGCCCATAGCCAAATTGCGCGCACGCTTGTGCGCCGTTTTTACAAAGTTTTCAAATTGCCTCTCTGGTTTACTTTTCCAGCTGAATTGGCCATAAAATCAATAGTGTCGATAAAGTTTTTGAATTTGAGGCCTCGGGTGCAGAGTTTTTGACGTCGTCGCCCATAGCCCAACTTGCGCGCATGGTTGTCTGCCAGTTTTACAAAGTTTTCAGATGGCCTCCCAGGTTTGCATCCCTCACTGAATTGGCCATGGAATCAATTGTGTCGAGACGGTTTTTGAATTTGAGGCCTCGGGTGCGGAGTTTTTTACGTCGTCGCCCATAGCCAAACTTGCGCACATGGTTGTGTGTCGTTTTTACAAAGTTTTCAGATTGCCTCCCAGGTTTGCATCCCTCACTGAATTGGCCATAGAATCAATTATGTCGAGACGGTTTTTGAATTTGGGCCTCGGGTGCGGATTTTTTGACGTCGTCGCCCATAGCCAAATTGCGCGCACACTTGTGCGCCGTTTTTACAAAGTTTTCAGATTGCATCTCGGGTTTGGATTTCCAGCTGAATTGGCCATAGAATCAATTGTGTCGAGACAGTTTTTCAATTTGAGGCTTCGGGTGCGGAGTTTTTGACGTCGTCGCCCATAGCCAAATTGCGCGCACACTTGTGCGCCGTTTTTACAAAGTTTTCAGATTGCCTCTCGGGTTTGAATTTCCAGCTGAATTGGCCATAGAATCAATTGTGTCGAGAAATTTTTTGAATTTGAGGCCTCGGGTGCGGAGTTTTTGACGTCGTCGCCCATAGCCAAATTACGCGCACACTTGTGCGCCGTTTTTACAAAGTTTTCAGATTAACTATCGGGTTTTCATTTCCAGCTGAATTGACCATATAATCAATTGTGTCGAGAAAATTTTTGAATTTGAGGCCTCGGGTGCGGAGTTTTTGACGTCGTCGCCCATAGCCAAATTGCGCGCACGCTTGTGCGCCGTTTTTACAAAGTTTTCAGATTGCCTCTCTGGTTTGCTTTTCAAGCTGAATTGGCCATAAAATCAATAGTGTCGATAAAGTTTTTGAATTTGAGGCCTCGGGTGCAGAGTTTTTTACGTCGTCGCCCATAGCCAAATTGCGCGCACACTTGTGCGCCGTTTTTACAAAGTTTTCAGATTGCCTCTCGGGTTTGCACTTCTAGCTGAATTGGCCATAGAATCAATTGTGTCGAGAAATTTTTTAAATTTGAGGCCTCGGGTGTGGAGTTTTTTACGTCGTCGCCCATAGCCAAATTGCGCGCACACTTGTGCGCCGTTTTTACAAAGTTTTCAAGTTGCCTCTCGGGTTTGCACTTCCAGTTGAATTGGCCATAGAATCAATTGAGTCGAGAAAATTTTTGAATTTGAGGCTTCGGGTGCGGAGTTTTTGACGTCGTCGCCCATAGACAAATTGCGCGCACACTTGTGCGCCGTTTTTACAAAGTTTTCAGATTGCCTCTCGGGTTTGGATTTCCAGCTGAATTGGCCATAGAATCAATTGTGTCGAGACAGTTTTTCAATTTGAGGCTTCGGGTGCGGAGTTTTTGACGTCGTCGCCCATAGCCAAATTGCGCGCACACTTGTGCGCCGTTTTTACAAAGTTTTCAGATTGCCTCTCGGGTTTGAATTTCCAGCTGAATTGGCCATAGAATCAATTGTGTCGAGAAATTTTTTGAATTTGAGGCCTCGGGTGCGGAGTTTTTGACGTCGTCGCCCATAGCCAAATTACGCGCACACTTGTGCGCCGTTTTTACAAAGTTTTCAGATTAACTATCGGGTTTTCACTTCCAGCTGAATTGACCATAGAATCAATTGTGTCGAGAAAATTTTTGAATTTGAGGCCTCGGGTGCGGAGTTTTTGACGTCGTCGCCCATAGCCAAATTGCGCGCACGCTTGTGCGCCGTTTTTACAAACTTTTCAGATTGCCTCTCGGGTTTGAATTTCCAGCTGAATTGGCCATAGAATAAATTGTGTCGAGAAATTTTTTGAATTTGAGGCCTCGGGTGCGGAGTTTTTGACGTCGTCGCCCATATCCAAATTGCGCGCACACTTGTGCGCCATTTTTACAAAGTTTTCAGAATGCCTCTCGGGTTTGCACTTCCAGCTGAATTGGTCATATAATCAATTGTGTCGAGAAATTTTTTGAATTTGAGGCCTCGGGTGCGGAGTTTTTTACGTCGTCGCCCATAGCTAAATTGCGCGCACACTTGTGCGCCGTTTTTACAAAGTTTTCAGATTGCCTCTCGGGTTTGAATTTCCAGCTGAATTGGCCATAGAATAAATTGTGTCGAGAAAATTTTTGAATTTGAGGCCACGGGTGCGGAGTTTTTGACGTCGTCGCCCATAGCCAAATTGCGCGCACGCTTGTGCGCCGTTTTTACAAAGTTTTCAAATTGCCTCTCTGGTTTACTTTTCCAGCTGAATTGGCCATAAAATCAATAGTGTCGATAAAGTTTTTGAATTTGAGGCCTCGGGTGCAGAGTTTTTGACGTCGTCGCCCATAGCCCAACTTGCGCGCATGGTTGTCTGCCAGTTTTACAAAGTTTTCAGATTGCCTCCCAGGTTTGCATCCCACACTGAATTGGCCATCGAATCAATTGTGTCGAGACGGTTTTTGAATTTGAGGCCTCGGGTGCGGAGTTTTTGACGTCGTCGCCCATAGCCAAACTTGCGCACATGGTTGTGTGTCGTTTTTACAAAGTTTTCAGATTGCCTCCCAGGTTTGCATCCCTCACTGAATTGGCCATAGAATCAATTATGTCGAGACGATTTTTGAATTTGGGCCTCGGGTGCGGAGTTTTTGACGTCGTCGCCCATAGCCAAATTGCGCGCACACTTGTGCGCCGTTTTTACAAAGTTTTCAGATTGCCTCTCGGGTTTGGATTTCCAGCTGAATTGGCCATAGAATCAATTGTGTCGAGACAGTTTTTCAATTTGAGGCTTCGGGTGCGGAGTTTTTGACGTCGTCGCCCATAGCCAAATTGCGCGCACACTTGTGCGCCGTTTTTACAAAGTTTTCAGATTGCCTCTCGGGTTTGAATTTCCAGCTGAATTGGCCATAGAATCAATTGTGTCGAGAAATTTTTTGAATTTGAGGCCTCGGGTGCGGAGTTTTTGACGTCGTCGCCCATAGCCAAATTACGCGCACACTTGTGCGCCGTTTTTACAAAGTTTTCAGATTAACTATCGGGTTTTCATTTCCAGCTGAATTGACCATATAATCAATTGTGTCGAGAAATTTTTTGAATTTGAGGTCTCGGGTGCGGAGTTTTTGACGTCGTCGCCCATAGCCAAATTGCGCGCACGCTTGTGCGCCGTTTTTACAAACTTTTCAGATTGCCTCTCGGGTTTGAATATCCAGCTGAATTGGCCATAGAATAAATTGTGTCGAGAAAATTTTTGAATTTGAGGCCTCGGGTGCGGAGTTTTTGACGTCGTCGCCCATATCCAAATTGCGCGCACACTTGTGCGCCATTTTTACAAAGTTTTCAGAATGCCTCTCGGGTTTGAATTTCCAGCTGAATTGGCCATAGAATAAATTGTGTCGAGAAAATTTTTGAATTTGAGGCCTCGGGTGCGGAGTTTTTGACGTCGTCGCCCATAGCCAAATTGCGCGCACGCTTGTGCGCCGTTTTTACAAAGTTTTCAGATTGCCTCTCGGGTTTGCACTTCTAGCTGAATTGGCCATAGAATCAATTGTGTCGAGAAATTTTTTAAATTTGAGGCCTCGGGTGTGGAGTTTTTTACGTCGTCGCCCATAGCCAAATTGCGCGCACACTTGTGCGCCGTTTTTACAAAGTTTTCAAGTTGCCTCTCGGGTTTGCACTTCCAGTTGAATTGGCCATAGAATCAATTGTGTCGAGAAAATTTTTGAATTTGAGGCTTCGGGTGCGGAGTTTTTGACGTCGTCGCCCATAGACAAATTGCGCGCACACTTGTGCGCCGTTTTTACAAAGTTTTCAGATTGCCTCTCGGGTTTGGATTTCCAGCTGAATTGGCCATAGAATCAATTGTGTCGAGACAGTTTTTCAATTTGAGGCTTCGGGTGCGGAGTTTTTGACGTCGTCGCCCATAGCCAAATTGCGCGCACACTTGTGCGCCGTTTTTACAAAGTTTTCAGATTGCCTCTCGGGTTTGAATTTCCAGCTGAATTGGCCATAGAATCAATTGTGTCGAGAAATTTTTTGAATTTGAGGCCTCGGGTGCGGAGTTTTTGACGTCGTCGCCCATAGCCAAATTACGCGCACACTTGTGCGCCGTTTTTACAAAGTTTTCAGATTAACTATCGGGTTTTCACTTCCAGCTGAATTGACCATAGAATCAATTGTGTCGAGAAAATTTTTGAATTTGAGGCCTCGGGTGCGGAGTTTTTGACGTCGTCGCCCATAGCCAAATTGCGCGCACGCTTGTGCGCCGTTTTTACAAACTTTTCAGATTGCCTCTCGGGTTTGAATTTCCAGCTGAATTGGCCATAGAATAAATTGTGTCGAGAAATTTTTTGAATTTGAGGCCTCGGGTGCGGAGTTTTTGACGTCGTCGCCCATATCCAAATTGCGCGCACACTTGTGCGCCATTTTTACAAAGTTTTCAGAATGCCTCTCGGGTTTGCACTTCCAGCTGAATTGGTCATATAATCAATTGTGTCGAGAAATTTTTTGAATTTGAGGCCTCGGGTGCGGAGTTTTTTACGTCGTCGCCCATAGCTAAATTGCGCGCACACTTGTGCGCCGTTTTTACAAAGTTTTCAGATTGCCTCTCGGGTTTGAATTTCCAGCTGAATTGGCCATAGAATAAATTGTGTCGAGAAAATTTTTGAATTTGAGGCCACGGGTGCGGAGTTTTTGACGTCGTCGCCCATAGCCAAATTGCGCGCACGCTTGTGCGCCGTTTTTACAAAGTTTTCAAATTGCCTCTCTGGTTTACTTTTCCAGCTGAATTGGCCATAAAATCAATAGTGTCGATAAAGTTTTTGAATTTGAGGCCTCGGGTGCAGAGTTTTTGACGTCGTCGCCCATAGCCCAACTTGCGCGCATGGTTGTCTGCCAGTTTTACAAAGTTTTCAGATTGCCTCCCAGGTTTGCATCCCACACTGAATTGGCCATCGAATCAATTGTGTCGAGACGGTTTTTGAATTTGAGGCCTCGGGTGCGGAGTTTTTGACGTCGTCGCCCATAGCCAAACTTGCGCACATGGTTGTGTGTCGTTTTTACAAAGTTTTCAGATTGCCTCCCAGGTTTGCATCCCTCACTGAATTGGCCATAGAATCAATTATATCAAGACGATTTTTGAATTTGGGCCTCGGGTGCGGAGTTTTTGACGTCGTCGCCCATAGCCAAATTGCGCGCACACTTGTGCGCCGTTTTTACAAAGTTTTCAGATTGCCTCTCGGGTTTGGATTTCCAGCTGAATTGGCCATAGAATCAATTGTGTCGAGACAGTTTTTCAATTTGAGGCTTCGGGTGCGGAGTTTTTGACGTCGTCGCCCATAGCCAAATTGCGCGCACACTTGTGCGCCGTTTTTACAAAGTTTTCAGATTGCCTCTCGGGTTTGAATTTCCAGCTGAATTGGCCATAGAATCAATTGTGTCGAGAAATTTTTTGAATTTGAGGCCTCGGGTGCGGAGTTTTTGACGTCGTCGCCCATAGCCAAATTACGCGCACACTTGTGCGCCGTTTTTACAAAGTTTTCAGATTAACTATCGGGTTTTCATTTCCAGCTGAATTGACCATATAATCAATTGTGTCGAGAAATTTTTTGAATTTGAGGCCTCGGGTGCGGAGTTTTTGACGTCGTCGCCCATAGCCAAATTGCGCGCACGCTTGTGCGCCATTTTTACAAACTTTTCAGATTGCCTCTCGGGTTTGAATATCCAGCTGAATTGGCCATAGAATAAATTGTGTCGAGAAAATTTTTGAATTTGAGGCCTCGGGTGCGGAGTTTTTGACGTCGTCGCCCATATCCAAATTGCGCGCACACTTGTGCGCCATTTTTACAAAGTTTTCAGAATGCCTCTCGGGTTTGAATTTCCAGCTGAATTGGCCATAGAATAAATTGTGTCGAGAAAATTTTTGAATTTGAGGCCTCGGGTGCGGAGTTTTTGACGTCGTCGCCCATAGCCAAATTGCGCGCACGCTTGTGCGCCGTTTTTACAAAGTTTTCAAATTGCCTCTCTGGTTTACTTTTCCAGCTGAATTGGCCATAAAATCAATAGTGTCGATAAAGTTTTTAAATTTGAGGCCTCGGGTGCAGAGTTTTTGACGTCGTCGCCCATAGCCCAACTTGCGCGCATGGTTGTCTGCCAGTTTTTACAAAGTTTTCAGATTGCCTCCCAGGTTTGCATCCCTCACTGAATTGGCCATCGAATCAATTGTGTCGAGACGGTTTTTGAATTTGAGGCCTCGGGTGCGGAGTTTTTGACGTCGTCGCCCATAGCCCAACTTGCGCGCATGGTTGTCTGCCAGTTTTTACAAAGTTTTCAGATTGCCTCCCAGGTTTGCATCCCTCACTGAATTGGCCATCGAATCAATTGTGTCGAGACGGTTTTTGAATTTGAGGCCTCGGGTGCGGAGTTTTTGACGTCGTCGCCCATAGCCAAACTTGCGCGCATGGTTGTGTGTCGTTTTTACAAAGTTTTCAGATTGCCTCCCAGGTTTGCATCCCTCACTGAATTGGCCATAGAATCAATTATGTCGAGACGGTTTTTGAATTTGGGCCTCGGGTGCGGAGTTTTTGACGTCGTCGCCCATAGCCAAATTGCGCGCACACTTGTGCGCCGTTTTTACAAAGTTTTCAGATTGCCTCTCGGGTTTGCACTTCCAGTTGAATTGGCCATAGAATCAATTGTGTCGAGAAAATTTTTGAATTTGAGGCCTCGGGTGCGGAGTTTTTGACGTCGTCGCCCATAGCCAAATTGCGCGCACACTTGTGCGCCGTTTTTACAAAGTTTTCAGATTGCCTCTAGGGTTTGCATTTCCAGCTGAATTGGCCATAGAATCAATTGTGTCGAGACGGTTTTTGAATTTGAGGCCTCGGGTGCGGAGTTTTTGACGTCGTCGCCCATAGCCAAATTGCGCGCACACTAGTGCGCCGTTTTTACAAAGTTTTCAGATTGCCTCCCAGGTTTGCATCCCTCACTGAATTGGCCATAGAATCAATGGTGTCGAGACGGTTTTTGAATTTGAGGCCTCGGGTGCGGAGTTTTTGACGTCGTCGCCCATAGCCAAACTTGCGCGCTTGGTTGTGTGTCGTTTTTACGAAGTTTTCAGATTGCCTCCCAGGTTTGCACTTCCAGCTGAATTGGCCATAGAATCAATTGTGTCGAGACGGTTTTTTTCAATTTGAAGCCTCGGGTGCGGAGTTTTTGACGTCGTCGCCCATAGCCAAATTGCGCGCACACTTGTGCGCCGTTTTTACAAAGTTTTCAGATTGCCTCTCGGGTTTGAATTTCCAGCTGAATTGGCCATAGAATCAATTGTGTCGAGAAATTTTTTGAATTTGAGGCCTCGGGTGCGGAGTTTTTGACGTCGTCGCCGATAGCCAAATTGCGCGCACACTTGTGCGCCGTTTTTACAAAGTTTTCAGATTAACTCTCGGGTTTTCACTTCCACCTGAATTGACCACAGAATCTATTGTGTCGAGAAAATTTTTGAATTTGAGGCCTCGGGTGCGGAGTTTTTGACGTCGTCGCCCATAGCCAAATTGCGTGCACGCTTGTGCGCCGTTTTTACAAAGTTTTCAGATTGCCTCTCGGGTTTGCATTGCCAGCTGAATTGGCCATAGAATCAATTGTGTCGAGAAAGTTTTTGAATTTGAGGCCTCGGGTGCGGAGTTTTTTACGTCGTCGCCCATAGCCAAACTTGCGCGCATGGTTGTGTGCCGTTTTTACAAAGTTTTCAGATTGCCTCCCAGGTTTGCATCCCCCACTGAATTGGCCATAGAATCAATTGTGTCGAGACGGTTTTTGAATTTGAGGCCTCGGGTGCGGAGTTTTTGACATCGTCGCCCATAGCCAAACTTGCGCGCATGGTTGTGTGCCGTTTTTACAAAGTTTTCGGATTGCCTCCCAGGTTTGCACCCCTCACTGAATTAGCCATAGAATCAATTGTGTCGAGACGGTTTTTGAATTTGAGGCCTCGGGTGCGGAGTTTTTGACGTCGTCGCCCATAGCCAAATTGCGCGCACACTTGTGCGCCGTTTTTACAAAGTTTTCAGATTAACTCTCGTGTTTTCACTTCCACCTGAATTGACCACAGAATCAATTGTGTCGAGAAAATTTTTGAATTTGAGGCCTTGGGTGCGGAGTTTTTGACGTCGTCGCCCATAGCCAAATTGCGCGCACGCTTGTGCGCCGTTTTTACAAAGTTTTCAGATTGCCTCTCGGGTTTGCATTGCCAGCTGAATTGGCCATAGAATAAATTGTGTCGAGAAAGTTTTTGAATTTGAGGCCTCGGGTGCGGAGTTTTTTACGTCGTCGCCCATAGCCAAACTTGCGCGCATGGTTGTGTGCCGTTTTTACAAAGTTTTCAGATTGCCTCCCAGGTTTGCATCCCTCACTGAATTGGCCATAGAATCAATTGTGTCGAGACGGTTTTTGAATTTGAGGCCTCGGGTGCGGAGTTTTTGACATCGTCGCCCATAGCCAAACTTGCGAGCATGGTTGTGTGCCGTTTTTACAAAGTTTTCGGATTGCCTCCCAGGTTTGCACCCCTCGCTGAATTAGCCATAGAATCAATTGTGTCGAGACGGTTTTTGAATTTGACGCCTCGGGTGCGGAGTTTTTGACGTCGTCGCCCATAGCCAAATTGCGCGCACACTTGTGCGCCGTTTTTACAAAGTTTTCAGATTGCCTCTCGGGTTTGAATTTCCAGCTGAATTGGCCATAGAATAAATTGTGTCGAGAAAATTTTTGAATTTGAGGCCTCGGGTGCGGAGTTTTTGACGTCGTCGCCCATATCCAAATTGCGCGCACACTTGTGCGCCATTTTTACAAAGTTTTCAGAATGCCTCTCGGGTTTGAATTTCCAGCTGAATTGGCCATAGAATAAATTGTGTCGAGAAAATTTTTGAATTTGAGGCCTCGGGTGCGGAGTTTTTGACGTCGTCGCCCATAGCCAAATTGCGCGCACGCTTGTGCGCCGTTTTTACAAAGTTTTCAGATTGCCTCTCGGGTTTGCACTTCTAGCTGAATTGGCCATAGAATCAATTGTGTCGAGAAATTTTTTAAATTTGAGGCCTCGGGTGTGGAGTTTTTTACGTCGTCGCCCATAGCCAAATTGCGCGCACACTTGTGCGCCGTTTTTACAAAGTTTTCAAGTTGCCTCTCGGGTTTGCACTTCCAGTTGAATTGGCCATAGAATCAATTGTGTCGAGAAAATTTTTGAATTTGAGGCTTCGGGTGCGGAGTTTTTGACGTCGTCGCCCATAGACAAATTGCGCGCACACTTGTGCGCCGTTTTTACAAAGTTTTCAGATTGCCTCTCGGGTTTGGATTTCCAGCTGAATTGGCCATAGAATCAATTGTGTCGAGACAGTTTTTCAATTTGAGGTTTCGGGTGCGGAGTTTTTGACGTCGTCGCCCATAGCCAAATTGCGCGCACACTTGTGCGCCGTTTTTACAAAGTTTTCAGATTGCCTCTCGGGTTTGAATTTCCAGCTGAATTGGCCATAGAATCAATTGTGTCGAGAAATTTTTTGAATTTGAGGCCTCGGGTGCGGAGTTTTTGACGTCGTCGCCCATAGCCAAATTACGCGCACACTTGTGCGCCGTTTTTACAAAGTTTTCAGATTAACTATCGGGTTTTCACTTCCAGCTGAATTGACCATAGAATCAATTGTGTCGAGAAAATTTTTGAATTTGAGGCCTCGGGTGCGGAGTTTTTGACGTCGTCGCCCATAGCCAAATTGCGCGCACGCTTGTGCGCCGTTTTTACAAACTTTTCAGATTGCCTCTCGGGTTTGAATTTCCAGCTGAATTGGCCATAGAATAAATTGTGTCGAGAAATTTTTTGAATTTGAGGCCTCGGGTGCGGAGTTTTTGACGTCGTCGCCCATATCCAAATTGCGCGCACACTTGTGCGCCATTTTTACAAAGTTTTCAGAATGCCTCTCGGGTTTGCACTTCCAGCTGAATTGGTCATATAATCAATTGTGTCGAGAAATTTTTTGAATTTGAGGCCTCGGGTGCGGAGTTTTTTACGTCGTCGCCCATAGCTAAATTGCGCGCACACTTGTGCGCCGTTTTTACAAAGTTTTCAGATTGCCTCTCGGGTTTGAATTTCCAGCTGAATTGGCCATAGAATAAATTGTGTCGAGAAAATTTTTGAATTTGAGGCCACGGGTGCGGAGTTTTTGACGTCGTCGCCCATAGCCAAATTGCGCGCACGCTTGTGCGCCGTTTTTACAAAGTTTTCAAATTGCCTCTCTGGTTTACTTTTCCAGCTGAATTGGCCATAAAATCAATAGTGTCGATAAAGTTTTTGAATTTGAGGCCTCGGGTGCAGAGTTTTTGACGTCGTCGCCCATAGCCCAACTTGCGCGCATGGTTGTCTGCCAGTTTTACAAAGTTTTCAGATTGCCTCCCAGGTTTGCATCCCACACTGAATTGGCCATCGAATCAATTGTGTCGAGACGGTTTTTGAATTTGAGGCCTCGGGTGCGGAGTTTTTGACGTCGTCGCCCATAGCCAAACTTGCGCACATGGTTGTGTGTCGTTTTTACAAAGTTTTCAGATTGCCTCCCAGGTTTGCATCCCTCACTGAATTGGCCATAGAATCAATTATATCAAGACGATTTTTGAATTTGGGCCTCGGGTGCGGAGTTTTTGACGTCGTCGCCCATAGCCAAATTGCGCGCACACTTGTGCGCCGTTTTTACAAAGTTTTCAGATTGCCTCTCGGGTTTGGATTTCCAGCTGAATTGGCCATAGAATCAATTGTGTCGAGACAGTTTTTCAATTTGAGGCTTCGGGTGCGGAGTTTTTGACGTCGTCGCCCATAGCCAAATTGCGCGCACACTTGTGCGCCGTTTTTACAAAGTTTTCAGATTGCCTCTCGGGTTTGAATTTCCAGCTGAATTGGCCATAGAATCAATTGTGTCGAGAAATTTTTTGAATTTGAGGCCTCGGGTGCGGAGTTTTTGACGTCGTCGCCCATAGCCAAATTACGCGCACACTTGTGCGCCGTTTTTACAAAGTTTTCAGATTAACTATCGGGTTTTCATTTCCAGCTGAATTGACCATATAATCAATTGTGTCGAGAAATTTTTTGAATTTGAGGCCTCGGGTGCGGAGTTTTTGACGTCGTCGCCCATAGCCAAATTGCGCGCACGCTTGTGCGCCGTTTTTACAAACTTTTCAGATTGCCTCTCGGGTTTGAATATCCAGTTGAATTGGCCATAGAATAAATTGTGTCGAGAAAATTTTTGAATTTGAGGCCTCGGGTGCGGAGTTTTTGACGTCGTCGCCCATATCCAAATTGCGCGCACACTTGTGCGCCATTTTTACAAAGTTTTCAGAATGCCTCTCGGGTTTGAATTTCCAGCTGAATTGGCCATAGAATAAATTGTGTCGAGAAAATTTTTGAATTTGAGGCCTCGGGTGCGGAGTTTTTGACGTCGTCGCCCATAGCCAAATTGCGCGCACGCTTGTGCGCCGTTTTTACAAAGTTTTCAAATTGCCTCTCTGGTTTACTTTTCCAGCTGAATTGGCCATAAAATCAATAGTGTCGATAAAGTTTTTAAATTTGAGGCCTCGGGTGCAGAGTTTTTGACGTCGTCGCCCATAGCCCAACTTGCGCGCATGGTTGTCTGCCAGTTTTTACAAAGTTTTCAGATTGCCTCCCAGGTTTGCATCCCTCACTGAATTGGCCATCGAATCAATTGTGTCGAGACGGTTTTTGAATTTGAGGCCTCGGGTGCGGAGTTTTTGACGTCGTCGCCCATAGCCCAACTTGCGCGCATGGTTGTCTGCCAGTTTTTACAAAGTTTTCAGATTGCCTCCCAGGTTTGCATCCCTCACTGAATTGGCCATCGAATCAATTGTGTCGAGACGGTTTTTGAATTTGAGGCCTCGGGTGCGGAGTTTTTGACGTCGTCGCCCATAGCCAAACTTGCGCGCATGGTTGTGTGTCGTTTTTACAAAGTTTTCAGATTGCCTCCCAGGTTTGCATCCCTCACTGAATTGGCCATAGAATCAATTATGTCGAGACGGTTTTTGAATTTGGGCCTCGGGTGCGGAGTTTTTGACGTCGTCGCCCATAGCCAAATTGCGCGCACACTTGTGCGCCGTTTTTACAAAGTTTTCAGATTGCCTCTCGGGTTTGCACTTCCAGTTGAATTGGCCATAGAATCAATTGTGTCGAGAAAATTTTTGAATATGAGGCCTCGGGTGCGGAGTTTTTGACGTCGTCGCCCATAGCCAAATTGCGCGCACACTTGTGCGCCGTTTTTACAAAGTTTTCAGATTGCCTCTAGGGTTTGCATTTCCAGCTGAATTGGCCATAGAATCAATTGTGTCGAGACGGTTTTTGAATTTGAGGCCTCGGGTGCGGAGTTTTTGACGTCGTCGCCCATAGCCAAATTGCGCGCACACTAGTGCGCCGTTTTTACAAAGTTTTCAGATTGCCTCCCAGGTTTGCATCCCTCACTGAATTGGCCATAGAATCAATGGTGTCGAGACGGTTTTTGAATTTGAGGCCTCGGGTGCGGAGTTTTTGACGTCGTCGCCCATAGCCAAACTTGCGCGCTTGGTTGTGTGTCGTTTTTACGAAGTTTTCAGATTGCCTCCCAGGTTTGCACTTCCAGCTGAATTGGCCATAGAATCAATTGTGTCGAGACGGTTTTTTTCAATTTGAAGCCTCGGGTGCGGAGTTTTTGACGTCGTCGCCCATAGCCAAATTGCGCGCACACTTGTGCGCCGTTTTTACAAAGTTTTCAGATTGCCTCTCGGGTTTGAATTTCCAGCTGAATTGGCCATAGAATCAATTGTGTCGAGAAATTTTTTGAATTTGAGGCCTCGGGTGCGGAGCTTTTGACGTCGTCGCCGATAGCCAAATTGCGCGCACACTTGTGCGCCGTTTTTACAAAGTTTTCAGATTAACTCTCGGGTTTTCACTTCCACCTGAATTGACCACAGAATCTATTGTGTCGAGAAAATTTTTGAATTTGAGGCCTCGGGTGCGGAGTTTTTGACGTCGTCGCCCATAGCCAAATTGCGTGCACGCTTGTGCGCCGTTTTTACAAAGTTTTCAGATTGCCTCTCGGGTTTGCATTGCCAGCTGAATTGGCCATAGAATCAATTGTGTCGAGAAAGTTTTTGAATTTGAGGCCTCGGGTGCGGAGTTTTTTACGTCGTCGCCCATAGCCAAACTTGCGCGCATGGTTGTGTGCCGTTTTTACAAAGTTTTCAGATTGCCTCCCAGGTTTGCATCCCCCACTGAATTGGCCATAGAATCAATTGTGTCGAGACGGTTTTTGAATTTGAGGCCTCGGGTGCGGAGTTTTTGACATCGTCGCCCATAGCCAAACTTGCGCGCATGGTTGTGTGCCGTTTTTACAAAGTTTTCGGATTGCCTCCCAGGTTTGCACCCCTCACTGAATTAGCCATAGAATCAATTGTGTCGAGACGGTTTTTGAATTTGAGGCCTCGGGTGCGGAGTTTTTGACGTCGTCGCCCATAGCCAAATTGCGCGCACACTTGTGCGCCGTTTTTACAAAGTTTTCAGATTAACTCTCGTGTTTTCACTTCCACCTGAATTGACCACAGAATCAATTGTGTCGAGAAAATTTTTGAATTTGAGGCCTTGGGTGCGGAGTTTTTGACGTCGTCGCCCATAGCCAAATTGCGCGCACGCTTGTGCGCCGTTTTTACAAAGTTTTCAGATTGCCTCTCGGGTTTGCATTGCCAGCTGAATTGGCCATAGAATCAATTGTGTCGAGAAAGTTTTTGAATTTGAGGCCTCGGGTGCGGAGTTTTTTACGTCGTCGCCCATAGCCAAACTTGCGCGCATGGTTGTGTGCCGTTTTTACAAAGTTTTCAGATTGCCTCCCAGGTTTGCATCCCTCACTGAATTGGCCATAGAATCAATTGTGTCGAGACGGTTTTTGAATTTGAGGCCTCGGGTGCGGAGTTTTTGACATCGTCGCCCATAGCCAAACTTGCGAGCATGGTTGTGTGCCGTTTTTACAAAGTTTTCGGATTGCCTCCCAGGTTTGCACCCCTCGCTGAATTAGCCATAGAATCAATTGTGTCGAGACGGTTTTTGAATTTGACGCCTCGGGTGCGGAGTTTTTGACGTCGTCGCCCATAGCCAAATTGCGCGCACACTTGTGCGCCGTTTTTACAAAGTTTTCAGATTGCCTCTTGGGTTTGCATTTCCAGTTGAATTGGCCATAGAATCAATTGTGTCGAGAAAATTTTTGAATTTGAGGCCTCGGGTGCGGAGTTTTTGACGTCGTTGCCCATAGCTAAATTGCGCGCACACTTGTGCGCCGTTTTTACAAAGTTTTCAGATTGCCTTTCGGGTTTGCACTTCTAGCTGAATTGGCCATAGAATCAATTGTGTCGAGACGGTTTTTGAATTTGAGGCCTCGGGTGCGGAGTTTTTGACGTCGTCGCCCATAGCCAAATTGCGCGCACACTTGTGCGCAGTTTTTACAAAGTTTTCAGATTGCCTCTCGGGTTTGCACTTCTAGCTGAATTGGCCATAGAATCAATTGTGTCGAGAAATTTTTTGAATTTGAGGCCTCGGGTGCGGAGTTTTTGATGTCGTCGCCCATAGCCAAATTGCACGCACACTTGTGCGCCGTTTTTACAAAGTTTTCAGATTGCCTCTCGGGTTTGCACTTCCAGTTGAATTGGCCATAGAATCAATTGTGTCGAGAATTTTTTTGAATTTGAGGCCTCGGGTGCGGAGTTTTTGACGTCGTCGCCCATAGCCAAATTGCGTGCACACTTGTGCGCCGTTTTTACAAAGTTTTCAGATTGGCTCTCGGGTTTGCATTTCCAGCTGAATTGGCCATAGAATCAATTGTGGCGAGACGGTTTTAGAATTTGAGGCTTCGGGTGCGGAGTTTTTGACGTCGTCGCCCATAGACAAACTTGCGCGCATTGTTGTGTGCCGTTTTTACAAAGTTTTTAGATTGCCTCCCGGGTTTGCATCCCTCACTGAATTGGCCATAGAATCAATTGTGTCGAGACGGTTTTTGATTTGAGGCCTCGAGTGCGGAGTTTTTGACATCGTCGCCCATAGCCAAAGTTGCGCGCATGGTTGTATGCCGTTTTTACAAAGTTTTCGGATTGCCTCCCAGGTTTGCATCCCTCACTGAATTGGCCATAGAATCAATTGTGTCGAGACGGTTTTTGAATTTGAGGCCTCGGGTGCGGAGTTTTTGACGTCGTCGCCCATAGCCAAATTGCGCGCACACTTGTGCGCCGTTTTTACAAACTTTTCAGATTGCCTCTCGGGTTTGCATTTCCAGCTGAATTGGCCATATAATCTATTGTGTCGAGAAAGTTTTTTAATTTGAGGCCTCGGGTGCGGAGTTTTTGACGTCGTCGCCCATAGCCAAATTGCGCGCACACTTGTGCGCCGTTTTTACAAACTTTTCAGATTGCCTCTCGGGTTTGCATTTCCAGCTGAATTGGCCATATAATCTATTGTGTCGAGAAAGTTTTTTAATTTGAGGCCTCGGGTGCGGAGTTTTATACGTCGTCGCCCATAGCCAAACTTGCGCGCATGGTTGTGTGCCGTTTTTACAAAGTTTTCAGATTGCCTCCCAGGTTTGCATCCCTCACTGAATTGGCCATAGAATCAATTGTGTCGAGACGGTTTTTGAATTTGAGGCCTCGGGTGCGGAGTTTTTGACATCGTCGCCCATAGCCAAACTTGCGCGCATGGTTGTGTGCCGTTTTTACAAATTTTTCGGATTGCCTCCCAGGTTTGCATCCCTCACTGAATTGGCCATAGAATCAATTGTGTCGAGACGGTTTTTGAATTTGAGGCCTCGGGTGCGGAGTTTTTGACGTCGTCGCCCATAGTGAAATTGCGCGCACACTTGTGCGCCGTTTTTACAAAGTTTTCAGAATGCCTCTCGGGTTTGCACTTCCAGCTGAATTGGTCATATAATCAATTGTGTCGAGAAAATTTTTGAATTTGAGGCCTCGGGTGCGGAGTTTTTGATGTCGTCGCCCATAGCCAAATTGCACGCACACTTGTGCGCCGTTTTTACAAAGTTTTCAGATTGCCTCTCGGGTTTGCACTTCCAGTTGAATTGGCCATAGAATCAATTGTGTCGAGAATTTTTTTGAATTTGAGGCCTCGGGTGCGGAGTTTTTGACGTCGTCGCCCATAGCCAAATTGCGTGCACACTTGTGCGCCGTTTTTACAAAGTTTTCAGATTGGCTCTCGGGTTTGCATTTCCAGCTGAATTGGCCATAGAATCAATTGTGGCGAGACGGTTTTAGAATTTGAGGCTTCGGGTGCGGAGTTTTTGACGTCGTCGCCCATAGACAAACTTGCGCGCATTGTTGTGTGCCGTTTTTACAAAGTTTTTAGATTGCCTCCCGGGTTTGCATCCCTCACTGAATTGGCCATAGAATCAATTGTGTCGAGACGGTTTTTGAATTTGAGGCCTCGGGTGCGGAGTTTTTGACATCGTCGCCCATAGCCAAACTTGCGCGCATGGTTGTGTGCCGTTTTTACAAATTTTTCGGATTGCCTCCCAGGTTTGCATCCCTCACTGAATTGGCCATAGAATCAATTGTGTCGAGACGGTTTTTGAATTTGAGGCCTCGGGTGCGGAGTTTTTGACGTCGTCGCCCATAGTGAAATTGCGCGCACACTTGTGCGCCGTTTTTACAAAGTTTTCAGAATGCCTCTCGGGTTTGCACTTCCAGCTGAATTGGTCATATAATCAATTGTGTCGAGAAAATTTTTGAATTTGAGGCCTCGGGTGCGGAGTTTTTGATGTCGTCGCCCATAGCCAAATTGCACGCACACTTGTGCGCCGTTTTTACAAAGTTTTCAGATTGCCTCTCGGGTTTGCACTTCCAGTTGAATTGGCCATAGAATCAATTGTGTCGAGAATTTTTTTGAATTTGAGGCCTCGGGTGCAGAGTTTTTGACGTCGTCGCCCATAGCCCAACTTGCGCGCATGGTTGTCTGCCAGTTTTTACAAAGTTTTCAGATTGCCTCCCAGGTTTGCATCCCTCACTGAATTGGCCATCGAATCAATTGTGTCGAGACGGTTTTTGAATTTGAGGCCTCGGGTGCGGAGTTTTTGACGTCGTCGCCCATAGCCCAACTTGCGCGCATGGTTGTCTGCCAGTTTTTACAAAGTTTTCAGATTGCCTCCCAGGTTTGCATCCCTCACTGAATTGGCCATCGAATCAATTGTGTCGAGACGGTTTTTGAATTTGAGGCCTCGGGTGCGGAGTTTTTGACGTCGTCGCCCATAGCCAAACTTGCGCGCATGGTTGTGTGTCGTTTTTACAAAGTTTTCAGATTGCCTCCCAGGTTTGCATCCCTCACTGAATTGGCCATAGAATCAATTATGTCGAGACGGTTTTTGAATTTGGGCCTCGGGTGCGGAGTTTTTGACGTCGTCGCCCATAGCCAAATTGCGCGCACACTTGTGCGCCGTTTTTACAAAGTTTTCAGATTGCCTCTCGGGTTTGCACTTCCAGTTGAATTGGCCATAGAATCAATTGTGTCGAGAAAATTTTTGAATTTGAGGCCTCGGGTGCGGAGTTTTTGACGTCGTCGCCCATAGCCAAATTGCGCGCACACTTGTGCGCCGTTTTTACAAAGTTTTCAGATTGCCTCTAGGGTTTGCATTTCCAGCTGAATTGGCCATAGAATCAATTGTGTCGAGACGGTTTTTGAATTTGAGGCCTCGGGTGCGGAGTTTTTGACGTCGTCGCCCATAGCCAAATTGCGCGCACACTAGTGCGCCGTTTTTACAAAGTTTTCAGATTGCCTCCCAGGTTTGCATCCCTCACTGAATTGGCCATAGAATCAATGGTGTCGAGACGGTTTTTGAATTTGAGGCCTCGGGTGCGGAGTTTTTGACGTCGTCGCCCATAGCCAAACTTGCGCGCTTGGTTGTGTGTCGTTTTTACGAAGTTTTCAGATTGCCTCCCAGGTTTGCACTTCCAGCTGAATTGGCCATAGAATCAATTGTGTCGAGACGGTTTTTTTCAATTTGAAGCCTCGGGTGCGGAGTTTTTGACGTCGTCGCCCATAGCCAAATTGCGCGCACACTTGTGCGCCGTTTTTACAAAGTTTTCAGATTGCCTCTCGGGTTTGAATTTCCAGCTGAATTGGCCATAGAATCAATTGTGTCGAGAAATTTTTTGAATTTGAGGCCTCGGGTGCGGAGTTTTTGACGTCGTCGCCGATAGCCAAATTGCGCGCACACTTGTGCGCCGTTTTTACAAAGTTTTCAGATTAACTCTCGGGTTTTCACTTCCACCTGAATTGACCACAGAATCTATTGTGTCGAGAAAATTTTTGAATTTGAGGCCTCGGGTGCGGAGTTTTTGACGTCGTCGCCCATAGCCAAATTGCGTGCACGCTTGTGCGCCGTTTTTACAAAGTTTTCAGATTGCCTCTCGGGTTTGCATTGCCAGCTGAATTGGCCATAGAATCAATTGTGTCGAGAAAGTTTTTGAATTTGAGGCCTCGGGTGCGGAGTTTTTTACGTCGTCGCCCATAGCCAAACTTGCGCGCATGGTTGTGTGCCGTTTTTACAAAGTTTTCAGATTGCCTCCCAGGTTTGCATCCCCCACTGAATTGGCCATAGAATCAATTGTGTCGAGACGGTTTTTGAATTTGAGGCCTCGGGTGCGGAGTTTTTGACATCGTCGCCCATAGCCAAACTTGCGCGCATGGTTGTGTGCCGTTTTTACAAAGTTTTCGGATTGCCTCCCAGGTTTGCACCCCTCACTGAATTAGCCATAGAATCAATTGTGTCGAGACGGTTTTTGAATTTGAGGCCTCGGGTGCGGAGTTTTTGACGTCGTCGCCCATAGCCAAATTGCGCGCACACTTGTGCGCCGTTTTTACAAAGTTTTCAGATTAACTCTCGTGTTTTCACTTCCACCTGAATTGACCACAGAATCAATTGTGTCGAGAAAATTTTTGAATTTGAGGCCTTGGGTGCGGAGTTTTTGACGTCGTCGCCCATAGCCAAATTGCGCGCACGCTTGTGCGCCGTTTTTACAAAGTTTTCAGATTGCCTCTCGGGTTTGCATTGCCAGCTGAATTGGCCATAGAATCAATTGTGTCGAGAAAGTTTTTGAATTTGAGGCCTCGGGTGCGGAGTTTTTTACGTCGTCGCCCATAGCCAAACTTGCGCGCATGGTTGTGTGCCGTTTTTACAAAGTTTTCAGATTGCCTCCCAGGTTTGCATCCCTCACTGAATTGGCCATAGAATCAATTGTGTCGAGACGGTTTTTGAATTTGAGGCCTCGGGTGCGGAGTTTTTGACATCGTCGCCCATAGCCAAACTTGCGAGCATGGTTGTGTGCCGTTTTTACAAAGTTTTCGGATTGCCTCCCAGGTTTGCACCCCTCGCTGAATTAGCCATAGAATCAATTGTGTCGAGACGGTTTTTGAATTTGACGCCTCGGGTGCGGAGTTTTTGACGTCGTCGCCCATAGCCAAATTGCGCGCACACTTGTGCGCCGTTTTTACAAAGTTTTCAGATTGCCTCTTGGGTTTGCATTTCCAGTTGAATTGGCCATAGAATCAATTGTGTCGAGAAAATTTTTGAATTTGAGGCCTCGGGTGCGGAGTTTTTGACGTCGTTGCCCATAGCTAAATTGCGCGCACACTTGTGCGCCGTTTTTACAAAGTTTTCAGATTGCCTTTCGGGTTTGCACTTCTAGCTGAATTGGCCATAGAATCAATTGTGTCGAGACGGTTTTTGAATTTGAGGCCTCGGGTGCGGAGTTTTTGACGTCGTCGCCCATAGCCAAATTGCGCGCACACTTGTGCGCAGTTTTTACAAAGTTTTCAGATTGCCTCTCGGGTTTGCACTTCTAGCTGAATTGGCCATAGAATCAATTGTGTCGAGAAATTTTTTGAATTTGAGGCCTCGGGTGCGGAGTTTTTGATGTCGTCGCCCATAGCCAAATTGCACGCACACTTGTGCGCCGTTTTTACAAAGTTTTCAGATTGCCTCTCGGGTTTGCACTTCCAGTTGAATTGGCCATAGAATCAATTGTGTCGAGAATTTTTTTGAATTTGAGGCCTCGGGTGCGGAGTTTTTGACGTCGTCGCCCATAGCCAAATTGCGTGCACACTTGTGCGCCGTTTTTACAAAGTTTTCAGATTGGCTCTCGGGTTTGCATTTCCAGCTGAATTGGCCATAGAATCAATTGTGGCGAGACGGTTTTAGAATTTGAGGCTTCGGGTGCGGAGTTTTTGACGTCGTCGCCCATAGACAAACTTGCGCGCATTGTTGTGTGCCGTTTTTACAAAGTTTTTAGATTGCCTCCCGGGTTTGCATCCCTCACTGAATTGGCCATAGAATCAATTGTGTCGAGACGGTTTTTGATTTGAGGCCTCGAGTGCGGAGTTTTTGACATCGTCGCCCATAGCCAAAGTTGCGCGCATGGTTGTATGCCGTTTTTACAAAGTTTTCGGATTGCCTCCCAGGTTTGCATCCCTCACTGAATTGGCCATAGAATCAATTGTGTCGAGACGGTTTTTGAATTTGAGTCCTCGGGTGCGGAGTTTTTGACGTCGTCGCCCATAGCCAAATTGCGCGCACACTTGTGCGCCGTTTTTACAAACTTTTCAGATTGCCTCTCGGGTTTGCATTTCCAGCTGAATTGGCCATATAATCTATTGTGTCGAGAAAGTTTTTTAATTTGAGGCCTCGGGTGCGGAGTTTTTGACGTCGTCGCCCATAGCCAAATTGCGCGCACACTTGTGCGCCGTTTTTACAAACTTTTCAGATTGCCTCTCGGGTTTGCATTTCCAGCTGAATTGGCCATATAATCTATTGTGTCGAGAAAGTTTTTTAATTTGAGGCCTCGGGTGCGGAGTTTTATACGTCGTCGCCCATAGCCAAACTTGCGCGCATGGTTGTGTGCCGTTTTTACAAAGTTTTCAGATTGCCTCCCAGGTTTGCATCCCTCACTGAATTGGCCATAGAATCAATTGTGTCGAGACGGTTTTTGAATTTGAGGCCTCGGGTGCGGAGTTTTTGACATCGTCGCCCATAGCCAAACTTGCGCGCATGGTTGTGTGCCGTTTTTACAAATTTTTCGGATTGCCTCCCAGGTTTGCATCCCTCACTGAATTGGCCATAGAATCAATTGTGTCGAGACGGTTTTTGAATTTGAGGCCTCGGGTGCGGAGTTTTTGACGTCGTCGCCCATAGTGAAATTGCGCGCACACTTGTGCGCCGTTTTTACAAAGTTTTCAGAATGCCTCTCGGGTTTGCACTTCCAGCTGAATTGGTCATATAATCAATTGTGTCGAGAAAATTTTTGAATTTGAGGCCTCGGGTGCGGAGTTTTTGATGTCGTCGCCCATAGCCAAATTGCACGCACACTTGTGCGCCGTTTTTACAAAGTTTTCAGATTGCCTCTCGGGTTTGCACTTCCAGTTGAATTGGCCATAGAATCAATTGTGTCGAGAATTTTTTTGAATTTGAGGCCTCGGGTGCGGAGTTTTTGACGTCGTCGCCCATAGCCAAATTGCGTGCACACTTGTGCGCCGTTTTTACAAAGTTTTCAGATTGGCTCTCGGGTTTGCATTTCCAGCTGAATTGGCCATAGAATCAATTGTGGCGAGACGGTTTTAGAATTTGAGGCTTCGGGTGCGGAGTTTTTGACGTCGTCGCCCATAGACAAACTTGCGCGCATTGTTGTGTGCCGTTTTTACAAAGTTTTTAGATTGCCTCCCGGGTTTGCATCCCTCACTGAATTGGCCATAGAATCAATTGTGTCGAGACGGTTTTTGAATTTGAGGCCTCGGGTGCGGAGTTTTTGACATCGTCGCCCATAGCCAAACTTGCGCGCATGGTTGTGTGCCGTTTTTACAAATTTTTCGGATTGCCTCCCAGGTTTGCATCCCTCACTGAATTGGCCATAGAATCAATTGTGTCGAGACGGTTTTTGAATTTGAGGCCTCGGGTGCGGAGTTTTTGACGTCGTCGCCCATAGTGAAATTGCGCGCACACTTGTGCGCCGTTTTTACAAAGTTTTCAGAATGCCTCTCGGGTTTGCACTTCCAGCTGAATTGGTCATATAATCAATTGTGTCGAGAAAATTTTTGAATTTGAGGCCTCGGGTGCGGAGTTTTTGATGTCGTCGCCCATAGCCAAATTGCACGCACACTTGTGCGCCGTTTTTACAAAGTTTTCAGATTGCCTCTCGGGTTTGCACTTCCAGTTGAATTGGCCATAGAATCAATTGTGTCGAGAATTTTTTTGAATTTGAGGCCTCGGGTGCGGAGTTTTTGACGTCGTCGCCCATAGCCAAATTGCGTGCACACTTGTGCGCCGTTTTTACAAAGTTTTCAGATTGGCTCTCGGGTTTGCATTTCCAGCTGAATTGGCCATAGAATCAATTGTGGCGAGACGGTTTTAGAATTTGAGGCTTCGGGTGCGGAGTTTTTGACGTCGTCGCCCATAGACAAACTTGCGCGCATTGTTGTGTGCCGTTTTTACAAAGTTTTTAGATTGCCTCCCGGGTTTGCATCCCTCACTGAATTGGCCATAGAATCAATTGTGTCGAGACGGTTTTTGATTTGAGGCCTCGGGTGCGGAGTTTTTGACATCGTCGCCCATAGCCAAAGTTGCGCGCATGGTTGTATGCCGTTTTTACAAAGTTTTCGGATTGCCTCCCAGGTTTGCATCCCTCACTGAATTGGCCATAGAATCAATTGTGTCGAGACGGTTTTTGAATTTGAGGCCTCGGGTGCGGAGTTTTTGACGTCGTCGCCCATAGCCAAATTGCGCGCACACTTGTGCGCAGTTTTTACAAAGTTTTCAGATGGCCTCTCGGGTTTGCACTTCTAGCTGAATTGGCCATAGAATCAATTGTGTCGAGACGGTTTTTTAATTTGAGGCCTCGGGTGCGGAGTTTTTGACGTCGTCGCCCATAGCCAAATTGCGCGCACACTTGTGCGCCGTTTTTACAAACTTTTCAGATTGCCTCTCGGGTTTGCATTTCCAGCTGAATTGGCCATATAATCTATTGTGTCGAGAAAGTTTTTTAATTTGAGGCCTCGGGTGCGGAGTTTTATACGTCGTCGCCCATAGCCAAACTTGCGCGCATGGTTGTGTGCCGTTTTTACAAAGTTTTCAGATTGCCTCCCAGGTTTGCATCCCTCACTGAATTGGCCATAGAATCAATTGTGTCGAGACGGTTTTTAAATTTGAGGCCTCGGGTGCGGAGTTTTTGACATCGTCGCCCATAGCCAAACTTGCGCGCATGGTTGTGTGCCGTTTTTACAAATTTTTCGGATTGCCTCCCAGGTTTGCATCCCTCACTGAATTGGCCATAGAATCAATTGTGTCGAGACGGTTTTTGAATTTGAGGCCTCGGGTGCGGAGTTTTTGACGTCGTCGCCCATAGTGAAATTGCGCGCACACTTGTGCGCCGTTTTTACAAAGTTTTCAGAATGCCTCTCGGGTTTGCACTTCCAGCTGAATTGGTCATATAATCAATTGTGTCGAGAAAATTTTTGAATTTGAGGCCTCGGGTGCGGAGTTTTTGATGTCGTCGCCCATAGCCAAATTGCACGCACACTTGTGCGCCGTTTTTACAAAGTTTTCAGATTGCCTCTCGGGTTTGCACTTCCAGTTGAATTGGCCATAGAATCAATTGTGTCGAGAATTTTTTTGAATTTGAGGCCTCGGGTGCGGAGTTTTTGACGTCGTCGCCCATAGCCAAATTGCGTGCACACTTGTGCGCCGTTTTTACAAAGTTTTCAGATTGGCTCTCGGGTTTGCATTTCCAGCTGAATTGGCCATAGAATCAATTGTGGCGAGACGGTTTTAGAATTTGAGGCTTCGGGTGCGGAGTTTTTGACGTCGTCGCCCATAGACAAACTTGCGCGCATTGTTGTGTGCCGTTTTTACAAAGTTTTTAGATTGCCTCCCGGGTTTGCATCCCTCACTGAATTGGCCATAGAATCAATTGTGTCGAGACGGTTTTTGAATTTGAGGCCTCGGGTGCGGAGTTTTTGACATCGTCGCCCATAGCCAAACTTGCGCGCATGGTTGTGTGCCGTTTTTACAAATTTTTCGGATTGCCTCCCAGGTTTGCATCCCTCACTGAATTGGCCATAGAATCAATTGTGTCGAGACGGTTTTTGAATTTGAGGCCTCGGGTGCGGAGTTTTTGACGTCGTCGCCCATAGTGAAATTGCGCGCACACTTGTGCGCCGTTTTTACAAAGTTTTCAGAATGCCTCTCGGGTTTGCACTTCCAGCTGAATTGGTCATATAATCAATTGTGTCGAGAAAATTTTTGAATTTGAGGCCTCGGGTGCGGAGTTTTTGATGTCGTCGCCCATAGCCAAATTGCACGCACACTTGTGCGCCGTTTTTACAAAGTTTTCAGATTGCCTCTCGGGTTTGCACTTCCAGTTGAATTGGCCATAGAATCAATTGTGTCGAGAATTTTTTTGAATTTGAGGCCTCGGGTGCGGAGTTTTTGACGTCGTCGCCCATAGCCAAATTGCGTGCACACTTGTGCGCCGTTTTTACAAAGTTTTCAGATTGGCTCTCGGGTTTGCATTTCCAGCTGAATTGGCCATAGAATCAATTGTGGCGAGACGGTTTTAGAATTTGAGGCTTCGGGTGCGGAGTTTTTGACGTCGTCGCCCATAGACAAACTTGCGCGCATTGTTGTGTGCCGTTTTTACAAAGTTTTTAGATTGCCTCCCGGGTTTGCATCCCTCACTGAATTGGCCATAGAATCAATTGTGTCGAGACGGTTTTTGATTTGAGGCCTCGGGTGCGGAGTTTTTGACATCGTCGCCCATAGCCAAAGTTGCGCGCATGGTTGTATGCCGTTTTTACAAAGTTTTCGGATTGCCTCCCAGGTTTGCATCCCTCACTGAATTGGCCATAGAATCAATTGTGTCGAGACGGTTTTTGAATTTGAGGCCTCGGGTGCGGAGTTTTTGACGTCGTCGCCCATAGCCAAATTGCGCGCACACTTGTGCGCAGTTTTTACAAAGTTTTCAGATGGCCTCTCGGGTTTGCACTTCTAGCTGAATTGGCCATAGAATCAATTGTGTCGAGACGGTTTTTGAATTTGAGGCCTCGGGTGCGGAGTTTTTGACGTCGTCGCCCATAGCCAAATTGCGCGCACACTTGTGCGCAGTTTTTACAAAGTTTTCAGATTGCCTCCCGGGTTTGCACTTCTAGCTGAATTGGCCATAGAATCAATTGTGTCGAGAAATTTTTTGAATTTGAGGCCTCGGGTGCGGAGTTTTTGATGTCGTCGCCCATAGCCAAATTGCACGCACACTTGTGCGCCGTTTTTACAAAGTTTTCAGATTGCCTCTCGGGTTTGCACTTCCAGTTGAATTGGCCATAGAATCAATTGTGTCGAGAATTTTTTTGAATTTGAGGCCTCGGGTGCGGAGTTTTTGACGTCGTCGCCCATAGCCAAATTGCGTGCACACTTGTGCGCCGTTTTTACAAAGTTTTCAGATTGGCTCTCTGGTTTGCATTTCCAGCTGAATTGGCCATAGAATCAATTGTGGCGAGACGGTTTTAGAATTTGAGGCTTCGGGTGCGGAGTTTTTGACGTCGTCGCCCATAGACAAACTTGCGCGCATTGTTGTGTGCCGTTTTTACAAAGTTTTTAGATTGCCTCCCGGGTTTGCATCCCTCACTGAATTGGCCATAGAATCAATTGTGTCGAGACGGTTTTTGATTTGAGGCCTCGGGTGCGGAGTTTTTGACATCGTCGCCCATAGCCAAAGTTGCGCGCATGGTTGTATGCCATTTTTACAAAGTTTTCGGATTGCCTCCCAGGTTTGCATCCCTCACTGAATTGGCCATAGAATCAATTGTGTCGAGACGGTTTTTGAATTTGAGGCCTCGGGTGCGGAGTTTTTGACGTCGTCGCCCATAGCCAAATTGCGCGCACACTTGTGCGCCGTTTTTACAAACTTTTCAGATTGCCTCTCGGGTTTGCATTTCCAGCTGAATTGGCCATATAATCTATTGTGTCGAGAAAGTTTTTTAATTTGAGGCCTCGGGTGCGGAGTTTTATACGTCGTCGCCCATAGCCAAACTTGCGCGCATGGTTGTGTGCCGTTTTTACAAAGTTTTCAGATTGCCTCCCAGGTTTGCATCCCTCACTGAATTGGCCATAGAATCAATTGTGTCGAGACGGTTTTTGAATATGAGGCCTCGGGTGCGGAGTTTTTGACATCGTCGCCCATAGCCAAACTTGCGCGCATGGTTGTGTGCCGTTTTTACAAATTTTTCGGATTGCCTCCCAGGTTTGCATCCCTCACTGAATTGGCCATAGAATCAATTGTGTCGAGACGGTTTTTGAATTTGAGGCCTCGGGTGCGGAGTTTTTGACGTCGTCGCCCATAGTGAAATTGCGCGCACACTTGTGCGCCGTTTTTACAAAGTTTTCAGAATGCCTCTCGGGTTTGCACTTCCAGCTGAATTGGTCATATAATCAATTGTGTCGAGAAAATTTTTGAATTTGAGGCCTCGGGTGCGGAGTTTTTGACGTCGTCGCCCATAGCCAAATTGCACGCACACTTGTGCGCCGTTTTTACAAAGTTTTCAGATTGCCTCTCGGGTTTTAATTTCCAGCTGAATTGGCCATAGAATAAATTGTGTCGAGAAAATTTTTGAATTTGACGCCTCGGGTGCGGAGTTTTTTACGTCGTCGCCCATAGCCAAACTTGCGCGCATGGTTGTGTGCCGTTTTTACAAAGTTTTCAGATTGCCTCCCAGGTATGCATCCCTCACTGAATTGTCCATAGAATCAATTGTGTCGAGACGGTTTTTGAATTTGAGGCCTCGGGTGCGGAGTTTTTGACATCGTCGCCCATAGCCAAACTTGCGAGCATGGTTGTGTGCCGTTTTTACAAAGTTTTCGGATTGCCTCCCAGGTTTGCACCCCTCACTGAATTAGCCATAGAATCAATTGTGTTGAGACGGTTTTTGAATTTGAGGCCTCGGGTGCGGAGTTTTTGACGTCGTCGCCCATAGCCAAATTGCGCGCACACTTGTGCGCCGTTTTTACAAAGTTTTCAGATTGCCTCTTGGGTTTGCATTTCCAGTTGAATTGGCCATAGAATCAATTGTGTCGAGAAAATTTTTGAATTTGAGGCCTCGGGTGCGGAGTTTTTGACGTCGTTGCCCATAGCTAAATTGCGCGCACACTTGTGCGCCGTTTTTACAAAGTTTTCAGATTGCCTTTCGGGTTTGCACTTCTAGCTGAATTGGCCATAGAATCAATTGTGTCGAGAAATTTTTTGAATTTGAGGCCTCGGGTGCGGAGTTTTTGATGTCGTCGCCCATAGCCAAATTGCACGCACACTTGTGCGCCGTTTTTACAAAGTTTTCAGATTGCCTCTCGGGTTTGCACTTCCAGTTGAATTGGCCATAGAATCAATTGTGTCGAGAAATTTTTTGAATTTGAGGCCTCGGGTGCGGAGTTTTTAACGTCGTCGCCCATAGCCAAATTGCGCGCACACTTGTGCGCCGTTTTTACAAAGTTTTCAGATTAACTCTCGGGTTTTCACTTCCAGCTGAATTGACCATAGAATCAATTGTGTCGAGAAATTTTTTGAATTTGAGGCCTCGGGTGCGGAGTTTTTGACGTCGTCGCCCATAGCCAAATTGCGCGCACGCTTGTGCGCCGTTTTTACAAAGTTTTCAGATTGCCTCTCGGGTTTGCATTTCCAGCTGAATTGGCCATAGAATCAATTGTGTCGAGAAAGTTTTTAAATTTGAAGCCTCGGGTGCGGAGTTTTTTACGTCGTCGCCCATAGCCAAACTTGCGCGCATGGTTGTGTGCCGTTTTTACAAAGTTTTCAGATTGCCTCCCAGGTTTGCATCCCTCACTGAATTGGCCATAGAATCAATTGTGTCGAGACGGTTTTTGAATTTGAGGCCTCGGGTGCGGAGTTTTTGACATCGTCGCCCATAGCCAAACTTGCGCGCATGGTTGTGTGCCGTTTTTACAAAGTTTTCGGATTGCCTCCCAGGTTTGCATCCCTCACTGAATTGGCCATAGAATCAATTGTGTCGAGATAGTTTTTGAATTTGGGGCCTCGGGTGCGGAGTTTTTGACATCGTCGCCCATAGCCAAATTGCGCGCACACTTGTGCGCCGTTTTTACAAAGTTTTCAGATTGCCTCTTGGGTTTGCATTTCCAGTTGAATTGGCCATAGAATCAATTGTGTCGAGAATTTTTTTGAATTTGAGGCCTCGGGTGCGGAGTTTTTGACGTCGTTGCCCATAGCTAAATTGCGCGCACACTTGTGCGCCGTTTTTACAAAGTTTTCAGATTGCCTTTCGGGTTTGCACTTCTAGCTGAATTGGCCATAGAATCAATTGTGTCAAGAAATTTTTTGAATTTGAGGCCTCGGGTGTGGAGTTTTTGACGTCGTCGCCCATAGCCAAATTGCATGCACATTTGTGCGCCGTTTTTACAAAGTTTTCAGATTGCCTCTCGGGTTTGCACTTCCAGCTGAATTGGCCATAGAATCAATTGTGTCGAGACGGTGTTTTTTCAATTTGAAGCCTCGGGTGCGGAGTTTTTTACGTCGTCGCCCATAGCCAAATTGCGCGCACACTTGTGCGCCGTTTTTACAAAGTTTTCAGATTGCCTCTCGGGTTTGAATTTCCAGCAAAATTGGCAATAGAATCAATTGTGTCGAGAAATTTTTTGAATTTGAGGCCTCGGGTGCGGAGTTTTTGACGTCGTCGCCCATAGCCAAATTGCGCGCACACTTGTGCGCCGTTTTTACAAAGTTTTCAGATTAACTCTCGGGTTTTCACTTCCAGCTGAATTGACCATAGAATCAATTGTGTCGAGAAAATTTTTGAATTTGAGGCCTCGGGTGCGGAGTTTTTGACGTCGTCGCCCATAGCCAAATTGCGCGCACGCTTGTGCGCCGTTTTTACAAAGTTTTCAGATTGCCTCTCGTGTTTGCATTCCCAGCTGAATTGGCCATTGAATCAATTGTGTCGAGAAAGTTTTTGAATTTGAGGCCTCGGGTGCGGAGTTTTTTACGTCGTCGCCCATAGCCAAACTTGCGCGCATGGTTGTGTGCCGTTTTTACAAAGTTTTCAGATTGCCTCCCAGGTTTGCATCCCTCACTAAATTGGCCATAGAATCAATTGTGTCGAGACGGTTTTTGAATTTGAGGCCTCGGGTGCGGAGTTTTTGACATCGTCGCCCATAGCCAAACTTGCGCGCATGGTTGTGTGCCGTTTTTACAAAGTTTTCGGATTGCCTCCCAGGTTTGCATCCCTCACTGAATTGGCCATAGAATCAATTGTGTCGAGACAGTTTTTGAATTTGGGGCCTCGGGTGCGGAGTTTTTGACGTCGTCGCCCATAGCCAAATTGCGCGCACACTTGTGCGCCGTTTTTACAAAGTTTTCAGATTGCCTCTTGGGTTTGCATTTCCAGTTGAATTGGCCATAGAATCAATTGTGTCGAGAAATTTTTTGAATTTGAGGCCTCGGGTGCGGAGTTTTTGACGTCGTTGCCCATAGCCAAATTGCGCGCACACTTGTGCGCCGTTTTTACAAAGTTTTCAGATTGCCTCTCGTGTTTGCATTCCCAGCTGAATTGGCCATTGAATCAATTGTGTCGAGAAAGTTTTTGAATTTGAGGCCTCGGGTGCGGAGTTTTTTACGTCGTCGCCCATAGCCAAATTGCGCGCACGCTTGTGCGCCGTTTTTACAAAGTTTTCAGATTGCCTCTCGTGTTTGCATTCCCAGCTGAATTGGCCATTGAATCAATTGTGTCGAGAAAGTTTTTGAATTTGAGGCCTCGGGTGCGGAGTTTTTTACGTCGTCGCCCATAGCCAAACTTGCGCGCATGGTTGTGTGCCGTTTTTACAAAGTTTTCAGATTGCCTCCCAGGTATGCATCCCTCACTGAATTGTCCATAGAATCAATTGTGTCGAGACGGTTTTTGAATTTGAGGCCTCGGGTGCGGAGTTTTTGACATCGTCGCCCATAGCCAAACTTGCGAGCATGGTTGTGTGCCGTTTTTACAAAGTTTTCGGATTGCCTCCCAGGTTTGCACCCCTCACTGAATTAGCCATAGAATCAATTGTGTCGAGACGGTTTTTGAATTTGAGGCCTCGGGTGCGGAGTTTTTGACGTCGTCGCCCATAGCCAAATTGCGCGCACACTTGTGCGCCGTTTTTACAAAGTTTTCAGATTGCCTCTTGGGTTTGCATTTCCAGTTGAATTGGCCATAGAATCAATTGTGTCGAGAAAATTTTTGAATTTGAGGCCTCGGGTGCGGAGTTTTTGACGTCGTTGCCCATAGCTAAATTGCGCGCACACTTGTGCGCCGTTTTTACAAAGTTTTCAGATTGCCTTTCGGGTTTGCACTTCTAGCTGAATTGGCCATAGAATCAATTGTGTCGAGAAATTTTTTGAATTTGAGGCCTCGGGTGCGGAGTTTTTGATGTCGTCGCCCATAGCCAAATTGCACGCACACTTGTGCGCCGTTTTTACAAAGTTTTCAGATTGCCTCTCGGGTTTGCACTTCCAGTTGAATTGGCCATAGAATCAATTGTGTCGAGAAATTTTTTGAATTTGAGGCCTCGGGTGCGGAGTTTTTAACGTCGTCGCCCATAGCCAAATTGCGCGCACACTTGTGCGCCGTTTTTACAAAGTTTTCAGATTAACTCTCGGGTTTTCACTTCCAGCTGAATTGACCATAGAATCAATTGTGTCGAGAAATTTTTTGAATTTGAGGCCTCGGGTGCGGAGTTTTTGACGTCGTCGCCCATAGCCAAATTGCGCGCACGCTTGTGCGCCGTTTTTACAAAGTTTTCAGATTGCCTCTCGGGTTTGCATTTCCAGCTGAATTGGCCATAGAATCAATTGTGTCGAGAAAGTTTTTAAATTTGAAGCCTCGGGTGCGGAGTTTTTTACGTCGTCGCCCATAGCCAAACTTGCGCGCATGGTTGTGTGCCGTTTTTACAAAGTTTTCAGATTGCCTCCCAGGTTTGCATCCCTCACTGAATTGGCCATAGAATCAATTGTGTCGAGACGGTTTTTGAATTTGAGGCCTCGGGTGCGGAGTTTTTGACATCGTCGCCCATAGCCAAACTTGCGCGCATGGTTGTGTGCCGTTTTTACAAAGTTTTCGGATTGCCTCCCAGGTTTGCATCCCTCACTGAATTGGCCATAGAATCAATTGTGTCGAGACGGTTTTTGAATTTGATACCTCGGGTGCGGAGTTTTTGACGTCGTCGCCCATAGCCAAATTGCGCGCACACTTGTGCGCCGTTTTTACAAAGTTTTCAGATTGCCTCTTGGGTTTGCATTTCCAGTTGAATTGGCCATAGAATCAAATGTGTCGAGAAAATTTTTGAATTTGAGGCCTCGGGTGCGGAGTTTTTGACGTCGTTGCCCATAGCTAAATTGCGCGCACACTTGTGCGCCGTTTTTACAAAGTTTTCAGATTGCCTTTCGGGTTTGCACTTCTAGCTGAATTGGCCATAGAATCAATTGTGTCGAGACGATATTTGAATTTGAGGCCTCGGGTGCGGAGTTTTTGACGTCGTCGCCCATAGCCAAATTGCGCGCACACTTGTGCGCAGTTTTTACAAAGTTTTCAGATTGCCTCTCGGGTTTGCACTTCTAGCTGAATTGGCCATAGAATCAATTGTGTCAAGAAATTTTTTGAATTTGAGGCCTCGGGTGTGGAGTTTTTGACGTCGTCGCCCATAGCCAAATTGCATGCACATTTGTGCGCCGTTTTTACAAAGTTTTCAGATTGCCTCTCGGGTTTGCACTTCCAGCTGAATTGGCCATAGAATCAATTGTGTCGAGACGGTGTTTTTTCAATTTGAAGCCTCGGGTGCGGAGTTTTTTACGTCGTCGCCCATAGCCAAATTGCGCGCACACTTGTGCGCCGTTTTTACAAAGTTTTCAGATTGCCTCTCGGGTTTGAATTTCCAGCAAAATTGGCAATAGAATCAATTGTGTCGAGAAATTTTTTGAATTTGAGGCCTCGGGTGCGGAGTTTTTGACGTCGTCGCCCATAGCCAAATTGCGCGCACACTTGTGCGCCGTTTTTACAAAGTTTTCAGATTAACTCTCGGGTTTTCACTTCCAGCTGAATTGACCATAGAATCAATTGTGTCGAGAAAATTTTTGAATTTGAGGCCTCGGGTGCGGAGTTTTTGACGTCGTCGCCCATAGCCAAATTGCGCGCACGCTTGTGCGCCGTTTTTACAAAGTTTTCAGATTGCCTCTCGTGTTTGCATTCCCAGCTGAATTGGCCATTGAATCAATTGTGTCGAGAAAGTTTTTGAATTTGAGGCCTCGGGTGCGGAGTTTTTTACGTCGTCGCCCATAGCCAAACTTGCGCGCATGGTTGTGTGCCGTTTTTACAAAGTTTTCAGATTGCCTCCCAGGTTTGCATCCCTCACTAAATTGGCCATAGAATCAATTGTGTCGAGACGGTTTTTGAATTTGAGGCCTCGGGTGCGGAGTTTTTGACATCGTCGCCCATAGCCAAACTTGCGCGCATGGTTGTGTGCCGTTTTTACAAAGTTTTCGGATTGCCTCCCAGGTTTGCATCCCTCACTGAATTGGCCATAGAATCAATTGTGTCGAGACAGTTTTTGAATTTGGGGCCTCGGGTGCGGAGTTTTTGACGTCGTCGCCCATAGCCAAATTGCGCGCACACTTGTGCGCCGTTTTTACAAAGTTTTCAGATTGCCTCTTGGGTTTGCATTTCCAGTTGAATTGGCCATAGAATCAATTGTGTCGAGAAATTTTTTGAATTTGAGGCCTCGGGTGCGGAGTTTTTGACGTCGTTGCCCATAGCCAAATTGCGCGCACACTTGTGCGCCGTTTTTACAAAGTTTTCAGATTGCCTCTCGGGTTTGAATTTCCAGCTGAATTGGCCATAGAATCAATTGTGTCGAGAAATTTTTTGAATTTGAGGCCTCGGGTGCGGAGTTTTTTACGTCGTCGCCCATAGCCAAATTGCGCGCACACTTGTGCGCCGTTTTTACAAAGTTTTCAGATTAACTCTCGGGTTTTCACTTCCAGCTGAATTGACCATAGAATCAATTGTGTCGAGAAAATTTTTGAATTTGAGGCCTCGGGTGCGGAGTTTTTGTCGTCGTCGCCCATAGCCAAATTGCGCGCACGCTTGTGCGCCGTTTTTACAAAGTTTTCAGATTGCCTCTCGGGTTTGCATTTCCAGCTGAATTGGCCATAGAATCAATTGTGTCGAGAAAGTTTTTGAATTTGAGGCCTCGGGTGCGGAGTTTTTTACGTCATCGCCCATAGCCAAACTTGCGCGCATGATTGTGTGCCGTTTTTACAAAGTTTTCAGATTGCCTCCCAGGTTTGCATCCCTCACTGAATTGGCCATATAATCAATTGTGTCGAGACGGTTTTTGAATTTGAGGCCTCGGGTGCGGAGTTTTTGACATCGTCGCCCATAGCCAAACTTGCGCGCATGGTTGTGTGCCGTTTTTACAAAGTTTTCGGATTGCCTCCCAGGTTTGCATCCCTCACTGAATTGGCCATAGAATCAATTGTGTCTAGACGGTTTTTGAAGCCTCAGGTGCGGAGTTTTAGACGTCGTCGCCCATAGCCAAATTGGGCGCACACTTGTGCGCCGTTTTTACAAAGTTTTCAGATTGCCTCTTGGGTTTGCATTTCCAGTTGAATTGGCCATATAATCAATTGTGTCGGGAAAATTTTTGAATTTGAGGCCTCGGGTGTGGAGTTTTTTACGTCGTTGCCCATAGCTAAATTTCGCGCACACTTGTGCGCCGTTTTTACAAAGTTTTCAGATTGCCTTTCGGGTTTGCACTTCTAGCTGAATTGGCCATAGAATCAATTGTGTCGACACGGTTTTTAAATTTGAGGCCTCGGGTGCGGAGTTTTTGACGTCGTCGCCCATAGCCAAATTGCGCGCACACTAGTGCGCCGTTTTTACAAAGTTTTCAGATTGCCTCTCGGGTTTGAATTTCCAGCTGAATTGGCCATAGAATCAATTGTGTCGAGAAATTTTTTGAATTTGAGGCCTCGGGTGCGGAGTTTTTGACGTCGTCGCCCATAGCCAAATTACGCGCACACTTGTGCGCCGTTTTTACAAAGTTTTCAGATTGCCTCTCGGGTTTGAATTTCCAGCTGAATTGGCCATAGAATCAATTGTGTCGAGAAATTTTTTGAATTTGAGGCCTCGGGTGCGGAGTTTTTGACGTCGTCGCCCATAGCCAAATTACGCGCACACTTGTGCGCCGTTTTTACAAAGTTTTCAGATTAACTATCGGGTTTTCATTTCCAGCTGAATTGACCATATAATCAATTGTGTCGAGAAATTTTTTGAATTTGAGGCCTCGGGTGCGGAGTTTTTGACGTCGTCGCCCATAGCCAAATTGCGCGCACGCTTGTGCGCCGTTTTTACAAACTTTTCAGATTGCCTCTCGGGTTTGAATATCCAGCTGAATTGGCCATAGAATAAATTGTGTCGAGAAAATTTTTGAATTTGAGGCCTCGGGTGCGGAGTTTTTGACGTCGTCGCCCATATCCAAATTGCGCGCACACTTGTGCGCCATTTTTACAAAGTTTTCAGAATGCCTCTCGGGTTTGAATTTCCAGCTGAATTGGCCATAGAATAAATTGTGTCGAGAAAATTTTTGAATTTGAGGCCTCGGGTGCGGAGTTTTTGACGTCGTCGCCCATAGCCAAATTACGCGCACACTTGTGCGCCGTTTTTACAAAGTTTTCAGATTAACTATCGGGTTTTCATTTCCAGCTGAATTGACCATATAATCAATTGTGTCGAGAAATTTTTTGAATTTGAGGCCTCGGGTGCGGAGTTTTTGACGTCGTCGCCCATAGCCAAATTGCGCGCACGCTTGTGCGCCGTTTTTACAAACTTTTCAGATTGCCTCTCGGGTTTGAATATCCAGCTGAATTGGCCATAGAATAAATTGTGTCGAGAAAATTTTTGAATTTGAGGCCTCGGGTGCGGAGTTTTTGACGTCGTCGCCCATATCCAAATTGCGCGCACACTTGTGCGCCATTTTTACAAAGTTTTCAGAATGCCTCTCGGGTTTGAATTTCCAGCTGAATTGGCCATAGAATAAATTGTGTCGAGAAAATTTTTGAATTTGAGGCCACGGGTGCGGAGTTTTTGACGTCGTCGCCCATAGCCAAATTGCGCGCATGGTTGTGTGCCGTTTTTACAAAGTTTTCGGATTGCCTCCCAGGTTTGCACCCCTCACTGAATTAGCCATAGAATCAATTGTGTCGAGACGGTTTTTGAATTTGAGGCCTCGGGTGCGGAGTTTTTGACGTCGTCGCCCATAGCCAAATTGCGCGCACACTTGTGCGCCGTTTTTACAAAGTTTTCAGATTAACTCTCGTGTTTTCACTTCCACCTGAATTGACCACAGAATCAATTGTGTCGAGAAAATTTTTGAATTTGAGGCCTCGGGTGCGGAGTTTTTGACGTCGTCGCCCATAGCCAAATTGCGCGCACGCTTGTGCGCCGTTTTTACAAAGTTTTCAGATTGCCTCTCGGGTTTGCATTGCCAGCTGAATTGGCCATAGAATCAATTCTGTCGAGAAAGTTTTTGAATTTGAGGCCTCGGGTGCGGAGTTTTTTACGTCGTCGCCCATAGCCAAACTTGCGCGCATGGTTGTGTGCCGTTTTTACAAAGTTTTCAGATTGCCTCCCAGGTTTGCATCCCTCACTGAATTGGCCATAGAATCAATTGTGTCGAGACGGTTTTTGAATTTGAGGCCTCGGGTGCGGAGTTTTTGACATCGTCGCCCATAGCCAAACTTGCGAGCATGGTTGTGTGCCGTTTTTACAAAGTTTTCGGATTGCCTCCCAGGTTTGCACCCCTCACTGAATTAGCCATAGAATCAATTGTGTCGAGACGGTTTTTGAATTTGACGCCTCGGGTGCGGAGTTTTTGACGTCGTCGCCCATAGCCAAATTGCGCGCACACTTGTGCGCCGTTTTTACAAAGTTTTCAGATTGCCTCTTGGGTTTGCATTTCCAGTTGAATTGGCCATAGAATCAATTGTGTCGAGAAAATTTTTGAATTTGAGGCCTCGGGTGCGGAGTTTTTGACGTCGTTGCCCATAGCTAAATTGCGCGCACAGTTGTGCGCCGTTTTTACAAAGTTTTCAGATTGCCTTTCGGGTTTGCACTTCTAGCTGAATTGGCCATAGAATCAATTGTGTCGAGACGGTTTTTGAATTTGAGGCCTCGGGTGCGGAGTTTTTGACGTCGTCACCCATAGCCAAATTGCGCGCACACTTGTGCGCAGTTTTTACAAAGTTTTCAGATTGCCTCTCGGGTTTGCACTTCTAGCTGAATTGGCCATAGAATCAATTGTGTCGAGAAATTTTTTGAATTTGAGGCCTCGGGTGCGGAGTTTTTGATGTCGTCGCCCATAGCCAAATTGCACGCACACTTGTGCGCCGTTTTTACAAAGTTTTCAGATTGCCTCTCGGGTTTGCACTTCTAGTTGAATTGGCCATAGAATCAATTGTGTCGAGAATTTTTTTGAATTTGAGGCCTCGGGTGCGGAGTTTTTGACGTCGTCGCCCATAGCCAAATTGCGTGCACACTTGTGCGCCGTTTTTACAAAGTTTTCAGATTGGCTCTCGGGTTTGCATTTCCAGCTGAATTGGCCATAGAATCAATTGTGGCGAGACGGTTTTAGAATTTGAGGCCTCGGGTGCGGAGTTTTTGACGTCGTCGCCCATAGACAAACTTGCGCGCATGGTTGTGTGTCGTTTTTACAAAGTTTTTAGATTGCCTCCCGGGTTTGCATCCCTCACTGAATTGGCCATAGAATCAATTGTGTCGAGACGGTTTTTGATTTGAGGCCTCGGGTGCGGAGTTTTTGACATCGTCGCCCATAGCCAAAGTTGCGCGCATGGTTGTATGCCGTTTTTACAAAGTTTTCGGATTGCCTCCCAGGTTTGCATCCCTCACTGAATTGGCCATAGAATCAATTGTGTCGAGACGGTTTTTGAATTTGAGGCCTCGGGTGCGGAGTTTTTGACGTCGTCGCCCATAGCCAAATTGCGCGCACACTTGTGCGCCGTTTTTACAAAGTTTTCAGATTGCCTCTCGGGTTTTAATTTCCACCTGAATTGGCCATAGAATAAATTGTGTCGAGAAATTTTTTGAATTTGACGCCTCGGGTGCGGAGTTTTTTACGTCGTCGCCCATAGCCAAACTTGCGCGCATGGTTGTGTGCCGTTTTTACAAAGTTTTCAGATTGCCTCCCAGGTTTGCATCCCTCACTGAATTGTCCATAGAATCAATTGTGTCGAGACGGTTTTTGAATTTGAGGCCTCGGGTGCGGAGTTTTTGACATCGTCGCCCATAGCCAAACTTGCGAGCATGGTTGTGTGCCGTTTTTACAAAGTTTTCGGATTGCCTCCCAGGTTTGCACCCCTCACTGAATTAGCCATAGAATCAATTGTGTCGAGACGGTTTTTAAATTTGAGGCCTCGGGTGCGGAGTATTTGACGTCGTCGCCCATAGCCAAATTGCGCGCACACTTGTGCGCCGTTTTTACAAAGTTTTCAGATTGCCTCTTGGGTTTGCATTTCCAGTTGAATTGGCCATAGAATCAATTGTGTCGAGAAAATTTTTGAATTTGAGGCCTCGGGTGCGGAGTTTTTGACGTCGTTGCCCATAGCTAAATTGCGCGCACACTTGTGCGCCGTTTTTACAAAGTTTTCAGATTGCCTTTCGGGTTTGCACTTCTAGCTGAATTGGCCATAGAATCAATTGTGTCGAGAAATTTTTTGAATTTGAGGCCTCGGGTGCGGAGTTTTTGATGTCGTCGCCCATAGCCAAATTGCACGCACACTTGTGCGCCGTTTTTACAAAGTTTTCAGATTGCCTCTCGGGTTTGCACTTCCAGTTGAATTGGCCATAGAATCAATTGTGTCGAGAAATTTTTTGAATTTGAGGCCTCGGGTGCGGAGTTTTTAACGTCGTCGCCCATAGCCAAATTGCGCGCACACTTGTGCGCCGTTTTTACAAAGTTTTCAGATTAACTCTCGGGTTTTCACTTCCAGCTGAATTGACCATAGAATCAATTGTGTCGAGAAATTTTTTGAATTTGAGGCCTCGGGTGCGGAGTTTTTGACGTCGTCGCCCATAGCCAAATTGCGCGCACGCTTGTGCGCCGTTTTTACAAAGTTTTCAGATTGCCTCTCGGGTTTGCATTTCCAGCTGAATTGGCCATAGAATCAATTGTGTCGAGAAAGTTTTTAAATTTGAAGCCTCGGGTGCGGAGTTTTTTACGTCGTCGCCCATAGCCAAACTTGCGCGCATGGTTGTGTACCGTTTTTACAAAGTTTTCAGATTGCCTCCCAGGTTTGCATCCCTCACTGAATTGGCCATAGAATCAATTGTGTCGAGACGGTTTTTGAATTTGAGGCCTCGGGTGCGGAGTTTTTGACATCGTCGCCCATAGCCAAACTTGCGCGCATGGTTGTGTGCCGTTTTTACAAAGTTTTCGGATTGCCTCCCAGGTTTGCATCCCTCACTGAATTGGCCATAGAATCAATTGTGTCGAGACGGTTTTTGAATTTGATACCTCGGGTGCGGAGTTTTTGACGTCGTCGCCCATAGCCAAATTGCGCGCACACATGTGCGCCGTTTTTACAAAGTTTTCAGATTGCCTCTTGGGTTTGCATTTCCAGTTGAATTGGCCATAGAATCAAATGTGTCGAGAAAATTTTTGAATTTGAGGCCTCGGGTGCGGAGTTTTTGACGTCGTTGCCCATAGCTAAATTGCACGCACACTTGTGCGCCGTTTTTACAAAGTTTTCAGATTGCCTTTCGGGTTTGCACTTCTAGCTGAATTGGCCATAGAATCAATTGTGTCGAGACGATATTTGAATTTGAGGCCTCGGGTGCGGAGTTTTTGACGTCGTCGCCCATAGCCAAATTGCGCGCACACTTGTGCGCAGTTTTTACAAAGTTTTCAGATTGCCTCTCGGGTTTGCACTTCTAGCTGAATTGGCCATAGAATCAATTGTGTCAAGAAATTTTTTGAATTTGAGGCCTCGGGTGTGGAGTTTTTGACGTCGTCGCCCATAGCCAAATTGCATGCACATTTGTGCGCCGTTTTTACAAAGTTTTCAGATTGCCTCTCGGGTTTGCACTTCCAGCTGAATTGGCCATAGAATCTATTGTGTCGAGACGGTGTTTTTTCAATTTGAAGCCTCGGGTGCGGAGTTTTTTACGTCGTCGCCCATAGCCAAATTGCGCGCACACTTGTGCGCCGTTTTTACAAAGTTTTCAGATTGCCTCTCGGGTTTGAATTTCCAGCAGAATTGGCAATAGAATCAATTGTGTCGAGAAATTTTTTGAATTTGAGGCCTCGGGTGCGGAGTTTTTGACGTCGTCGCCCATAGCCAAATTGCGCGCACACTTGTGCGCCGTTTTTACAAAGTTTTCAGATTAACTCTCGGGTTTTCACTTCCAGCTGAATTGACCATAGAATCAATTGTGTCGAGAAAATTTTTGAATTTGAGGCCTCGGGTGCGGAGTTTTTGACGTCGTCGCCCATAGCCAAATTGCGCGCACGCTTGTGCGCCGTTTTTACAAAGTTTTCAGATTGCCTCTCGTGTTTGCATTCCCAGCTGAATTGGCCATTGAATCAATTGTGTCGAGAAAGTTTTTGAATTTGAGGCCTCGGGTGCGGAGTTTTTTACGTCGTCGCCCATAGCCAAACTTGCGCGCATGGTTGTGTGTCGTTTTTACAAAGTTTTCAGATTGCCTCCCAGGTTTGCATCCCTCACTAAATTGGCCATAGAATCAATTGTGTCGAGACGGTTTTTGAATTTGAGGCCTCGGGTGCGGAGTTTTTGACATCGTCGCCCATAGCCAAACTTGCGCGCATGGTTGTGTGCCGTTTTTACAAAGTTTTCGGATTGCCTCCCAGGTTTGCATCCCTCACTGAATTGGCCATAGAATCAATTGTGTCGAGACAGTTTTTGAATTTGGGGCCTCGGGTGCGGAGTTTTTGACATCGTCGCCCATAGCCAAATTGCGCGCACACTTGTGCGCCGTTTTTACAAAGTTTTCAGATTGCCTCTTGGGTTTGCATTTCCAGTTGAATTGGCCATAGAATCAATTGTGTCGAGAATTTTTTTGAATTTGAGGCCTCGGGTGCGGAGTTTTTGACGTCGTTGCCCATAGCTAAATTGCGCGCACACTTGTGCGCCGTTTTTACAAAGTTTTCAGATTGCCTTTCGGGTTTGCACTTCTAGCTGAATTGGCCATAGAATCAATTGTGTCGAGACGGTTTTTGAATTTGAGGCCTCGGGTGCGGAGTTTTTGACGTCGTCGCCCATAGCCAAATTGCGCGCACACTTGTGCGCCGTTTTTACAAAGTTTTCAGATTGCCTCTCGGGTTTGAATTTCCAGCTGAATTGGCCATAGAATCAATTGTGTCGAGAAATTTTTTGAATTTGAGGCCTCGGGTGCGGAGTTTTTTACGTCGTCGCCCATAGCCAAATTGCGCGCACACTTGTGCGCCGTTTTTACAAAGTTTTCAGATTAACTCTCGGGTTTTCACTTCCAGCTGAATTGACCATAGAATCAATTGTGTCGAGAAAATTTTTGAATTTGAGGCCTCGGGTGCGGAGTTTTTGTCGTCGTCGCCCATAGCCAAATTGCGCGCACGCTTGTGCGCCGTTTTTACAAAGTTTTCAGATTGCCTCTCGGGTTTGCATTTCCAGCTGAATTGGCCATAGAATCAATTGTGTCGAGAAAGTTTTTGAATTTGAGGCCTCGGGTGCGGAGTTTTTTACGTCATCGCCCATAGCCAAACTTGCGCGCATGGTTGTGTGCCGTTTTTACAAAGTTTTCAGATTGCCTCCCAGGTTTGCATCCCTCACTGAATTGGCCATATAATCAATTGTGTCGAGACGGTTTTGGAATTTGAGGCCTCGGGTGCGGAGTTTTTGACATCGTCGCCCATAGCCAAACTTGCGCGCATGGTTGTGTGCCGTTTTTACAAAGTTTTCGGATTGCCTCCCAGGTTTGCATCCCTCACTGAATTGGCCATAGAATCAATTGTGTCTAGACGGTTTTTGAATTTGAGGCCTCGGGTGCGGAGTTTTAGACGTCGTCGCCCATAGCCAAATTGGGCGCACACTTGTGCGCCGTTTTTACAAAGTTTTCAGATTGCCTCTTGGGTTTGCATTTACAGTTGAATTGGCCATAGAATCAATTGTGTCGAGAAAATTTTTGAATTTGAGGCCTCAGGTGCGGAGTTTTTGACGTAGTTGCCCATAGCTAAATTTCGCGCACACTTGTGCGCCGTTTTTACAAAGTTTTCAGATTGCCTTTCGGGTTTGCACTTCTAGCTGAATTGGCCATAGAATCAATTGTGTCGACACGGTTTTTAAATTTGAGGCCTCGGGTGCGGAGTTTTTGACGTCGTCGCCCATAGCCAAATTGCGCGCACACTTGTGCGCAGTTTTTACAAAGTTTTCAGATTGCCTCTCGGGTTTGCACTTCTAGCTGAATTGACCATAGAATCAATTGTGTCGAGACGGTTTTTGAATTTGAGGCCTCGGGTGCGGAGTTTTTGACGTCGTCGCCCATAGCCAAATTGCGCGCACACTTGTGCGCCGTTTTTACAAAGTTTTCAGATTGCCTCTCGGGTTTGAATTTCCAGCTGAATTGGCCATAGAATCAATTGTGTTGAGAAATTTTTTGAATTTGAGGCCTCGGGTGCGGAGTTTTTGACGTCGTCGCCCATAGCTAAATTGCGCGCACACTTGTGCGCCGTTTTTACAAAGTTTTCAGATTAACTCTCGGGTTTTCACTTCCAGCTGAATTGACCATAGAATCAATTGTGTCGAGAAATTTTTTGAATTTGAGGCCTCGGGTGCGGAGTTTTTGTCGTCGTCGCCCATAGCCAAATTGCGAGCACGCTTGTGCGCCGTTTTTACAAAGTTTTCAGATTGCCTCTCGGGTTTGCATTTCCAGCTGAATTGGCCATAGAATCAATTGTGTCGAGAAAGTTTTTGAATTTGAGGCCTCGGGTGCGGAGTTTTTTACGTCGTCGCCCATAGCCAAACTTGCGCGCATGGTTGTGTGTCGTTTTTACAAAGTTTTCAGATTGCCTCCCAGGTTTGCATCCCCCACTAAATTGGCCATAGAATCAATTGTGTCGAGACGGTTTTTGAATTTGAGGCCTCGGGTGCGGAGTTTTTGACATCGTCGCCCATAGCCAAACTTGCGCGCATGGTTGTGTGCCGTTTTTACAAAGTTTTCGGATTGCCTCCCAGGTTTGCATCCCTCACTGAATTGGCCATAGAATCAATTGTGTCGAGACAGTTTTTGAATTTGGGGCCTCGGGTGCGGAGTTTTTGACATCGTCGCCCATAGCCAAATTGCGCGCACACTTGTGCGCCGTTTTTACAAAGTTTTCAGATTGCCTCTTGGGTTTGCATTTCCAGTTGAATTGGCCATAGAATCAATTGTGTCGAGAATTTTTTTGAATTTGAGGCCTCGGGTGCGGAGTTTTTGACGTCGTTGCCCATAGCTAAATTGCGCGCACACTTGTGCGCCGTTTTTACAAAGTTTTCAGATTGCCTTTCGGGTTTGCACTTCTAGCTGAATTGGCCATAGAATCAATTGTGTCGAGACGGTTTTTGAATTTGAGGCCTCGGGTGCGGAGTTTTTGACGTCGTCGCCCATAGCCAAATTGCGCGCACACTTGTGCGCCGTTTTTACAAAGTTTTCAGATTGCCTCTCGGGTTTGAATTTCCAGCTGAATTGGCCATAGAATCAATTGTGTCGAGAAATTTTTTGAATTTGAGGCCTCGGGTGCGGAGTTTTTTACGTCGTCGCCCATAGCCAAATTGCGCGCACACTTGTGCGCCGTTTTTACAAAGTTTTCAGATTAACTCTCGGGTTTTCACTTCCAGCTGAATTGACCATAGAATCAATTGTGTCGAGAAAATTTTTGAATTTGAGGCCTCGGGTGCGGAGTTTTTGTCGTCGTCGCCCATAGCCAAATTGCGCGCACGCTTGTGCGCCGTTTTTACAAAGTTTTCAGATTGCCTCTCGGGTTTGCATTTCCAGCTGAATTGGCCATAGAATCAATTGTGTCGAGAAAGTTTTTGAATTTGAGGCCTCGGGTGCGGAGTTTTTTACGTCATCGCCCATAGCCAAACTTGCGCGCATGGTTGTGTGCCGTTTTTACAAAGTGTTCAGATTGCCTCCCAGGTTTGCATCCCTCACTGAATTGGCCATATAATCAATTGTGTCGAGACGGTTTTGGAATTTGAGGCCTCGGGTGCGGAGTTTTTGACATCGTCGCCCATAGCCAAACTTGCGCGCATGGTTGTGTGCCGTTTTTACAAAGTTTTCGGATTGCCTCCCAGGTTTGCATCCCTCACTGAATTGGCCATAGAATCAATTGTGTCTAGACGGTTTTTGAATTTGAGGCCTCGGGTGCGGAGTTTTAGACGTCGTCGCCCATAGCCAAATTGGGCGCACACTTGTGCGCCGTTTTTACAAAGTTTTCAGATTGCCTCTTGGGTTTGCATTTACAGTTGAATTGGCCATAGAATCAATTGTGTCGAGAAATTTTTTGAATTTGAGGCCTCAGGTGCGGAGTTTTTGACGTAGTTGCCCATAGCTAAATTTCGCGCACACTTGTGCGCCGTTTTTACAAAGTTTTCAGATTGCCTTTCGGGTTTGCACTTCTAGCTGAATTGGCCATAGAATCAATTGTGTCGACACGGTTTTTAAATTTGAGGCCTCGGGTGCGGAGTTTTTGACGTCGTCGCCCATAGCCAAATTGCGCGCACACTTGTGCGCAGTTTTTACAAAGTTTTCAGATTGCCTCTCGGGTTTGCACTTCTAGCTGAATTGACCATAGAATCAATTGTGTCGAGACGGTTTTTCAATTTGAGGCCTCGGGTGCGGAGTTTTTGACGTCGTCGCCCATAGCCAAATTGCGCGCACACTGGTGCGCCGTTTTTACAAAGTTTTCAGATTGCCTCTCGGGTTTGAATTTCCAGCTGAATTGGCCATAGAATCAATTGTGTTGAGAAATTTTTTGAATTTGAGGCCTCGGGTGCGGAGTTTTTGACGTCGTCGCCCATAGCTAAATTGCGCGCACACTTGTGCGCCGTTTTTACAAAGTTTTCAGATTAACTCTCGGGTTTTCACTTCCAGCTGAATTGACCATAGAATCAATTGTGTCGAGAAATTTTTTGAATTTGAGGCCTCGGGTGCGGAGTTTTTGTCGTCGTCGCCCATAGCCAAATTGCGCGCACGCTTGTGCGCCGTTTTTACAAAGTTTTCAGATTGCCTCTCGGGTTTGCATTTCCAGCTGAATTGGCCATAGAATCAATTGTGTCGAGAAAGTTTTTGAATTTGAGGCCTCGGGTGCGGAGTTTTTTACGTCGTCGCCCATAGCCAAACTTGCGCGCATGGTTGTGTGCCGTTTTTACAAAGTTTTCAGATTGCCTCCCAGGTTTGCATCCCTCACTGAATTGGCCATATAATCAATTGTGTCGAGACGGTTTTTGAATTTGAGGCCTCGGGTGCGGAGTTTTTGACATCGTCGCCCATAGCCAAACTTGCGCGCATGGTTGTGTGCCGTTTTTACAAAGTTTTCGGATTGCCTCCCAGGTTTGCATCCCTCACTGAATTGGCCATAGAATCAATTGTGTCTAGACGGTTTTTGAATTTGAGGCCTCGGGTGCGGAGTTTTAGACGTCGTCGCCCATAGCCAAATTGGGCGCACACTTGTGCGCCGTTTTTACAAAGTTTTCAGATTGCCTCTTGGGTTTGCATTTCCAGTTGAATTGGCCATAGAATCAATTGTGTCGAGAAATTTTTTGAATTTGAGGCCTCGGGTGCGGAGTTTTTGACGTCGTTGCCCATAGCCAAATTGCGCGCACACTTGTGCGCAGTTTTTACAAAGTTTTCAGATTGCCTCTCGGGTTTGCACTTCTAGCTGAATTGACCATAGAATCAATTGTGTCGAGACGGTTTTTGAATTTGAGGCCTCGGGTGCGGAGTTTTTGACGTCGTCGCCCATAGCCAAATTGCGCGCACACTGGTGCGCCGTTTTTACAAAGTTTTCAGATTGCCTCTCGGGTTTGAATTTCCAGCTGAATTGGCCATAGAATCAATTGTGTTGAGAAATTTTTTGAATTTGAGGCCTCGGGTGCGGAGTTTTTGACGTCGTCGCCCATAGCTAAATTGCGCGCACACTTGTGCGCCGTTTTTACAAAGTTTTCAGATTAACTCTCGGGTTTTCACTTCCAGCTGAATTGACCATAGAATCAATTGTGTCGAGAAATTTTTTGAATTTGAGGCCTCGGGTGCGGAGTTTTTGTCGTCGTCGCCCATAGCCAAATTGCGCGCACGCTTGTGCGCCGTTTTTACAAAGTTTTCAGATTGCCTCTCGGGTTTGCATTTCCAGCTGAATTGGCCATAGAATCAATTATGTCGAGAAAGTTTTTGAATTTGAGGCCTCGGGTGCGGAGTTTTTTACGTCGTCGCCCATAGCCAAACTTGCGCGCATGGTTGTGTGCCGTTTTTACAAAGTTTTCAGATTGCCTCCCAGGTTTGCATCCCTCACTGAATTGGCCATATAATCAATTGTGTCGAGACGGTTTTTGAATTTGAGGCCTCGGGTGCGGAGTTTTTGACATCGTCGCCCATAGCCAAACTTGCGCGCATGGTTGTGTGCCGTTTTTACAAAGTTTTCGGATTGCCTCCCAGGTTTGCATCCCTCACTGAATTGGCCATAGAATCAATTGTGTCTAGACGGTTTTTGAATTTGAGGCCTCGGGTGCGGAGTTTTAGACGTCGTCGCCCATAGCCAAATTGGGCGCACACTTGTGCGCCGTTTTTACAAAGTTTTCAGATTGCCTCTTGGGTTTGCATTTACAGTTGAATTGGCCATAGAATCAATTGTGTCGAGAAAATTTTTGAATTTGAGGCCTCAGGTGCGGAGTTTTTGACGTAGTTGCCCATAGCTAAATTTCGCGCACACTTGTGCGCCGTTTTTACAAAGTTTTCAGATTGCCTTTCGGGTTTGCACTTCTAGCTGAATTGGCCATAGAATCAATTGTGTCGACACGGTTTTTAAATTTGAGGCCTCGGGTGCGGAGTTTTTGACGTCGTCGCCCATAGCCAAATTGCGCGCACACTTGTGCGCAGTTTTTACAAAGTTTTCAGATTGCCTCTCGGGTTTGCACTTCTAGCTGAATTGACCATAGAATCAATTGTGTCGAGACGGTTTTTGAATTTGAGGCCTCGGGTGCGGAGTTTTTGACGTCGTCGCCCATAGCCAAATTGCGCGCACACTTGTGCGCCGTTTTTACAAAGTTTTCAGATTGCCTCTCGGGTTTGAATTTCCAGCTGAATTGGCCATAGAATCAATTGTGTTGAGAAATTTTTTGAATTTGAGGCCTCGGGTGCGGAGTTTTTGACGTCGTCGCCCATAGCTAAATTGCGCGCACACTTGTGCGCCGTTTTTACAAAGTTTTCAGATTAACTCTCGGGTTTTCACTTCCAGCTGAATTGACCATAGAATCAATTGTGTCGAGAAATTTTTTGAATTTGAGGCCTCGGGTGCGGAGTTTTTGTCGTCGTCGCCCATAGCCAAATTGCGCGCACGCTTGTGCGCCGTTTTTACAAAGTTTTCAGATTGCCTCTCGGGTTTGCATTCCCAGATGAATTGGCCATAGAATGAATTGTGTCGAGAAAGTTTTTGAATTTGAGGCCTCGGGTGCGGAGTTTTTTACGTCGTCGCCCATAGCCAAACTTGCGCGAATGGTTGTGTGCCGTTTTTACAAAGTTTTCAGATTGCCTCCCAGGTTTGCATCCCTCACTGAATTGGCCATATAATCAACTGTGTCGAGACGGTTTTTGAATTTGAGGCCTCGGGTGCGGAGTTTTTGACATCGTCGCCCATAGCCAAACTTGCGCGCATGGTTGTGTGCCGTTTTTACAAAGTTTTCGGATTGCCTCCCAGGTTTGCATCCCTCACTGAATTGGCCATAGAATCAATTGTGTCGAGACGGTTTTTGAATTTGAGGCCTCGGGTGCGGAGTTTTAGACGTCGTCGCCCATAGCCAAATTGGGCGCACACTTGTGCGCCGTTTTTACAAAGTTTTCAGATTGCCTCTTGGGTTTGCATTTCCAGTTGAATTGGCCATAGAATCAATTGTGTCGAGAAAATTTTTGAATTTGAGGCCTCGGGTGCGGAGTTTTTGACGTCGTTGCCCATAGCTAAATTGCGCGCACACTTGTGCGCCGTTTTTACAAAGTTTTCAGATTGCCTTTCGGGTTTGCACTTCTAGCTGAATTGGCCATAGAATCAATTGTGTCGACACGGTTTTTAAATTTGAGGCCTCGGGTGCGGAGTTTTTGACGTCGTCGCCCATAGGCAAATTGCGCGCACACTTGTGCGCAGTTTTTACAAAGTTTTCAGATTGCCTCTCGGGTTTGCACTTCTAGCTGAATTGGCCATAGAATCAATTGTGTCGAGAAATTTTTTGAATTTGAGGCCTCGGGTGCGGAGTTTTTGACGTCGTCGCCCATAGCCAAATTGCGCGCACACTTGTGCGCCGTTTTTACAAAGTTTTCAGATTGCCTCTCGGGTTTGCACTTCCAGTTGAATTGGCCATAGAATCAATTGTGTCGAGAAATTTTTTGAATTTGAGGCCTCGGGTGCGGAGTTTTTGACGTCGTCGCCCATAGCCAAATTGCGTGCACACTTGTGCGCCGTTTTTACAATGTTTTCAGATTGGCTCTCGGGTTTGCATTACCAGCTGAATTGGCCATAGAATCAATTGTGTCGAGAAATTTTTTGAATTTGAGGCCTCAGGTGCGGAGTTTTTGACGTCGTCGCCCATAGCCAAATTGCGCGCACACTTGTGCGCCGTTTTTACGAAGTTTTCAGATTGCCTCTCGGGTTTGCATTACCAGCTGAATTGGCCATAGAATCAATTGTGTTGAGACGGTTTTAGAATTTGAGGCCTCGGGTGCGGAGTTTTTGACGTCGTCGCCCATAGCCAAACTTGCGCGCATGGTTGTGTGCCGTTTTTACAAAGTTTTTAGATTGCCTCCCGGGTTTGCATCCCTCACTGAATTGGCCATAGAATCAATTGTGTCGAGACCGTTTTTGAATTTGAGGTCTCGGATGCGGAGTTTTTGACGTCGTCGCCCATAGCCAAACTTGCGCGCATGGTTGTGCGCTGTTTTTAGATTCTATGGCCAATTTAGCTAGAAGTGCAAATCCGAGAGGCAATCTGAAAACTTTGTAAAAACGGCGCACAAGTGTGCGCGCAATTTGGCTATGGGTGACGACGTCAAAAACTCCGCACCCGAGGCCTCAAATTCAAAAATTTCTCGACACAATTGATTCTATGGCCAATTTAGCTAGAAGTGCAAACCCAAGAGGCAATCTGAAAACTTTGTAAAAACGGCGCACAAGTGTGCGCGCAATTTGGCTATGGGCGACGACGTCAAAAACTCCGCACCCGAGGCCTCAAATTCAAAAACCGTCTCGACAAAATTGATTCTATGGCCAATTCAGTGAGGGATGCAAATCTGGGAGGCAATCTGAAAACTTTGTAAAAACGGCACACAACCATTCGCGCAAGTTTGGCTATGGGCGACGACGTCAAAAACTCCGCACCCGAGGACTCAAATTAAAAAATTTTCTCGACACAATTGATTATATGGCCAATTCAGCTGGAAATGCAAACCCGAGAGGCAATCTGTAAACTTTGTAAAAACGGCGCACAAGTGTGCGCGCAATTTGGCTGTTGGCGACGACGTCAAAAACTCCGCACCCGAGGCCTCAAATTCAAAAACCGTCTCGACACAATTGATTCTATGGCCAATTCAGCTGGGGATGCAAACCCGAGAGGCAATCTGAAAACTTTGTAAAAACGGCGCACAAGTGTGTGCACAATTTGGCTATGGGCGACGACCTCAAAAACTCCGCACCCGAGGCCTCAAATTCAAAAAATTTCTCGACACAATTGATTCTATGGCCAATTCAACAGGAAGTGCAAACCCGAGAGGCAATCTGAAAACTTTGTCAAAACGACGAACAAGTGTGCGCGCAATTTGGCTATGGGCGACGACGTCAAAAACTCCGCACCCGAGGCCTCAAATTCAAAAACCGTCTCGGCACAATTGATTCTATGGCCAATTCAGTGAGGGATGCAAACCTGGGAGGCAATCTGAAAACTTTGAAAAAACGGCACACAACCATGCGCGCAAGTTTGGCTATGGGCGACGACTTTAAAAACTCCGCACCCGAGGCCTCAAATTCAAAAACCGTCTCGACACAATTGATTCTATGGCCAATTCAGTGAGGGATGCAAACCTGGGAGGCAATCTGAAAACTTTGTAAAAACGGCACACAACCATGCGCGCAAGTTTGGCTATGGGCGACGACGTCAAAAACTCCGCACCCGAGGCCTCAAATTCAAAAACCATCTCGACACAATTGATTCTATGGCCAATTCGGATGGTAATGCAAACCCGAGAGACAATCTGAAAACTTTGTAAAAACGGAGCACAAGCGTGCGCGCAATTTGGCTATGGGCGACGACGTCAAAAACTCCGCACCCGAGGCCTCAAATTCAAAAATTTTCTCGACACAATTGATTATATGGCCAATTCAGCTGGGAATGCAAACCCAAGGGGCAATCTGAAAACTTTGTAAAAACGGCGCACAAGTGTGCGCGCAATTTGGCTATGGGCGACGACGTCAAAAACTCCGCACCCGAGGCCTCAAATTCAAAAATTTTCTCGACAAAATTGATTCTATGGCCAATTCAGCTGGAAATGCAAACCCGAGAGGCAATCTGAAAACTTTGTAAAACGGCGCACAAGTGTGCACGCAATTTGGCTATGGGTGACGACGTCAAAAACTCCGCACCCGAGGCCTCAAATTCAAAAATTTCTCGACACAATTGATTCTATGGCCAATTTAGCTAGAAGTGCAAACCCAAGAGGCAATCTGAAAACTTTGTAAAAACGGCGTACAAGTGTGCGCGCAATTTGGCTATGGGCGACGACGTAAAAAACTCCGCACCCGAGGCCTCAAATTCAAAAACCGTCTCGACACAATTGATTCTATGGCCAATTCAGTGTGGGATGCAAACCTGGGAGGCAATCTGAAAACTTTGTAAAAACGGCACACAACCATTCGCGCAAGTTTGGCTATGGGCGACGACGTCAAAAACTCTGCACCCGAGGCCTCAAATTAAAAATCCGTCTCGACACAATTGATTCTATGCCCAATTCAGTTGGTAATGAAAACCCGAGAGGCAATCTGAAAACTTTGTAAAAACGGCGAACAAGTGTGCGCGCAATTTGGCTGTGGGCGACGACGTCAAAAACTCCGCACCCGAGGCCTCAAATTCAAAAACCGTCTCGACACAATTGATTCTATGGCCAATTCAGCTGGGGATGCAAACCCGAGAGGCAATCTAAAAACTTTGTAAAAACGGCGCACAAGTGTGCGCGCAATTTGGCTATGGGCGACGACGTCAAAAACTCCGCACCCGAGGCCTCAAATTCAAAAATTTTCTCGACACAATTGATTCTATGGCCAATTCAGCTGGAAATGCAAACCCGAGAGGCAATTTGAAAACTTTGTCAAAACGACGCACAAGTGTGCGCGCAATTTGGCTATGGGCGACGACGTCAAAAACTCCGCACCCGAGGCCTCAAATTCAAAAACCGTCTCGGCACAATTGATTCTATGGCCAATTCAGTGAGGGATGCAAACCTGGGAGGCAATCTGAAAACTTTGTAAAAACGGCACACAACCATGCGCGCAAGTTTGGCTATGGGCGACGACTTAAAAAACTCCGCACCCGAGGCCTTAAATTCAAAAACCGTCTCGTAACAATTGATTCTATGGCCAATTCAGTGAGGGATGCAAACCTGGGAGGCAATCTGAAAACTTTGTAAAAACGGCACACAACCATGCGCGCAAGTTTGGCTATGGGCGACGACTTTAAAAACTCCGCACCCGAGGCCTCAAATTCAAAAACCGTCTCGACACAATTGATTCTATGGCCAATTCAGTGAGGGATGCAAACCTGGGAGGCAATCTGAAAACTTTGTAAAAACGGCACACAACCATGCGCGCAAGTTTGGCTATGGGCGACGACGTCAAAAACTCCGCACCCGAGGCCTCAAATTCAAAAACCGTCTCGACACATCTATGGCCAATTCAGATGGTAATGCAAACCCGAGAGACAATCTGAAAACTTTGTAAAAACGGAGCACAAGCGTGCGCGCAATTTGGCTATGGGCGACGACGTCAAAAACTCCGCACCCGAGGCCTCAAATTCAAAAATTTTCTCGACACAATTGATTATATGGCCAATTCAGCTGGGAATGCAAACCCAAGGGGCAATCTGAAAACTTTGTAAAAACGGCGCACAAGTGTGCGCGCAATTTGGCTATGGGCGACGACGTCAAAAACTCCGCACCCGAGGCCTCAAATTCAAAAATTTTCTCGACAAAATTGATTCTATGGCCAATTCAGCTGGAAATGCAAACCCGAGAGGCAATCTGAAAACTTTGTAAAACGGCGCACAAGTGTGCGCGCAATTTGGCTATGGGTGACGACGTCAAAAACTCCGCACCCGAGGCCTCAAATTCAAAAATTTCTCGACACAATTGATTCTATGGCCAATTTAGCTAGAAGTGCAAACCCAAGAGGCAATCTGAAAACTTTGTAAAAACGGCGCACAAGTGTGCGCGCAATTTGGCTATGGGCGACGCCGTCAAAAACTCCGCACCCGAGGCCTCAAATTCAAAAACCGTCTCGACACAATTAATTCTATGGCTAATTCAGTGTAGGATGCAAACCTGGGAGGCAATCTGAAAACTTTGTAAAAACGGCACACAACCATGCGCGCAATTTGGCTATGCGCGACGACGTCAAAAACTCCGCAACCGGGGCCTCAAATTCAGAAACCGTATCGACACAATTGATTCTATGGCCAATTCAGTGAGGGATGCAAACCTGGGAGGCAATCTGAAAACTTTGTAAAAACGGCACACAACCATGCGCGCAAGTTTGGCTATGGGCGACGACGTCAAAAACTCCGCACCCGAGGCCTCAAATTAAAAATCCGTCTCGACACAATTGATTCTATGCCCAATTCAGCTGGTAATGAAAACCCGAGAGGCAATCTGAAAACTTTGTAAAAAGGCGAACAAGTGTGCGCGCAATTTGGCTATGGGCGACGACGTCAAAAACTCCGCACCCGAGGCCTCAAATTCAAAAACCGTCTCGACACAATTGATTCTATGGCCAATTCAGCTGGGGATGCAAACCCGAGAGGCAATCTGAAAACTTTGTAAAAACGGCGCACAAGTGTGCGCGCAATTTGGCTATGGGCGACGATGTCAAAAACTCCGCACCCGAGGCCTCAAATTCAAAAAATTTCTCGGCACAATTGATTCTATGGCCAATTCAGTGAGGGATGCAAACCTGGGAGGCAATCTGAAAACTTTGTAAAAACGGCACACAACCATGCGCGCAAGTTTGGCTATGGGCGACGACCTAAAAAACTCCGCACCCGAGGCCTCAAATTCAAAAACCGTCTCGACACAATTGAATCTATGGCCAATTCAGTGAGGGATGCAAACCTGGGAGGCAATCTGAAAACTTTGTAAAAACGGCACACAACAATGCGCGCAAGTTTGGCTATGGGCGACGATGTCAAAAACTCCGCACCCGAGGCCTCAAATTCAAAAACCGTCTCGACACAATTGATTCTATGGCCAATTCAGATGGAAATGCAAACCCGAGAGGCAATCTGATAACTTTGTAAAAACGGCGCACAAGTGTGCGCGCAATTTGGCTATGGGCGACGACGTTAAAAACTCCGCACCCGAGGCCTCAAATTAAAAAAATTTCTCGACACAATTGATTCTATGGCCAATTCAGAAAGAAGTGCAAACCCGGGAGATAATCTAAAAACTTTGTAAAAACGGCGCACAAGTGTGCGCGCAATTTGGCTATGCGCGACGACGTCAAAAACTCCGCAACCGGGGCCTCAAATTCAGAAACCGTATCGACACAATTGATTCTATGGCCAATTCAGTGAGGGATGCAAACCTGGGAGGCAATCTGAAAACTTTGTAAAAACGGCACACAACCATGCGCGCAAGTTTGGCTATGGGCGACGACGTCAAAAACTCCGCACCCGAGGCCTCAAATTAAAAATCCGTCTCGACACAATTGATTCTATGCCCAATTCAGCTGGTAATGAAAACCCGAGAGGCAATCTGAAAACTTTGTAAAAACGGCGAACAAGTGTGCGCGCAATTTGGCTATGGGCGACGACGTCAAAAACTCCGCACCCGAGGCCTCAAATTCAAAAACCGTCTCGACACAATTGATTCTATGGCCAATTCAGCTGGGGATGCAAACCCGAGAGGCAATCTGAAAACTTTGTAAAAACGGCGCACAAGTGTGCGCGCAATTTGGCTATGGGCGACGACGTCAAAAACTCCGCACCCGAGGCCTCAAATTCAAAAATTTTCTCCACACAATTGATTATATGGCCAATTCAGCTGGAAATACAAACCCAAGAGGCAATCTGAAAACTTTGTAAAAACGGCGCACAAGTGTGCGCGCAATTTGGCTATAGGCGACGACGTCAAAAACTCCGCACCCGAGGCCTCAAATTCAAAAATTTTCTCGACAAAATTGATTCTATGGCCAATTCGGCTGGAAATGCAAACCCGAGAGGCAATCTGAAAACTTTGTAAAAACGGCGCACAAGTGTGCGCGCAATTTGGCTATGGGCGACGACGTTAAAAACTCCGCACCCGAGGCCTCAAATTAAAAAAATTTCTCGACACAATTGATTCTATGGCCAATTCAGCAAGAAGTGCAAACCCGGGAGATAATCTAAAAACTTTGTAAAAACGGCGCACAAGTGTGCGCGCAATTTGGCTATGCGCGACGACGTCAAAAACTCCGCAACCGGGGCCTCAAATTCAGAAACCGTATCGACACAATTGATTCTATGGCCAATTCAGTGAGGGATGCAAACCTGGGAGGCAATCTGAAAACTTTGTAAAAACGGCACACAACCATGCGCGCAAGTTTGGCTATGGGCGACGACGTCAAAAACTCCGCACCCGAGGCCTCAAATTAAAAATCCGTCTCGACACAATTGATTCTATGCCCAATTCAGCTGGTAATGAAAACCCGAGAGGCAATCTGAAAACTTTGTAAAAACGGCGAACAAGTGTGCGCGCAATTTGGCTATGGGCGACGACGTCAAAAACTCCGCACCCGAGGCCTCAAATTCAAAAACCGTCTCGACACAATTGATTCTATGGCCAATTCAGCTGGGGATGCAAACCCGAGAGGCAATCTGAAAACTTTGTAAAAACGGCGCACAAGTGTGCGCGCAATTTGGCTATGGGCGACGACGTCAAAAACTCCGCACCCGAGGCCTCAAATTCAAAAAATTTCTCGACACAATTGATTATATGGCCAATTCAGCTGGAAATACAAACCCAAGAGGCAATCTGAAAACTTTGTAAAAACGGCGCACAAGTGTGCGCGCAATTTGGCTATAGGCGACGACGTCAAAAACTCCGCACCCGAGGCCTCAAATTCAAAAAATTTCTCGACAAAATTGATTCTATGGCCAATTCGGCTGGAAATGCAAACCCGAGAGGCAATCTGAAAACTTTGTAAAAACGGCGCACAAGTGTGCGCGCAATTTGGCTATGGGCGACGACGTTAAAAACTCCGCACCCGAGGCCTCAAATTAAAAAAATTTCTCGACACAATTGATTCTATGGCCAATTCAGCAAGAAGTGCAAACCCGGGAGATAATCTAAAAACTTTGTAAAAACGGCGCACAAGTGTGCGCGCAATTTGGCTATGCGCGACGACGTCAAAAACTCCGCAACCGGGGCCTCAAATTCAGAAACCGTATCGACACAATTGATTCTATGGCCAATTCAGTGAGGGATGCAAACCTGGGAGGCAATCTGAAAACTTTGTAAAAACGGCACACAACCATGCGCGCAAGTTTGGCTATGGGCGACGACGTCAAAAACTCCGCACCCGAGGCCTCAAATTAAAAATCCGTCTCGACACAATTGATTCTATGCCCAATTCAGTTGGTAATGAAAACCCGAGAGGCAATCTGAAAACTTTGTAAAAACGGCGAACAAGTGTGCGCGCAATTTGGCTATGGGCGACGACGTCAAAAACTCCGCACCCGAGGCCTCAAATTCAAAAACCGTCTCGACACAATTGATTCTATGGCCAATTCAGCTGGGGATGCAAACCCGAGAGGCAATCTGAAAACTTTGTAAAAACGGCGCACAAGTGTGCGCGCAATTTGGCTATGGGCGACGACGTCAAAAACTCCGCACCCGAGGCCTCAAATTCAAAAATTTCTCGACACAATTGATTCTATGGCCAATTTAGCTAGAAGTGCAAACCCAAGAGGAAATCTGAAAACTTTGTAAAAACGGCGCACAAGTGTGCGCGCAATTTGGCTATGGGCGACGACGTCAAAAACTCCGCACCCGAGGCCTCAAATTCAAAAAATTTCTCGACACAATTGATTATATGGCCAATTCAGCTGGAAATACAAACCCAAGAGGCAATCTGAAAACTTTGTAAAAACGGCGCACAAGTGTGCGCGCAATTTGGCTATAGGCGACGACGTCAAAAACTCCGCACCCGAGGCCTCAAATTCAAAAAATTTCTCGACAAAATTGATTCTATGGCCAATTCGGCTGGAAATGCAAACCCGAGAGGCAATCTGAAAACTTTGTAAAAACGGCGCACAAGTGTGCGCGCAATTTGGCTATGGGCGACGACGTTAAAAACTCCGCACCCGAGGCCTCAAATTAAAAAAATTTCTCGACACAATTGATTCTATGGCCAATTCAGCAAGAAGTGCAAACCCGGGAGATAATCTAAAAACTTTGTAAAAACGGCGCACAAGTGTGCGCGCAATTTGGCTATGCGCGACGACGTCAAAAACTCCGCAACCGGGGCCTCAAATTCAGAAACCGTATCGACACAATTGATTCTATGGCCAATTCAGTGAGGGATGCAAACCTGGGAGGCAATCTGAAAACTTTGTAAAAACGGCACACAACCATGCGCGCAAGTTTGGCTATGGGCGACGACGTCAAAAACTCCGCACCCGAGGCCTCAAATTAAAAATCCGTCTCGACACAATTGATTCTATGCCCAATTCAGTTGGTAATGAAAACCCGAGAGGCAATCTGAAAACTTTGTAAAAACGGCGAACAAGTGTGCGCGCAATTTGGCTATGGGCGACGACGTCAAAAACTCCGCACCCGAGGCCTCAAATTCAAAAACCGTCTCGACACAATTGATTCTATGGCCAATTCAGCTGGGGATGCAAACCCGAGAGGCAATCTGAAAACTTTGTAAAAACGGCGCACAAGTGTGCGCGCAATTTGGCTATGGGCGACGACGTCAAAAACTCCGCACCCGAGGCCTCAAATTCAAAAATTTCTCGACACAATTGATTCTATGGCCAATTTAGCTAGAAGTGCAAACCCAAGAGGAAATCTGAAAACTTTGTAAAAACGGCGCACAAGTGTGCGCGCAATTTGGCTATGGGCGACGACGTCAAAAACTCCGCACCCGAGGCCTCAAATTCAAAAACCGTCTCGACACAATTGATTCTATGGCCAATTCAGTGTGGGATGCAAACCTGGGAGGCAATCTGAAAACTTTGTAAAAACGGCACACAACCATTCGCGCAAGTTTGGCTATGGGCGACGACGTCAAAAACTCTGCACCCGAGGCCTCAAATTAAAAATCCGTCTCGACACAATTGATTCTATGCCCAATTCAGCTGGTAATGAAAACCCGAGAGGCAATCTGAAAACTTTGTAAAAACGGCGCACAAGTGTGCGCGCAATTTGGCTGTGGGCGACGACGTCAAAAACTCCGCACCCGAGGCCTCAAATTCAAAAACCGTCTCGACACAATTGATTCTATGGCCAATTCAGCTGGGGATGCAAACCCGAGAGGCAATCTGAAAACTTTGTAAAAACGGCGCACAAGTGTGCGCGCAATTTGGCTATGGGCGACGACGTCAAAAACTCCGCACCCGAGGCCTCAAATTCAAAAATTTTCTCGACACAATTGATTCTATGGCCAATTCAACAGGAAGTGCAAACCCGAGAGGCAATTTGAAAACTTTGTCAGAACGACGCACAAGTGTGCGCGCAATTTGGCTATGGGCGACGACGTCAAAAACTCCGCACCCGAGGCCTCAAATTCAAAAACCGTCTCGGCACAATTGATTCTATGGCCAATTCAGTGAGGGATGCAAACCTGGGAGGCAATCTGAAAACTTTGTAAAAATGGCACACAACCATGCGCGCAAGTTTGGCTATGGGCGACGACTTAAAAAACTCCGCACCCGAGGCCTCAAATTCAAAAACCGTCTCGACACAATTGATTCTATGGCCAATTCAGTGAGGGATGCAAACCTGGGAGGCAATCTGAAAACTTTGTAAAAACGGCACACAACCATGCGCGCAAGTTTGGCTATGGGCGACGACGTCAAAAACTCCGCACCCGAGGCGTCAAATTCAAAAACCGTCTCGACACAATTGATTCTATGGCCAATTTAGATGGAGATGCACACCCGAGAGACAATCTGAAAACTTTGTAAAATCGGAGCACAAGCGTGCGCGCAATTTGGCTATGGGCGACGACGTCAAAAACTCCGCACCCGAGGCCTCAAATTCAAAAATTTTCTCGACACAATTGATTATATGGCCAATTCAGCTGGAAATACAAACCCAAGAGGCAATCTGAAAACTTTGTAAAAACGGCGCACAAGTGTGCGCGCAATTTGGCTATGGGCGACGACGTCAAAAACTCCGCACCCGAGGCCTCAAATTCAAAAAATTTCTCGACAAAATTGATTCTATGGCCAATTCGGCTGGAAATGCAAACCCGAGAGGCAATCTGAAAACTTTGTAAAAACGGCGCACAAGTGTGCGCGCAATTTGGCTATGGGCGACGACGTTAAAAACTCCGCACCCGAGGCCTCAAATTAAAAAAATTTCTCGACACAATTGATTCTATGGCCAATTCAGCAAGAAGTGCAAACCCGGGAGATAATCTAAAAACTTTGTAAAAACGGCGCACAAGTGTGCGCGCAATTTGGCTATGCGCGACGACGTCAAAAACTCCGCAACCGGGGCCTCAAATTCAGAAACCGTATCGACACAATTGATTCTATGGCCAATTCAGTGAGGGATGCAAACCTGGGAGGCAATCTGAAAACTTTGTAAAAACGGCACACAACCATGCGCGCAAGTTTGGCTATGGGCGACGACGTCAAAAACTCCGCACCCGAGGCCTCAAATTAAAAATCCGTCTCGACACAATTGATTCTATGCCCAATTCAGCTGGTAATGAAAACCCGAGAGGCAATCTGAAAACTTTGTAAAAACGGCGAACAAGTGTGCGCGCAATTTGGCTATGGGCGACGACGTCAAAAACTCCGCACCCGAGGCCTCAAATTCAAAAACCGTCTCGACACAATTGATTCTATGGCCAATTCAGCTGGGGATGCAAACCCGAGAGGCAATCTGAAAACTTTGTAAAAACGGCGCACAAGTGTGCGCGCAATTTGGCTATGGGCGACGACGTCAAAAACTCCGCACCCGAGGCCTCAAATTCAAAAATTTTCTCGACACAATTGATTATATGGCCAATTCAGCTGGAAATACAAACCCAAGAGGCAATCTGAAAACTTTGTAAAAACGGCGCACAAGTGTGCGCGCAATTTGGCTATGGGCGACGACGTCAAAAACTCCGCACCCGAGGCCTCAAATTCAAAAATTTCTCGACACAATTGAATCTATGGCCAATTTAGCTAGAAGTGCAAACCCAAGAGGAAATCTGAAAACTTTGTAAAAACGGCGCACAAGTGTGCGCGCAATTTGGCTATGGGCGACGACGTCAAAAACTCCACACCCGAGGCCTCAAATTCAAAAACCGTCTCGACACAATTGATTCTATGGCCAATTCAGTGTGGGATGCAAACCTGGGAGGCAATCTGAAAACTTTGTAAAAACGGCACACAACCATTCGCGCAAGTTTGGCTATGGGCGACGACGTCAAAAACTCTGCACCCGAGGCCTCAAATTAAAAATCCGTCTCGACACAATTGATTCTATGCCCAATTCAGCTGGTAATGAAAACCCGAGAGGCAATCTGAAAACTTTGTAAAAACGGCGCACAAGTGTGCGCGCAATTTGGCTGTGGGCGACGACGTCAAAAACTCCGCACCCGAGGCCTCAAATTCAAAAACCGTCTCGACACAATTGATTCTATGGCCAATTCAGTTGGGGATGCAAACCCGAGAGGCAATCTGAAAACTTTGTAAAAACGGCGCACAAGTGTGCGCGCAATTTGGCTATGGGCGACGACGTCAAAAACTCCGCACCCGAGGCCTCAAATTCAAAAATTTTCTCGACACAATTGATTCTATGGCCAATTCAACAGGAAGTGCAAACCCGAGAGGCAATTTGAAAACTTTGTCAAAACGACGCACAAGTGTGCGCGCAATTTGGCTATGGGCGACGACGTCAAAAACTCCGCACCCGAGGCCTCAAATTCAAAAACCGTCTCGGCATAATTGATTCTATGGCCAATTCAGTGAGGGATGCAAACCTGGGAGGCAATCTGAAAACTTTGTAAAAATGGCACACAACCATGCGCGCAAGTTTGGCTATGGGCGACGACTTAAAAAACTCCGCACCCGAGGCCTCAAATTCAAAAACCGTCTCGACACAATTGATTCTATGGCCAATTCAGTGAGGGATGCAAACCTGGGAGGCAATCTGAAAACTTTGTAAAAACGGCACACAACCATGCGCGCAAGTTTGGCTATGGGCGACGACGTCAAAAACTCCGCACCCGAGGCCTCAAATTCAAAAACCGTCTCGACACAATTGATTCTATGGCCAATTTAGATGGAGATGCACACCCGAGAGACAATCTGAAAACTTTGTAAAATCGGAGCACAAGCGTGCGCGCAATTTGGCTATGGGCGACGACGTCAAAAACTCCGCACCCGAGGCCTCAAATTCAAAAATTTTCTCGACACAATTGATTATATGGCCAATTCAGCTGGAAATACAAACCCAAGAGGCAATCTGAAAACTTTGTAAAAACGGCGCACAAGTGTGCGCGCAATTTGGCTATGGGCGACGACGTCAAAAACTCCGCACCCGAGGCCTCAAATTCAAAAAATTTCTCGACAAAATTGATTCTATGGCCAATTCGGCTGGAAATGCAAACCCGAGAGGCAATCTGAAAACTTTGTAAAAACGGCGCACAAGTGTGCGCGCAATTTGGCTATGGGCGACGACGTTAAAAACTCCGCACCCGAGGCCTCAAATTAAAAAAATTTCTCGACACAATTGATTCTATGGCCAATTCAGCAAGAAGTGCAAACCCGGGAGATAATCTAAAAACTTTGTAAAAACGGCGCACAAGTGTGCGCGCAATTTGGCTATGCGCGACGACGTCAAAAACTCCGCAACCGGGGCCTCAAATTCAGAAACCGTATCGACACAATTGATTCTATGGCCAATTCAGTGAGGGATGCAAACCTGGGAGGCAATCTGAAAACTTTGTAAAAACGGCACACAACCATGCGCGCAAGTTTGGCTATGGGCGACGACGTCAAAAACTCCGCACCCGAGGCCTCAAATTAAAAATCCGTCTCGACACAATTGATTCTATGCCCAATTCAGCTGGTAATGAAAACCCGAGAGGCAATCTGAAAACTTTGTAAAAACGGCGAACAAGTGTGCGCGCAATTTGGCTATGGGCGACGACGTCAAAAACTCCGCACCCGAGGCCTCAAATTCAAAAACCGTCTCGACACAATTGATTCTATGGCCAATTCAGCTGGGGATGCAAACCCGAGAGGCAATCTGAAAACTTTGTAAAAACGGCGCACAAGTGTGCGCACAATTTGGCTATGGGCGACGACGTCAAAAACTCCGCACCCGAGGCCTCAAATTCAAAAATTTTCTCGACACAATTGATTCTATGGCCAATTCAACAGGAAGTGCAAACCCGAGAGGCAATTTGAAAACTTTGTCAAAACGACGCACAAGTGTGCGCGCAATTTGGCTATGGGCGACGACGTCAAAAACTCCGCACCCGAGGCCTCAAATTCAAAAACCGTCTCGGCACAATTGATTCTATGGCCAATTCAGTGAGGGATGCAAACCTGGGAGGCAATCTGAAAACTTTGTAAAAATGGCACACAACCATGCGCGCAAGTTTGGCTATGGGCGACGACTTAAAAAACTCCGCACCCGAGGCCTCAAATTCAAAAACCGTCTCGACACAATTGATTCTATGGCCAATTCAGTGAGGGATGCAAACCTGGGAGGCAATCTGAAAACTTTGTAAAAACGGCACACAACCATGCGCGCAAGTTTGGCTATGGGCGACGACGTCAAAAACTCCGCACCCGAGGCCTCAAATTCAAAAACCGTCTCGACACAATTGATTCTATGGCCAATTTAGATGGAGATGCACACCCGAGAGACAATCTGAAAACTTTGTAAAATCGCAGCACAAGCGTGCGCGCAATTTGGCTATGGGCGACGACGTCAAAAACTCCGCACCCGAGGCCTCAAATTCAAAAATTTTCTCGACACAATTGATTATATGGCCAATTCAGCTGGAAATACAAACCCAAGAGGCAATCTGAAAACTTTGTAAAAACGGCGCACAAGTGTGCGCGCAATTTGGCTATGGGCGACGACGTCAAAAACTCCGCACCCGAGGCCTCAAATTCAAAAATTTTCTCGACAAAATTGATTCTATGGCCAATTCGGCTGGAAATGCAAACCCGAGAGGCAATCTGAAAACTTTGTAAAAACGGCGAACAAGTGTGCGCGCAATTTGGCTATGGGCGACGACGTCAAAAACTCCGCACCCGAGGCCTCAAATTCAAAAACCGTCTCGACACAATTGATTCTATGGCCAATTCAGCTGGGGATGCAAACCCGAGAGGCAATCTGAAAACTTTGTAAAAACGGCGCACAAGTGTGCGCACAATTTGGCTATGGGCGACGACGTCAAAAACTCCGCACCCGAGGCCTCAAATTCAAAAATTTTCTCGACACAATTGATTCTATGGCCAATTCAACAGGAAGTGCAAACCCGAGAGGCAATTTGAAAACTTTGTCAAAACGACGCACAAGTGTGCGCGCAATTTGGCTATGGGCGACGACGTCAAAAACTCCGCACCCGAGGCCTCAAATTCAAAAACCGTCTCGGCACAATTGATTCTATGGCCAATTCAGTGAGGGATGCAAACCTGGGAGGCAATCTGAAAACTTTGTAAAAATGGCACACAACCATGCGCGCAAGTTTGGCTATGGGCGACGACTTAAAAAACTCCGCACCCGAGGCCTCAAATTCAAAAACCGTCTCGACACAATTGATTCTATGGCCAATTCAGTGAGGGATGCAAACCTGGGAGGCAATCTGAAAACTTTGTAAAAACGGCACACAACCATGCGCGCAAGTTTGGCTATGGGCGACGACGTCAAAAACTCCGCACCCGAGGCCTCAAATTCAAAAACCGTCTCGACACAATTGATTCTATGGCCAATTTAGATGGAGATGCACACCCGAGAGACAATCTGAAAACTTTGTAAAATCGCAGCACAAGCGTGCGCGCAATTTGGCTATGGGCGACGACGTCAAAAACTCCGCACCCGAGGCCTCAAATTCAAAAATTTTCTCGACACAATTGATTATATGGCCAATTCAGCTGGAAATACAAACCCAAGAGGCAATCTGAAAACTTTGTAAAAACGGCGCACAAGTGTGCGCGCAATTTGGCTATGGGCGACGACGTCAAAAACTCCGCACCCGAGGCCTCAAATTCAAAAATTTTCTCGACAAAATTGATTCTATGGCCAATTCGGCTGGAAATGCAAACCCGAGAGGCAATCTGAAAACTTTGTAAAAACGGCGCACAAGTGTGCGCGCAATTTGGCTATGGGCGACGACGTTAAAAACTCCGCACCCGAGGCCTCAAATTAAAAAAATTTCTCGACACAATTGATTCTATGGCCAATTCAGCAAGAAGTGCAAACCCGGGAGATAATCTAAAAACTTTGTAAAAACGGCGCACAAGTGTGCGCGCAATTTGGCTATGCGCGACGACGTCAAAAACTCCGCAACCGGGGCCTCAAATTCAGAAACCGTATCAACACAATTGATTCTATGGCCAATTCAGTGAGGGATGCAAACCTGGGAGGCAATCTGAAAACTTTGTAAAAACGGCACACAACCATGCGCGCAAGTTTGGCTATGGCCGACGACGTCAAAAACTCCGCACCCGAGGCCTCAAATTAAAAATCCGTCTCGACACAATTGATTCTATGCCCAATTCAGCTGGTAATGAAAACCCGAGAGGCAATCTGAAAACTTTGTAAAAACGGCGAACAAGTGTGCGCGCAATTTGGCTATGGGCGACGACGTCAAAAACTCCGCACCCGAGGCCTCAAATTCAAAAACTGTCTCGACACAATTGATTCTATGGCCAATTCAGCTGGGGATGCAAACCCGAGAGGCAATCTGAAAACTTTGTAAAAACGGCGCACAAGTGTGCGCGCAATTTGGCTATGGGCGACGACGTCAAAAACTCCGCACCCGAGGCCTCAAATTCAAAAATTTTCTCGACACAATTGATTATATGGCCAATTCAGCTGGAAATACAAACCCAAGAGGCAATCTGAAAACTTTGTAAAAACGGCGCACAAGTGTGCGCGCAATTTGGCTATAGGCGACGACGTCAAAAACTCCGCACCCGAGGCCTCAAATTCAAAAATTTTCTCGACAAAATTGATTCTATGGCCAATTCGGCTGGAAATGCAAACCCGAGAGGCAATCTGAAAACTTTGTAAAAACGGCGCACAAGTGTGCGCGCAATTTGGCTATGGGCGACGACGTTAAAAACTCCGCACCCGAGGCCTCAAATTAAAAAAATTTCTCGACACAATTGATTCTATGGCCAATTCAGCAAGAAGTGCAAACCCGGGAGATAATCTAAAAACTTTGTAAAAACGGCGCACAAGTGTGCGCTCAATTTGGCTATGCGCGACGACGTCAAAAACTCCGCAACCGGGGCCTCAAATTCAGAAACCGTATCGACACAATTGATTCTATGGCCAATTCAGTGAGGGATGCAAACCTGGGAGGCAATCTGAAAACTTTGTAAAAACGGCACACAACCATGCGCGCAAGTTTGGCTATGGGCGACGACGTCAAAAACTCCGCACCCGAGGCCTCAAATTAAAAATCCGTCTCGACACAATTGATTCTATGCCCAATTCAGCTGGTAATGAAAACCCGAGAGGCAATCTGAAAACTTTGTAAAAACGGCGAACAAGTGTGCGCGCAATTTGGCTATGGGCGACGACGTCAAAAACTCCGCACCCGAGGCCTCAAATTCAAAAACCGTCTCGACACAATTGATTCTATGGCCAATTCAGCTGGGGATGCAAACCCGAGAGGCAATCTGAAAACTTTGTAAAAACGGCGCACAAGTGTGCGCGCAATTTGGCTATGGGCGACGACGTCAAAAACTCCGCACCCGAGGCCTCAAATTCAAAAAATTTCTCGGCACAATTGATTCTATGGCCAATTCAGTGAGGGATGCAAACCTGGGAGGCAATCTGAAAACTTTGTAAAAACGGCACACAACCATGCGCGCAAGTTTGGCTATGGGCGACGACCTAAAAAACTCCGCACCCGAGGCCTCAAATTCAAAAACCGTCTCGACACAATTGAATCTATGGCCAATTCAGTGAGGGATGCAAACCTGGGAGGCAATCTGAAAACTTTGTAAAAACGGCACACAACAATGCGCGCAAGTTTGGCTATGGGCGACGATGTCAAAAACTCCGCACCCGAGGCCTCAAATTCAAAAACCGTCTCGACACAATTGAATCTATTGCCAATTCAGATGGAAATGCAAACCCGAGAGGCAATCTGATAACTTTGTAAAAACGGCGCACAAGCGTGCGCGCAATTTGGCTATGGGCGACGACGTCAAAAACTCCGCACCCGAGGCCTCAAATTCAAAAATTTTCTCGACACAATTGATTATATGGCCAATTCAGCTGGAAATGCAAACCCAAGAGGCAATCTGAAAACTTTGTAAAAACGGCGCACAAGTGTGCGCGCAATTTGGCTATGGGCGACGACGTCAAAAAACTCCGCACCCGAGGCCTCAAATTCAAAAATTTTCTCGACAAAATTGATTCTATGGCCAATTCAGCTAGAAATGCAAACCCGAGAGGCAATCTGAAAACTTTGTAAAACGGCGCACAAGTGTGCGCGCAATTTGGCTATGGGTGACGACGTCAAAAACTCCGCACCCGAGGCCTCAAATTCAAAAATTTCTCGACACAATTGATTCTATGGCCAATTTAGCTAGAAGTGCAAACCCAAGAGGCAATCTGAAAACTTTGTAAAAACGGCGCACAAGTGTGCGCGCAATTTGGCTATGGGCGACGACGTCAAAAACTCCGCACCCGAGGCCTCAAATTCAAAAACCGTCTCGACACAATTGATTCTATGGCCAATTCAGTGTGGGATGCAAACCTGGGAGGCAATCTGAAAACTTTGTAAAAACGGCACACAACCATTCGCGCAAGTTTGGCTATGGGCGACGACGTCAAAAACTCTGCACCCGAGGCCTCAAATTAAAAATCCGTCTCGACACAATTGATTCTATGCCCAATTCAGCTGGTAATGAAAACCCGAGAGGCAATCTGAAAACTTTGTAAAAACGGCGCACAAGTGTGCGCGCAATTTGGCTGTGGGCGACGACGTCAAAAACTCCGCAACCGAGGCCTCAAATTCAAAAACCGTCTCGACACAATTGATTCTATGGCCAATTCAGCTGGGGATGCAAACCCGAGAGGCAATCTGAAAACTTTGTAAAAACGGCGCACAAGTGTGCGCGCAATTTGGCTATGGGCGACGACGTCAAAAACTCCGCACCCGAGGCCTCAAATTCAAAAATTTTCTCGACACAATTGATTATATGGCCAATTCAACAGGAAGTGCAAACCCGAGAGGCAATTTGAAAACTTTGTCAAAACGACGCACAAGTGTGCGCGCAATTTGGCTATGGGCGACGACGTCAAAAACTCCGCACCCGAGGCCTCAAATTCAAAAACCGTCTCGGCACAATTGATTCTATGGCCAATTCAGTGAGGGATGCAAACCTGGGAGGCAATCTGAAAACTTTGTAAAAATGGCACACAACCATGCGCGCAAGTTTGGCTATGGGCGACGACTTAAAAAACTCCGCACCCGAGGCCTCAAATTCAAAAACCGTCTCGACACAATTGATTCTATGGCCAATTCAGTGAGGGATGCAAACCTGGGAGGCAATCTGAAAACTTTGTAAAAACGGCACACAACCATGCGCGCAAGTTTGGCTATGGGCGACGACGTCAAAAACTCCGCACCCGAGGCCTCAAATTCAAAAACCGTCTCGACACAATTGATTCTATGGCCAATTTAGATGGAGATGCACACCCGAGAGACAATCTGAAAACTTTGTAAAATTGGAGCACAAGCGTGCGCGCAATTTGGCTATGGGCGACGACGTCAAAAACTCCGCACCCGAGGCCTCAAATTCAAAAATTTTCTCGACACAATTGATTATATGGCCAATTCAGCTGGAAATACAAACCCAAGAGGCAATCTGAAAACTTTGTAAAAACGGCGCACAAGTGTGCGCGCAATTTGGCTATGGGCGACGACGTCAAAAACTCCGCACCCGAGGCCTCAAATTCAAAAATTTTCTCGACAAAATTGATTCTATGGCCAATTCGGCTGGAAATGCAAACCCGAGAGGCAATCTGAAAATTTGTAAAAACGGCGCACAAGTGTGCGCGCAATTTGGCTATGGCCGACGACGTTAAAAACTCCGCACCCGAGGCCTCAAATTAAAAAAATTTCTCGACACAATTGATTCTATGGCCAATTCAGCAAGAAGTGCAAACCCGGGAGATAATCTAAAAACTTTGTAAAAACGGCGCACAAGTGTGCGCGCAATTTGGCTATGCGCGACGACGTCAAAAACTCCGCAACCGGGGCCTCAAATTCAGAAACCGTATCGACACAATTGATTCTATGGCCAATTCAGTGAGGGATGCAAACCTGGGAGGCAATCTGAAAACTTTGTAAAAACGGCACACAACCATGCGCGCAAGTTTGGCTATGGGCGACGACGTCAAAAACTCCGCACCCGAGGCCTCAAATTAAAAATCCGTCTCGACACAATTGATTCTATGCCCAATTCAGCTGGTAATGAAAACCCGAGAGGCAATCTGAAAACTTTGTAAAAACGGCGAACAAGTGTGCGCGCAATTTGGCTATGGGCGACGACGTCAAAAACTCCGCACCCGAGGCCTCAAATTCAAAAACCGTCTCGACACAATTGATTCTATGGCCAATTCAGCTGGGGATGCAAACCCGAGAGGCAATCTGAAAACTTTGTAAAAACGGCGCACAAGTGTGCGCGCAATTTGGCTATGGGCGACGACGTCAAAAACTCCGCACCCGAGGCCTCAAATTCAAAAATTTTCTCGACACAATTGATTATATGGCCAATTCAGCTGGAAATACAAACCCAAGAGGCAATCTGAAAACTTTGTAAAAACGGCGCACAAGTGTGCGCGCAATTTGGCTATAGGCGACGACGTCAAAAACTCCGCACCCGAGGCCTCAAATTCAAAAATTTTCTCGACAAAATTGATTCTATGGCCAATTCGGCTGGAAATGCAAACCCGAGAGGCAATCTGAAAACTTTGTAAAAACGGCGCACAAGTGTGCGCGCAATTTGGCTATGGGCGACGACGTTAAAAACTCCGCACCCGAGGCCTCAAATTAAAAAAATTTCTCGACACAATTGATTCTATGGCCAATTCAGCAAGAAGTGCATACCCGAGAGATAATCTAAAAACTTTGTAAAAACGGCGCACAAGTGTGCGCGCAATTTGGCTATGCGCGACGACGTCAAAAACTCCGCAACCGGGGCCTCAAATTAAAAATCCGTCTCGACACAATTGATTCTATGCCCAATTCAGCTGGTAATGAAAACCCGAGAGGCAATCTGAAAACTTTGTAAAAACGGCGAACAAGTGTGCGCGCAATTTGGCTATGGGCGACGACGTCAAAAACTCCGCACCCGAGGCCTCAAATTCAAAAACCGTCTCGACACAATTGATTCTATGGCCAATTCAGCTGGGGATGCAAACCCGAGAGGCAATCTGAAAACTTTGTAAAAACGGCGCACAAGTGTGCGCGCAATTTGGCTATGGGCGACGACGTCAAAAACTCCGCACCCGAGGCCTCAAATTCAAAAAATTTCTCGGCACAATTGATTCTATGGCCAATTCAGTGAGGGATGCAAACCTGGGAGGCAATCTGAAAACTTTGTAAAAACGGCACACAACCATGCGCGCAAGTTTGGCTATGGGCGACGACCTAAAAAACTCCGCACCCGAGGCCTCAAATTCAAAAACCGTCTCGACACAATTGAATCTATGGCCAATTCAGTGAGGGATGCAAACCTGGGAGGCAATCTGAAAACTTTGTAAAAACGGCACACAACAATGCGCGCAAGTTTGGCTATGGGCGACGATGTCAAAAACTCCGCACCCGAGGCCTCAAATTCAAAAACCGTCTCGACACAATTGATTCTATGGCCAATTCAGATGGAAATGCAAACCCGAGAGGCAATCTGATAACTTTGTAAAAACGGCGCACAAGCGTGCGCGCAATTTGGCTATGGGCGACGACGTCAAAAACTCCGCACCCGAGGCCTCAAATTCAAAAATTTTCTCGACACAATTGATTATATGGCCAATTCAGCTGGAAATGCAAACCCAAGAGGCAATCTGAAAACTTTGTAAAAACGGCGCACAAGTGTGCGCGCAATTTGGCTATGGGCGACGACGTCAAAAAACTCCGCACCCGAGGCCTCAAATTCAAAAATTTTCTCGACAAAATTGATTCTATGACCAATTCAGCTGGAAATGCAAACCCGAGAGGCAATCTGAAAACTTTGTAAAACGGCGCACAAGTGTGCGCGCAAATTGGCTATGGGTGACGACGTCAAAAACTCCGCACCCGAGGCCTCAAATTCAAAAATTTCTCGACACAATTGATTCTATGGCCAATTTAGCTAGAAGTGCAAACCCAAGAGGCAATCTGAAAACTTTGTAAAAACGGCGCACAAGTGTGCGCGCAATTTGGCTATGGGCGACGACGTCAAAAACTCCGCACCCGAGGCCTCAAATTCAAAAACCGTCTCGACACAATTGATTCTATGGCCAATTCAGTGTGGGATGCAAACCTGGGAGGCAATCTGAAAACTTTGTAAAAACGGCACACAACCATTCGCGCAAGTTTGGCTATGGGCGACGACGTCAAAAACTCTGCACCCGAGGCCTCAAATTAAAAATCCGTCTCGACACAATTGATTCTATGCCCAATTCAGCTGGTAATGAAAACCCGAGAGGCAATCTGAAAACTTTGTAAAAACGGCGCACAAGTGTGCGCGCAATTTGGCTGTGGGCGACGACGTCAAAAACTCCGCACCCGAGGCCTCAAATTCAAAAACCGTCTCGACACAATTGATTCTATGGCCAATTCAGCTGGGGATGCAAACCCGAGAGGCAATCTGAAAACTTTGTAAAAACGGCGCACAAGTGTGCGCGCAATTTGGCTATGGGCGACGACGTCAAAAACTCCGCACCCGAGGCCTCAAATTCAAAAATTTTCTCGACACAATTGATTCTATGGCCAATTCAACAGGAAGTGCAAACCCGAGAGGCAATTTGAAAACTTTGCCAAAACGACGCACAAGTGTGAGCGCAATTTGGCTATGGGCGACGACGTCAAAAACTCCGCACCCGAGGCCTCAAATTCAAAAACCGTCTCGGCACAATTGATTCTATGACCAATTCAGTGAGGGATGCAAACCTGGGAGGCAATCTGAAAACTTTGTAAAAACGGCACACAACTATGCGCGCAAGTTTGGCTATGGGCGACGACTTAAAAAACTCCGCACCCGAGGCCTCAATTTCAAAAACCGTCTCGACACAATTGATTCTATGGCCAATTCAGTGAGGGATGCAAACCTGGGAGGCAATCTGAAAACTTTGTAAAAACGGCACACAACCATGCGCGCAAGTTTGGCTATGGGCGACGACGTCAAAAACTCCGCACCCGAGGCCTCAAATTCAAAAACCGTCTCGACACAATTGATTCTATGGCCAATTTAGATGGAGATGCACACCCGAGAGACAATCTGAAAACTTTGTAAAAACGGAGCACAAGCGTGCGCGCAATTTGGCTATGGGCGACGACGTCAAAAACTCCGCACCCGAGGCCTCAAATTCAAAAATTTTCTCGACACAATTGATTATATGGCCAATTCAGCTGGAAATACAAACCCAAGAGGCAATCTGAAAACTTTGTAAAAATGGCGCACAAGTGTGCGCGCAATTTGGCTATGGGCGACGACGTCAAAAAATCCGCACCCGAGGCCTCAAATTCAAAAATTTTCTCGACAAAATTGATTCTATGGCCAATTCGGCTGGAAATGCAAACCCGAGAGGCAATCTGAAAACTTTGTAAAAACGGCGCACAAGTGTGTGCGCAATTTGGCTATGGGCGACGACGTTAAAAACTCCGCACCCGAGGCCTCAAATTAAAAAAATTTCTCGACACAATTGATTCTATGGCCAATTCAGCAAGAAGTGCAAACCCGGGAGATAATCTAAAAACTTTGTAAAAACGGCGCACAAGTGTGCGCGCAATTTGGCTATGCGCGACGACGTCAAAAACTCCGCAACCGGGGCCTCAAATTCAGAAACCGTATCGACACAATTGATTCTATGGCCAATTCAGTGAGGGATGCAAACCTGGGAGGCAATCTGAAAACTTTGTAAAAACGGCACACAACCATGCGCGCAAGTTTGGCTATGGGCGACGACGTCAAAAACTCCGCACCCGAGGCCTCAAATTAAAAATCCGTCTCGACACAATTGATTCTATGCCCAATTCAGCTGGTAATGAAAACCCGAGAGGCAATCTGAAAACTTTGTAAAAACGGCGAACAAGTGTGCGCGCAATTTGGCTATGGGCGACGACGTCAAAAACTCCGCACCCGAGGCCTCAAATTCAAAAACCGTCTCGACACAATTGATTCTATGGCCAATTCAGCTGGGGATGCAAACCCGAGAGGCAATCTGAAAACTTTGTAAAAACGGCGCACAAGTGTGCGCGCAATTTGGCTATGGGCGACGACGTCAAAAACTCCGCAATCGGGGCCTCAAATTCAGAAACCGTATCGACACAATTGATTCTATGGCCAATTCAGTGAGGGATGCAAACCTGGGAGGCAATCTGAAAACTTTGTAAAAACGGCACACAACCATGCGCGCAAGTTTGGCTATGGGCGACGACGTCAAAAACTCCGCACCCGAGGCCTCAAATTAAAAATCCGTCTCGACACAATTGATTCTATGCCCAATTCAGCTGGTAATGAAAACCCGAGAGGCAATCTGAAAACTTTGTAAAAACGGCGAACAAGTGTGCGCGCAATTTGGCTATGGGCGACGACGTCAAAAACTCCGCACCCGAGGCCTCAAATTCAAAAACCGTCTCGACACAATTGATTCTATGGCCAATTAAGCTGGGGATGCAAACCCGAGAGGCAATCTGAAAACTTTGTAAAAACGGCGCACAAGTATGCGCGCAATTTGGCTATGGGCGACGACGTCAAAAACTCCGCACCCGAGGCCTCAAATTCAAAAAATTTCTCGGCACAATTGATTCTATGGCCAATTCAGTGAGGGATGCAAACCTGGGACGCAATCTGAAAACTTTGTAAAAACGGCACACAACCATGCGCGCAAGTTTGGCTATGGGCGACGACTTAAAAAACTCCGCACCCGAGGCCTCAAATTCAAAAACCGTCTCGACACAATTGAATCTATGGCCAATTCAGTGAGGGATGCAAACCTGGGAGGCAATCTGGAAACTTTGTAAAAATGGCACACAACAATGCGCGCAAGTTTGGATATGGGCGACGATGTCAAAAACTCCGCACCCGAGGCCTCAAATTCAAAAACCGTCTCGACACAATTGATTCTATGGCCAATTCAGATGGAAATGCAAACCCGAGAGGCAATCTGATAACTTTGTAAAAACGGCGCACAAGCGTGCGCGCAATTTGGCTATGGGCGACGACGTTAAAAACTCCGCACCCGAGGCCTCAAATTCAAAAATTTTCTCGACACAATTGATTATATGGCCAATTCAGCTGGAAATGCAAACCCAAGAGGCAATCTGAAAACTTTGTAAAAACGGCGCACAAGTGTGCGCGCAATTTGGCTATGGGTGACGACGTCAAAAACTCCGCACCCGAGGCCTCAAATTCAAAAATTTTCCCGACACAATTGATTCTATGGCCAATTCAACTGGGAGTGCAAACCCGAGAGGCAATCTGAAAACTTTGTAAAAACGGCGCACAAGTGTGCGCGCAATTTGGCTATGGGCGACGACGTCAAAAACTCCGCACCCGAGGCCCAAATTCAAAAACCACTCGACACAATTGATTCTATGGCCAATTCAGTGAGGGATGCAAACCTGGGAGGCAATCTGAAAACTTTGTAAAAACGACACACAACCATGCGCGCAAGTTTGGCTATGGGCGACGACGTCAAAAACTCCGCACCCGAGGCCTCAAATTCAAAAATTTTCCCGACACAATTGATACTATGGCCAATTCAACTGGGAGTGCAAACCCGAGAGGCAATCTGAAAACTTTGTAAAAACGGCGCACAAGTGTGCGCGCAATTTGGCTATGGGTGACGACGTCAAAAACTCCGCACCCGAGGCCTCAAATTCAAAAATTTCTCGACACAATTGATTCTATGTCCAATTTAGCTAGAAGTGCAAACCCAAGAGGCAATCTGAAAAATTTGTAAAAACGGCGCACAAGTGTGCGCGCAATTTGGCTATGGGCGACGACGTCAAAAACTCCGCACCCGAGGCCTCAAATTAAAAATCCGTCTCGACACAATTGAATCTATGCCCAATTCAGCTGGTAATGAAAACCCGAGAGGCAATCTGAAAACTTTGTAAAAACGGCGCACAAGTGTGCGCGCAATTTGGTTGTGGGCGACGACGTCAAAAACTCCGCACCCGAGGCCTCAAATTCAAAAACCGTCTCGACACAATTGATTCTATGGCCAATTCAGCTGGGGATGCAAACCTGAGAGGCAATCTGAAAACTTTGTAAAAACGGCGCACAAGTGTGCGCGCAATTTGGCTATGGGCGACGACGTCAAAAACTCCGCACCCGAGGCCTCAAATTCAAAAATTTTCTCGACACAATTGATTCTATGGCCAATTCAATAGGAAGTGCAAACCCGAGAGGCAATCTGAAAACTTTGTCAAAACGACGCACAAGTGTGCGCGCAATTTGGCTATGGGCGACGACGTCAAAAACTCCGCACCCGAGGCCTCAAATTCAAAAACCGTCTCGGCACAATTGATTCTATGTCCAATTCAGTGAGGGATGCAAACCTGGGAGGCAATCTGAAAACTTTGTAAAAACGGCACACAACCATGCGCGCAAGTTTGGCTATGGGCGACGACTTAAAAAACTCCGCACCCGAGGCCTCAAATTCAAAAACCGTCTCGACACAATTGATTCTATGGCCAATTCAGTGGGGGATGCAAACCTGGGAGGCAATCTGAAAACTTTGTAAAAACGGCACACGACCATGCGCGCAAGTTTGGCTATGGGCGACGACGTCAAAAACTCCGCACCCGAGGCCTCAAATTCAAAAACCGTCTCGACACAATTGATTCTATGGCCAATTCAGATGGAAATGCAAACCCGAGAGACAATCTGAAAACTTTGTAAAAACGGAGCACAAGCGTGCGCGCAATTTGGCTATGGGCGACGACGTCAAAAAACTCCGCACCCGAGGCCTCAAATTCAAAAAATTTCTCGACACAATTGATTATATGGCCAATTCAGCTGGAAATGCAAACCCAAGAGGCAATCTGAAAACTTTGTAAAAACGGCGCACAAGTGTGCGCGCAATTTGGCTATGGGTGACGACGTCAAAAACTCCGCACCCGAGGCCTCAAATTCAAAAAATTTCTCGACACAATTGATTCTATGGCCAATTCAACTGGGAGTGCAAACCAGAGAGGCAATCTGAAAACTTTGTAAAAACGGCGCACAAGTGTGCGCGCAATTTGGCTATGGGTGACGACGTCAAAAACTCCGCACCCGTGGCCTCAAATTCAAAAATTTCTCGACACAATTGATTCTATGTCCAATTTAGCTAGAAGTGCAAACCCAAGAGGCAATCTGAAAAATTTGTAAAAACGGCGCACAAGTGTGCGCGCAATTTGGCTATGGGCGACGACGTCAAAAACTCCGCACCCGAGGCCTCAAATTCAAAAACCGTCTCGACACAATTGATTCTATGGCCAATTCAGTGAGGGATGCAAACCTGGGAGGCAATCTGAAAACTTTGTAAAAAGGGCACACAACCATTCGCGCAAGTTTGGCTATGGGCGACGACGTCAAAAACTCCGCACCCGAGGCCTCAAATTAAAAATCCGTCTCGACACAATTGATTCTATGCCCAATTCAGCTGGTAATGAAAACCCGAGAGGCAATCTGAAAACTTTGTAAAAACGGCGCACATGTGTGCGCGCAATTTGGCTATGGGCGACGATGTCAAAAACTCCGCACCCGAGGCCTCAAATTCAAAAATTTTCTCGACACAATTGATTCTATGGCCAATTCAATAGGAAGTGCAAACCCGAGAGGCAATCTGAAAACTTTGTCAAAACGACGCACAAGTGTGCGCGCAATTTGGCTATGGGCGACGACGTCAAAAACTCCGCACCCGCGGCCTCAAATTCAAAAACCGTCTCGGCACAATTGATTCTATGTCCAATTCAGTGAGGGATGCAAACCTGGGAGGCAATCTGAAAACTTTGTAAAAACGGCACACAACCATGCGCGCAAGTTTGGCTATGGGCGACGACTTAAAAAACTCCGCACCCGAGGCCTCAAATTCAAAAACCGTCTCGACACAATTGATTCTATGGCCAATTCAGTGAGGGATGCAAACCTGGGAGGCAATCTGAAAACTTTGTAAAAACGGCACACAACCATGCGCGCAAGTTTGGCTATGGGCGACGACGTCAAAAACTCCGCACCCGAGGCCTCAAATTCAAAAACCGTCTCGACACAATTGATTCTATGGCCAATTCAGATGGAAATGCAAACCCGAGAGACAATCTGAAAACTTTGTAAAAATGGAGCACAAGCGTGCGCGCAATTTGGCTATGGGCGACGACGTCAAAAACTCCGCACCCGAGGCCTCAAATTCAAAAATTTTCTCGACACAATTGATTATATGGCCAATTCAGCTGGAAATGCAAACCCAAGAGGCAATCTGAAAACTTTGTAAAAACGGCGCACAAGTGTGCGCGCAATTTGGCTATGGGCGACGACGTCAAAAACTCCGCATCCGAGGCCTCAAATTCAAAAATTTTCTCGACAAAATTGATTCTATGGCCAATCCAGCTGGAAATTCAAACCCGAGAGGCAATCTGAAAACTTTGTAAAAACGGCGCACAAGTGTGCACGCAATTTGGCTATGGGCGACGACGTTAAAAACTCCGCACCCGAGGCCTCAAATTCAAAAAATTTCTCGACACAATTGATTCTATGGCCAATTCAGCAAGAAGTGCAAACCCGGGAGGCAATCTGAAAACTTTGTAAAAACGGCGCACAAGTGTGCGCGCAATTTGGCTATGGGCGACGACGTCAAAAACTCCGCAACCGGGGCCTCGAATTCAAAAACCGTCTCGACACAATTGATTCTATGGCCAATTCAGTGAGGGATGCAAACCTGAGAGGCAATCTGAAAACTTTGTAAAAACGGCACACAACCATGCGCGCAAGTTTGGCTATGGGCGACGACTTAAAAAACTCCGCACCCGAGGCCTCAAATTCAAAAACCGTCTCGACACAATTGATTCTATGGCCAATTCAGTAAGAGATGCAAACCTGGAAGGCAATCTGAAAACTTTGTAAAAACGGCACACAACCATGCGCGCAAGTTTGGCTATGGGCGACGACGTCAAAAACTCCGCACCCGAGGCCTCAAATTCAAAAACCGTCTCGACACAATTGATTCTATGGCCAATTCAGCTGGGGATGCAAACCTGAGAGGCAATCTGAAAACTTTGTAAAAACGGCGCACAAGTGTGCGCGCAATTTGGCTATGGGCGACGACGTCAAAAACTCCGCACCCGAGGCCTCAAATTCAAAAATTTTCTCGACACAATTGATTCTATGGCCAATTCAACAGGAAGTGCAAACACGAGAGGCAATCTGAAAACTTTGTCAAAACGACGCACAAGTGTGCGCGCAATTTGGCTATGGGCGACGACGTCAAAAACTCCGCACCCGAGGCCTCAAATTCAAAAACCGTCTCGGCACAATTGATTCTATGGCCAATTCAGTGAGGGATGCAAACCTGGGAGGCAATCTGAAAACTTTGTAAAAACGGCACACAACCATGCGCGCAAGTTTGGCTATGGGCGACGACTTAAAAAACTCCGCACCCGAGGCCTCAAATTCAAAAACCGTCTCGACACAATTGATTCTATGGCCAATTCAGTGAGGGATGCAAACCTGGGAGGCAATCTGAAAACTTTGTAAAAACGGCACACAACCATGCGCGCAAGTTTGGCTATGGGCGACGACGTCAAAAACTCCGCACACGAGGCCTCAAATTCAAAAACCGCCTCGACACAATTGATTCTATGGCCAATTCAGATGGAAATGGAAACCCGAGAGACAATCTGAAAACTTTGTAAAAACGGAGCACAAGCGTGCGCGCAATTTGGCTATGGGCGACGACGTCAAAAACTCCGCACCCGAGGCCTCAAATTCAAAAAATTTCTCGACACAATTGATTATATGGCCAATTCAGCTGGAAATGCAAACCCAAGAGGCAATCTGAAAACTTTGTAAAAACGGCGCACAAGTGTGCGCGCAATTTGGCTATGGGCGACGACGTCAAAAAACTCCGCATCCGAGGCCTCAAATTCAAAAAATTTCTCGACAAAATTGATTCTATGGCCAATTCAGCTGGAAGTGCAAACCCGAGAGGCAATCTGAAAACTTTGTAAAACGGCGCACAAGTGTGCGCGCAATTTGGGTATGGGCGACGACGTTAAAAACACCGCACCCGAGGCCTCAAATTCAAAAAATTTCTCGACACAATTGATTCTATGGCCAATTCAGCAAGAAGTGCAAACCCGGGAGGCAATCTGAAAACTTTGTAAAAACGGCGCACAAGTGTGCGCGCAATTTGGCTATGGGCGACGACGTCAAAAACTCCGCAACCGGGGTCTCAAATTCAAAAACCGTCTCGACACAATTGATTCTATGGCCAATTCAGTGAGGGATGCAAACCTGAGAGGCAATCTGAAAACTTTGTAAAAACGGCACACAACCATGCGCGCAAGTTTGGCTATGGGCGACGACGTCAAAAACTCCGCACCCGAGGCCTCAAATTAAAAATCCGTCCCGACACAATTGATTCTATGCCCAATTCAGCTGGTAATGAAAACCCGAGAGGCAATCTGAAAACTTTGTAAAAACGGCGCACAAGTGTGCGCGCAATTTGGCTATGGGCGACGACGTCAAAAACTCCGCAACCGGGGCCTCAAATTCAAAAACCGTCTCGACACAATTGATTCTATGCCCAATTCAGCTGGTAATGAAAACCCGAGAGGCAATCTGAAAACTTTGTAAAAACGGCACACAACCATGCGCGCAAGTTTGGCTATGGGCGACGACTTAAAAAACTCCGCACCCGAGGCCTCAAATTCAAAAACCGTCTCGACACAATTGATTCTATGGCCAATTCAGTGAGGGATGCAAACCTGGGAGGCAATTTGAAAACTTTGTAAAAACGGCACACAACCATGCGCGCAAGTTTGGCTATGGGCGACGACGTCAAAAACTCCGCACCCGAGGCCTCAAATTCAAAAACCGTCTCGACACAATTGATTCTATGGCCAATTCAGATGGAAATGCAGACCCGAGAGACAATCTGAAAACTTTGTAAAAACAGCGCACAAGCGTGCGCGCAATTTGGCTATGGGCGACGACGTCAAAAACTCCGCACCCGAGGCCTCAAATTCAAATATTTTCTCGACACAATGGATTATATGGCCAATTCAGCTGGAAATGCAAACCCAAGAGGCAATCTGAAAACTTTGTAAAAACGGCGCACAAGTGTGCGCGCAATTTGGCTATGGGCGACGACGTCAAAAACTCCGCACCCGAGGCCTCAAATTCAAAAAATTTCTCGACAAAATTGATTCTATGGCCAATTCAGCTGGAAATGCAAACCCGAGAGGCAATCTGAAAACTTTGTAAAAACGGCGCACAAGTGTGCGCGCAATTTGGCTATGGGCGACGACGTTAAAAACTCCGGACCCGAGGCCTCAAATTCAAAAAATTTCTCGACACAATTGATTCTATGGCCAATTCAGCTAGAAGTGCAAACCCGGGAGGCAATCTGAAAACTTTGTAAAAACGGCGCACAAGTGTGCGCGCAATTTGGCTATGGGCGACGACGTCAAAAACTCCGCACCCGGGGCCTCAAATTCAAAAACCATCTCGACACAATTTATTCTATGGCCAATTCAGTGAGGGATGCAAACCTGGGAGGCAATCTAAAAACTTTGTAAAAACGACACACAACCATGCGCGCAAGTTTGGCTATGGGCGACGACGTCAAAAACTCCGCACCCGAGGCCTCAAATTCAAAAATTTTCTCGACACAATTGATTATATGGCCAATTCAGCTGGAAATGCAAACCCAAGAGGCAATCTGAAAACTTTGTAAAAACGGCGCACAAGTGTGCGCGCAATTTGGCTATGGGCGACGACGTCAAAAACTCCGCATCCGAGGCCTCAAATTCAAAAAATTTCTCGACAAAATTGATTCTATGGCCAATCCAGCTGGAAATTCAAACCCGAGAGGCAATCTGAAAACTTTGTAAAAACGGCGCACAAGGGTGCGCGCAATTTGGCTATGGGCGACGACGTTAAAAACTCCGCACCCGAGGCCTCAAATTCAAAAAATTTCTCGACACAATTGATTCTATGGCCAATTCAGCAAGAAGTGCAAACCCGGGAGGCAATCTGAAAACTTTGTAAAAACGGCGCACAAGTGTGCGCGCAATTTGGCTATGGGCGACGACGTCAAAAACTCCGCAACCGGGGCCTCAAATTCAAAAACCGTCTCGACACAATTGATTCTATGGCCAATTCAGTGAGGGATGCAAACCTGAGAGGCAATCTGAAAACTTTGTAAAAACGGCACACAACCATGCGCGCAAGTTTGGCTATGGGCGACGACTTAAAAAACTCCGCACCCGAGGCCTCAAATTCAAAAACCGTCTCGACACAATTGATTCTATGGCCAATTCAGTAAGGGATGCAAACCTGGGAGGCAATCTGAAAACTTTGTAAAAACGGCACACAACCATGCGCGCAAGTTTGGCTATGGGCGACGACGTCAAAAACTCCGCACCCGAGGCCTCAAATTCAAAAACCGTCTCGACACAATTGATTCTATGGCCAATTCAGCTGGGGATGCAAACCTGAGAGGCAATCTGAAAACTTTGTAAAAACGGCGCACAAGTGTGCGCGCAATTTGGCTATGGGCGACGACGTCAAAAACTCCGCACCCGAGGCCTCAAATTCAAAAATTTTCTCGACACAATTGATTCTATGGCCAATTCAACAGGAAGTGCAAACCCGAGAGGCAATCTGAAAACTTTGTCAAAACGACGCACAAGTGTGCGCGCAATTTGGCTATGGGCGACGACGTCAAAAACTCCGCACCCGAGGCCTCAAATTCAAAAACCGTCTCGGCACAATTGATTCTATGGCCAATTCAGTGAGGGATGCAAACCTGGGAGGCAATCTGAAAACTTTGTAAAAACGGCACACAACCATGCGCGCAAGTTTGGCTATGGGCGACGACTTAAAAAACTCCGCACCCGAGGCCTCAAATTCAAAAACCGTCTCGACACAATTGATTCTATGGCCAATTCAGTAAGGGATGCAAACCTGGGAGGCAATCTGAAAACTTTGTAAAAACGGCACACAACCATGCGCGCAAGTTTGGCTATGGGCGACGACGTCAAAAACTCCGCACCCGAGGCCTCAAATTCAAAAACCGTCTCGACACAATTGATTCTATGGCCAATTCAGCTGGGGATGCAAACCTGAGAGGCAATCTGAAAACTTTGTAAAAACGGCGCACAAGTGTGCGCGCAATTTGGCTATGGGCGACGACGTCAAAAACTCCGCACCCGAGGCCTCAAATTCAAAAATTTTCTCGACACAATTGATTCTATGGCCAATTCAACAGGAAGTGCAAACCCGAGAGGCAATCTGAAAACTTTGTCAAAACGACGCACAAGTGTGCGCGCAATTTGGCTATGGGCGACGACGTCAAAAACTCCGCACCCGAGGCCTCAAATTCAAAAACCGTCTCGGCACAATTGATTCTATGGCCAATTCAGTGAGGGATGCAAACCTGGGAGGCAATCTGAAAACTTTGTAAAAACGGCACACAACCATGCGCGCAAGTTTGGCTATGGGCGAAGACTTAAAAAACTCCGCACCCGAGGCCTCAAATTCAAAAACCGTCTCGACACAATTGATTCTATGGCCAATTCAGTGAGGGATGCAAACCTGGGAGGCAATCTGAAAACTTTGTAAAAACGGCACACAACCATGCGCGCAAGTTTGGCTATGGGCGACGACGTCAAAAACTCCGCACCCGAGGCCTCAAATTCAAAAACCGTCTCGACACAATTGATTCTATGGCCAATTCAGATGGAAATGGAAACCCGAGAGACAATCTGAAAACTTTGTAAAAACGGAGCACAAGCGTGCGCGCAATTTGGCTATGGGCGACGACGTCAAAAACTCCGCACCCGAGGCCTCAAATTCAAAAAATTTCTCGACACAATTGATTTTATGGCCAATTCAGCTGGAAATGCAAACCCAAGAGGCAATCTGAAAACTTTGTAAAAACGGCGCACAAGTGTGCGCGCAATTTGGCTATGGGCGACGACGTCAAAAACTCCGCATCCGAGGCCTCAAATTCAAAAATTTTCTCGACAAAATTGATTCTATGGCCAATTCAGCTGGAAGTGCAAACCCGAGAGGCAATCTGAAAACTTTGTAAAAACGGCGCACAAGTGTGCGCGCAATTTGGGTATGGGCGACGACGTTAAAAACTCCGCACCCGAGGCCTCAAATTCAAAAAATTTCTCGACACAATTGATTCTATGGCCAATTCAGCAAGAAGTGCAAACCCGGGAGGCAATCTGAAAACTTTGTAAAAACGGCGCACAAGTGTGCGCGCAATTTGGCTATGGGCGACGACGTCAAAAACTCCGCAACCGGGGCCTCAAATTCAAAAACCGTCTCGACACAATTGATTCTATGGCCAATTCAGTGAGGGATGCAATCCTGAGAGGCAATCTGAAAACTTTGTAAAAAGGGCACACAACCATGCGCGCAAGTTTGGCTATGGGCGACGACGTCAAAAACTCCGCACCCGAGGCCTCAAATTAAAAATCCGTCCCGACACAATTGATTCTATGCCCAATTCAGCTGGTAATGAAAACCCGAGAGGCAATCTGAAAACTTTGTAAAAACGGCGCACAAGTGTGCGCGCAATTTGGCTATGGGCGACGACGTCAAAAACTCCGCAACCGGGGCCTCAAATTCAAAAACCGTCTCGACACAATTGATTCTATGCCCAATTCAGCTGGTAATGAAAACCCGAGAGGCAATCTGAAAACTTTGTAAAAACGGCACACAACCATGCGCGCAAGTTTGGCTATGGGCGACGACTTAAAAAACTCCGCACCCGAGGCCTCAAATTCAAAAACCGTCTCGACACAATTGATTCTATGGCCAATTCAGCTGGGGATGCAAACCTGAGAGGCAATCTGAAAACTTTGTAAAAACGGCGCACAAGTGTGCGCGCAATTTGGCTATGGGCGACGACGTCAAAAACTCCGCACCCGAGGCCTCAAATTCAAAAATTTTCTCGACACAATTGATTCTATGGCCAATTCAACAGGAAGTGCAAACCCGAGAGGCAATCTGAAAACTTTGTCAAAACGACGCACAAGTGTGCGCACAATTTGGCTATGGGCGACGACGTCAAAAACTCCGCACCCGAGGCCTCAAATTCAAAAACCGTCTCGGCACAATTGATTCTATGGCCAATTCAGTGAGGGATGCAAACCTGGGAGGCAATCTGAAAACTTTGTAAAAACGGCACACAACCATGCGCGCAAGTTTGGCTATGGGCGAAGACTTAAAAAACTCCGCACCCGAGGCCTCAAATTCAAAAACCGTCTCGACACAATTGATTCTATGGCCAATTCAGTGAGGGATGCAAACCTGGGAGGCAATCTGAAAACTTTGTAAAAACGGCACACAACCATGCGCGCAAGTTTGGCTATGGGCGACGACGTCAAAAACTCCGCACCCGAGGCCTCAAATTCAAAAACCGTCTCGACACAATTGATTCTATGGCCAATTCAGATGGAAATGGAAACCCGAGAGACAATCTGAAAACTTTGTAAAAACGGAGCACAAGCGTGCGCGCAATTTGGCTATGGGCGACGACGTCAAAAACTCCGCACCCGAGGCCTCAAATTCAAAAAATTTCTCGACACAATTGATTATATGGCCAATTCAGCTGGAAATGCAAACCCAAGAGGCAATCTGAAAACTTTGTAAAAACGGCGCACAAGTGTGCGCGCAATTTGGCTATGGGCGATGACGTCAAAAACTCCGCATCCGAGGCCTCAAATTCAAAAATTTTCTCGACAAAATTGATTCTATGGCCAATTCAGCTGGAAGTGCAAACCCGAGAGGCAATCTGAAAACTTTGTAAAAACGGAGCACAAGTGTGCGCGCAATTTGGGTATGGGCGACGACGTTAAAAACTCCGCACCCGAGGCCTCAAATTCAAAAAATTTCTCGACACAATTGATTCTATGGCCAATTCAGCAAGAAGTGCAAACCCGGGAGGCAATCTGAAAACTTTGTAAAAACGGCGCACAAGTGTGCGCGCAATTTGGCTATGGGCGACGACGTCAAAAACTCCGCAACCGGGGCCTCAAATTCAAAAACCGTCTCGACACAATTGATTCTATGGCCAATTCAGTGAGGGATGCAATCCTGAGAGGCAATCTGAAAACTTTGTAAAAAGGGCACACAACCATGCGCGCAAGTTTGGCTATGGGCGACGACGTCAAAAACTCCGCACCCGAGGCCTCAAATTAAAAATCCGTCCCGACACAATTGATTCTATGCCCAATTCAGCTGGTAATGAAAACCCGAGAGGCAATCTGAAAACTTTGTAAAAACGGCGCACAAGTGTGCGCGCAATTTGGCTATGGGCGACGACGTCAAAAACTCCGCAACCGGGGCCTCAAATTCAAAAACCGTCTCGACACAATTGATTCTATGCCCAATTCAGCTGGTAATGAAAACCCGAGAGGCAATCTGAAAACTTTGTAAAAACGGCACACAACCATGCGCGCAAGTTTGGCTTTGGGCGAAGACTTAAAAAACTCCGCACCCGAGGCCTCAAATTCAAAAACCGTCTCGACACAATTGATTCTATGGCCAATTCAGTGAGGGATGCAAACCTGGGAGGCAATCTGAAAACTTTGTAAAAACGGCACACAACCATGCGCGCAAGTTTGGCTATGGGCGACGACGTCAAAAACTCCGCACCCGAGGCCTCAAATTCAAAAACCGTCTCGACACAATTGATTCTATGGCCAATTCAGATGGAAATGGAAACCCGAGAGACAATCTGAAAACTTTGTAAAAACGGAGCACAAGCGTGCGCGCAATTTGGCTATGGGCGACGACGTCAAAAACTCCGCACCCGAGGCCTCAAATTCAAAAAATTTCTCGACACAATTGATTATATGGCCAATTCAGCTGGAAATGCAAACCCAAGAGGCAATCTGAAAACTTTGTAAAAACGGCGCACAAGTGTGCGCGCAATTTGGCTATGGGCGATGACGTCAAAAACTCCGCATCCGAGGCCTCAAATTCAAAAATTTTCTCGACAAAATTGATTCTATGGCCAATTCAGCTGGAAGTGCAAACCCGAGAGGCAATCTGAAAACTTTGTAAAAACGGCGCACAAGTGTGCGCGCAATTTGGGTATGGGCGACGACGTTAAAAACTCCGCACCCGAGGCCTCAAATTCAAAAAATTTCTCGACACAATTGATTCTATGGCCAATTCAGCAAGAAGTGCAAACCCGGGAGGCAATCTGAAAACTTTGTAAAAACGGCGCACAAGTGTGCGCGCAATTTGGCTATGGGCGACGACGTCAAAAACTCCGCAACCGGGGCCTCAAATTCAAAAACCGTCTCGACACAATTGATTCTATGGCCAATTCAGTGAGGGATGCAATCCTGAGAGGCAATCTGAAAACTTTGTAAAAAGGGCACACAACCATGCGCGCAAGTTTGGCTATGGGCGACGACGTCAAAAACTCCGCACCCGAGGCCTCAAATTAAAAATCCGTCCCGACACAATTGATTCTATGCCCAATTCAGCTGGTAATGAAAACCCGAGAGGCAATCTGAAAACTTTGTAAAAACGGCGCACAAGTGTGCGCGCAATTTGGCTATGGGCGACGACGTCAAAAACTCCGCAACCGGGGCCTCAAATTCAAAAACCGTCTCGACACAATTGATTCTATGCCCAATTCAGCTGGTAATGAAAACCCGAGAGGCAATCTGAAAACTTTGTAAAAACGGCACACAACCATGCGCGCAAGTTTGGCTATGGGCGACGACTTAAAAAACTCCGCACCCGAGGCCTCAAATTCAAAAACCGTCTCGACACAATTGATTCTATGGCCAATTCAGCTGGGGATGCAAACCTGAGAGGCAATCTGAAAACTTTGTAAAAACGGCGCACAAGTGTGCGCGCAATTTGGCTATGGGCGACGACGTCAAAAACTCCGCACCCGAGGCCTCAAATTCAAAAATTTTCTCGACACAATTGATTCTATGGCCAATTCAACAGGAAGTGCAAACCCGAGAGGCAATCTGAAAACTTTGTCAAAACGACGCACAAGTGTGCGCGCAATTTGGCTATGGGCGACGACGTCAAAAACTCCGCACCCGAGGCCTCAAATTCAAAAACCGTCTCGGCACAATTGATTCTATGGCCAATTCAGTGAGGGATGCAAACCTGGGAGGCAATCTGAAAACTTTGTAAAAACGGCACACAACCATGCGCGCAAGTTTGGCTATGGGCGAAGACTTAAAAAACTCCGCACCCGAGGCCTCAAATTCAAAAACCGTCTCGACACAATTGATTCTATGGCCAATTCAGTGAGGGATGCAAACCTGGGAGGCAATCTGAAAACTTTGTAAAAACGGCACACAACCATGCGCGCAAGTTTGGCTATGGGCGACGACGTCAAAAACTCCGCACCCGAGGCCTCAAATTCAAAAACCGTCTCGACACAATTGATTCTATGGCCAATTCAGATGGAAATGGAAACCCGAGAGACAATCTGAAAACTTTGTAAAAACGGAGCACAAGCGTGCGCGCAATTTGGCTATGGGCGACGACGTCAAAAACTCCGCACCCGAGGCCTCAAATTCAAAAAATTTCTCGACACAATTGATTATATGGCCAATTCAGCTGGAAATGCAAACCCAAGAGGCAATCTGAAAACTTTGTAAAAACGGCGCACAAGTGTGCGCGCAATTTGGCTATGGGCGACGACGTCAAAAACTCCGCATCCGAGGCCTCAAATTCAAAAATTTTCTCGACAAAATTGATTCTATGGCCAATTCAGCTGGAAGTGCAAACCCGAGAGGCAATCTGAAAACTTTGTAAAAACGGCGCACAAGTGTGCGCGCAATTTGGGTATGGGCGACGACGTTAAAAACTCCGCACCCGAGGCCTCAAATTCAAAAAATTTCTCGACACAATTGATTCTATGGCCAATTCAGCAAGAAGTGCAAACCCGGGAGGCAATCTGAAAACTTTGTAAAAACGGCGCACAAGTGTGCGCGCAATTTGGCTATGGGCGACGACGTCAAAAACTCCGCAACCGGGGCCTCAAATTCAAAAACCGTCTCGACACAATTGATTCTATGGCCAATTCAGTGAGGGATGCAATCCTGAGAGGCAATCTGAAAACTTTGTAAAAAGGGCACACAACCATGCGCGCAAGTTTGGCTATGGGCGACGACGTCAAAAACTCCGCACCCGAGGCCTCAAATTAAAAATCCGTCCCGACACAATTGATTCTATGCCCAATTCAGCTGGTAATGAAAACCCGAGAGGCAATCTGAAAACTTTGTAAAAACGGCGCACAAGTGTGCGCGCAATTTGGCTATGGGCGACGACGTCAAAAACTCCGCAACCGGGGCCTCAAATTCAAAAACCGTCTCGACACAATTGATTCTATGCCCAATTCAGCTGGTAATGAAAACCCGAGAGGCAATCTGAAAACTTTGTAAAAACGGCACACAACCATGCGCGCAAGTTTGGCTATGGGCGACGACTTAAAAAACTCCGCACCCGAGGCCTCAAATTCAAAAACCGTCTCGACACAATTGATTCTATGGCCAATTCAGTGAGGGATGCAAACCTGGGAGGTAATTTGAAAACTTTGTAAAAACGGCACACAACCATGCGCGCAAGTTTGGCTATGGGCGACGACGTCAAAAACTCCGCACCCGAGGCCTCAAATTCAAAAACCGTCTCGACACAATTGATTCTATGGCCAATTCAGATGGAAATGCAGACCCGAGAGACAATCTGAAAACTTTGTAAAAACAGCGCACAAGCGTGCGCGAAATTTGGCTATGGGCGACGACGTCAAAAACTCCGCACCCGAGGCCTCAAATTCAAATATTTTCTCGACACAATGGATTATATGGCCAATTCAGCTGGAAATGCAAACCCAAGAGGCAATCTGAAAACTTTGTAAAAACGGCGCACAAGTGTGCGCGCAATTTGGCTATGGGCGACGACGTCAAAAACTCCGCACCCGAGGCCTCAAATTCAAAAAATTTCTCGACAAAATTGATTCTATGGCCAATTCAGCTGGAAATGCAAACCCGAGAGGCAATCTGAAAACTTTGTAAAAACGGCGCACAAGTGTGCGCGCAATTTGGCTATGGGCGACGACGTTAAAAACTCCGGACCCGAGGCCTCAAATTCAAAAAAATTCTCGACACAATTGATTCTATGGCCAATTCAGCTAGAAGTGCAAACCCGGGAGGCAATCTGAAAACTTTGTAAAAACGGCGCACAAGTGTGCGCGCAATTTGGCTATGGGCGACGACGTCAAAAACTCCGCACCCGGGGCCTCAAATTCAAAAACCATCTCGACACAATTTATTCTATGGCCAATTCAGTGAGGGATGCAAACCTGGGAGGCAATCTGAAAACTTTGTAAAAACGACACACAACCATGCGCGCTTGGCTATGGGCGACGACGTCAAAAACTCCGCACCCGAGGCCTCAAATTCAAAAACCGTCTCGACACAATTGATTCTATGGCCAATTCAGTGAGGGATGCAAACCTGGGAGGCAATCTGAAAACTTTGTAAAAACGGCACACAACCATGCGCGCAAGTTTGGCTATGGGCGACGACGTCAAAAACTCCGCACCCGAGGCCTCAAATTCAAAAACCGTCTCGACACAATTGATTCTATGGCCAATTCAGATGGAAATGCAGACCCGAGAGACAATCTGAAAACTTTGTAAAAACGGCGCACAAGCGTGCGCGCAATTTGGCTATGGGCGACGACGTCAAAAACTCCGCACCCGAGGCCTCAAATTCAAAAATTTTCTCGACACAATTGATTATATGGCCAATTCAGCTGGAAATGCAAACCCAAGAGGCAATCTGAAAACTTTGTAAAAACGGCGCACAAGTGTGCGCGCAATTTGGCTATGGGCGACGACGTCAAAAACTCCGCACCCGAGGCCTCAAATTCAAAAAATTTCTCGACAAAATTGATTCTATGGCCAATTCAGCTGGAGATGCAAACCCGAGAGGCAATCTGAAAACTTTGTAAAAACGGCGCACAAGTGTGCGCGCAATTTGGCTATGGGCGACGACGTTAAAAACTCCGGACCCGAGGCCTCAAATTCAAAAAATTTCTCGACACAATTGATTCTATGGCCAATTCAGCTAGAAGTGCAAACCCGGGAGGCAATCTGAAAACTTTGTAAAAACGGCGCACAAGTGTGCGCGCAATTTGGCTATGGGCGACGACGTCAAAAACTCCGCACCCGGGGCCTCAAATTCAAAAACCATCTCGACACAATTTATTCTATGGCCAATTCAGTGAGGGATGCAAACCTGGGAGGCAATCTGAAAACTTTGTAAAAACGACACACAACCATGCGCGCAAGTTTGGCTATGGGCGACGACGTCAAAAACTCCGCACCCGAGGCCTCAAATTCAAAAACCGTCTCGACACAATTGATTCTATGGCCAATTCAGTGAGGGATGCAAACCTGGGAGGCAATCTGAAAACTTTGTAAAAACGACACACAACCATGCGCGCAAGTTTGGCTATGGGCGACGACGTCAAAAACTCCCCACCCTAGGCCTCAAATTCAAAAACCGTCTCGACACAATTGATTCTATGGCCAATTCAGCTGGTAATGAAAACCCGAGAGGCAATCTGAAAACTTTGTAAAAACGGCGCACAAGTGTGCGCGCAATTTGGCTATGGGCGACGACGTCAAAAACTCCGCACCCGAGGCCTCAAATTTAAAAACCGTCTCGACACAATTGATTCTATGGCCAATTCAGCTGGGGATGCAAACCCGAGAGGCAATCTGAAAAGTTTGTAAAAACGGCGCACAAGTGTGCGCGCAATTTGGCTATGGGCGACGACGTCAAAAACTCCGCACCCGAGGCCTCAAATTCAAAAAATTTCTCGACACAATTGATTCTATGGCCAATTCAACAGGAAGTGCAAACCCGAGAGGCAATCTGAAAACTTTGTCAAAACGACGCACAAGTGTTCGCGCAATTTGGCTATGGGCGACGACGTCAAAAACTCCGCACCCGAGGCCTCAAATTCAAAAACCGTCTCGGCACAATTGATTCTATGGCCAATTCAGTGAGGGATACAAACCTGGGAGGCAATCTGAAAACTTTGTAAAAACGGCACACAACCATGCGCGCAAGTTTGGCTATGGGCGACGACTTAAAAAACTCCGCACCCGAGGCCTCATATTCAAAAACCGTCTCGACACAATTGATTCTATGGCCAATTCAGTGAGGGATGCAAACCTGGGAGGCAATCTGAAAACTTTGTAAAAACGGCACACAACCATGCGCGCAAGTTTGGCTATGGGCGACGACGTCAAAAACTCCGCACCCGAGGCCTCAAATTCAAAAACCGTCTCAACACAATTGATTTTATGGCCAATTCAGATGGAAATGCAAACCCGAGAGACAATCTGAAAACTTTGTAAAAACGGCGCACAAGCGTGCGCGCAATTTGGCTATGGGCGACGACGTCAAAAACTCCGCACCCGAGGCCTCAAATTCAAAAACCATCTCGACACAATTTATTCTATGGCCAATTCAGTGAGGGATGCAAACCTGGGAGGCAATCTGAAAACTTTGTAAAAACGACACACAACCATGCGCGCAAGTTTGGCTATGGGCGACGACGTCAAAAACTCCGCACCCGAGGCCTCAAATTCAAAAACCGTCTCGACACAATTGATTCTATGGCCAATTCAGTGAGGGATGCAAACCTGGGAGGCAATCTGAAAACTTTGTAAAAACGGCACACAACCATGCGCGCAAGTTTAGCTATGGGCGACGACGTCAAAAACTCCGCACCCGAGGCCTCAAATTCAAAAACCGTCTCGACACAATTGATTCTATGGCCAATTCAGATGGAAATGCAGACCCGAGAGACAATCTGAAAACTTTGTAAAAACGGCGCACAAGCGTGCGCGCAATTTGGCTATGGGCGACGACGTCAAAAACTCCGCACCCGAGGCCTCAAATTCAAAAATTTTCTCGACACAATTGATTATATGGCCAATTCAGCTGGAAATGCAAACCCAAGAGGCAATCTGAAAACTTTGTAAAAACGGCGCACAAGTGTGCGCGCAATTTGGCTATGGGCGACGACGTCAAAAACTCCGCACCCGAGGCCTCAAATTCAAAAAATTTCTCGACAAAATTGATTCTATGGCCAATTCAGCTGGAAATGCAAACCCGAGAGGCAATCTGAAAACTTTGTAAAAACGGCGCACAAGTGTGCGCGCAATTTGGCTATGGGCGACGACGTTAAAAACTCCGGACCCGAGGCCTCAAATTCAAAAAATTTCTCGACACAATTGATTCTATGGCCAATTCAGCTAGAAGTGCAAACCCAGGAGGCAATCTGAAAACTTTGTAAAAACGGCGCACAAGTGTGCGCGCAATTTGGCTATGGGCGACGACGTCAAAAACTCCGCACCCGGGGCCTCAAATTCAAAAACCATCTCGACACAATTTATTCTATGGCCAATTCAGTGAGGGATGCAAACCTGGGAGGCAATCTGAAAACTTTGTAAAAACGACACACAACCATGCGCGCAAGTTTGGCTATGGGTGACGACGTCAAAAACTTCGCACCCGAGGCCTCAAATTCAAAAACTGTCTCGACACAATTGATTCTATGGCCAATTCAGTGAGGGATGTAAACCTGGGAGGCAATCTGAAAACTTTGTAAAAACGGCACACAACCATGCGCGCAAGTTTGGCTATGGGCGACGACGTCAAAAACTCCCCACCCGAGGCCTCAAATTCAAAAACCGTCTCGACACAATTGATTCTATGGCCAATTCAGCTGGTAATGAAAACCCGAGAGGCAATCTGAAAACTTTGTAAAAACGGTGCACAAGTGTGCGCGCAATTTGGCTATGGGCGACGACGTCAAAAACTCCGCACCCGAGGCCTCAAATTTAAAAACCGTCTCGACACAATTGATTCTATGGCCAATTCAGCTGGGGATGCAAACCCGAGAGGCAATCTGAAAAGTTTGTAAAAACGGCGCACAAGTGTGCGCGCAATTTGGCTATGGGCGACGACGTCAAAAACTCCGCACCCGAGGCCTCAAATTCAAAAAATTTCTCGACACAATTGATTCTATGGCCAATTCAACAGGAAGTGCAAACCCGAGAGGCAATCTGAAAACTTTGTCAAAACGACGCACAAGTGTGCGCGCAATTTGGCTATGGGCGACGACGTCAAAAACTCCGCACCCGAGGCCTCAAATTCAAAAACCGTCTCGGCACAATTGATTCTATGGCCAATTCAGTGAGGGAAGCAAACCTGGGAGGCAATCTGAAAACTTTGTAAAAACGGCACACAACCATTCGCACAAGTTTGGCTATGGGCGACGACGTCAAAAACTCCGCACCCGAGGCCTCAAATTAAAAATCCGTCTCGACACAATTGATTCTATGCCCAATTCAGCTGGTAATGAAAACCCGAGAGGCAATCTGAAAACTTTGTAAAAACGGCGCACAAGTGTGCGCGCAATTTGTCTATGGGCGACGACGTCAAAAACTCCGCACCCGAGGCCTCAAATTCAAAAACCGTCTCGACACAATTGATTCTATGGCCAATTCAGCTGGGGATGCAAACCCGAGAGGCAATCTGAAAACTTTGTAAAAACGGCGCACAAGTGTGCGCGCAATTTGGCTATGGGCGACGACGTCAAAAACTCCGCACCCGAGGCCTCAAATTTAAAAACCGTCTCGACACAATTGATTCTATGGCCAATTCAGCTGGGGATGCAAACCCGAGAGGCAATCTGAAAAGTTTGTAAAAATGGCGCACAAGTGTGCGCGCAATTTGGCTATGGGCGACGACGTCAAAAACTCCGCACCCGAGGCCTCAAATTCAAAAAATTTCTCGACACAATTGATTATATGGCCAATTCAACAGGAAGTGCAAACCCGAGAGGCAATCTGAAAACTTTGTCAAAACGACGCACAAGTGTGCGCGCAATTTGGCTATGGGCGACGACGTCAAAAACTCCGCACCCGAGGCCTCAAATTCAAAAACCGTCTCGGCACAATTGATTCTATGGCCAATTCAGTGAGGGAAGCAAACCTGGGAGGCAATCTGAAAACTTTGTAAAAACGGCACACAACCATTCGCACAAGTTTGGCTATGGGCGACGACGTCAAAAACTCCGCACCCGAGGCCTCAAATTAAAAATCCGTCTCGACACAATTGATTCTATGCCCAATTCAGCTGGTAATGAAAACCCGAGAGGCAATCTGAAAACTTTGTAAAAACGGCGCACAAGTGTGCGCGCAATTTGTCTATGGGCGACGACGTCAAAAACTCCGCACCCGAGGCCTCAAATTCAAAAACTGTCTCTACACAATTGATTCTATGGCCAATTCAGCTGGGGATGCAAACCCGAGAGGCAATCTGAAAACTTTGTAAAAACGGCGCACAAGTGTGCGCGCAATTTGGCTATGGGCGACGACGTCAAAAACTCCGCACCCGAGGCCTCAAATTCAAAAAATTTCTCGACACAATTGATTCTATGGCCAATTCAACAGGAAGTGCAAACCCGAGAGGCAATCTGAAAACTTTGTCAAAACGACGCACAAGTGTGCGCGCAATTTGGCTATGGGCGACGACGTCAAAAACTCCGCACCCGAGGCCTCAAATTCAAAAACCGTCTCGACACAATTGATTCTATGGCCAATTTAGTGAGGGATGCAAACCTGGGAGGCAATCTGAAAACTTTGTAAAAACGGCACACAACCATGCGCGCAAGTTTGGCTATGGGCGACGACTTAAAAAACTCCGCACCCGAGGCCTCATATTCAAAAACCGTCTCGACACAATTGATTCTATGGCCAATTCAGTGAGGGATGCAAACCTGGGAGGCAATCTGAAAACTTTGTAAAAACGGCACACAACCATGCGCGCAAGTTTGGCTATGGGCGACGACTTAAAAAACTCCGCACCCGAGGCCTCATATTCAAAAACCGTCTCGACACAATTGATTCTATGGCCAATTCAGTGAGGGATGCAAACCTGGGAGGCAATCTGAAAACTTTGTAAAAACGGCACACAACCATGCGCGCAAGTTTGGCTATGGGCGACGACGTCAAAAACTCCGCACCCGAGGCCACAAATTCAAAAACCGTCTCAACATAATTGATTCTATGGCCAATTCAGATGGAAATGCAAACCCGAGAGACAATCTGAAAACTTTGTAAAAACGGCGCACAAGCGTGCGCGCAATTTGGCTATGGGCGACGACGTAAAAAACTCCGCACCCGAGGCCTCAAATTCAAAAAATTTCTCGACACAATTGATTATATGGCCAATTCAGCTGGGGATGCAAACCCAAGAGGCAATCTGAAAACTTTGTAAAAACGGCGCACAAGTGTGCGCGCAATTTGGCTATGGGCGACGACGTCAAAAACTCCGCACCCGAGGCCTCAAATTCAAAAACCGTCTCGACACAATTGATTCTATGGCCAATTTAGTGAGGGATGCAAACCTGGGAGGCAATCTGAAAACTTTGTAAAAACAGCACACAACCATGCGCGCAAGTTTGGCTATGGGCGACGTCGTCAAAAACTCCGCACCCGAGGCCTCAAATTCAAAAACGGTCCCAACACAATTGATTCTACGGCCAATTCAGTGAGGGATGCAAACCTGGGAGGCAATCTGAAAACTTTGTAAAAACGGCACACAACCATGCGCGCAAGTTTGGTTATGGGCCACGACTTCAAAAACTCCGCACCCGAGGCCTCAAATTCAAAAACCGTCTCGACACAATTGATTCTATGGCCAATTCAGATGGAAATGCAAACCCGAGAGGCAATCTGAAAACTTTGTAAAAACGGCGCACAAGTGTGTATGCAATTTGGCTATGGGCGACGACGTCAAAAACTCCACACCCGAGGCCTCAAATTCAAAAAATTTCTCGACACAATTGATTCTATGGCCAATTCCGCTAGAAGTGTAAACCCGAGAGGCAATCTGAAAACTTTGTAAAAACGACGCACAAGTGTGCGCGCAATTTGGCTATGGGCGACGACGTCAAAAACTCCGCACCCGAGGCCTCAAATTCAAAAACCGTCTCGATACAATTGATTCTATGGCCAATTCAGTGAGGGATGCAAACCTGGGAGGCAATCTGAAAACTTTGTAAAAACGGCACACAACCATGCGCGCAAGTTTGGCTATGGGCGACGACTTAAAAAACTCCGCACCCGAGGCCTCAAATTCAAAAACCGTCTTGACACAATTGATTCTATGGCCAATTCAGATGGAAATGCACACCCGAGAGGCAATCTGAAAACTTTGTAAAAACGGCGCACAAGTGTGCGCGCAATTTGGCTATGGGCGACGACGTCAAAAACACCGCACCCGAGGCCTCAAATTCAAAAATTTTCTCGACACAATTGATTCTATGGCCAATTCAACTGGAAGTACAAACCCGAGAGGCAATCTGAAAACTTTGTAAAAACGGCGCACAAGTGTGCGCGCAATTTGGCTATGGGCGACGACGTCAAAAACACCGCACCCGAGGCCTCAAATTCAAAAATTTTCTCGACACAATTGATTCTATGGCCAATTCAACTGGAAGTACAAACCCGAGAGGCAATCTGAAAACTTTGTAAAAACGGCGCACAAGTGTGCGCGCAATTTGGCTATGGGTGACGACGTCAAAAACTCCGCACCCGAGGCCTCAAATTCAAAAATTTCTCGACACAATTGATTCTATGGCCAATTTAGCTAGAAGTGCAAACCCAAGAGGCAATCTGAAAACTTTGTAAAAACGGCGCACAAGTGTGCGCGCAATTTGGCTATGGGCGACGACGTAAAAAACTCTGCACCCGAGGCCTCAAATTCAAAAACCGTCTCGACACAATTGATTCTATGGCCAATTCAGCTGGGGATGCAAACCCGAGAGGCAATCTGAAAACTTTGTAAAAACGGCGCACAAGTGTGCGCGCAATTTGGCTATGGGCGACGATGTCAAAAACTCCGCACCCGAGACCTCAAATTCAAAAAATTTCTCGACACAATTGATTCTATGGCCAATTCAACAGGAAGTGCAAACCCGAGAGGCAATCTGAAAACTTTGTCAAAACGACGCACAAGTGTGCGCGCAATTTGGCTATGGGCGACGACGTCAAAAACTCCGCACCCGAGGCCTCAAATTCAAAAACCGTCTCGGCACAATTGATTCTATGGCCAATTCAGTGAGGGATGCAAACCTGGGAGGCAATCTGAAAACTTTGTAAAAACGGCACACAACCATGCGCGCAAGTTTGGCTATGGGCGACGACTTAAAAAACTCCACACCCGAGGCCTCAAATTCAAAAACCGTCTCGACACAATTGATTCTATGGCCAATTCAGTGAGGGATGCAAACCTGGGAGGCAATCTGAAAACTTTGTAAAAACGGCACACAACCATGCGCGCAAGTTTGGCTATGGGCGACGACGTCAAAAACTCCGCACCCGAGGCCTCAAATTCAAAAACCGTCTCGACACAATTGATTCTATGGCCAATTCAGATGGAAATGCAGACCCGAGAGACAATCTGAAAACTTTGTAAAAACGGCGCACAAGCGTGCGCGCAATTTGGCTATGGGCGACGACGTCAAAAACTCCGCACCCGAGGCCTCAAATTCAAAAATTTTCTCGACACAATTGATTATATGGCCAATTCAGCTGGAAATGCAAACCCAAGAGGCAATCTGAAAACTTTGTAAAAACGGCGCACAAGTGTGCGCGCAATTTGGCTATGGGCGACGACGTCAAAAACTCCGCACCCGAGGCCTCAAATTCAAAAAATTTCTCGACAAAATTGATTCTATGGCCAATTCAGCTGGAAATGCAAACCCGAGAGGCAATCTGAAAACTTTGTAAAAACGGCGCACAAGTGTGCGCGCAATTTGGCTATGGGCGACGACGTCAAAAACACCGCACCCGAGGCCTCAAATTCAAAAATTTTCTCGACACAATTGATTCTATGGCCAATTCAACTGGAAGTACAAACCCGAGAGGCAATCTGAAAACTTTGTAAAAACGGCGCACAAGTGTGCGCGCAATTTGGCTATGGGCGACGACGTCAAAAACACCGCACCCGAGGCCTCAAATTCAAAAATTTTCTCGACACAATTGATTCTATGGCCAATTCAACTGGAAGTACAAACCCGAGAGGCAATCTGAAAACTTTGTAAAAACGGCGCACAAGTGTGCGCGCAATTTGGCTATGGGTGACGACGTCAAAAACTCCGCACCCGAGGCCTCAAATTCAAAAATTTCTCGACACAATTGATTCTATGGCCAATTTAGCTAGAAGTGCAAACCCAAGAGGCAATCTGAAAACTTTGTAAAAACGGCGCACAAGTGTGCGCGCAATTTGGCTATGGGCGACGACGTAAAAAACTCTGCACCCGAGGCCTCAAATTCAAAAACCGTCTCGACACAATTGATTCTATGGCCAATTCAGCTGGGGATGCAAACCCGAGAGGCAATCTGAAAACTTTGTAAAAACGGCGCACAAGTGTGCGCGCAATTTGGCTATGGGCGACGATGTCAAAAACTCCGCACCCGAGACCTCAAATTCAAAAAATTTCTCGACACAATTGATTCTATGGCCAATTCAACAGGAAGTGCAAACCCGAGAGGCAATCTGAAAACTTTGTCAAAACGACGCACAAGTGTGCGCGCAATTTGGCTATGGGCGACGACGTCAAAAACTCCGCACCCGAGGCCTCAAATTCAAAAACCGTCTCGGCACAATTGATTCTATGGCCAATTCAGTGAGGGATGCAAACCTGGGAGGCAATCTGAAAACTTTGTAAAAACGGCACACAACCATGCGCGCAAGTTTGGCTATGGGCGACGACTTAAAAAACTCCGCACCCGAGGCCTCAAATTCAAAAACCGTCTCGACACAATTGATTCTATGGCCAATTCAGTGAGGGATGCAAACCTGGGAGGCAATCTGAAAACTTTGTAAAAACGGCACACAACCATGCGCGCAAGTTTGGCTATGGGCGACGACGTCAAAAACTCCGCACCCGAGGCCTCAAATTCAAAAACCGTCTCGACACAATTAATTCTATGGCCAATTCAGATGGAAATGCAGACCCGAGAGACAATCTGAAAACTTTGTAAAAACGGCGCACAAGCGTGCGCGCAATTTGGCTATGGGCGACGACGTCAAAAACTCCGCACCCGAGGCCTCAAATTCAAAAACCGTCTCGACACAATTGATTCTATGGCCAATTTAGTGAGGGATGCAAACCTGGGAGGCAATCTGAAAACTTTGTAAAAACGGCGCACAAGTGTGCGCGCAATTTGGCTATGGGCGACGACGTTAAAAACTCCGGACCCGAGGCCTCAAATTCAAAAAATTTCTCGACACAATTGATTCTATGGCCAATTCAGCTAGAAGTGCAAACCCGGGAGGCAATCTGAAAACTTTGAAAAAACGGCGCACAAGTGTGCGCGCAATTTGGCTATGGGCGACGACGTCAAAAACTCCGCACCCGGGGCCTCAAATTCAAAAACCGTCTCGACACAATTTATTCTATGGCCAATTCAGTGAGGGATGCAAACCTGGGAGGCAATCTGAAAACTTTGTAAAAACGACACACAACCATGCGCGCAAGTTTGGCTATGGGCGACGACGTCAAAAACTCCGCACCCGAGGCCTCAAATTCAAAAACCGTCTCGACACAATTGATTCTATGGCCAATTCAGTGAGGGATGCAAACCTGGGAGGCAATCTGAAAACTTTGTAAAAACGGCACACAACCATGCGCGCAAGTTTGGCTATGGGCGACGACGTCAAAAACTCCGCACCCGAGGCCTCAAATTCAAAAAAATTCTCGACACAATTGATTCTATGGCCAATTCAACAGGAAGTGCAAACCCGAGAGGCAATCTGAAAACTTTGTCAAAACGACGCACAAGTGTGCGCGCAATTTGGCTATGGGCGACGACGTCAAAAACTCCGCACCCGAGGCCTCAAATTCAAAAACCGTCTCAGCACAATTGATTCTATGGCCAATTCAGTGAGGGAAGCAAACCTGGGAGGCAATCTGAAAACTTTGTAAAAACGGCACACAACCATTCGCACAAGTTTGGCTATGGGCGACGACGTCAAAAACTCCGCACCCGAGGCCTCAAATTAAAAATCCGTCTCGACACAATTGATTCTATGCCCAATTCAGCTGGTAATGAAAACCCGAGAGGCAATCTGAAAACTTTGTAAAAACGGCGCACAAGTGTGCGCGCAATTTGTCTATGGGCGACGACGTCAAAAACTCCGCACCCGAGGCCTCAAATTCAAAAACTGTCTCGACACAATTGATTCTATGGCCAATTCAGTTGGGGATGCAAACCCGAGAGGCAATCTGAAAACTTTGTAAAAACGGCGCACAAGTGTGCGCGCAATTTGGATATGGGCGACGACGTAAAAAACTCCGCACCCGAGGCCTCAAATTCAAAAATTTTCTCGACACAATTGATTCTATGGCCAATTCAACAGGAAGTGCAAACCCGAGAGGCAATCTGAAAACTTTGTCAAAACGACGCACAAGTGTGCGCGCAATTTGGCTATGGGCGACGACGTCAAAAACTCCGCACCCGAGGCCTCAAATTCAAAAACCGTCTCGGCACAATTGATTCTATGGCCAATTCAGTTAGGGATGCAAACCTGGGAGGCAATCTGAAAACTTTGTAAAAACGGCACACAACCATGCGCGCAAGTTTGGCTATGGGCGACGACTTAAAAAACTCCGCACTCGAGGCCTCATATTCAAAAACCGTCTCGACACAATTGATTCTATGGCCAATTCAGTGAGGGATGCAAACCTGGGAGGCAATCTGAAAACTTTGTAAAAACGGCACACAACCATGCGCGCAAGTTTGGCTATGGGCGACGACGTCAAAAACTCCGCACCCGAGGCCTCAAATTCAAAAACCGTCTCAACACAATTGATTCTATGGCCAATTCAGATGGAAGTGCAAACCCGAGAGACAATCTGAAAACTTTGTAAAAACGGCGCACAAGCGTGCGCGCAATTTGGCTATGGGCGACGACGTCAAAAACTCCGCACCCGAGGCCTCAAATTCAAAAATTTTCTCGACACAATTGATTATATGGCCAATTCAGCTGGGAATGCAAACCCAAGAGGCAATCTGAAAACTTTGTAAAAACGGCGCACAAGTGTGCGCGCAATTTGGCTATGGGCGACGACGTCAAAAACTCCGCACCCGAGGCCTCAAATTCAAAAACCGTCTCGACACAATTGGTTCTATGGCCAATTTAGTGAGGGATGCAAACCTGGGAGGCAATCTGAAAACTTTGTAAAAACAGCACACAACCATGCGCGCAAGTTTGGCTATGGGTGACGTCGTCAAAAACTCCGCACCCAAGGCCTCAAATTCAAAAACGGTCCCAACACAATTGATTCTATGGCCAATTCAGTGAGGGATGCAAACCTGGGAGGCAATCTGAAAACTTTGTAAAAACGGCACACAACCATGCGCGCAAGTTTGGCTATGGGCCACGACTTCAAAAACTCCGCACCCGAGGCCTCAAATTCAAAAACCGTCTCGACACAATTGATTCTATGGCCAATTCAGATGGAAATGCAAACCCGAGAGGCAATCTGAAAACTTTGTAAAAACGGCGCACAAGTGTGCATGCAATTTGGCTATGGGCGACGACGTCAAAAACTCCACACCCGAGGCCTCAAATTCAAAAAATTTCTCGACACAATTGATTCTATGGCCAATTCCGCTAGAAGTGTAAACCCAAGAGGCAATCTGAAAACTTTGTAAAAACGGCGCACAAGTGTGCGCGCAATTTGGCTATGGGCGACGACGTCAAAAACTCCGCACCCGAGGCCTCAAATTCAAAAACCGTCTCGACACAATTGGTTCTATGGCCAATTTAGTGAGGGATGCAAACCTGGGAGGCAATCTGAAAACTTTGTAAAAACAGCACACAACCATGCGCGCAAGTTTGGCTATGGGCGACGTCGTCAAAAACTCCGCACCCGAGGCCTCAAATTCAAAAACGGTCCCAACACAATTGATTCTATGGCCAATTCAGTGAGGGATGCAAACCTGGGAGGCAATCTGAAAACTTTGTAAAAACGGCACACAACCATGCGCGCAAGTTTGGCTATGGGCCACGACTTCAAAAACTCCGCACCCGAGGCCTCAAATTCAAAAACCGTCTCGACACAATTGATTCTATGGCCAATTCAGATGGAAATGCAAACCCGAGAGGCAATCTGAAAACTTTGTAAAAACGGCGCACAAGTGTGCATGCAATTTGGCTATGGGCGACGACGTCAAAAACTCCACACCCGAGGCCTCAAATTCAAAAAATTTCTCGACACAATTGATTCTATGGCCAATTCCGCTAGAAGTGTAAACCCGAGAGGCAATCTGAAAACTTTGTAAAAACGACGCACAGGTGTGCGCGCAATTTGGCTATGGGCGACGACGTCAAAAACTCCGCACCCGAGGCCTCAAATTCAAAAACCGTCTCGACACAATTGATTCTATGGCCAATTCAGTGAGGGATGCAAACCTGGGAGGCAATCTGAAAACTTTGTAAAAACGGCACACAACCATGCGCGCAAGTTTGGCTATGGGCGACGACTTAAAAAACTCCGCACCCGAGGCCTCAAATTCAAAAACCGTCTTGACACAACTGATTCTATGGCCAATTCAGATGGAAATGCAAACCCGAGAGGCAATCTGAAAACTTTGTAAAAACGGCGCACAAGTGTGCGCGCAATTTGGCTATGGGCGACGACGTCAAAAACACCGCACCCGAGGCCTCAAATTCAAAAATTTTCTCGACACAATTGATTCTATGGCCAATTCAACTGGAAGTGCAAAGCCGAGAGGCAATCTGAAAACTTTGTAAAAACGGCGCACAAGTGTGCGCGCAATTTGGCAATGGGTGACGACGTCAAAAACTCCGCACCCGAGGCCTCAAATTCAAAAATTTCTCGACACAATTGATTCTATGGCCAATTTATAAGCTAGAAGTGCAAACCCAAGAGGCAATCTGAAAACTTTGTAAAAACGGCGCACAAGTGTGCGCGCAATTTGGCTATGGGCGACGACGTCAAAAACTCCGCACCCGAGGCCTCAAATTCAAAAATTTTCTCGACACAATTGATTCTATGGCCAATTCAACAGGAAGTGCAAACCCGAGAGGCAATCTGAAAACTTTGTCAAAACGACGCACAAGTGTGCGCGCAATTTGGCTATGGGCGACGACGTCAAAAACTCCGCACCCGAGGCCTCAAATTCAAAAACCGTCTCGGCACAATTGATTCTATGGCCAATTCAGTGAGGGATGCAAACCTGGGAGGCAATCTGAAAACTTTGTAAAAACGGCACACAACCATGCGCGCAAGTTTGGCTATGGGCGACGACTTAAAAAACTCCGCACCCGAGGCCTCATATTCAAAAACCGTCTCGACACAATTGATTCTATGGCCAATTCAGTGAGGGATGCAAACCTGGGAGGCAATCTGAAAACTTTGTAAAAACGGCACACAACCATGCGCGCAAGTTTGGCTATGGGCGACGACGTCAAAAACTCCGCACCCGAGGCCTCAAATTCAAAAACCGTCTCAACACAATTGATTCTATGGCCAATTCAGATGGAAATGCAAACCCGAGAGACAATCTGAAAACTTTGTAAAAACGGCGCACAAGCGTGCGCGCAATTTGGCTATGGGCGACGACGTCAAAAACTCCGCACCCGAGGCCTCAAATTCAAAAATTTTCTCGACACAATTGATTATATGGCCAATTCAGCTGGGAATGCAAACCCAAGAGGCAATCTGAAAACTTTGTAAAAACGGCGCACAAGTGTGCGCGCAATTTGGCTATGGGCGACGACGTCAAAAACTCCGCACCCGAGGCCTCAAATTCAAAACCCGTCTCGACACAATTGATTCTATGGCCAATTTAGTGAGGGATGCAAACCTGGGAGGCAATCTGAAAACTTTGTAAAAACAGCACACAACCATGCGCGCAAGTTTGGCTATGGGCGACGTCGTCAAAAACTCCGCACCCGAGGCCTCAAATTCAAAAACGGTCCCAACACAATTGATTATATGGCCAATTCAGTGAGGGATGCAAACCTGGGAGGCAATCTGAAAACTTTGTAAAAACGGCACACAACCATGCGCGCAAGTTTGGCTATGGGCCACGACTTCAAAAACTCCGCACCCGAGGCCTCAAATTCAAAAACCGTCTCGACACAATTGATTCTATGGCCAATTCAGATGGAAATGCAAACCCGAGAGGCAATCTGAAAACTTTGTAAAAACGGTGCACAAGTGTGCATGCAATTTGGCTATGGGCGACGACGTCAAAAACTCCACACCCGAGGCCTCAAATTCAAAGAATTTCTCGACACAATTGATTCTATGGCCAATTCCGCTAGAAGTGTAAACCCGAGAGGCAATCTGAAAACTTTGTAAAAACGACGCACAAGTGTGCGCGCAATTTGGCTATGGGCGACGACGTCAAAAACTCCGCACCCGAGGCCTCAAATTCAAAAACCGTCTCGACACAATTGATTCTATGGCCAATTCAGTGAGGGATGCAAACCTGGGAGGCAATCTGAAAACTTTGTAAAAACGGCACACAACCATGCGCGCAACTTTGGCTATGGGCGACGACTTAAAAAACTCCACACCCGAGGCCTCAAATTCAAAAACCGTCTTGACACAATTGATTCTATGGCCAATTCAGATGGGAATGCAAACCCGAGAGGCAATCTGAAAACTTTGTAAAAACGGCGCACAAGTGTGCGCGCAATTTGGCTATGGGCGACGACGTCAAAAACACCGCACCCGAGGCCTCAAATTCAAAAATTTTCTCGACACAATTGATTCTATGGCCAATTCAACTGGAAGTACAAACCCGAGAGGCAATTTGAAAACTTTGTAAAAACGGCGCACAAGTGTGCGCGCAATTTGGCTATGGGTGACGACGTAAAAAACTCCGCACCCGAGGCCTCAAATTCAAAAATTTCTCGACACAATTGATTCTATGGCCAATTTAGCTAGAAGTGCAAACCCAAGAGGCAATCTGAAAACTTTGTAAAAACGGCGCACAAGTGTGCGCGCAATTTGGCTATGGGCGACGACGTAAAAAACTCTGCACCCGAGGCCTCAAATTCAAAAACCGTCTCGACACAATTGATTCTATGGCCAATTCAGCTGGGGATGCAAACCCGAGAGGCAATCTGAAAACTTTGTAAAAACGGCGCACAAGTGTGCGCGCAATTTGGCTATGGGCGACGATGTCAAAAACTCCGCACCCGAGGCCTCAAATTCAAAAAATTTCTCGACACAATTGATTCTATGGCCAATTCAACAGGAAGTGCAAACCCGAGAGGCAATCTGAAAACTTTGTCAAAACGACGCACAAGTGTGCGCGCAATTTGGCTATGGGCGACGTCGTCAAAAACTCCGCACCCGAGGCCTCAAATTCAAAAACGGTCCCAACACAATTGATTCTATGGCCAATTCTGTGAGGGATGCAAACCTGGGAGGCAATCTGAAAACTTTGTAAAAACGGCACACAACCATGCGCGCAAGTTTGGCTATGGGCCACGACTTCAAAAACTCCGCACCCGAGGCCTCAAATTCAAAAACCGTCTCGACACAATTGATTCTATGGCCAATTCAGCTGGGGATGCAAACCCGAGAGGCAATCTGAAAACTTTGTAAAAACGGCGCACAAGTGTGCGCGCAATTTGGCTATGGGCGACGATGTCAAAAACTCCGCACCCGAGGCCTCAAATTCAAAAAATTTCTCGACACAATTGATTCTATGGCCAATTCAACAGGAAGTGCAAACCCGAGAGGCAATCTGAAAACTTTGTCAAAACGACGCACAAGTGTGCGCGCAATTTGGCTATGGGCGACGACGTCAAAAACTCCGCACCCGAGGCCTCAAATTCAAAAACCGTCTCGGCACAATTGATTCTATGGCCAATTCAGTGAGGGATGCAAACCTGGGAGGCAATCTGAAAACTTTGTAAAAACGGCACACAACCATGCGCGCAAGTTTGGCTATGGGCGACGACTTAAAGAACTCCGCACCCGAGGCCTCAAATTCAAAAACCGTCTTGACACAATTGATTCTATGGCCAATTTAGTGAGGGATGCAAACCTGGGAGGCAATCTGAAAACTTTGTAAAAACAGCACACAACCATGCGCGCAAGTTTGGCTATGGGCGACGTCGTCAAAAACTCCGCACCCGAGGCCTCAAATTCAAAAACGGTCCCAACACAATTGATTCTATGGCCAATTCTGTGAGGGATGCAAACCTGGGAGGCAATCTGAAAACTTTGTAAAAACGGCACACAACCATGCGCGCAAGTTTGGCTATGGGCCACGACTTCAAAAACTCCGCACCCGAGGCCTCAAATTCAAAAACCGTCTCGACACAATTGATTCTATGGCCAATTCAGATGGAAATGCAAACCCGAGAGGCAATCTGAAAACTTTGTAAAAACGGTGCACAAGTGTGCATGCAATTTGGCTATGGGCGACGACGTCAAAAACTCCACACCCGAGGCCTCAAATTCAAAGAATTTCTCGACACAATTGATTCTATGGCCAATTCCGCTAGAAGTGTAAACCCGAGAGGCAATCTGAAAACTTTGTAAAAACGACGCACAAGTGTGCGCGCAATTTGGCTATGGGCGACGACGTCAAAAACTCCGCACCCGAGGCCTCAAATTCAAAAACCGTCTCGACACAATTGATTCTATGGCCAATTCAGTGAGGGATGCAAACCTGGGAGGCAATCTGAAAACTTTGTAAAAACGGCACACAACCATGCGCGCAACTTTGGCTATGGGCGACGACTTAAAAAACTCCACACCCGAGGCCTCAAATTCAAAAACCGTCTTGACACAATTGATTCTATGGCCAATTCAGATGGGAATGCAAACCCGAGAGGCAATCTGAAAACTTTGTAAAAACGGCGCACAAGTGTGCGCGCAATTTGGCTATGGGCGACGACGTCAAAAACACCGCACCCGAGGCCTCAAATTCAAAAATTTTCTCGACACAATTGATTCTATGGCCAATTCAACTGGAAGTACAAACCCGAGAGGCAATTTGAAAACTTTGTAAAAACGGCGCACAAGTGTGCGCGCAATTTGGCTATGGGTGACGACGTAAAAAACTCCGCACCCGAGGCCTCAAATTCAAAAATTTCTCGACACAATTGATTCTATGGCCAATTTAGCTAGAAGTGCAAACCCAAGAGGCAATCTGAAAACTTTGTAAAAACGGCGCACAAGTGTGCGCGCAATTTGGCTATGGGCGACGATGTCAAAAACTCCGCACCCGAGGCCTCAAATTCAAAAAATTTCTCGACACAATTGATTCTATGGCCAATTCAACAGGAAGTGCAAACCCGAGAGGCAATCTGAAAACTTTGTCAAAACGACGCACAAGTGTGCGCGCAATTTGGCTATGGGCGACGACGTCAAAAACTCCGCACCCGAGGCCTCAAATTCAAAAACCGTCTCGGCACAATTGATTCTATGGCCAATTCAGTGAGGGATGCAAACCTGGGAGGCAATCTGAAAACTTTGTAAAAACGGCACACAACCATGCGCGCAAGTTTGGCTATGGGCGACGACTTAAAGAACTCCGCACCCGAGGCCTCAAATTCAAAAACCGTCTTGACACAATTGATTCTATGGCCAATTTAGTGAGGGATGCAAACCTGGGAGGCAATCTGAAAACTTTGTAAAAACAGCACACAACCATGCGCGCAAGTTTGGCTATGGGCGACGTCGTCAAAAACTCCGCACCCGAGGCCTCAAATTCAAAAACGGTCCCAACACAATTGATTCTATGGCCAATTCTGTGAGGGATGCAAACCTGGGAGGCAATCTGAAAACTTTGTAAAAACGGCACACAACCATGCGCGCAAGTTTGGCTATGGGCCACGACTTCAAAAACTCCGCACCCGAGGCCTCAAATTCAAAAACCGTCTCGACACAATTGATTCTATGGCCAATTCAGATGGAGATGCAAACCCGAGAGGCAATCTGAAAACTTTGTAAAAACGGCGCACAAGTGTGCGCGCAATTTGGCAATGGGTGACGACGTCAAAAACTCCGCACCCGAGGCCTCAAATTCAAAAATTTCTCGATACAATTGATTCTATGGCCAATTTATAAGCTAGAAGTGCAAACCCAAGAGGCAATCTGAAAACTTTGTAAAAACGGCGCACAAGTGTGCGCGCAATTTGGCTATGGGCGACGACGTCAAAAACTCCGCACCCGAGGCCTCAAATTCAAAAATTTTCTCGACACAATTGATTCTATGGCCAATTCAACAGGAAGTGCAAACCCGAGAGGCAATCTGAAAACTTTGTCAAAACGACGCACAAGTGTGCGCGCAATTTGGCTATGGGCGACGACGTCAAAAACTCCGCACCCGAGGCCTCAAATTCAAAAACCGTCTCGGCACAATTGATTCTATGGCCAATTCAGTGAGGGATGCAAACCTGGGAGGCAATCTGAAAACTTTGTAAAAACGGCACACAACCATGCGCGCAAGTTTGGCTATGGGCGACGACTTAAAAAACTCCGCACCCGAGGCCTCATATTCAAAAACCGTCTCGACACAATTGATTCTATGGCCAATTCAGTGAGGGATGCAAACCTGGGAGGCAATCTGAAAACTTTGTAAAAACGGCACACAACCATGCGCGCAAGTTTGGCTATGGGCGACGACGTCAAAAACTCCGCACCCGAGGCCTCAAATTCAAAAACCGTCTCAACACAATTGATTCTATGGCCAATTCAGATGGAAATGCAAACCCGAGAGACAATCTGAAAACTTTGTAAAAACGGCGCACAAGCGTGCGCGCAATTTGGCTATGGGCGAGGACGTCAAAAACTCCGCACCCGAGGCCTCAAATTCAAAAATTTTCTCGACACAATTGATTATATGGCCAATTCAGCTGGGAATGCAAACCCAAGAGGCAATCTGAAAACTTTGTAAAAACGGCGCACAAGTGTGCGCGCAATTTGGCTATGGGCGACGACGTCAAAAACTCCGCACCCGAGGCCTCAAATTCAAAACCCGTCTCGACACAATTGATTCTATGGCCAATTTAGTGAGGGATGCAAACCTGGGAGGCAATCTGAAAACTTTGTAAAAACAGCACACAACCATGCGCGCAAGTTTGGCTATGGGCGACGTCGTCAAAAACTCCGCACCCGAGGCCTCAAATTCAAAAACGGTCCCAACACAATTGATTATATGGCCAATTCAGTGAGGGATGCAAACCTGGGAGGCAATCTGAAAACTTTGTAAAAACGGCACACAACCATGCGCGCAAGTTTGGCTATGGGCCACGACTTCAAAAACTCCGCACCCGAGGCCTCAAATTCAAAAACCGTCTCGACACAATTGATTCTATGGCCAATTCAGATGGAAATGCAAACCCGAGAGGCAATCTGAAAACTTTGTAAAAACGGTGCACAAGTGTGCATGCAATTTGGCTATGGGCGACGACGTCAAAAACTCCACACCCGAGGCCTCAAATTCAAAGAATTTCTCGACACAATTGATTCTATGGCCAATTCCGCTAGAAGTGTAAACCCGAGAGGCAATCTGAAAACTTTGTAAAAACGACGCACAAGTGTGCGCGCAATTTGGCTATGGGCGACGACGTCAAAAACTCCGCACCCGAGGCCTCAAATTCAAAAACCGTCTCGACACAATTGATTCTATGGCCAATTCAGTGAGGGATGCAAACCTGGGAGGCAATCTGAAAACTTTGTAAAAACGGCACACAACCATGCGCGCAACTTTGGCTATGGGCGACGACTTAAAAAACTCCACACCCGAGGCCTCAAATTCAAAAACCGTCTTGACACAATTGATTCTATGGCCAATTCAGATGGGAATGCAAACCCGAGAGGCAATCTGAAAACTTTGTAAAAACGGCGCACAAGTGTGCGCGCAATTTGGCTATGGGCGACGACGTCAAAAACACCGCACCCGAGGCCTCAAATTCAAAAATTTTCTCGACACAATTGATTCTATGGCCAATTCAACTGGAAGTACAAACCCGAGAGGCAATTTGAAAACTTTGTAAAAACGGCGCACAAGTGTGCGCGCAATTTGGCTATGGGTGACGACGTAAAAAACTCCGCACCCGAGGCCTCAAATTCAAAAATTTCTCGACACAATTGATTCTATGGCCAATTTAGCTAGAAGTGCAAACCCAAGAGGCAATCTGAAAACTTTGTAAAAACGGCGCACAAGTGTGCGCGCAATTTGGCTATGGGCGACGACGTAAAAAACTCTGCACCCGAGGCCTCAAATTCAAAAACCGTCTCGACACAATTGATTCTATGGCCAATTCAGCTGGGGATGCAAACCCGAGAGGCAATCTGAAAACTTTGTAAAAACGGCGCACAAGTGTGCGCGCAATTTGGCTATGGGCGACGATGTCAAAAACTCCGCACCCGAGGCCTCAAATTCAAAAAATTTCTCGACACAATTGATTCTATGGCCAATTCAACAGGAAGTGCAAACCCGAGAGGCAATCTGAAAACTTTGTCAAAACGACGCACAAGTGTGCGCGCAATTTGGCTATGGGCGACGACGTCAAAAACTCCGCACCCGAGGCCTCAAATTCAAAAACCGTCTCGGCACAATTGATTCTATGGCCAATTCAGTGAGGGATGCAAACCTGGGAGGCAATCTGAAAACTTTGTAAAAACGGCACACAACCATGCGCGCAAGTTTGGCTATGGGCGACGACTTAAAGAACTCCGCACCCGAGGCCTCAAATTCAAAAACCGTCTTGACACAATTGATTCTATGGCCAATTTAGTGAGGGATGCAAACCTGGGAGGCAATCTGAAAACTTTGTAAAAACAGCACACAACCATGCGCGCAAGTTTGGCTATGGGCGACGTCGTCAAAAACTCCGCACCCGAGGCCTCAAATTCAAAAACGGTCCCAACACAATTGATTCTATGGCCAATTCTGTGAGGGATGCAAACCTGGGAGGCAATCTGAAAACTTTGTAAAAACGGCACACAACCATGCGCGCAAGTTTGGCTATGGGCCACGACTTCAAAAACTCCGCACCCGAGGCCTCAAATTCAAAAACCGTCTCGACACAATTGATTCTATGGCCAATTCAGATGGAAATGCAAACCCGAGAGGCAATCTGAAAACTTTGTAAAAACGGTGCACAAGTGTGCATGCAATTTGGCTATGGGCGACGACGTCAAAAACTCCACACCCGAGGCCTCAAATTCAAAGAATTTCTCGACACAATTGATTCTATGGCCAATTCCGCTAGAAGTGTAAACCCGAGAGGCAATCTGAAAACTTTGTAAAAACGACGCACAAGTGTGCGCGCAATTTGGCTATGGGCGACGACGTCAAAAACTCCGCACCCGAGGCCTCAAATTCAAAAACCGTCTCGACACAATTGATTCTATGGCCAATTCAGTGAGGGATGCAAACCTGGGAGGCAATCTGAAAACTTTGTAAAAACGGCACACAACCATGCGCGCAACTTTGGCTATGGGCGACGACTTAAAAAACTCCACACCCGAGGCCTCAAATTCAAAAACCGTCTTGACACAATTGATTCTATGGCCAATTCAGATGGGAATGCAAACCCGAGAGGCAATCTGAAAACTTTGTAAAAACGGCGCACAAGTGTGCGCGCAATTTGGCTATGGGCGACGACGTCAAAAACACCGCACCCGAGGCCTCAAATTCAAAAATTTTCTCGACACAATTGATTCTATGGCCAATTCAACTGGAAGTACAAACCCGAGAGGCAATTTGAAAACTTTGTAAAAACGGCGCACAAGTGTGCGCGCAATTTGGCTATGGGTGACGACGTAAAAAACTCCGCACCCGAGGCCTCAAATTCAAAAATTTCTCGACACAATTGATTCTATGGCCAATTTAGCTAGAAGTGCAAACCCAAGAGGCAATCTGAAAACTTTGTAAAAACGGCGCACAAGTGTGCGCGCAATTTGGCTATGGGCGACGATGTCAAAAACTCCGCACCCGAGGCCTCAAATTCAAAAAATTTCTCGACACAATTGATTCTATGGCCAATTCAACAGGAAGTGCAAACCCGAGAGGCAATCTGAAAACTTTGTCAAAACGACGCACAAGTGTGCGCGCAATTTGGCTATGGGCGACGACGTCAAAAACTCCGCACCCGAGGCCTCAAATTCAAAAACCGTCTCGGCACAATTGATTCTATGGCCAATTCAGTGAGGGATGCAAACCTGGGAGGCAATCTGAAAACTTTGTAAAAACGGCACACAACCATGCGCGCAAGTTTGGCTATGGGCGACGACTTAAAGAACTCCGCACCCGAGGCCTCAAATTCAAAAACCGTCTTGACACAATTGATTCTATGGCCAATTTAGTGAGGGATGCAAACCTGGGAGGCAATCTGAAAACTTTGTAAAAACAGCACACAACCATGCGCGCAAGTTTGGCTATGGGCGACGTCGTCAAAAACTCCGCACCCGAGGCCTCAAATTCAAAAACGGTCCCAACACAATTGATTCTATGGCCAATTCTGTGAGGGATGCAAACCTGGGAGGCAATCTGAAAACTTTGTAAAAACGGCACACAACCATGCGCGCAAGTTTGGCTATGGGCCACGACTTCAAAAACTCCGCACCCGAGGCCTCAAATTCAAAAACCGTCTCGACACAATTGATTCTATGGCCAATTCAGATGGAGATGCAAACCCGAGAGGCAATCTGAAAACTTTGTAAAAACGGCGCACAAGTGTGCATGCAATTTGGCTATGGGCGACGACGTCAAAAACTCCACACCCGAGGCCTCAAATTCAAAAAATTTCTCGACACAATTAATTCTATGGCCAATTCCGCTAGAAGTGTAAACCCGAGAGGCAATCTGAAAACTTTGTAAAAACGACGCACAAGTGTGCGCGCAATTTGGCTATGGGCGACGACGTCAAAAACTCCGCACCCGAGGCCTCAAATTCAAAAACCGTCTCGACACAATTGATTCTATGGCCAATTCAGTGAGGGATGCAAACCTGGGAGGCAATCTGAAAACTTTGTAAAAATGGCACACAACCATGCGCGCAAGTTTGGCTATGGGCGACGACTTAAAAAACTCCGCACCCGAGGCCTCAAATTCAAAAACCGTCTTGACACAATTGATTCTATGGCCAATTCAGATGGAAATGCAAACCCGAGAGGCAATCTGAAAACTTTGTAAAAACGGCGCACAAGTGTGCGCGCAATTTGGCTATGGGCGACGACGTCAAAAACACCGCACCCGAGGCCTCAAATTCAAAAATTTTCTCGACACAATTGATTCTATGGCCAATTCAACTGGAAGTACAAACCCGAGAGGCAATCTGAAAACTTTGTAAAAACGGCGCACAGGTGTGCGCGCAATTTGGCTATGGGTGACGACGTAAAAAACTCCGCACCCGAGGCCTCAAATTCAAAAATTTCTCGACACAATTGATTCTATGGCCAATTTAGCTAGAAGTGCAAACCCAAGAGGCAATCTGAAAACTTTGTAAAAACGGCGCACAAGTGTGCGCGCAATTTGGCTATGGGCGACGACGTAAAAAACTCTGCACCCGAGGCCTCAAATTCAAAAACCGTCTCGACACAATTGATTCTATGGCCAATTCAACTGGGGATGCAAACCCGAGAGGCAATCTGAAAACTTTGTAAAAATGGCGCACAAGTGTGCGCGCAATTTGGCTATGGGCGACGATGTCAAAAACTCCGCACCCGAGGCCTCAAATTCAAAAAATTTCTCGACACAATTGATTCTATGGCCAATTCAACAGGAAGTGCAAACCCGAGAGGCAATCTGAAAACTTTGTCAAAACGACGCACAAGTGTGCGCGCAATTTGGCTATGGGCGACGACGTCAAAAACTCCGCACCCGAGGCCTCAAATTCAAAAACCGTCTCGGCACAATTGATTCTATGGCCAATTCAGTGAGGGATGCAAACCTGGGAGGCAATCTGAAAACTTTGTAAAAACGGCACACAACCATGCGCGCAAGTTTGGCTATGGGCGACGACTTAAAAAACTCCGCACCCGAGGCCTCAAATTCAAAAACCGTCTTGACACAATTGATTCTATGGCCAATTCAGATGGAAATGCAAACCCGAGAGGCAATCTGAAAACTTTGTAAAAACGGCGCACAAGTGTGCGCGCAATTTGGCTATGGGCGACGACGTCAAAAACACCGCACCCGAGGCCTCAAATTCAAAAATTTTCTCGACACAATTGATTCTATGGCCAATTCAACTGGAAGTGCAAACCCGAGAGGCAATCTGAAAACTTTGTAAAAACGGCGCACAAGTGTGCGCGCAATTTGGCTATGGGTGACGACGTCAAAAACTCCGCACCCGAGGCCTCAAACTCAAAAATTTCTCGACACAATTGATTCTATGGCCAATTTAGCTAGAAGTGCAAACCCAAGAGGCAATCTGAAAACTTTGTAAAAACGGCGCACAAGTGTGCGCGCAATTTGGCTATGGGCGATGACGTCAAAAACTCTGCACCCGAGGCCTCAAATTCAAAAAATTTCTCGACACAATTGATTCTATGGCCAATTCAACAGGAAGTGCAAACCCGAGAGGCAATCTGAAAACTTTGTCAAAACGACGCACAAGTGTGCGCGCAATTTGGCTATGGGCGACGACGTCAAAAACTCCGCACCCGAGGCCTCAAATTCAAAAACCGTCTCGGCACAATTGATTCTATGGCCAATTCAGTGAGGGATGCAAACCTGGGAGGCAATCTGAAAACTTTGTAAAAACGGCACACAACCATGCGCGCAAGTTTGGCTATGGGCGACGACTTAAAAAACTCCGCACCCGAGGCCTCATATTCAAAAACCGTCTCGACACAATTGATTCTATGGCCAATTCAGTGAGGGATGCAAACCTGGGAGGCAATCTGAAAACTTTGTAAAAACGGCACACAACCATGCGCGCAAGTTTGGCTATGGGCGACGACGTCAAAAACTCCGCACCCGAGGCCTCAAATTCAAAAACCGTCTCAACACAATTGATTCTATGGCCAATTCAGATGGAAATGCAAACCCGAGAGACAATCTGAAAACTTTGTAAAAACGGCGCACAAGCGTGCGCGCAATTTGGCTATGGGCGACGACGTCAAAAACTCCGCACCCGAGGCCTCAAATTCAAAAATTTTCTCGACACAATTGATTCTATGGCCAATTCAACTGGAAGTGCAAACCCGAGAGGCAATCTGAAAACTTTGTAAAAACGGCGCACAAGTGTGCGCGCAATTTGGCTATGGGTGACGACGTCAAAAACTCCGCACCCGAGGCCTCAAACTCAAAAATTTCTCGACACAATTGATTCTATGGCCAATTTAGCTAGAAGTGCAAACCCAAGAGGCAATCTGAAAACTTTGTAAAAACGGCGCACAAGTGTGCGCGCAATTTGGCTATGGGCGATGACGTCAAAAACTCTGCACCCGAGGCCTCAAATTCAAAAATTTTCTCGACACAATTGATTCTATGGCCAATTCAACAGGAAGTGCAAACCCGAGAGGCAATCTGAAAACTTTGTCAAAACGACGCACAAGTGTGCGCGCAATTTGGCTATGGGCGACGACGTCAAAAACTCCGCACCCGAGGCCTCAAATTCAAAAACCGTCTCGGCACAATTGATTCTATGGCCAATTCAGTGAGGGATGCAAACCTGGGAGGCAATCTGAAAACTTTGTAAAAACGGCACACAACCATGCGCGCAAGTTTGGCTATGGGCGACGACTTAAAAAACTCCGCACCCGAGGCCTCATATTCAAAAACCGTCTCGACACAATTGATTATATGGCCAATTCAGTGAGGGATGCAAACCTGGGAGGCAATCTGAAAACTTTGTAAAAACGGCACACAACCATGCGCGCAAGTTTGGCTATGGGCGACGACGTCAAAAACTCCGCACCCGAGGCCTCAAATTCAAAAACCGTCTCAACACAATTGATTCTATGGCCAATTCAACTGGAAGTGCAAACCCGAGAGGCAATCTGAAAACTTTGTAAAAACGGCGCACAAGTGTGCGCGCAATTTGGCTATGGGTGACGACGTCAAAAACTCCGCACCCGAGGCCTCAAACTCAAAAATTTCTCGACACAATTGATTCTATGGCCAATTTAGCTAGAAGTGCAAACCCAAGAGGCAATCTGAAAACTTTGTAAAAACGGCGCACAAGTGTGCGCGCAATTTGGCTATGGGCGATGACGTCAAAAACTCTGCACCCGAGGCCTCAAATTCAAAAAATTTCTCGACACAATTGATTCTATGGCCAATTCAACAGGAAGTGCAAACCCGAGAGGCAATCTGAAAACTTTGTCAAAACGACGCACAAGTGTGCGCGCAATTTGGCTATGGGCGACGACGTCAAAAACTCCGCACCCGAGGCCTCAAATTCAAAAACCGTCTCGGCACAATTGATTCTATGGCCAATTCAGTGAGGGATGCAAACCTGGGAGGCAATCTGAAAACTTTGTAAAAACGGCACACAACCATGCGCGCAAGTTTGGCTATGGGCGACGACTTAAAAAACTCCGCACCCGAGGCCTCATATTCAAAAACCGTCTCGACACAATTGATTCTATGGCCAATTCAGTGAGGGATGCAAACCTGGGAGGCAATCTGAAAACTTTGTAAAAACGGCACACAACCATGCGCGCAAGTTTGGCTATGGGCGACGACGTCAAAAACTCCGCACCCGAGGCCTCAAATTCAAAAACCGTCTCAACACAATTGATTCTATGGCCAATTCAGATGGAAATGCAAACCCGAGAGACAATCTGAAAACTTTGTAAAAACGGCGCACAAGCGTGCGCGCAATTTGGCTATGGGCGACGACGTCAAAAACTCCGCACCCGAGGCCTCAAATTCAAAAATTTTCTCGACACAATTGATTCTATGGCCAATTCAACTGGAAGTGCAAACTCGAGAGGCAATCTGAAAACTTTGTAAAAACGGCGCACAAGTGTGCGCGCAATTTGGCTATGGGTGACGACGTCAAAAACTCCGCACCCGAGGCCTCAAACTCAAAAATTTCTCGACACAATTGATTCTATGGCCAATTTAGCTAGAAGTGCAAACCCAAGAGGCAATCTGAAAACTTTGTAAAAACGGCGCACAAGTGTGCGCGCAATTTGGCTATGGGCGATGACGTCAAAAACTCTGCACCCGAGGCCTCAAATTCAAAAATTTTCTCGACACAATTGATTCTATGGCCAATTCAACAGGAAGTGCAAACCCGAGAGGCAATCTGAAAACTTTGTCAAAACGACGCACAAGTGTGCGCGCAATTTGGCTATGGGCGACGACGTCAAAAACTCCGCACCCGAGGCCTCAAATTCAAAAACCGTCTCGGCACAATTGATTCTATGGCCAATTCAGTGAGGGATGCAAACCTGGGAGGCAATCTGAAAACTTTGTAAAAACGGCACACAACCATGCGCGCAAGTTTGGCTATGGGCGACGACTTAAAAAACTCCGCACCCGAGGCCTCATATTCAAAAACCGTCTCGACACAATTGATTCTATGGCCAATTCAGTGAGGGATGCAAACCTGGGAGGCAATCTGAAAACTTTGTAAAAACGGCACACAACCATGCGCGCAAGTTTGGCTATGGGCGACGACGTCAAAAACTCCGCACCCGAGGCCTCAAATTCAAAAACCGTCTCAACACAATTGATTCTATGGCCAATTCAGATGGAAATGCAAACCCGAGAGACAATCTGAAAACTTTGTAAAAACGGCGCACAAGCGTGCGCGCAATTTGGCTATGGGCGACGACGTCAAAAACTCCGCACCCGAGGCCTCAAATTCAAAAATTTTCTCGACACAATTGATTATATGGCCAATTCAGCTGGGAATGCAAACCCAAGAGGCAATCTGAAAACTTTGTAAAAACGGCGCACAAGTGTGCGCGCAATTTGGCTATGGGCGACGACGTCAAAAACTCCGCACCCGAGGCCTCAAATTCAAAAACCGTCCCAACACAATTGATTCTATGGCCAATTCAGTGAGGGATGCAAACCTGGGAGGCAATCTGAAAACTTTGTAAAAACGGCACACAACCATGCGCGCAAGTTTGGCTATGGGCCACGACTTCAAAAACTCCGCACCCGAGGCCTCAAATTCAAAAACCGTCTTGACACAATTGATTCTATGGCCAATTCAGATGGAAATGCAAACCCGAGAGGCAATCTGAAAACTTTGTAAAAACGGCGCACAAGTGTGCGCGCAATTTGGCTATGGGCGACGACGTCAAAAACACCGCACCCGAGGCCTCAAAAATCAAAAATTTTCTCGACACAATTGATTCTATGGCCAATTCAACTGGAAGTGCAAACCCGAGAGGCAATCTGAAAACTTTGTAAAAACGGCGCACAAGTGTGCGCGCAATTTGGCTATGGGTGACGACGTCAAAAACTCCGCACCCGAGGCCTCAAATTCAAAAATTTCTCGACACAATTGATTCTATGGCCAATTTAGCTAGAAGTGCAAACCCAAGAGGCAATCTGAAAACTTTGTAAAAACGGCGCATAAGTGTGCGCGCAATTTGGCTATGGGCGACGACGTCAAAAACTCTGCACCCGAGGCCTCAAATTCAAAAACCGTCTCGACACAATTGATTCTATGGCCAATTCAGCTGGGGATGCAAACCCGAGAGGCAATCTGAAAACTTTGTAAAAACGGCGCACAAGTGTGCGCGCAATTTGGCTATGGGCGACGATGTCAAAAACTCCGCACCCGAGGCCTCAAATTCAAAAAATTTCTCGACACAATTGATTCTATGGCCAATTCAACAGGAAGTGCAAACCCGAGAGGCAATCTGAAAACTTTGTCAAAACGACGCACAAGTGTGCGCGCAATTTGGCTATGGGCGACGACGTCAAAAACTCCGCACCCGAGGCCTCAAATTCAAAAACCGTCTCGGCACAATTGATTCTATGGCCAATTCAGTGAAGGATGCAAACCTGGGAGGCAATCTGAAAACTTTGTAAAAACGGCACACAACCATGCGCGCAAGTTTGGCTATGGGCGACGACTTAAAAAACTCCGCACCCGAGGCCTCAAATTCAAAAACCGTCTCGACACAATTGATTCTATGGCCAATTCAGTGAGGGATGCAAACCTGGGAGGCAATCTGAAAACTTTGTAAAAACGGCACACAACCATGCGCGCAAGTTTGGCTATGGGCGACGACGTCAAAAACTCCGCACCCGAGGCCTCAAATTCAAAAACCGTCTCGACACAATTGATTCTATGGCCAATTCAGATGGAAATGCAGACCCGAGAGACAATCTGAAAACTTTGTAAAAACGACGCACAAGCGTGCGCGCAATTTGGCTATGGGCGACGACGTCAAAAACTCCGCACCCGAGGCCTCAAATTCAAAAATTTTCTCGACACAATTGATTATATGGCCAATTCAGCTGGAAATGCAAACCCAAGAGGCAATCTGAAAACTTTGTAAAAACGGCGCACAAGTGTGCGCGCAATTTGGCTATGGGCGACGACGTCAAAAACTCCGCACCCGAGGCCTCAAATTCAAAAAAATTCTCGACAAAATTGATTCTATGGCCAATTCAGCTGGAAATGCAAACCCGAGAGGCAATCTGAAAACTTTGTAAAAACGGCGCACAAGTGTGCGCGCAATTTGGCTATGGGCGACGACGTTAAAAACTCCGGACCCGAGGCCTCAAATTCAAAAAAATTCTCGACACAATTGATTCTATGGCCAATTCAGCTAGAAGTGCAAACCCGGGAGGCAATCTGAAAACTTTGTAAAAACGGCGCACAAGTGTGCGCGCAATTTGGCTATGGGCGACGACGTCAAAAACTCCGCACCCGGGGCCTCAAATTCAAAAACCGTCTCGACACAATTTATTCTATGGCCAATTCAGTGAGGGATGCAAACCTGGGAGGCCATCTGAAAACTTTGTAAAAACGACACACAACCATGCGCGCAAGTTTGGCTATGGGCGACGACGTCAAAAACTCCGCACCCGAGGCCTCAAATTCAAAAACCGTCTCGACACAATTGATTCTATGGCCAATTCAGTGAGGGATGCAAACCTGGGAGGCAATCTGAAAACTTTGTAAAAACGGCACACAACCATGCGCGCAAGTTTGGCTATGGGCGACGACGTCAAAAACTCCGCACCCGAGGCCTCAAATTCAAAAACCGTCTCGACACAATTGATTCTATGGCCAATTCAGATGGAAATGCAGACCCGAGAGACAATCTGAAAACTTTGTAAAAACGACGCACAAGCGTGCGCGCAATTTGGCTATGGGCGACGACGTCAAAAACTCCGCACCCGAGGCCTCAAATTCAAAAATTTTCTCGACACAATTGATTATATGGCCAATTCAGCTGGAAATGCAAACCCAAGAGGCAATCTGAAAACTTTGTAAAAACGGCGCACAAGTGTGCGCGCAATTTGGCTATGGGCGACGACGTCAAAAACTCCGCACCCGAGGCCTCAAATTCAAAAAAATTCTCGACAAAATTGATTCTATGGCCAATTCAGCTGGGAATGCAAACCCGAGAGGCAATCTGAAAACTTTGTAAAAACGGCGCACAAGTGTGCGCGCAATTTGGCTATGGGCGACGACGTTAAAAACTCCGGACCCGAGGCCTCAAATTCAAAAACCGTCTCGACACAATTGATTCTATGGCCAATTCAGTGAGGGATGCAAACCTGGGAGGCAATCTGAAAACTTTGTAAAAACGGCACACAACCATGCGCGCAAGTTTGGCTATGGGCGACGACGTCAAAAACTCCGCACCCGAGGCCTCAAATTCAAAAACCGTTTCGACACAATTGATTCTATGGCCAATTCAGCTGGTAATGAAAACCCGAGAGGCAATCTGAAAACTTTGTAAAAACGGCGCACAAGTGTGCGCGCAATTTGGCTATGGGCGACGACGTCAAAAACTCCGCACCCGAGGCCTCAAATTTAAAAACCGTCTCGACACAATTGATTCTATGGCCAATTCAGCTGGAAATGCAAACCCAAGAGGCAATCTGAAAAATTTGTAAAAACGGCGCACAAGTGTGCGCGCAATTTGGCTATGGGCGACGACGTCAAAAACTCCACACCCGAGGCCTCAAATTCAAAAACCGTCTCGACACAATTGATTCTATGGCCAATTTAGTGAGGGATGCAAACCTGGGAGGCAATCTGAAAACTTTGTAAAAACAGCACACAACCATGCGCGCAAGTTTGGCTATGGGCGACGTCGTCAAAAACTCCGCACCCGAGGCCTCAAATTCAAAAACGGTCCCAACACAATTGATTCTATGGCCAATTCAGTGAGGGATGCAAACCTGGGAGGCAATCTGAAAACTTTGTAAAAACGGCACACAACCATGCGCGCAAGTTTGGCTATGGGCCACGACTTCAAAAACTCCGCACCCGAGGCCTCAAATTCAAAAACCGTCTCGACACAATTGATTCTATGGCCAATTCAGATGGAAATGCAAACCCGAGAGGCAATCTGAAAACTTTGTAAAAACGGCGCACAAGTGTGCATGCAATTTGGCTATGGGCGACGACGTCAAAAACTCCACACCCGAGGCCTCAAATTCAAAAAAATTCTCGACACAATTGATTCTATGGCCAATTCCGCTAGAAGTGTAAACCCGAGAGGCAATCTGAAAACTTTGTAAAAACGACGCACAAGTGTGCGCGCAATTTGGCTATGGGCGACGACGTCAAAAACTCCGCATCCGAGGCCTCAAATTCAAAAACCGACTCGACACAATTGATTCTATGGCCAATTCAGTGAGGGATGCAAACCTGGGAGGCAATCTGAAAACTTTGTAAAAACGGCACACAACCATGCGCGCAAGTTTGGCTATGGGCGACGACGTCAAAAACTCCGCACCCGAGGCCTCAAATTCAAAAACCATCTCGACACAATTGATTCTATGGCCAATTCAGCTGGGAATGAAAACCCGAGAGGCAATCTGAAAACTTTGTAAAAACGGCGCACAAGTGTGCGCGCAATTTGGCTATGGGCGACGACGTCAAAAACACCGCACCCGAGGCCTCAAATTCAAAAATTTTCTCGACACAATTGATTCTATGGCCAATTCAACTGGAAGTGCAAACCCGAGAGGCAATCTGAAAACTTTGTAAAAACAGCGCACAAGTGTGCGCGCAATTTGGCTATGGGTGACGACGTTAAAAACTCCGCACCCGAGGCCTCAAATTCAAAAATTTCTCGACACAATTGATTCTATGGCCAATTTAGCTAGAAGTGCAAACCCAAGAGGCAATCTGAAAACTTTGTAAAAACGGCGCACAAGTGTGCGCGCAATTTGGCTATGGGCGACGACGTCAAAAACTCTGCACCCGAGGCCTCAAATTCAAAAATCGTCTCGACACAATTGATTCTATGGCCAATTCAGTGAGGGATGCAAACCTGGGAGGCAATCTGAAAACTTTGTAAAAACGGCACACAACCATGCGCGCAAGTTTGGCTATGGGCGACGACGTCAAAAACTCCGCACCCGAGGCCTCAAATTCAAAAACCGTCTCGACACAATTGATTCTATGGCCAATTCAGTGAGGGATGCAAACCTGGGACGCAATTTTAAAACTTTGTAAAAACGGCACACAACCATGCGCGCAAGTTTGGCTTTGGGCGACGACGTAAAAAACTCCGCACCCGAGGCCTCAAATTCAAAAACTTTCTCGACACAATTGATTTTATGGCCAATTCAGCTGGAAATGCAAACCCGAGAGGCAATCTGAAAACTTTGTAAAAACGGTGCATAAGCGTGCGCGCAATTTGGCTATGGGCGACGACGTAAAAAACTCCGCACCCGAGGCCTCAAATTCAAAAATTTTCTCGACAAAATTGATTCTATGGCCAATTCAGCTGGAGATGCAAACCCGAGAGGCAATCTGAAAACTTTGTAAAAACGGCGCACAAGTGTGCGCGCAATTTGGCTATGGGCGACGACGTCAAAAACTCCGCACCCGAGGCCTCAAATTCAAAAATTTCTCGACACAATTGATTCTATGGCCAATTCAGCTAGAAGTGCAAACCCGGGAGGCAATCTGAAAACTTTGTAAAAACGGCGCACAAGTGTGCGCGCAATTTGGCTATGGGCGACGACGTCAAAAACTCCGCACCCGAGGCCTCAAATTCAAAAACCGTCTCAACACAATTGATTCTATGGCCAATTCAGTGGGGGATGCAAACCTGGGAGGCAATCTGAAAACTTTGTAAAAACGGCACACAACAATTCGCACAAGTTTGGCTATGGGCGACGACGTCAAAAACTCCGCACCCGAGGCCTCAAATTAAAAATCCGTCTCGACACAATTGATTCTATGCCCAATTCAGCTGGTAATGAAAACCCGAGAGGCAATCTGAAAACTTTGTAAAAACGGCGCACAAGTGTGCGCGCAATTTGTCTATGGGCGACGACGTCAAAAACTCCGCACCCGAGGCCTCAAATTCAAAAACTGTCTCGACACAATTGATTCTATGGCCAATTCAGCTGGGGATGCAAACCCGAGAGGCAATCTGAAAACTTTGTAAAAACGGCGCACAAGTGTGCGCGCAATTTTGGCTATGGGCCACGACTTCAAAAACTCCGCACCCGAGGCCTCAAATTCAAAAACCGTCTCGACACAATTGATTCTATGGCCAATTCAGATGGAAATGCAAACCCGAGAGGCAATCTGAAAACTTTGTAAAAACGGCGCACAAGTGTGCATGCAATTTGGCTATGGGCGACGACGTCAAAAACTCCGCATCCGAGACCTCAAATTCAAAAACCGACTCGACACAATTGATTCTATGGCCAATTCAGTGAGGGATGCAAACCTGGGAGGCAATCTGAAAACTTTGTAAAAACAGCACACAACCATGCGCGCAAGTTTGGCTATGGGCGACGACGTCAAAAACTCCGCACCCGAGGCCTCAAATTCAAAAACCATCTCGACACAATTGATTCTATGGCCAATTCAGCTGGGAATGAAAACCCGAGAGGCAATCTGAAAACTTTGTAAAAACGGCGCACAAGTGTGCGCGCAATTTGGCTATGGGCGACGACGTCAAAAACACCGCACCCGAGGCCTCAAATTCAAAAATTTTCTCGACACAATTGATTCTATGGCCAATTCAACTGGAAGTGCAAACCCGAGAGGCAATCTGAAAACTTTGTAAAAACGGCGCACAAGTGTGCGCGCAATTTGGCTATGGGTGACGACGTTAAAAACTCCGCACCCGAGGCCTCAAATTCAAAAATTTCTCGACACAATTGATTCTATGGCCAATTTAGCTAGAAGTGCAAACCCAAGAGGCAATCTGAAAACTTTGTAAAAACGGCGCACAAGTGTGCGCGCAATTTGGCTATGGGCGACGACGTCAAAAACTCTGCACCCGAGGCCTCAAATTCAAAAATCGTCTCGACACAATTGATTCTATGGCCAATTCAGTGAGGGATGCAAACCTGGGAGGCAATCTGAAAACTTTGTAAAAACGGCACACAACCATGCGCGCAAGTTTGGCTATGGGCGACGACGTCAAAAACTCCGCACCCGAGGCCTCAAATTCAAAAACCGTCTCGACACAATTGATTCTATGGCCAATTCAGTGAGGGATGCAAACCTGGGAGGCAATTTTAAAACTTTGTAAAAACGGCACACAACCATGCGCGCAAGTTTGGCTTTGGGCGACGACGTAAAAAACTCCGCACCCGAGGCCTCAAATTCAAAAACTTTCTCGACACAATTGATTTTATGGCCAATTCAGCTGGAAATGCAAACCCGAGAGGCAATCTGAAAACTTTGTAAAAACGGTGCATAAGCGTGCGCGCAATTTGGCTATGGGCGACGACGTAAAAAACTCCGCACCCGAGGCCTCAAATTCAAAAATTTTCTCGACAAAATTGATTCTATGGCCAATTCAGCTGGAGATGCAAACCCGAGAGGCAATCTGAAAACTTTGTAAAAACGGCGCACAAGTGTGCGCGCAATTTGGCTATGGGCGACGACGTAAAAAACTCCGCACCCGAGGCCTCAAATTCAAAAATTTTCTCGACAAAATTGATTCTATGGCCAATTCAACTGGGGATGCAAACCCGAGAGGCAATCTGAAAACTTTGTAAAAATGGCGCACAAGTGTGCGCGCAATTTGGCTATGGGCGACGACGTCAAAAACTCCGCACCCGAGGCCTCAAATTCAAAAATTTCTCGACACAATTGATTCTATGGCCAATTCAGCTAGAAGTGCAAACCCGGGAGGCAATCTGAAAACTTTGTAAAAACGGCGCACAAGTGTGCGCGCAATTTGGCTATGGGCGACGACGTCAAAAACTCCGCACCCGAGGCCTCAAATTCAAAATCCGTCTCGACACAATTGATTCTATGCCCAATTCAGCTGGTAATGAAAACCCGAGAGGCAATCTGAAAACTTTGTAAAAACGGCGCACAAGTGTGCGCGCAATTTGTCTATGGGCGACGACGTCAAAAACTCCGCACCCGAGGCCTCAAATTCAAAAACTGTCTCGACACAATTGATTCTATGGCCAATTCAGCTGGGGATGCAAACCCGAGAGGCAATCTGAAAACTTTGTAAAAACGGCGCACAAGTGTGCGCGCAATTTGGCTATGGGCGACGACGTCAAAAACTCCGCACCCGAGGCCTCAAATTCAAAAATTTTCTCGACACAATTGATTCTATGGCCAATTCAACAGGAAGTGCAAACCCGAGAGGCAATCTGAAAACTTTGTAAAAACGGCGCACAAGTATGCATGCAATTTGGCTATGGGCGACGACGTCAAAAACTCCACACCCGAGGCCTCAAATTCAAAAACCGTCTCGACACAATTGATTCTATGGCCAATTTAGTGAGGGATGCAAACCTGGGAGGCAATCTGAAAACTTTGTAAAAACAGCACACAACCATGCGCGCAAGTTTGGCTATGGGCGACGTCGTCAAAAACTCCGCACCCGAGGCCTCAAATTCAAAAACCGTCCTGGCACAATTGATTCTATGGCCAATTCAGTGAGGGATGCAAACCTGGGAGGCAATCTGAAAACTTTGTAAAAACGGCACACAACCATGCGCGCAAGTTTGGCTATGGGCGACGACTTCAAAAACTCCGCACCCGAGGCCTCAATTTCAAAAACCGTCTCGACACAATTGATTCTATGGCCAATTCAGATGGAGATGCAAACCCGAGAGGCAATCTGAAAACTTTGTAAAAACGGCGCACAAGTGTGCATGCAATTTGGCTATGGGCGACGACGTCAAAAACTCCACACCCGAGGCCTCAAATTCAAAAAATTTCTCGACACAATTGATTCTATGGCCAATTCAGCTAGAAGTGTAAACTCGAGAGGCAATCTGAAAACTTTGTAAAAACGACGCACAAGTGTGCGCGCAATTTGGCTATGGGCGACGACGTCAAAAACTCCGCACCCGAGGCCTCAAATTCAAAAACCGTCTCGACACAATTGATTCTATGGCCAATTCAGTGAGGGATGCAAACCTGGGAGGCAATCTGAAAACTTTGTAAAAACGGCACACAACCATGCGCGCAAGTTTGGCTATGGGCGACGACTTAAAAAACTCCGCACCCGAGGCCTCAAATTCAAAAACCGTCTTGACCCAATTGATTCTATGGCCAATTCAGATGGAGATGCAAACCCGAGAGGCAATCTGAAAACTTTGTAAAACGGCGCACAAGTGTGCGCGCAATTTGGCTATGGGCGACGACGTCAAAAACACCGCACCCGAGGCCTCAAATTCAAAAATTTTCTCGACACAATTGATTCTATGGCCAATTCAACTGGAAGTGCAAACCCGAGAGGCAATCTGAAAACTTTGTAAAAACGGCGCACAAGTGTGCGCGCAATTTGGCTATGGGTGACGACGTCAAAAACTCCGCACCCGAGGCCTCAAATTCAAAAATTTCTCGACACAATTGATTCTATGGCCAATTTAGCTAGAAGTGCAAACCCAAGAGGCAATCTGAAAACTTTGTAAAAACGGCGCACAAGTGTGCGCGCAATTTGGCTATGGGCGACGACGTCAAAAACTCTGCACCCGAGGCCTCAAATTCAAAAACCGTCTCGACACAATTGATTCTATGGCCAATTCAGTGAGGGATGCAAACCTGGGAGGCAATCTGAAAGCTTTGTAAAAACGGCACACAACCATGCGCGCAAGTTTGGCTATGGGCGACGACGTCAAAAACTCCGCACCCGAGGCCTCAAATTCAAAAACCGTCTCGACACAATTGATTCTATGGCCAATTCAGTGAGGGATGCAAACCTGGGAGGCAATTTTAAAACTTTGTAAAAACGGCACACAACCATGCGCGCAAGTTTGGCTTTGGGCGACGACGTCAAAAACTCCGCACCCGAGGCCTCAAATTCAAAAACTTTCTCGACACAATTGATTTTATGGCCAATTCAGCTGGAAATGCAAACCCGAGAGGCAATCTGAAAACTTTGTAAAAACGGTGCACAAGCGTGCGCGCAATTTGGCTATGGGCGACGACGTCAAAAACTCCGCACCCGAGGCCTCAAATTCAAAAAATTTCTCGACAAAATTGATTCTATGGCCAATTCAGCTGGAGATGCAAACCCGAGAGGCAATCTGAAAACTTTGTAAAAACGGCGCACAAGTGTGCGCGCAATTTGGCTATGGGCGACGACGTCAAAAACTCCGCACCCGAGGCCTCAAATTCAAAAATTTCTCGACACAATTGATTCTATGGCCAATTCAGCTAGAAGTGCAAACCCGGGAGGCAATCTGAAAACTTTGTAAAAACGGCGCACAAGTGTGCGCGCAATTTGGCTATGGGCGACGACGTCAAAAACTCCGCACCCGAGGCCTCAAATTCAAAATCCGTCTCGACACAATTGATTCTATGCCCAATTCAGCTGGTAATGAAAACCCGAGAGGCAATCTGAAAACTTTGTAAAAACGGCGCACAAGTGTGCGCGCAATTTGTCTATGGGCGACGACGTCAAAAACTCCACACCCGAGGCCTCAAATTCAAAAACTGTCTCGACACAATTGATTCTATGGCCAATTCAGCTGGGGATGCAAACCCAAGAGGCAATCTGAAAACTTTGTAAAAACGGCGCACAAGTGTGCGCGCAATTTGGCTATGGGCGACGACGTCAAAAACTCCGCACCCGAGGCCTCAAATTCAAAAATTTTCTCGACACAATTGATTCTATGGCCAATTCAACAGGAAGTGCAAACCCGAGAGGCAATCTGAAAACTTTGTCAAAACGACGCACAAGTGTGCGCGCAATTTGGCTATGGGCGACGACGTCAAAAACTCCGCACCCGAGGCCTCAAATTCAAAAACCGTCCTGGCACAATTGATTCTATGGCCAATTCAGTGAGGGATGCAAACCTGGGAGGCAATCTGAAAACTTTGTAAAAACGGCACACAACCATGCGCGCAAGTTTGGCTATGGGCGACGACTTAAAAAACTCCGCACCCGAGGCCTCAAATTCAAAAACCGTCTCGACACAATTGATTCTATGGCCAATTTAGTGAGGGATGCAAACCTGGGAGGCAATCTGAAAACTTTGTAAAAACAGCACACAACCATGCGCGCAAGTTTGGCTATGGGCGACGACGTCAAAAACTCCGCACCCGAGGCCTCAAATTCAAAAACGGTCTCAACACAATTGATTCTATGGCCAATTCAGTGAGGGATGCAAACCTGGGAGGCAATCTGAAAACTTTGTAAAAACGGCACACAACCATGCGCGCAAGTTTGGCTATGGGCGACGACGTCAAAAACTCCGCACCCGAGGCCTCAAATTCAAAAACCATCTCGACACAATTGATTCTATGGCCAATTCAGTGAGGGATGCAAACCTGGGAGGCAATCTGAAAACTTTGTAAAAACGGCACACAACCATGCGCGCAAGTTTGGCTTTGGGCGACGACGTCAAAAACTCCACACCCGAGGCCTCAAATTCAAAAACTTTCTCGACACAATTGATTCTATGGCCAATTCAGATGGAATTGCAAACCCGAGAGGCAATCTGAAAACTTTGTAAAAACGGCGCACAAGTGTGCGCGCAATTTGGCTATGGGCGACGACGTCAAAAACTCCGCACCCGAGGCCTCAAATTCAAAAACCGTCTCGACACAATTGATTCTATGGCCAATTTAGTGAGGGATGCAAACCTGGGACGCAATCTGAAAACTTTGTAAAAACAGGACACAACCATGCGCGCAAGTTTGGCTATGGGCGACGACGTCAAAAACTCCGCACCCGAGGACTCAAATTCAAAAACCGTCTCGACACAATTGATTCTATGGCCAATTCAGCTGGGAATGCAAACCCGAGAGGCAATCTGAAAACTTTGTAAAAACGGCGCACAAGTGTGCGCGCAATTTGGCTATGGGCGACGACGTCAAAAACTCCGCACCCGAGGCCTCAAATTCAAAAACTTTCTCGACACAATTGATTCTATGGCCAATTCAGATGGAATTGCAAACCCAAGAGGCAATCTGAAAACTTTGTAAAAACGGCGTACACGCGTGCGCGCAATTTGGCTATGGGCGACGAAGTCAAAAACTCCGCACCCGAGGCCTCAAATTCAAAAATTTCCTCGACACAATTGATTCTATGGCCAATTCAGCTGGAAATGCAAACCCAAGAGGCAATCTAAAAACTTTGTAAAAACGGCGCACACGTGTGCGCGCAATTTGGCTATGGGCGACGACGTCAAAAACTCTGCACCCGAGGCCTCATATTCAAAAACCGTCTCGACACAATTGATTCTATGGCCAATTTAGTGAGGGATGCAAACCTGGGAGGCAATTTGAAAACTTTGTAAAAACAGCACACAACCATGCGCGCAAGTTTGGCTATGGGCGACGACGTCAAAAACTCCGCACCCGAGGCCTCAAATTCAAAAACCGTCTCGACACAATTGATTCTATGGCCAATTCAGCTGGAAATGCAAACCCGAGAGACAATCTGAAAACTTTGTAAAAACGGCGCACAAGTGTGCGCGTAATTTGGCTATGGGCGACGACGTCAAAAACTCCGCACCCGAGGCCTCAAATTCAAAACTTTTCTCGACACAATTGATTCTATGGCCAATTCAACTGGGGATGCAAACCCGAGAGGCAATCTGAAAACTTTGTAAAAATGGCGCACAAGTGTGCGCGCAATTTGGCTATGGGCGACGACGTCAAAAACTCCGCACCCGAGGCCTCAAATTCAAAAATTTCTCGACACAATTGATTCTATGGCCAATTCAGCTAGAAGTGCAAACCCGGGAGGCAATCTGAAAACTTTGTAAAAACGGCGCACAAGTGTGCGCGCAATTTGGCTATGGGCGACGACGTCAAAAACTCCGCACCCGAGGCCTCAAATTCAAAATCCGTCTCGACACAATTGATTCTATGCCCAATTCAGCTGGTAATGAAAACCCGAGAGGCAATCTGAAAACTTTGTAAAAACGGCGCACAAGTGTGCGCGCAATTTGTCTATGGGCGACGACGTCAAAAACTCCGCACCCGAGGCCTCAAATTCAAAAACTGTCTCGACACAATTGATTCTATGGCCAATTCAGCTGGGGATGCAAACCCAAGAGGCAATCTGAAAACTTTGTAAAAACGGCGCACAAGTGTGCGCGCAATTTGGCTATGGGCGACGACGTCAAAAACTCCGCACCCGAGGCCTCAAATTCAAAAACCGTCCTGGCACAATTGATTCTATGGCCAATTCAGTGAGGGATGCAAACCTGGGAGGCAATCTGAAAACTTTGTAAAAACGGCACACAACCATGCGCGCAAGTTTGGCTATGGGCGACGACTTAAAAAACTCCGCACCCGAGGCCTCAAATTCAAAAACCGTCTCGACACAATTGATTCTATGGCCAATTTAGTGAGGGATGCAAACCTGGGAGGCAATCTGAAAACTTTGTAAAAACAGCACACAACCATGCGCGCAAGTTTGGCTATGGGCGACGACGTCAAAAACTCCGCACCCGAGGCCTCAAATTCAAAAACGGTCTCAACACAATTGATTCTATGGCCAATTCAGTGAGGGATGCAAACCTGGGAGGCAATCTGAAAACTTTGTAAAAACGGCACACAACCATGCGCGCAAGTTTGGCTATGGGCGACGACGTCAAAAACTCCGCACCCGAGGCCTCAAATTCAAAAACCATCTCGACACAATTGATTCTATGGCCAATTCAGTGAGGGATGCAAACCTGGGAGGCAATCTGAAAACTTTGTAAAAACGGCACACAACCATGCGCGCAAGTTTGGCTTTGGGCGACGACGTCAAAAACTCCGCACCCGAGGCCTCAAATTCAAAAACTTTCTCGACACAATTGATTCTATGGCCAATTCAGATGGAATTGCAAACCCGAGAGGCAATCTGAAAACTTTGTAAAAACAGCGCACACGCGTGCGCGCAATTTGGCTATGGGCGACGACGTCAAAAACTCCGCACCCGAGGCCTCAAATTCAAAAATTTCCTCGACACAATTGATTCTATGGCCAATTCAGCTGGAAATGCAAACCCAAGAGGCAATCTGAAAACTTTGTAAAAACGGCGTACAAGTGTGCGCGCAATTTGGCTATGGGCGACGACGTCAAAAACTCCGCACCCGAGGCCTCAAATTCAAAAACCGTCTCGACACAATTGATTCTATGGCCAATTTAGTGAGGGATGCAAACCTGGGACGCAATCTGAAAACTTTGTAAAAACAACACACAACCATGCGCGCAAGTTTGGCTATGGGCGACGACGTCAAAAACTCCGCACCCGAGGCCTCAAATTCAAAAACCGTCTCGACACAATTGATTCTATGTCCAATTCAGCTGGAGATGCAAACCCGAGAGGCAATCTGAAAACTTTGTAAAAACGGCGCACAAGTGTGCGCGCAATTTGGCTATGGGCGACGACGTCAAAAACTCCGCACCCGAGGCCTCAAATTCAAAAACTTTCTCGACACAATTGATTCTATGGCCAATTCAGATGGAATTGCAAACCCGAGAGGCAATCTGAAAACTTTGTAAAAACGGCGCACACGCGTGCGCGAAATTTGGCTATGGGCGACGAAGTCAAAAACTCCGCACCCGAGGCCTCAAATTCAAAAATTTCCTCGACACAATTGATTCTATGGCCAATTCAGCTGGAAATGCAAACCCAAGAGGCAATCTGAAAACTTTGTAAAAACGGCGCACAAGTGTGCGCGCAATTTGGCTATGGGCGACGACGTCAAAAACTCCGCACCCGAGGCCTCAAATTCAAAAACCGTCTCGACACAATTGATTCTATGGCCAATTTAGTGGGGGATGCAAACCTGGGAGGCAATTTGAAAACTTTGTAAAAACAGCACACAACCATGCGCGCAAGTTTGGCTATGGGCGACGACGTCAAAAACTCCGCACCCGAGGCCTCAAATTCAAAAACCGTCTCGACACAATTGATTCTATGGCCAATTCAGCTGGAAATGCAAACCCGAGAGGCAATCTGAAAACTTTGTAAAAACGGCGCACAAGTGTGCGCGTAATTTGGCTATGGGCGACGACCTCAAAAACTCCGCACCCGAGGCCTCAAATTCAAAACTTTTCTCGACACAATTGATTCTATGGCCAATTCAACTGGGGATGCAAACCCGAGAGGCAATCTGAAAACTTTGTAAAAATGGCGCACAAGTGTGCGCGCAATTTGGCTATGGGCGACGACGTCAAAAACTCCGCACCCGAGGCCTCAAATTCAAAAATTTCTCGACACAATTGATTCTATGGCCAATTTAGCTAGAAGTGCAAACCCAAGAGGCAATCTGAAAACTTTGTAAAAACGGCGCACAAGTGTGCGCGCAATTTGGCTATGGGCGACGACGTCAAAAACTCCGCACCCGAGGCCTCAAATTCAAAAACCGTCTCCGCACAATTGATTCTATGGCCAATTCAGTGAGGGATGCAAACCTGGGAGGCAATCTGAAAACTTTGTAAAAACGGCACACAACCATGCGCGCAAGTTTGGCTATGGGCGACGACTTAAAAAACTCCGCACCCGAGGCCTCAAATTCAAAAACCGTCTCGACACAATTAATTCTATGGCCAATTCAGTGAGGGATGCAAACCTGGGAGGCAATCTGAAAACTCTGTAAGAACGGCACACAACCATGCGCGCAAGTTTGGCTATGGGCGACGACGTCAAAAACTCCGCACCCGAGGCCTCAAATTCAAAAACCGTCTCGACACAATTGATTCTATGGCCAATTCAGATGGAAATGCAAACCCGAGAGGCAATCTGAAAACTTTGTAAAAACGGCGCACAAGTGTGCGCGCAATTTGGCTATGGGCGACGACGTCAAAAACTCCGCACCCGAGGCCTCAAATTCAAAAAATTTCTCGACACAATTGATTCTATGGCCAATTCAGCTGGAAATGCAAACCCAAGAGGCAATCTGAAAACTTTGTAAAAACGGCGCACAAGTGTGCGCGCAATTTGGCTATGGGCGACGACGTCAAAAACTCAGCACCCGAGGCCTCAAATTCAAAAACCGTTTCGACACAATTGATTCTATGGCCAATTCAGCTAGAAATGCAAACCCGAGAGGCAATCTGAAAACTTTGTAAAAACGGCGCACAAGTGTGCGTGCAATTTGGCTATGGGCGACGACGTCAAAAACTCCGCACCCGAGGCCTCAAATTCAAAAAATTTCTCGACACAATTGATTCTATGGCCAATTCAACTGGAAGTGCAGACCCGAGAGGCAATCTGAAAACTTTGTAAAAACGGCACACAAGTGTGCGCGCAATTTGGCTATGGGCGACGACGTCAAAAACTCCGCACCCGAGGCCTCAAATTCAAAAACCGTCTCGACACAATTGATTCTATGGCCAATTCAGTGAGGGATGCAAACCTGGGAGGCAATCTGAAAACTTTGTAAAAACGGCACACAAACATGCGCGCAAGTTTGGCTATGGGCGACGACGTCAAAAACTCCACACCCGAGGCATCAAATTCAAGAACCGCCTCGACACAATTGATTCTATGGCCAATTCAGTGAGGGATGCAAACCTGGGAGGCAATCTGAAAACTTTGTAAAAACAGCACACAAACATGCGCGCAAGTTTGGCTATGGGCGACGACGTCAAAAACTCCGCACCCGAGGCCTCAAATTCAAAAACCGTCTCGACACAATTGATTCTATGGCCAATTCAGCTGGAGATGAAAACCCGAGAGGCAATCTGAAAACTTTGTAAAAACGGCGCACAAGTGTGCGCGCAATTTGGCTATGGGCGACGACGTCAAAAACTCCGCACCCGAGGCCTCAAATTCAAAAACCGTCTCGACACAATTGATTCTATGGCTAATTTAGTGAGGGATGCAAACCTGGGAGGCAATCTGAAAACTTTGTAAAAACAGCACACAACCATGCGCGCAAGTTTGGCTATGGGCGACGATGTCAAAAACTCCGCACCCGAGGCCTCAAATTCAAAAACGGTCTCAACACAATTGATTCTATGGCCAATTCAGTGAGGGATGCAAACCTGGGAGGCAATCTGAAAACTTTGTAAAAACGGCACACAACCATGCGCGCAAGTTTGGCTATGGGCGACGACGTCAAAAACTCCGCACCCGAGGCCTCAAATTCAAAAACCGTCTCGACACAATTGATTCTATGGCCAATTCAGTGAGGGATGCAAACCTGGGAGGCAATCTGAAAACTTTGTAAAAACGGCACACAACCATGCGCGCAAGTTTGGCTTTGGGCGACGACGTCAAAAACTCCGCACCCGAGGCCTCAAATTCAAAAACTTTCTCGACACAATTGATTCTATGGCCAATTCAGATGTAATTGCAAACCCGAGAGGCAATCTGAAAACTTTGTAAAAACGGCGGACACGCGTGCGCGCAATTTGGCTATGGGCGACGACGTCAAAAACTCCGCACCCGAGGCCTCAAATTCAAAAATTTCCTCGACACAATTGATTCTATGGCCAATTCAGCTGGAAATGCAAACCCAAGAGGCAATCTGAAAACTTTGTAAAAACGGCGCACAAGTGTGCGCGCAATTTGGCTATGGGCGACGACGTCAAAAACTCCGCACCCGAGGCCTCAAATTCAAAAACCGTCTCGACACAATTGATTCTATGGCCAATTTAGTGAGGGATGCAAACCTGGGAGGCAATCTGAAAACCTTGTAAAAACAGCACACAAACATGCGCGCAAGTTTGGCTATGGGCGACGACGTCTAAAACTCCGCACCCGAGGCCTCAAATTCAAAAACCGTCTCGACACAATTGATTCTATGGCCAATTCAGCTGGAGATGAAAACCCGAGAGGCAATTTGAAAACTTTGTAAAAACGGCGCACAAGTGTGCGCGCAATTTGGCTATGGGCGACGACGTCAAAAACTCCGCACCCGAGGCCTCAAATTCAAAAACCGTTTCGACACAATTGATTCTATGGCCAATTCAGCTAGAAATGCAAACCCGAGAGGCAATCTGAAAACTTTGTAAAAACGGCGCACAAGTGTGCGTGCAATTTGGCTATGGGCGACGACGTCAAAAACTCCGCACCCGAGGCCTCAAATTCAAAAATTTTCTCGACACAATTGATTCTATGGCCAATTCAACTGGAAGTGCAAACCCGAGAGGCAATCTGAAAACTTTGTAAAAACGGCACACAAGTGTGCGCGCAATTTGGCTATGGGCGACGACGTCAAAAACTCCGCACCCGAGGCCTCAAATTCAAAAACCGTCTCGACACAATTGATTCTATGGCCAATTCAGTGAAGGATGCAAACCTGGGAGGCAATCTGAAAACTTTGTAAAAACGACACACAAACATGCGCGCAAGTTTGGCTATGGGCGACGACGTCAAAAACTCCGCACCCGAGGCATCAAATTCAAAAACCGCCTCGACACAATTGATTCTATGGCCAATTCAGTGAGGGATGCAAACCTGGGAGGCAATCTGAAAACTTTGTAAAAACGGCACACAACAATGCGCGCAAGTTTGGCTATGGGCGACGACGTCAAAAACTCCGCACCCGAGGCCTCAAATTCAAAAACCGTCTCGACACAATTGATTCGATGGCCAATTCAGCTAGAAGTGAAAACCCGAGAGGCAATCTGAAAACTTGGTAAAAACGGCGCACAAGTGTGCGCGCAATTTGGCTATGGGCGACGACGTCAAAAACTCCGCACCCGAGGCCTCAAATTCAAAAACCGTCTCGACACAATTGATTCTATGGCCAATTTAGTGAGGGATGCAAACCTGGGAGGCAATCTGAAAACTTTGTAAAAACAGCACACAAACATGCGCGCAAGTTTGGCTATGGGCGACGACGTCAAAAACTCCGCACCCGAGGCCTCAAATTCAAAAACCGTCTCGACACAATTGATTCTATGGCCAATTCAGCTGGAGATGAAAACCCGAGAGGCAATCTGAAAACTTTGTAAAAACGGCGCACAAGTGTGCGCGCAATTTGGCTATGGGCGACGACGTCAAAAACTCCGCACCCGAGGCCTCAAATTCAAAAACCGTTTCGACACAATTGATTCTATGGCCAATTCAGCTAGAAATGCAAACCCGAGAGGCAATCTGAAAACTTTGTAAAAACGGCGCACAAGTGTGCGTGCAATTTGGCTATGGGCGACGACGTTAAAAACTCCGCACCCGAGGCCTCAAATTCAAAAATTTTCTCGACACAATTGATTCTATGGCCAATTCAACTGGAAGTGCAGACCCGAGAGGCAATCTGAAAACTTTGTAAAAACGGCACACAAGTGTGCGCGCAATTTGGCTATGGGCGACGACGTCAAAAACTCCGCACCCGAGGCCTCAAATTCAAAAACCGTCTCGACACAATTGATTCTATGGCCAATTCAGTGAGGGATGCAAACCTGGGAGGCAATCTGAAAACTTTGTAAAAACGGCACACAAACATGCGCGCAAGTTTGGCTATGGGCGACGACGTCAAAAACTCCACACCCGAGGCATCAAATTCAAGAACCGCCTCGACACAATTGATTCTATGGCCAATTCAGTGAGGGATGCAAACCTGGGAGGCAATCTGAAAACTTTGTAAAAACAGCACACAAACATGCGCGCAAGTTTGGCTATGGGCGACGACGTCAAAAACTCCGCACCCGAGGCCTCAAATTCAAAAACCGTCTCGACACAATTGATTCTATGGCCAATTCAGCTGGAGATGAAAACCCGAGAGGCAATCTGAAAACTTTGTAAAAACGGCGCACAAGTGTGCGCGCAATTTGGCTATGGGCGACGACGTCAAAAACTCCGCACCCGAGGCCTCAAATTCAAAAACCGTTTCGACACAATTGATTCTATGGCCAATTCAGCTAGAAATGCAAACCCGAGAGGCAATCTGAAAACTTTGTAAAAACGGCGCACAAGTGTGCGTGCAATTTGGCTATGGGCGACGACGTCAAAAACTCCGCACCCGAGGCCTCAAATTCAAAAATTTTCTCGACACAATTGATCTATGGCCAATTCAACTGGAAGTGCAAACCCGAGAGGCAATCTGAAAACTTTGTAAAAATGGCACACAAGTGTGCGCGCAATTTGGCTATGGGCGACGACGTCAAAAACTCCGCACTCGAGGCCTCAAATTCAAAAACCGTCTCGACACAATTGATTCTATGGCCAATTCAGTGAGGGATGCAAACCTGGGAGGCAATCTGAAAACTTTGTAAAAACGGCACACAAACATGCGCGCAAGTTTGGCTATGGGCGACGACGTCAAAAACTCCGCACCCGAGGCATCAAATTCAAAAACCGCCTCGACACAATTGATTCTATGGCCAATTCAGTGAGGGATGCAAACCTGGGAGGCAATCTGAAAACTTTGTAAAAACGGCACACAACAATGCGCGCAAGTTTGGCTATGGGCGACGACGTCAAAAACTCCGCACCCGAGGCCTCAAATTCAAAAACCGTCTCGACACAATTGATTCGATGGCCAATTCAGCTGGAAGTGAAAACCCGAGAGGCAATCTGAAAACTTTGTAAAAACGGCGCACAAGTGTGCGCGCAATTTGGCTATGGGCGACGACGTCAAAAACTCCGCACCCGAGGCCTCAAATTCAAAAACCGTCTCGACACAATTGATTCTATGGCCAATTCAGTGAGGGATGCAAACCTGGGAGGCAATCTGAAAACTTTGTAAAAACGGCACACAACCATGCGCGCAAGTTTGGCTTTGGGCGACGACGTCAAAAACTCCGCACCCGAGGCCTCAAATTCAAAAACTTTCTCGACACAATTGATTCTATGGCCAATTCAGATGTAATTGCAAACCCGAGAGGCAATCTGAAAACTTTGTAAAAACGGCGGACACGCGTGCGCGCAATTTGGCTATGGGCGACGACGTCAAAAACTCCGCACCCGAGGCCTCAAATTCAAAAATTTCCTCGACACAATTGATTCTATGGCCAATTCAGCTGGAAATGCAAACCCAAGAGGCAATCTGAAAACTTTGTAAAAACGGCGCACAAGTGTGCGCGCAATTTGGCTATGGGCGACGACGTCAAAAACTCCGCACCCGAGGCCTCAAATTCAAAAACCGTCTCGACACAATTGATTCTATGGCCAATTTAGTGAGGGATGCAAACCTGGGAGGCAATCTGAAAACCTTGTAAAAACAGCACACAAACATGCGCGCAAGTTTGGCTATGGGCGACGACGTCTAAAACTCCGCACCCGAGGCCTCAAATTCAAAAACCGTCTCGACACAATTGATTCTATGGCCAATTCAGCTGGAGATGAAAACCCGAGAGGCAATTTGAAAACTTTGTAAAAACGGCGCACAAGTGTGCGCGCAATTTGGCTATGGGCGACGACGTCAAAAACTCCGCACCCGAGGCCTCAAATTCAAAAACTTTCTCGACACAATTGATTCTATGGCCAATTCAGATGGAATTGCAAACCCGAGAGGCAATCTGAAAACTTTGTAAAAACGGCGCACACGCGTGCGCGCAATTTGGCTATGGGCGACGACGTCAAAAACTCCGCACCCGAGGCCTCAAATTCAAAAATTTCCTCGACACAATTGATTCTATGGCCAATTCAGCTGGAAATGCAAACCCAAGAGGCAATCTGAAAACTTTGTAAAAACGGCGCACAAGTGTGCGCGCAATTTGGCTATGGGCGACGACGTCAAAAACTCCGCACCCGAGGCCTCAAATTCAAAAACCGTCTCGACACAATTGATTCTATGGCCAATTTAGTGAGGGATGCAAACCTGGGAGGCAATTTGAAAACTTTGTAAAAACAGCACACAACCATGCGCGCAAGTTTGGCTATGGGCGACGACGTCAAAAACTCCGCACCCGAGGCCTCAAATTCAAAAACCGTCTCGACACAATTGATTCTTTGGCCAATTCAGCTGGAAATGCAAACCCGAGAGGCAATCTGAAAACTTTGTAAAAACGGCGCACAAGTGTGCGCGCAATTTGGCTATGGGCGACGACGTCAAAAACTCCGCACCCGAGGCCTCAAATTCAAAAACTTTCTCGACACAATTGATTCTATGGCCAATTCAGATGGAATTGCAAACCCGAGAGGCAATCTGAAAACTTTGTAAAAACGGCGCACACGCGTGCGCGCAATTTGGCTATGGGCGACGACGTCAAAAACTCCGCACCCGAGGCCTCAAATTCAAAAATTTCCTCGACACAATTGATTCTATGGCCAATTCAGCTGGAAATGCAAACCCAAGAGGCAATCTGAAAACTTTGTAAAAACGGCGCACAAGTGTGCGCGCAATTTGGCTATGGGCGACGACGTCAAAAACTCCGCACCCGAGGCCTCAAATTCAAAAACCGTCTCGACACAATTGATTCTATGGCCAATTTAGTGAGGGATGCAAACCTGGGAGGCAATTTGAAAACTTTGTAAAAACAGCACACAACCATGCGCGCAAGTTTGGCTATGGGCGACGACGTCAAAAACTCCGCACCCGAGGCCTCAAATTCAAAAACCGTCTCGACACAATTGATTCTATGGCCAATTCAGATGGAAATGCAAACCCGAGAGGCAATCTGAAAACTTTGTAAAAACGGTGCACAAGTGTGCATGCAATTTGGATATGGGCGACGACGTCAAAAACTCCGCACCCGAGGCCTCAAATTCAAAAACCGTCTCGACACAATTGATTCTATGGCCAATTCCGCTAGAAGTGTAAACCCGAGAGGCAATCTGAAAACTTTGTAAAAACGACGCACAAGTGTGCGCGCAATTTGGCTATGGGCGACGACGTCAAAAACTCCGCACCCGAGGCCTCAAATTCAAAAACCGTCTCGACACAATTGATTCTATGGCCAATTCAGTGAGGGATGCAAACCTGGGAGGCAATCTGAAAACTTTGTAAAAACGGCACACAACCATGCGCGCAAGTTTGGCTATGGGCGACGACTTAAAAAACTCCGCACCCGAGGCCTCAAATTCAAAAACCGTCTTGACACAATTGATTCTATGGCCAATTCAGATGGGAATGCAAACCCGAGAGGCAATCTGAAAACTTTGTAAAAACGGCGCACAAGTGTGCGCGCAATTTGGCTATGGGCGACGACGTCAAAAACACCGCACCCGAGGCCTCAAATTCAAAAATTTTCTCGACACAATTGATTCTATGGCCAATTCAACTGGAAGTACAAACCCGAGAGGCAATCTGAAAACTTTGTAAAAACGGCGCACAAGTGTGCGCGCAATTTGGCTATGGGTGACGACGTAAAAAACTCCGCACCCGAGGCCTCAAATTCAAAAATTTCTCGACACAATTGATTCTATGGCCAATTTAGCTAGAAGTGCAAACCCAAGAGGCAATCTGAAAACTTTGTAAAAACGGCGCACAAGTGTGCGCGCAATTTGGCTATGGGCGACGACGTAAAAAACTCTGCACCCGAGGCCTCAAATTTAAAAACCGTCTCGACACAATTGATTCTATGGCCAATTCAGCTGGGGATGCAAACCCGAGAGGCAATCTGAAAACTTTGTAAAAACGGCGCACAAGTGTGCGCGCAATTTGGCTATGGGCGACGATGTCAAAAACTCCGCACCCGAGGCCTCAAATTCAAAAAATTTCTCGACACAATTGATTCTATGGCCAATTCAACAGGAAGTGCAAACCCGAGAGGCAATCTGAAAACTTTGTCAAAACGACGCACAAGTGTGCGCGCAATTTGGCTATGGGCGACGACGTCAAAAACTCCGCACCCGAGGCCTCAAATTCAAAAACTGTCTCGGCACAATTGATTCTATGGCCAATTCAATGAGGGATGCAAACCTGGGAGGCAATCTGAAAACTTTGTAAAAACGGCACACAACCATGCGCGCAAGTTTGGCTATGGGCGACGACTTAAAGAACTCCGCACCCGAGGCCTCAAATTCAAAAACCGTCTCAACACAATTGATTATATGGCCAATTCAGCTGGAAATGCAAACCCAAGAGGCAATCTGAAAAATTTGTAAAAACGGCGCACAAGTGTGCGCGCAATTTGGCTATGGGCGACGACGTCAAAAACTCCGCACCCGAGGCCTCAAATTCAAAAACCGTCTCGACACAATTGATTCTATGGCCAATTTAGTGAGGGATGCAAACCTGGGAGGCAATCTGAAAACTTTGTAAAAACAGCACACAACCATGCGCGCAAGTTTGGCTATGGGCGACGTCGTCAAAAACTCCGCACCCGAGGCCTCAAATTCAAAAACGGTCCCAACACAATTGATTCTATGGCCAATTCAGTGAGGGATGCAAACCTGGGAGGCAATCTGAAAACTTTGTAAAAACGGCACACAACCATGCGCGCAAGTTTGGCTATGGGCCACGACTTCAAAAACTCCGCACCCGAGGCCTCAAATTCAAAAACCGTCTCGACACAATTGATTCTATGGCCAATTCAGATGGAAATGCAAACCCGAGAGGCAATCTGAAAACTTTGTAAAAACGGCGCACAAGTGTGCATGCAATTTGGGTATGGGCGACGACGTCAAAAATCCACACCCGAGGCCTCAAATTCAAAAAAAATCTCGACACAATTAATTCTATGGCCAATTCCGCTAGAAGTGTAAACCCGAGAGGCAATCTGAAAACTTTGTAAAAACGACGCACAAGTGTGCGCGCAATTTGGCTATGGGCGACGACGTCAAAAACTCCGCACCCGAGGCCTCAAATTCAAAAACCGTCTCGACACAATTGATTCTATGGCCAATTCAGTGAGGGATGCAAACCTGGGAGGCAATCTGAAAACTTTGTAAAAACGGCACACAACCATGCGCGCAAGTTTGGCTATGGGCGACGACTTAAAAAACTCCGCACCCGAGGCCTCAAATTCAAAAACCGTCTTGACACAATTGATTCTATGGCCAATTCAGATGGAAATGCAAACCCGAGAGGCAATCTGAAAACTTTGTAAAAACGGCGCACAAGTGTGCGCGCAATTTGGCTATGGGCGACGACGTCAAAAACACCGCACCCGAGGCCTCAAATTCAAAAATTTTCTCGACACAATTGATTCTATGGCCAATTCAACTGGAAGTACAAACCCGAGAGGCAATCTGAAAACTTTGTAAAAACGGCGCACAAGTGTGCGCGCAATTTGGCTATGGGTGACGACGTAAAAAACTCCGCACCCGAGGCCTCAAATTCAAAAATTTCTCGACACAATTGATTCTATGGCCAATTTAGCTAGAAGTGCAAACCCAAGAGGCAATCTGAAAACTTTGTAAAAACGGCGCACAAGTGTGCGCGCAATTTGGCTATGGGCGACGACGTAAAAAACTCTGCACCCGAGGCCTCAAATTCAAAAACCGTCTCGACACAATTGATTCTATGGCCAATTCAACTGGGGATGCAAACCCGAGAGGCAATCTGAAAACTTTGTAAAAACGGCGCACAAGTGTGCGCGCAATTTGGCTATGGGCGACGACGTCAAAAACTCCGCACCCGAGGCCTCAAATTCAAAAACCGTCTCGACACAATTGATTCTATGGCCAATTCAGTGAGGGATGCAAACCTGGGAGGCAATCTGAAAACTTTGTAAAAACGGCACACAACCATGCGCGCAAGTTTGGCTATGGGCGACGACTTAAAAAACTCCGCACCCGAGGCCTCAAATTCAAAAAAATTCTCGACACAATTAATTCTATGGCCAATTCCGCTAGAAGTGTAAACCCGAGAGGCAATCTGAAAACTTTGTAAAAACGACGCACAAGTGTGCGCGCAATTTGGCTATGGGCGACGACGTCAAAAACTCCGCACCCGAGGCCTCAAATTCAAAAACCGTCTCGACACAATTGATTCTATGGCCAATTCAGTGAGGGATGCAAACCTGGGAGGCAATCTGAAAACTTTGTAAAAACGGCACACAACCATGCGCGCAAGTTTGGCTATGGGCGACGACTTAAAAAACTCCGCACCCGAGGCCTCAAATTCAAAAACCGTCTTGACACAATTGATTCTATGGCCAATTCAGATGGAAATGCAAACCCGAGAGGCAATCTGAAAACTTTGTAAAAACGGCGCACAAGTGTGCGCGCAATTTGGCTATGGGCGACGACGTCAAAAACACCGCACCCGAGGCCTCAAATTCAAAAATTTTCTCGACACAATTGATTCTATGGCCAATTCAACTGGAAGTACAAACCCGAGAGGCAATCTGAAAACTTTGTAAAAACGGCGCACAAGTGTGCGCGCAATTTGGCTATGGGTGACGACGTAAAAAACTCCGCACCCGAGGCCTCAAATTCAAAAATTTCTCGACACAATTGATTCTATGGCCAATTTAGCTAGAAGTGCAAACCCAAGAGGCAATCTGAAAACTTTGTAAAAACGGCGCACAAGTGTGCGCGCAATTTGGCTATGGGCGACGACGTAAAAAACTCTGCACCCGAGGCCTCAAATTCAAAAACCGTCTCGACACAATTGATTCTATGGCCAATTCAACTGGGGATGCAAACCCGAGAGGCAATCTGAAAACTTTGTAAAAACGGCGCACAAGTGTGCGCGCAATTTGGCTATGGGCGACGATGTCAAAAACTCCGCACCCGAGGCCTCAAATTCAAAAAATTTCTCGACACAATTGATTCTATGGCCAATTCAACAGGAAGTGCAAACCCGAGAAGCAATCTGAAAACTTTGTCAAAACGACGCACAAGTGTGCGAGCAATTTGGCTATGGGCGACGACGTCAAAAACTCCGCACCCGAGGCTTCAAATTCAAAAACCGTCTCGGCACAATTGATTCTATGGCCAATTCAGTGAGGGATGCAAACCTGGGAGGCAATCTGAAAACTTTGTAAAAACGGCACACAACCATGCGCGCAAGTTTGGCTATGGGCGACGACTTAAAAAACTCCGCACCCGAGGCCTCAAATTCAAAAACCGTCTTGACACAATTGATTCTATGGCCAATTCAGATGGAAATGCAAACCCGAGAGGCAATCTGAAAACTTTGTAAAAACGGCGCACAAGTGTGCGCGCAATTTGGCTATGGGCGACGACGTCAAAAACACCGCACCCGAGGCCTCAAATTCAAAAATTTTCTCGACACAATTGATTCTATGGCCAATTCAACTGGAAGTGCAAACCCGAGAGGCAATCTGAAAACTTTGTAAAAACGGCGCACAAGTGTGCGCGCAATTTGGCTATGGGTGACGACGTCAAAAACTCCGCACCCGAGGCCTCAAACTCAAAAATTTCTCGACACAATTGATTCTATGGCCAATTTAGCTAGAAGTGCAAACCCAAGAGGCAATCTGAAAACTTTGTAAAAACGGCGCACAAGTGTGCGCGCAATTTGGCTATGGGTGATGACGTCAAAAACTCTGCACCCGAGGCCTCAAATTCAAAAAATTTCTCGACACAATTGATTCTATGGCCAATTCAAATGGAAGTGCAAACCCGAGAGGCAATCTGAAAACTTTGTCAAAACGACGCACAAGTGTGCGCGCAATTTGGCTATGGGCGACGACGTCAAAAACTCCGCACCCGAGGCCTCAAATTCAAAAACCGTCTCGGCACAATTGATTCTATGGCCAATTCAGTGAGGGATGCAAACCTGGGAGGCAATCTGAAAACTTTGTAAAAACGGCACACAACCATGCGCGCAAGTTTGGCTATGGGCGACGACTTAAAAAACTCCGCACCCGAGGCCTCATATTCAAAAACCGTCTTGACACAATTGATTCTATGGCCAATTCAGTGAGGGATGCAAACCTGGGAGGCAATCTGAAAACTTTGTAAAAACGGCACACAACCATGCGCGCAAGTTTGGCTATGGGCGACGACGTCAAAAACTCCGCACCCGAGGCCTCAAATTCAAAAACCGTCTCAACACAATTTATTCTATGGCCAATTCAGATGGAAATGCAAACCCGAGAGACAATCTGAAAACTTTGTAAAAACGGCGCACAAGCGTGCGCGCAATTTGGCTATGGGCGACGACGTCAAAAACTCCGCACCCGAGGCCTCAAATTCAAAAATTTTCTCGACACAATTGATTATATGGCCAATTCAGCTGGGAATGCAAACCCAAGAGGCAATCTGAAAACTTTGTAAAAACGGCGCACAAGTGTGCGCGCAATTTGGCTATGGGCGACGACGTCAAAAACTCCGCACCCGAGGCCTCAAATTCAAAAACCGTCTCGACACAATTGATTCTATGGCCAATTTAGTGAGGGATGCAAACCTGGGAGGCAATTTGAAAACTTTGTAAAAACAGCACACAACCATGCGCGCAAGTTTGGCTATGGGCGACGTCGTCAAAAACTCCGCACCCGAGGCCTCAAATTCAAAAACGGTCCCAACACAATTGATTCTATGGCCAATTCAGTGAGGGATGCAAACCTGGGAGGCAATCTGAAAACTTTGTAAAAACGGCACACAACCATGCGCGCAAGTTTGGCTATGGGCCACGACTTCAAAAACTCCGCACCCGAGGCCTCAAATTCAAAAACCGTCTCGACACAATTGATTCTATGGCCAATTCAGATGGAAATGCAAACCCGAGAGGCAATCTGAAAACTTTGTAAAAACGGCGCACAAGTGTGCATGCAATTTGGCTATGGGCGACGACGTCAAAAACTCCACACCCGAGGCCTCAAATTCAAAAAATTTCTCAACACAATTGATTCTATGGCCAATTCCGCTAGAAGTGTAAACCCGAGAGGCAATCCGAAAACTTTGTAAAAATGACGCACAAGTGTGCGCGCGATTTGGCTATGGGCGACGACGTCAAAAACTCCGCACCCGAGGCCTCAAATTTAAAAACCGTCTCGACACAATTGATTCTATGGCCAATTCAGTGAGGGATGCAAACCTGGGAGGCAATCTGAAAACTTTGTAAAAACGGCACACAACCATGCGCGCAAGTTTGGCTATGGGCGACGACTTAAAAAACTCCGCACCCGAGGCCTCAAATTCAAAAACCGTCTTGACACAATTGATTCTATGGCCAATTCAGATGGAAATGCAAACCCGAGAGGCAATCTGAAAACTTTGTAAAAACGGCGCACAAGTGTGCGCGCAATTTGGCTATGGGCGACGACGTCAAAAACACCGCACCCGAGGCCACAAAAATCAAAAATTTTCTCGACACAATTGATTCTATGGCCAATTCAACTGGAAGTGCAAACCCGAGAGGCAATCTGAAAACTTTGTAAAAACGGCGCACAAGTGTGCGCGCAATTTGGCTATGGGTGACGACGTCAAAAACTCCGCACCCGAGGCCTCAAATTCAAAAATTTCTCGACACAATTGATTCTATGGCCAATTTAGCTAGAAGTGCAAACCCAAGAGGCAATCTGAAAACTTTGTAAAAACGGCGCATAAGTGTGCGCGCAATTTGGCTATGGGCGACGACGTCAAAAACTCTGCACCCGAGGCCTCAAATTCAAAAACCGTCTCGACACAATTGATTCTATGGCCAATTCAGCTGGGGATGCAAACCCGAGAGGCAATGTGAAAACTTTGTAAAAACGGCGCACAAGTGTGCGCGCAATTTGGCTATGGGCGACGATGTCAAAAACTCCGCACCCGAGGCCTCAAATTCAAAAAATTTCTCGACACAATTGATTCTATGGCCAATTCAACAGGAAGTGCAAACCCGAGAGGCAATCTGAAAACTTTGTCAAAACGACGCACAAGTGTGCGCGCAATTTGGCTATGGGCGACGACGTCAAAAACTCCGCACCCGAGGCCTCAAATTCAAAAACCGTCTCGGCACAATTGATTCTATGGCCAATTCAGTGAGGGATGCAAACCTGGGAGGCAATCTGAAAACTTTGTAAAAACGGCACACAACCATGCGCGCAAGTTCGGCTATGGGCGACGACTTAAAAAACTCCGCACCCGAGGCCTCAAATTCAAAAACCGTCTCGACACAATTGATTCTATGGCCAATTCAGTGAGGGATGCAAACCTGGGAGGCAATCTGAAAACTTTGTAAAAACGGCACACAACCATGCGCGCAAGTTTGGCTATGGGCGACGACGTCAAAAACTCCGCACCCGAGGCCTCAAATTCAAAAACCGTCTCGACACAATTGATTCTATGGCCAATTCAGATGGAAATGCAGACCCGAGAGACAATCTGAAAACTTTGTAAAAACGACGCACAAGCGTGCGCGCAATTTGGCTATGGGCGACGACGTCAAAAACTCCGCACCCGAGGCCTCAAATTCAAAAATTTTCTCGACACAATTGATTATATGGCCAATTCAGCTGGAAATGCAAACCCAAGAGGCAATCTGAAAACTTTGTAAAAACGGCGCACAAGTGTGCGCGCAATTTGGCTATGGGCGACGACGTCAAAAACTCCGCACCCGAGGCCTCAAATTCAAAAACTTTCTCGACAAAATTGATTCTATGGCCAATTCAGCTGGAAATGCAAACCCGAGAGGCAATCTGAAAACTTTGTAAAAACGGCGCACAAGTGTGCGCGCAATTTGGCTATGGGCGACGACGTTAAAAACTCCGGACCCGAGGCCTCAAATTCAAAAAAATTCTCGACACAATTGATTCTATGGCCAATTCAGCTAGAAGTGCAAACCCGGGAGGCAATCTGAAAACTTTGTAAAAATGGCGCACAAGTGTGCGCGCAATTTGGCTATGGGCGACGACGTCAAAAACTCCGCACCCGGGGCCTCAAATTCAAAAACCGTCTCGACACAATTTATTCTATGGCCAATTCAGTGAGGGATGCAAACCTGGGAGGCAATCTGAAAACTTTGTAAAAACGACACACAACCATGCGCGCAAGTTTTGCTATGGGCGACGACGTCAAAAACTCCGCACCCGAGGCCTCAAATTCAAAAACCGTCTCGACACAATTGATTCTATGGCCAATTCAGTGAGGGATGCAAACCTGGGAGGCAATCTGAAAACTTTGTAAAAACGGCACACAACCATGCGCGCAAGTTTGGCTATGGGCGACGACGTCAAAAACTCCGCACCCGAGGCCTCAAATTCAAAAACCGTTTCGACACAATTGATTATATGGCCAATTCAGCTGGTAATGAAAACCCGATAGGCAATCTGAAAACTTTGTAAAAACGGCGCACAAGTGTGCGCGCAATTTGGCTATGGGCGACGACGTCAAAAACTCCGCACCCGAGGCCTCAAATTTAAAAACCGTCTCGACACAATTGATTCTATGGCCAATTCAGCTGGGGATGCAAACCCGAGAGGCAATCTAAAAAGTTTGTAAAAACGGCGCACAAGTGTGCGCGCAATTTGGCTATGGCCGACGACGTCAAAAACTCCGCACCCGAGGCCTCAAATTCAAAAAATTTCTCGACACAATTGATTCTATGGCCAATTCAACAGGAAGTGCAAACCCGAGAGGCAATCTGAAAACTTTGTCAAAACGACGCACAAGTGTGCGCGCAATTTGGCTATGGGCGACGACGTCAAAAACTCCGCACCCGAGGCCTCAAATTCAAAAACCGTCTCGGCAAAATTGATTCTATGGCCAATTCAGTGAGGGATGCAAACCTGGGAGGCAATCTGAAAACTTTATAAAAACGGCACACAACCATTCGCACAAGTTTGGCTATGGGCGACGACGTCAAAAACTCCGCACCCGAGGCCTCAAATTAAAAATCCGTCTCGACACAATTGATTCTATGCCCAATTCAGCTGGTAATGAAAACCCGAGAGGCAATCTGAAAACTTTGTAAAAACGGCGCACAAGTGTGCGCGCAATTTGTCTATGGGCGACGACGTCAAAAACTCCGCACCCGAGGCCTCAAATTCAAAAACTGTCTCGACACAATTGATTCTATGGCCAATTCAGCTGGGGATGCAAACCCGAGAGGCAATCTGAAAACTTTGTAAAAACGGCGCACAATTGTGCGCGCAATTTGGCTATGGGCGACGACGTCAAAAACTCCGCACCCGGGGCCTCAAATTCAAAAACCGTCTCGACACAATTTATTCTATGGCCAATTCAGTGAGGGATGCAAACCTGGGAGGCAATCTGAAAACTTTGTAAAAACGACACACAACCATGCGCGCAAGTTTTGCTATGGGCGACGACGTCAAAAACTCCGCACCCGAGGCCTCAAATTCAAAAACCGTCTCGACACAATTGATTCTATGGCCAATTCAGTGAGGGATGCAAACCTGGGAGGCAATCTGAAAACTTTGTAAAAACGGCACACAACCATGCGCGCAAGTTTGGCTATGGGCGACGACGTCAAAAACTCCGCACCCGAGGCCTCAAATTCAAAAACTGTTTCGACACAATTGATTATATGGCCAATTCAGCTGGTAATGAAATCCCGAGAGGCAATCTGAAAACTTTGTAAAAACGGCGCACAAGTGTGCGCGCAATTTGGCTATGGGCGACGACGTCAAAACTCCGCACCCGAGGCCTCAAATTTAAAAACCGTCTCGACACAATTGATTCTATGGCCAATTCAGCTGGGGATGCAAACCCGAGAGGCAATCTGAAAAGTTTGTAAAAACGGCGCACAAGTGTGCGCGCAATTTGGCTATGGCCGACGACGTCAAAAACTCCGCACCCGAGGCCTCAAATTCAAAAAATTTCTCGACACAATTGATTCTATGGCCAATTCAACAGGAAGTGCAAACCCGAGAGGCAATCTGAAAACTTTGTCAAAACGACGCACAAGTGTGCGCGCAATTTGGCTATGGGCGACGACGTCAAAAACTCCGCACCCGAGGCCTCAAATTCAAAAACCGTCTCGGCAAAATTGATTCTATGGCCAATTCAGTGAGGGATGCAAACCTGGGAGGCAATCTGAAAACTTTATAAAAACGGCACACAACCATTCGCACAAGTTTGGCTATGGGCGACGACGTCAAAAACTCCGCACCCGAGGCCTCAAATTAAAAATCCGTCTCGACACAATTGATTCTATGCCCAATTCAGCTGGTAATGAAAACCCGAGAGGCAATCTGAAAACTTTGTAAAAACGGCGCACAAGTGTGCGCGCAATTTGTCTATGGGCGACGACGTCAAAAACTCCGCACCCGAGGCCTCAAATTCAAAAACTGTCTCGACACAATTGATTCTATGGCCAATTCAGCTGGGGATGCAAACCCGAGAGGCAATCTGAAAACTTTGTAAAAACGGCGCACAATTGTGCGCGCAATTTGGCTATGGGCGACGACGTCAAAAACTCCGCACCCGAGGCCTCAAATTCAAAAATTTTCTCGACACAATTGATTCTATGGCCAATTCAAAAGGAAGTGCAAACCCGAGAGACAATCTGAAAACTTTGTCAAAACGACGCACAAGTGTGCGCGCAATTTGGCTATGGGCGACGACGTCAAAAACTCTGCACCCGAGGCCTCAAATTCAAAAACCGTCTCAGCACAATTGATTCTATGGCCAATTCAGTGAGGGATGCAAACCTGGGAGGCAATTTGAAAACTTTGTAAAAACGGCACACAACCATGCGCGCAAGTTTGGCTATGGGCGACGACTTAAAAAACTCCGCACCCGAGGCCTCATATTCAAAAACCGTCTCGACACAATTGATTCTATGGCCAATTCAGATGGAAATGCAGACCCGAGAGACAATCTGAAAACTTTGTAAAAACGGCACACAACCATGCGCGCAAGTTTGGCTATGGGCGACGACGTCAAAAACTCCGCACCCGAGGCCTGAAATTCAAAAACCGTCTCAACACAATTGATTCTATGGCCAATTCAGATGGAAATGCAAACCCGAGAGACAATCTGAAAACTTTGTAAAAACGGCGCACAAGCGTGCGCGCAATTTGGCTATGGGCGACGACGTCAAAAACTCCGCACCCGAGGCCTCAAATTCAAAAACCGTCTCGACACAATTGATTCTATGGCCAATTCAGTGAGGGATGCAAACCTGGGAGGCAATCTGAAAACTTTGTAAAAACGGCACACAACCATGCGCGCAAGTTTGGCTATGGGCGACGACGTCAAAAATTCCGCACCCGAGGCCTCAAATTCAAAAACCGTCTCAACACAATTGATTATATGGCCAATTCAGCTGGAAATGCAAACCCAAGAGGCAATCTGAAAAATTTGTAAAAACGGCGCACAAGTGTGCGCGCAATTTGGCTATGGGCGACGACGTCAAAAACTCCGCACCCGAGGCCTCAAATTCAAAAACCGTCTCGACACAATTGATTCTATGGCCAATTTAGTGAGGGATGCAAACCTGGGAGGCAATCTGAAAACTTTGTAAAAACAGCACACAACCATGCGCGCAAGTTTGGCTATGGGCGACGTCGTCAAAAACTCCGCACCCGAGGCCTCAAATTCAAAAACGGTCCCAACACAATTGATTCTATGGCCAATTCAGTGAGGGATGCAAACCTGGGAGGCAATCTGAAAACTTTGTAAAAACGGCACACAACCATGCGCGCAAGTTTGGCTATGGGCCACGACTTCAAAAACTCCGCACCCGAGGCCTCAAATTCAAAAACCGTCTCGACACAATTGATTCTATGGCCAATTCAGATGGAAATGCAAACCCGAGAGGCAATCTGAAAACTTTGTAAAAACGGCGCACAAGTGTGCATGCAATTTGGCTATGGGCGACGACGTCAAAAACTCCACACCCGAGGCCTCAAATTCAAAAAATTTCTCGACACAATTGATTCTATGGCCAATTCCGCTAGAAGTGTAAACCCGAGAGGCAATCTGAAAACTTTGTAAAAACGACGCACAAGTGTGCGCGCAATTTGGCTATGGGCGACGACGTCAAAAACTCCGCACCCGAGGCCTCAAATTCAAAAACCGACTCGACACAATTGATTCTATGGCCAATTCAGTGAGGGATGCAAACCTGGGAGGCAATCTGAAAACTTTGTAAAAACGGCACACAACCATGCGCGCAAGTTTGGCTATGGGCGACGACTTAAAAAACTCCGCACCCGAGGCCTCCAATTCAAAAACCGTCTTGACACAATTGATTCTATGGCCAATTCAGATGGAAATGCAAACCCGAGAGGCAATCTGAAAACTTTGTAAAAACGGCACACAAGTGTGCGCGCAATTTGGCTATGGGCGACGACGTCAAAAACACTGCACCCGAGGCCTCAAATTCAAAAATTTTCTCGACACAATTGATTCTATGGCCAATTCAACTGGAAGTGCAAACCCGAGAGGCAATCTGAAAACTTTGTAAAAACGGCGCACAAGTGTGCGCGCAATTTGGCTATGGGTGACGACGTCAAAAACTCCGCACCCGAGGCCTCAAATTCAAAAATTTCTCGACACAATTGATTCTATGGCCAATTTAGCTAGAAGTGCAAACCCAAGAGGCAATCTGAAAACTTTGTAAAAACGGCGCACAAGTGTGCGCGCAATTTGGCTATGGGTGACGACGTCAAAAACTCCGCACCCGAGGCCTCAAATTAAAAATCCGTCTCGACACAATTGATTCTATGGCCAATTCAGTGAGAGATGCAAACCTGGGAGGCAATCTGAAAACTTTGTAAAAACGGCACACAACCATGCGCGCAAGTTTGGCTATGGGCGACGACTTAAAAAACTCCGCACCCGAGGCCTCATATTCAAAAACCGTCTCGACACAATTGATTCTATGGCCAATTCAGATGGAAATGCAGACCCGAGAGACAATCTGAAAACTTTGTAAAAACGGCACACAACCATGCGCGCAAGTTTGGCTATGGGCGACGACGTCAAAAACTCCGCACCCGAGGCCTGAAATTCAAAAACCGTCTCAACACAATTGATTCTATGGCCAATTCAGATGGAAATGCAAACCCGAGAGACAATCTGAAAACTTTGTAAAAACGGCGCACAAGCGTGCGCGCAATTTGGCTATGGGCGACGACGTCAAAAACTCCGCACCCGAGGCCTCAAATTCAAAAACCGTCTCGACACAATTGATTCTATGGCCAATTCAGTGAGGGATGCAAACCTGGGAGGCAATCTGAAAACTTTGTAAAAACGGCACACAACCATGCGCGCAAGTTTGGCTATGGGCGACGACGTCAAAAATTCCACACCCGAGGCCTCAAATTCAAAAACCGTCTCAACACAATTGATTATATGGCCAATTCAGCTGGAAATGCAAACCCAAGAGGCAATCTGAAAAATTTGTAAAAACGGCGCACAAGTGTGCGCGCAATTTGGCTATGGGCGACGACGTCAAAAACTCCGCACCCGAGGCCTCAAATTCAAAAACCGTCTCGACACAATTGATTCTATGGCCAATTTAGTGAGGGATGCAAACCTGGGAGGCAATCTGAAAACTTTGTAAAAACAGCACACAACCATGCGCGCAAGTTTGGCTATGGGCGACGTCGTCAAAAACTCCGCACCCGAGGCCTCAAATTCAAAAACGGTCCCAACACAATTGATTCTATGGCCAATTCAGTGAGGGATGCAAACCTGGGAGGCAATCTGAAAACTTTGTAAAAACGGCACACAACCATGCGCGCAAGTTTGGCTATGGGCCACGACTTCAAAAACTCCGCACCCGAGGCCTCAAATTCAAAAACCGTCTCGACACAATTGATTCTATGGCCAATTCAGATGGAAATGCAAACCCGAGAGGCAATCTGAAAACTTTGTAAAAACGGCGCACAAGTGTGCATGCAATTTGGCTATGGGCGACGACGTAAAAAACTCCACACCCGAGGCCTCAAATTCAAAAAATTTCTCGACACAATTGATTCTATGGCCAATTCCGCTAGAAGTGTAAACCCGAGAGGCAATCTGAAAACTTTGTAAAAACGACGCACAAGTGTGCGCGCAATTTGGCTATGGGCGACGACGTCAAAAACTCCGCACCCGAGGCCTCAAATTCAAAAACCGACTCGACACAATTGATTATATGGCCAATTCAGTGAGGGATGCAAACCTGGGAGGCAATCTGAAAACTTTGTAAAAACGGCACACAACCATGCGCGCAAGTTTGGCTATGGGCGACGACTTAAAAAACTCCGCACCCGAGGCCTCCAATTCAAAAACCGTCTTGACACAATTGATTCTATGGCCAATTCAGATGGAAATGCAAACCCGAGAGGCAATCTGAAAACTTTGTAAAAACGGCGCACAAGTGTGCGCGCAATTTGGCTATGGGCGACGACGTCAAAAACACTGCACCCGAGGCCTCAAATTCAAAAATTTTCTCGACACAATTGATTCTATGGCCAATTCAACTGGAAGTGCAAACCCGAGAGGCAATCTGAAAACTTTGTAAAAACGGCGCACAAGTGTGCGCGCAATTTGGCTATGGGTGACGACGTCAAAAACTCCGCACCCGAGGCCTCAAATTCAAAAATTTCTCGACACAATTGATTCTATGGCCAATTTAGCTAGAAGTGCAAACCCAAGAGGCAATCTGAAAACTTTGTAAAAACGGCGCACAAGTGTGCGCGCAATTTGGCTATGGGTGACGACGTCAAAAACTCCGCACCCGAGGCCTCAAATTAAAAATCCGTCTCGACACAATTGATTCTATGGCCAATTCAGTGAGAGATGCAAACCTGGGAGGCAATCTGAAAACTTTGTAAAAACGGCACACAACCATGCGCGCAAGTTTGGCTATGGGCCACGACTTCAAAAACTCCGCACCCGAGGCCTCAAATTCAAAAACCGTCTCGACACAATTGATTCTATGGCCAATTCAGATGGAAATGCAAACCCGAGAGGCAATCTGAAAACTTTGTAAAAACGGCGCACAAGTGTGCATGCAATTTGGCTATGGGCGACGACGTCAAAAACTCCACACCCGAGGCCTCAAATTCAAAAAATTTCTCGACACAATTGATTCTATGGCCAATTCCGCTAGAAGTGTAAACCCGAGAGGCAATCTGAAAACTTTGTAAAAACGACGCACAAGTGTGCGCGCAATTTGGCTATGGGCGACGACGTCAAAAACTCCGCACCCGAGGCCTCAAATTCAAAAACCGACTCGACACAATTGATTCTATGGCCAATTCAGTGAGGGATGCAAACCTGGGAGGCAATCTGAAAACTTTGTAAAAACGGCACACAACCATGCGCGCAAGTTTGGCTATGGGCGACGACTTAAAAAACTCCGCACCCGAGGCCTCAAATTCAAAAACCGTCTCAACACAATTGATTATATGGCCAATTCAGCTGGAAATGCAAACCCAAGAGGCAATCTGAAAAATTTGTAAAAACGGCGCACAAGTGTGCGCGCAATTTGGCTATGGGCGACGACGTCAAAAACTCCGCACCCGAGGCCTCAAATTCAAAAACCGTCTCGACACAATTGATTCTATGGCCAATTTAGTGAGGGATGCAAACCTGGGAGGCAATCTGAAAACTTTGTAAAAACAGCACACAACCATGCGCGCAAGTTTGGCTATGGGCGACGTCGTCAAAAACTCCGCACCCGAGGCCTCAAATTCAAAAACGGTCCCAACACAATTGATTCTATGGCCAATTCAGTGAGGGATGCAAACCTGGGAGGCAATCTGAAAACTTTGTAAAAACGGCACACAACCATGCGCGCAAGTTTGGCTATGGGCCACGACTTCAAAAACTCCGCACCCGAGGCCTCAAATTCAAAAATCGTCTCGACACAATTGATTCTATGGCCAATTCAGATGGAAATGCAAACCCGAGAGGCAATCTGAAAACTTTGTAAAAACGGCGCACAAGTGTGCATGCAATTTGGCTATGGGCGACGACGTCAAAAACTCCACACCCGAGGCCTCAAATTCAAAAAATTTCTCGACACAATTGATTCTATGGCCAATTCCGCTAGAAGTGTAAACCCGAGAGGCAATCTGAAAACTTTGTAAAAACGACGCACAAGTGTGCGCGCAATTTGGCTATGGGCGACGACGTCAAAAACTCCGCACCCGAGGCCTCAAATTCAAAAACCAACTCGACACAATTGATTCTATGGCCAATTCAGTGAGGGATGCAAACCTGGGAGGCAATCTGAAAACTTTGTAAAAACGGCACACAACCATGCGCACAAGTTTGGCTATGGGCGACGACTTAAAAAACTCCGCACCCGAGGCCTCCAATTCAAAAACCGTCTTGACACAATTGATTCTATGGCCAATTCAGATGGAAATGCAAACCCGAGAGGCAATCTGAAAACTTTGTAAAAACGGCGCACAAGTGTGCGCGCAATTTGGCTATGGGCGACGACGTCAAAAACACTGCACCCGAGGCCTCAAATTCAAAAATTTTCTCGACACAATTGATTCTATGGCCAATTCAACTGGAAGTGCAAACCCGAGAGGCAATCTGAAAACTTTGTAAAAACGGCGCACAAGTGTGCGCGCAATTTGGCTATGGGTGACGACGTCAAAAACTCCGCACCCGAGGCCTCAAATTCAAAAATTTCTCGACACAATTGATTCTATGGCCAATTTAGCTAGAAGTGCAAACCCAAGAGGCAATCTGAAAACTTTGTAAAAACGGCGCACAAGTGTGCGCGCAATTTGGCTATGGGTGACGACGTCAAAAACTCCGCACCCGAGGCCTCAAATTAAAAATCCGTCTCGACACAATTGATTCTATGGCCAATTCAGTGAGGGATGCAAACCTGGGAGGCAATCTGAAAACTTTATAAAAACGGCACACAACCATTCGCACAAGTTTGGCTATGGGCGACGACGTCAAAAACTCCGCACCCGAGGCCTCAAATTAAAAATCCGTCTCGACACAATTGATTCTATGCCCAATTCAGCTGGTAATGAAAACCCGAGAGGCAATCTGAAAACTTTGTAAAAACGGCGCACAAGTGTGCGCGCAATTTGTCTATGGGCGACGACGTCAAAAACTCCGCACCCGAGGCCTCAAATTCAAAAACTGTCTCGACACAATTGATTCTATGGCCAATTCAGCTGGGGATGCAAACCCGAGAGGCAATCTGAAAACTTTGTAAAAACGGCGCACAATTGTGCGCGCAATTTGGCTATGGGCGACGACGTCAAAAACTCCGCACCCGAGGCCTCAAATTCAAAAATTTTCTCGACACAATTGATTCTATGGCCAATTCAACAGGAAGTGCAAACCCGAGAGGCAATCTGAAAACTTTGTCAAAACGACGCACAAGTGTGCGCGCAATTTGGCTATGGGCGACGACGTCAAAAACTCTGCACCCGAGGCCTCAAATTCAAAAACCGTCTCGGCACAATTGATTCTACGGCCAATTCAGTGAGGGATGCAAACCTGGGAGGCAATTTGAAAACTTTGTAAAAACGGCACACAACCATGCGCGCAAGTTTGGCTATGGGCGACGACTTAAAAAACTCCGCACCCGAGGCCTCATATTCAAAAACCGTCTCGACACAATTGATTCTATGGCCAATTCAGATGGAAATGCAGACCCGAGAGACAATCTGAAAACTTTATAAAAACGGCACACAACCATGCGCGCAAGTTTGGCTATGGGCGACGACGTCAAAAACTCCGCACCCGAGGCCTGAAATTCAAAAACCGTCTCAACACAATTGATTCTATGGCCAATTCAGATGGAAATGCAAACCCGAGAGACAATCTGAAAACTTTGTAAAAACGGCGCACAAGCGTGCGCGCAATTTGGCTATGGGCGACGACGTCAGAAACTCCGCACCCGAGGCCTCAAATTCAAAAACCGTCTCGACACAATTGATTCTATGGCCAATTCAGTGAGGGGTGCAAATCTGGGAGGCAATCTGAAAACTTTGTAAAAACGGCACACAACCATGCGCGCAAGTTTGGCTATGGGCGACGACGTCAAAAATTCCGCACCCGAGGCCTCAAATTCAAAAACCGTCTCAACACAATTGATTATATGGCCAATTCAGCTGGAAATGCAAACCCAAGAGGCAATCTGAAAAATTTGTAAAAACGGCGCACTAGTGTGCGCGCAATTTGGCTATGGGCGACGACGTCAAAAACTCCGCACCCGAGGCCTCAAATTCAAAAACCGTCTCGACACAATTGATTCTATGGCCAATTTAGTGAGGGATGCAAACCTGGGAGGCAATCTGAAAACTTTGTAAAAACAGCACACAACCATGCGCACAAGTTTGGCTATGGGCGACGTCGTCAAAAACTCCGCACCCGAGGCCTCAAATTCAAAAACGGTCCCAACACAATTGATTCTATGGCCAATTCAGTGAGGGATGCAAACCTGGGAGGCAATCTGAAAACTTTGTAAAAACGGCACACAACCATGCGCGCAAGTTTGGCTATGGGCCACGACTTCAAAAACTCCGCACCCGAGGCCTCAAATTCAAAAACCGTCTCGACACAATTGATTCTATGGCCAATTCAGATGGAAATGCAAACCCGAGAGGCAATCTGAAAACTTTGTAAAAACGGCGCACAAGTGTGCATACAATTTGGCTATGGGCGACGACGTCAAAAACTCCACACCCGAGGCCTCAAATTCAAAAAATTTCTCGACACAATTGATTCTATGGCCAATTCCGCTAGAAGTGTAAACCCGAGAGGCAATCTGAAAACTTTGTAAAAACGACGCACAAGTGTGCGCGCAATTTGGCTATGGGCGACGACGTCAAAAACTCCGCACCCGAGGCCTCAAATTCAAAAACCGACTCGACACAATTGATTCTATGGCCAATTCAGTGAGGGATGCAAACCTGGGAGGCAATCTGAAAACTTTGTAAAAACGGCACACAACCATGCGCGCAAGTTTGGCTATGGGCGACGACTTAAAAAACTCCGCACCCGAGGCCTCCAATTCAAAAACCGTCTTGACACAATTGATTCTATGGCCAATTCAGATGGAAATGCAAACCCGAGAGGCAATCTGAAAACTTTGTAAAAACGGCGCACAAGTGTGCGCGCAATTTGGCTATGGGCGACGACGTCAAAAACACTGCACCCGAGGCCTCAAATTCAAAAATTTTCTCGACACAATTGATTCTATGGCCAATTCAACTGGAAGTGCAAACCCGAGAGGCAATCTGAAAACTTTGTAAAAACGGCGCACAAGTGTGCGCGCAATTTGGCTATGGGTGACGACGTCAAAAACTCCGCACCCGAGGCCTCAAATTCAAAAATTTCTCGACACAATTGATTCTATGGCCAATTTAGCTAGAAGTGCAAACCCAAGAGGCAATCTGAAAACTTTGTAAAAACGGCGCACAAGTGTGCGCGCAATTTGGCTATGGGCGACGACGTCAAAAACTCTGCACCCGAGGCCTCAAATTCAAAAACCGTCTCGACACAATTGATTCTATGGCCAATTCAGTGAGGGATGCAAACCTGGGAGGCAATCTGAAAACTTTGTAAAAACGGCACACAACCATGCGCGCAAGTTTGGCTATGGGCCACGACTTCAAAAACTCCGCACCCGAGGCCTCAAATTCAAAAACCGTCTCGACACAATTGATTCTATGGCCAATTCAGATGGAAATGCAAACCCGAGAGGCAATCTGAAAACTTTGTAAAAACGGCGCACAAGTGTGCATGCAATTTGGCTATGGGCGACGACGTCAAAAACTCCACACCCGAGGCCTCAAATTCAAAAAATTTCTCGACACAATTGATTCTATGGCCAATTCCGCTAGAAGTGTAAACCCGAGAGGCAATCTGAAAACTTTGTAAAAACGACGCACAAGTGTGCGCGCAATTTGGCTATGGGCGACGACGTCAAAAACTCCGCACCCGAGGCCTCAAATTCAAAAACCGACTCGACACAATTGATTCTATGGCCAATTCAGTGAGGGATGCAAACCTGGGAGGCAATCTGAAAACTTTGTAAAAACGGCACACAACCATGCGCGCAAGTTTGGCTATGGGCGACGACTTAAAAAACTCCGCACCCGAGGCCTCCAATTCAAAAACCGTCTTGACACAATTGATTCTATGGCCAATTCAGATGGAAATGCAAACCCGAGAGGCAATCTGAAAACTTTGTAAAAACGGCGCACAAGTGTGCGCGCAATTTGGCTATGGGCGACGACGTCAAAAACACTGCACCCGAGGCCTCAAATTCAAAAATTTTCTCGACACAATTGATTCTATGGCCAATTCAACTGGAAGTGCAAACCCGAGAGGCAATCTGAAAACTTTGTAAAAACGGCGCACAAGTGTGCGCGCAATTTGGCTATGGGTGACGACGTCAAAAACTCCGCACCCGAGGCCTCAAATTCAAAAATTTCTCGACACAATTGATTCTATGGCCAATTTAGCTAGAAGTGCAAACCCAAGAGGCAATCTGAAAACTTTGTAAAAACGGCGCACAAGTGTGCGCGCAATTTGGCTATGGGCGACGACGTCAAAAACTCTGCACCCGAGGCCTCAAATTCAAAAACCGTCTCGACACAATTGATTCTATGGCCAATTCAGTGAGGGATGCAAACCTGGGAGGCAATCTGAAAACTTTGTAAAAACGGCACACAACCATGCGCGCAAGTTTGGCTATGGGCGACGACGTCAAAAACTCCGCATACAGGAAATTTGAGAAATCGCGACGACAACAATTCGTCATAAAAGCATCATTTTTCGTCACAAAATATGATTGACGACGAAATTTTGCTGTCACAGAGAAGGTCACCGTATGTGCGTCGCATTAGGTAAATGTGACGTTCTTTGAATTCGTCATCAAAAGTCATCTTTTGGTGACGCTGAAGCTTATCGTCGTTATATCATTTCATCTATGGTGACGAATAAACCGTCGCATTTGACATTAAAATTTATCACTAAATATGTTATTTCGTCACTAGAAGTTCAACTTTACATGACAATTTAATTTATTGTCACTAAAATATTAGTTTTTAATGACGATTATCCATTTCCTGTCAATTTTTTCAAATTTTAGCGACTATATTTCTGTCACATTTATATTACTTATTTCGTCATAATTCATATAGTTCGTCACCAAAGACTTCAACTTTACATGACGATTTGATTTATTGTCATTAAATTATTAATTTTAAGTGACGATTTTTCTCATTTTCTACCAACTTTGTCAAAGTTCAGTGACAAAACTTTCATCACAATTAGATAAATTATTTTGTCACCTTTTATATAGTTTGTCACCAAAGAGTTTTATTTTAGTGACAAAATTTCAATCGTCATTATATGTATATGTATAATGACGACACAATGCGTCAGGAAAGGGTAATATTTAGTGACAAAATATTTATTGTCACTAAATAGTGTAGAAATGATGACAAATCATTTTTGTCATAATAAAATATTATTCAGTGACGAATATGATAATTGTCACAAATATTTTAGGTATAATGACAACATATATTTCGTCTTCTTTTGAATATTTTGTCACAAAAGAATTACACTAATATTACAAATTTTTTATCGTCATCATATGTGTGTATATATAATGACAACATAGTTTGTCATTAATAGTAATTTTTTAGTGATAAAACAACAATCATCATTATGTCACAAAAAGACTTTTATTGAGATTTTTTTTAATTGTATTAATTAAATATATTTATAACTGAAGAAAAATATTATCGTAATAAACTAATTGGATTACTAAATTATAATAAATAAATATTTACAACCACTAAATTGAAGATGGTAATTAAATTTAAATTGTATAATAAGAAATACAATGAACTAAACTGTACCAAACGTCAGGCAACAAACATAAAAATAAATCTAAATAATATTCTTACAAATTTTAAAGGCGTACCCCTTGCTCAGTCAATAAATTCACGAGTTTATTCATGCTGCCGTTTATATCACTGACTTCCTTTCAGAGCACACCCACGGGAGTTTCTGATGCTTTCAACTCTCTCTTTTTTGTCTCAAGTAGTTCCATTTGCAATTGACTAGAATCATCATTTGAAATATTGCGTCTCCTTGGAGGCTTTCGACCATAACCAAACTCTTTTAAATAACTAGTGTCATGACCTTAAGACCTCAAGAATAATTTCAGTTGAACTTTTATCAATTCCATGCTCAACATATTCTTCTTACTTCTGTATCATTTTCTCCTATTTGATCATAAGTCAACTTTAGTAATAAAATGAAATCTCATCAATAGATAACTATATGACTTACCCAATTTTCTTTAGCCTCATTGGATTTCCAACCGTCTTTCTGTGAAGAATGTGTACGAACATTCAATTCAATCATACCACACTCTTCTTCATTTAGCTCATATTTGGACCATCCAGCACCTCAAAGCCTATCTCATCTGCACTCTTCTCAATTTCAAGCACAATATATTCTACTCATTTTTTTCATCATTTCCTGATAATTAAGCATAAAAAAAGGTAAATTAACATTAATTTTAGTAATAGAAACTATATGGCATAAATATTATCAAACATAAAGGATGGTCATCAATTTATGTTGGCCTTTGTGGTATAGCTTCTCACCAAGCAATTCAAATCCGGCCTCTCGGGTGGATAAGTAAAAATTAATGTTTTAAACCTATGTGTATGAACTTGAAAAAGCTAACCGATTCCCTTGAAATGGAGTAATATTTTTTTCTTCCGGCCGAAATTAAAAGAAACAAAATTATGCATTAGTTGGATGTATATACTTTACCTCCACTCCAAATTCCTTTTTCAAGTAGAATAAACAGGCATTTTGTGCATCCTTTTTATAAATAATGGTGTAGTTGAACTAAAATTCACACGTTACTGAAAGAGAGACCCATCTCTCAAATCCAGACAACTCTAAATCTAATGTTTAAAAATTAATGAGCTGTCCAATGGCAATTACAATGGGAAGCAAGGCTGTAAGGCAGAGCGAATCCAGAAAGATTGCCTCAGTTCGGATTAATAGCTTTTGGAGACTCAATAAATCTTACAGATTAGTTGTCATTCAGCTATTGAAAATGTACCATACAAAGCCTTTCTGCTAAAATGAACAGAAATTATGGGCATAGCTAATTTCTTTATAAGTACATTCGAGTGAGATTGTAACTTGAATTAGCGAGAATAGGCAGAGACTAATTGTCAGCAACAAAATCAATGAATCAAGAGACAAAAATTTCATTAACAATAAACTTCTATCTGATAAGAGTCTGTTCCTATTAGCCCTATTCGAGTGCTTACTTAATAAACGTATTCGGGCACATTAAATTATGTAATTCTAAATAAGTATAAGATGTTAAAATATGAAAATGCTTAATCTAAACGAAATACCACGCAGTCATCTGTCACACAAAATGTGAAAATGTATATTAATATAAATAAAGTATGAGATGAATAAAGAATAAGTCCATCTAGAAAATCAGAGAAACAAAAATTAGTTGCATAATTTCCTATTAAACATCTCTTGTTACCTTCAAGATGCGATCTGAGAAGAGACGCCGCCTTCACGCCGCAGATCTGGAAGACGCCGCTTTCAAGGCGGTGGGAGACTCGAACTGCCACTGTTTCGCGTCGAAATCCTCCACTCCTTTACGCCACCATCCTAACCATACCGTCTGGAAGATGCCGCCTCGGACTAGGGATGGAGACGGAGGCGGGCGGGCAGCGACTACTAGCTAGGGTTTCTTTTTTTCAATTTCGGAGAGGGAGGGGGAAATTGTCGAAAATGAAAATTAAGATTTTGAGAAAAGCACAGGCTGACACGCACATTCAAATTTTACTCCTATAAAAAACACTATTCAATTTTTAAAAAATCTTAGGTAGTAATAATAGGCGGGAATAATGAATTTACTAATCCTCTTTAAATTTAATTGTGCAAAAACAACTTTCTTCCATCTCCATTTTTTTTTTTCATAAAGAATATGCATTTTTTAAAAATTATTTTCGCTTAATAATTTTATTGAACTTTATTTACGTACGTATTTTGGATTCTATGCCTTTACTTCCATTAGTCATGTTAATCGAAGAGTTAATTTGGTAGCTCACCGTCTTGTGTCGTTACCTAGTCCTTCCAGTTGGGTCGAACCTCCAAGTAGTATGGATTGGCTTTCGAATGATGTATGTTGTAGCCAATAAATGAAACATTTTTTGTTTCAAAAAAAATAAACAAATTATTTTCGCTTAATTTTTTTATTTTTTTCAAAATTCGTTTAAAATGTGGGTCTCGCATTAGTTAAGGAATAATACACTGAATTATTAAATACCCCGTATCATAATGAGTTATAAAAGCAATTATCAATTAAAGGTAAATAAAACTGTGTGTGAACTTGAATTTCATGAACTTTTTTTTAAGTATTACTGTATTGTATATATAAACATAAGCATGGTCAATATTATGCATATGAAATATCAATAAGCACACAGATTATCATTATTTAAAAATATCAAAAAAATTTAAGCAAATACACTTCAAATGCACAATGATGAAACTTATAAAACAAAGAGTTAACGTAAACCTAATGTCACATGAGACCCACTTTTCAAGGAATATAGTGTGACATGTTTCGTACATGAGTCAACCTCATAAATTTATAAATCATAATATATTAAATAAATTTATTAATTATAATATATTAAATTAGATGAGTTATGTATTAATTAGACAGTATTACAATAAGGAAAATTATGTAATAGTGTATGAAACAAGTATGTGACACAATAAATATGTAGTAAGATATATTTATTTCTATCGTAACACAAACTTAGTAGCGAAATTTAATTTTCATTTGTGTACAATTTTTTTAGAGAGATTCATTTGTCCTAGTCCGATCTAATTAGCATCCACGAGTTTTTTCAGTTTTCTTTAATATACTAAAATTACACATGGAATAATATCTCTTAATCTATTAAAATCTTAATACAAGAAGGAAGCCAGGAAGGCAAGAAGGATACACGGTTAGAATCTGCACGACCTTGGAAGGAACTTTAACCTTTCAAATTTTCTCCTGGGCCTATTTATGTTGCATGTTATATACCACCATTAACAATGTCGAATGCAAGGTCATACACCCTTTTTATTAAATATTTACCGTCATGTGGTGCCAGATCCTTTGTATTCAAAACCAGTTGGACTGGCGTGGTTTATAAGATGTGATTCACATTAGATTATGGAAAGGCATATCTAATTAACTCCACCTCTCATTCTCGTGTACATGGTACAAATATGTTTCGTAGAGTTTTGATATGAAAACGTGACTCTCTATATTTAACTGAAACATGTAACTTCAATAACGGAATATAATTAATTTAAATCAATCACAAATAAATAAAACGTAATATTAACTTTAATTGAAACATAATATTAAATTTAACATAAATATGTCAACTGCACAAATTTAAAATCATGCACCAGATGCACATGAGTTTTATATATATATATAAAAAAAAAAAAACTAACGTACTTCTTCTAAGGAAAATTGGTAAACACCATCATTTAGTAAAATTATTTGCTAACATTTTATTTAATTGTTAATATTAATTTTTTTTTAACAAGAATTTATATGAAATATTTCATCTATAAAATATACGGAGTAATAAATTAAGTTAAATTTAAGGCAAAAAATTATGGATCAAACCCAGATTAACGCGAATCAAACTTAACTAAAATATATTTTTTCGCTTTCAAATATTATTTTACTATATTTTGATAGTAAAAAATCGCTTTCAAATATTATTTTACTACATGAGCATAATTCAGAAATTTTTTAATATGTAGTAGTACACTTTTGGTGACAAAGTGGGATAGCTCAAGTGGTTAGAGCACCACTAACTAGGCCTTAGGTCCTGGGTTCGAGTCATGGAGAGGGGAAAAAATATTTTGACCTTATAGTAACAATATATTGATAATATAGTAAATCACATGTTTTATGATCCGCGAATTTTTAAAACTTAACTTAATTAAACGTATTTTTTATATGAAATAATTCACATAAGTATTACTCCTATTTTTTTTTTCCCAAGGGAATATCAAATTTCAATTATAAAGTTAAATGTAATAATTTACAGCGGGAAACGCACCAAAAAGAGTAAAATTCCCGCTAATATTTTTCACCACTTCTCCACCGAGGTAATTTTTTACTTTCCCTCTCCCTTTTTTTTCTCCTTAATTCAATCTTTTTTATTTGCAGGGTTTGTACAACTCCCCGTTCACTCTCTATCAGCGTTGATTACTCATTGAAGAATGTATACATAGAATTGAAGTTGTTTCTTATGGGGCTTCTTTCTTTACAATTAATATCCTAAGAAAATCAACTTTAGCGAATTGAAATTTTAATGTAATGCTACTCATACTTTGATGTAAGAGCGATCACCGTCCAGATTCAAAGCAGTGAAGAGAAACTCACCAATCATTCTGATTCGTGTGTTTTTTAGTAAGTAAACTATATATTTTAATAATTTATCAAAGCCTTTGATAATGTGCATTTGGTCAACGTAGATGTGTGGTACTTTATCACTGTTAATGATGATTTGATTTTGGATGATGCCAAAACATGTAGATAACATGCTTGGTAAAATGCCCCAATGGAAGGGCGCGTGCACATGGCTAGGGCCTAGGAGTTGGGCTACTCGGTTTTTACAGAACAAAAATGTGAGGAAATTGATAGTTTTGTTGTACAGAAGAAAAATGTGAAGAAATTTAGACTTTAATGCTTTCTTTCTCATTCTTATATTAAGCTCCAAAAACAAGGGTCCAGGTATATAGTGATGGAAATCTTTTTGAAGACTCTAGACAGGGAATTTCTTTGTTTATCAATCTGGGCATAAAGTTTTGTGGTTTATGACTGTGTTTTCTGTCTAAAGTTTGTTGTCAAGTACAAGTAAAAATTAGATGAGGCGTACTTATAAAATTCATAAATATCCATGATGGCTTTTATACATCCAATGTTAAATGAAATAGGTGTATGATAGAAATTGGTGGCGGTGTGACACGCCTCTACTTGATAATCAATCAAATTGAGGTCAATTTCCCTGAACTTCGTTCAACTTTTATTGTCTATTCATATAGAGCTGCTTTTTTCTTTCTTTAGCTAATGGTTGTTGCTTGTTTGATGGTAATTCTTGGAGAAATATTCGAATAAAAACATTCATTGTGTTCTACAGGTTCAGTATTTTGATCCTTTTGTTGTTTGCCTCTGCAATTTATCTCAATCACCCACCTATCGTTAATCTTTATTTACTTAGTTTTTGAATACCATACATGTTCTTTTACAGAGCAGCCTTCCCCTATTCAATGTTAGCAACTCTGCTGAAGGTCAAGATAATGAGGATGAAATGTATGTTTTTCCTTTTCTTCTGAGAAAAATTATGAATCCGTTGACATGTCTCAGTTTCCAATTAATTTTATGAATCTTCTTGAGATGAATTCAGTGAATTCTGAAGTAACAAAAAGATATATTTTATCATCACTTGTCATGGTAAAACTGGTACTGTTATTTTAATAACCTAATTGCAAATATTTGCGGTATTTCGTATGATCGCACCTATGTAACTTTAGTAGTAGTAGTAGTCTGAAGTATAAATACATGATTCCATCATTTGAACCTCCAGAGAAAGCAGAGCTGGTTTGCCGTGCACCTCTAATGATTTTTCTGACTCATAATCGACGTAGAAGTCATCGTAAATGGTTTGCCTTGCACCTCTAATGAAATTCTGACTCATAATCGACATAGAAATCATCGTAAATGGTTAACTTGGGTCAAGGAACTACTTGGGTTGATGCCTGCTCAGCTTTCATCACGAGTTATACTAGCGTTTTTTCCCTTAAGTGATGTTTTCTTGTTCTATGCGGTTGCCCATTAAGCTGTTGGGTATTTCTCGCCATTGTTTATTGAAAAAATTCCGTCCTATTACTTTTGATTCCACATTTGTTCACAACTAACCAATTAGTTTTCCCAATCAGTGATTAATATGTAAATCTGCATGTAGACATTCATAAACATGTCCTGGGTGGAATTGGATAATTTGCCCAAGACGGTCTGTTTTTCAGCCATTCATTCATCAATTTTTAAGTAGTCTGTTCCTTGTTAGTGAACACTATGGAGAGTTTGACTAATTAATTTTCTTGGTAATGTGTTGTTGATAACTTCATAGTTAAAATTTAAAAAGTCATCTGAGGAAATAGCCATTCGATGCTACTTCCAGCTAATCTGTGTTGGACTGCATTTATTAGCTTCCGCATGAAGATTGAGTATTTTGAGAACCATAACGTTGCTCCCCAATTACACAACTTGATGTTGCAACGTAATTTTTTCTACTTTCTCTGACTAAATCATCAATTAAAGAACCCCTTGTGGCCCACTTTCAAAGAGCCTTCACGAAGATGTCACAACCCAATAAAAAGAATACCAAGAGAATACTATCATTTGTTTTGCCTCCAAAGGCTTGATTGCCTCCATAACACTGTTGTGCTCGTTTTTACCTCTTATGCATCCGAGACATTTATATATGTGCTTCAGCTGATGGGATGCTTTGCATGTTCTTGCTTGTAAGGGTATGTACATATCAAATTTTTACATATTATGTTGATTTATCTTTTTACATATCACATGTGTAGGAATTCCTTGAATCTTGCGGTAGTCATCCTCCCACTTGTGAATAGTGGGAAATTGAGTGAACTATCATCACATGTTAACTTTTACACCTTATCAGGTATCTTCTTTTCAGTAAAAATTCAGAGAACTCGTTTATTAAGTTTATTTAGACTCAGATGAACTTTCTTTTTCCCTACAGGGCAAAGATTTTATACTGATGTAGGGTTCAAATAACCTTGCTCATCTCATGGACCTTAGTATCCTTTATGAATCACAATAGTTCTCATTCAATGAATATTCTTTTCCTCGCCAAATTCTTATGACATTTTCAGGTGATGCCTAAATCCTCTGAAATAGAAGAGAGTAAACATTCTCAGAATGAATAAGACATTTCAATTGGTTATGTTTTACATGTGGTTTGTTTTGTGGGATTTTCTCATTTCCAGCATTTTATTTGAGAATTATTCTTTTATAGGAAAAGTGAAGTGGAAATGTGTATTTTCATTAGAAATTGACTGGATGAACATGATTTTTACTTTTTGAATAGTAAATTCTGAAAATTCATCATTGCGAATAGAAACAGACAAGCCAATCTTTCAGTACATTGCACATAAAATACAAAATAAACCTAGCATAATTAGATTCATCTTTAGACACTTTTTACTGAAATAAAAATATTGGTAAGCTGATTCCTAACAATATGTCCACCTGCAGTGAGGTGACTGTATCAGTTTCTGCAATATGGTGATTAGAGTTGGGATCAAACCACGGGTTTCATAAAGCAGCCATTGAGGATCAAAAGTTAATTGGATTTGAATTACTTATTTGATTTCATATCAAATTTTTCTTCAGGAGTTCTCAATTCATGTTACTGCTGCAAAAGAGAATCTCACCATTTCCAATGTAACAATTGTGTTGATTCTTGAAGGCCCATCTGGACATGGATGGCTTGCAACATTTGTTACTGCTATATTTCTTGAGAGTTTATTCTTTGCACTTGCCATGTTGCGTATTCTATGCATATTTCGTATATTTTATGTATTATATGTTACAAAATTGATATAATTGATATTCCTAGATCCTCTCGTACACCTTAAACGAGGGCACTGTGACCCGAAATACAGACAGAGAAAATCCCACTGACCCATCCATTGAATTAGGACTAACCTTAAGCATTTATGCAATACCTTTTTCTTAACCTGTACTTGGTGTCTCATTATTGTTTCTTTTTTGTTTCTTAGGTCAATGAGTTCAAAGAGCGCTTTAAGTCCATTCCAAGTATTGTTGGACTTGACAACATAGGTGACTGGTAATGTTTCATTCGTGACTGGCATAACTCTTAAGGTAACTTAGATTCTGCTTAAGCAAAACTTCATGTCATTATGATTGTGACGAAAAGGATTCGTCATTAATTATTTAGAATAATAAATGATGAAAGTTAATATTGTCATGAAAAAATATTTTTTATTGACGTTGAATATTGTCATCAATTATTATTAAAATTGTCACTAATTATTTTTGTGACGAAAATGATTTGTCATTAATTATTTAGAATAATAAATGACGAAAATTAATATCGTCATGAAAATTTATTTTTCATGACGTCGAATGTCGTCATCAATTATTATGAAAATCGTCACCATTTATTAGTGTGACAAAAATATTTTGTCACTAAATATCTCGACTAATTAATGGCGAAAAATTAACATCGTCAAAAAATATATTTTTCATGACGTTGAATATCGTCATCAATTATTATTGAAATCGTCACCAATTATTTTTGTGACGAAAACATTTTGTCACTAAATATTTTGAATAATTAATGATGAAAAAATAATATCGTCAAGAAATTATATTTTTCATGACGTCGAATATCGTCATCTATTACAAATAAAATCATCAACAATTATTATTGTGACGAAAATATTTTATCTCTAAATATTTTCAATAATTAATGACGAAAAATAGTATTGTCACGAAAATATACCTTTTATAACGTCAAATATCATCATCAATTTTTATTAAAATCGTCACCAATTATTATTGTGGCGATATTTTAGCATTGTCAAGAAAAACTATTTTCCATGACGTCGAATTTCGTCACCATTTATTATTAACATCGTCACAAAGTATTACCGTGACATACTTATTAACATCGTCACGAAATACACAAATTTGTGACGAGTTTTTTTGTAATTTGCGACGAAGTTAAATTTTGTCACAATTTCTAGTACTTTAATGACGAAAAATAAAATTCGTCACGTTTAAGTACAAAATTGTGACGATTTTTGTGTCGTCGAAAAGAAATTCGTCACGAAATGTGTGATTTCCTGTAGTGCACCCGAGGCCTCAAATTCAAAAACCGTCTCGACACAATTGATTCTATGGCCAATTCAGTGAGGGATGCAAACCTGGGAGGCAATTTTAAAACTTTGTAAAAACGGCACACAACCATGCGCGCAAGTTTGGCTTTGGGCGACGACGTAAAAAACTCCGCACCCGAGGCCTCAAATTCAAAAACTTTCTCGACACAATTGATTTTATGGCCAATTCAGCTGGAAATGCAAACCCGAGAGGCAATCTGAAAACTTTGTAAAAACGGTGCATAAGCGTGCGCGCAATTTGGCTATGGGCGACGACGTCAAAAACTCCGCACCCGAGGCCTCAAATTCAAAAATTTTCTCGACAAAATTGATTCTATGGCCAATTCAGCTGGAGATGCAAACCCGAGAGGCAATCTGAAAACTTTGTAAAAACGGCGCACAAGTGTGCGCGCAATTTGGCTATGGGCGACGACGTCAAAAACTCCGCACCCGAGGCCTCAAATTAAAAAACCGTCTCGACACAATTGATTCTATGGCCAATTTAGTGAGGGATGCAAACCTGGGAGGCAATCTGAAAACTTTGTAAAAACGGCGCACAAGCGTGCGCGCAATTTGGCTATGGGCGACGACGTCAAAAACTCCGCACCCAAGGCCTCAAATTCAAAAACCGTCTCGACACAATTGATTCTATGGCCAATTCAGCTGGAAATGCAAACCCGAGAGGCAATCTGAAAACTTTGTAAAAACGGCGCACAAGCGTGCGCGCAATTTGGCTATGGGCGACGACGTCATAAACTCCGCACCCGAGGCCTCAAATTCAAAAAATTTCTCGACACAATTGATTCTATGGCCAATTCAGCTGGATATGGAAACCCGAGAGGCAATATGAAAACTTTGTAAAAACGGCGCACAAGCGTGCGCGCAATTTGGCTATGGGCGACGACGTCAAAAACTCCGCACCCAAGGCCTCAAATTCAAAAAATTTCTCGACACAATTGATTCTATGGCCAATTCAGATGGAAATGCGAACCCGAGAGGCAATCTGAAAACTTTGTAAAAACGGCGCACAAGTGTGCGCGCAATTTGGCTATGGGCGACGACGTCAAAAACTCCGCACCCAAGGCCTCAAATTCAAAAAATTTCTCGACACAATTGATTCTATGGCCAATTCAGATGGAAATGCAAACCCGAGAGGCAATCTGAAAACTTTGTAAAAACGGCGCACAAGCGTGCGCGCAATTTGGCTATGGGCGACGACGTCAAAAACTCCGCACCCGAGGCCTCAAATTCAAAAAATTTCTCGACACAATTGATTCTATGGCCAATTCAGTGAGGGATGCAAACCTGGGAGGCAATCTGAAAACTTTGTAAAAACGGCACACAACCATTCGCACAAGTTTGGCTATGGGCGACGACGTCAAAAACTCCGCACCCGAGGCCTCAAATTCAAAAACCGTCTCGACACAATTGATTCTATGGCCAATTCAGTGAGGGATGCAAACCTGGGAGGCAATTTTAAAACTTTGTAAAAACGACACACAACCATGCGCGCAAGTTTGGCTTTGGGCGACGACGTAAAAAACTCCGCACCCGAGGCCTCAAATTCAAAAACTTTCTCGACACAATTGATTTTATGGCCAATTCAGCTGGAAATGCAAACCCGAGAGGCAATCTGAAAACTTTGTAAAAACGGTGCATAAGCGTGCGCGCAATTTGGCTATGGGCGACGACGTCAAAAACTCCGCACCCGAGGCCTCAAATTCAAAAATTTTCTCGACAAAATTGATTCTATGGCCAATTCAGCTGGAGATGCAAACCCGAGAGGCAATCTGAAAACTTTGTAAAAACGGCGCACAAGTGTGCGCGCAATTTGGCTATGGGCGACGACGTCAAAAACTCCGCACCCGAGGCCTCAAATTCAAAAATTTCTCGACACAATTGATTCTATGGCCAATTCAGCTAGAAGTGCAAACCCGGGAGGCAATCTGAAAACTTTGTAAAAACGGCGCACAAGTGTGCGCGCAATTTGGCTATGGGCGACGACGTCAAAAACTCCGCACCCGAGGCCTCAAATTCAAAAACCGTCTCAACACAATTGATTCTATGGCCAATTCAGTGAGGGATGCAAACCTGGGAGGCAATCTGAAAACTTTGTAAAAACGGCACACAACCATTCGCACAAGTTTGGCTATGGGCGACGACGTCAAAAACTCCGCACCCGAGGCCTCAAATTAAAAATCCGTCTCGACACAATTGATTCTATGCCCAATTCAGCTGGTAATGAAAACCCGAGAGGCAATCTGAAAACTTTGTAAAAACGGCGCACAAGTGTGCGCGCAATTTGTCTATGGGCGACGACGTCAAAAACTCCGCACCCGAGGCCTCAAATTCAAAAACTGTCTCGACACAATTGATTCTATGGCCAATTCAGCCGGGGATGCAAACCTGAGAGGCAATCTGAAAACTTTGTAAAAACGGCGCACAAGTGTGCGCGCAATTTGGCTATGGGCGACGACGTCAAAAACTCCGCACCCGAGGCCTCAAATTCAAAAATTTTCTCGACACAATTGATTCTATGGCCAATTCAACAGGAAGTGCAAACCCGAGAGGCAATCTGAAAACTTTGTAAAAACGGCGCACAAGTATGCATGCAATTTGGCTATGGGCGACGACGTCAAAAACTCCACACCCGAGGCCTCAAATTCAAAAACCGTCTCGACACAATTGATTCTATGGCCAATTTAGTGAGGGATGCAAACCTGGGAGGCAATCTGAAAACTTTGTAAAAACAGCACACAACCATGCGCGCAAGTTTGGCTATGGGCGACGTCGTCAAAAACTCCGCACCCGAGGCCTCAAATTCAAAAACGGTCCCAACACAATTGATTCTATGGCCAATTCAGTGAGGGATGCAAACCTGGGAGGCAATCTGAAAACTTTGTAAAAACGGCACACAACCATGCGCGCAAGTTTGGCTATGGGCGACGACTTCAAAAACTCCGCACCCGAGGCCTCAATTTCAAAAACCGTCTCGACACAATTGATTCTATGGCCAATTCAGATGGAGATGCAAACCCGAGAGGCAATCTGAAAACTTTGTAAAAACGGCGCACAAATGTGCATGCAATTTGGCTATGGGCGACGACGTCAAAAACTCCACACCCGAGGCCTCAAATTCAAAAAATTTCTCGACACAATTGATTCTATGGCCAATTCAGCTAGAAGTGTAAACTCGAGAGGCAATCTGAAAACTTTGTAAAAACGACGCACAAGTGTGCGCGCAATTTGGCTATGGGCGACGACGTCAAAAACTCCGCACCCGAGGCCTCAAATTCAAAAACCGTCTCGACACAATTGATTCTATGGCCAATTCAGTGAGGGATGCAAACCTGGGAGGCAATCTGAAAACTTTGTAAAAACGGCACACAACCATGCGCGCAAGTTTGGCTATGGGCGACGACTTAAAAAACTCCGCACCCGAGGCCTCAAATTCAAAAACCGTCTTGACACAATTGATTCTATGGCCAATTCAGATGGAAATGCAAACCCGAGAGGCAATCTGAAAACTTTGTAAAACGGCGCACAAGTGTGCGCGCAATTTGGCTATGGGCGACGACGTCAAAAACACCGCACCCGAGGCCTCAAATTCAAAAATTTTCTCGACACAATTGATTCTATGGCCAATTCAACTGGAAGTGCAAACCCGAGAGGCAATCTGAAAACTTTGTAAAAACGGCGCACAAGTGTGCGCGCAATTTGGCTATGGGTGACGACGTCAAAAACTCCGCACCCGAGGCCTCAAATTCAAAAATTTCTCGACACAATTGATTCTATGGCCAATTTAGCTAGAAGTGCAAACCCAAGAGGCAATCTGAAAACTTTGTAAAAACGGCGCACAAGTGTGCGCGCAATTTGGCTATGGGCGACGACGTCAAAAACTCTGCACCCGAGGCCTCAAATTCAAAAACCGTCTCGACACAATTGATTCTATGGCCAATTCAGTGAGGGATGCAAACCTGGGAGGCAATCTGAAAACTTTGTAAAAACGGCACACAACCATGCGCGCAAGTTTGGCTATGGGCGACGACGTCAAAAACTCCGCACCCGAGGCCTCAAATTCAAAAACCGTCTCGACACAATTGATTCTATGGCCAATTCAGTGAGGGATGCAAACCTGGGAGGCAATTTTAAAACTTTGTAAAAACGGCACACAACCATGCGCGCAAGTTTGGCTTTGGGCGACGACGTCAAAAACTCCGCACCCGAGGCCTCAAATTCAAAAACTTTCTCGACACAATTGATTTTATGGCCAATTCAGCTGGAAATGCAAACCCGAGAGGCAATCTGAAAACTTTGTAAAAACGGTGCACAAGCGTGCGCGCAATTTGGCTATGGGCGACGACGTCAAAAACTCCGCACCCGAGGCCTCAAATTCAAAAAATTTCTCGACAAAATTGATTCTATGGCCAATTCATCTGGAGATGCAAACCCGAGAGGCAATCTGAAAACTTTGTAAAAACGGCGCACAAGTGTGCGCGCAATTTGGCTATGGGGACGACGTCAAAAACTCCGCACCCGAGGCCTCAAATTCAAAAATTTCTCGATACAATTGATTCTATGGCCAATTCAGCTAGAAGTGCAAACCCGGGAGGCAATCTGAAAACTTTGTAAAAACGGCGCACAAGTGTGCGCGCAATTTGGCTATGGGCGACGACGTCAAAAACTCCGCACCCGAGGCCTCAAATTCAAAATCCGTCTCGACACAATTGATTCTATGCCCAATTCAGCTGGTAATGAAAACCCGAGAGGCAATCTGAAAACTTTGTAAAAACGGCGCACAAGTGTGCGCGCAATTTGTCTATGGGCGACGACGTCAAAAACTCCGCACCCGAGGCCTCAAATTCAAAAACTGTCTCGACACAATTGATTCTATGGCCAATTCAGCTGGGGATGCAAACCCAAGAGGCAATCTGAAAACTTTGTAAAAACGGCGCACAAGTGTGCGCGCAATTTGGCTATGGGTGACGACATCAAAAACTCCGCACCCGAGGCCTCAAATTCAAAAAATTTCTCGACACAATTGATTCTATGGCCAATTCAACAGGAAGTGCAAACCCGAGAGGCAATCTGAAAACTTTGTCAAAACGACGCACAAGTGTGCGCGCAATTTGGCTATGGGCGACGACGTCAAAAACTCCGCACCCGAGGCCTCAAATTCAAAAACCGTCCTGGCACAATTGATTCTATGGCCAATTCAGTGGGGGATGCAAACCTGGGAGGCAATCTGAAAACTTTGTAAAAACGGCACACAACCATGCGCGCAAGTTTGGCTATGGGCGACGACTTAAAAAACTCCGCACCCGAGGCCTCATATTCAAAAACCGTCTCGACACAATTGATTCTATGGCCAATTCAGTGAGGGATGCAAACCTGGGAGGCAATCTGAAAACTTTGTAAAAACGGCACACAACCATGCGCGCAAGTTTGGCTATGGGCGACGACGTCAAAACCTCCGCACCCGAGGCCTCAAATTCAAAAACCGTCTCAACACAATTGATTCTATGGCCAATTCAGATGGAAATGCAAACCCGAGAGACAATCTGAAAACTTTGTAAAAACGGCGCACAAGCGTGCGCGCAATTTGGCTATGGGCGACGACGTCAAAAACTCCGCACCCGAGGCCTCAAATTCAAAAAATTTCTCGACACAATTGATTATATGGCCAATTCAGATGGAAATGCAAACCCAAGAGGCAATCTGAAAACTTTGTAAAAACGGCGCACAAGTGTGCGCGCAATTTGGCTATGGGCGACGACGTCAAAAACTCCGCACCCGAGGCCTCAAATTCAAAAACCGTCTCGACACAATTGATTCTATGGCCAATTTAGTAAGGGATGCAAACCTGGGAGGCAATCTGAAAGCTTTGTAAAAACAGCACACAACCATGCGCGCAAGTTTGGCTATGGGCGACGTCGTCAAAAACTCCGCACCCGAGGCCTCAAATTCAAAATTGGTCCCAACACAATTGATTCTATGGCCAATTCAGTGAGGGATGCAAACCTGGGAGGCAATCTGAAAACTTTGTAAAAACGGCACACAACCATGCGCGTAAGTTTGGCTATGGGCGACGACTTCAAAAACTCCGCACCCGAGGCCTCAAATTCAAACACCGTCTCGACACAATTGATTCTATGGCCAATTCAGATGGAAATGCAAACCCGAGAGGCAATCTGAAAACTTGTAAAAACGGCGCACAAGTATGCATGCAATTTGGCTATGGGCGACGACGTCAAAAACTCCACACCCGAGGCCTCAAATTCAAAAAATTTCTCGACACAATTGATTCTATGGCCAATTCAGCTAGAAGTGTAAACCCGAGAGGCAATCTGAAAACTTTGTAAAAACGACGCACAAGTGTGCGCGCAATTTGGCTATGGGCGACGACGTCAAAAACTCCGCACCCGAGGCCTCAAATTCAAAAACCGTCTCGACACAATTGATTCTATGGCCAATTCAGTGAGGGATGCAAACCTGGGAGGCAATCTGAAAACTTTGTAAAAACAGCACACAACCATGCGCGCAAGTTTGGCTATGGGCGACGTCGTCAAAAACTCCGCACCCGAGGCCTCAAATTCAAAATTGGTCCCAACACAATTGATTCTATGGCCAATTCAGTGAGGGATGCAAACCTGGGAGGCAATCTGAAAACTTTGTAAAAACGGCACACAACCATGCGCGTAAGTTTGGCTATGGGCGACGACTTCAAAAACTCCGCACCCGAGGCCTCAAATTCAAACACCGTCTCGACACAATTGATTCTATGGCCAATTCAGATGGAAATGCAAACCCGAGAGGCAATCTGAAAACTTGTAAAAACGGCGCACAAGTATGCATGCAATTTGGCTATGGGCGACGACGTCAAAAACTCCACACCCGAGGCCTCAAATTCAAAAAATTTCTCGACACAATTGATTCTATGGCCAATTCAGCTAGAAGTGTAAACCCGAGAGGCAATCTGAAAACTTTGTAAAAACGACGCACAAGTGTGCGCGCAATTTGGCTATGGGCGACGACGTCAAAAACTCCGCACCCGAGGCCTCAAATTCAAAAACCGTCTCGACACAATTGATTCTATGGCCAATTCAGTGAGGGATGCAAACCTGGGAGGCAATCTGAAAACTTTGTAAAAACAGCACACAACCATGCGCGCAAGTTTGGCTATGGGCGACGTCGTAAAAAACTCCGAACCCGAGGCCTCAAATTCAAAAACGGTGCCAATACAATTGATTCTATGGCCAATTCAGTGAGGGATGCAAACCTGGGAGGCAATCTGAAAACTTTGTAAAAACGGCACACAACCATGCGCGTAAGTTTGGCTATGGGCGACGACTTCAAAAACTCCGCACCCGAAGCCTCAAATTCAAAAACCGTCTCGACACAATTGATTCTATGGCCAATTCAGATGGAAATGCAAACCCGAGAGGCAATCTGAAAACTTTGTAAAAACGGCGCACAAGTATGCATGCAATTTGGCTATGGGCGACGACGTCAAAAACTCCACACACGAGGCCTCAAATTCAAAAAATTTCTCGACACAATTGATTCTATGGCCAATTCAGCTAGAAGTGTAAACCCGAGAGGCAATCTGAAAACTTTGTAAAAACGACGCACAAGTGTGCGCGCAATTTGGCTATGGGCGACGACGTCAAAAACTCCGCACCCGAGGCCTCAAATTCAAAAACCGTCTCGACACAATTGATTCTATGGCCAATTCAGTGAGGGATGCAAACCTGGGAGGCAATCTGAAAACTTTGTAAAAACGGCACACAACCATGCGCGCAAGTTTGGCTATGGGCGACGACTTAAAAAACTCCGCACCCGAGGCCTCAAATTCAAAAACCGTCTTGACACAATTGATTCTATGGCCAATTCAGATGGAAATGCAAACCCGAGAGGCAATCTGAAAACTTTGTAAAAACGGCGCACAAGTGTGCGCGCAATTTGGCTATGGGCGACGACGTCAAAAACACCGCACCCGAGGCCTCAAATTCAAAAATTTTCTCGACACAATTGATTCTATTGCCAATTCAACTGGAAGTGCAAACCCGAGAGGCAATCTGAAAACTTTGTAAAAACGGCGCACAAGTGTGCGCGCAATTTGGCAATGGGTGACGACGTCAAAAACTCCGCACCCGAGGCCTCAAATTCAAAAATTTCTCGACACAATTGATTCTATGGCCAATTTAGCTAGAAGTGCAAACCCAAGAGGCAATCTGAAAACTTTGTAAAAACGGCGCACAAGTGTGCGCGCAATTTGGCTATGGGCGACGACGTCAAAAACTCTGCACCCGAGGCCTCAAATTAAAAAACCGTCTCGACACAATTGATTCTATGGCCAATTCAGTGAGGGATGCAAACCTGGGAGGCAATCTGAAAACTTTGTAAAAACGGCACACAACCATGCGCGCAAGTTTGGCTATGGGCGACGACGTCAAAAACTCCGCACCCGAGGCCTCAAATTCAAAAACCGTCTCGACACAATTGATTCTATGGCCAATTCAGTGAGGGATGCAAACCTGGGAGGCAATTTTAAAACTTTGTAAAAACGGCACACAACCATGCGCGCAAGTTTGGCTTTGGGCGACGACGTCAAAAACTCCGCACCCGAGGCCTCAAATTCAAAAACTTTCTCGACACAATTGATTTTATGGCCAATTCAACTGGAGATGCAAACCCGAGAGGCAATCTGAAAACTTTGTAAAAACGGTGCACAAGCGTGCGCGCAATTTGGCTATGGGCGACGACGTCAAAAACTCCGCACCCGAGGCCTCAAATTCAAAAATTTTCTCGACAAAATTGATTCTATGGCCAATTCAGCTGGAGATGCAAACCCGAGAGGCAATCTGAAAACTTTGTAAAAACGGCGCACAAGTGTGCGCGCAATTTGGCTATGGGCGACGACGTCAAAAACTCCGCACCCGAGGCCTCAAATTCAAAAATTTATCGACACAATTGATTCTATGGCCAATTCAGCTAGAAGTGCAAACCCGGGAGGCAATCTGAAAACTTTGTAAAAACGGCGCACAAGTGTGCGCGCAATTTGGCTATGGGCGACGACGTCAAAAACTCCGCACCCGAGGCCTCAAATTCAAAAACCGTCTCGACACAATTGATTCTATGGCCAATTCAGTGAGGGATGCAAACTGGGAGGCAATCTGAAAACTTTGTAAAAACGGCACACAACCATTCGCACAAGTTTGGCTATGGGCGACGACGTCAAAAACTCCGCACCCGAGGCCTCAAATTAAAAATCCGTCTCGACACAATTGATTCTATGCCCAATTCAGCTGGTAATGAAAACCCGAGAGGCAATCTGAAAACTTTGTAAAAACGGCGCACAAGTGTGCGCGCAATTTGTCTATGGGTGACGACGTCAAAAACTCCGCACCCGAGGCCTCAAATTCAAAAACTGTCTCGACACAATTGATTCTATGGCCAATTCAGCTGGGGATGCAAACCCGAGAGGCAATCTGAAAACTTTGTAAAAACGGCGCACAAGTGTGCGCGCAATTTGGCTATGGGCGACGACGTAAAAAACTCCGCACCCGAGGCCTCAAATTCAAAAATTTTCTCGACACAATTGATTCTATGGCCAATTCAACAGGAAGTGCAAACCCGAGAGGCAATCTGAAAACTTTGTCAAAACGACGCACAAGTGTGCGCGCAATTTGGCTATGGGCGACGACGTCAAAAACTCCGTACCCGAGGCCTCAAATTCAAAAACCGTCTCCGCACAATTGATTCTATGGCCAATTCAGTGAGGGATGCAAACCTGGGAGGCAATCTGAAAACTTTGTAAAAACGGCACACAACCATGCGCGCAAGTTTGGCTATGGGCGACGACTTAAAAAACTCCGCACCCGAGGCCTCATATTCAAAAACCGTCTCGACACAATTGATTCTATGGCCAATTCAGTGAGGGATGCAAACCTGGGAGGCAATCCGAAAACTTTGTAAAAACGGCACACAACCAGGCGCGCAAGTTTGGCTATGGGCGACGACGTCAAAAACTCCGCACCCGAGGCATCAAATTCAAAAACCGTCTCAACACAATTGATTCTATGGCCAATTCAGATGGAAATGCAAACCCGAGAGACAATCTGAAAACTTTGTAAAAACGGCGCAGAAGCGTGCGCGCAATTTGGCTATGGGCGACGACGTCAAAAACTCCGCACCCGAGGCCTCAAATTCAAAAATTTTCTCGACACAATAGATTATATGGCCAATTCAGCTGGAAATGCAAACCCAAGAGGCAATCTGAAAACTTTGTAAAAACGGCGCACAAGTGTGCGCGCAATTTGGCTATGGGCGACGACGTCAAAAACTCCGCACCCGAGGCCTCAAATTCAAAAAATTTCTCGACACAATTGATTCTATGGCCAATTCAGCTAGAAGTGCAAACCCGAGAGACAATCTGAAAACTTTGTAAAAACGACGCAAAAGTGTGCGCGCAATTTGGCTATGGGCGACGACGTCAAAAACTCCGCACCCGAGGCCTCAAATTCAAAAACCGTCTCGACACAATTGATTCTATGGCCAATTCAGTGAGGGATGCAAACCTGGGAGGCAATCTGAAAACTTTGTAAAAACGGCACACAACCATGCGCGCAAGTTTGGCTATGGGCGACGACGTCAAAAACTCCGCACCCGAGGCCTCAAATTCAAAACCCGTCTCGACACAATTGATTCTATGGCCAATTCAGTGAGGGATGCAAACCTGGGAGGCAATCTGAAAACTTTGTAAAAAGGGCACACAACCATGCGCGCAAGTTTGGCTATGGGCGGCGACGTCAAAAACTCCGCACCCGAGGCCTCAAATTCAAAAACTTTCTCGACACAATTGATTCTATGGCCAATTCAGAGGGAAATGCAAACCCGAGAGGCAATCTGAAAACTTTGTAAAAACGGCGCACAAGCATGCGCGCAATTTGGCTATGGGCGACGACGTCAAAAACTCTGCACCCGAGGCCTCAAATTCAAAAACTTTCTCGACACAATTGATTCTATGGCCAATTCAGTGAGGGATGCAAACCTGGGAGGCAATCTGAAAACTTTGTAAAAACGGCACACAACCATGCGCGCAAGTTTGGCTATGGGCGACGACTTAAAAAACTCCGCACCCGAGGCCTCATATTCAAAAACCGTCTCGACACAATTGATTCTATGGCCAATTCAGTGAGGGATGCAAACCTGGGAGGCAATCCGAAAACTTTGTAAAAACGGCACACAACCAGGCGCGCAAGTTTGGCTATGGGCGACGACGTCAAAAACTCCGCACCCGAGGCATCAAATTCAAAAACCGTCTCAACACAATTGATTCTATGGCCAATTCAGATGGAAATGCAAACCCGAGAGACAATCTGAAAACTTTGTAAAAACGGCGCAGAAGCGTGCGCGCAATTTGGCTATGGGCGACGACGTCAAAAACTCCGCACCCGAGGCCTCAAATTCAAAAATTTTCTCGACACAATAGATTATATGGCCAATTCAGCTGGAAATGCAAACCCAAGAGGCAATCTGAAAACTTTGTAAAAACGGCGCACAAGTGTGCGCGCAATTTGGCTATGGGCGACGACGTCAAAAACTCCGCACCCGAGGCCTCAAATTCAAAAAATTTCTCGACACAATTGATTCTATGGCCAATTCAGCTAGAAGTGCAAACCCGAGAGACAATCTGAAAACTTTGTAAAAACGACGCAAAAGTGTGCGCGCAATTTGGCTATGGGCGACGACGTCAAAAACTCCGCACCCGAGGCCTCAAATTCAAAAACCGTCTCGACACAATTGATTCTATGGCCAATTCAGTGAGGGATGCAAACCTGGGAGGCAATCTGAAAACTTTGTAAAAACGGCACACAACCATGCGCGCAAGTTTGGCTATGGGCGACGACGTCAAAAACTCCGCACCCGAGGCCTCAAATTCAAAAACTGTCTCGACACAATTGATTCTATGGCCAATTCAGCTAGAAGTGCTAACCCAAGAGGCAATCTGAAAACTTCGTAAAAACGACGCACAAGTGTGCGCGCAATTTGGCTATGGGCGACGACGTCAAAAACTCCGCACCCGAGGCCTCAAATTCAAAAACCGTCTCCGCACAATTGATTCTATGGCCAATTCAGTGAGGGATGCAAACCTGGGAGGCAATCTGAAAACTTTGTAAAAACGGCACACAACCATGCGCGCAAGTTTGGCTATGGGCGACGACTTAAAAAACTCCGCACCCGAGGCCTCATATTCAAAAACCGTCTCGACACAATTGATTCTATGGCCAATTCAGTGAGGGATGCAAACCTGGGAGGCAATCCGAAAACTTTGTAAAAATGGCACACAACCATGCGCGCAAGTTTGGCTATGGGCGACGACGTCAAAAACTCCGCACCCGAGGCATCAAATTCAAAAACCGTCTCAACACAATTGATTCTATGGCCAATTCAGATGGAAATGCAAACCCGAGAGACAATCTGAAAACTTTGTAAAAACGGCGCACAAGCGTGCGCGCAATTTGGCTATGGGCGACGACGTCAAAAACTCCGCACCCGAGGCCTCAAATTCAAAAAATTTCTCGACACAATAGATTATATGGCCAATTCAGCTGGAAATGCAAACCCAAGAGGCAATCTGAAAACTTTGTAAAAACGGCGCACAAGTGTGCGCGCAATTTGGCTATGGGCGACGACGTCAAAAACTCCGCACCCGAGGCCTCAAATTCAAAAAATTTCTCGACACAATTGATTCTATGGCCAATTCAGCTAGAAGTGCAAACCCGAGAGACAATCTGAAAACTTTGTAAAAACGACGCAAAAGTGTGCGCGCAATTTGGCTATGGGCGACGACGTCAAAAACTCCGCACCCGAGGCCTCAAATTCAAAAACCGTCTCGACACAATTGATTCTATGGCCAATTCAGTGAGGGATGCAAACATGGGAGGCAATCTGAAAACTTTGTAAAAACGGCACACAACCATGCGCGCAAGTTTGGCTATGGGCGACAAAGTCAAAAACTCCGCACCCGAGGCCTCAAATTCAAAACCCGTCTCGACACAATTGATTCTATGGCCAATTCAGTGAGGGATGCAAACCTGGGAGGCAATCTGAAAACTTTGTAAAAACGGCACACAACCATGCGCGCAAGTTTGGCTTTGGGCGACGACGTCAAAAACTCCGCACCCGAGGCCTCAAATTCGAAAACTTTCTCGACACAATTGATTCTATGGCCAATTCAGATAGAAATGCAAACCCGAGAGGCAATCTGAAAACTTTGTAAAAACGGCGCACAAGCGTGCGCGCAATTTGGCTATGGGCGACGACGTCAAAAACTCCGCACCCGAGGCCTCAAATTCAAAATTTTTCTCGACACAATTGATTCTATGGCCAATTCAGCTGGAAATGCAAACCCGAGAGGCAATCTGAAAACTTTGTAAAAACGGCGCACAAGTGTGCATGCAATTTGGCTATGGGCGACAACGTCAAAAACTCCGCACCCGAGGCCTCAAATTCAAAAACCGTCTCGGCACAATTGATTCTATGGCCAATTCAGTGAGGGATGCAACCCTGGGAGGCAATCTGAAAACTTTGTAAAAACGGCACACAACCATGCGCGCAAGTTTGGCTATGGGCGACGACTTAAAAAACTCCGCACCCGAGGCCTTAAATTCAAAAACCGTCTCGACACAATTAATTCTATGGCCAATTCAGTGAGGGATGCAAACCTGGGAGGCAATCTGAAAACTTTGTAAGAACGGCACACAACCATGCGCGCAAGTTTGGCTATGGGCGACGACGTCAAAAACTCCGCACCCGAGGCCTCAAATTCAAAAACCGTCTCGACACAATTGATTCTATGGCCAATTCAGATGGAGATGCAAACCCGAGAGGCAATCTGAAAACTTTGTAAAAACGGCGCACAAGCGTGCGCGCAATTTGGCTATGGGCGACGACGTCAAAAACTCCGCACCCGAGGCCTCAAATTCAAAAATTCTCTCGACACAATTGATTCTATGGCCAATTCAGCTGGAAATGCAAACCCAAGAGGCAATCTGAAAACTTTGTAAAAACGGCGCACAAGTGTGCGCGCAATTTGGCTATGGGCGACGACGTCAAAAACTCCGCACCCGAGGCCTCAAATTCAAAAACCGTCTCGACACAATTGATTCTATGGCCAATTTAGTGAGGGATGCAAACCTGGGAGGCAATCTGAAAACTTTGTAAAAACAGCACACAACCATGCGCGCAAGTTTGGCTATGGGCGACGACGTCAAAAACTCCGCACCCGAGGCCTCAAATTCAAAAACGGTCTCAACACAATTGATTCTATGGCCAATTCAGTGAGGGATGCAAACCTGGGAGGCAATCTTAAAACTTTGTAAAAACGGCACACAACCATGCGCGCAAGTTTGGCTATGGGCGACGACGTTAAAAACTCCGCACCCGAGGCCTCAAATTCAAAAACCGTCTCGACACAATTGATTCTATGGCCAATTCAGTGAGGGATGCAAACCTGGGAGGCAATCTGAAAACTTTGTAAAAACGGCACACAACCATGCGCGCAAGTTTGGCTTTGGGCGACGACGTCAAAAACTCCGCACCCGAGGCCTTAAATTCAAAAACTTTCTCGACACAATTGATTCTATGGCCAATTCAGATGGAATTGCAAACCCGAGAGGCAATCTGAAAACTTTGTAAAAACGGCGCACACGCGTGCGCGCAATTTGGCTATGGGCGACGACGTCAAAAACTCCGCACCCGAGGCCTCAAATTCAAAAATTTCCTCGACACAATTGATTCTATGGCCAATTTAGCTGGAAATGCAAACCCAAGAGGCAATCTGAAAACTTTGTAAAAACGGCGCACAAGTGTGCGCGCAATTTGGCTATGGGCGACGACGTCAAAAACTCCGCACCCGAGGCCTCAAATTCAAAAACCGTCTCGACACAATTGATTCTATGGCCAATTTAGTGAGGGATGCAAACCTGGGAGGCAATCTGAAAACTTTGTAAAAACAGCACACAACCATGCGCGCAAGTTTGGCTATGGGCGACGACGTCAAAAACTCCGCACCCGAGGCCTCAAATTCAAAAACGGTCTCAACACAATTGATTCTATGGCCAATTCAGTGAGGGATGCAAACCTGGGAGGTAATCTGAAAACTTTGTAAAAACGGCACACAACCATGCGCGCAAGTTTGGCTATGGGCGACGACGTCAAAAACTCCGCACCCGAGGCCTCAAATTCAAAAACCATCTCGACACAATTGATTCTATGGCCAATTCAGTGAGGGATGCAAACCTGGGAGGCAATCTGAAAACTTTGTAAAAACGGCACACAACCATGCGCGCAAGTTTGGCTTTGGGCGACGACGTCAAAAACTCCGCACCCGAGGCCTCAAATTCAAAAACTTTCTCGACACAATTGATTCTATGGCCAATTCAGATGGAATTGCAAACCCGAGAGGCAATCTGAAAACTTTGTAAAAACGGCGCACACGCGTGCGCGCAATTTGGCTATGGGCGACGACGTCAAAAACTCCGCACCCGAGGCCTCAAATTCAAAAATTTCCTCGACACAATTGATTCTATGGCCAATTCAGCTGGAAATGCAAACCCAAGAGGCAATCTGAAAACTTTGTAAAAACGGCGCACAAGTGTGCGCGCAATTTGGCTATGGGCGACGACGTCAAAAACTCCGCACCCGAGGCCTCAAATTCAAAAACGGTCTCAACACAATTGATTCTATGGCCAATTCATTGAGGGATGCAAACCTGGGAGGCAATCTGAAAACTTTGTAAAAACGGCACACAACCATCCGCGCAAGTTTGGCTATGGGCGACGACGTCAAAAACTCCGCACCCGAGGCCTCAAATTCAAAAACCGTCTCGACACAATTGATTCTATGGCCAATTTAGTGAGGGATGCAAACCTGGGAGGCAATTTGAAAACTTTGTAAAAACAGCACACAACCATGCGCGCAAGTTTGGCTATGGGCGACGACGTCAAAAACTCCGCACCCGAGGCCTCAAATTCAAAAACCGTCTCGACACAATTGATTCTATGGCCAATTCAGCTGGAAATGCAAACCCGAGAGGCAATCTGAAAACTTTGTAAAAACGGCGCACAAGTGTGCGCGTAATTTGGCTATGGGCGACGACGTCAAAAACTCCGCACCCGAGGCCTCAAATTCAAAAATTTTCTCGACACAATTGATTCTATGGCCAATTCAACTGGGGATGCAAACCCGAGAGGCAATCTGAAAACTTTGTAAAAATGGCGCACAACTGTGCGCGCAATTTGGCTATGGGCGACGACGTCAAAAACTCCGCACCCGAGGCCTCAAATTCAAAAATTTCTCGACACAATTGATTCTATGGCCAATTTAGCTAGAAGTGCAAACCCAAGAGGCAATCTGAAAACTTTGTAAAAACGGCGCACAAGTGTGCGCGCAATTTGGCTATGGGCGACGACGTCAAAAACTCCGCACCCGAGGCCTCAAATTCAAAAACCGTCTCCGCACAATTGATTCTATGGCCAATTCAGTGAGGGATGCAAACCTGGGAGGCAATCTGAAAACTTTGTAAAAACGGCACACAACCATGCGCGCAAGTTTGGCTATGGGCGACGACTTAAAAAACTCCGCACCCGAGGCCTCAAATTCAAAAACCGTCTCGACACAATTAATTCTATGGCCAATTCAGTGAGGGATTCAAACCTGGGAGGCAATCTGAAAACATTGTAAGAACGGCACACAACCATGCGCGCAAGTTTGGCTATGGGCGACGACGTCAAAAACTCCGCACCCGAGGCCTCAAATTCAAAAACCGTCTCGACACAATTGATTCTATGGCCAATTCAGATGGAAATGCAAACCCGAGAGGCAATCTGAAAACTTTGTAAAAACGGCGCACAAGTGTGCGCGCAATTTGGCTATGGGCGACGACGTCAAAAACTCCGCACCCGAGGCCTCAAATTCAAAAAATTTCTCGACACAATTGATTCTATGGCCAATTCAGCTGGAAATGCAAACCCAAGAGGCAATCTGAAAACTTTGTAAAAACGGCGCACAAGTGTGCGCGCAATTTGGCTATGGGCGACGACGTCAAAAACTCCGCACCCGAGGCCTCAAATTCAAAAACCGTCTCGACACAATTGATTCTATGGCCAATTTAGTGAGGGATGCAAACCTGGGAGGCAATCTGAAAACTTTGTAAAAACAGCACACAACCATGCGCGCAAGTTTGGCTATGGGCGACGACGTCAAAAACTCCGCACCCGAGGCCTCAAATTCAAAAACGGTCTCAACACAATTGATTCTATGGCCAATTCAGTGAGGGATGCAAACCTGGGAGGCAATCTGAAAACTTTGTAAAAACGGCACACAACCATGCGCGCAAGTTTGGCTTTGGGCGACGACGTCAAAAACTCCGCACCCGAGGCCTCAAATTCAAAAACTTTCTCGACACAATTGATTCTATGGCCAATTCAGATGGAATTGCAAACCCGAGAGGCAATCTGAAAACTTTGTAAAAACGGCGCACACGCGTGCGCGCAATTTGGCTATGGGCGACGACGTCAAAAACTCCGCACCCGAGGCCTCAAATTCAAAAATTTCCTCGACACAATTGATTCTATGGCCAATTTAGCTGGAAATGCAAACCCAAGAGGCAATCTGAAAACTTTGTAAAAACGGCGCACAAGTGTGCGCGCAATTTGGCTATGGGCGACGACGTCAAAAACTCCGCACCCGAGGCCTCAAATTCAAAAACCGTCTCGACACAATTGATTCTATGGCCAATTTAGTGAGGGATGCAAACCTGGGAGGCAATCTGAAAACTTTGTAAAAACAGCACACAACCATGCGCGCAAGTTTGGCTATGGGCGACGACGTCAAAAACTCCGCACCCGAGGCCTCAAATTCAAAAACGGTCTCAACACAATTGATTCTATGGCCAATTGAGTGAGGGATGCAAACCTGGGAGGTAATCTGAAAACTTTGTAAAAACGGCACACAACCATGCGCGCAAGTTTGGCTATGGGCGACGACGTCAAAAACTCCGCACCCGAGGCCTCAAATTCAAAAACCATCTCGACACAATTGATTCTATGGCCAATTCAGTGAGGGACGCAAACCTGGGAGGCAATCTGAAAACTTTGTAAAAACGGCACACAACCATGCGCGCAAGTTTGGCTTTGGGCGACGACGTCAAAAACTCCGCACCCGAGGCCTCAAATTCAAAAACTTTCTCGACACAATTGATTCTATGGCCAATTCAGATGGAATTGCAAACCCGAGAGGCAATCTGAAAACTTTGTAAAAACGGCGCACACGCGTGCGCGCAATTTGGCTATGGGCGACGACGTCAAAAACTCCGCACCCGAGGCCTCAAATTCAAAAATTTCCTCGACACAATTGATTCTATGGCCAATTCAGCTGGAAATGCAAACCCAAGAGGCAATCTGAAAACTTTGTAAAAACGGCGCACAAGTGTGCGCGCAATTTGGCTATGGGCGACGACGTCAAAAACTCCGCACCCGAGGCCTCAAATTCAAAAACGGTCTCAACACAATTGATTCTATGGCCAATTCAGTGAGGGATGCAAACCTGGGAGGCAATCTGAAAACTTTGTAAAAACGGCACACAACCATCCGCGCAAGTTTGGCTATGGGCGACGACGTCAAAAACTCCGCACCCGAGGCCTCAAATTCAAAAACCGTCTCGACACAATTGATTCTATGGCCAATTTAGTGAGGGATGCAAACCTGGGAGGCAATTTGAAAACTTTGTAAAAACAGCACACAACCATGCGCGCAAGTTTGGCTATGGGCGACGACGTCAAAAACTCCGCACCCGAGGCCTCAAATTCAAAAACCGTCTCGACACAATTGATTCTATGGCCAATTCAGCTGGAAATGCAAACCCGAGAGGCAATCTGAAAACTTTGTAAAAACGGCGCACAAGTGTGCGCGTAATTTGGCTATGGGCGACGACGTCAAAAACTCCGCACCCGAGGCCTCAAATTCAAAAATTTTCTCGACACAATTGATTCTATGGCCAATTCAACTGGGGATGCAAACCCGAGAGGCAATCTGAAAACTTTGTAAAAATGGCGCACAACTGTGCGCGCAATTTGGCTATGGGCGACGACGTCAAAAACTCCGCACCCGAGGCCTCAAATTCAAAAATTTCTCGACACAATTGATTCTATGGCCAATTTAGCTAGAAGTGCAAACCCAAGAGGCAATCTGAAAACTTTGTAAAAATGGCGCACAAGTGTGCGCGCAATTTGGCTATGGGCGACGACGTCAAAAACTCCGCACCCGAGGCCTCAAATTCAAAAACCGTCTCCGCACAATTGATTCTATGGCCAATTCAGTGAGGGATGCAAACCTGGGAGGCAATCTGAAAACTTTGTAAAAACGGCACACAACCATGCGCGCAAGTTTGGCTATGGGCGACGACTTAAAAAACTCCGCACCCGAGGCCTCAAATTCAAAAACCGTCTCGACACAATTAATTCTATGGCCAATTCAGTGAGGGATTCAAACCTGGGAGGCAATCTGAAAACTTTGTAAGAACGGCACACAACCATGCGCGCAAGTTTGGCTATGGGCGACGACGTCAAAAACTCCGCACCCGAGGCCTCAAATTCAAAAACCGTCTCGACACAATTGATTCTATGGCCAATTCAGATGGAAATGCAAACCCGAGAGGCAATCTGAAAACTTTGTAAAAACGGCGCACAAGTGTGCGCGCAATTTGGCTATGGGCGACGACGTCAAAAACTCCGCACCCGAGGCCTCAAATTCAAAAAATTTCTCGACACAATTGATTCTATGGCCAATTCAGCTGGAAATGCAAACCCAAGAGGCAATCTGAAAACTTTGTAAAAACGGTGCACAAGTGTGCGCGCAATTTGGCTATGGGCGACGACGTCAAAAACTCCGCACCCGAGGCCTCAAATTCAAAAACCGTCTCGACACAATTGATTCTATGGCCAATTTAGTGAGGGATGCAAACCTGGGAGGCAATCTGAAAACTTTGTAAAAACAGCACACAACCATGCGCGCAAGTTTGGCTATGGGCGACGACGTCAAAAACTCCGCACCCGAGGCCTCAAATTCAAAAACGGTCTCAACACAATTGATTCTATGGCCAATTCAGTGAGGGATGCAAACCTGGGAGGCAATCTGAAAACTTTGTAAAAACGGCACACAACCATGCGCGCAAGTTTGGCTTTGGGCGACGACGTCAAAAACTCCGCACCCGAGGCCTCAAATTCAAAAACTTTCTCGACACAATTGATTCTATGGCCAATTCAGATGGAATTGCAAACCCGAGAGGCAATCTGAAAACTTTGTAAAAACGGCGCACACGCGTGCGCGCAATTTGGCTATGGGCGACGACGTCAAAAACTCCGCACCCGAGGCCTCAAATTCAAAAATTTCCTCGACACAATTGATTCTATGGCCAATTCAGCTGGAAATGCAAACCCAAGAGGCAATCTGAAAACTTTGTAAAAACGGCGCACAAGTGTGCGCGCAATTTGGCTATGGGCGACGACGTCAAAAACTCCGCACCCGAGGCCTCAAATTCAAAAACCGTCTCGACACAATTGATTCTATGGCCAATTTAGTGAGGGATGCAAACCTGGGAGGCAATTTGAAAACTTTGTAAAAACAGCACACAACCATGCGCGCAAGTTTGGCTATGGGCGACGACGTCAAAAACTCCGCACCCGAGGCCTCAAATTCAAAAACCGTCTCGACACAATTGATTCTATGGCCAATTCAGCTGGAAATGCAAACCCGAGAGGCAATCTGAAAACTTTGTAAAAACGGCGCACAAGTGTGCGCGTAATTTGGCTATGGGCGACGACGTCAAAAACTCCGCACCCGAGGCCTCAAATTCAAAAATTTTCTCGACACAATTGATTCTATGGCCAATTCAACTGGGGATGCAAACCCGAGAGGCAATCTGAAAACTTTGTAAAAATGGCGCACAACTGTGCGCGCAATTTGGCTATGGGCGACGACGTCAAAAACTCCGCACCCGAGGCCTCAAATTCAAAAATTTCTCGACACAATTGATTCTATGGCCAATTTAGCTAGAAGTGCAAACCCAAGAGGCAATCTGAAAACTTTGTAAAAACGGCGCACAAGTGTGCGCGCAATTTGGCTATGGGCGACGACGTCAAAAACTCCGCACCCGAGGCCTCAAATTCAAAAACCGTCTCCGCACAATTGATTCTATGGCCAATTCAGTGAGGGATGCAAACCTGGGAGGCAATCTGAAAACTTTGTAAAAACGGCACACAACCATGCGCGCAAGTTTGGCTATGGGCGACGACTTAAAAAACTCCGCACCCGAGGCCTCAAATTCAAAAACCGTCTCGACACAATTAATTCTATGGCCAATTCAGTGATGGATGCAAACCTGGGAGGCAATCTGAAAACTTTGTAAGAACGGCACACAACCATGCGCGCAAGTTTGGCTATGGGCGACGACGTCAAAAACTCCGCACCCGAGGCCTCAAATTCAAAAACCGTCTCGACACAATTGATTCTATGGCCAATTCAGATGGAAATGCAAACCCGAGAGGCAATCTGAAAACTTTGTAAAAACAGCACACAACCATGCGCGCAAGTTTGGCTATGGGCGACGACGTCAAAAACTCCGCACCCGAGGCCTCAAATTCAAAAACGGTCTCAACACAATTGATTCTATGGCCAATTCAGTGAGGGATGCAAACCTGGGAGGCAATCTGAAAACTTTGTAAAAACGGCACACAACCATCCGCGCAAGTTTGGCTATGGGCGACGACGTCAAAAACTCCGCACCCGAGGCCTCAAATTCAAAAACCGTCTCGACACAATTGATTCTATGGCCAATTCAGTGAGGGATGCAAACCTGGGAGGCAATCTGAAAACTTTGTAAAAACGGCACACAACCATGCGCGCAAGTTTGGCTTTGGGCGACGACGTCAAAAACTCCGCACCCGAGGCCTCAAATTCAAAAACTTTCTCGACACAATTGATTCTATGGCCAATTCAGATGGAATTGCAAACCCGAGAGGCAATTTGAAAACTTTGTAAAAACGGCGCACACGCGTGCGCGCAATTTGGCTATGGGCGACGACGTCAAAAACTCCGCACCCGAGGCCTCAAATTCAAAAATTTCCTCGACACAATTGATTCTATGGCCAATTCAGCTGGAAATGCAAACCCAAGAGGCAATCTGAAAACTTTGTAAAAACGGCGCACAAGTGTGCGCGCAATTTGGCTATGGGCGACGACGTCAAAAACTCCGCACCCGAGGCCTCAAATTCAAAAACCGTCTCGACACAATTGATTCTATGGCCAATTTAGTGAGGGATGCAAACCTGGGAGGTAATCTGAAAACTTTGTAAAAACAGCACACAAACATGCGCGCAAGTTTGGCTATGGGCGACGACGTCAAAAACTCCGCACCCGAGGCCTCAAATTCAAAAACCGTCTCGACACAATTGATTCTATGGCCAATTCAGCTGGAGATGAAAACCCGAGAGGCAATCTGAAAACTTTGTAAAAACGGCGCACAAGTGTGCGCGCAATTTGGCTATGGGCGACGACGTCAAAAACTCCGCACCCGAGGCCTCAAATTCAAAACATTTCTCGACACAATTGATTCTATGGCCAATTTAGCTAGAAGTGCAAACCCAAGAGGCAATCTGAAAACTTTGTAAAAACGGCGCACAAGTGTGCGCGCAATTTGGCTATGGGCGACGACGTCAAAAACTCCGCACCCGAGGCCTCAAATTCAAAAACCGTCTCCGCACAATTGATTCTATGGCCAATTCAGTGAGGGATGCAAACCTGGGAGGCAATCTGAAAACTTTGTAAAAACGGCACACAACCATGCGCGCAAGTTTGGCTATGGGCGACGACTTAAAAAACTCCGCACCCGAGGCCTCAAATTCAAAAACCGTCTCGACACAATTAATTCTATGGCCAATTCAGTGAGGGATGCAAACCTGGGAGGCAATCTGAAAACTTTGTAAGAACGGCACACAACCATGCGCGCAAGTTTGGCTATGGGCGACGACGTCAAAAACTCCGCACCCGAGGCCTCAAATTCAAAAACCGTCTCGACACAATTGATTCTATGGCCAATTCAGATGGAAATGCAAACCCGAGAGGCAATCTGAAAACTTTGTAAAAACGGCGCACAAGTGTGCGCGCAATTTGGCTATGGGCGACGACGTCAAAAACTCCGCACCCGAGGCCTCAAATTCAAAAAATTTCTCGACACAATTGATTCTATGGCCAATTCAGCTGGAAATGCAAACCCAAGAGGCAATCTGAAAACTTTGTAAAAACGGCGCACAAGTGTGCGCGCAATTTGGCTATGGGCGACGACGTCAAAAACTCCGCACCCGAGGCCTCAAATTCAAAAACCGTCTCGACACAATTGATTCTATGGCCAATTTAGTGAGGGATGCAAACCTGGGAGGCAATCTGAAAACTTTGTAAAAACAGCACACAACCATGCGCGCAAGTTTGGCTATGGGCGACGACGTCAAAAACTCCGCACCCGAGGCCTCCAATTCAAAAACGGTCTCAACACAATTGATTCTATGGCCAATTCAGTGAGGGATGCAAACCTGGGAGGCATTCTGAAAACTTTGTAAAAACGGCACACAACCATCCGCGCAAGTTTGGCTATGGGCGACGACGTCAAAAACTCCGCACCCGAGGCCTCAAATTCAAAAACCGTCTCGACACAATTGATTCTATGGCCAATTCAGTGAGGGATGCAAACCTGGGAGGCAATCTGAAAACTTTGTAAAAACGGCACACAACCATGCGCGCAAGTTTGGCTTTGGGCGACGACGTCAAAAACTCCGCACCCGAGGCCTCAAATTCAAAAACTTTCTCGACACAATTGATTCTATGGCCAATTCAGATGGAATTGCAAACCCGAGAGGCAATCTGAAAACTTTGTAAAAACGGCGCACACGCGTGCGCGCAATTTGGCTATGGGCGACGACGTCAAAAACTCCGCACCCGAGGCCTCAAATTCAAAAATTTCCTCGACACAATTGATTCTATGGCCAATTCAGCTGGAAATGCAAACCCAAGAGGCAATCTGAAAACTTTGTAAAAACGGCGCACAAGTGTGCGCGCAATTTGGCTATGGGCGACGACGTCAAAAACTCCGCACCCGAGGCCTCAAATTCAAAAACCGTCTCGACACAATTGATTCTATGGCCAATTTAGTGAGGGATGCAAACCTGGGAGGCAATCTGAAAACTTTGTAAAAACAGCACACAAACATGCGCGCAAGTTTGGCTATGGGCGACGACGTCAAAAACTCCGCACCCGAGGCCTCAAATTCAAAAACCGTCTCGACACAATTGATTCTATGGCCAATTCAGCTGGAGATGAAAACCCGAGAGGCAATCTGAAAACTTTGTAAAAACGGCGCACAAGTGTGCGCGCAATTTGGCTATGGGCGACGACGTCAAAAACTCCGCACCCGAGGCCTCAAATTCAAAAACCGTTTCGACACAATTGATTCTATGGCCAATTCAGCTAGAAATGCAAACCCGAGAGGCAATCTGAAAAGTTTGTAAAAACGGCGCACAAGTGTGCGTGCAATTTGGCTATGGGCGACGACGTCAAAAACTCCGCACCCGAGGCCTCAAATTCAAAAATTTTCTCGACACAATTGATTCTATGGCCAATTCAACTGGAAGTGCAAACCCGAGAGGCAATCTGAAAACTTTGTAAAAACGGCACACAAGTGTGCGCGCAATTTGGCTATGGGCGACGACGTCAAAAACTCCGCACCCGAGGCCTCAAATTCAAAAACCGTCTCGACACAATTGATTCTATGGCCAATTCAGTGAGGGATGCAAACCTGGGAGGCAATCTGAAAACTTTGTAAAAACGGCACACAAACATGCGCGCAAGTTTGGCTATGGGCGACGACGTCAAAAACTCCGCACCCGAGGCATCAAATTCAAAAACCGCCTCGACACAATTGATTCTATGGCCAATTCAGTGAGGGATGCAAACCTGGGAGGCAATCTGAAAACTTTGTAAAAACGGCACACAACAATGCGCGCAAGTTTGGCTATGGGCGACGACGTCAAAAACTCCGCACCCGAGGCCTCAAATTCAAAAACCGTCTCGACACAATTGATTCGATGGCCAATTCAGCTGGAAGTGAAAACCCGAGAGGCAATCTGAAAACTTTGTAAAAACGGCGCACAAGTGTGCGCGCAATTTGGCTATGGGCGACGACGTAAAAAACTCCGCACCCGAGGCCTCAAATTCAAAAACCGTCTCGACACAATTGATTTTATGGCCAATTCAGTGAGGGATGCAAACCTGGGAGGCAATCTGAAAACTTTGTAAAAACGGCACACAACCATGCGCGCAAGTTTGGCTTTGGGCGACGACGTCAAAAACTCCGCACCCGAGGCCTCAAATTCAAAAACTTTCTCGACATAATTGATTCTATGGCCAATTCAGATGGAATTGCAAACCCGAGAGGCAATCTGAAAACTTTGTAAAAACGGCGCACACGCGTGCGCGCAATTTGGCTATGGGCGACGACGTCAAAAACTCCGCACCCGAGGCCTCAAATTCAAAAATTTCCTCGACACAATTGATTCTATGGCCAATTCAGCTGGAAATGCAAACCCAAGAGGCAATCTGAAAACTTTGTAAAAACGGCGCACAAGTGTGCGCGCAATTTGGTTATGGGCGACGACGTCAAAAACTCCGCACCCGAGGCCTCAAATTCAAAAACCGTCTCGACACAATTGATTCTATGGCCAATTTAGTGAGGGATGCAAACCTGGGAGGCAATCTGAAAACTTTGTAAAAACAGCACACAACCATGCGCGCAAGTTTGGCTATGGGCAACGACGTCAAAAACTCCGCACCCGAGGCCTCAAATTCAAAAACGGTCTCAACACAATTGATTCTATGGCCAATTCAGTGAGGGATGCAAACCTGGGAGGCAATCTGAAAACTTTGTAAAAACGGCACACAACCATGCGCGCAAGTTTGGCTATGGGCGACGACGTCAAAAACTCCGCACCCGAGGCCTCAAATTCAAAAACCGTCTCGACACAATTGATTCTATGGCCAATTCAGTGAGGGATGCAAACCTGGGAGGCAATTTGAAAACTTTGTAAAAACGGCACACAACCATGCGCGCAAGTTTGGCTTTGGGCGACGACGTCAAAAACTCCGCACCCGAGGCCTCAAATTCAAAAACTTTCTCGACACAATTGATTCTATGGCCAATTCAGATGGAATTGCAAACCCGAGAGGCAATCTGAAAACTTTGTAAAAACGGCGCACACGCGTGCGCGCAATTTGGCTATGGGCGACGACGTCAAAAACTCCGCACCCGAGGCCTCAAATTCAAAAATTTCCTCGACACAATTGATTCTATGGCCAATTCAGCTGGAAATGCAAACCCAAGAGGCAATCTGAAAACTTTGTAAAAACGGCGCACAAGTGTGCGCGCAATTTGGCTATGGGCGACGACGTCAAAAACTCCGCACCCGAGGCCTCAAATTCAAAAACCGTCTCGACACAATTGATTCTATGGCCAATTTAGTGAGGGATGCAAACCTGGGAGGCAATCTGAAAACTTTGTAAAAACAGCACACAACCATGCGCGCAAGTTTGGCTATGGGCGACGACGTCAAAAACTCCGCACCCGAGGCCTCAAATTCAAAAACCGTCTCGACACAATTGATTCTATGGCCAATTCAGCTGGAAATGCAAACCCGAGAGGCAATCTGAAAACTTTGTAAAAACGGCGCACAAGTGTGCGCGCAATTTGGCTATGGGCGACGACGTCAAAAACTCCGCACCCGAGGCCTCAAATTCAAAAACTTTCTCGACACAATTGATTCTATGGCCAATTCAGATGGAATTGCAAACCCAAGAGGCAATCTGAAAACTTTGTAAAAACGGCGCACAAGTGTGCGCGCAATTTGGCTATGGGCGACGACGTCAAAAACTCCGCACCCGAGGCCTCAAATTCAAAAACCGTCTCGACACAATTGATTCTATGGCCAATTTAGTGAGGGATGCAAACCTGGGAGGCAATTTGAAAACTTTGTAAAAACAGCACACAACCATGCGCGCAAGTTTGGCTATGGGCGACGACGTCAAAAACTCCGCACCCGAGGCCTCAAATTCAAAAACCGTCTCGACACAATTGATTCTATGGCCAATTTAGTGAGGGATGCAAACCTGGGAGGCAATTTGAAAACTTTGTAAAAACAGCACACAACCATGCGCGCAAGTTTGGCTATGGGCGACGACGTCAAAAACTCCGCACCCGAGGCCTCAAATTCAAAAACCGTCTCGACACAATTGATTCTATGGCCAATTCAGCTGGATATGCAAACCCGAGAGGCAATCTGAAAACTTTGTAAAAACGGCGCACAAGTGTGCGCGCAATTTGGCTATGGGCGACGACGTCAAAAACTCCGCACCCGAGGCCTCAAATTCAAAAATTTTCTCGACACAATTGATTCTATGGCCAATTCAACTGGGGATGCAAACCCGAGAGGCAATCTGAAAACTTTGTAAAAATGGCGCACAAGTGTGCGCGCAATTTGGCTATGGGCGACGACGTCAAAAACTCCGCACCCGAGGCCTCAAATTCAAAATTTTCTCGACACAATTGATTCTATGGCCAATTTAGCTAGAAGTGCAAACCCAAGAGGCAATCTGAAAACTTTGTAAAAACGGCGCACAAGTGTGCGCGCAATTTGGCTATGGGCGACGACGTCAAAAACTCCGCACCCGAGGCCTCAAATTCAAAAACCGTCTCCGCACAATTGATTCTATGGCCAATTCAGTGAGGGATGCAAACCTGGGAGGCAATCTGAAAACTTTGTAAAAACGGCACACAACCATGCGCGCAAGTTTGGCTATGGGCGACGACTTAAAAAACTCCGCACCCGAGGCCTCAAATTCAAAAACCGTCTCGACACAATTAATTCTATGGCCAATTCAGTGAGGGATGCAAACCTGGGAGGCAATCTGAAAACTTTGTAAGAACGGCACACAACCATGCGCGCAAGTTTGGCTATGGGCGACGACGTCAAAAACTCCGCACCCGAGGCCTCAAATTCAAAAACCGTCTCGACACAATTGATTCTATGGCCAATTCAGATGGAAATGCAAACCCGAGAGGCAATCTGAAAACTTTGTAAAAACGGCGCACAAGCGTGCGCGCAATTTGGCTATGGGCGACGACGTCAAAAACTCCGCACCCGAGGCCTCAAATTCAAAAAATTTCTCGACACAATTGATTCTATGGCCAATTCAGCTGGAATTGCAAACCCAAGAGGCAATCTGAAAACTTTGTAAAAACGGCACACAACCATGCGCGCAAGTTTGGCTATGGGCGACGACGTCAAAAACTCCGCACCCGAGGCCTCAAATTCAAAAACCGTCTCGACATAATTTATTCTATGGCCAATTCAGTGAGGGATGCAAACCTGGGAGGCAATCTGAAAACTTTGTAAAAACGGCACACAACCATGCGCGCAAGTTTGGCTATGGGCGACGACGTCAAAAACTACGCTCCCGAGGCCTCAAATTCAAAAACCGTCTCGACACAATTGATTCTATGACCAATTCAGTGAGGGATGCAAACCTAGGAGGCAATCTGAAAACTTTGTAAAAACGGCACACAACCATGCGCGCAAGTTTGGCTTTGGGCGACGACGTCAAAAACTCCGCACCCGAGGCCTCAAATTCAAAAACTTTCTCGACACAATTGATTCTATGGCCAATTCAGCTGGAAATGCAAACCCGAGAGGTAATCTGAAAACTTAGTAAAATCGGCGCACAAGTGTGCGCGCAAGTTGGCTATGGGCGACGACGTCAAAAACTCCGCACCCGAGGCCTCAAATTCAAAAAATTTCTCGACACAATTGATTCTATGGCCAATTCAGCTGGAAATGAAAACCCGAGAGGCAATCTGAAAACTTTGTAAAAACGGCGCACAAGCGTGCGCACAATTTGGCTATGGGCGACGACGTCAAAAACTCCGCACCCGAGGCCTCAAATTCAAAAAATTTCTTGACACAATTGATTCTATGGCCAATTCAACTGGAAGTGCAAACCCGAGAGGTAATCTGAAAACTTTGTAAAAACGGCGCACAAGTGTGCGCGCAATTTGGCTATGGGCGACGACGTCACAAACTCCGCACCCGAGGCCTCAAATTCAAAAACCGTCTCGACACAATTGATTCTATGGCCAATTCAGTGAGGGATGTAAACCTGGGAGGTAATCTGAAAACTTTGTAAAAACGGCACACAACCATGCGCGCAAGTTTGGCTATGGGCGACTACGTCAAAAACTCCGCACCCGAGGCCTCAAATTCAAAAACCGTCTCGACACAATTGATTCTATGGCCAATTCAGTGAGGGATGCAAACCTGGGAGGCAATCTGAAAACTTTGTAAAAACGGCACACAACCATGCGCGCAAGTTTGGTTTTGGGCGACGACGTCAAAAACTCCGCACCCGAGGCCTCAAATTCAAAAACTTTATCGACACAATTGATTCTATGGCCAATTCAGATGGAAATGCAAACCCGAGAGGCAATCTGAAAACTTTGTAAAAACGGCGCACAAGCGTGCGCGCAATTTGGCTATGGGCGACGACGTCAAAAACTCTGCACCCGAGGCCTCAAATTCAAAAATTTTCTCGACACAATTGATTCTATGGCCAATTCAGCTGGAAATGCAAACCCAAGAGGCAATCTGAAAATTTTGTAAAAACGGCGCACAAGTGTGCGCGCAATTTGGCTATGGGCGACGACGTCAAAAACTACGCACCCGAGGCCTCAAATTCAAAAACCGTCTCGACACAATTGATTCTATGGCCAATTCAGTGAGGGATGCAAACCTGGGAGGCAATCTGAAAACTTTGTAAAAACGGCACACAACCATGCGCGCAAGTTTGGCTATGGGCGACGACGTCAAAAACTACGCACCCGAGGCCTCAAATTCAAAAACCGTCTCGACAAAATTGATTCTATGACCAATTCAGTGAGGGATGCAAACCTAGGAGGCAATCTGAAAACTTTGTAAAAACGGCACACAACCATGCGCGCAAGTTTGGCTTTGGGCGACGACGTCAAAAACTCCGCACCCGAGGCCTCAAATTCAAAAACTTTCTCGACACAATTGATTCTATGGCCAATTCAGCTGGAAATGCAAACCCGAGAGGTAATCTGAAAACTTAGTAAAAACGGCGCACAAGTGTGCGCGCAATTTGGCTATGGGCGACGACGTCAAAAACTCCGCACCCGAGGCCTCAAATTCAAAAAATTTCTCGACACAATTGATTCTATGGCCAATTCAGCTGGAAATGAAAACCCGAGAGGCAATCTGAAAACTTTGTAAAAACGGCGCACAAGCGTGCGCGCAATTTGGCTATGGGCGACGACGTCAAAAACTCCACACCCGAGGCCTCAAATTCAAAAATTTTCTCGACACAATTGATTCTATGGCCAATTCAACTGGAAGTGCAAACCCGAGAGGTAATCTGAAAATTTTGTAAAAACGGCGCACAAGTGTGCGTGCAATTTGGCTATGGGCGACGACGTCAAAAACTCCGCACCCGAGGCCTCAAATTCAAAAAATTTCTCGACACAATTGATTCTATTGCCAATTCAGCTAGAAGTGCAAACCCGAGAGGCAATCTGAAAACTTTGTAAAAACGGCGCACAAGTGTGCGCGCAATTTGGCTATGGGCGACGACGTCAAAAACTCCGCACCCGAGGCCTCAAATTCAAAAATTTTCTCGACACAATGGATTATATGGCCAATTCAGCTGGAAATGCAAACCCGAGAGGCAATCTGAAAACTTTGTAAAAACGGCGCACAAGTGTGCGCGCAATTTGGCTATGGGCGACGACGTCAAAAACTCCGCACCCGAGGCCTCAAATTCAAAAATTTTCTCGACACAATTGATTCTATGGCCAATTCAACTGGAAGTGCAAACCCGAGAGGCAATCTGAAAACTTTGTAAAAACGGTGCACAAGTGTGCGCATAATTTGGCTATGGGCGACGACGTCAAAAACTCCGCACCCGAGGCCTCAAATTCAAAAAATTTCTCGACACAATTGATTCTATGGCCAATTCAGCTAGAAGTGCAAACCAGAGAGGCAATCTGAAAACTTTGTAAAAACTGCGCACAAGTGTGCGCGCAATTTGGCTATGGGCGACGACGTCAAAAACTCCACACCCGAGGCCTCAAATTCAAAAACCGTCTCGACACAATTGATTCTATGGCCAATTCAGCTAGAAGTGCAAACCCGAAAGGCAATCTGAAAACTTTGTAAAAACGGCGCACAAGTGTGCGCGCAATTTAGCTATGGGCGACTACGTCAAAAACTCCGCACCCGAGGCCTCAAATTCAAAAATTTTCTCGACACAATTGATTCTATGGCCAATTCAACTGGAAGTGCAAACCCGAGAGGCAATCTGAAAACTTTGTAAAAACGGCGCACAAGTGTGCGCGCAATTTGCCTATGGGCGACGACGTCAAAAACTCCGCACCCGAGGCCTCAAATTCAAAAACCGTCTCAACACAATTGATTCTATGGCCAATTCAGTGGGGGATGCAAACCTGGGAGGCAATCTGAAAACTTTGTAAAAACGGCACACAACCATGCGCGCAAGTTTGGCTATGGGCGACGACGTCAAAAACTACGCACCCGAGGCCTCAAATTCAAAAACCGTCTCGACACAATTGATTCTATGACCAATTCAGTGAGGGATGCAAACCTAGGAGGCAATCTGAAAACTTTGTAAAAACGGCACACAACCATGCGCGCAAGTTTGGCTTTGGGCGACGACGTCAAAAACTCCGCACCCGAGGCCTCAAATTCAAAAACTTTCTCGACACAATTGATTCTATGGCCAATTCAGCTGGAAATGCAAACCCGAGAGGTAATCTGAAAACTTAGTAAAAACGGCGCACAAGTGTGCGCGCAATTTGGCTATGGGCGACGACGTCAAAAACTCCGCACCCGAGGCCTCAAATTCAAAAAATTTCTCGACACAATTGATTATATGGCCAATTCAGCTGGAAATGCAAACCCAAGAGGCAATCTGAAAACTTTGTAAAAACGGCGCACAAGTGTGCGCGCAATTTGGCTATGGGCGACGACGTCAAAAACTCCGCACCCGAGGCCTCAAATTCAAAAACTGTCTCGACACAATTGATTCTATGGCCAATATAGTGAGGGATGCAAACCTGGGAGGCAATCTGAAAACTTTGTAAAAACGGCACACAACCATGCGCGCAAGTTTGGCTATGGGCGACGACGTCAAAAACTCCGCACCCGAGGCCTCAAATTCAAAAAAGGTCTCGACACAATTGATTCTATGGCCAATTCAGTGAGGGATGCAAACCTGGGAGGCAATCTGAAAACTTTGTAAAAACGGCACACAACCATGCGCGCAAGTTTGGCTATGGGCGACGACGTCAAAAACTCCGCACCCGAGGCCTCAAATTCAAAAACCATCTCAGCACAATTGATTCTATGGCCAATTCAGCTGGAAATACAAACCCGAGAGGCAATCTGAAAACTTTGTAAAAACGGCGCACAAGTGTGCGCGCAATTTGGCTATGGGCGACGACGTCAAAAACTCCGCACCCGAGGCCTCAAATTCAAAAAATTTCTCGACACAATTGATTCTATGGCCAATTCAACTGGAAGTGCAAACCCGAGAGGTAATCTGAAATCTTTGTAAAAACGGCGCACAAGTGTGCGCGCAATTTGGCTATGGGCGACGACGTCACAAACTCCGCACCCGAGGCCTCAAATTCAAAAGCCGTCTCGACACAATTGATTCTATGGCCAATTCAACTGGAAGTGCAAACCCGAGAGGTAATTTGAAAACTTTGTAAAAACGGCGCACAAGTGTGCGCGCAATTTGGTTATGGGCGACGACGTCAAAAACTCCGCACCCGAGGCCTCAAATTCAAAAACCATCTCGACATAATTGATTCTATGGCCAATTCAGTGAGGGATGCAAACCTGGGAGGCAATCTGAAAACTTTGTAAAAACGGCACACAACCATGCGCGCACGTTTGGCTATGGGCGACGACGTCAAAAACTCCGCACCCGAGGCCTCAAATTCAAAAACCGTCTCGACATAATTTATTCTATGGCCAATTCAGTGAGGGATGCAAACCTGGGAGGCAATCTGAAAACTTTGTAAAAACGGCACACAACCATGCGCGCAAGTTTGGCTATGGGCGACGACGTCAAAAACTACGCACCCGAGGCCTCAAATTCAAAAACCGTCTCGACACAATTGATTCTATGACCAATTCAGTGAGGGATGCAAACCTAGGAGGCAATCTGAAAACTTTGTAAACACGGCACACAACCATGCGCGCAAGTTTGGCTTTGGGCGACGACGTCAAAAACTCCGCACCCGAGGCCTCAAATTCAAAAACTTTCTCGACACAATTGATTCTATGGCCAATTCAGCTGGAAATGCAAACCCGAGAGGTAATCTGAAAACTTAGTAAAAACGGCGCACAAGTGTGCGCGCAAGTTGGCTATGGGCGACGACGTCAAAAACTCCGCACCCGAGGCCTCAAATTCAAAAAATTTCTCGACACAATTGATTCTATGGCCAATTCAGCTTGAAATGAAAACCCGAGAGGCAATCTGAAAACTTTGTAAAAACGGCGCACAAGCGTGCGCACAATTTGGCTATGGGCGACGACGTCAAAAACTCCGCACCCGAGGCCTCAAATTCAAAAAATTTCTTGACACAATTGATTCTATGGCCAATTCAGCTGGAAATGCAAACCCGAGAGGCAATCTGAAAACTTTGTTAAAACGGCGCACAAGTGTGCGCGCAATTTGGCTATGGGCGACGACGTCAAAAACTCCGCACCCGAGGCCTCAAATTCAAAAACTTTCTCGACACAATTGATTCTATGGCCAATTCAACTGGAAGTGCAAACCCGAGAGGCAATCTGAAAACTTTGTAAAAACGGTGCACAAGTGTGCGCATAATTTGGCTATGGGCGACGACGTCAAAAACTCCGCACCCGAGGCCTCAAATTCAAAAAATTTCTCGACACAATTGATTCTATGGCCAATTCAGCTAGAAGTGCAAACCAGAGAGGCAATCTGAAAACTTTGTAAAAACTGCGCACAAGTGTGCGCGCAATTTGGCTATGGGCGACGACGTCAAAAACTCCACACCCGAGGCCTCAAATTCAAAAACCGTCTCGACACAATTGATTCTATGGCCAATTCAGCTAGAAGTGCAAACCCGAAAGGCAATCTGAAAACTTTGTAAAAACGGCGCACAAGTGTGCGCGCAATTTAGCTATGGGCGACTACGTCAAAAACTCCGCACCCGAGGCCTCAAATTCAAAAATTTTCTCGACACAATTGATTCTATGGCCAATTCAACTGGAAGTGCAAACCCGAGAGGCAATCTGAAAACTTTGTAAAAACGGCGCACAAGTGTGCGCGCAATTTGCCTATGGGCGACGACGTCAAAAACTCCGCACCCGAGGCCTCAAATTCAAAAACCGTCTCAACACAATTGATTCTATGGCCAATTCAGTGGGGGATGCAAACCTGGGAGGCAATCTGAAAACTTTGTAAAAACGGCACACAACCATGCGCGCAAGTTTGGCTATGGGCGACGACGTCAAAAACTACGCACCCGAGGCCTCAAATTCAAAAACCGTCTCGACACAATTGATTCTATGACCAATTCAGTGAGGGATGCAAACCTAGGAGGCAATCTGAAAACTTTGTAAAAACGGCACACAACCATGCGCGCAAGTTTGGCTTTGGGCGACGACGTCAAAAACTCCGCACCCGAGGCCTCAAATTCAAAAACTTTCTCGACACAATTGATTCTATGGCCAATTCAGCTGGAAATGCAAACCCGAGAGGTAATCTGAAAACTTAGTAAAAACGGCGCACAAGTGTGCGCGCAATTTGGCTATGGGCGACGACGTCAAAAACTCCGCACCCGAGGCCTCAAATTCAAAAAATTTCTCGACACAATTGATTATATGGCCAATTCAGCTGGAAATGCAAACCCAAGAGGCAATCTGAAAACTTTGTAAAAACGGCGCACAAGTGTGCGCGCAATTTGGCTATGGGCGACGACGTCAAAAACTCCGCACCCGAGGCCTCAAATTCAAAAACTGTCTTGACACAATTGATTCTATGGCCAATTTAGTGAGGGATGCAAACCTGGGAGGCAATCTGAAAACTTTGTAAAAACGGCACACAACCATGCGCGCAAGTTTGGCTATGGGCGACGACGTCAAAAACTCCGCACCCGAGGCCTCAAATTCAAAAACGGTCTCGACACAATTGATTCTATGGCCAATTCAGTGAGGGATGCAAACCTGGGAGGCAATCTGAAAACTTTGTAAAAACGGCACACAACCATGCGCGCAAGTTTGGCTATGGGCGACGACGTCAAAAACTCCGCACCCGAGGCCTCAAATTCAAAAACCGTCTCAGCACAATTGATTCTATGGCCAATTCAGCTGGATATGCAAACCCGAGAGGCAATCTGAAAACTTTGTAAAAACGGCGCACAAGTGTGCGCGCAATTTGGCTATGGGCGACGACGTCAAAAACTCCGCACCCGAGGCCTCAAATTCAAAAAATTTCTCGACACAATTGATTCTATGGCCAATTCAACTGGAAGTGCAAACCCGAGAGGTAATCTGAAAACTTTGTAAAAACGGCGCACAAGTGTGCGCGCAATTTGGCTATGGGCGACGACGTCACAAACTCCGCACCCGAGGCCTCAAATTCAAAAGCCGTCTCGACACAATTGATTCTATGGCCAATTCAACTGGAAGTGCAAACCCGAGAGGTAATTTGAAAACTTTGTAAAAACGGCGCACAAGTGTGCGCGCAATTTGGCTATGGGCGACGACGTCAAAAACTCCGCACCCGAGGCCTCAAATTCAAAAACCATCTCGACATAATTGATTCTATGGCCAATTCAGTGAGGGATGCAAACCTGGGAGGCAATCTGAAAACTTTGTAAAAACGGCACACAACCATGCGCGCACGTTTGGCTATGGGCGACGACGTCAAAAACTCCGCACCCGAGGCCTCAAATTCAAAAACCGTCTCGACATAATTTATTCTATGGCCAATTCAGTGAGGGATGCAAACCTGGGAGGCAATCTGAAAACTTTGTAAAAACGGCACACAACCATGCGCGCAAGTTTGGCTATGGGCGACGACGTCAAAAACTACGCACCCGAGGCCTCAAATTCAAAAACCGTCTCGACACAATTGATTCTATGACCAATTCAGTGAGGGATGCAAACCTAGGAGGCAATCTGAAAACTTTGTAAAAACGGCACACAACCATGCGCGCAAGTTTGGCTTTGGGCGACGACGTCAAAAACTCCGCACCCGAGGCCTCAAATTCAAAAACTTTCTCGACACAATTGATTCTATGGCCAATTCAGCTGGAAATGCAAACCCGAGAGGTAATCTGAAAACTTAGTAAAAACGGCGCACAAGTGTGCGCGCAAGTTGGCTATGGGCGACGACGTCAAAAACTCCGCACCCGAGGCCTCAAATTCAAAAACTGTCTTGACACAATTGATTCTATGGCCAATTTAGTGAGGGATGCAAACCTGGGAGGCAATCTGAAAACTTTGTAAAAACGGCACACAACCATGCGCGCAAGTTTGGCTATGGGCGACGACGTCAAAAACTCCGCACCCGAGGCCTCAAATTCAAAAACGGTCTCGACACAATTGATTCTATGGCCAATTCAGTGAGGGATGCAAACCTGGGAGGCAATCTGAAAACTTTGTAAAAACGGCACACAACCATGCGCGCAAGTTTGGCTATGGGCGACGACGTCAAAAACTCCGCACCCGAGGCCTCAAATTCAAAAACCGTCTCAGCACAATTGATTCTATGGCCAATTCAGCTGGATATGCAAACCCGAGAGGCAATCTGAAAACTTTGTAAAAACGGCGCACAAGTGTGCGCGCAATTTGGCTATGGGCGACGACGTCAAAAACTCCGCACCCGAGGCCTCAAATTCAAAAAATTTCTCGACACAATTGATTCTATGGCCAATTCAACTGGAAGTGCAAACCCGAGAGGTAATCTGAAAACTTTGTAAAAACGGCGCACAAGTGTGCGCGCAATTTGGCTATGGGCGACGACGTCACAAACTCCGCACCCGAGGCCTCAAATTCAAAAGCCGTCTCGACACAATTGATTCTATGGCCAATTCAACTGGAAGTGCAAACCCGAGAGGTAATTTGAAAACTTTGTAAAAACGGCGCACAAGTGTGCGCGCAATTTGGCTATGGGCGACGACGTCAAAAACTCCGCACCCGAGGCCTCAAATTCAAAAACCATCTCGACATAATTGATTCTATGGCCAATTCAGTGAGGGATGCAAACCTGGGAGGCAATCTGAAAACTTTGTAAAAACGGCACACAACCATGCGCGCACGTTTGGCTATGGGCGACGACGTCAAAAACTCCGCACCCGAGGCCTCAAATTCAAAAACCGTCTCGACATAATTTATTCTATGGCCAATTCAGTGAGGGATGCAAACCTGGGAGGCAATCTGAAAACTTTGTAAAAGCGGCACACAACCATGCGCGCAAGTTTGGCTATGGGCGACGACGTCAAAAACTACGCACCCGAGGCCTCAAATTCAAAAACCGTCTCGACACAATTGATTCTATGACCAATTCAGTGAGGGATGCAAACCTAGGAGGCAATCTGAAAACTTTGTAAAAACGGCACACAACCATGCGCGCAAGTTTGGCTTTGGGCGACGACGTCAAAAACTCCGCACCCGAGGCCTCAAATTCAAAAACTTTCTCGACACAATTGATTCTATGGCCAATTCAGCTGGAAATGCAAACCCGAGAGGTAATCTGAAAACTTAGTAAAAACGGCGCACAAGTGTGCGCGCAAGTTGGCTATGGGCGACGACGTCAAAAACTCCGCACCCGAGGCCTCAAATTCAAAAAATTTCTCGACACAATTGATTCTATGGCCAATTCAGCTGGAAATGAAAACCCGAGAGGCAATCTGAAAACTTTGTAAAAACGGCGCACAAGCGTGCGCACAATTTGGCTATGGGCGACGACGTCAAAAACTCCGCACCCGAGGCCTCAAATTCAAAAAATTTCTTGACACAATTGATTCTATGGCCAATTCAACTGGAAGTGCAAACCCGAGAGGTAATCTGAAAACTTTGTAAAAACGGCGCACAAGTGTGCGCGCAATTTGGCTATGGGCGACGACGTCACAAACTCCGCACCCGAGGCCTCAAATTCAAAAACCGTCTCGACACAATTGATTCTATGGCCAATTCAGTGAGGGATGTAAACCTGGGAGGTAATCTGAAAACTTTGTAAAAACGGCACACAACCATGCGCGCAAGTTTGGCTATGGGCGACTACGTCAAAAACTCCGCACCCGAGGCCTCAAATTCAAAAACCGTCTCGACACAATTGATTCTATGGCCAATTCAGTGAGGGATGCAAACCTGGGAGGCAATCTGAAAACTTTGTAAAAACGGCACACAACCATGCGCGCAAGTTTGGTTTTGGGCGACGACGTCAAAAACTCCACACCCGAGGCCTCAAATTCAAAAACTTTCTCGACACAATTGATTCTATGGCCAATTCAGATGGAAATGCAAACCCGAGAGGCAATCTGAAAACTTTGTAAAAACGGCGCACAAGCGTGCGCGCAATTTGGCTATGGGCGACGACGTCAAAAACTCTGCACCCGAGGCCTCAAATTCAAAAATTTTCTCGACACAATTGATTCTATGGCCAATTCAGCTGGAAATGCAAACCCAAGAGGCAATCTGAAAATTTTGTAAAAACGGCGCACAAGTGTGCGCGCAATTTGGCTATGGGCGACGACGTCAAAAACTACGCACCCGAGGCCTCAAATTCAAAAACCGTCTCGACACAATTGATTCTATGGCCAATTCAGTGAGGGATGCAAACCTGGGAGGCAATCTGAAAACTTTGTAAAAACGGCACACAACCATGCGCGCAAGTTTGGCTATGGGCGACGACGTCAAAAACTACGCACCCGAGGCCTCAAATTCAAAAACCGTCTCGACACAATTGATTCTATGACCAATTCAGTGAGGGATGCAAACCTAGGAGGCAATCTGAAAACTTTGTAAAAACGGCACACAACCATGCGCGCAAGTTTGGCTTTGGGCGACGACGTCAAAAACTCCGCACCCGAGGCCTCAAATTCAAAAACTTTCTCGACACAATTGATTCTATGGCCAATTCAGCTGGAAATGCAAACCCGAGAGGTAATCTGAAAACTTAGTAAAAACGGCGCACAAGTGTGCGCGCAATTTGGCTATGGGCGACGACGTCAAAAACTCCGCACCCGAGGCCTCAAATTCAAAAAATTTCTCGACACAATTGATTCTATGGCCAATTCAGCTGGAAATGAAAACCCGAGAGGCAATCTGAAAACTTTGTAAAAACGGCGCACAAGCGTGCGCGCAATTTGGCTATGGGCGACGACGTCAAAAACTCCGCACCCGAGGCCTCAAATTCAAAAATTTTCTCGACACAATTGATTCTATGGCCAATTCAACTGGAAGTGCAAACCCGAGAGGTAATCTGAAAACTTTGTAAAAACGGCGCACAAGTGTGCGCGCAATTTGGCTATGGGCGACGACGTCACAAACTCCGCACCCGAGGCCTCAAATTCAAAAACCGTCTCGACCCAATTGATTCTATGGCCAATTCAGTGAGGGATGTAAACTTGGGAGGCAATCTGAAAACTTTGTAAAAACGGCACACAACCATGCGCGCAAGTTTGGCTATGGGCGACGACGTCAAAAACTCCGCACCCGAGGCCTCAAATTCAAAAACCGTCTCGACACAATTGATTCTATGGCCAATTCAGTGAGGGATGCAAACCTGGGAGGCAATCTGAAAACTTTGTAAAAACGGCACACAACCATGCGCGCAAGTTTGGTTTTGGGCGACGACGTCAAAAACTCCGCACCCGAGGCCTCAAATTCAAAAACTTTCTCGACACAATTGATTCTATGGCCAATTCAGATGGAAATGCAAACCCGAGAGGCAATCTGAAAACTTTGTAAAAACGGCGCACAAGCGTGCGCGCAATTTGGCTATGGGCGACGACGTCAAAAACTCTGCACCCGAGGCCTCAAATTCAAAAATTTTCTCGACACAATTGATTATATGGCCAATTCAGCTGGAAATGCAAACCCAAGAGGCAATCTGAAAACTTTGTAAAAACGGCGCACAAGTGTGCGCGCAATTTGGCTATGGGCGACGACGTCAAAAACTACGCACCCGAGGCCTCAAATTCAAAAACCGTCTCGACACAATTGATTCTATGGCCAATTCAGTGAGGGATGCAAACCTGGGAGGCAATCTGTAAACTTTTTAAAAACAGCACACAACCATGCGCCCAAGTTTGGCTATGGGCGACGACGTCAAAAACTCCGCACCCGAGGCCTCAAATTCAAAAACGGTCTCGACACAATTATTCTATGGCCAATTCAGCTGGAAATGCAAACCCGAGAGGCAATCTAAAAACTTTGTAAAAACGGCGCACAAGTGTGCGCGCAATTTGGCTATGGGCGACGACGTCAAAAACTCCGCACCCGAGGCCTCAAATTCAAAAAATTTCTCGACACAATTGATTCTATGGCCAATTCAGCTGGAAATGCAAACCCGAGAGGCAATCTGAAAACTTTGTAAAAACGGCGCACAAGTGTGCGCGCAATTTGGCTATGGGCGACGATGTCAAAAACTCCGCACCCGAGGCCTCAAATTCAAAAATTTTCTCGACACAATTGATTCTATGGCCAATTCAACTGGAAGTGCAAACCCGAGAGGCAATCTGAAAACTTTGTAAAAACGGCGCACAAGTGTGCGCGCAATTTGGCTATGGGCGACGACGTCACAAACTCCGCACCCGAGGCCTCAAATTCAAAAACCGTCTCGACCCAATTGATTCTATGGCCAATTCAGTGAGGGATGTAAACCTGGGAGGCAATCTGAAAACTTTGTAAAAACGGCACACAACCATGCGCGCATGTTTGGCTATGGGCGACGACGTCAAAAACTCCGCACCCGAGGCCTCAAATTCAAAAACCGTCTCGACACAATTGATTCTATGGCCAATTCAGTGAGGGATGCAAACCTGGGAGGCAATCTGAAAACTTTGTAAAAACGGCACACAACCATGCGCGCAAGTTTGGTTTTGGGCGACGACGTCAAAAACTCCGCACCCGAGGCCTCAAATTCAAAAACTTTCTCGACACAATTGATTCTATGGCCAATTCAGATGGAAATGCAAACCCGAGAGGCAATCTGAAAACTTTGTAAAAACGGCGCACAAGTGTGCGCGCAAGTTGGCTATGGGCGACGACGTCAAAAACTCCGCACCCGAGGCCTCAAATTCAAAAAATTTCTCGACACAATTGATTCTATGGCCAATTCAGCTGGAAATGAAAACCCGAGAGGCAATCTGAAAACTTTGTAAAAACGGCGCACAAGCGTGCGCACAATTTGGCTATGGGCGACGACGTCAAAAACTCCGCACCCGAGGCCTCAAATTCAAAAAATTTCTTGACACAATTGATTCTATGGCCAATTCAACTGGAAGTGCAAACCCGAGAGGTAATCTGAAAACTTTGTAAAAACGGCGCACAAGTGTGCGCGCAATTTGGCTATGGGCGACGACGTCACAAACTCCGCACCCGAGGCCTCAAATTCAAAAACCGTCTCGACACAATTGATTCTATGGCCAATTCAGTGAGGGATGTAAACCTGGGAGGTAATCTGAAAACTTTGTAAAAACGGCACACAACCATGCGCGCAAGTTTGGCTATGGGCGACTACGTCAAAAACTCCGCACCCGAGGCCTCAAATTCAAAAACCGTCTCGACACAATTGATTCTATGGCCAATTCAGTGAGGGATGCAAACCTGGGAGGCAATCTGAAAACTTTGTAAAAACGGCACACAACCATGCGCGCAAGTTTGGTTTTGGGCGACGACGTCAAAAACTCCGCACCCGAGGCCTCAAATTCAAAAACTTTCTCGACACAATTGATTCTATGGCCAATTCAGATGGAAATGCAAACCCGAGAGGCAATCTGAAAACTTTGTAAAAACGGCGCACAAGCGTGCGCGCAATTTGGCTATGGGCGACGACGTCAAAAACTCTGCACCCGAGGCCTCAAATTCAAAAAATTTCTCGACACAATTGATTCTATGGCCAATTCAGCTGGAAATGCAAACCCAAGAGGCAATCTGAAAATTTTGTAAAAACGGCGCACAAGTGTGCGCGCAATTTGGCTATGGGCGACGACGTCAAAAACTACGCACCCGAGGCCTCAAATTCAAAAACCGTCTCGACACAATTGATTCTATGGCCAATTCAGTGAGGGATGCAAACCTGGGAGGCAATCTGAAAACTTTGTAAAAACGGCACACAACCATGCGCGCAAGTTTGGCTATGGGCGACGACGTCAAAAACTACGCACCCGAGGCCTCAAATTCAAAAACCGTCTCGACACAATTGATTCTATGACCAATTCAGTGAGGGATGCAAACCTAGGAGGCAATCTGAAAACTTTGTAAAAACGGCACACAACCATGCGCGCAAGTTTGGCTTTGGGCGACGACGTCAAAAACTCCGCACCCGAGGCCTCAAATTCAAAAACTTTCTCGACACAATTGATTCTATGGCCAATTCAGCTGGAAATGCAAACCCGAGAGGTAATCTGAAAACTTAGTAAAAACGGCGCACAAGTGTGCGCGCAATTTGGCTATGGGCGACGACGTCAAAAACTCCGCACCCGAGGCCTCAAATTCAAAAAATTTCTCGACACAATTGATTCTATGGCCAATTCAGCTGGAAATGAAAACCCGAGAGGCAATCTGAAAACTTTGTAAAAACGGCGCACAAGCGTGCGCGCAATTTGGCTATGGGCGACGACGTCAAAAACTCCGCACCCGAGGCCTCAAATTCAAAAAATTTCTCGACACAATTGATTCTATGGCCAATTCAACTGGAAGTGCAAACCCGAGAGGTAATCTGAAAACTTTGTAAAAACGGCGCACAAGTGTGCGCGCAATTTGGCTATGGGCGACGACGTCACAAACTCCGCACCCGAGGCCTCAAATTCAAAAACCGTCTCGACCCAATTGATTCTATGGCCAATTCAGTGAGGGATGTAAACCTGGGAGGCAATCTGAAAACTTTGTAAAAACGGCACACAACCATGCGCGCAAGTTTGGCTATGGGCGACGACGTCAAAAACTCCGCACCCGAGGCCTCAAATTCAAAAACCGTCTCGACACAATTGATTCTATGGCCAATTCAGTGAGGGATGCAAACCTGGGAGGCAATCTGAAAACTTTGTAAAAACGGCACACAACCATGCGCGCAAGTTTGGTTTTGGGCGACGACGTCAAAAACTCCGCACCCGAGGCCTCAAATTCAAAAACTTTCTCGACACAATTGATTCTATGGCCAATTCAGATGGAAATGCAAACCCGAGAGGCAATCTGAAAACTTTGTAAAAACGGCGCACAAGCGTGCGCGCAATTTGGCTATGGGCGACGACGTCAAAAACTCTGCACCCGAGGCCTCAAATTCAAAAATTTTCTCGACACAATTGATTCTATGGCCAATTCAGCTGGAAATGCAAACCCAAGAGGCAATCTGAAAACTTTGTAAAAACGGCGCACAAGTGTGCGCGCAATTTGGCTATGGGCGACGACGTCAAAAACTACGCACCCGAGGCCTCAAATTCAAAAACCGTCTCGACACAATTGATTCTATGGCCAATTCAGTGAGGGATGCAAACCTGGGAGGCAATCTGTAAACTTTTTAAAAACAGCACACAACCATGCGCGCAAGTTTGGCTATGGGCGACGACGTCAAAAACTCCGCACCCGAGGCCTCAAATTCAAAAACGGTCTCGACACAATTATTCTATGGCCAATTCAGCTGGAAATGAAAACCCGAGAGGCAATCTAAAAACTTTGTAAAAACGGCGCACAAGTGTGCGCGCAATTTGGCTATGGGCGACGACGTCAAAAACTCCGCACCCGAGGCCTCAAATTCAAAAAATTTCTCGACACAATTGATTCTATGGCCAATTCAACTGGAAGTGCAAACTCGAGAGGCAATCTGAAAACTTTGTAAAAACGGCGCACAAGTGTGCGCGCAATTTGGCTATGGGCGACGACGTCACAAACTCCGCACCCGAGGCCTCAAATTCAAAAACCGTCTCGACCCAATTGATTCTATGGCCAATTCAGTGAGGGATGTAAACCTGGGAGGCAATCTGAAAACTTTGTAAAAACGGCACACAACCATGCGCGCAAGTTTGGCTATGGGCGACGACGTCAAAAACTCCGCACCCGAGGCCTCAAATTCAAAAACCGTCTCGACACAATTGATTCTATGGCCAATTCAGTGAGGGATGCAAACCTGGGAGGCAATCTGAAAACTTTGTAAAAACGGCACACAACCATGCGCGCAAGTTTGGTTTTGGGCGACGACGTCAAAAACTCCGCACCCGAGGCCTCAAATTCAAAAACTTTCTCGACACAATTGATTCTATGGCCAATTCAGATGGAAATGCAAACCCGAGAGGCAATCTGAAAACTTTGTAAAAACGGCGCACAAGCGTGCGCGCAATTTGGCTATGGGCGACGACGTCAAAAACTCTGCACCCGAGGCCTCAAATTCAAAAATTTTCTCGACACAATTGATTCTATGGCCAATTGAGCTGGAAATGCAAACCCAAGAGGCAATCTGAAAACTTTGTAAAAACGGCGCACAAGTGTGCGCGCAATTTGGCTATGGGCGACGACGTCAAAAACTACGCACCCGAGGCCTCAAATTCAAAAACCGTCTCGACACAATTGATTCTATGGCCAATTCAGTGAGGGATGCAAACCTGGGAGGCAATCTGTAAACTTTTTAAAAACAGCACACAACCATGCGCGCAAGTTTGGCTATGGGCGACGACGTCAAAAACTCCGCACCCGAGGCCTCAAATTCAAAAACGGTCTCGACATAATTATTCTATGGCCAATTCAGCTGGAAATGCAAACCCGAGAGGCAATCTAAAAACTTTGTAAAAACGGCGCACAAGTGTGCGCGCAATTTGGCTATGGGCGACGACGTCAAAAACTCCGCACCCGAGGCCTCAAATTCAAAAAATTTCTCGACACAATTGATTCTATGGCCAATTCAGCTGGAAATGCAAACCCGAGAGGCAATCTGAAAACTTTGTAAAAACGGCGCACAAGTGTGCGCGCAATTTGGCTTTGGGCGACGATGTCAAAACCTCCGCACCCGAGGCCTCAAATTCAAAAATTTTCTCGACACAATTGATTCTATGGCCAATTCAACTGGAAGTGCAAACCCGAGAGGCAATCTGAAAACTTTGTAAAAACGGCGCACAAGTGTGCGCGCAATTTGGCTATGGGCGACGACGTCAAAAACTCCGCACCCGAGGCCTCAAATTCAAAAAATTTCTCGACACAATTGATTCTATGGCCAATTCAGCTAGAAGTGCAAACCCGAGAGGCAATCTGAAAACTTTGTAAAAACTGCGCACAAGTGTGCGCGCAATTTGGCTATGGGCGACGACGTCAAAAACTCCACACCCGAGGCCTCAAATTCAAAAACCGTCTCGACACAATTGATTCTATGGCCAATTCAGCTAGAAGTGCAAACCCGAAAGGCAATCTGAAAACTTTGTAAAAACGGCGCACAAGTGTGCGCGCAATTTAGCTATGGGCGACGACGTCAAAAACTCCGCACCCGAGGCCTCAAATTCAAAAATTTTCTCGACACAATTGATTCTATGGCCAATTCAACTGGAAGTGCAAACCCGAGAGGCAATCTGAAAACTTTGTAAAAACGGCGCACAAGTGTGCGCGCAATTTGCCTATGGGCGACGACGTCAAAAACTCCGCACCCGAGGCCTCAAATTCAAAAACTGTCTCGACACAATTGATTCTATGGCCAATTTAGTGAGGGATGCAAACCTGGGAGGCAATCTGAAAACTTTGTAAAAACGGCACACAACCATGCGCGCAAGTTTGGCTATGGGCGACGACGTCAAAAACTCCGCACCCGAGGCCTCAAATTCAAAAACGGTCTCGACACAATTGATTCTATGGCCAATTCAGTGAGGGATGCAAACCTGGGAGGCAATCTGAAAACTTTGTAAAAACGGCACACAACCATGCGCGCAAGTTTGGCTATGGGCGACGACGTCAAAAACTCCGCACCCGAGGCCTAAAATTCAAAAACCGTCTCAGCACAATTGATTCTACGGCCAATTCAGCGGGAAATGCAAACCCGAGAGGCAATCTGAAAACTTTGTAAAAACGGCGCACAAGTGTGCGCGCAATTTGGCTATGGGCGACGACGTAAAAAACACCGCACCCGAGGCCTCAAATTCAAAAATTTTCTCGACACAATTGATTCTATGGCCAATTCAACTGGAAGTGCAAACCCGAGAGGCAATCTGAAAACTTTGTAAAAACGGCGCACAAGTGTGCGCGCAATTGGGCTATGGGCGACGACGTCAAAAACTCCGCACCCGAGGCCTCAAATTCAAAAACCGTCTCGACACAATTGATTCTATGGCCAATTCAGTGAGGGATGCAAACCTGGGAGGCAATCTGAAAACTTTGTAAAAACGGCACACAACCATGCGCGCAAGTTTGGCTATGGGCGACGACGTAAAAAACACCGCACCCGAGGCCTCAAATTCAAAAACCGTCTCGACACAATTGATTCTATGGCCAATTCGGCGAGGGATGCAAACCTGGGAGGCTATTTTAAACCTTTGTAAAAACGGCACACAACCATGCGCGCAAGTTTGGCTTTGGGCGACGACGTCAAAAACTCCGCACCCGAGGCCTCAAATTCAAAAACTTTCTCGACACAATTGATTCTATAGCCAATTCAGCTGGAAATGCAAACTCGAGAGGCAATCTGAAAACTTTGTAAAAACGGCGCACAAGTGTGCGCGCAATTTGGCTATGGGCGACGACGTCAAAAACTCTGCACCCGAGGCCTCAAATTCAAAAATTTTCTCGACACAATTGATTCTATGGCCAATTCAACTGGAAGTGCAAACCCGAGAGGCAATCTGAAAACTTTGTAAAAACGGCGCACAAGTGTGCGCGCAATTTGGCTATGGGCGACGACGTCAAAAACTCCGCACCCGAGGCCTCAAATTCAAAAAAATTCTCGACACAATTGATTCTGTGGCCAATTCAGCTAGAAGTGCAAACCCGAGAGGCAATCTGAAAACTTTGTAAAAACTGCGCACAAGTGTGCGCGCAATTTGGCTATGGGCGACGACGTCAAAAACTCCACACCCGAGGCCTCAAATTCAAAAACCGTCTCGACGCAATTGATTCTATGGCCAATTCAGCTAGAAGTGCAAACCCGAAAGGCAATCTGAAAACTTTGTAAAAACGGCGCACAAGTGTGCGCGCAATTTAGCTATGGGCGACGACGTCAAAAACTCCGCTCCCGAGGCCTCAAATTCAAAAATTTTCTCGACACAATTGATTCTATGGCCAATTCAACTGGAAGTGCAAACCCGAGAGGCAATCTGAAAACTTTGTAAAAACGGCGCACAAGTGTGCGCGCAATTTGCCTATGGGCGACGACGTCAAAAACTCCGCACCCGAGGCCTCAAATTCAAAAACCGTCTCGACACAATTGATTCTATGGCCAATTCAGTGGGGGATGCAAACCTGGGAGGCAATCTGAAAACTTTGTAAAAACGGCACACAACCATGCGCGCAAGTTTGGCTATGGGCGACGACGTCAAAAACTACGCACCCGAGGACTCAAATTCAAAAACCGTCTCGACACAATTGATTCTATGACCAATTCAGTGAGGGATGCAAACCTAGGAGGCAATCTGAAAACTTTGTAAAAACGGCACACAACCATGCGCGCAAGTTTGGCTTTGGGCGACGACGTCAAAAACTCCGCACCCGAGGCCTCAAATTCAAAAACTTTCTCGACACAATTGATTCTATGGCCAATTCAGCTGGAAATGCAAACCCGAGAGGTAATCTGAAAACTTAGTAAAAACGGCGCACAAGTGTGCGCGCAATTTGGCTATGGGCGACGACGTCAAAAACTCCGCACCCGAGGCCTCAAATTCAAAAAATTTCTCGACACAATTGATTCTATGGCCAATTCAGCTGGAAATGCAAACCCAAGAGGCAATCTGAAAACTTTGTAAAAACGGCGCACAAGTGTGCGCGCAATTTGGCTATGGGTGACGACGTCAAAAACTCCGCACCCGAGGCCTCAAATTCAAAAACTGTCTCGACACAATTGATTCTATGGCAAATTTAGTGAGGGATGCAAACCTGGGAGGCAATCTGAAAACTTTGTAAAAACGGCACACAACCATGCGCGCAAGTTTGGCTATGGGCGACGACGTCAAAAACTCCGCACCCGAGGCCTCAAATTCAAAAACGGTCTCGACACAATTGATTCTATGGCCAATTCAGTGAGGGATGCAAACCTGGGAGGCAATCTGAAAACTTTGTAAAAACGGCACACAACCATGCGCGCAAGTTTGGCTATGGGCGACGACGTCAAAAACTCCGCACCCGAGGCCTCAAATTCAAAAACCGTCTCAGCACAATTGATTCTATGGCCAATTCAGTGGAAATGCAAACCCGAGAGGCAATCTGAAAACTTTGTAAAAACGGCGCACAAGTGTGCGTGCAATTTGGCTATGGGCGACGACGTCAAAAACACCGCACCCGAGGCCTCAAATTCAAATATTTTCTCGACACAATTGATTCTATGGCCAATTCAACTGGAAGTGCAAACCCGAGAGGCAATCTGAAAACTTTGTAAAAACGGCGCACAAGTGTGCGCGCAATTGGGCTATGGGCGACGACGTCAAAAACTCCGCACCCGAGGCCTCAAATTCAAAAACCGTCTCGACACAATTGATTCTATGGCCAATTCAGTGAGGGATGCAAACCTGGGAGGCAATCTGAAAACTTTGTAAAAACGGCACACAACCAAGCGCGCAAGTTTGGCTATGGGCGACGACGTCAAAAACACCGCACCCGAGGCCTCAAATTCAAAAACCGTCTCGACACAATTGATTCTATGGCCAATTCAGTGAGGGATGCAAACCTGGGAGGCTATTTTAAACCTTTGTAAAAACGGCACACAACCATGCGCGCAAGTTTGGCTTTGGGCGACGACGTCAAAAACTCCGCACCCGAGGCCTCAAATTCAAAAACTTTCTCGACACAATTGATTATATGGCCAATTCAGCTGGAAATGCAAACTCGAGAGGCGATCTGAAAACTTTGTAAAAACGGCACACAAGTGTGCGCGCAATTTGGCTATGGGCGACGACGTCAAAAACTCCGCACCCGAGGCCTCAAATTCAAAAATTTTCTCGACAGAATTGATTCTATGGCCAATTCAACTGGAAGTGCAAACCCGAGAGACAATCTGAAAACTTTGTAAAAACGGCGCACAAGTGTGCGCGCAATTTGGCTATGGGCGACGACGTCAAAAACTCCGCACCCGAGGCCTCAAATTCAAAAAATTTCTCGACACAATTGATTCTATGGCCAATTCAGCTAGAAGTGCAAACCCGAGAGGCAATCTGAAAACTTTGTAAAAACTGCGCACAAGTGTGCGCGCAATTTGGCTATGGGCGACGACGTCAAAAACTCCACACCCGAGGCCTCAAATTCAAAAACCGTCTCGACACAATTGATTCTATGGCCAATTCAGCTAGAAGTGCAAACCCGAAAGGCAATCTGAAAACTTTGTAAAAACGGCGCACAAGTGTGCGCGCAATTTAGCTATGGGCGACGACGTCAAAAACTCCGCACCCGAGGCCTCAAATTCAAAAATTTTCTCGACAAAATTGATTCTATGGCCAATTCAACTGGAAGTGCAAACCCGAGAGGCAATCTGAAAACTTTGTAAAAACGGTGCACAAGTGTGCGCGCAATTTGCCTATGGGCGACGACGTCAAAAACTCCGCACCCGAGGCCTCAAATTCAAAAACCGTCTCGACACAATTGATTCTATGGCCAATTCAGTGGGGGATGCAAACCTGGGAGGCAATCTGAAAACTTTGTAAAAACGGCACACAACCATGCGCGCAAGTTTGGCTATGGGCGACGACGTCAAAAACTACGCACCCGAGGCCTCAAATTCAAAAACCGTCTCGACACAATTAATTTTATGACCAATTCAGTGAGGGATGCAAACCTAGGAGGCAATCTGAAAACTTTGTAAAAACGGCACACAACCATGCGCGCAAGTTTGGCTTTGGGCGACGACGTCAAAAACTCCGCACTCGAGGCCTCAAATTCAAAAACTTTCTCGACACAATTGATTCTATGGCCAATTCAGCTGGAAATGCAAACCCGAGAGGTAATCTGAAAACTTAGTAAAAACGGCGCACAAGTGTGCGCGCAATTTGTCTATGGGCGACGACGTCAAAAACTCCGCACCCGAGGCCTCAAATTCAAAAATTTTCTCGACACAATTGATTCTATGGCCAATTCAACTGGAAGTGCAAACCCGAGAGGCAATCTGAAAACTTTGTAAAAACGGCGCACAAGTGTGCGCGCAATTGGGCTATGGGCGACGACGTCAAAAACTCCGCACCCGAGGCCTCAAATTCAAAAACCGTCTCGACACAATTGATTCTATGGCCAATTCAGTGAGGGATGCAAACCTGGGAGGCAATCTGAAAACTTTGTAAAAACGGCACACAACCATGCGCGCAAGTTTGGCTATGGGCGACGACGTCAAAAACTACGCACCCGAGGACTCAAATTCAAAAACCGTCTCGACACAATTGATTCTATGACCAATTCAGTGAGGGATGCAAACCTAGGAGGCAATCTGAAAACTTTGTAAAAACGGCACACAACCATGCGCGCAAGTTTGGCTTTGGGCGACGACGTCAAAAACTCCGCACCCGAGGCCTCAAATTCAAAAACTTTCTCGACACAATTGATTCTATGGCCAATTCAGCTGGAAATGCAAACCCGAGAGGTAATCTGAAAACTTAGTAAAAACGGCGCACAAGTGTGCGCGCAATTTGGCTATGGGCGACGACGTCAAAAACTCCGCACCCGAGGCCTCAAATTCAAAAAATTTCTCGACACAATTGATTCTATGGCCAATTCAGCTGGAAATGCAAACCCAAGAGGCAATCTGAAAACTTTGTAAAAACGGCGCACAAGTGTGCGCGCAATTTGGCTATGGGTGACGACGTCAAAAACTCCGCACCCGAGGCCTCAAATTCAAAAACTGTCTCGACACAATTGATTCTATGGCCAATTTAGTGAGGGATGCAAACCTGGGAGGCAATCTGAAAACTTTGTAAAAACGGCACACAACCATGCGCGCAAGTTTGGCTATGGGCGACGACGTCAAAAACTCCGCACCCGAGGCCTCAAATTCAAAAACGGTCTCGACACAATTGATTCTATGGCCAATTCAGTGAGGGATGCAAACCTGGGAGGCAATCTGAAAACTTTGTAAAAACGGCACACAACCATGCGCGCAAGTTTGGCTATGGGCGACGACGTCAAAAACTCCGCACCCGAGGCCTCAAATTCAAAAACCGTCTCAGCACAATTGATTCTATGGCCAATTCAGCTGGAAATGCAAACCCGAGAGGCAATCTGAAAACTTTGTAAAAACGGCGCATAAGTGTGCGTGCAATTTGGCTATGGGCGACGACGTCAAAAACACCGCACACGAGGCCTCAAATTCAAAAATTTTCTCGACACAATTGATTCTGTGGCCAATTCAACTGGAAGTGCAAACCCGAGAGGCAATCTGAAAACTTTGTAAAAACGGCGCACAAGTGTGCGCGCAATTGGGCTATGGGCGACGACGTCAAAAACTCCGCACCCGAGGCCTCAAATTCAAAAACCGTCTCGACACAATTGATTCTATGGCCAATTCAGTGAGGGATGCAAACCTGGGAGGCAATCTGAAAACTTTGTAAAAACGGCACACAACCAAGCGCGCAAGTTTGGCTATGGGCGACGACGTCAAAAACACCGCACCCGAGGCCTCAAATTCAAAAACCGTCTCGACACAATTGATTCTATGGCCAATTCAGTGAGGGATGCAAACCTGGGAGGCTATTTTAAACCTTTGTAAAAACGGCACACAACCATGCGCGCAAGTTTGGCTTTGGGCGACGACGTCAAAAACTCCGCACCCGAGGCCTCAAATTCAAAAACTTTCTCGACACAATTGATTCTATGGCCAATTCAGCTGGAAATGCAAACTCGAGAGGCGATCTGAAAAGTTTGTAAAAACGGCACACAAGTGTGCGCGCAATTTGGCTATGGGCGACGACGTCAAAAACTCCGCACCCGACGCCTCAAATTCAAAAAATTTCTCGACAGAATTGATTCTATGGCCAATTCAACTGGAAGTGCAAACCCGAGAGGCAATCTGAAAACTTTGTAAAAACGGCGCACAAGTGTGCGCGCAATTTGGCTATGGGCGACGACGTCAAAAACTCCGCACCCGAGGCCTCAAATTCAAAAAATTTCTCGACACAATTGATTCTATGGCCAATTCAGCTAGAAGTGCAAACCCGAGAGGCAATCTGAAAACTTTGTAAAAACTGCGCACAAGTGTGCGCGCAATTTGGCTATGGGCGATGACGTCAAAAACTCCACACCCGAGGCCTCAAATTCAAAAACCGTCTCGACACAATTGATTCTATGGCCAATTCAGCTAGAAGTGCAAACCCGAAAGGCAATCTGAAAACTTTGTAAAAACGGCGCACAAGTGTGCGCGCAATTTAGCTATGGGCGACGACGTCAAAAACTCCGCACCCGAGGCCTCAAATTCAAAAATTTTCTCGACAAAATTGATTCTATGGCCAATTCAACTGGAAGTGCAAACCCGAGAGGTAATCTGAAAACTTTGTAAAAACGGCGCACAAGTGTGCGCGCAATTTGCCTATGGGCGACGACGTCAAAAACTCCGCACCCGAGGCCTCAAATTCAAAAACCGTCTCGACACAATTGATTCTATGGCCAATTCAGTGGGGGATGCAAACCTGGGAGGCAATCTGAAAACTTTGTAAAAACGGCACACAACCATGCGCGCAAGTTTGGCTATGGGCGACGACGTCAAAAACTACGCACCCGAGGCCTCAAATTCAAAAACCGTCTCGACACAATTAATTTTATGACCAATTCAGTGAGGGATGCAAACCTAGGAGACAATCTGAAAACTTTGTAAAAACGGCACACAACCATGCGCGCAAGTTTGGCTTTGGGCGACGACGTCAAAAACTCCGCACCCGAGGCCTCAAATTCAAAAACTTTCTCGACACAATTGATTCTTTGGCCAATTCAGCTGGAAATGCAAACCCGAGAGGTAATCTGAAAACTTAGTAAAAACGGCGCACAAGTGTGCGCGCAATTTGGCTATGGGCGACGACGTCAAAAACTCCGCACCCGAGGCCTCAAATTCAAAAAATTTCTCGACACAATTGATTCTATGGCCAATTCAGCTGGAAATGCAAACCCAAGAGGCAATCTGAAAACTTTGTAAAAACGGCGCACAAGTGTGCGCGCAATTTGGCTATGGGCGACGACGTCAAAAACTCCGCACCCGAGGCCTCAAATTCAAAAACCGTCTCAGCACAATTGATTCTATGGCCAATTCAGCTGGAAATGCAAACCCGAGAGGCAATCTGAAAACTTTGTAAAAACGGCGCACAAGTGTGCGCGCAATTTGTCTATGGGCGACGACGTCAAAAACACCGCACCCGAGGCCTCAAATTCAAAAATTTTCTCGACACAATTGATTCTATGGCCAATTCAACTGGAAGTGCAAACCCGAGAGGCAATCTGAAAACTTTGTAAAAACGGCGCACAAGTGTGCGCGCAATTGGGCTATGGGCGACGACGTCAAAAACTCCGCACCCGAGGCCTCAAATTCAAAAACCGTCTCGACACAATTGATTCTATGGCCAATTCAGTGAGGGATGCAAACCTGGGAGGCAATCTGAAAACTTTGTAAAAACGGCACACAACCATGCGCGCAAGTTTGGCTATGGGCGACGACGTAAAAAACTACGCACCCGAGGCCTCAAATTCAAAAACCGTCTCGACACAATTAATTTTATGACCAATTCAGTGAGGGATGCAAACCTAGGAGGCAATCTGAAAACTTTGTAAAAACGGCACACAACCATGCGCGCAAGTTTGGCTATGGGCGACGACGTCAAAAACTACGCACCCGAGGCCTCAAATTCAAAAACCGTCTCGACACAATTAATTTTATGACCAATTCAGTGAGGGATGCAAACCTAGGAGGCAATCTGAAAACTTTGTAAAAACGGCACACAACCATGCGCGCAAGTTTGGCTTTGGGCGACGACGTCAAAAACTCCGCACCCGAGGCCTCAAATTCAAAAACCGTCTCGACACAATTGATTCTATGGCCAATTCAGTGGGGGATGCAAACCTGGGAGGCAATCTGAAAACTTTGTAAAAACGGCACACAACCATGCGCGCAAGTTTGGCTATGGGCGACGACGTCAAAAACTACGCACCCGAGGCCTCAAATTCAAAAACCGTCTCGACACAATTAATTTTATGACCAATTCAGTGAGGGATGCAAATCTAGGAGGCAATCTGAAAACTTTGTAAAAACGGCACACAACCATGCGCGCAAGTTTGGCTTTGGGCGACGACGTCAAAAACTCCGCACCCGAGGCCTCAAATTCAAAAACTTTCTCGACACAATTGATTCTTTGGCCAATTCAGCTGGAAATGCAAACCCGAGAGGTAATCTGAAAACTTAGTAAAAACGGCGCACAAGTGTGCGCGCAATTTGGCTATGGGCGACGACGTCAAAAACTCCGCACCCGAGGCCTCAAATTCAAAAATTTTCTTGACACAATTGATTCTATGGCCAATTCAGCTGGAAATGCAAACCCAAGAGGCAATCTGAAAACTTTGTAAAAACGGCGCACAAGTGTGCGCGCAATTTGGCTATGGCGACGACGTCAAAAACTCCGCACCCGAGGCCTCAAATTCAAAAACCGTCTCAGCACAATTGATTCTATGGCCAATTCAGCTGGAAATGCAAACCCGAGAGGCAATCTGAAAACTTTGTAAAAACGGCGCACAAGCGTGCGCGCAATTTGGCTATGGGCGACGACGTCAAAAACTCCGCACCCGAGGCCTCAAATTCAAAAAAATTCGCGACACAATTGATTCTATGGCCAATTCAGCTGGAAATGCAAACCCGAGAGGCAATCTGAAAACTTTGTAAAAACGGCGCACAAGTGTGCGCGCAATTTGGCTATGGGCGACGACGTCAAAAACACCGCACCCGAGGCCTCAAATTCAAAAACCGTCTCGACACAATTGATTCTATGGCCAATTCAGTGAGGGATGCAAACCTGGGAGGCTATTTTAAACCTTTGTAAAAACGGCACACAACCATGCGCGCAAGTTTGGCTTTGGGCGACGACGTCAAAAACTCCGCACCCGAGGCCTCAAATTCAAAAACTTTCTCGACACAATTGATTCTATGGCCAATTCAGCTGGAAATGCAAACTCGAGAGGCAATCTGAAAACTTTGTAAAAACGGCGCACAAGCGTGCGCGCAATTTGGCTATGGGCGACGACGTCAAAAACTCCGCACCCGAGGCCTCAAATTCAAAAAAATTCGCGACACAGTTGATTCTATGGCCAATTCAGCTGGAAATGCAAACCCGAGAGGCAATCTGAAAACTTTGTAAAAACGGCGCACAAGTGTGCGCGCAATTTGGCTATGGGCGACGACGTCAAAAACACCGCACCCGAGGCCTCAAATTCAAAAACCGTCTCGACACAATTGATTCTATGGCCAATTCAGTGAGGGATGCAAACCTGGGAGGCTATTTTAAACCTTTGTAAAAACGGCACACAACCATGCGCGCAAGTTTGGCTTTGGGCGACGACGTCAAAAACTCCGCACCCGAGGCCTCAAATTCAAAAACTTTCTCGACACAATTGATTCTATGGCCAATTCAGCTGGAAATGCAAACTCGAGAGGCAATCTGAAAACTTTGTAAAAACGGCGCACAAGCGTGCGCGCAATTTGGCTATGGGCGACGACGTCAAAAACTCCGCACCCGAGGCCTCAAATTCAAAAAAATTCGCGACACAATTGATTCTATTGCCAATTCAGCTGGAAATGCAAACCCGAGAGGCAATCTGAAAACTTTGTAAAAACGGCGCATAAGTGTGCGCGCAATTTGGCTATGGGCGACGACGTCAAAAACACCACACCCGAGGCCTCAAATTCAAAAACCGTCTCGACACAATTGATTCTATGGCCAATTCAGTGAGGGATGCAAACCTGGGAGGCTATTTTAAACCTTTGTAAAAATGGCACACAACCATGCGCGCAAGTTTGGCTTTGGGCGACGACGTCAAAAACTCCGCACCCGAGGCCTCAAATTCTAAAACTTTCTCGACACAATTGATTCTATGGCCAATTCAGCTGGAAATGCAAACTCGAGAGGCAATCTGAAAACTTTGTAAAAACGGCGCACAAGCGTGCGCGCAATTTGGCTATGGGCGACGACGTCAAAAACTCCGCACCCGAGGCCTCAAATTCAAAAAAATTCGCGACACAATTGATTCTATGGCCAATTCAGCTGGAAATGCAAACCCGAGAGGCAATCTGAAAACTTTGTAAAAACGGCGCACAAGTGTGCGCGCAATTTGGCTATGGGCGACGACGTCAAAAACACCGCACCCGAGGCCTCAAATTCAAAAACCGTCTCGACACAATTGATTCTATGGCCAATTCAGTGAGGGATGCAAACTTGGGAGGCTATTTTAAACCTTTGTAAAAACGGCACACAACCATGCGCGCAAGTTTGGCTTTGGGCGACGACGTCAAAAACTCCGCACCCGAGGCCTCAAATTCTAAAACCGTCCCGACACAATTGATTCTATGGCCAATTCAGCTGGGAATGAAAACCCGAGAGGCAATCTGAAAACTTTGTAAAAACGGCGCACAAGTGTGCGCGCAATTTGGCTATGGGCGACGACGTAAAAAACTCTGCACCCGAGGCCTCAAATTCTAAAACCGTCTCGACACAATTGATTCTATGGCCAATTCAGCTGGAAATGCAAACCCGAGAGGCAATCTGAAAACTTTGTAAAAACGGCGCACAAGTGTGCGCACAATTTGGCTATGGGCGACGACGTCAAAAACTCCGCACCCGAGGCCTCAAATTCAAAAATTTTCTCGACACAATTGATTCTATGGCCAATTCAACTGGAAGTGCAAACCCGAGAGGCAATCTGAAAACTTTGTAAAAACGGCGCACAAGTGTGCGCGCAATTTGGCTATGGGCGACGACGTCAAAAACTCCGCACCCGAGGCCTCAAATTCAAAATTCGTCTCGACACAATTGATTCTATGGCCAATTCAGTGAGGGATGCAAACCTGGGAGGCAATCTGAAAACTTTGTAAAAACGGCACACAACCATGCGCGCAAGTTTGGCTATGGGCGACGACGTCAAAAACTCCGCACTCGAGGCCTCAAATTCAAAAACCGTCTTGACACAACTGATTCTATGGCCAATTCAGCTGGGAATGCAAACCCGAGAGGCAATCTGAAAACTTTGTAAAAACGGCGCACAAGTGTGCGCGCAATTTGGCTATGGGCGACGACGTAAAAAACTCCGCACCCGAGGCCTCAAATTCTAAAACCGTCTCGACACAATTGATTCTATGGCCAATTCAGCTGGGAATGCAAACCCGAGAGGCAATCTGAAAACTTTGTAAAAACGGCGCACAAGTGTGCGCACAATTTGGCTATGGGCGACGACGTCAAAAACTCCGCACCCGAGGCCTCAAATTCAAAAACCGTCCCGACACAATTGATTCTATGGCCAATTAAGCTGGACATGAAAACCCGAGAGGCAATCTGAAAACTTTGTAAAAATGGCGCACAAGTGTGCGCGCAATTTGGCTATGGGCGACGACGTCAAAAACTCCGCACCCGAGGCCTCAAATTCAAAAACCGTCTCGACACAATTGATTCTATGGCCAATTCAGCTGGAAATGCAAACCCGAGAGGCAATCTGAAAACTTTGTAAAAACGGCGCACAAGTGTGCGCACAATTTGGCTATGGGCGACGACGTCAAAAACTCCGCACCCGAGGCCTCAAATTCAAAAACCGTCTCGACACAATTGATTCTATGGCCAATTCAGCTGGAAATGCAAACCCTAGAGGCAATCTGAAAACTTTGTAAAAACGGCGCACAAGTGTGCGCGCAATTTGTCTATGGGCGACGACGTCAAAAACTCCGCACCCGAGGCCTCAAATTCAAAAACCGTCTCGACACAATTGATTCTATGGCCAATTCAGCTGGATATGCAAACCCGAGAGGCAATCTGAAAACTTTGTAAAAGCGGCGCACAAGTGTGCGCGCAATTTGGCTATGGGCGACGACGTAAAAAACTCCGCACCCGAGGCCTCAAATTCAAAAATTTTCTCGACACAATTGATTCTATGGCCAATTCAACTGGAAGTGCAAACCTGAGAGGCAATCTGAAAACTTTGTAAAAACGGCGCACAAGTGTGTGCGCAATTTGGCTATGGGCGACGACGTCAAAAACTCCGAACCCCAGGGGCCTCAAATTCAAAAACCGTCTCGACATAATTGATTCTATGGCCAATTCAGTGAGGGATGCAAACTTGGGAGGCAATCTGAAAACTTTGTAAAAACGGCACACAACCATGCGCGCAAGTTTGGCTATGGGCGACGACGTAAAAAACTCCGCACACGAGGCCTCAAATTCAAAAACCGTCTCGACACAATTGATTCTATGGCCAATTCAGCTGGGAATGCAAACCCGAGAGGCAATTAGAAAACTTTGTAAAAACGGCGCACAGGTGTGCGCGCAATTTGGCTATGGGCGACGACGTCAAAAACTCCACACCCGAGGCCTCAAATTCAAAAAATTTCTCGACACAATTGATTCTATGGCCAATTCAACTGGAAGTGCAAACCCGAGAGGCAATCTGAAAACTTTTTAAAAACGGCGCACAAGTGTGCGCGCAATTTGGCTATGGGCGACGACGTCAAAAACTCCGCACCCGAGGCCTCAAATTCAAAAACCGTCTCGACACAATTGATTCTATTGCCAATTTAGCTGGAGATGCAAACCCGAGAGGCAATCTGAAAACTTTGTAAAAATGGCGCACAAGTGTGCGCACAATTTGGCTATGGGCGACGACGTCAAAACCTCCGCACCCGAGGCCTCAAATTCAAAAATTTTCTCGACACAATTGATTCTATGGCCAATTCAACTGGAAGTGCAAACCCGAGAGGCAATCTGAAAACTTTGTAAAAACGGCGCACAAGCGTGCGCGCAATTTGGCTATGGGCGACGACGTCAAAAACTCCGCACCCGAGGCCTCAAATTCAAAAAAATTCGCGACACAATTGATTCTATGGCCAATTCAGCTGGAAATGCAAACCCGAGAGGCAATCTGAAAACTTTGTAAAAACGGCGCACAAGTGTGCGCGCAATTTGGCTATGGGCGACGACGTCAAAAACACCGCACCCGAGGCCTCAAATTCAAAAACCGTCTCGACACAATTGATTCTATGGCCAATTCAGTGAGGGATGCAAACCTGGGAGGCTATTTTAAACCTTTGTAAAAACGGCACACAACCATGCGCGCAAGTTTGGCTTTGGGCGACGACGTCAAAAACTCCGCACCCGAGGCCTCAAATTCTAAAACCGTCCCGACACAATTGATTCTATGGCCAATTCAGCTGGGAATGAAAACCCGAGAGGCAATCTGAAAACTTTGTAAAAACGGCGCACAAGTGTGCGCGCAATTTGGCTATGGGCGACGACGTAAAAAACTCTGCACCCGAGGCCTCAAATTCTAAAACCGTCTCGACACAATTGATTCTATGGCCAATTCAGCTGGAAATGCAAACCCGAGAGGCAATCTGAAAACTTTGTAAAAACGGCGCACAAGTGTGCGCGCAATTTGGCTATGGGCGACGACGTCAAAAACTCCGCACCCGAGGCCTCAAATTCAAAAATTTTCTCGACACAATTGATTCTATGGCCAATTCAACTGGAAGTGCAAAGCCGAGAGGCAATCTGAAAACTTTGTAAAAACGGCGCACAAGTGTGCGCGCAATTTGGCTATGGGCGACGACGTCAAAATCTCCGCACCCGAGGCCTCAAATTCAAAATTCGTCTCGACACAATTGATTCTATGGCCAATTCAGTGAGGGATGCAAACCTGGGAGGCAATCTGAAAACTTTGTAAAAACGGCACACAACCATGCGCGCAAGTTTGGCTATGGGCGACGACGTCAAAAACTCCGCACTCGAGGCCTCAAATTCAAAAACCGTCTTGACACAACTGATTCTATGGCCAATTCAGCTGGGAATGCAAACCCGAGAGGCAATCTGAAAACTTTGTAAAAACGGCGCACAAGTGTGCGCGCAATTTGGCTATGGGCGACGACGTAAAAAACTCCGCACCCGAGGCCTCAAATTCTAAAACCGTCTCGACACAATTGATTCTATGGCCAATTCAGCTGGAAATGCAAACCCGAGAGGCAATCTGAAAACTTTGTAAAAACGGCGCACAAGTGTGCGCACAATTTGGCTATGGGCGACGACGTCAAAAACTCCGCACCCGAGGCCTCAAATTCAAAAACCGTCCCGACACAATTGATTCTATGGCCAATTCAGCTGGACATGAAAACCCGAGAGGCAATCTGAAAACTTTGTAAAAATGGCGCACAAGTGTGCGTGCAATTTGGCTATGGGCGACGACGTCAAAAACTCCGCACCCGAGGCCTCAAATTAAAAAACCGTCTCGACACAATTGATTCTATGGCCAATTCAGCTGGAGATGCAAACCCGAGAGGCAATCTGAAAACTTTGTAAAAGCGGCGCACAAGTGTGCGCGCAATTTGTCTATGGGCGACGACGTAAAAAACTCCGCACCCGAGGCCTCAAATTCAAAAATTTTCTCGACACAATTGATTCTATAGCCAATTCAACTGGAAGTGCAAACCTGAGAGGCAATCTGAAAACTTTGTAAAAACGGCGCACAAGTGTGTGCGCAATTTGGCTATGGGCGACGACGTCAAAAACTCCGAACCCCAGGGGCCTCAAATTCAAAAACTGTCTCGACATAATTGATTCTATGGCCAATTCAGTGAGGGATGCAAACCTGGGAGGCAATCTGAAAACTTTGTAAAAACGGCACACAACCATGCGCGCAAGTTTGGCTATGGGCGACGACGTCAAAAACTCCGCACACGAGGCCTCAAATTCAAAAACCGTCTCGACACAATTGATTCTATGGCCAATTCAGCTGGGAATGCAAACCCGAGAGGCAATTAGAAAACTTTGTAAAAACGGCGCACAGGTGTGCGCGCAATTTGGCTATGGGCAACGACGTCAAAAACTCCACACCCGAGGCCTCAAATTCAAAAATTTTCTCGACACAATTGATTCTATGGCCAATTCAACTGGAAGTGCAAACCCGAGAGGCAATCTGAAAACTTTTTAAAAACGGCGCACAAGTGTGCGCGCAATTTGGCTATGGGCGACGACGTCAAAATCTCCGCACCCAAGGCCTCAAATTCAAAAACCGTCTCGACACAATTGATTCTATGGCCAATTCAATGAGGGATGCAAACCTGGGAGGCAATCTGAAAACTTTGTAAAAACGGCACACAACCAAGCGCGCAAGTTTGGCTATGGGCGACGACGTCAAAAACTCCGCACCCGAGGCCTAAAATTCAAAAATTTTCTCGACACAATTGATTATATGGCCAATTCAACTGGAAGTGCAAACCAGAGAGGCAATCTGAAAACTTTGTAAAAACGGTACGCAACCATGCGCGCAAGTTTGGCTATGGGCGACGACGTCAAAAACTTCGCACCCGAGGCCTCAAATTCAAAAACCGTCTCGACACAATTGATTCTATGGCCAATTCAGTGAGGGATGCAAACCTGGGAGGCAATCTGAAAACTTTGTAAAAACGGCACACAACTATGCGCGCAAGTTTGGCAATGGGCGACGACGTCAAAAACTCCACACTCGAGGCCTCAAATTCAAAAACCGTCTCGACACAACTGATTCTATGGCCAATTCAGCTGGGAATGCAAACCCGAGAGGCAATCTGAAAACTTTGTAAAAACGGCGCAAAGGTGTGCGCACAATTTGGCTATGGGCGACGACGTCGAAAACTCCGCACCCGAGGCCTCAAATTCAAAAATTTTCTCGACACAATTGATTCTATGGCCAATTCAACTGGAAGTGCAAACCCGAGAGGCAATCTGAAAACTTTTTAAAAACGGCGCACAAGTGTGCGCGCAATTTGGCTATGGGCGACGACGTCAAAAAACTCCGCACCCGAGGCCTCAAATTCAAAAAATTTCTCGACACAATTGATTCTATGGCCAATTTAGCTAGAAGTGCAAACCCGAGAGGCAATCTGAAAACTTTGTAAAAACGGCGCACAAGTGTGCGCGCAATTTGGCTATGGGCGACGACGTCAAAAACTCCGCACCCGAGGCCTCAAATTCAAAAACCGTCTCGACACAATTGATTCTATGGCCAATTCAGCTGGAAATGAAAACCCGAGAGGCAATCTGAAAACTTTGTAAAAACGGCGCACAAGTTTGCGCGCAATTTGGCTATGGGCGACGACGTCAAAAACACCGCACCCGAGGCCTCAAATTCAAAAACCGTCTCGACACAATTGATTCTATTGCCAATTTAGCTGGAGATGCAAACCCGAGAGGCAATCTGAAAACTTTGTAAAAATGGCGCACAAGTGTGCGCACAATTTGGCTATGGGCGACGACGTCAAAAACTCCGCACCCGAGGCCTCAAATTCAAAAATTTTCTCGACACAATTGATTCTATGGCCAATTCAACTGGAAGTGCAAACCCGAGAGGCAATCTGAAAACTTTTTAAAAATGGCGCACAAGTGTGCGCGCAATTTGGCTATGGGCGACGACGTCAAAAACTCCGCACCCGAGGCCTCAAATTCAAAAAAATTCTCGACACAATTGATTCTATTGCCAATTCAGCTAGAAGTGCAAACCCGAGAGCCAATCTGAAAACTTTGTAAAAACGGCGCACAAGTGTGCGCGCAATTTGGCTATGGGCGACGACGTCAAAAACTCCGCACCCGAGGCCTCAAATTCAAAAACCGTCTCGAAACAATTGATTTTATGGCCAATTCAGTGAGGGATGCAAACCTGGGAGGCAATCTGAAAACTTTGTAAAAACGGCACACAACCATGCGCGCAAGTTTGGCTATGGGCGACGACGTCAAAAACTCCGCACCCGAGGCCTCAAATTCAAAAACCGTCTCGACACAATTGATTCTATGGCTAATTCAGTGAGGGGTGCAAACCTGGGAGGCAATCCGAAAACTTTGTAAAAACGGCACACAACCATGCGCGCAAGTTTGGCTATGGGCGACGATGTCAAAAACTCCGCACCCGAGGCCTCAAATTCAAAAACCGTCTCGACACAATTGATTCTATGGCCAATTCAGTGGGGGATGCAAACCTGGGAGGCAATCTGAAAACTTTGTAAAAACGGCACACAACCATGCGCGCAAGTTTGGCTATGGGCGACGACGTAAAAAACTCCGCACCCGAGGCCTCAAATTCAAAAACTTTCTCGACACAATTGATTCTATGGCCAATTCAGCTGGCAATGCAAACCCGAGAGGCAATCTGAAAACTTTGTAAAAACGGCGCACAAGCGTGCGCGCAATTTGGCTATGGGCGACGACGTCAAAAACTCCGCACCCGAGGCCTCAAATTCAAAAATTTTCTCGACACAATTGATTCTATGGCCAATTCAATTGGAAGTGCAAACCCGAGAGGCAATCTGAAAACTTTTTAAAAACGGCGCACAAGTGTGCGTGCAATTTGGCTATGGGCGACGACGTCAAAAACTCCGAACCCCAGGGGCCTCAAATTCAAAAACTGTCTCGACATAATTGATTCTATGGCCAATTCAACTGGAAGTGCAAACCTGAGAGGCAATCTGAAAACTTTGTAAAAACGGCGCACAAGTGTGTGCGCAATTTGGCTATGGGCGACGACGTCAAAAACTCCGAACCCCAGGGGCCTCAAATTCAAAAACTGTCTCGACATAATTGATTCTATGGCCAATTCAGTGAGGGATGCAAACCTGGGAGGCAATCTGAAAACTTTGTAAAAACGGCACACAACCATGCGCGCAAGTTTGGCTATGGGCGACGACGTCAAAAACTCCGCACACGAGGCCTCAAATTCAAAAACCGTCTCGACACAATTGATTCTATGGCCAATTCAGCTGGGAATGCAAACCCGAGAGGCAATTAGAAAACTTTGTAAAAACGGCGCACAGGTGTGCGCGCAATTTGGCTATGGGCAACGACGTCAAAAACTCCACACCCGAGGCCTCAAATTCAAAAATTTTCTCGACACAATTGATTCTATGGCCAATTCAACTGGAAGTGCAAACCCGAGAGGCAATCTGAAAACTTTTTAAAAACGGCGCACAAGTGTGCGCGCAATTTGGCTATGGGCGACGACGTCAAAAAACTCCGCACCCGAGGCCTCAAATTCAAAAAATTTCTCGACACAATTGATTCTATGGCCAATTTAGCTAGAAGTGCAAACCCGAGAGGCAATCTGAAAACTTTGTAAAAACGGCGCACAAGTGTGCGCGCAATTTGGCTATGGGCGACGACGTCAAAAACTCCGCACCCGAGGCCTCAAATTCAAAAACCGTCTCGACACAATTGATTCTATGGCCAATTCAGCTGGAAATGAAAACCCGAGAGGCAATCTGAAAACTTTGTAAAAACGGCGCACAAGTTTGCGCGCAATTTGGCTATAGGCGACGACGTCAAAAACTCCGCACCCGAGGCCTCAAATTCAAAAACCGTCTTGACACAATTGATTCTATTGCCAATTTAGCTGGAGATGCAAACCCGAGAGGCAATCTGAAAACTTTGTAAAAATGGCGCACAAGTGTGCGCACAATTTGGCTATGGGCGACGACGTCAAAAACTCCGCACCCGAGGCCTCAAATTCAAAAATTTTCTCGACACAATTTATTCTATGGCCAATTCAACTGGAAGTGCAAACCCGAGAGGCAATCTGAAAACTTTTTAAAAATGGCGCACAAGTGTGCGCGCAATTTGGCTATGGGCGACGACGTCAAAAACTCCGCACCCGAGGCCTCAAATTCAAAAAATTTCTCGACACAATTGATTCTATTGCCAATTCAGCTAGAAGTGCAAACCCGAGAGCCAATCTGAAAACTTTGTAAAAACGGCGCACAAGTGTGCGCGCAATTTGGCTATGGGCGACGACGTCAAAAACTCCGCACCCGAGGCCTCAAATTCAAAAACCGTCTCGACACAATTGATTCTATGGCTAATTCAGTGAGGGGTGCAAACCTGGGAGGCAATCCGAAAACTTTGTAAAAACGGCACACAACCATGCGCGCAAGTTTGGCTATGGGCGACGATGTCAAAAACTCCGCACCCGAGGCCTCAAATTCAAAAACCGTCTCGACACAATTGATTCTATGGCCAATTCAGTGGGGGATGCAAACCTGGGAGGCAATCTGAAAACTTTGTAAAAACGGCACACAACCATGCGCGCAAGTTTGGCTATGGGCGACGACGTAAAAAACTCCGCACCCGAGGCCTCAAATTCAAAAACTTTCTCGACATAATTGATTCTATGGCCAATTCAGCTGGCAATGCAAACCCGAGAGGCAATCTGAAAACTTTGTAAAAACGGCGCACAAGCGTGCGCGCAATTTGGCTATGGGCGACGACGTCAAAAACTCCGCACCCGAGGCCTCAAATTCAAAAATTTTCTCGACACAATTGATTCTATGGCCAATTCAATTGGAAGTGCAAACCCGAGAGGCAATCTGAAAACTTTTTAAAAACGGCGCACAAGTGTGCGTGCAATTTGGCTATGGGCGACGACGTCAAAAACTCCGCACCCGAGGCCTCAAATTCAAAAAATTTCTCGACACAATTGATTCTATTGCCAATTCAGCTAGAAGTGCAAACCCGAGAGGCAATATGAAAACTTTGTAAAAACGGCGAACAAGTGTGCGCGCAATTTGGCTATGGGCGACGACGTCAAAAACTCCGCACCCGAGGCCTCAAATTCAAAAACCGTCTCGACACAATTGATTCTATGGCCAATTCAGTGAGGGATGCAAACCTGGGAGGCAATCTGAAAACTTTGTAAAAACGACACACAACCATGCGCGCAAGTTTGGCTATGGGCGACGACGTCAAAATCTCCGCACCCAAGGCCTCAAATTCAAAAACCGTCTCGACACAATTGATTCTATGGCCAATTCAATGAGGGATGCAAACCTGGGAGGCAATCTGAAAACTTTGTAAAAACGGCACACAACCAAGCGCGCAAGTTTGGCTATGGGCGACGACGTCAAAAACTCCGCACCCGAGGCCTAAAATTCAAAAATTTTCTCGACACAATTGATTATATGGCCAATTCAACTGGAAGTGCAAACCAGAGAGGCAATCTGAAAACTTTGTAAAAACGGCACGCAACCATGCGCGCAAGTTTGGCTATGGGCGACGACGTCAAAAACTCCGCTCCCGAGGCCTCAAATTCAAAAACCGTCTCGACACAATTGATTCTATGGCCAATTCAGTGAGGGATGCAAACCTGGGAGGCAATCTGAAAACTTTGTAAAAACGGCACACAACTATGCGCGAAAGTTTGGCAATGGGCGACGACGTCAAAAACTCCACACTCGAGGCCTCAAATTCAAAAACCGTCTCGACACAACTGATTCTATGGCCAATTCAGCTGGGAATGCAAACCCGAGAGGCAATCTGAAAACTTTGTAAAAACGGCGCAAAGGTGTGCGCACAATTTGGCTATGGGCGACGACGTCGAAAACTCCGCACCCGAGGCCTCAAATTCAAAAATTTTCTCGACACAATTGATTCTATGGCCAATTCAACTGGAAGTGCAAACCCGAGAGGCAATCTGAAAACTTTTTAAAAACGGCGCACAAGTGTGCGCGCAATTTGGCTATGGGCGACGACGTCAAAAAACTCCGCACCCGAGGCCTCAAATTCAAAAAATTTCTCGACACAATTGATTCTATGGCCAATTTAGCTAGAAGTGCAAACCCGAGAGGCAATCTGAAAACTTTGTAAAAACGGCGCACAAGTGTGCGCGCAATTTGGCTATGGGCGACGACGTCAAAAACTCCGCACCCGAGGCCTCAAATTCAAAAACCGTCTCGACACAATTGATTCTATGGCCAATTCAGCTGGAAATGAAAACCCGAGAGGCAATCTGAAAACTTTGTAAAAACGGCGCACAAGTTTGCGCGCAATTTGGCTATGGGCGACGACGTCAAAAACTCCGCACCCGAGGCCTCAAATTCAAAAACCGTCTCGACACAATTGATTCTATTGCCAATTTAGCTGGAGATGCAAACCCGAGAGGCAATCTGAAAACTTTGTAAAAATGGCGCACAAGTGTGCGCACAATTTGGCTATGGGCGACGACGTCAAAAACTCCGCACCCGAGGCCTCAAATTCAAAAATTTTCTCGACACAATTGATTCTATGGCCAATTCAACTGGAAGTGCAAACCCGAGAGGCAATCTGAAAACTTTTTAAAAATGGCGCACAAGTGTGCGCGCAATTTGGCTATGGGCGACGACGTCAAAAACTCCGCACCCGAGGCCTCAAATTCAAAAAAATTCTCGACACAATTGATTCTATTGCCAATTCAGCTAGAAGTGCAAACCCGAGAGCCAATCTGAAAACTTTGTAAAAACGGCGCACAAGTGTGCGCGCAATTTGGCTATGGGCGACGACGTCAAAAACTCCGCACCCGAGGCCTCAAATTCAAAAACCGTCTCGAAACAATTGATTTTATTGCCAATTCAGTGAGGGATGCAAACCTGGGAGGCAATCTGAAAACTTTGTAAAAACGGCACACAACCATGCGCGCAAGTTTGGCTATGGGCGACGACGTCAAAAACTCCGCACCCGAGGCCTCAAATTCAAAAACCGTCTCGACACAATTGATTCTATGGCTAATTCAGTGAGGGGTGCAAACCTGGGAGGCAATCCGAAAACTTTGTAAAAACGGCACACAACCATGCGCGCAAGTTTGGCTATGGGCGACGATGTCAAAAACTCCGCACCCGAGGCCTCAAATTCAAAAACCGTCTCGACACAATTGATTCTATGGCCAATTCAGTGGGGGATGCAAACCTGGGAGGCAATCTGAAAACTTTGTAAAAACGGCACACAACCATGCGCGCAAGTTTGGCTATGGGCGACGACGTAAAAAACTCCGCACCCGAGGCCTCAAATTCAAAAACTTTCTCGACACAATTGATTCTATGGCCAATTCAATGAGGGATGCAAACCCGAGAGGCAATCTGAAAACTTTGTAAAAACGGCGCACAAGCGTGCGCGCAATTTGGCTATGGGCGACGACGTCAAAAACTCCGCACCCGAGGCCTCAAATTCAAAAATTTTCTCGACACAATTGATTCTATGGCCAATTCAATTGGAAGTGCAAACCCGAGAGGCAATCTGAAAACTTTTTAAAAACGGCGCACAAGTGTGCGTGCAATTTGGCTATGGGCGACGACGTCAAAAACTCCGCACCCGAGGCCTCAAATTCAAAAAATTTCTCGACACAATTGATTCTATTGCCAATTCAGCTAGAAGTGCAAACCCGAGAGGCAATATGAAAACTTTGTAAAAACGGCGCACAAGTGTGCGCGCAATTTGGCTATGGGCGACGACGTCAAAAACTCCGCACCCGAGGCCTCAAATTCAAAAACCGTCTCGACACAATTGATTCTATGGCCAATTCAGTGAGGGATGCAAACCTGGGAGGCAATCTGAAAACTTTGTAAAAACGACACACAACCATGCGCGCAAGTTTGGCTATGGGCGACGACGTCAAAATCTCCGCACCCAAGGCCTCAAATTCAAAAACCGTCTCGACACAATTGATTCTATGGCCAATTCAATGAGGGATGCAAACCTGGGAGGCAATCTGAAAACTTTGTAAAAACGGCACACAACCAAGCGCGCAAGTTTGGCTATGGGCGACGACGTCAAAAACTCCGCACCCGAGGCCTAAAATTCAAAAATTTTCTCGACACAATTGATTATATGGCCAATTCAACTGGAAGTGCAAACCAGAGAGGCAATCTGAAAACTTTGTAAAAACGGCACGCAACCATGCGCGCAAGTTTGGCTATGGGCGACGACGTCAAAAACTCCGCACCCGAGGCCTCAAATTCAAAAACCGTCTCGACACAATTGATTCTATGGCCAATTCAGTGAGGGATGCAAACCTGGGAGGCAATCTGAAAACTTTGTAAAAACGGCACACAACTATGCGCGCAAGTTTGGCAATGGGCGACGACGTCAAAAACTCCATACTCGAGGCCTCAAATTCAAAAACCGTCTCGACACAACTGATTCTATGGCCAATTCAGCTGGGAATGCAAACCCGAGAGGCAATCTGAAAACTTTGTAAAAACGGCGCAAAGGTGTGCGCACAATTTGGCTATGGGCGACGACGTCGAAAACTCCGCACCCGAGGCCTCAAATTCAAAAATTTTCTCGACACAATTAATTCTATGGCCAATTCAACTGGAAGTGCAAACCCGAGAGGCAATCTGAAATCTTTTTAAAAACGGCGCACAAGTGTGCGCGCAATTTGGCTATGGGCGACGACGTCAAAAACTCCGCACCCGAGGCCTCAAATTCAAAAATTTTCTCGACACAATTGATTCTATGGCCAATTCAATTGGAAGTGCAAACCCGAGAGGCAATCTGAAAACTTTTTAAAAACGGCGCACAAGTGTGCGTGCAATTTGGCTATGGGCGACGACGTCAAAAACTCCGCACCCGAGGCCTCAAATTCAAAAAATTTCTCGACACAATTGATTCTATTGCCAATTCAGCTAGAAGTGCAAACCCGAGAGGCAATCTGAAAACTTTGTAAAAACGGCGCACTAGTGTGCGCGCAATTTGGCTATGGGCGACGACGTCAAAAACTCCGCACCCGAGGCCTTAAATTCAAAAACCGTCTCGACACAATTGATTCTATGGCCAATTCAGTGAGGGATGCAAACCCGGGAGGCAATCTGAAAACTTTGTAAAAACGGCACACAACCATGCGCGCAAGTTTGGCTATGGGCGACGACGTCAAAAACTCCGCACCCGAGGCCTCAAATTCTAAAACCGTCTCGACAAAATTGATTCTATGGCCAATTCAGCTGGAAATGCAAACCCGAGAGGCAATCTGAAAACTTTGTAAAAACGGCGCACAAGTGTGCGCGCAATTTGGCTATGGGCGACGACGTCAAAAACTCCGCACCCGAGGCCTCAAATTCAAAAACCGTCTCGACACAATTGATTCTATGGCCAATTCAGCTGGAAATGAAAACCCGAGAGGCAATCTGATAACTTTGTAAAAACGGCGCACAAGTGTGCGCGCAATTTGGCTATGGGCGACGACGTCAAAAACTCCGCACCCGAGGCCTCAAATTCAAAAACCGTCTCGACACAATTGATTCTAAGGCCAATTCAGCTAGAAATGCAAACCCGAGAGGCAATCTGAAAACTTTGTAAAAATGGCGCACATGTGTGCGCGCAATTTGGCTATGGGCGACGATGTCAAAAACTCCGCACCCGAGGCCTCAAATTCAAAAATTTTCTCGACACAATTGATTCTATGGCTAATTCAACTGGAAGTGCAAACCCGAGAGGCAATCTGAAAACTTTGTAAAAACGGCGCACAAGTGTGCGCGCAATTTGGCTATGGGCGACGACGTCAAAAACTCCGCACCCGAGGCCTCAAATTCAAAAAATTTCTCGACACAATTGATTCTATGGCCAATTCAGCTAGAAGTGCAAACCCGAGAGGCAATCTGAAAACTTTGTAAAAACGGCGCACAAGTGTGCGCGCAATTTGGCTATGGGCGACGACGTAAAAAACTCTGCACCCGAGGCCTCAAATTCAAAAAACCGTCTCGATACAATTGATTTTATGGCCAATTCAGCTGGAAATGCAAACCCGAGAGGCAATCTGAAAACTTTGTAAAAATGGCGCACATGTGTGCGCGCAATTTGGCTATGGGCGACGATGTCAAAAACTCCGCACCCGAGGCCTCAAATTCAAAAATTTTCTCGACACAATTGATTCTATGGCTAATTCAACTGGAAGTGCAAACCCGAGAGGCAATCTGAAAACTTTGTAAAAACGGGGCACAAGTGTGCGCGCAATTTGGCTATGGGCGACGACGTCAAAAACTCCGCACCCGAGGCCTCAAATTCAAAAAATTTCTCGACACAATTGATTCTATGGCCAATTCAGCTAGAAGTGCAAACCCGAGAGGCAATCTGAAAACTTTGTAAAAACGGCGCACAAGTGTGCGCGCAATTTGGCTATGGGCGACGACGTCAAAAACTCTGCACCCGAGGCCTCAAATTCAAAAAACCGTCTCGACACAATTGATTTTATGGTTAATTCAACTGGAAGTGCAAACCCGAGAGGCAATCTGAAAACTTTGTAAAAACGGCGCACAAGTGTGCGCGCAATTTGGCTATGGGCGACGACGTCAAAAACTCCGCACCCGAGGCCTCAAATTCAAAAAATTTCTCGACACAATTGATTCTATGGCCAATTCAGCTAGAAGTGCAAACCCGAGAGGCAATCTGAAAACTTTGTAAAAATGGCGCACAAGTGTGCGCGCAATTTGGCTATGGGCGACGACGTAAAAAACTCTGCACCCGAGGCCTCAAATTCAAAAAACCGTCTCGACACAATTGATTCTATGGCCAATTCAGCTGGAAATGAAAACCCGAGAGGCAATCTGAAAACTTTGTAAAAACGGCGCAAAGGTGTGCGCACAATTTGGCTATGGGCGACGACGTCGAAAACTCCGCACCCGAGGCCTCAAATTCAAAAATTTTCTCGACACAATTAATTCTATGGCCAATTCAACTGGAAGTGCAAACCCGAGAGGCAATCTGAAATCTTTTTAAAAACGGCGCACAAGTGTGCGCGCAATTTGGCTATGGGCGACGACGTCAAAAACTCCGCACCCGAGGCCTCAAATTCAAAAGCCGTCTCGACACAATTGATTCTATGGCCAATTCAGCTGGAAATGAAAACCCGAGAGGCAATCTGAAAACTTTGTAAAAACGGCGCACAAGTGTGCGCGCAATTTGGCTATGGGCGACGACGTCAAAAACTCCGCACCCGAGGCCTCAAATTCAAAAACCGTCTCGACACAATTGATTCTATGGCCAATTCAGCTGGAAATGAAAACCCGAGAGGCAATCTGATAACTTTGTAAAAACGGCGCACAAGTGTGCGCGCAATTTGGCTATGGGCGACGACGTCAAAAACTCCGCACCCGAGGCCTCAAATTCAAAAACCGTCTCGACACAATTGATTCTAAGGCCAATTCAGCTAGAAATGCAAACCCGAGAGGCAATCTGAAAACTTTGTAAAAATGGCGCACATGTGTGCGCGCAATTTGGCTATGGGCGACGATGTCAAAAACTCCGCACCCGAGGCCTCAAATTCAAAAATTTTCTCGACACAATTGATTCTATGGCTAATTCAACTGGAAGTGCAAACCCGAGAGGCAATCTGAAAACTTTGTAAAAACGGCGCACAAGTGTGCGCGCAATTTGGCTATGGGCGACGACGTCAAAAACTCCGCACCCGAGGCCTCAAATTCAAAAAATTTCTCGACACAATTGATTCTATGGCCAATTCAGCTAGAAGTGCAAACCCGAGAGGCAATCTGAAAACTTTGTAAAAACGGCGCACAAGTGTGCGCGCAATTTGGCTATGGGCGACGACGTAAAAAACTCTGCACCCGAGGCCTCAAATTCAAAAAACCGTCTCGATACAATTGATTTTATGGCCAATTCAGCTGGAAATGCAAACCCGAGAGGCAATCTGAAAACTTTGTAAAAATGGCGCACATGTGTGCGCGCAATTTGGCTATGGGCGACGATGTCAAAAACTCCGCACCCGAGGCCTCAAATTCAAAAATTTTCTCGACACAATTGATTCTATGGCTAATTCAACTGGAAGTGCAAACCCGAGAGGCAATCTGAAAACTTTGTAAAAACGGGGCACAAGTGTGCGCGCAATTTGGCTATGGGCGACGACGTCAAAAACTCCGCACCCGAGGCCTCAAATTCAAAAAATTTCTCGACACAATTGATTCTATGGCCAATTCAGCTAGAAGTGCAAACCCGAGAGGCAATCTGAAAACTTTGTAAAAACGGCGCACAAGTGTGCGCGCAATTTGGCTATGGGCGACGACGTCAAAAACTCTGCACCCGAGGCCTCAAATTCAAAAAACCGTCTCGACACAATTGATTTTATGGTTAATTCAACTGGAAGTGCAAACCCGAGAGGCAATCTGAAAACTTTGTAAAAACGGCGCACAAGTGTGCGCGCAATTTGGCTATGGGCGACGACGTCAAAAACTCCGCACCCGAGGCCTCAAATTCAAAAAATTTCTCGACACAATTGATTCTATGGCCAATTCAGCTAGAAGTGCAAACCCGAGAGGCAATCTGAAAACTTTGTAAAAATGGCGCACAAGTGTGCGCGCAATTTGGCTATGGGCGACGACGTAAAAAACTCTGCACCCGAGGCCTCAAATTCAAAAAACCGTCTCGACACAATTGATTCTATGGCCAATTCAGCTGGAAATGAAAACCCGAGAGGCAATCTGAAAACTTTGTAAAAACGGCGCAAAGGTGTGCGCACAATTTGGCTATGGGCGACGACGTCGAAAACTCCGCACCCGAGGCCTCAAATTCAAAAATTTTCTCGACACAATTAATTCTATGGCCAATTCAACTGGAAGTGCAAACCCGAGAGGCAATCTGAAATCTTTTTAAAAACGGCGCACAAGTGTGCGCGCAATTTGGCTATGGGCGACGACGTCAAAAACTCCGCACCCGAGGCCTCAAATTCAAAAGCCGTCTCGACACAATTGATTCTATGGCCAATTCAGCTGGAAATGAAAACCCGAGAGGCAATCTGAAAACTTTGTAAAAACGGCGCACAAGTGTGCGCGCAATTTGGCTATGGGCGACGACGTCAAAAACTCCGCACCCGAGGCCTCAAATTCAAAAATTTTCTCGACACAATTGATTCTATGGCCAATTCAACTGGAAGTGCAAACCCGAGAGGCAATCTGAAAACTTTGTAAAAACGGCGCACAAGTGTGCGCGCAATTTGGCTATGGGCGACGACGTCAAAAACTCCGCACCCGAGGCCTCAAATTCAAAAAATTTCTCGACACAATTGATTCTATGGCCAATTCAGCTAGAAGTGCAAACCCGAGAGGCAATCTGAAAACTTTGTAAAAACGGCGCACAAGTGTGCGCGCAATTTGGCTATGGGCGACGACGTCAAAAACTCCGCACCCGAGGCCTCAAATTCAAAAAATTTCTCGACACAATTGATTCTATGGCCAATTCAGCTAGAAGTGCAAACCCGAGAGGCAATCTGAAAACTTTATAAAAACGGCGCACAAGTGTGCGCGCAATTTGGCTATGGGCGACGACGTCAAAAACTCTGCACCCGAGGCCTCAAATTCAAAAAACCGTCTCGACACAATTGATTTTATGGTTAATTCAACTGGAAGTGCAAACCCGAGAGGCAATCTGAAAACTTTGTAAAAACGGCGCACAAGTGTGCGCGCAATTTGGCTATGGGCGACGACGTCAAAAACTCCGCACCCGAGGCCTCAAATTCAAAAAATTTCTCGACACAATTGATTCTATGGCCAATTCAGCTAGAAGTGCAAACCCGAGAGGCAATCTGAAAACTTTGTAAAAATGGCGCACAAGTGTGCGCGCAATTTGGCTATGGGCGACGACGTAAAAAACTCTGCACCCGAGGCCTCAAATTCAAAAAACCGTCTCGACACAATTGATTCTATGGCCAATTCAGCTGGAAATGAAAACCCGAGAGGCAATCTGAAAACTTTGTAAAAACGGCGCAAAGGTGTGCGCACAATTTGGCTATGGGCGACGACGTCGAAAACTCCGCACCCGAGGCCTCAAATTCAAAAATTTTCTCGACACAATTAATTCTATGGCCAATTCAACTGGAAGTGCAAACCCGAGAGGCAATCTGAAATCTTTTTAAAAACGGCGCACAAGTGTGCGCGCAATTTGGCTATGGGCGACGACGTCAAAAACTCCGCACCCGAGGCCTCAAATTCAAAAGCCGTCTCGACACAATTGATTCTATGGCCAATTCAGCTGGAAATGAAAACCCGAGAGGCAATCTGAAAACTCTGTAAAAACGGCGCACAAGTGTGCGCGCAATTTGGCTATGGGCGACGACGTCAAAAACTCCGCACCCGAGGCCTCAAATTCAAAAATTTTCTCGACACAATTGATTCTATGGCCAATTCAATTGGAAGTGCAAACCCGAGAGGCAATCTGAAAACTTTTTAAAAACGGCGCACAAGTGTGCGTGCAATTTGGCTATGGGCGACGACGTCAAAAACTCCGCACCCGAGGCCTCAAATTCAAAAAATTTCTCGACACAATTGATTCTATTGCCAATTCAGCTAGAAGTGCAAACCCGAGAGGCAATCTGAAAACTTTGTAAAAACGGCGCACAAGTGTGCGCGCAATTTGGCTATGGGCGACGACGTCAAAAACTCCGCACCCGAGGCCTTAAATTCAAAAACCGTCTCGACACAATTGATTCTATGGCCAATTCAGTGAGGGATGCAAACCTGGGAGGCAATCTGAAAACTTTGTAAAAACGGCACACAACCATGCGCGCAAGTTTGGCTATGGGCGACGACGTCAAAAACTCCGCACACGAGGCCTCAAATTCAAAAACCGTCTCGACACAATTGATTCTATGGCCAATTCAGTGGGGGATGCAAACCCGGGAGGCAATCTAAAAACTTTGTAAAAACGGCACACAACCATGCGCGCAAGTTTGGCTATGGGCGACGACGTCAAAAACTCCGCACCCGAGGCCTCAAATTCTAAAACCGTCTCGACAAAATTGATTCTATGGCCAATTCAGCTGGAAATGCAAACCCGAGAGGCAATCTGAAAACTTTGTAAAAACGGCGCACAAGTGTGCGCGCAATTTGGCTATGGGCGACGACGTCAAAAACTCCGCACCCGAGGCCTCAAATTCAAAAACCGTCTCGACACAATTGATTCTATGGCCAATTCAGCTGGAAATGAAAACCCGAGAGGCAATCTGATAACTTTGTAAAAACGGCGCACAAGTGTGCGCGCAATTTGGCTATGGGCGACGACGTCAAAAACTCCGCACCCGAGGCCTCAAATTCAAAAACCGTCTCGACACAATTGATTCTAAGGCCAATTCAGCTAGAAATGCAAACCCGAGAGGCAATCTGAAAACTTTGTAAAAATGGCGCACATGTGTGCGCGCAATTTGGCTATGGGCGACGATGTCAAAAACTCCGCACCCGAGGCCTCAAATTCAAAAATTTTCTCGACACAATTGATTCTATGGCTAATTCAACTGGAAGTGCAAACCCGAGAGGCAATCTGAAAACTTTGTAAAAACGGCGCACAAGTGTGCGCGCAATTTGGCTATGGGCGACGACGTCAAAAACTCCGCACCCGAGGCCTCAAATTCAAAAAATTTCTCGACACAATTGATTCTATGGCCAATTCAGCTAGAAGTGCAAACCCGAGAGGCAATCTGAAAACTTTGTAAAAACGGCGCACAAGTGTGCGCGCAATTTGGCTATGGGCGACGACGTAAAAAACTCTGCACCCGAGGCCTCAAATTCAAAAAACCGTCTCGATACAATTGATTTTATGGCCAATTCAGCTGGAAATGCAAACCCGAGAGGCAATCTGAAAACTTTGTAAAAATGGCGCACATGTGTGCGCGCAATTTGGCTATGGGCGACGATGTCAAAAACTCCGCACCCGAGGCCTCAAATTCAAAAATTTTCTCGACACAATTGATTCTATGGCTAATTCAACTGGAAGTGCAAACCCGAGAGGCAATCTGAAAACTTTGTAAAAACGGCGCACAAGTGTGCGCGCAATTTGGCTATGGGCGACGACGTCAAAAACTCCGCACCCGAGGCCTCAAATTCAAAAAATTTCTCGACACAATTGATTCTATGGCCAATTCAGCTAGAAGTGCAAACCCGAGAGGCAATCTGAAAACTTTGTAAAAACGGCGCACAAGTGTGCGCGCAATTTGGCTATGGGCGACGACGTAAAAAACTCTGCACCCGAGGCCTCAAATTCAAAAAACCGTCTCGATACAATTGATTTTATGGCCAATTCAGCTGGAAATGCAAACCCGAGAGGCAATCTGAAAACTTTGTAAAAATGGCGCACATGTGTGCGCGCAATTTGGCTATGGGCGACGATGTCAAAAACTCCGCACCCGAGGCCTCAAATTCAAAAATTTTCTCGACACAATTGATTCTATGGCTAATTCAACTGGAAGTGCAAACCCGAGAGGCAATCTGAAAACTTTGTAAAAACGGCGCACAAGTGTGCGCGCAATTTGGCTATGGGCGACGACGTCAAAAACTCCGCACCCGAGGCCTCAAATTCAAAAAATTTCTCGACACAATTGATTCTATGGCCAATTCAGCTAGAAGTGCAAACCCGAGAGGCAATCTGAAAACTTTGTAAAAACGGCGCACAAGTGTGCGCGCAATTTGGCTATGGGCGACGACGTAAAAAACTCTGCACCCGAGGCCTCAAATTCAAAAAACCGTCTCGATACAATTGATTTTATGGCCAATTCAGCTGGAAATGCAAACCCGAGAGGCAATCTGAAAACTTTGTAAAAACGGTGCACAAGTGTGCGCGCAATTTGGCTATGGGCGACGACGTCAAAAACTCCGCACCCGAGGCCTCAAATTCAAAAAATTTCTCGACACAATTGATTCTATGGCCAATTCAGCTAGAAGTGCAAACCCGAGAGGCAATCTGAAAACTTTGTAAAAACGGCGCACAAGTGTGCGCGCAATTTGGCTATGGGCGACGACGTCAAAAACTCTGCACCCGAGGCCTCAAATTCAAAAAACCGTCTCGACACAATTGATTTTATGGTTAATTCAACTGGAAGTGCAAACCCGAGAGGCAATCTGAAAACTTTGTAAAAACGGCGCACAAGTGTGCGCGCAATTTGGCTATGGGCGACGACGTCAAAAACTCCGCACCCGAGGCCTCAAATTCAAAAAATTTCTCGACACAATTGATTCTATGGCCAATTCAGCTAGAAGTGCAAACCCGAGAGGCAATCTGAAAACTTTGTAAAAATGGCGCACAAGTGTGCGCGCAATTTGGCTATGGGCGACGACGTAAAAAACTCTGCACCCGAGGCCTCAAATTCAAAAAACCGTCTCGACACAATTGATTCTATGGCCAATTCAGCTGGAAATGAAAACCCGAGAGGCAATCTGAAAACTTTGTAAAAACGGCGCACAAGTGTGCGCGCAATTTGGCTATGGGCGACGACGTCAAAAACTCCGCACCCGAGGCCTTAAATTCAAAAAATTTCTCGACACAATTGATTCTATGGCCAATTCAACTGGAAGTGCAAACCCGAGAGGCAATCTGAAAACTTTGTAAAAACGGCGCACAAGTGTGCGCGCAATTTGGCTATGGGCGACAACGTCAAAAAATCTGCACCCGAGGCCTCAAATTCAAAAACCGTCTCGACACAATTGATTCTATGGCCAATTCAGTGGGGGATGCAAACCTGGGAGGCAATCTGAAAACTTTGTAAAAACGGCACACAACCATGCGCGCAAGTTTGGCTATGGGCGACGACGTCAAAAACTCCGCACCCGAGGCCTCAAATTCAAAAACCGTCTCGACACAATTGATTCTATGGCCAATTCAACTGGAAATGAAAACCCGAGAGGCAATCTGAAAACTTTATAAAAACGGCGCACAAGTGTGTGCGCAATTTGGTTATGGGCGACGACGTCAAAAACTCCGCACCCGAGGCCTCAAATTCAAAAACCGTCTCGACACAATTGATTATATGGCCAATTCAGCTGGAAATGAAAACCCGAGAGGCAATCTGAAAACTTTGTAAAAACGGCGCACAAGTGTGCGCGCAATTTGGCTATGGGCGACGACGTCAAAAACTCCGCACCCGAGGCCTCAAATTCAAAAACCGTCTCGACACAATTGATTCTATGGCCAATTCAGCTGGAAATGCAAACCCGAGAGGCAATCTGAAAACTTTGTAAAAACGGCGCACAAGTGTGCGCGCAATTTGGCTATGGGCGACGATGTCAAAAACTCTGCACCCGAGGCCTCAAATTCAAAAAAATTCTCGACACAATTGATTTTATGGCCAATTCAGTGAGGGATGCAAACCTGGGAGGCAATCTGAAAACTTTGAAAAACGGCACACAACCATGCGCACAAGTTTGGCTATGGGCGACGACGTCAATAACTCCGCACCCGAGGTCTCAAATTCAAAAACCGTCTCGACACAATTGATTCTATGGCCAATTCAGCTGGAAATGAAAACCCGAGAGGCAATCTGATAACTTTGTAAAAACGGCGCACAAGTGTGCGCGCAATTTGGCTATGGGCGACGACGTAAAAAACTCTGCACCCGAGGCCTCAAATTCAAAAAACCGTCTCGATACAATTGATTTTATGGCCAATTCAGCTGGAAATGCAAACCCGAGAGGCAATCTGAAAACTTTGTAAAAATGGCGCACATGTGTGCGCGCAATTTGGCTATGGGCGACGATGTCAAAAACTCCGCACCCGAGGCCTCAAATTCAAAAATTTTCTCGACACAATTGATTCTATGGCTAATTCAACTGGAAGTGCAAACCCGAGAGGCAATCTGAAAACTTTGTAAAAACGGCGCACAAGTGTGCGCGCAATTTGGCTATGGGCGACGACGTCAAAAACTCCGCACCCGAGGCCTCAAATTCAAAAAATTTCTCGACACAATTGATTCTATGGCCAATTCAGCTAGAAGTGCAAACCCGAGAGGCAATCTGAAAACTTTGTAAAAACGGCGCACAAGTGTGCGCGCAATTTGGCTATGGGCGACGACGTAAAAAACTCTGCACCCGAGGCCTCAAATTCAAAAAACCGTCTCGATACAATTGATTTTATGGCCAATTCAGCTGGAAATGCAAACCCGAGAGGCAATCTGAAAACTTTGTAAAAACGGTGCACAAGTGTGCGCGCAATTTGGCTATGGGCGACGACGTCAAAAACTCCGCACCCGAGGCCTCAAATTCAAAAAATTTCTCGACACAATTGATTCTATGGCCAATTCAGCTAGAAGTGCAAACCCGAGAGGCAATCTGAAAACTTTGTAAAAACGGCGCACAAGTGTGCGCGCAATTTGGCTATGGGCGACGACGTCAAAAACTCTGCACCCGAGGCCTCAAATTCAAAAAACCGTCTCGACACAATTGATTTTATGGTTAATTCAACTGGAAGTGCAAACCCGAGAGGCAATCTGAAAACTTTGTAAAAACGGCGCACAAGTGTGCGCGCAATTTGGCTATGGGCGACGACGTCAAAAACTCCGCACCCGAGGCCTCAAATTCAAAAAATTTCTCGACACAATTGATTCTATGGCCAATTCAGCTAGAAGTGCAAACCCGAGAGGCAATCTGAAAACTTTGTAAAAATGGCGCACAAGTGTGCGCGCAATTTGGCTATGGGCGACGACGTAAAAAACTCTGCACCCGAGGCCTCAAATTCAAAAAACCGTCTCGACACAATTGATTCTATGGCCAATTCAGCTGGAAATGAAAACCCGAGAGGCAATCTGAAAACTTTGTAAAAACGGCGCACAAGTGTGCGCGCAATTTGGCTATGGGCGACGACGTCAAAAACTCCGCACCCGAGGCCTTAAATTCAAAAAATTTCTCGACACAATTGATTCTATGGCCAATTCAACTGGAAGTGCAAACCCGAGAGGCAATCTGAAAACTTTGTAAAAACGGCGCACAAGTGTGCGCGCAATTTGGCTATGGGCGACAACGTCAAAAAATCTGCACCCGAGGCCTCAAATTCAAAAACCGTCTCGACACAATTGATTCTATGGCCAATTCAGTGGGGGATGCAAACCTGGGAGGCAATCTGAAAACTTTGTAAAAACGGCACACAACCATGCGCGCAAGTTTGGCTATGGGCGACGACGTCAAAAACTCCGCACCCGAGGCCTCAAATTCAAAAACCGTCTCGACACAATTGATTCTATGGCCAATTCAACTGGAAATGAAAACCCGAGAGGCAATCTGAAAACTTTATAAAAACGGCGCACAAGTGTGTGCGCAATTTGGTTATGGGCGACGACGTCAAAAACTCCGCACCCGAGGCCTCAAATTCAAAAACCGTCTCGACACAATTGATTATATGGCCAATTCAGCTGGAAATGAAAACCCGAGAGGCAATCTGAAAACTTTGTAAAAACGGCGCACAAGTGTGCGCGCAATTTGGCTATGGGCGACGACGTCAAAAACTCCGCACCCGAGGCCTCAAATTCAAAAACCGTCTCGACACAATTGATTCTATGGCCAATTCAGCTGGAAATGCAAACCCGAGAGGCAATCTGAAAACTTTGTAAAAACGGCGCACAAGTGTGCGCGCAATTTGGCTATGGGCGACGATGTCAAAAACTCTGCACCCGAGGCCTCAAATTCAAAAAAATTCTCGACACAATTGATTTTATGGCCAATTCAGTGAGGGATGCAAACCTGGGAGGCAATCTGAAAACTTTGAAAAACGGCACACAACCATGCGCACAAGTTTGGCTATGGGCGACGACGTCAATAACTCCGCACCCGAGGTCTCAAATTCAAAAACCGTCTCGACACAATTGATTCTATGGCCAATTCAGCTGGTAATGAAAACCCGAGAGGCAATCTGATAACTTTGTAAAAACGGCGCACAAGTGTGCGCGCAATTTGGCTATGGGCGACGACATCAAAAACTCCGCACCCGAGGCCTCAAATTCTAAAACCGTCTCGACACAATTGATTATATGGCCAATTCAGCTGGAAATGCAAAGCCGAGAGGCAATCTGAAAACTTTGTAAAAACGGCGCACAAGTGTGCGCGCAATTTGGCTATGGGCGACGACGTCAAAAACTCCGCACCCGAGGCCTCAAATTCAAAAACCGTCTCGACACAATTGATTCTATGGCCAATTCAGCTGGAAATGAAAACCCGAGAGGCAATCTGATAACTTTGTAAAAACGGCGCACAAGTGTGCGCGCAATTTGGCTATGGGCGACGACGTCAAAAACTCCGCACCCGAGGCCTCAAATTCAAAAACCGTCTCGACACAATTGATTCTAAGGCCAATTCAGCTAGAAATGCAAACCCGAGAGGCAATCTGAAAACTTTGTAAAAATGGCGCACATGTGTGCGCGCAATTTGGCTATGGGCGACGATGTCAAAAACTCCGCACCCGAGGCCTCAAATTCAAAAACCGTCTCGACACAATTGATTCTATGGCCAATTCAGCTGGAAATGAAAACCCGAGAGGCAATCTGATAACTTTGTAAAAACGGCGCACAAGTGTGCGCGCAATTTGGCTATGGGCGACGACGTCAAAAACTCCGCACCCGAGGCCTCAAATTCAAAAACCGTCTCGACACAATTGATTCTAAGGCCAATTCAGCTAGAAATGCAAACCCGAGAGGCAATCTGAAAACTTTGTAAAAATGGCGCACATGTGTGCGCGCAATTTGGCTATGGGCGACGATGTCAAAAACTCCGCACCCGAGGCCTCAAATTCAAAAATTTTCTCGACACAATTGATTATATGGCTAATTCAACTGGAAGTGCAAACCCGAGAGGCAATCTGAAAACTTTGTAAAAACGGCGCACAAGTGTGCGCGCAATTTGGCTATGGGCGACGACGTCAAAAACTCCGCACCCGAGGCCTCATATTCAAAAAATTTCTCGACACAATTGATTCTATGGCCAATTCAACTAGAAGTGCAAACCCGAGAGGCAATCTGAAAACTTTGTAAAAACGGCACACAAGTGTGCGCGCAATTTGGCTATGGGCGACGACGTAAAAAACTCTGCACCCGAGGCCTCAAATTCAAAAAACCGTCTCGACACAATTGATTTTATGGCCAATTCAGCTGGAAATGCAAACCCGAGAGGCAATCTGAAAACTTTGTAAAAACGGTGCACAAGTGTGCGCGCAATTTGGCTATGGGCGACGACGTCAAAAACTCTGCACCCGAGGCCTCAAATTCAAAAAACCGTCTCGACACAATTGATTTTATGGCTAATTCAACTGGAAGTGCAAACCCGAGAGGCAATCTGAAAACTTTGTAAAAACGGCGCACAAGTGTGCGCGCAATTTGGCTATGGGCGACGACGTCAAAAACTCCGCACCCGAGGCCTCAAATTCAAAAAATTTCTCGACACAATTGATTCTATGGCCAATTCAGCTAGAAGTGCAAACCCGAGAGGCAATCTGAAAACTTTGTAAAAACGGCGCACAAGTGTGCGCGCAATTTGGCTATGGGCGACGACGTAAAAAACTCTGCACCCGAGGCCTCAAATTCAAAAAACCGTCTCGACACAATTGATTCTATGGCCAATTCAGCTGGAATTGAAAACCCGAGAGGCAATCTGAAAACTTTGTAAAAACGGCGCACAAGTGTGCGCGCAATTTGGCTATGGGCGACGACGTCAAAAACTCCGCACCCGAGGCCTCAAATTCAAAAACCGTCTCGACACAATTGATTCTAAGGCCAATTCAGCTAGAAATGCAAACCCGAGAGGCAATCTGAAAACTTTGTAAAAATGGCGCACATGTGTGCGCGCAATTTGGCTATGGGCGACGATGTCAAAAACTCCGCACCCGAGGCCTCAAATTCAAAAATTTTCTCGACACAATTGATTCTATGGCTAATTCAACTGGAAGTGCAAACCCGAGAGGCAATCTGAAAACTTTGTAAAAACGGCGCACAAGTGTGCGCGCAATTTGGCTATGGGCGACGACGTCAAAAACTCCGCACCCGAGGCCTCAAATTCAAAAAATTTCTCGACACAATTGATTCTATGGCCAATTCAGCTAGAAGTGCAAACCCGAGAGGCAATCTGAAAACTTTGTAAAAACGGCGCACAAGTGTGCGCGCAATTTGGCTATGGGCGACGACGTAAAAAACTCTGCACCCGAGGCCTCAAATTCAAAAAACCGTCTCGACACAATTGATTTTATGGCCAATTCAGCTGGAAATGCAAACCCGAGAGGCAATCTGAAAACTTTGTAAAAACGGTGCACAAGTGTGCGCGCAATTTGGCTATGGGCGACGACGTCAAAAACTCTGCACCCGAGGCCTCAAATTCAAAAAACCGTCTCGACACAATTGATTTTATGGCTAATTCAACTGGAAGTGCAAACCCGAGAGGCAATCTGAAAACTTTGTAAAAACGGCGCACAAGTGTGCGCGCAATTTGGCTATGGGCGACGACGTCAAAAACTCCGCACCCGAGGCCTCAAATTCAAAAAATTTCTCGACACAATTGATTCTATGGCCAATTCAGCTAGAAGTGCAAACCCGAGAGGCAATCTGAAAACTTTGTAAAAACGGCGCACAAGTGTGCGCGCAATTTGGCTATGGGCGACGACGTAAAAAACTCTGCACCCGAGGCCTCAAATTCAAAAAACCGTCTCGACACAATTGATTCTATGGCCAATTCAGCTGGAAATGAAAACCCGAGAGGCAATCTGAAAACTTTGTAAAAACGGCGCACAAGTGTGCGCGCAATTTGGCTATGGGCGACGACGTCAAAAACTCCGCACCCGAGGCCTTAAATTCAAAAAATTTCTCGACACAATTGATTCTATGGCCAATTCAACTGGAAGTGCAAACCCGAGAGGCAATCTGAAAACTTTGTAAAAACGGCGCACAAGTGTGCGCGCAATTTGGCTATGGGCGACGACGTCAAAAAATCTGCACCCGAGGCCTCAAATTCAAAAACCGTCTCGACACAATTGATTCTATGGCCAATTCAGTGAGGGATGCAAACCTGGGAGGCAATCTGAAAACTTTGTAAAAACGGCACACAACCATGCGCGCAAGTTTGGCTATGGGCGACGACGTCAAAAACTCCGCACCCGAGGCCTCAAATTCAAAAACCGTCTCGACACAATTGATTCTATGGCCAATTCAACTGGAAATGAAAACCCGAGAGGCAATCTGAAAACTTTGTAAAAACGGCGCACAAGTGTGTGCGCAATTTGGTTATGGGCGACGACGTCAAAAACTCCGCACCCGAGGCCTCAAATTCAAAAACCGTCTCGACACAATTGATTATATGGCCAATTCAGCTGGAAATGAAAACCCGAGAGGCAATCTGAAAACTTTGTAAAAACGGCGCACAAGTGTGCGCGCAATTTGGCTATGGGCGACGACGTCAAAAACTCCGCACCCGAGGCCTCAAATTCAAAAACCGTCTCGACACAATTGATTCTATGGCCAATTCAGCTGGAAATGCAAACCCGAGAGGCAATCTGAAAACTTTGTAAAAACGGCGCACAAGTGTGCGCGCAATTTGGCTATGGGCGACGATGTCAAAAACTCCGCACCCGAGGCCTCAAATTCAAAAAAATTCTCGACACAATTGATTTTATGGCCAATTCAGTGAGGGATGCAAACCTGGGAGGCAATCTGAAAACTTTGTAAAAACGGCACACAACCATGCGCACAAGTTTGGCTATGGGCGACGACGTCAATAACTCCGCACCCGAGGCCTCAAATTCAAAAACCGTCTCGACACAATTGATTCTATGGCCAATTCAGCTGGAAATGAAAACCCGAGAGGCAATCTGATAACTTTGTAAAAACGGCGCACAAGTGTGCGCGCAATTTGGCTATGGGCGACGACGTCAAAAACTCCGCACCCGAGGCCTCAAATTCAAAAACCGTCTCGACACAATTGATTCTAAGGCCAATTCAGCTAGAAATGCAAACCCGAGAGGCAATCTGAAAACTTTGTAAAAATGGCGCACATGTGTGCGCGCAATTTGGCTATGGGCGACGATGTCAAAAACTCCGCACCCGAGGCCTCAAATTCAAAAAATTTCTCGACACAATTGATTCTATGGCTAATTCAACTGGAAGTGCAAACCCGAGAGGCAATCTGAAAACTTTGTAAAAACGGCGCACAAGTGTGCGCGCAATTTGGCTATGGGCGACGACGTCAAAAACTCCGCACCCGAGGCCTCAAATTCAAAAAAATTCTCGACACAATTGATTCTATGGCCAATTCAGCTAGAAGTGCAAACCCGAGAGGCAATCTGAAAACTTTGTAAAAACGGCGCACAAGTGTGCGCGCAATTTGGCTATGGGCGACGACGTAAAAAACTCTGCACCCGAGGCCTCAAATTCAAAAAACCGTCTCGACACAATTGATTTTATGGCCAATTCAGCTGGAAATGCAAACCCGAGAGGCAATCTGAAAACTTTGTAAAAACGGTGCACAAGTGTGCGCGCAATTTGGCTATGGGCGACGACGTCAAAAACTCCGCACCCGAGGCCTCAAATTCAAAAAATTTCTCGACACAATTGATTCTATGGCCAATTCAGCTAGAAGTGCAAACCCGAGAGGCAATCTGAAAACTTTGTAAAAACGGCGCACAAGTGTGCGCGCAATTTGGCTATGGGCGACGACGTCAAAAACTCTGCACCCGAGGCCTCAAATTCAAAAAACCGTCTCGACACAATTGATTTTATGGCTAATTCAACTGGAAGTGCAAACCCGAGAGGCAATCTGAAAACTTTGTAAAAACGGCGCACAAGTGTGCGCGCAATTTGGCTATGGGCGACGACGTCAAAAACTCCGCACCCGAGGCCTCAAATTCAAAAACCGTCTCGACACAATTGATTCTATGGCCAATTCAACTGGAAATGAAAACCCGAGAGGCAATCTGAAAACTTTGTAAAAACGGCGCACAAGTGTGCGCGCAATTTGGCTATGGGCGACGACGTCAAAAACTCTGCACCCGAGGCCTCAAATTCAAAAAACCGTCTCGACACAATTGATTTTATGGCTAATTCAACTGGAAGTGCAAACCCGAGAGGCAATCTGAAAACTTTGTAAAAATGGCGCACAAGTGTGCGCGCAATTTGGCTATGGGCGACGACGTCAAAAACTCCGCACCCGAGGCCTCAAATTCAAAAACCGTCTCGACACAATTGATTCTATGGCCAATTCAGCTGGAAATGCAAACCCGAGAGGCAATCTGAAAACTTTGTAAAAACGGCGCACAAGTGTGCGCGCAATTTGGCTATGGGCGACGATGTCAAAAACTCCGCACCCGAGGCCTCAAATTCAAAAAAATTCTCGACACAATTGATTTTATGGCCAATTCAGTGAGGGATGCAAACCTGGGAGGCAATCTGAAAACTTTGTAAAAACGGCACACAACCATGCGCACAAGTTTGGCTATGGGCGACGACGTCAATAACTCCGCACCCGAGGCCTCAAATTCAAAAACCGTCTCGACACAATTGATTCTATGGCCAATTCAGCTGGAAATGAAAACCCGAGAGGCAATCTGATAACTTTGTAAAAACGGCGCACAAGTGTGCGCGCAATTTGGCTATGGGCGACGACGTCAAAAACTCCGCACCCGAGGCCTCAAATTCAAAAACCGTCTCGACACAATTGATTCTAAGGCCAATTCAGCTAGAAATGCAAACCCGAGAGGCAATCTGAAAACTTTGTAAAAATGGCGCACATGTGTGCGCGCAATTTGGCTATGGGCGACGATGTCAAAAACTCCGCACCCGAGGCCTCAAATTCAAAAAATTTCTCGACACAATTGATTCTATGGCTAATTCAACTGGAAGTGCAAACCCGAGAGGCAATCTGAAAACTTTGTAAAAACGGCGCACAAGTGTGCGCGCAATTTGGCTATGGGCGACGACGTCAAAAACTCCGCACCCGAGGCCTCAAATTCAAAAAATTTCTCGACACAATTGATTCTATGGCCAATTCAGCTAGAAGTGCAAACCCGAGAGGCAATCTGAAAACTTTGTAAAAACGGCGCACAAGTGTGCGCGCAATTTGGCTATGGGCGACGACGTAAAAAACTCTGCACCCGAGGCCTCAAATTCAAAAAACCGTCTCGACACAATTGATTTTATGGCCAATTCAGCTGGAAATGCAAACCCGAGAGGCAATCTGAAAACTTTGTAAAAACGGTGCACAAGTGTGCGCGCAATTTGGCTATGGGCGACGACGTCAAAAACTCCGCACCCGAGGCCTCAAATTCAAAAAATTTCTCGACACAATTGATTCTATGGCCAATTCAGCTAGAAGTGCAAACCCGAGAGGCAATCTGAAAACTTTGTAAAAACGGCGCACAAGTGTGCGCGCAATTTGGCTATGGGCGACGACGTCAAAAACTCTGCACCCGAGGCCTCAAATTCAAAAAACCGTCTCGACACAATTGATTTTATGGCTAATTCAACTGGAAGTGCAAACCCGAGAGGCAATCTGAAAACTTTGTAAAAACGGCGCACAAGTGTGCGCGCAATTTGGCTATGGGCGACGACGTCAAAAACTCCGCACCCGAGGCCTCAAATTCAAAAACCGTCTCGACACAATTGATTCTATGGCCAATTCAACTGGAAATGAAAACCCGAGAGGCAATCTGAAAACTTTTTAAAAACGGCGCACAAGTGTGCGCGCAATTTGGCTATGGGCGACGACGTCAAAAACTCTGCACCCGAGGCCTCAAATTCAAAAAACCGTCTCGACACAATTGATTTTATGGCTAATTCAACTGGAAGTGCAAACCCGAGAGGCAATCTGAAAACTTTGTAAAAATGGCGCACAAGTGTGCGCGCAATTTGGCTATGGGCGACGACGTCAAAAACTCCGCACCCGAGGCCTCAAATTCAAAAACCGTCTCGACACAATTGATTCTATGGCCAATTCAGCTGGAGATGCAAACCCGAGAGGCAATCTGAAAACTTTGTAAAAACGGCGCACAAGTGTGCGCGCAATTTGGCTATGGGCGACGATGTCAAAAACTCCGCACCCGAGGCCTCAAATTAAAAAAAAATCTCGACACAATTGATTTTCTGGCCAATTCAGTGAGGGATGCAAACCTGGGAGGCAATCTGAAAACTTTGTAAAAACGGCACACAACCATGCGCACAAGTTTGGCTATGGGCGACGACGTCAATAACTCCGCACCCGAGGCCTCAAATTCAAAAACCGTCTCGACACAATTGATTCTATGGCCAATTCAGCTGGAAATGAAAACCCGAGAGGCAATCTGATAACTTTGTAAAAACGGCGCACAAGTGTGCGCGCAATTTGGCTATGGGCGACGACGTCAAAAACTCCGCACCCGAGGCCTCAAATTCAAAAACCGTCTCGACACAATTGATTCTAAGGCCAATTCAGCTAGAAATGCAAACCCGAGAGGCAATCTGAAAACTTTGTAAAAATGGCGCACATGTGTGCGCGCAATTTGGCTATGGGCGACGATGTCAAAAACTCCGCACCCGAGGCCTCAAATTCAAAAAATTTCTCGACACAATTGATTCTATGGCTAATTCAACTGGAAGTGCAAACCCGAGAGGCAATCTGAAAACTTTGTAAAAACGGCGCACAAGTGTGCGCGCAATTTGGCTATGGGCGACGACGTCAAAAACTCCGCACCCGAGGCCTCAAATTCAAAAAATTTCTCGACACAATTGATTCTATGGCCAATTCAGCTAGAAGTGCAAACCCGAGAGGCAATCTGAAAACTTTGTAAAAACGGCGCACAAGTGTGCGCGCAATTTGGCTATGGGCGACGACGTAAAAAACTCTGCACCCGAGGCCTCAAATTCAAAAAACCGTCTCGACACAATTGATTTTATGGCCAATTCAGCTGGAAATGCAAACCCGAGAGGCAATCTGAAAACTTTGTAAAAACGGTGCACAAGTGTGCGCGCAATTTGGCTATGGGCGACGACGTCAAAAACTCCGCACCCGAGGCCTCAAATTCAAAAAATTTCTCGACACAATTGATTCTATGGCCAATTCAGCTAGAAGTGCAAACCCGAGAGGCAATCTGAAAACTTTGTAAAAACGGTGCACAAGTGTGCGCTCAATTTGGCTATGGGCGACGACGTCAAAAACTCTGCACCCGAGGCCTCAAATTCAAAAAACCGTCTCGACACAATTGATTTTATGGCTAATTCAACTGGAAGTGCAAACCCGAGAGGCAATCTGAAAACTTTGTAAAAACTGCGCACAAGTGTGCGCGCAATTTGGCTATGGGCGACGACGTCAAAAACTCCGCACCCGAGGCCTCAAATTCAAAAACCGTCTGGACACAATTGATTCTATGGCCAATTCAACTGGAAATGAAAACCCGAGAGGCAATCTGAAAACTTTTTAAAAACGGCGCACAAGTGTGCGCGCAATTTGGCTATGGGCGACGACGTCAAAAACTCTGCACCCGAGGCCTCAAATTCAAAAAACCGTCTCGACACAATTGATTTTATGGCTAATTCAACTGGAAGTGCAAACCCGAGAGGCAATCTGAAAACTTTGTAAAAATGGCGCACAAGTGTGCGCGCAATTTGGCTATGGGCGACGACGTCAAAAACTCCGCACCCGAGGCCTCAAATTCAAAAACCGTCTCGACACAATTGATTCTATGGCCAATTCAGCTGGAGATGCAAACCCGAGAGGCAATCTGAAAACTTTGTAAAAACGGCGCACAAGTGTGCGCGCAATTTGGCTATGGGCGACGATGTCAAAAACTCCGCACCCGAGGCCTCAAATTAAAAAAAAATCTCGACACAATTGATTTTCTGGCCAATTCAGTGAGGGATGCAAACCTGGGAGGCAATCTGAAAACTTTGTAAAAACGGCACACAACCATGCGCACAAGTTTGGCTATGGGCGACGACGTCAATAACTCCGCACCCGAGGCCTCAAATTCAAAAACCGTCTCGACACAATTGATTCTATGGCCAATTCAGCTGGAAATGAAAACCCGAGAGGCAATCTGATAACTTTGTAAAAACGGCGCACAAGTGTGCGCGCAATTTGGCTATGGGCGACGACGTCAAAAACTCCGCACCCGAGGCCTCAAATTCAAAAACCGTCTCGACACAATTGATTCTAAGGCCAATTCAGCTAGAAATGCAAACCCGAGAGGCAATCTGAAAACTTTGTAAAAATGGCGCACATGTGTGCGCGCAATTTGGCTATGGGCGACGATGTCAAAAACTCCGCACCCGAGGCCTCAAATTCAAAAAATTTCTCGACACAATTGATTCTATGGCTAATTCAACTGGAAGTGCAAACCCGAGAGGCAATCTGAAAACTTTGTAAAAACGGCGCACAAGTGTGCGCGCAATTTGGCTATGGGCGACGACGTCAAAAACTCCGCACCCGAGGCCTCAAATTCAAAAAATTTCTCGACACAATTGATTCTATGGCCAATTCAGCTAGAAGTGCAAACCCGAGAGGCAATCTGAAAACTTTGTAAAAACGGCGCACAAGTGTGCGCGCAATTTGGCTATGGGCGACGACGTAAAAAACTCTGCACCCGAGGCCTCAAATTCAAAAAACCGTCTCGACACAATTGATTTTATGGCCAATTCAGCTGGAAATGCAAACCCGAGAGGCAATCTGAAAACTTTGTAAAAACGGTGCACAAGTGTGCGCGCAATTTGGCTATGGGCGACGACGTCAAAAACTCCGCACCCGAGGCCTCAAATTCAAAAAAATTCTCGACACAATTGATTCTATGGCCAATTCAGCTAGAAGTGCAAACCCGAGAGGCAATCTGAAAACTTTGTAAAAACGGCGCACAAGTGTGCGCGCAATTTGGCTATGGGCGACGACGTCAAAAACTCTGCACCCGAGGCCTCAAATTCAAAAAACCGTCTCGACACAATTGATTTTATGGCTAATTCAACTGGAAGTGCAAACCCGAGAGGCAATCTGAAAACTTTGTAAAAACGGCGCACAAGTGTGCGCGCAATTTGGCTATGGGCGACGACGTCAAAAACTCCGCACCCGAGGCCTCAAATTCAAAAACCGTCTCGACACAATTGATTCTATGGCCAATTCAGCTGGAGATGCAAACCCGAGAGGCAATCTGAAAACTTTGTAAAAACGGCGCACAAGTGTGCGCGCAATTTGGCTATGGGCGACGATGTCAAAAACTCCGCACCCGAGGCCTCAAATTCAAAAAAATTCTCGACACAATTGATTTTATGGCCAATTCAGTGAGGGATGCAAACCTGGGAGGCAATCTGAAAACTTTGTAAAAACGGCACACAACCATGCGCACAAGTTTGGCTATGGGCGACGACGTCAATAACTCCGCACCCGAGGCCTCAAATTCAAAAACCGTCTCGACACAATTGATTCTATGCCCAATTCAGCTGGAAATGAAAACCCGAGAGGCAATCTGATAACTTTGTAAAAACGGCGCACAAGTGTGCGCGCAATTTGGCTATGGGCGACGACGTCAAAAACTCCGCACCCGAGGCCTCAAATTCAAAAACCGTCTCGACACAATTGATTATAAGGCCAATTCAGCTAGAAATGCAAACCCGAGAGGCAATCTGAAAACTTTGTAAAAATGGCGCACATGTGTGCGCGCAATTTGGCTATGGGCGACGATGTCAAAAACTCCGCACCCGAGGCCTCAAATTCAAAAATTTTCTCGACATAATTGATTCTATGGCTAATTCAACTGGAAGTGCAAACCCGAGAGGCAATCTGAAAACTTTGTAAAAACGGCGCACAAGTGTGCGCGCAATTTGGCTATGGGCGACGACGTCAAAAACTCCGCACCCGAGGCCTCAAATTCAAAAAATTTCTCGACACAATTGATTCTATGGCCAATTCAGCTAGAAGTGCAAACCCGAGAGGCAATCTGACAACTTTGTAAAAACGGCGCACAAGTGTGCGCGCAATTTGGCTATGGGCGACGACGTAAAAAACTCTGCACCCGAGGCCTCAAATTCAAAAAACCGTCTCGACACAATTGATTTTATGGCCAATTCAGCTGGAAATGCAAACCCGAGAGGCAATCTGAAAACTTTGTAAAAACGGTGCACAAGTGTGCGCGCAATTTGGCTATGGGCGACGACGTCAAAAACTCCGCACCCGAGGCCTCAAATTCAAAAAATTTCTCGACACAATTGATTCTATGGCCAATTCAGCTAGAAGTGCAAACCCGAGAGGCAATCTGAAAACTTTGTAAAAACGGCGCACAAGTGTGCGCGCAATTTGGCTATGGGCGACGACGTCAAAAACTCTGCACCCGAGGCCTCAAATTCAAAAAACCGTCTCGACACAATTGATTTTATGGCTAATTCAACTGGAAGTGCAAACCCGAGAGGCAATCTGAAAACTTTGTAAAAACGGCGCACAAGTGTGCGCGCAATTTGGCTATGGGCGACGACGTCAAAAACTCCGCACCCGAGGCCTCAAATTCAAAAAATTTCTCGACACAATTGATTCTATGGCCAATTCAGCTAGAAGTGCAAACCCGAGAGGCAATCTGAAAACTTTGTAAAAACGGCGCACAAGTGTGCGCGCAATTTGGCTATGGGCGACGACGTAAAAAACTCTGCACCCGAGGCCTCAAATTCAAAAAACCGTCTCGACACAATTGATTCTATGGCCAATTCAGCTGGAAATGAAAACCCGAGAGGCAATCTGAAAACTTTGTAAAAACGGCGCACAAGTGTGCGCGCAATTTGGCTATGGGCGACGACGTCAAAAACTCCGCACCCGAGGCCTTAAATTCAAAAAATTTCTCGACACAATTGATTCTATGGCCAATTCAACTGGAAGTGCAAACCCGAGAGGCAATCTGAAAACTTTGTAAAAACGGCGCACAAGTGTGCGCGCAATTTGGCTATGGGCGACGACGTCAAAAAATCTGCACCCGAGGCCTCAAATTCAAAAACCGTCTCGACACAATTGATTCTATGGCCAATTCAGTGAGGGATGCAAACCTGGGAGGCAATCTGAAAACTTTGTAAAAACGGCACACAACCATGCGCGCAAGTTTGGCTATGGGCGACGACGTCAAAAACTCCGCACCCGAGGCCTCAAATTCAAAAACCGTCTCGACACAATTGATTCTATGCCCAATTCAGCTGGAAATGAAAACCCGAGAGGCAATCTGATAACTTTGTAAAAACGGCGCACAAGTGTGCGCGCAATTTGGCTATGGGCGACGACGTCAAAAACTCCGCACCCGAGGCCTCAAATTCAAAAACCGTCTCGACACAATTGATTATAAGGCCAATTCAGCTAGAAATGCAAACCCGAGAGGCAATCTGAAAACTTTGTAAAAATGGCGCACATGTGTGCGCGCAATTTGGCTATGGGCGACGATGTCAAAAACTCCGCACCCGAGGCCTCAAATTCAAAAATTTTCTCGACATAATTGATTCTATGGCTAATTCAACTGGAAGTGCAAACCCGAGAGGCAATCTGAAAACTTTGTAAAAACGGCGCACAAGTGTGCGCGCAATTTGGCTATGGGCGACGACGTCAAAAACTCCGCACCCGAGGCCTCAAATTCAAAAAATTTCTCGACACAATTGATTCTATGGCCAATTCAGCTAGAAGTGCAAACCCGAGAGGCAATCTGACAACTTTGTAAAAACGGCGCACAAGTGTGCGCGCAATTTGGCTATGGGCGACGACGTAAAAAACTCTGCACCCGAGGCCTCAAATTCAAAAAACCGTCTCGACACAATTGATTTTATGGCCAATTCAGCTGGAAATGCAAACCCGAGAGGCAATCTGAAAACTTTGTAAAAACGGTGCACAAGTGTGCGCGCAATTTGGCTATGGGCGACGACGTCAAAAACTCCGCACCCGAGGCCTCAAATTCAAAAAATTTCTCGACACAATTGATTCTATGGCCAATTCAGCTAGAAGTGCAAACCCGAGAGGCAATCTGAAAACTTTGTAAAAACGGCGCACAAGTGTGCGCGCAATTTGGCTATGGGCGACGACGTAAAAAACTCTGCACCCGAGGCCTCAAATTCAAAAAACCGTCTCGACACAATTGATTTTATGGCTAATTCAACTGGAAGTGCAAACCCGAGAGGCAATCTGAAAACTTTGTAAAAACGGCGCACAAGTGTGCGCGCAATTTGGCTATGGGCGACGACGTCAAAAACTCCGCACCCGAGGCCTCAAATTCAAAAACCGTCTCGACACAATTGATTCTATGGCCAATTCAGCTGGAGATGCAAACCCGAGAGGCAATCTGAAAACTTTGTAAAAACGGCGCACAAGTGTGCGCGCAATTTGGCTATGGGCGACGATGTCAAAAACTCCGCACCCGAGGCCTCAAATTCAAAAAAATTCTCGACACAATTGATTTTATGGCCAATTCAGTGAGGGATGCAAACCTGGGAGGCAATCTGAAAACTTTGTAAAAACGGCACACAACCATGCGCACAAGTTTGGCTATGGGCGACGACGTCAATAACTCCGCACCCGAGGCCTCAAATTCAAAAACCGTCTCGACACAATTGATTCTATGCCCAATTCAGCTGGAAATGAAAACCCGAGAGGCAATCTGATAACTTTGTAAAAACGGCGCACAAGTGTGCGCGCAATTTGGCTATGGGCGACGACGTCAAAAACTCCGCACCCGAGGCCTCAAATTCAAAAACCGTCTCGACACAATTGATTATAAGGCCAATTCAGCTAGAAATGCAAACCCGAGAGGCAATCTGAAAACTTTGTAAAAATGGCGCACATGTGTGCGCGCAATTTGGCTATGGGCGACGATGTCAAAAACTCCGTACCCGAGGCCTCAAATTCAAAAATTTTCTCGACATAATTGATTCTATGGCTAATTCAACTGGAAGTGCAAACCCGAGAGGCAATCTGAAAACTTTGTAAAAACGGCGCACAAGTGTGCGCGCAATTTGGCTATGGGCGACGACGTCAAAAACTCCGCACCCGAGGCCTCAAATTCAAAAAATTTCTCGACACAATTGATTCTATGGCCAATTCAGCTAGAAGTGCAAACCCGAGAGGCAATCTGACAACTTTGTAAAAACGGCGCACAAGTGTGCGCGCAATTTGGCTATGGGCGACGACGTAAAAAACTCTGCACCCGAGGCCTCAAATTCAAAAAACCGTCTCGACACAATTGATTTTATGGCCAATTCAGCTGGAAATGCAAACCCGAGAGGCAATCTGAAAACTTTGTAAAAACGGTGCACAAGTGTGCGCGCAATTTGGCTATGGGCGACGACGTCAAAAACTCCGCACCCGAGGCCTCAAATTCAAAAAATTTCTCGACACAATTGATTCTATGGCCAATTCAGCTAGAAGTGCAAACCCGAGAGGCAATCTGAAAACTTTGTAAAAACGGCGCACAAGTGTGCGCGCAATTTGGCTATGGGCGACGACGTCAAAAACTCTGCACCCGAGGCCTCAAATTCAAAAAACCGTCTCGACACAATTGATTTTATGGCTAATTCAACTGGAAGTGCAAACCCGAGAGGCAATCTGAAAACTTTGTAAAAACGGCGCACAAGTGTGCGCGCAATTTGGCTATGGGCGACGACGTCAAAAACTCCGCACCCGAGGCCTCAAATTCAAAAAATTTCTCGACACAATTGATTCTATGGCCAATTCAGCTAGAAGTGCAAACCCGAGAGGCAATCTGAAAACTTTGTAAAAACGGCGCACAAGTGTGCGCGCAATTTGGCTATGGGCGACGACGTAAAAAACTCTGCACCCGAGGCCTCAAATTCAAAAAACCGTCTCGACACAATTGATTCTATGGCCAATTCAGCTGGAAATGAAAACCCGAGAGGCAATCTGAAAACTTTGTAAAAACGGCGCACAAGTGTGCGCGCAATTTGGCTATGGGCGACGACGTCAAAAACTCCGCACCCGAGGCCTTAAATTCAAAAAATTTCTCGACACAATTGATTCTATGGCCAATTCAACTGGAAGTGCAAACCCGAGAGGCAATCTGAAAACTTTGTAAAAACGGCGCACAAGTGTGCGCGCAATTTGGCTATGGGCGACGACGTCAAAAAATCTGCACCCGAGGCCTCAAATTCAAAAACCGTCTCGACACAATTGATTCTATGGCCAATTCAGTGAGGGATGCAAACCTGGGAGGCAATCTGAAAACTTTGTAAAAACGGCACACAACCATGCGCGCAAGTTTGGCTATGGGCGACGACGTCAAAAACTCCGCACCCGAGGCCTCAAATTCAAAAACCGTCTCGACACAATTGATTCTATGCCCAATTCAGCTGGAAATGAAAACCCGAGAGGCAATCTGAAAACTTTGTAAAAACGGCACACAACCATGCGCGCAATTTGGCTATGGGCGACGACGTCAAAAACTCCGCACCCGAGGCCTCAAATTCAAAAACCGTCTCGACACAATTGATTATAAGGCCAATTCAGCTAGAAATGCAAACCCGAGAGGCAATCTGAAAACTTTGTAAAAATGGCGCACATGTGTGCGCGCAATTTGGCTATGGGCGACGATGTCAAAAACTCCGCACCCGAGGCCTCAAATTCAAAAATTTTCTCGACATAATTGATTCTATGGCTAATTCAACTGGAAGTGCAAACCCGAGAGGCAATCTGAAAACTTTGTAAAAACGGCGCACAAGTGTGCGCGCAATTTGGCTATGGGCGACGACGTCAAAAACTCCGCACCCGAGGCCTCAAATTCAAAAAATTTCTCGACACAATTGATTCTATGGCCAATTCAGCTAGAAGTGCAAACCCGAGAGGCAATCTGACAACTTTGTAAAAACGGCGCACAAGTGTGCGCGCAATTTGGCTATGGGCGACGACGTAAAAAACTCTGCACCCGAGGCCTCAAATTCAAAAAACCGTCTCGACACAATTGATTTTATGGCCAATTCAGCTGGAAATGCAAACCCGAGAGGCAATCTGAAAACTTTGTAAAAACGGTGCACAAGTGTGCGCGCAATTTGGCTATGGGCGACGACGTCAAAAACTCCGCACCCGAGGCCTCAAATTCAAAAAATTTCTCGACACAATTGATTCTATGGCCAATTCAGCTAGAAGTGCAAACCCGAGAGGCAATCTGAAAACTTTGTAAAAACGGCGCACAAGTTTGCGCGCAATTTGGCTATGGGCGACGACGTCAAAAACTCTGCACCCGAGGCCTCAAATTCAAAAAACCGTCTCGACACAATTGATTTTATGGCTAATTCAACTGGAAGTGCAAACCCGAGAGGCAATCTGAAAACTTTGTAAAAACGGCGCACAAGTGTGCGCGCAATTTGGCTATGGGCGACGACGTCAAAAACTCCGCACCCGAGGCCTCAAATTCAAAAAATTTCTCGACACAATTGATTCTATGGCCAATTCAGCTAGAAGTGCAAACCCGAGAGGCAATCTGAAAACTTTGTAAAAACGGCGCACAAGTGTGCGCGCAATTTGGCTATGGGCGACGACGTAAAAAACTCTGCACCCGAGGCCTCAAATTCAAAAAACCGTCTCGACACAATTGATTCTATGGCCAATTCAGCTGGAAATGAAAACCCGAGAGGCAATCTGAAAACTTTGTAAAAACGGCGCACAAGTGTGCGCGCAATTTGGCTATGGGCGACGACGTCAAAAACTCCGCACCCGAGGCCTTAAATTCAAAAAATTTCTCGACACAATTGATTCTATGGCCAATTCAACTGGAAGTGCAAACCCGAGAGGCAATCTGAAAACTTTGTAAAAACGGCGCACAAGTGTGCGCGCAATTTGGCTATGGGCGACGACGTCAAAAAATCTGCACCCGAGGCCTCAAATTCAAAAACCGTCTCGACACAATTGATTCTATGGCCAATTCAGTGAGGGATGCAAACCTGGGAGGCAATCTGAAAACTTTGTAAAAACGGCACACAACCATGCGCGCAAGTTTGGCTATGGGCGACGACGTCAAAAACTCCGCACCCGAGGCCTCAAATTCAAAAACCGTCTCGACACAATTGATTCTATGCCCAATTCAGCTGGAAATGAAAACCCGAGAGGCAATCTGAAAACTTTGTAAAAACGGCACACAACCATGCGCGCAATTTGGCTATGGGCGACGACGTCAAAAACTCCGCACCCGAGGCCTCAAATTCAAAAACCGTCTCGACACAATTGATTATAAGGCCAATTCAGCTAGAAATGCAAACCCGAGAGGCAATCTGAAAACTTTGTAAAAATGGCGCACATGTGTGCGCGCAATTTGGCTATGGGCGACGATGTCAAAAACTCCGCACCCGAGGCCTCAAATTCAAAAATTTTCTCGACATAATTGATTCTATGGCTAATTCAACTGGAAGTGCAAACCCGAGAGGCAATCTGAAAACTTTGTAAAAACGGCGCACAAGTGTGCGCGCAATTTGGCTATGGGCGACGACGTCAAAAACTCCGCACCCGAGGCCTCAAATTCAAAAAAATTCTCGACACAATTGATTCTATGGCCAATTCAGCTAGAAGTGCAAACCCGAGAGGCAATCTGACAACTTTGTAAAAACGGCGCACAAGTGTGCGCGCAATTTGGCTATGGGCGACGACGTAAAAAACTCTGCACCCGAGGCCTCAAATTCAAAAAACCGTCTCGACACAATTGATTTTATGGCCAATTCAGCTGGAAATGCAAACCCGAGAGGCAATCTGAAAACTTTGTAAAAACGGTGCACAAGTGTGCGCGCAATTTGGCTATGGGCGACGACGTCAAAAACTCCGTACCCGAGGCCTCAAATTCAAAAAATTTCTCGACACAATTGATTCTATGGCCAATTCAGCTAGAAGTGCAAACCCGAGAGGCAATCTGAAAACTTTGTAAAAACGGCGCACAAGTGTGCGCGCAATTTGGCTATGGGCGACGACGTCAAAAACTCTGCACCCGAGGCCTCAAATTCAAAAAACCATCTCGACACAATTGATTTTATGGCTAATTCAACTGGAAGTGCAAACCCGAGAGGCAATCTGAAAACTTTGTAAAAACGGCGCACAAGTGTGCGCGCAATTTGGCTATGGGCGACGACGTCAAAAACTCCGCACCCGAGGCCTCAAATTCAAAAATCGTCTCGACACAATTGATTCTATGGCCAATTCAGCTGGAGATGCAAACCCGAGAGGCAATCTGAAAACTTTGTAAAAACGGCGCACAAGTGTGCGCGCAATTTGGCTATGGGCGACGATGTCAAAAACTCCGCACCCGAGGCCTCAAATTCAAAAAAATTCTCGACACAATTGATTTTATGGCCAATTCAGTGAGGGATGCAAACCTGGGAGGCAATCTGAAAACTTTGTAAAAACGGCACACAACCATGCGCACAAGTTTGGCTATGGGCGACGACGTCAATAACTCCGCACCCGAGGCCTCAAATTCAAAAACCGTCTCGACACAATTGATTCTATGCCCAATTCAGCTGGAAATGAAAACCCGAGAGGCAATCTGAAAACTTTGTAAAAACGGCGCACAAGTGTGCGCGCAATTTGGCTATGGGCGACGACGTCAAAAACTCCGCACCCGAGGCCTCAAATTCAAAAAAATTCTCGACACAATTGATTCTATGGCCAATTCAGCTAGAAGTGCAAACCCGAGAGGCAATCTGACAACTTTGTAAAAACGGCGCACAAGTGTGCGCGCAATTTGGCTATGGGCGACGACGTAAAAAACTCTGCACCCGAGGCCTCAAATTCAAAAAACCGTCTCGACACAATTGATTTTATGGCCAATTCAGCTGGAAATGCAAACCCGAGAGGCAATCTGAAAACTTTGTAAAAACGGTGCACAAGTGTGCGCGCAATTTGGCTATGGGCGACGACGTCAAAAACTCCGTACCCGAGGCCTCAAATTCAAAAAATTTCTCGACACAATTGATTCTATGGCCAATTCAGCTAGAAGTGCAAACCCGAGAGGCAATCTGAAAACTTTGTAAAAACGGCGCACAAGTGTGCGCGCAATTTGGCTATGGGCGACGACGTCAAAAACTCTGCACCCGAGGCCTCAAATTCAAAAAACCATCTCGACACAATTGATTTTATGGCTAATTCAACTGGAAGTGCAAACCCGAGAGGCAATCTGAAAACTTTGTAAAAACGGCGCACAAGTGTGCGCGCAATTTGGCTATGGGCGACGACGTCAAAAACTCCGCACCCGAGGCCTCAAATTCAAAAATCGTCTCGACACAATTGATTCTATGGCCAATTCAGCTGGAGATGCAAACCCGAGAGGCAATCTGAAAACTTTGTAAAAACGGCGCACAAGTGTGCGCGCAATTTGGCTATGGGCGACGACGTCAAAAACTCTGCACCCGAGGCCTCAAATTCAAAAAACCGTCTCGACACAATTGATTTTATGGCTAATTCAACTGGAAGTGCAAACCCGAGAGGCAATCTGAAAACTTTGTAAAAACGGCGCACAAGTGTGCGCGCAATTTGGCTATGGGCGACGACGTCAAAAACTCCGCACCCGAGGCCTCAAATTCAAAAAATTTCTCGACACAATTGATTCTATGGCCAATTCAGCTAGAAGTGCAAACCCGAGAGGCAATCTGAAAACTTTGTAAAAACGGCGCACAAGTGTGCGCGCAATTTGGCTATGGGCGACGACGTCAAAAACTCCGCACCCGAGGCCTCAAATTCAAAAACCGTCTCGACACAATTGATTATAAGGCCAATTCAGCTAGAAATGCAAACCCGAGAGGCAATCTGAAAACTTTGTAAAAATGGCGCACATGTGTGCGCGCAATTTGGCTATGGGCGACGATGTCAAAAACTCCGCACCCGAGGCCTCAAATTCAAAAATTTTCTCGACATAATTGATTCTATGGCTAATTCAACTGGAAGTGCAAACCCGAGAGGCAATCTGAAAACTTTGTAAAAACGGCGCACAAGTGTGCGCGCAATTTGGCTATGGGCGACGACGTCAAAAACTCCGCACCCGAGGCCTCAAATTCAAAAAATTTCTCGACACAATTGATTCTATGGCCAATTCAGCTAGAAGTGCAAACCCGAGAGGCAATCTGACAACTTTGTAAAAACGGCGCACAAGTGTGCGCGCAATTTGGCTATGGGCGACGACGTAAAAAACTCTGCACCCGAGGCCTCAAATTCAAAAAACCGTCTCGACACAATTGATTTTATGGCCAATTCAGCTGGAAATGCAAACCCGAGAGGCAATCTGAAAACTTTGTAAAAACGGTGCACAAGTGTGCGCGCAATTTGGCTATGGGCGACGACGTCAAAAACTCCGCACCCGAGGCCTCAAATTCAAAAAATTTCTCGACACAATTGATTCTATGGCCAATTCAGCTAGAAGTGCAATCCCGAGAGGCAATCTGAAAACTTTGTAAAAACGGCGCACAAGTGTGCGCGCAATTTGGCTATGGGCGACGACGTCAAAAACTCTGCACCCGAGGCCTCAAATTCAAAAAACCGTCTCGACACAATTGATTTTATGGCTAATTCAACTGGAAGTGCAAACCCGAGAGGCAATCTGAAAACTTTGTAAAAACGGCGCACAAGTGTGCGCGCAATTTGGCTATGGGCGACGACGTCAAAAACTCCGCACCCGAGGCCTCAAATTCAAAAAATTTCTCGACACAATTGATTCTATGGCCAATTCAGCTAGAAGTGCAAACCCGAGAGGCAATCTGAAAACTTTGTAAAAACGGCGCACAAGTGTGCGCGCAATTTGGCTATGGGCGACGACGTAAAAAACTCTGCACCCGAGGCCTCAAATTCAAAAAACCGTCTCGACACAATTGATTCTATGGCCAATTCAGCTGGAAATGAAAACCCGAGAGGCAATCTGAAAACTTTGTAAAAACGGCGCACAAGTGTGCGCGCAATTTGGCTATGGGCGACGACGTCAAAAACTCCGCACCCGAGGCCTTAAATTCAAAAAATTTCTCGACACAATTGATTCTATGGCCAATTCAACTGGAAGTGCAAACCCGAGAGGCAATCTGAAAACTTTGTAAAAACGGCGCACAAGTGTGCGCGCAATTTGGCTATGGGCGACGACGTCAAAAAATCTGCACCCGAGGCCTCAAATTCAAAAACCGTCTCGACACAATTGATTCTATGGCCAATTCAGTGAGGGATGCAAACCTGGGAGGCAATCTGAAAACTTTGTAAAAACGGCACACAACCATGCGCGCAAGTTTGGCTATGGGCGACGACGTCAAAAACTCCGCACCCGAGGCCTCAAATTCAAAAACCGTCTCGACACAATTGATTATATGGCCAATTCAGATGGAAATGAAAACCCGAGAGGCAATCTGAAAACTTTGTAAAAACGGCGCACAAGTGTGCGCGCAATTTGGCTATGGGCGACGACGTCAAAAACTCCGCACCCGAGGCCTCAAATTCAAAAACCGTCTCGACACAATTGATTCTATGGCCAATTCAGCTGGAGATGCAAACCCGAGAGGCAATCTGAAAACTTTGTAAAAACGGCGCACAAGTGTGCGCGCAATTTGGCTATGGGCGACGATGTCAAAAACTCCGCACCCGAGGCCTCAAATTCAAAAAAATTCTCGACACAATTGATTTTATGGCCAATTCAGTGAGGGATGCAAACCTGGGAGGCAATCTGAAAACTTTGTAAAAACGGCACACAACCATGCGCACAAGTTTGGCTATGGGCGACGACGTCAATAACTCCGCACCCGAGGCCTCAAATTCAAAAACCGTCTCGACACAATTGATTTTATGCCCAATTCAGCTGGGAATGAAAACCCGAGAGGCAATCTGATAACTTTGTAAAAACGGCGCACAAGTGTGCGCGCAATTTGGCTATGGGCGACGACGTCAAAAACTCCGCACCCGAGGCCTCAAATTCAAAAACCGTCTCGAGACAATTGATTATAAGGCCAATTCAGCTAGAAATGCAAACCCGAGAGGCAATCTGAAAACTTTGTAAAAATGGCGCACATGTGTGCGCGCAATTTGGCTATGGGCGACGATGTCAAAAACTCCGCACCCGAGGCCTCAAATTCAAAAAATTTATTGACATAATTGATTCTATGGCTAATTCAACTGGAAGTGCAAACCCGAGAGGCAATCTGAAAACTTTGTAAAAACGGCGCACAAGTGTGCGCGCAATTTGGCTATGGGCGACGACGTCAAAAACTCCGCACCCGAGGCCTCAAATTCAAAAAATTTCTCGACACAATTGATTCTATGGCCAATTCAGCTAGAAGTGCAAACCCGAGAGGCAATCTGAAAACTTTGTAAAAACGGCGCACAAGTGTGCGCGCAATTTGGCTATGGGCGACGACGTAAAAAACTCTGCACCCGAGGCCTCAAATTCAAAAAACCGTCTCGACACAATTGATTTTATGGCCAATTCAGCTGGAAATGCAAACCCGAGAGGCAATCTGAAAACTTTGTACAAACGGTGCACAAGTGTGCGCGCAATTTGGCTATGGGCGACGACGTCAAAAACTCCGCACCCGAGGCCTCAAATTCAAAAAATTTCTCGACACAATTGATTTTATGGCCAATTCAGTGAGGGATGCAAACCTGGGAGGCAATCTGAAAACTTTGTAAAAACGACACACAACCATGCGCGCAAGTTTGGGTATGGGCGACGACGTCAAAAACTCCGCACCCGAGGCCTCAAATTCAAAAAATTTCTCGACACAATTGATTCTATGGCCAATTCAACTGGAGGTGCAAACCCGAGAGGCAATCTGAATACTTTGTAAAAACGGCGCACAAGTGTGCGCGCAATTTGGCTCTGGGCGATGACGTCAAAAACTCCGCACCCGAGGCCTCAAATTCAAAACATTTCTCGACACAATTGATTCTATGGCCAATTCAACTAGAAGTGCAAACCCGAGAGGCAATCTGAAAACTTTGTAAAAACGGCGCACAAGTTTGCGCGCAATTTGGCTATGGGCGACGACGTAAAAAACTCTGCACCCGAGGCCTCAAATTCAAAAAACCGTCTCGACACAATTGATTTTATGGCCAATTCAGCTGGAAATGCAAACCCGAGAGGCAATCTGAAAACTTTGTAAAAACGGCGCACAAGTGTGCGCGCAATTTGGCTATGGGCGACGACGTCAAAAACTCCGCACCCGAGGCCTCAAATTCAAAAAATTTCTCGACACGATTGATTTTATGGCCAATTCAGTGAGGGATGCAAACCTGGGAGGCAATCTGAAAACTTTGTAAAAACGGCGCACAAGTGTGCGCGCAAGTTAGGCTATGGGCGACGACGTAAAAAACTCTGCACCCGAGGCCTCAAATTCAAAAACCGTCTCGACACAATTGATTCTATGGCCAATTCAGCTGGAAATGAAAACCCGAGAGGCAATCTGAAAACTTTGTAAAAACGGCGCACAAGTGTGCGCGCAATTTGGCTATGGGCGACGACGTAAAAAACTCCGCACCCGAGGCCTTAAATTCAAAAAATTTCTCGACACAATTGATTCTATGGCCAATTCAACTGGAAGTGCAAACCCGAGAGGCAATCTGAAAACTTTGTAAAAACGGCGCACAAGTGTGCGCGCAATTTGGCTATGGGCGACGACGTCAAAAAATCTGCACCCGAGGCCTCAAATTCAAAAACCTTCTCGACACAATTGATTCTATGGCCAATTCAGTGAGGGATGCAAACCTGGGAGGCAATCTGAAAACTTTGTAAAAACGGCACACAACCATGCACGCAAGTTTGGCTATGGGCGACGACGTCAAAAACTCCGCACCCGAGGCCTCAAATTCAAAAACCGTCTCGACACAATTGATTCTATGGCCAATTCAACTGGAAATGAAAACCCGAGAGGCAATCTGAAAACTTTGTAAAAACGGCGCACAAGTGTGCGCGCAATTTGGTTATGGGCGACGACGTCAAAAACTCCGCACCCGAGGCCTCAAATTCAAAAACCGTCTCGACACAATTGATTATATGGCCAATTCAGATGGAAATGAAAACCCGAGAGGCAATCTGAAAACTTTGTAAAAACGGCGCACAAGTGTGCGCGCAATTTGGCTATGGGCGACGACGTCAAAAACTCCGCACCCGAGGCCTGAAATTCAAAAACCGTCTCGACACAATTGATTCTATGGCCAATTCAGCTGGAGATGCAAACCCGAGAGGCAATCTGAAAACTTTGTAAAAACGGCGCACAAGTGTGCGCGCAATTTGGCTATGGGTGACGATGTCAAAAACTCCGCACCCGAGGCCTCAAATTCAAAAAAATTCTCGACACAATTGATTTTATGGCCAATTCAGTGAGGGATGCAAACCTGGGAGGCAATCTGAAAACTTTGTAAAAAGACACACAACCATGCGCACAAGTTTGGCTATGGGCGACGACGTCAATAACTCCGCACCCGAGGCCTCAAATTCAAAAACCGTCTCGACACAATTGATTCTATGCCCAATTCAGCTGGAAATGAAAACCCGAGAGGCAATCTGATAACTTTGTAAAAACGGCGCACAAGTGTGCGCGCAATTTGGCTATGGGCGACGACGTCAAAAACTCCGCACCCGAGGCCTCAAATTCAAAAACCGTCTCGAGACAATTGATTATAAGGCCAATTCAGCTAGGAATGCAAACCCGAGAGGCAATCTGAAAACTTTGTAAAAATGGCGCACATGTGTGCGCGCAATTTGGCTATGGGCGACGATGTCAAAAACTCCGCACCCGAGGCCTCAAATTCAAAAAATTTCTCGACATAATTGATTTTATGGCTAATTCAACTGGAAGTGCAAACCCGAGAGGCAATCTGAAAACTTTGTAAAAACGGCGCACAAGTGTGCGCGCAATTTGGCTATGGGCGACGACGTCAAAAACTCCGCACCCGAGGCCTCAAATTCAAAAAATTTCTCGACACAATTGATTCTATGGCCAATTCAGCTAGAAGTGCAAACCCGAGAGGCAATCTGAAAACTTTGTAAAAACGGCGCACAAGTGTGCGCGCAATTTGGCTATGGGCGACGACGTAAAAAACTCTGCACCCGAGGCCTCAAATTCAAAAAACCGTCTCGACACAATTGATTTTATGGCCAATTCAGCTGGAAATGCAAACCCGAGAGGCAATCTGAAAACTTTGTAAAAACGGCGCACAAGTGTGCGCGCAATTTGGCTATGGGCGACGACGTCAAAAACTCCGCACCCGAGGCCTCAAATTCAAAAAATTTCTCGACACAATTGATTTTATGGCCAATTCAGTGAGGGATGCAAACCTGGGAGGCAATCTGAAAACTTTGTAAAAACGGCACACAACCATGCGCGCAAGTTAGGCTATGGGCGACGACGTCAAAAACTCCGCACCCGAGGCCTCAAATTCAAAAACCGTCTCGACACAATTGATTCTATGGCCAATTCAGCTGGAAATGAAAACCCGAGAGGCAATCTGAAAACTTTGTAAAAACGGCGCACAAGTGTGCGCGCAATTTGGCTATGGGCGACGACGTAAAAAACTCCGCACCCGAGGCCTTAAATTCAAAAAATTTCTCGACACAATTGATTCTATGGCCAATTCAACTGGAAGTGCAAACCCGAGAGGCAATCTGAAAACTTTGTAAAAACGGCGCACAAGTGTGCGCGCAATTTGGCTATGGGCGACGACGTAAAAAACTCTGCACCCGAGGCCTCAAATTCAAAAAACCGTCTCGACACAATTGATTTTATGGCCAATTCAGCTGGAAATGCAAACCCGAGAGGCAATCTGAAAACTTTGTAAAAACGGTGCACAAGTGTGCGCGCAATTTGGCTATGGGCGACGACGTCAAAAACTCCGCACCCGAGGCCTCAAATTCAAAAAATTTCTCGACACAATTGATTCTATGGCCAATTCAGCTAGAAGTGCAAACCCGAGAGGCAATCTGAAAACTTTGTAAAAACGGCGCACAAGTGTGCGCGCAATTTGGCTATGGGCGACGACGTCAAAAACTCTGCACCCGAGGCCTCAAATTCAAAAAACCGTCTCGACACAATTGATTTTATGGCCAATTCAGCTGGAAATGCAAACCCGAGAGGCAATCTGAAAACTTTGTAAAAACGGTGCACAAGTGTGCGCGCAATTTGGCTATGGGCGACGACGTCAAAAACTCCGCACCCGAGGCCTCAAATTCAAAAAATTTCTCGACACAATTGATTCTATGGCCAATTCAGCTAGAAGTGCAAACCCGAGAGGCAATCTGAAAACTTTGTAAAAACGGCGCACAAGTGTGCGCGCAATTTGGCTATGGGCGACGACGTCAAAAACTCTGCACCCGAGGCCTCAAATTCAAAAAACCGTCTCGACACAATTGATTTTATGGCTAATTCAACTGGAAGTGCAAACCCGAGAGGCAATCTGAAAACTTTGTAAAAACGGCGCACAAGTGTGCGCGCAATTTGGCTATGGGCGACGACGTCAAAAACTCCGCACCCGAGGCCTCAAATTCAAAAAATTTCTCGACACAATTGATTCTATGGCCAATTCAGCTAGAAGTGCAAACCCGAGAGGCAATCTGAAAACTTTGTAAAAACGGCGCACAAGTGTGCGCGCAATTTGGCTATGGGCGACGACGTAAAAAACTCTGCACCCGAGGCCTCAAATTCAAAAAACCGTCTCGACACAATTGATTCTATGGCCAATTCAGCTGGAAATGAAAACCCGAGAGGCAATCTGAAAACTTTGTAAAAACGGCGCACAAGTGTGCGCGCAATTTGGCTATGGGCGACGACGTCAAAAACTCCGCACCCGAGGCCTTAAATTCAAAAAATTTCTCGACACAATTGATTCTATGGCCAATTCAACTGGAAGTGCAAACCCGAGAGGCAATCTGAAAACTTTGTAAAAACGGCGCACAAGTGTGCGCGCAATTTGGCTATGGGCGACGACGTCAAAAAATCTGCACCCGAGGCCTCAAATTCAAAAACCGTCTCGACACAATTGATTCTATGGCCAATTCAGTGAGGGATGCAAACCTGGGAGGCAATCTGAAAACTTTGTAAAAACGGCACACAACCATGCGCGCAAGTTTGGCTATGGGCGACGACGTCAAAAACTCCGCACCCGAGGCCTCAAATTCAAAAACCGTCTCGACACAATTGATTCTATGGCCAATTCAACTGGAAATGAAAACCCGAGAGGCAATCTGAAAACTTTGTAAAAACGGCGCACAAGTGTGTGCGCAATTTGGTTATGGGCGACGACGTCAAAAACTCCGCACTCGAGGCCTCAAATTCAAAAACCGTCTCGACACAATTGATTATATGGCCAATTCAGATGGAAATGAAAACCCGAGAGGCAATCTGAAAACTTTGTAAAAACGGCGCACAAGTGTGCGCGCAATTTGGCTATGGGCGACGACGTCAAAAACTCCGCACCCGAGGCCTCAAATTCAAAAACCGTCTCGACACAATTGATTCTATGGCCAATTCAGCTGGAGATGCAAACCCGAGAGGCAATCTGAAAACTTTGTAAAAACGGCGCACAAGTGTGCGCGCAATTTGGCTATGGGCGACGATGTCAAAAACTCCGCACCCGAGGCCTCAAATTCAAAAAAATTCTCGACACAATTGATTTTATGGCCAATTCAGTGAGGGATGCAAACCTGGGAGGCAATCTGAAAACTTTGTAAAAACGGCACACAACCATGCGCACAAGTTTGGCTATGGGCGACGACGTCAATAACTCCGCACCCGAGGCCTCAAATTCAAAAACCGTCTCGACACAATTGATTTTATGCCCAATTCAGCTGGGAATGAAAACCCGAGAGGCAATCTGATAACTTTGTAAAAACGGCGCACAAGTGTGCGCGCAATTTGGCTATGGGCGACGACGTCAAAAACTCCGCACCCGAGGCCTCAAATTCAAAAACCGTCTCGAGACAATTGATTATAAGGCCAATTCAGCTAGAAATGCAAACCCGAGAGGCAATCTGAAAACTTTGTAAAAATGGCGCACATGTGTGCGCGCAATTTGGCTATGGGCGACGATGTCAAAAACTCCGCACCCGAGGCCTCAAATTCAAAAAATTTATCGACATAATTGATTCTATGGCTAATTCAACTGGAAGTGCAAACCCGAGAGGCAATCTGAAAACTTTGTAAAAACGGCGCACAAGTGTGCGCGCAATTTGGCTATGGGCGACGACGTCAAAAACTCCGCACCCGAGGCCTCAAATTCAAAAAATTTCTCGACACAATTGATTCTATGGCCAATTCAGCTAGAAGTGCAAACCCGAGAAGCAATCTGAAAACTTTGTAAAAACGGCGCACAAGTGTGCGCGCAATTTGGCTATGGGCGACGACGTAAAAAACTCTGCACCCGAGGCCTCAAATTCAAAAAACCGTCTCGACACAATTGATTTTATGGCCAATTCAGCTGGAAATGCAAACCCGAGAGGCAATCTGAAAACTTTGTAAAAACGGTGCACAAGTGTGCGCGCAATTTGGCTATGGGCGACGACGTCAAAAACTCCGCACCCGAGGCCTCAAATTCAAAAAATTTCTCGACACAATTGATTCTATGGCCAATTCAGCTAGAAGTGCAATCCCGAGAGGCAATCTGAAAACTTTGTAAAAACGGCGCACAAGTGTGCGCGCAATTTGGCTATGGGCGACGACGTCAAAAACTCTGCACCCGAGGCCTCAAATTCAAAAAACCGTCTCGACACAATTGATTTTATGGCTAATTCAACTGGAAGTGCAAACCCGAGAGGCAATCTGAAAACTTTGTAAAAACGGCGCACAAGTGTGCGCGCAATTTGGCTATGGGCGACGACGTCAAAAACTCCGCACCCGAGGCCTCAAATTCAAAAAATTTCTCGACACAATTGATTCTATGGCCAATTCAGCTAGAAGTGCAAACCCGAGAGGCAATCTGAAAACTTTGTAAAAACGGCGCACAAGTGTGCGCGCAATTTGGCTATGGGCGACGACGTAAAAAACTCTGCACCCGAGGCCTCAAATTCAAAAAACCGTCTCGACACAATTGATTCTATGGCCAATTCAGCTGGAAATGAAAACCCGAGAGGCAATCTGAAAACTTTGTAAAAACGGCGCACAAGTGTGCGCGCAATTTGGCTATGGGCGACGACGTCAAAAACTCCGCACCCGAGGCCTTAAATTCAAAAAATTTCTCGACACAATTGATTCTATGGCCAATTCAACTGGAAGTGCAAACCCGAGAGGCAATCTGAAAACTTTGTAAAAACGGCGCACAAGTGTGCGCGCAATTTGGCTATGGGCGACGACGTCAAAAAATCTGCACCCGAGGCCTCAAATTCAAAAACCGTCTCGACACAATTGATTCTATGGCCAATTCAGTGAGGGATGCAAACCTGGGAGGCAATCTGAAAACTTTGTAAAAACGGCACACAACCATGCGCGCAAGTTTGGCTATGGGCGACGACGTCAAAAACTCCGCACCCGAGGCCTCAAATTCAAAAACCGTCTCGACACAATTGATTCTATGGCCAATTCAACTGGAAATGAAAACCCGAGAGGCAATCTGAAAACTTTGTAAAAACGGCGCACAAGTGTGTGCGCAATTTGGTTATGGGCGACGACGTCAAAAACTCCGCACTCGAGGCCTCAAATTCAAAAACCGTCTCGACACAATTGATTATATGGCCAATTCAGATGGAAATGAAAACCCGAGAGGCAATCTGAAAACTTTGTAAAAACGGCGCACAAGTGTGCGCGCAATTTGGCTATGGGCGACGACGTCAAAAACTCCGCACCCGAGGCCTCAAATTCAAAAACCGTCTCGACACAATTGATTCTATGGCCAATTCAGCTGGAGATGCAAACCCGAGAGGCAATCTGAAAACTTTGTAAAAACGGCGCACAAGTGTGCGCGCAATTTGGCTATGGGCGACGATGTCAAAAACTCCGCACCCGAGGCCTCAAATTCAAAAAAATTCTCGACACAATTGATTTTATGGCCAATTCAGTGAGGGATGCAAACCTGGGAGGCAATCTGAAAACTTTGTAAAAACGGCACACAACCATGCGCACAAGTTTGGCTATGGGCGACGACGTCAATAACTCCGCACCCGAGGCCTCAAATTCAAAAACCGTCTCGACACAATTGATTTTATGCCCAATTCAGCTGGGAATGAAAACCCGAGAGGCAATCTGATAACTTTGTAAAAACGGCGCACAAGTGTGCGCGCAATTTGGCTATGGGCGACGACGTCAAAAACTCCGCACCCGAGGCCTCAAATTCAAAAACCGTCTCGACACAATTGATTCTATGGCCAATTCAACTAGAAATGAAAACCCGAGAGGCAATCTGAAAACTTTGTAAAAACGGCGCACAAGTGTGTGCGCAATTTGGTTATGGGCGACGACGTCAAAAACTCCGCACCCGAGGCCTCAAATTCAAAAACCGTCTCGACACAATTGATTATATGGCCAATTCAGATGGAAATGAAAACCCGAGAGGCAATCTGAAAACTTTGTAAAAACGGCGCACAAGTGTGCGCGCAATTTGGCTATGGGCGACGACGTCAAAAACTCCGCACCCGAGGCCTGAAATTCAAAAACCGTCTCGACACAATTGATTCTATGGCCAATTCAGCTGGAGATGCAAACCCGAGAGGCAATCTGAAAACTTTGTAAAAACGGCGCACAAGTGTGCGCGCAATTTGGCTATGGGCGACGATGTCAAAAACTCCGCACCCGAGGCCTCAAATTCAAAAAAATTCTCGACACAATTGATTTTATGGCCAATTCAGTGAGGGATGCAAACCTGGGAGGCAATCTGAAAACTTTGTAAAAAGACACACAACCATGCGCACAAGTTTGGCTATGGGCGACGACGTCAATAACTCCGCACCCGAGGCCTCAAATTCAAAAACCGTCTCGACACAATTGATTCTATGCCCAATTCAGCTGGAAATGAAAACCCGAGAGGCAATCTGATAACTTTGTAAAAACGGCGCACAAGTGTGCGCGCAATTTGGCTATGGGCGACGACGTCAAAAACTCCGCACCCGAGGCCTCAAATTCAAAAACCGTCTCGAGACAATTGATTATAAGGCCAATTCAGCTAGGAATGCAAACCCGAGAGGCAATCTGAAAACTTTGTAAAAATGGCGCACATGTGTGCGCGCAATTTGGCTATGGGCGACGATGTCAAAAACTCCGCACCCGAGGCCTCAAATTCAAAAAATTTCTCGACATAATTGATTTTATGGCTAATTCAACTGGAAGTGCAAACCCGAGAGGCAATCTGAAAACTTTGTAAAAACGGCGCACAAGTGTGCGCGCAATTTGGCTATGGGCGACGACGTCAAAAACTCTGCACCCGAGGCCTCAAATTCAAAAAATTTCTCGACACAATTGATTCTATGGCCAATTCAGCTAGAAGTGCAAACCCGAGAGGCAATCTGAAAACTTTGTAAAAACGGCGCACAAGTGTGCGCGCAATTTGGCTATGGGCGACGACGTAAAAAACTCTGCACCCGAGGCCTCAAATTCAAAAAACCGTCTCGACACAATTGATTTTATGGCCAATTCAGCTGGAAATGCAAACCCGAGAGGCAATCTGAAAACTTTGTAAAAACGGCGCACAAGTGTGCGCGCAATTTGGCTATGGGCGACGACGTCAAAAACTCCGCACCCGAGGCCTCAAATTCAAAAAATTTCTCGACACAATTGATTTTATGGCCAATTCAGTGAGGGATGCAAACCTGGGAGGCAATCTGAAAACTTTGTAAAAACGGCACACAACCATGCGCGCAAGTTAGGCTATGGGCGACGACGTCAAAAACTCCGCACCCGAGGCCTCAAATTCAAAAACCGTCTCGACACAATTGATTCTATGGCCAATTCAACTGGAAATGAAAACCCGAGAGGCAATCTGAAAACTTTGTAAAAACGGCGCACAAGTGTGTGCGCAATTTGGTTATGGGCGACGACGTCAAAAACTCCGCACTCGAGGCCTCAAATTCAAAAACCGTCTCGACACAATTGATTATATGGCCAATTCAGATGGAAATGAAAACCCGAGAGGCAATCTGAAAACTTTGTAAAAACGGCGCACAAGTGTGCGCGCAATTTGGCTATGGGCGACGACGTCAAAAACTCCGCACCCGAGGCCTCAAATTCAAAAACCGTCTCGACACAATTGATTCTATGGCCAATTCAGCTGGAAATGAAAACCCGAGAGGCAATCTGAAAACTTTGTAAAAACGGCGCACAAGTGTGCGCGCAATTTGGCTATGGGCGACGACGTAAAAAACTCCGCACCCGAGGCCTTAAATTCAAAAAATTTCTCGACACAATTGATTCTATGGCCAATTCAACTGGAAGTGCAAACCCGAGAGGCAATCTGAAAACTTTGTAAAAACGGCGCACAAGTGTGCGCGCAATTTGGCTATGGGCGACGACGTCAAAAAATCTGCACCCGAGGCCTCAAATTCAAAAACCGTCTCGACACAATTGATTCTATGGCCAATTCAGTGAGGGATGCAAACCTGGGAGGCAATCTGAAAACTTTGTAAAAACGGCACACAACCATGCACGCAAGTTTGGCTATGGGCGACGACGTCAAAAACTCCGCACCCGAGGCCTCAAATTCAAAAACCGTCTCGACACAATTGATTCTATGGCCAATTCAACTGGAAATGAAAACCCGAGAGGCAATCTGAAAACTTTGTAAAAACGGCGCACAAGTGTGTGCGCAATTTGGTTATGGGCGACGACGTCAAAAACTCCGCACCCGAGGCCTCAATTTCAAAAACCGTCTCGACACAATTGATTATATGGCCAATTCAGCTGGAAATGAAAACCCGAGAGGCAATCTGAAAACTTTGTAAAAACGGCGCACAAGTGTGCGCGCAATTTGGCTATGGGCGACGACGTCAAAAACTCCGCACCCGAGGCCTCGAATTCAAAAACCATCTCGACACAATTGATTCTATGGCCAATTCAGCTAGAAGTGTAAACCCGAGAGGCAATCTGAAAACTTTGTAAAAACGGCGCACAAGTGTGCGCGCAATTTGGCTATGGGCGACGACGTCAAAAACTCCGCACCCGAGGCCTCAAATTCAAAAACCGTCCCGACACAATTGATTCTATGGCCAATTCAGCTGGGAATGAAAACCCGAGAGGCAATCTGAAAACTTTGTAAAAACGGCGCACAAGTGTGCGCGCAATTTGGCTATGGGCGACGACGTAAAAAACTCCGCACCCGAGGCCTCAAATTCTAAAACCGTCTCGACACAATTGATTCTATGGCCAATTCAGCTGGAAATGCAAACCCGAGAGGCAATCTGAAAACTTTGTAAAAACGGCGCACAAGTGTGCGCGCAATTTGGCTATGGGCGACGACGTCAAAAACTCCGCACCCGAGGCCTCAAATTCAAAAATTTTCTTGACACAATTGATTCTATGGCCAATTCAACTGGAAGTGCAAACCCGAGAGGCAATCTGAAAACTTTGTAAAAACGGCGCACAAGTGTGCGCGCAATTTGGCTATGGGCGACGACGTCAAAAACTCCGCACCCGAGGCCTCAAATTCAAAATTCGTCTCGACACAATTGATTCTATGGCCAATTCAGTGAGGGATGCAAACCTGGGAGGCAATCTGAAAACTTTGTAAAAACGGCACACAACCATGCGCGCAAGTTTGGCTATGGGCGACGACGTCAAAAACTCCGCACTCGAGGCCTCAAATTCAAAAACCGTCTTGACACAACTGATTCTATGGCCAATTCAGCTGGGAATGCAAACCCGAGAGGCAATCTGAAAACTTTGTAAAAACGGCGCACAAGTGTGCGCGCAATTTGGCTATGGGCGACGACGTAAAAAACTCCGCACCCGAGGCCTCAAATTCTAAAACCGTCTCGACACAATTGATTCTATGGCCAATTCAGCTGGAAATGCAAATCCGAGAGGCAATCTGAAAACTTTGTAAAAACGGCGCACAAGTGTGCGCACAATTTGGCTATGGGCGACGACGTCAAAAACTCCGCACCCGAGGCCTCAAATTCAAAAACCGTCCCGACACAATTGATTCTATGGCCAATTCAGTTGGACATGAAAACCCGAGAGGCAATCTGAAAACTTTGTAAAAATGGCGCACAAGTGTGCGCGCAATTTGTCTATGGGCGACGACGTCAAAAACTCTGCACCCGAGGCCTCAAATTCAAAAACCGTCTCGACACAATTGATTCTATGGCCAATTCAGCTGGAAATGCAAACCCGAGAGGCAATCTGAAAACTTTGTAAAAGCGGCGCACAAGTGTGCGCGCAATTTGGCTATGGGCAACGACGTCAAAAACTCCGCACCCGAGGCCTCAAATTCAAAAATTTTCTCGACACAATTGATTCTATGGCCAATTCAACTGGAAGTGCAAACCTGAGAGGCAATCTGAAAACTTTGTAAAAATGGCGCACAAGTGTGTGCGCAATTTGGCTATGGGCGACGACGTCAAAAACTCCGAACCCCAGGGGCCTTAAATTCAAAAACCGTCTCGACATAATTGATTCTATGGCCAATTTAGTGAGGGATGCAAACCTGGGAGGCAATCTGAAAACTTTGTAAAAACGGCACACAACCATGCGCGCAAGTTTGGCTATGGGCGACGACGTCAAAAACTCCGCACACGAGGCCTCAAATTCAAAAACCGTCTCGACACAATTGATTCTATGGCCAATTCAGCTAGGAATGCAAACCCGAGAGGCAATTAGAAAACTTTGTAAAAACGGCGCACAGGTGTGCGCGCAATTTGGCTATGGGCGACGACGTCAAAAACTCCACACCCGAGGCCTCAAATTCAAAAATTTTCTCGACACAATTGATTCTATGGCCAATTCAACTGGAAGTGCAAACCCGAGAGGCAATCTGAAAACTTTTTAAAAACGGCGCACAAGTGTGCGCGCAATTTGGCTATGGGCGACGACGTCAAAAAACTCCGCACCCGAGGCCTCAAATTCAAAAAATTTCTCGAGACAATTGATTCTATGGCCAATTCAGCTAGAAGTGCAAACCCGAGAGGCAATCTGAAAACTTTGTAAAAACGGCGCACAAGTGTGCGCGCAATTTGGCTATGGGCGACGACGTCAAAAACTCCGCACCCGAGGCCTCAAATTAGAAAACCGTCTCGACACAATTGATTCTATGGCCAATTCAGCTGGAAATGAAAACCCGAGAGGCAATCTGAAAACTTTTCAAAAACGGCGCACAAGTTTGCGCGCAATTTGGCTATGGGCGACGACGTCAAAAACTCCGCACCCGAGGCCTCAAATTCAAAAACCGTCTCGACACAATTGATTCTATTGCCAATTTAGCTGGAGATGCAAACCCGAGAGGCAATCTGAAAACTTTGTAAAAATGGCGCACAAGTGTGCGCACAATTTGGCTATGGGCGACGACGTCAAAAACTCCGCACCCGAGGCCTCAAATTCAAATATTTTCTCGACACAATTGATTCTATGGCCAATTCAACTGGAAGTGCAAACCCGAGAGGCAATCTGAAAACTTTTTAAAAATGGCGCACAAGTGTGCGCGCAATTTGGCTATGGGCGACGACGTCAAAAACTCCGCACCCGAGGCATCAAATTCAAAAAATTTCTCGACACAATTGATTCTATTGCCAATTCAGCTAGAAGTGCAAACCCGAGAGCCAATCTGAAAACTTTGTAAAAACGGCGCACAAGTGTGCGCGCAATTTGGCTATGGGCGACGACGTCAAAAACTCCGCACCCGAGGCCTCAAATTCAAAAACCGTCTCGAAACAATTGATTTTATGGCCAATTCAGTGAGGGATGCAAACCTGGGAGGCAATCTGAAAACTTTGTAAAAACGGCACACAACCATGCGCGCAAGTTTGGCTATGGGCGACGACGTCAAAAACTCCGCACCCGAGGCCTCAAATTCAAAAACCGTCTCGACACAATTGATTCTATGGCCAATTCCATGAGGGATGCAAACCTGGGAGGCAATCTGAAAACTTTGTAAAAACGGCACACAACCATGCGCGCATGTTTGGCTATGGGCGACGACGTTAAAAACTCCGCACCCGAGGCCTCAAATTCAAAAATTTTCTCGACACAATTGATTATATGGCCAATTCAACTGGAAGTGCAAACACGAGAGGCAATCTGAAAACTTTGTAAAAACGGCACACAACCATGCGCACAAGTTTGGCTATGGGCGACGACGTCAAAAACTCCGCACCCGAGGCCTCAAATTCAAAAACCGTCTTGACACAATTGATTCTATGGCCAATTCAGCTGGAAATGAAAACCCGAGAGGCAATCTGAAAACTTTGTAAAAACGGCGCACAAGTGTGCGCGCAATTTGGCTATGGGCGACGACGTAAAAAACTCCGCACCCGAGGCCTCAAATTCAAAAATTTTCTCGACACAATTGATTCTATGGCCATTTCAATTGGAAGTGCAAACCCGAGAGGCAATCTGAAAACTTTTTAAAAACGGCGCACAAGTGTGCGTGCAATTTGGCTATGGGCGACGACGTCAAAAACTCCGTACCCGAGGCCTCAAATTCAAAAAATTTCTCGACACAATTGATTCTATGGCCAATTCAGCTAGAAGTGCAAACCCGAGAGGCAATCTGAAAACTTTGTAAAAACGGCGCACAAGTGTGCGCGCAATTTGGCTATGGGCGACGACGTCAAAAACTCTGCACCCGAGGCCTCAAATTCAAAAAACCGTCTCGACACAATTGATTTTATGGCTAATTCAACTGGAAGTGCAAACCCGAGAGGCAATCTGAAAACTTTGTAAAAACGGCGCACAAGTGTGCGCGCAATTTGGCTATGGGCGACGACGTCAAAAACTCCGCACCCGAGGCCTCAAATTCAAAAACCGTCTCGACACAATTGATTCTATGGCCAATTCAGCTAGGAATGCAAACCCGAGAGGCAATTAGAAAACTTTGTAAAAACGGCGCACAGGTGTGCGCGCAATTTGGCTATGGGCGACGACGTCAAAAACTCCACACCCGAGGCCTCAAATTCAAAAATTTTCTCGACACAATTGATTCTATGGCCAATTCAACTGGAAGTGCAAACCCGAGAGGCAATCTGAAAACTTTTTAAAAACGGCGCACAAGTGTGCGCGCAATTTGGCTATGGGCGACGACGTCAAAAAACTCCGCACCCGAGGCCTCAAATTCAAAAAATTTCTCGAGACAATTGATTCTATGGCCAATTCAGCTAGAAGTGCAAACCCGAGAGGCAATCTGAAAACTTTGTAAAAACGGCGCACAAGTGTGCGCGCAATTTGGCTATGGGCGACGACGTCAAAAACTCCGCACCCGAGGCCTCAAATTAGAAAACCGTCTCGACACAATTGATTCTATGGCCAATTCAGCTGGAAATGAAAACCCGAGAGGCAATCTGAAAACTTTTCAAAAACGGCGCACAAGTTTGCGCGCAATTTGGCTATGGGCGACGACGTCAAAAACTCCGCACCCGAGGCCTCAAATTCAAAAACCGTCTCGACACAATTGATTCTATGGCCAATTCCATGAGGGATGCAAACCTGGGAGGCAATCTGAAAACTTTGTAAAAACGGCACACAACCATGCGCGCATGTTTGGCTATGGGCGACGACGTTAAAAACTCCGCACCCGAGGCCTCAAATTCAAAAATTTTCTCGACACAATTGATTATATGGCCAATTCAACTGGAAGTGCAAACCCGAGAGGCAATCTGAAAACTTTGTAAAAACGGCACACAACCATGCGCACAAGTTTGGCTATGGGCGACGACGTCAAAAACTCCGCACCCGAGGCCTCAAATTCAAAAACCGTCTTGACACAATTGATTCTATGGCCAATTCAGCTGGAAATGAAAACCCGAGAGGCAATCTGAAAACTTTGTAAAAACGGCGCACAAGTGTGCGCGCAATTTGGCTATGGGCGACGACGTAAAAAACTCCGCACCCGAGGCCTCAAATTCAAAAACCGTCTTGACACAATTGATTCTATGGCCAATTCAGCTGGAAATGAAAACCCGAGAGGCAATCTGAAAACTTTGTAAAAACGGCGCACAAGTGTGCGCGCAATTTGGCTATGGGCGACGACGTCAAAAACTCCGCACCCGAGGCCTCAAATTAGAAAACCGTCTCGACACAATTGATTCTATGGCCAATTCAGCTGGAAATGAAAACCCGAGAGGCAATCTGAAAACTTTTCAAAAACGGCGCACAAGTTTGCGCGCAATTTGGCTATGGGCGACGACGTCAAAAACTCCGCACCCGAGGCCTCAAATTCAAAAACCGTCTCGACACAATTGATTCTATTGCCAATTTAGCTGGAGATGCAAACCCGAGAGGCAATCTGAAAACTTTGTAAAAATGGCGCACAAGTGTGCGCACAATTTGGCTATGGGCGACGACGTCAAAAACTCCGCACCCGAGGCCTCAAATTCAAATATTTTCTCGACACAATTGATTCTATGGCCAATTCAACTGGAAGTGCAAACCCGAGAGGCAATCTGAAAACTTTTTAAAAATGGCGCACAAGTGTGCGCGCAATTTGGCTATGGGCGACGACGTCAAAAACTCCGCACCCGAGGCATCAAATTCAAAAAATTTCTCGACACAATTGATTCTATTGCCAATTCAGCTAGAAGTGCAAACCCGAGAGCCAATCTGAAAACTTTGTAAAAACGGCGCACAAGTGTGCGCGCAATTTGGCTATGGGCGACGACGTCAAAAACTCCGCACCCGAGGCCTCAAATTCAAAAACCGTCTCGAAACAATTGATTTTATGGCCAATTCAGTGAGGGATGCAAACCTGGGAGGCAATCTGAAAACTTTGTAAAAACGGCACACAACCATGCGCGCAAGTTTGGCTATGGGCGACGACGTCAAAAACTCCGCACCCGAGGCCTCAAATTCAAAAACCGTCTCGACACAATTGATTCTATGGCCAATTCCATGAGGGATGCAAACCTGGGAGGCAATCTGAAAACTTTGTAAAAACGGCACACAACCATGCGCGCATGTTTGGCTATGGGCGACGACGTTAAAAACTCCGCACCCGAGGCCTCAAATTCAAAAATTTTCTCGACACAATTGATTATATGGCCAATTCAACTGGAAGTGCAAACCCGAGAGGCAATCTGAAAACTTTGTAAAAACGGCACACAACCATGCGCACAAGTTTGGCTATGGGCGACGACGTCAAAACCTCCGCACCCGAGGCCTCAAATTCAAAAACCGTCTTGACACAATTGATTCTATGGCCAATTCAGCTGGAAATGAAAACCCGAGAGGCAATCTGAAAACTTTGTAAAAACGGCGCACAAGTGTGCGCGCAATTTGGCTATGGGCGACGACGTAAAAAACTCCGCACCCGAGGCCTCAAATTCAAAAATTTTCTCGACACAATTGATTCTATGGCCATTTCAATTGGAAGTGCAAACCCGAGAGGCAATCTGAAAACTTTTTAAAAACGGCGCACAAGTGTGCGTGCAATTTGGCTATGGGCGACGACGTCAAAAACTCCGTACCCGAGGCCTCAAATTCAAAAAATTTCTCGACACAATTGATTCTATGGCCAATTCAGCTAGAAGTGCAAACCCGAGAGGCAATCTGAAAACTTTGTAAAAACGGCGCACAAGTGTGCGCGCAATTTGGCTATGGGCGACGACGTCAAAAACTCTGCACCCGAGGCCTCAAATTCAAAAAACCGTCTCGACACAATTGATTTTATGGCTAATTCAACTGGAAGTGCAAACCCGAGAGGCAATCTGAAAACTTTGTAAAAACGGCGCACAAGTGTGCGCGCAATTTGGCTATGGGCGACGACGTCAAAAACTCCGCACCCGAGGCCTCAAATTCAAAAATCGTCTCGACACAATTGATTCTATGGCCAATTCAGCTGGAGATGCAAACCCGAGAGGCAATCTGAAAACTTTGTAAAAACGGCGCACAAGTGTGCGCGCAATTTGGCTATGGGCGACGATGTCAAAAACTCCGCACCCGAGGCCTCAAATTCAAAAAAATTCTCGACACAATTGATTTTATGGCCAATTCAGTGAGGGATGCAAACCTGGGAGGCAATCTGAAAACTTTGTAAAAACGGCACACAACCATGCGCACAAGTTTGGCTATGGGCGACGACGTCAATAACTCCGCACCCGAGGCCTCAAATTCAAAAACCGTCTCGACACAATTGATTCTATGCCCAATTCAGCTGGAAATGAAAACCCGAGAGGCAATCTGATAACTTTGTAAAAACGGCGCACAAGTGTGCGCGCAATTTGGCTATGGGCGACGACGTAAAAAACTCTGCACCCGAGGCCTCAAATTCAAAAAACCGTCTCGACACAATTGATTTTATGGCCAATTCAGCTGGAAATGCAAACCCGAGAGGCAATCTGACAACTTTGTAAAAACGGCGCACAAGTGTGCGCGCAATTTGGCTATGGGCGACGACGTAAAAAACTCTGCACCCGAGGCCTCAAATTCAAAAAACCGTCTCGACACAATTGATTTTATGGCCAATTCAGCTGGAAATGCAAACCCGAGAGGCAATCTGAAAACTTTGTAAAAACGGTGCACAAGTGTGCGCGCAATTTGGCTATGGGCGACGACGTCAAAAACTCCGTACCCGAGGCCTCAAATTCAAAAAATTTCTCGACACAATTGATTCTATGGCCAATTCAGCTAGAAGTGCAAACCCGAGAGGCAATCTGAAAACTTTGTAAAAACGGCGCACAAGTGTGCGCGCAATTTGGCTATGGGCGACGACGTCAAAAACTCTGCACCCGAGGCCTCAAATTCAAAAAACCGTCTCGACACAATTGATTTTATGGCTAATTCAACTGGAAGTGCAAACCCGAGAGGCAATCTGAAAACTTTGTAAAAACGGCGCACAAGTGTGCGCGCAATTTGGCTATGGGCGACGACGTCAAAAACTCCGCACCCGAGGCCTCAAATTCAAAAATCGTCTCGACACAATTGATTCTATGGCCAATTCAGCTGGAGATGCAAACCCGAGAGGCAATCTGAAAACTTTGTAAAAACGGCGCACAAGTGTGCGCGCAATTTGGCTATGGGCGACGATGTCAAAAACTCCGCACCCGAGGCCTCAAATTCAAAAAAATTCTCGACACAATTGATTTTATGGCCAATTCAGTGAGGGATGCAAACCTGGGAGGCAATCTGAAAACTTTGTAAAAACGGCACACAACCATGCGCACAAGTTTGGCTATGGGCGACGACGTCAATAACTCCGCACCCGAGGCCTCAAATTCAAAAACCGTCTCGACACAATTGATTCTATGCCCAATTCAGCTGGAAATGAAAACCCGAGAGGCAATCTGATAACTTTGTAAAAACGGCGCACAAGTGTGCGCGCAATTTGGCTATGGGCGACGACGTCAAAAACTCCGCACCCGAGGCCTCAAATTCAAAAACCGTCTCGACACAATTGATTATAAGGCCAATTCAGCTAGAAATGCAAACCCGAGAGGCAATCTGAAAACTTTGTAAAAATGGCGCACATGTGTGCGCGCAATTTGGCTATGGGCGACGATGTCAAAAACTCCGCACCCGAGGCCTCAAATTCAAAAATTTTCTCGACATAATTGATTCTATGGCTAATTCAACTGGAAGTGCAAACCCGAGAGGCAATCTGAAAACTTTGTAAAAACGGCGCACAAGTGTGCGCGCAATTTGGCTATGGGCGACGACGTCAAAAACTCCGCACCCGAGGCCTCAAATTCAAAAAATTTCTCGACACAATTGATTCTATGGCCAATTCAGCTAGAAGTGCAAACCCGAGAGGCAATCTGACAACTTTGTAAAAACGGCGCACAAGTGTGCGCGCAATTTGGCTATGGGCGACGACGTAAAAAACTCTGCACCCGAGGCCTCAAATTCAAAAAACCGTCTCGACACAATTGATTTTATGGCCAATTCAGCTGGAAATGCAAACCCGAGAGGCAATCTGAAAACTTTGTAAAAACGGTGCACAAGTGTGCGCGCAATTTGGCTATGGGCGACGACGTCAAAAACTCCGCACCCGAGGCCTCAAATTCAAAAAATTTCTCGACACAATTGATTCTATGGCCAATTCAGCTAGAAGTGCAAACCCGAGAGGCAATCTGAAAACTTTGTAAAAACGGCGCACAAGTGTGCGCGCAATTTGGCTATGGGCGACGACGTCAAAAACTCTGCACCCGAGGCCTCAAATTCAAAAAACCGTCTCGACACAATTGATTTTATGGCTAATTCAACTGGAAGTGCAAACCCGAGAGGCAATCTGAAAACTTTGTAAAAACGGCGCACAAGTGTGCGCGCAATTTGGCTATGGGCGACGATGTCAAAAACTCCGCACCCGAGGCCTCAAATTCAAAAAAATTCTCGACACAATTGATTTTATGGCCAATTCAGTGAGGGATGCAAACCTGGGAGGCAATCTGAAAACTTTGTAAAAACGGCACACAACCATGCGCACAAGTTTGGCTATGGGCGACGACGTCAATAACTCCGCACCCGAGGCCTCAAATTCAAAAACCGTCTCGACACAATTGATTCTATGCCCAATTCAGCTGGAAATGAAAACCCGAGAGGCAATCTGATAACTTTGTAAAAACGGCGCACAAGTGTGCGCGCAATTTGGCTATGGGCGACGACGTCAAAAACTCCGCACCCGAGGCCTCAAATTCAAAAACCGTCTCGACACAATTGATTATAAGGCCAATTCAGCTAGAAATGCAAACCCGAGAGGCAATCTGAAAACTTTGTAAAAATGGCGCACATGTGTGCGCGCAATTTGGCTATGGGCGACGATGTCAAAAACTCCGCACCCGAGGCCTCAAATTCAAAAATTTTCTCGACATAATTGATTCTATGGCTAATTCAACTGGAAGTGCAAACCCGAGAGGCAATCTGAAAACTTTGTAAAAACGGCGCACAAGTGTGCGCGCAATTTGGCTATGGGCGACGACGTCAAAAACTCCGCACCCGAGGCCTCAAATTCAAAAAATTTCTCGACACAATTGATTCTATGGCCAATTCAGCTAGAAGTGCAAACCCGAGAGGCAATCTGACAACTTTGTAAAAACGGCGCACAAGTGTGCGCGCAATTTGGCTATGGGCGACGACGTAAAAAACTCTGCACCCGAGGCCTCAAATTCAAAAAACCGTCTCGACACAATTGATTTTATGGCCAATTCAGCTGGAAATGCAAACCCGAGAGGCAATCTGAAAACTTTGTAAAAACGGTGCACAAGTGTGCGCGCAATTTGGCTATGGGCGACGACGTCAAAAACTCCACACCCGAGGCCTCAAATTCAAAAAATTTCTCGACACAATTGATTCTATGGCCAATTCAGCTAGAAGTGCAAACCCGAGAGGCAATCTGAAAACTTTGTAAAAACGGCGCACAAGTGTGCGCGCAATTTGGCTATGGGCGACGACGTCAAAAACTCTGCACCCGAGGCCTCAAATTCAAAAAACCGTCTCGACACAATTGATTTTATGGCTAATTCAACTGGAAGTGCAAACCCGAGAGGCAATCTGAAAACTTTGTAAAAACGGCGCACAAGTGTGCGCGCAATTTGGCTATGGGCGACGATGTCAAAAACTCCGCACCCGAGGCCTCAAATTCAAAAAAATTCTCGACACAATTGATTTTATGGCCAATTCAGTGAGGGATGCAAACCTGGGAGGCAATCTGAAAACTTTGTAAAAACGGCACACAACCATGCGCACAAGTTTGGCTATGGGCGACGACGTCAATAACTCCGCACCCGAGGCCTCAAATTCAAAAACCGTCTCGACACAATTGATTCTATGCCCAATTCAGCTGGAAATGAAAACCCGAGAGGCAATCTGATAACTTTGTAAAAACGGCGCACAAGTGTGCGCGCAATTTGGCTATGGGCGACGACGTCAAAAACTCCGCACCCGAGGCCTCAAATTCAAAAACCGTCTCGACACAATTGATTATAAGGCCAATTCAGCTAGAAATGCAAACCCGAGAGGCAATCTGAAAACTTTGTAAAAATGGCGCACATGTGTGCGCGCAATTTGGCTATGGGCGACGATGTCAAAAACTCCGCACCCGAGGCCTCAAATTCAAAAATTTTCTCGACATAATTGATTCTATGGCTAATTCAACTGGAAGTGCAAACCCGAGAGGCAATCTGAAAACTTTGTAAAAACGGCGCACAAGTGTGCGCGCAATTTGGCTATGGGCGACGACGTCAAAAACTCCGCACCCGAGGCCTCAAATTCAAAAAATTTCTCGACACAATTGATTCTATGGCCAATTCAGCTAGAAGTGCAAACCCGAGAGGCAATCTGACAACTTTGTAAAAACGGCGCACAAGTGTGCGCGCAATTTGGCTATGGGCGACGACGTAAAAAACTCTGCACCCGAGGCCTCAAATTCAAAAAACCGTCTCGACACAATTGATTTTATGGCCAATTCAGCTGGAAATGCAAACCCGAGAGGCAATCTGAAAACTTTGTAAAAACGGTGCACAAGTGTGCGCGCAATTTGGCTATGGGCGACGACGTCAAAAACTCCGCACCCGAGGCCTCAAATTCAAAAAATTTCTCGACACAATTGATTCTATGGCCAATTCAGCTAGAAGTGCAAACCCGAGAGGCAATCTGAAAACTTTGTAAAAACGGCGCACAAGTGTGCGCGCAATTTGGCTATGGGCGACGACGTCAAAAACTCTGCACCCGAGGCCTCAAATTCAAAAAACCGTCTCGACACAATTGATTTTATGGCTAATTCAACTGGAAGTGCAAACCCGAGAGGCAATCTGAAAACTTTGTAAAAACGGCGCACAAGTGTGCGCGCAATTTGGCTATGGGCGACGATGTCAAAAACTCCGCACCCGAGGCCTCAAATTCAAAAAAATTCTCGACACAATTGATTTTATGGCCAATTCAGTGAGGGATGCAAACCTGGGAGGCAATCTGAAAACTTTGTAAAAACGGCACACAACCATGCGCACAAGTTTGGCTATGGGCGACGACGTCAATAACTCCGCACCCGAGGCCTCAAATTCAAAAACCGTCTCGACACAATTGATTCTATGCCCAATTCAGCTGGAAATGAAAACCCGAGAGGCAATCTGATAACTTTGTAAAAACGGCGCACAAGTGTGCGCGCAATTTGGCTATGGGCGACGACGTCAAAAACTCCGCACCCGAGGCCTCAAATTCAAAAACCGTCTCGACACAATTGATTATAAGGCCAATTCAGCTAGAAATGCAAACCCGAGAGGCAATCTGAAAACTTTGTAAAAATGGCGCACATGTGTGCGCGCAATTTGGCTATGGGCGACGATGTCAAAAACTCCGCACCCGAGGCCTCAAATTCAAAAATTTTCTCGACATAATTGATTCTATGGCTAATTCAACTGGAAGTGCAAACCCGAGAGGCAATCTGAAAACTTTGTAAAAACGGCGCACAAGTGTGCGCGCAATTTGGCTATGGGCGACGACGTCAAAAACTCCGCACCCGAGGCCTCAAATTCAAAAAATTTCTCGACACAATTGATTCTATGGCCAATTCAGCTAGAAGTGCAAACCCGAGAGGCAATCTGACAACTTTGTAAAAACGGCGCACAAGTGTGCGCGCAATTTGGCTATGGGCGACGACGTAAAAAACTCTGCACCCGAGGCCTCAAATTCAAAAAACCGTCTCGACACAATTGATTTTATGGCCAATTCAGCTGGAAATGCAAACCCGAGAGGCAATCTGAAAACTTTGTAAAAACGGTGCACAAGTGTGCGCGCAATTTGGCTATGGGCGACGACGTCAAAAACTCCGCACCCGAGGCCTCAAATTCAAAAAATTTCTCGACACAATTGATTCTATGGCCAATTCAGCTAGAAGTGCAAACCCGAGAGGCAATCTGAAAACTTTGTAAAAACGGCGCACAAGTGTGCGCGCAATTTGGCTATGGGCGACGATGTCAAAAACTCCGCACCCGAGGCCTCAAATTCAAAAAAATTCTCGACACAATTGATTTTATGGCCAATTCAGTGAGGGATGCAAACCTGGGAGGCAATCTGAAAACTTTGTAAAAACGGCACACAACCATGCGCACAAGTTTGGCTATGGGCGACGACGTCAATAACTCCGCACCCGAGGCCTCAAATTCAAAAACCGTCTCGACACAATTGATTCTATGCCCAATTCAGCTGGAAATGAAAACCCGAGAGGCAATCTGATAACTTTGTAAAAACGGCGCACAAGTGTGCGCGCAATTTGGCTATGGGCGACGACGTCAAAAACTCCGCACCCGAGGCCTCAAATTCAAAAACCGTCTCGACACAATTGATTATAAGGCCAATTCAGCTAGAAATGCAAACCCGAGAGGCAATCTGAAAACTTTGTAAAAATGGCGCACATGTGTGCGCGCAATTTGGCTATGGGCGACGATGTCAAAAACTCCGCACCCGAGGCCTCAAATTCAAAAATTTTCTCGACATAATTGATTCTATGGCTAATTCAACTGGAAGTGCAAACCCGAGAGGCAATCTGAAAACTTTGTAAAAACGGCGCACAAGTGTGCGCGCAATTTGGCTATGGGCGACGACGTCAAAAACTCCGCACCCGAGGCCTCAAATTCAAAAAATATCTCGACACAATTGATTCTATGGCCAATTCAGCTAGAAGTGCAAACCCGAGAGGCAATCTGACAACTTTGTAAAAACGGCGCACAAGTGTGCGCGCAATTTGGCTATGGGCGACGACGTAAAAAACTCTGCACCCGAGGCCTCAAATTCAAAAAACCGTCTCGACACAATTGATTTTATGGCCAATTCAGCTGGAAATGCAAACCCGAGAGGCAATCTGAAAACTTTGTAAAAACGGTGCACAAGTGTGCGCGCAATTTGGCTATGGGCGACGACGTCAAAAACTCCGCACCCGAGGCCTCAAATTCAAAAAATTTCTCGACACAATTGATTCTATGGCCAATTCAGCTAGAAGTGCAAACCCGAGAGGCAATCTGAAAACTTTGTAAAAACGGCGCACAAGTGTGCGCGCAATTTGGCTATGGGCGACGACGTCAAAAACTCTGCACCCGAGGCCTCAAATTCAAAAAACCGTCTCGACACAATTGATTTTATGGCTAATTCAACTGGAAGTGCAAACCCGAGAGGCAATCTGAAAACTTTGTAAAAACGGCGCACAAGTGTGCGCGCAATTTGGCTATGGGCGACGATGTCAAAAACTCCGCACCCGAGGCCTCAAATTCAAAAAAATTCTCGACACAATTGATTTTATGGCCAATTCAGTGAGGGATGCAAACCTGGGAGGCAATCTGAAAACTTTGTAAAAACGGCACACAACCATGCGCACAAGTTTGGCTATGGGCGACGACGTCAATAACTCCGCACCCGAGGCCTCAAATTCATAAACCGTCTCGACACAATTGATTCTATGCCCAATTCAGCTGGAAATGAAAACCCGAGAGGCAATCTGATAACTTTGTAAAAACGGCGCACAAGTGTGCGCGCAATTTGGCTATGGGCGACGACGTCAAAAACTCCGCACCCGAGGCCTCAAATTCAAAAACCGTCTCGACACAATTGATTATAAGGCCAATTCAGCTAGAAATGCAAACCCGAGAGGCAATCTGAAAACTTTGTAAAAATGGCGCACATGTGTGCGCGCAATTTGGCTATGGGCGACGATGTCAAAAACTCCGCACCCGAGGCCTCAAATTCAAATATTTTCTCGACACAATTGATTCTATGGCCAATTCAACTGGAAGTGCAAACCCGAGAGGCAATCTGAAAACTTTTTAAAAATGGCGCACAAGTGTGCGCGCAATTTGGCTATGGGCGACGACGTCAAAAACTCCGCACCCGAGGCATCAAATTCAAAAAATTTCTCGACACAATTGATTCTATTGCCAATTCAGCTAGAAGTGCAAACCCGAGAGCCAATCTGAAAACTTTGTAAAAACGGCGCACAAGTGTGCGCGCAATTTGGCTATGGGCGACGACGTCAAAAACTCCGCACCCGAGGCCTCAAATTCAAAAACCGTCTCGAAACAATTGATTTTATGGCCAATTCAGTGAGGGATGCAAACCTGGGAGGCAATCTGAAAACTTTGTAAAAACGGCACACAACCATGCGCGCAAGTTTGGCTATGGGCGACGACGTCAAAAACTCCGCACCCGAGGCCTCAAATTCAAAAACCGTCTCGACACAATTGATTCTATGGCCAATTCCATGAGGGATGCAAACCTGGGAGGCAATCTGAAAACTTTGTAAAAACGGCACACAACCATGCGCGCATGTTTGGCTATGGGCGACGACGTTAAAAACTCCGCACCCGAGGCCTCAAATTCAAAAATTTTCTCGACACAATTGATTATATGGCCAATTCAACTGGAAGTGCAAACCCGAGAGGCAATCTGAAAACTTTGTAAAAACGGCACACAACCATGCGCACAAGTTTGGCTATGGGCGACGACGTCAAAAACTCCGCACCCGAGGCCTCAAATTCAAAAACCGTCTTGACACAATTGATTCTATGGCCAATTCAGCTGGAAATGAAAACCCGAGAGGCAATCTGAAAACTTTGTAAAAACGGCGCACAAGTGTGCGCGCAATTTGGCTATGGGCGACGACGTAAAAAACTCCGCACCCGAGGCCTCAAATTCAAAAATTTTCTCGACACAATTGATTCTATGGCCATTTCAATTGGAAGTGCAAACCCGAGAGGCAATCTGAAAACTTTTTAAAAACGGCGCACAAGTGTGCGTGCAATTTGGCTATGGGCGACGACGTCAAAAACTCCGTACCCGAGGCCTCAAATTCAAAAAATTTCTCGACACAATTGATTCTATGGCCAATTCAGCTAGAAGTGCAAACCCGAGAGGCAATCTGAAAACTTTGTAAAAACGGCGCACAAGTGTGCGCGCAATTTGGCTATGGGCGACGACGTCAAAAACTCTGCACCCGAGGCCTCAAATTCAAAAAACCGTCTCGACACAATTGATTTTATGGCTAATTCAACTGGAAGTGCAAACCCGAGAGGCAATCTGAAAACTTTGTAAAAACGGCGCACAAGTGTGCGCGCAATTTGGCTATGGGCGACGACGTCAAAAACTCCGCACCCGAGGCCTCAAATTCAAAAATCGTCTCGACACAATTGATTCTATGGCCAATTCAGCTGGAGATGCAAACCCGAGAGGCAATCTGAAAACTTTGTAAAAACGGCGCACAAGTGTGCGCGCAATTTGGCTATGGGCGACGATGTCAAAAACTCCGCACCCGAGGCCTCAAATTCAAAAAAATTCTCGACACAATTGATTTTATGGCCAATTCAGTGAGGGATGCAAACCTGGGAGGCAATCTGAAAACTTTGTAAAAACGGCACACAACCATGCGCACAAGTTTGGCTATGGGCGACGACGTCAATAACTCCGCACCCGAGGCCTCAAATTCAAAAACCGTCTCGACACAATTGATTCTATGCCCAATTCAGCTGGAAATGAAAACCCGAGAGGCAATCTGATAACTTTGTAAAAACGGCGCACAAGTGTGCGCGCAATTTGGCTATGGGCGACGACGTAAAAAACTCTGCACCCGAGGCCTCAAATTCAAAAAACCGTCTCGACACAATTGATTTTATGGCCAATTCAGCTGGAAATGCAAACCCGAGAGGCAATCTGACAACTTTGTAAAAACGGCGCACAAGTGTGCGCGCAATTTGGCTATGGGCGACGACGTAAAAAACTCTGCACCCGAGGCCTCAAATTCAAAAAACCGTCTCGACACAATTGATTTTATGGCCAATTCAGCTGGAAATGCAAACCCGAGAGGCAATCTGAAAACTTTGTAAAAACGGTGCACAAGTGTGCGCGCAATTTGGCTATGGGCGACGACGTCAAAAACTCCGTACCCGAGGCCTCAAATTCAAAAAATTTCTCGACACAATTGATTCTATGGCCAATTCAGCTAGAAGTGCAAACCCGAGAGGCAATCTGAAAACTTTGTAAAAACGGCGCACAAGTGTGCGCGCAATTTGGCTATGGGCGACGACGTCAAAAACTCTGCACCCGAGGCCTCAAATTCAAAAAACCGTCTCGACACAATTGATTTTATGGCTAATTCAACTGGAAGTGCAAACCCGAGAGGCAATCTGAAAACTTTGTAAAAACGGCGCACAAGTGTGCGCGCAATTTGGCTATGGGCGACGACGTCAAAAACTCCGCACCCGAGGCCTCAAATTCAAAAATCGTCTCGACACAATTGATTCTATGGCCAATTCAGCTGGAGATGCAAACCCGAGAGGCAATCTGAAAACTTTGTAAAAACGGCGCACAAGTGTGCGCGCAATTTGGCTATGGGCGACGATGTCAAAAACTCCGCACCCGAGGCCTCAAATTCAAAAAAATTCTCGACACAATTGATTTTATGGCCAATTCAGTGAGGGATGCAAACCTGGGAGGCAATCTGAAAACTTTGTAAAAACGGCACACAACCATGCGCACAAGTTTGGCTATGGGCGACGACGTCAATAACTCCGCACCCGAGGCCTCAAATTCAAAAACCGTCTCGACACAATTGATTCTATGCCCAATTCAGCTGGAAATGAAAACCCGAGAGGCAATCTGATAACTTTGTAAAAACGGCGCACAAGTGTGCGCGCAATTTGGCTATGGGCGACGACGTCAAAAACTCCGCACCCGAGGCCTCAAATTCAAAAACCGTCTCGACACAATTGATTATAAGGCCAATTCAGCTAGAAATGCAAACCCGAGAGGCAATCTGAAAACTTTGTAAAAATGGCGCACATGTGTGCGCGCAATTTGGCTATGGGCGACGATGTCAAAAACTCCGCACCCGAGGCCTCAAATTCAAAAATTTTCTCGACATAATTGATTCTATGGCTAATTCAACTGGAAGTGCAAACCCGAGAGGCAATCTGAAAACTTTGTAAAAACGGCGCACAAGTGTGCGCGCAATTTGGCTATGGGCGACGACGTCAAAAACTCCGCACCCGAGGCCTCAAATTCAAAAAATTTCTCGACACAATTGATTCTATGGCCAATTCAGCTAGAAGTGCAAACCCGAGAGGCAATCTGACAACTTTGTAAAAACGGCGCACAAGTGTGCGCGCAATTTGGCTATGGGCGACGACGTAAAAAACTCTGCACCCGAGGCCTCAAATTCAAAAAACCGTCTCGACACAATTGATTTTATGGCCAATTCAGCTGGAAATGCAAACCCGAGAGGCAATCTGAAAACTTTGTAAAAACGGTGCACAAGTGTGCGCGCAATTTGGCTATGGGCGACGACGTCAAAAACTCCGCACCCGAGGCCTCAAATTCAAAAAATTTCTCGACACAATTGATTCTATGGCCAATTCAGCTAGAAGTGCAAACCCGAGAGGCAATCTGAAAACTTTGTAAAAACGGCGCACAAGTGTGCGCGCAATTTGGCTATGGGCGACGACGTCAAAAACTCTGCACCCGAGGCCTCAAATTCAAAAAACCGTCTCGACACAATTGATTTTATGGCTAATTCAACTGGAAGTGCAAACCCGAGAGGCAATCTGAAAACTTTGTAAAAACGGCGCACAAGTGTGCGCGCAATTTGGCTATGGGCGACGATGTCAAAAACTCCGCACCCGAGGCCTCAAATTCAAAAAAATTCTCGACACAATTGATTTTATGGCCAATTCAGTGAGGGATGCAAACCTGGGAGGCAATCTGAAAACTTTGTAAAAACGGCACACAACCATGCGCACAAGTTTGGCTATGGGCGACGACGTCAATAACTCCGCACCCGAGGCCTCAAATTCAAAAACCGTCTCGACACAATTGATTCTATGCCCAATTCAGCTGGAAATGAAAACCCGAGAGGCAATCTGATAACTTTGTAAAAACGGCGCACAAGTGTGCGCGCAATTTGGCTATGGGCGACGACGTCAAAAACTCCGCACCCGAGGCCTCAAATTCAAAAACCGTCTCGACACAATTGATTATAAGGCCAATTCAGCTAGAAATGCAAACCCGAGAGGCAATCTGAAAACTTTGTAAAAATGGCGCACATGTGTGCGCGCAATTTGGCTATGGGCGACGATGTCAAAAACTCCGCACCCGAGGCCTCAAATTCAAAAATTTTCTCGACATAATTGATTCTATGGCTAATTCAACTGGAAGTGCAAACCCGAGAGGCAATCTGAAAACTTTGTAAAAACGGCGCACAAGTGTGCGCGCAATTTGGCTATGGGCGACGACGTCAAAAACTCCGCACCCGAGGCCTCAAATTCAAAAAATTTCTCGACACAATTGATTCTATGGCCAATTCAGCTAGAAGTGCAAACCCGAGAGGCAATCTGACAACTTTGTAAAAACGGCGCACAAGTGTGCGCGCAATTTGGCTATGGGCGACGACGTAAAAAACTCTGCACCCGAGGCCTCAAATTCAAAAAACCGTCTCGACACAATTGATTTTATGGCCAATTCAGCTGGAAATGCAAACCCGAGAGGCAATCTGAAAACTTTGTAAAAACGGTGCACAAGTGTGCGCGCAATTTGGCTATGGGCGACGACGTCAAAAACTCCGCACCCGAGGCCTCAAATTCAAAAAATTTCTCGACACAATTGATTCTATGGCCAATTCAGCTAGAAGTGCAAACCCGAGAGGCAATCTGAAAACTTTGTAAAAACGGCGCACAAGTGTGCGCGCAATTTGGCTATGGGCGACGATGTCAAAAACTCTGCACCCGAGGCCTCAAATTCAAAAAACCGTCTCGACACAATTGATTTTATGGCTAATTCAACTGGAAGTGCAAACCCGAGAGGCAATCTGAAAACTTTGTAAAAACGGCGCACAAGTGTGCGCGCAATTTGGCTATGGGCGACGACGTCAAAAACTCCGCACCCGAGGCCTCAAATTCAAAAAATTTCTCGACACAATTGATTCTATGGCCAATTCAGCTAGAAGTGCAAACCCGAGAGGCAATCTGAAAACTTTGTAAAAACGGCGCACAAGTGTGCGCGCAATTTGGCTATGGGCGACGACGTCAAAAACTCTGCACCCGAGGCCTCAAATTCAAAAAACCGTCTCGACACAATTGATTTTATGGCTAATTCAACTGGAAGTGCAAACCCGAGAGGCAATCTGAAAACTTTGTAAAAACGGCGCACAAGTGTGCGCGCAATTTGGCTATGGGCGACGACGTCAAAAACTCCGCACCCGAGGCCTTAAATTCAAAAAATTTCTCGACACAATTGATTCTATGGCCAATTCAACTGGAAGTGCAAACCCGAGAGGCAATCTGAAAACTTTGTAAAAACGGCGCACAAGTGTGCGCGCAATTTGGCTATGGGCGACGACGTCAAAAAATCTGCACCCGAGGCCTCAAATTCAAAAACCGTCTCGACACAATTGATTCTATGGCCAATTCAGTGAGGGATGCAAACCTGGGAGGCAATCTGAAAACTTTGTAAAAACGGCACACAACCATGCGCGCAAGTTTGGCTATGGGCGACGACGTCAAAAACTCCGCACCCGAGGCCTCAAATTCAAAAACCGTCTCGACACAATTGATTCTATGGCCAATTCAACTGGAAATGAAAACCCGAGAGGCAATCTGAAAACTTTGTAAAAACGGCGCACAAGTGTGTGCGCAATTTGGTTATGGGCGACGACGTCAAAAACTCCGCACTCGAGGCCTCAAATTCAAAAACCGTCTCGACACAATTGATTATATGGCCAATTCAGATGGAAATGAAAACCCGAGAGGCAATCTGAAAACTTTGTAAAAACGGCGCACAAGTGTGCGCGCAATTTGGCTATGGGCGACGACGTCAAAAACTCCGCACCCGAGGCCTCAAATTCAAAAACCGTCTCGACACAATTGATTCTATGGCCAATTCAGCTGGAGATGCAAACCCGAGAGGCAATCTGAAAACTTTGTAAAAACGGCGCACAAGTGTGCGCGCAATTTGGCTATGGGCGACGATGTCAAAAACTCCGCACCCGAGGCCTCAAATTCAAAAAAATTCTCGACACAATTGATTTTATGGCCAATTCAGTGAGGGATGCAAACCTGGGAGGCAATCTGAAAACTTTGTAAAAACGGCACACAACCATGCGCACAAGTTTGGCTATGGGCGACGACGTCAATAACTCCGCACCCGAGGCCTCAAATTCAAAAACCGTCTCGACACAATTGATTTTATGCCCAATTCAGCTGGGAATGAAAACCCGAGAGGCAATCTGATAACTTTGTAAAAACGGCGCACAAGTGTGCGCGCAATTTGGCTATGGGCGACGACGTCAAAAACTCCGCACCCGAGGCCTCAAATTCAAAAACCGTCTCGAGACAATTGATTATAAGGCCAATTCAGCTAGAAATGCAAACCCGAGAGGCAATCTGAAAACTTTGTAAAAATGGCGCACATGTGTGCGCGCAATTTGGCTATGGGCGACGATGTCAAAAACTCCGCACCCGAGGCCTCAAATTCAAAAAATTTATCGACATAATTGATTCTATGGCTAATTCAACTGGAAGTGCAAACCCGAGAGGCAATCTGAAAACTTTGTAAAAACGGCGCACAAGTGTGCGCGCAATTTGGCTATGGGCGACGACGTCAAAAACTCCGCACCCGAGGCCTCAAATTCAAAAAATTTCTCGACACAATTGATTCTATGGCCAATTCAGCTAGAAGTGCAAACCCGAGAGGCAATCTGAAAACTTTGTAAAAACGGCGCACAAGTGTGCGCGCATTTTGGCTATGGGCGACGACGTAAAAAACTCTGCACCCGAGGCCTCAAATTCAAAAAACCGTCTCGACACAATTGATTTTATGGCCAATTCAGCTGGAAATGCAAACCCGAGAGGCAATCTGAAAACTTTGTAAAAACGGTGCACAAGTGTGCGCGCAATTTGGCTATGGGCGACGACGTCAAAAACTCCGCACCCGAGGCCTCAAATTCAAAAAATTTCTCGACACAATTGATTTTATGGCCAATTCAGTGAGGGATGCAAACCTGGGAGGCAATCTGAAAACTTTGTAAAAACGACACACAACCATGCGCGCAAGTTTGGCTATGGGCGACGACGTCAAAAACTCCGCACCCGAGGCCTCAAATTCAAAAAATTTCTCGACACAATTGATTCTATGGCCAATTCAACTGGAGGTGCAAACCCGAGAGGCAATCTGAATACTTTGTAAAAACGGCGCACAAGTGTGCGCGCAATTTGGCTCTGGGCGATGACGTCAAAAACTCCGCACCCGAGGCCTCAAATTCAAAACATTTCTCGACACAATTGATTCTATGGCCAATTCAACTAGAAGTGCAAACCCGAGAGGCAATCTGAAAACTTTGTAAAAACGGCGCACAAGTTTGCGCGCAATTTGGCTATGGGCGACGACGTAAAAAACTCTGCACCCGAGGCCTCAAATTCAAAAAACCGTCTCGACACAATTGATTTTATGGCCAATTCAGCTGGAAATGCAAACCCGAGAGGCAATCTGAAAACTTTGTAAAAACGGCGCACAAGTGTGCGCGCAATTTGGCTATGGGCGACGACGTCAAAAACTCCGCACCCGAGGCCTCAAATTCAAAAAATTTCTCTACACAATTGATTTTATGGCCAATTCAGTGAGGGATGCAAACCTGGGAGGCAATCTGAAAACTTTGTAAAAACGACACACAACCATGCGCGCAAGTTTGGCTATGGGCGACGACGTCAAAAACTCCGCACCCGAGGCCTCAAATTCAAAAAATTTCTCGACACAATTGATTCTATGGCCAATTCAACTGGAGGTGCAAACCCGAGAGGCAATCTGAATACTTTGTAAAAACGGCGCACAAGTGTGCGCGCAATTTGGCTCTGGGCGATGACGTCAAAAACTCCGCACCCGAGGCCTCAAATTTAAAACATTTCTCGACACAATTGATTCTATGGCCAATTCAACTAGAAGTGCAAACCCGAGAGGCAATCTGAAAACTTTGTAAAAACGGCGCACAAGTTTGCGCGCAATTTGGCTATGGGCGACGACGTAAAAAACTCTGCACCCGAGGCCTCAAATTCAAAAAACCGTCTCGACACAATTGATTTTATGGCCAATTCAGCTGGAAATGCAAGCCCGAGAGGCAATCTGAAAACTTTGTAAAAACGGCGCACAAGTGTGCGCGCAATTTGGCTATGGGCGACGACGTCAAAAACTCCGCACCCGAGGCCTCAAATTCAAAAAATTTCTCGACACGATTGATTTTATGGCCAATTCAGTGAGGGATGCAAACCTGGGAGGCAATCTGAAAACTTTGTAAAAACGGCGCACAAGTGTGCGCGCAAGTTAGGCTATGGGCGACGACGTAAAAAACTCTGCACCCGAGGCCTCAAATTCAAAAACCGTCTCGACACAATTGATTCTATGGCCAATTCAGCTGGAAATGAAAACCCGAGAGGCAATCTGAAAACTTTGTAAAAACGGCGCACAAGTGTGCGCGCAATTTGGCTATGGGCGACGACGTAAAAAACTCCGCACCCGAGGCCTTAAATTCAAAAAATTTCTCGACACAATTGATTCTATGGCCAATTCAACTGGAAGTGCAAACCCGAGAGGCAATCTGAAAACTTTGTAAAAACGGCGCACAAGTGTGCGCGCAATTTGGCTATGGGCGACGACGTCAAAAAATCTGCACCCGAGGCCTCAAATTCAAAAACCTTCTCGACACAATTGATTCTATGGCCAATTCAGTGAGGGATGCAAACCTGGGAGGCAATCTGAAAACTTTGTAAAAACGGCACACAACCATGCACGCAAGTTTCGCTATGGGCGACGACGTCAAAAACTCCGCACCCGAGGCCTCAAATTCAAAAACCGTCTCGACACAATTGATTCTATGGCCAATTCAACTAGAAATGAAAACCCGAGAGGCAATCTGAAAACTTTGTAAAAACGGCGCACAAGTGTGTGCGCAATTTGGTTATGGGCGACGACGTCAAAAACTCCGCACCCGAGGCCTCAAATTCAAAAACTGTCTCGACACAATTGATTATATGGCCAATTCAGATGGAAATGAAAACCCGAGAGGCAATCTGAAAACTTTGTAAAAACGGCGCACAAGTGTGCGCGCAATTTGGCTATGGGCGACGACGTCAAAAACTCCGCACCCGAGGCCTGAAATTCAAAAACCGTCTCGACACAATTGATTCTATGGCCAATTCAGCTGGAGATGCAAACCCGAGAGGCAATCTGAAAACTTTGTAAAAACGGCGCACAAGTGTGCGCGCAATTTGGCTATGGGCGACGATGTCAAAAACTCCGCACCCGAGGCCTCAAATTCAAAAAAATTCTCGACACAATTGATTTTATGGCCAATTCAGTGAGGGATGCAAACCTGGGAGGCAATCTGAAAACTTTGTAAAAAGACACACAACCATGCGCACAAGTTTGGCTATGGGCGACGACGTCAATAACTCCGCACCCGAGGCCTCAAATTCAAAAACCGTCTCGACACAATTGATTCTATGCCCAATTCAGCTGGAAATGAAAACCCGAGACGCAATCTGATAACTTTGTAAAAACGGCGCACAAGTGTGCGCGCAATTTGGCTATGGGCGACGACGTCAAAAACTCCGCACCCGAGGCCTCAAATTCAAAAACCGTCTCGAGACAATTGATTATAAGGCCAATTCAGCTAGGAATGCAAACCCGAGAGGCAATCTGAAAACTTTGTAAAAATGGCGCACATGTGTGCGCGCAATTTGGCTATGGGCGACGATGTCAAAAACTCCGCACCCGAGGCCTCAAATTCAAAAAATTTCTCGACATAATTGATTTTATGGCTAATTCAACTGGAAGTGCAAACCCGAGAGGCAATCTGAAAACTTTGTAAAAACGGCGCACAAGTGTGCGCGCAATTTGGCTATGGGCGACGACGTCAAAAACTCCGCACCCGAGGCCTCAAATTCAAAAAATTTCTCGACACAATTGATTCTATGGCCAATTCAGCTAGAAGTGCAAACCCGAGAGGCAATCTGAAAACTTTGTAAAAACGGCGCACAAGTGTGCGCGCAATTTGGCTATGGGCGACGACGTAAAAAACTCTGCACCCGAGGCCTCAAATTCAAAAAACCGTCTCGACACAATTGATTTTATGGCCAATTCAGCTGGAAATGCAAACCCGAGAGGCAATCTGAAAACTTTGTAAAAACGGCGCACAAGTGTGCGCGCAATTTGGCTATGGGCGACGACGTCAAAAACTCCGCACCCGAGGCCTCAAATTCAAAAAATTTCTCGACACAATTGATTTTATGGCCAATTCAGTGAGGGATGCAAACCTGGGAGGCAATCTGAAAACTTTGTAAAAACGGCACACAACCATGCGCGCAAGTTAGGCTATGGGCGACGACGTCAAAAACTCCGCACCCGAGGCCTCAAATTCAAAAACCGTCTCGACACAATTGATTCTATGGCCAATTCAGCTGGAAATGAAAACCCGAGAGGCAATCTGAAAACTTTGTAAAAACGGCGCACAAGTGTGCGCGCAATTTGGCTATGGGCGACGACGTAAAAAACTCCGCACCCGAGGCCTTAAATTCAAAAAATTTCTCGACACAATTGATTCTATGGCCAATTCAACTGGAAGTGCAAACCCGAGAGGCAATCTGAAAACTTTGTAAAAACGGCGCACAAGTGTGCGCGCAATTTGGCTATGGGCGACGACGTCAAAAAATCTGCACCCGAGGCCTCAAATTCAAAAACCGTCTCGACACAATTGATTCTTTGGCCAATTCAGTGAGGGATGCAAACCTGGGAGGCAATCTGAAAACTTTGTAAAAACGGCACACAACCATGCACGCAAGTTTGGCTATGGGCGACGACGTCAAAAACTCCGCACCCGAGGCCTCAAATTCAAAAACCGTCTCGACACAATTGATTCTATGGCCAATTCAACTGGAAATGAAAACCCGAGAGGCAATCTGAAAACTTTGTAAAAACGGCGCACAAGTGTGTGCGCAATTTGGTTATGGGCGACGACGTCAAAAACTCCGCACCCGAGGCCTCAATTTCAAAAACCGTCTCGACACAATTGATTATATGGCCAATTCAGCTGGAAATGAAAACCCGAGAGGCAATCTGAAAACTTTGTAAAAACGGCGCACAAGTGTGCGCGCAATTTGGCTATGGGCGACGACGTCAAAAACTCCGCACCCGAGGCCTCAAATTCAAAAACCGTCCCGACACAATTGATTCTATGGCCAATTCAGCTGGGAATGAAAACCCGAGAGGCAATCTGAAAACTTTGTAAAAACGGCGCACAAGTGTGCGCGCAATTTGGCTATGGGCGACGACGTAAAAAACTCCGCACCCGAGGCCTCAAATTCTAAAACCGTCTCGACACAATTGATTCTATGGCCAATTCAGCTGGAAATGCAAACCCGAGAGGCAATCTGAAAACTTTGTAAAAACAGCGCACAAGTGTGCGCGCAATTTGGCTATGGGCGACGACGTCAAAAACTCCGCACCCGAGGCCTCAAATTCAAAAATTTTCTTGACACAATTGATTCTATGGCCAATTCAACTGGAAGTGCAAACCCGAGAGGCAATCTGAAAACTTTGTTAAAACGGCGCACAAGTGTGCGCGCAATTTGGCTATGGGCGACGACGTCAAAAACTCCGCACCCGAGGCCTCAAATTCAAAATTCCTCTCGACACAATTGATTCTATGGCCAATTCAGTGAGGGATGCAAACCTGGGAGGCAATCTGAAAACTTTGTAAAAACGGCACACAACCATGCGCGCAAGTTTGGCTATGGGCGACGACGTCAAAAACTCCGCACTCGAGGCCTCAAATTCAAAAACCGTCTTGACACAACTGATTCTATGGCCAATTCAGCTGGGAATGCAAACCCGAGAGGCAATCTGAAAACTTTGTAAAAACGGCGCACAAGTGTGCGCGCAATTTGGCTATGGGCGACGACGTAAAAAACTCCGCACCCGAGGCCTCAAATTCTAAAACCGTCTCGACACAATTGATTCTATGGCCAATTCAGCTGGAAATGCAAACCCGAGAGGCAATCTGAAAACTTTGTAAAAACGGCGCACAAGTGTGCGCACAATTTGGCTATGGGCGACGACGTCAAAAACTCCGCACCCGAGGCCTCAAATTCAAAAACCGTCCCGACACAATTGATTCTATGGCCAATTCAGCTGGACATGAAAACCCGAGAGGCAATCTGAAAACTTTGTAAAAATGGCGCACAAGTGTGCGCGCAATTTGTCTATGGGCGACGACGTCAAAAACTCTGCACCCGAGGCCTCAAATTCAAAAACCGTCTCGACACAATTGATTCTATGGCCAATTCAGCTGGAAATGCAAACCCGAGAGGCAATCTGAAAACTTTGTAAAAGCGGCGCACAAGTGTGCGCGCAATTTGGCTATGGGCGACGACGTCAAAAACTCCGCACCCGAGGCCTCAAATTCAAAAAATTTCTCGACACAATTGATTCTATGGCCAATTCAACTGGAAGTGCAAACCTGAGAGGCAATCTGAAAACTTTGTAAAAACGGCACACAACCATGCGCGCAAGTTTGGCTATGGGCGACGACGTCAAAAACTCCGCACACGAGGCCTCAAATTCAAAAACCGTCTCGACACAATTGATTCTATGGCCAATTCAGCTAGGAATGCAAACCCGAGAGGCAATTAGAAAACTTTGTAAAAACGGCGCACAGGTGTGCGCGCAATTTGGCTATGGGCGACGACGTCAAAAACTCCACACCCGAGGCCTCAAATTCAAAAATTTTCTCGACACAATTGATTCTATGGCCAATTCAACTGGAAGTGCAAACCCGAGAGGCAATCTGAAAACTTTTTAAAAATGGCGCACAAGTGTGCGCGCAATTTGGCTATGGGCGACGACGTCAAAAAACTCCGCACCCGAGGCCTCAAATTCAAAAAATTTCTCGAGACAATTGATTCTATGGCCAATTCAGCTAGAAGTGCAAACCCGAGAGGCAATCTGAAAACTTTGTAAAAACGGCGCACAAGTGTGCGCGCAATTTGGCTATGGGCGACGACGTCAAAAACTCCGCACCCGAGGCCTCAAATTAGAAAACCGTCTCGACACAATTGATTCTATGGCCAATTCAGCTGGAAATGAAAACCCGAGAGGCAATCTGAAAACTTTGTAAAAACGGCGCACAAGTTTGCGCGCAATTTGGCTATGGGCGACGACGTCAAAAACTCCGCACCCGAGGCCTCAAATTCAAAAACCGTCTCGACACAATTGATTCTATTGCCAATTTAGCTGGAGATGCAAACCCGAGAGGCAATCTGAAAACTTTGTAAAAATGGCGCACAAGTGTGCGCACAATTTGGCTATGGGCGACGACGTCAAAAACTCCGCACCCGAGGCCTCAAATTTAAATATTTTCTCGACACAATTGATTCTATGGCCAATTCAACTGGAAGTGCAAACCCGAGAGGCAATCTGAAAACTTTTTAAAAATGGCGCACAAGTGTGCGCGCAATTTGGCTATGGGCGACGACGTCAAAAACTCCGCACCCGAGGCATCAAATTCAAAAAATTTCTCGACACAATTGATTCTATTGCCAATTCAGCTAGAAGTGCAAACCCGAGAGCCAATCTGAAAACTTTGTAAAAACGGCGCACAAGTGTGCGCGCAATTTGGCTATGGGCGACGACGTCAAAAACTCCGCACCCGAGGCCTCAAATTCAAAAACCGTCTCGAAACAATTGATTTTATGGCCAATTCAGTGAGGGATGCAAACCTGGGAGGCAATCTGAAAACTTTGTAAAAACGGCACACAACCATGCGCGCAAGTTTGGCTATGGGCGACGACGTCAAAAACTCCGCACCCGAGGCCTCAAATTCAAAAACCGTCTCGACACAATTGATTCTATGGCCAATTCCATGAGGGATGCAAACCTGGGAGGCAATCTGAAAACTTTGTAAAAACGGCACACAACCATGCGCGCATGTTTGGCTATGGGCGACGACGTTAAAAACTCCGCACCCGAGGCCTCAAATTCAAAAATTTTCTCGACACAATTGATTATATGGCCAATTCAACTGGAAGTGCAAACCCGAGAGGCAATCTGAAAACTTTGTAAAAACGGCACACAACCATGCGCACAAGTTTGGCTATGGGCGACGACGTCAAAAACTCCGCACCCGAGGCCTCAAATTCAAAAACCGTCTTGACACAATTGATTCTATGGCCAATTCAGCTGGAAATGAAAACCCGAGAGGCAATCTGAAAACTTTGTAAAAACGGCGCACAAGTGTGCGCGCAATTTGGCTATGGGCGACGACGTAAAAAACTCCGCACCCGAGGCCTCAAATTCAAAAATTTTCTCGACACAATTGATTCTATGGCCATTTCAATTGGAAGTGCAAACCCGAGAGGCAATCTGAAAACTTTTTAAAAACGGCGCACAAGTGTGCGTGCAATTTGGCTATGGGCGACGACGTCAAAAACTCCGCACCCGAGGCCTCAAATTCAAAAAATTTCTCGACACAATTGATTCTATTGCCAATTCAGCTAGAAGTGCAAACCCGAGAGGCAATCTGAAAACTTTGTAAAAACGGCGCACAAGTGTGCGCGCAATTTGGCTATGGGCGACGACGTCAAAAACTCCACACCCGAGGCCTCAAATTCAAAAACCGTCTCGACACAATTGATTCTATGGCCAATTAAGTGAGGGATGCAAACCTGGGAGGCAATCAGAAAACTTTGTAAAAACGGCACACAACCATGCGCGCAAGTTTGGCTATGGGCGACGACGTCAAAATCTCCGCACCCAAGGCCTCAAATTCAAAAACCGTCTCGACACAATTGATTCTATGGCCAATTCAATGAGGGATGCAAACCTGGGAGGCAATCTGAAAACTTTGTAAAAACGGCACACAACCAAGCGCGCAAGTTTGGCTATGGGCGACGACGTCAAAAACTCCGCACCCGAGGCCTCAAATTAAAAAATTTTCTCGACACAATTGATTATATGGCCAATTCAACTGTAAGTGCAAACCAGAGAGGCAATCTGAAAATTTTGTAAAAACGGCACGCAACCATGCGCGCAAGTTTGGCTATGGGCGACGACGTCAAAAACTCCGCACCCGAGGCCTCAAATTCAAAAACCGTCTCGACACAATTGATTCTATGGCCAATTCAGTGAGGGATGCAAACCTGGGAGGCAATCTGAAAACTTTGTAAAAACGGCACACAACTATGCGCGCAAGTTTGGCTATGGGCGACGACGTCAAAAACTCCGCACCCGAGGCCTCAAATTCAAAAACCGTCTCGACACAATTGATTCTATGGCCAATTCAGTGAGGGATGCAAACCTGGGAGGCAATCTGAAAACTTTGTAAAAACGGCACACAACCATGCGCGCAAGTTTGGCTATGGGCGACGACGTCAAAATCTCCGCACCCAAGGCCTCAAATTCAAAAACCGTCTCGACACAATTGATTCTATGGCCAATTCAGCTGGAAATGAAAACCCGAGAGGCAATCTGAAAACTTTGTAAAAACGGCGCACAAGTGTGCACGCAATTTGGCTATGGGCGACGACGTCAAAAACTCCGCACCCGAGGCCTCAAATTCAAAAATTTTCTCGACACAATTGATTCTATGGCCATTTCAATTGGAAGTGCAAACCCGAGAGGCAATCTGAAAACTTTGTAAAAACGGCGCACAAGTGTGCGCGCAATTTGGCTATGGGCGACGACGTCAAAAACTCCACACCCGAGGCCTCAAATTCAAAAACCGTCTCGACACAATTGATTCTATGGCCAATTCAGTGAGGGATGCAAACCTGGGAGGCAATCAGAAAACTTTGTAAAAACGGCACACAACCATGCGCGCAAGTTTGGCTATGGGCGACGACGTCAAAATCTCCGCACCCAAGGCCTCAAATTCAAAAACCGTCTCGACACAATTGATTCTATGGCCAATTCAATGAGGGATGCAAACCTGGGAGGCAATCTGAAAACTTTGTAAAAACGGCACACAACTAAGCGCGCAAGTTTGGCTATGGGCGACGACGTCAAAAACTCCGCACCCGAGGCCTCAAATTAAAAAATTTTCTCGACACAATTGATTATATGGCCAATTCAACTGGAAGTGCAAACCAGAGAGGCAATCTGAAAACTTTGTAAAAACGGCACACAACCATGCGCGCATGTTTGGCTATGGGCGACGACGTTAAAAACTCCGCACCCGAGGCCTCAAATTCAAAAATTTTCTCGACACAATTGATTATATGGCCAATTCAACTGGAAGTGCAAACCCGAGAGGCAATCTGAAAACTTTGTAAAAACGGCACACAACCATGCGCACAAGTTTGGCTATGGGCGACGACGTCAAAAACTCCGCACCCGAGGCCTCAAATTCAAAAACCGTCTTGACACAATTGATTCTATGGCCAATTCAGCTGGAAATGAAAACCCGAGAGGCAATCTGAAAACTTTGTAAAAACGGCGCACAAGTGTGCGCGCAATTTGGCTATGGGCGACGACGTAAAAAACTCCGCACCCGAGGCCTCAAATTCAAAAATTTTCTCGACACAATTGATTCTATGGCCATTTCAATTGGAAGTGCAAACCCGAGAGGCAATCTGAAAACTTTTTAAAAACGGCGCACAAGTGTGCGTGCAATTTGGCTATGGGCGACGACGTCAAAAACTCCGCACCCGAGGCCTCAAATTCAAAAAATTTCTCGACACAATTGATTCTATTGCCAATTCAGCTAGAAGTGCAAACCCGAGAGGCAATCTGAAAACTTTGTAAAAACGGCGCACAAGTGTGCGCGCAATTTGGCTATGGGCGACGACGTCAAAAACTCCACACCCGAGGCCTCAAATTCAAAAACCGTCTCGACACAATTGATTCTATGGCCAATTAAGTGAGGGATGCAAACCTGGGAGGCAATCAGAAAACTTTGTAAAAACGGCACACAACCATGCGCGCAAGTTTGGCTATGGGCGACGACGTCAAAATCTCCGCACCCAAGGCCTCAAATTCAAAAACCGTCTCGACACAATTGATTCTATGGCCAATTCAATGAGGGATGCAAACCTGGGAGGCAATCTGAAAACTTTGTAAAAACGGCACACAACCAAGCGCGCAAGTTTGGCTATGGGCGACGACGTCAAAAACTCCGCACCCGAGGCCTCAAATTAAAAAATTTTCTCGACACAATTGATTATATGGCCAATTCAACTGGAAGTGCAAACCAGAGAGGCAATCTGAAAACTTTGTAAAAACGGCACGCAACCATGCGCGCAAGTTTGGCTATGGGCGACGACGTCAAAAACTCCGCACCCGAGGCCTCAAATTCAAAAACCGTCTCGACACAATTGATTCTATGGCCAATTCAGTGAGGGATGCAAACCTGGGAGGCAATCTGAAAACTTTGTAAAAACGGCACACAACTATGCGCGCAAGTTTGGCTATGGGCGACGACGTCAAAAACTCCGCACCCGAGGCCTCAAATTCAAAAACCGTCTCGACACAATTGATTCTATGGCCAATTCAGTGAGGGATGCAAACCTGGGAGGCAATCTGAAAACTTTGTAAAAACGGCACACAACCATGCGCGCAAGTTTGGCTATGGGCGACGACGTCAAAATCTCCGCACCCAAGGCCTCAAATTCAAAAACCGTCTCGACACAATTGATTCTATGGCCAATTCAGCTGGAAATGAAAACCCGAGAGGCAATCTGAAAACTTTGTAAAAACGGCGCACAAGTGTGCACGCAATTTGGCTATGGGCGACGACGTCAAAAACTCCGCACCCGAGGCCTCAAATTCAAAAATTTTCTCGACACAATTGATTCTATGGCCATTTCAATTGGAAGTGCAAACCCGAGAGGCAATCTGAAAACTTTGTAAAAACGGCGCACAAGTGTGCGCGCAATTTGGCTATGGGCGACGACGTCAAAAACTCCACACCCGAGGCCTCAAATTCAAAAACCGTCTCGACACAATTGATTCTATGGCCAATTCAGTGAGGGATGCAAACCTGGGAGGCAATCAGAAAACTTTGTAAAAACGGCACACAACCATGCGCGCAAGTTTGGCTATGGGCGACGACGTCAAAATCTCCGCACCCAAGGCCTCAAATTCAAAAACCGTCTCGACACAATTGATTCTATAGCCAATTCAATGAGGGATGCAAACCTGGGAGGCAATCTGAAAACTTTGTAAAAACGGCACACAACCAAGCGCGCAAGTTTGGCTATGGGCGACGACGTCAAAAACTCCGCACCCGAGGCCTCAAATTAAAAAATTTTCTCGACACAATTGATTATATGGCCAATTCAACTAGAAGTGCAAACCAGAGAGGCAATCTGAAAACTTTGTAAAAACGGCACGCAACCATGCGCGCAAGTTTGGCTATGGGCGACGACGTCAAAAACTCCGCACCCGAGGGCTCAAATTCAAAAACCGTCTCGACACAATTGATTCTATGGCCAATTCAGTGAGGGATGCAAACCTGGGAGGCAATCTGAAAACTTTGTAAAAACGGCACACAACTATGCGCGCAAGTTTGGCAATGTGCGACGACGTCAAAAACTCCACACTCGAGGCCTCAAATTCAAAAACCGTCTCGACACAACTGATTCTATGGCCAATTCAGCTGGGGATGCAAACCCGAGAGGCAATCTGAAAACTTTGTAAAAACGGCGCACAGGTGTGCGCACAATTTGGCTATGGGCGACGACGTCGAAAACTCCGCACCCGAGGCCTCAAATTCAAAAAATTTCTCGACACAATTAATTCTATGGCCAATTCAACTGGAAGTGCAAACCCGAGAGGCAATCTGAAATCTTTTTAAAAACGGCGCACAAGTGTGCGCGCAATTTGGCTATGGGCGACGACGTCAAAAACTCCGCACCCGAGGCCTCAAATTCAAAAGCCGTCTCGACACAATTGATTCTATGGCCAATTCAATGAGGGATGCAAACCTGGGAGGCAATCTGAAAACTTTGTAAAAACGACACACAACCATGCGCGCAAGTTTGGCTATGGGCGACGACGTCCAAAACTCCGCACCCGAGGCCTCAAATTCAAAAAATTTCTCGACACAATTGATTATATGGCCAATTCAACTGGAAGTGCAAACCCGAGAGGCAATCTGAAAACTTTGTAAAAATGGCACACAACCATGCGCGCAAGTTTGGCTATGGGCGACGACGTCAAAAACTCCGCACCCGAGGCCTCAAATTCAAAAACCGTCATGACACAATTGATTCTATGGCCAATTCAGCTGGAAATGAAAACCCGAGAGGCAATCTGAAAACATTGTAAAAACGGCGCACAAGTGTGCGCGCAATTTGTCTATGCGCGACGACGTCAAAAACTCCGCACCCGAGGCCTCAAATTCAAAAACCGTCTCGACACAATTGATTCTATGGCCAATTCAGCTGGAAATGCAAACCCGAGAGACAATCTGAAAACTTTGTAAAAACGGCGCACAAGTGTGCGCACAATTTGGCTATGGGCGACGACGTCAAAAACTCCGCACCCGAGGCCTCAAATTCAAAAATTTTCTCGACACAATTGATTCTATGGCCAATTCAACTGGAAGTGCAAACCTGGGAGGCAATCTGAAAACTTTGTAAAAATGGCACACAACCATGCGCGCAAGTTTGGCTATGGGCGACGACGTCAAAAACTCCGCACCCAAGGCCTCAAATTCAATAACCGTCTCGACACAATTGATTCTATAGCCAATTCAATGAGGGATGCAAACCTGGGAGGCAATCTAAAAACTTTGTAAAAACGACACACAACCATGCGCGCAAGTTTGGCTATGGGCGACGACGTCCAAAACTCCGCACCCGAGGCCTCAAGTTCAAAAAATTTCTCGACACAATTGATTATATGGCCAATTCAACTGGAAGTGCAAACCCGAGAGGCAATCTGAAAACTTTGTAAAAATGGCACACAACCATGCGCGCAAGTTTGGCTATGGGCGACGACATCAAAAACTCCGCACCCGAGGCCTCAAATTCAAAAACCGTCATGACACAATTGATTCTATGGCCAATTCAGCTGGAAATGAAAACCCGAGAGGCAATCTGAAAACATTGTAAAAACGGCGCACAAGTGTGCGCGCAATTTGTCTATGCGCGACGACGTCAAAAACTCCGCACCCGAGGCCTCAAATTCAAAAACCGTCTCGACACAATTGATTCTATGGCCAATTCAGCTGGAAATGCAAACCCGAGAGACAATCTGAAAACTTTGTAAAAACGGCGCACAAGTGTGCGCACAATTTGGCTATGGGCGACGACGTCAAAAACTCCGCACCCGAGGCCTCAAATTCAAAAATTTTCTCGACACAATTGATTCTATGGCCAATTCAACTGGAAGTGCAAACCTGGGAGGCAATCTGAAAACTTTGTAAAAATGGCACACAACCATGCGCGCAAGTTTGGCTATGGGCGACGACGTCAAAAACTGCGCACCCAAGGCCTCAAATTCAATAACCGTCTCGACACAATTGATTCTATGGCCAATTCAATGAGGGATGCAAACCTGGGAGGCAATCTGAAAACTTTGTAAAAATGACACACAACCATGCGCGCAAGTTTGGCTATGGGCGACGACGTCCAAAACTCCGCACCCGAGGCCTCAAATTCAAAAAATTTCTCGACACAATTGATTATATGGCCAATTCAACTGGAAGTGCAAACCCGAGAGGCAATCTGAAAACTTTGTAAAAATGGCACACAACCATGCGCGCAAGTTTGGCTATGGGTGACGACGTAAAAAACTCCGCACCCGAGGCCTCAAATTCAAAAACCGTCTCGACACAATTGATTCTATGGCCAATTCAGCTGGAGATGAAAACCCGAGAGGCAATCTGAAAACTTTGTAAAAACGGCGCACAAGTGTGCGCGCAATTTGGCTATGCGCGACGACGTCAAAAACTCCGCACCCGAGGCCTCATATTCAAAAACCGTCTCGACACAATTGATTCTATGGCCAATTCAGCTGGAAATGCAAACCCGAGAGACAATCTGAAAACTTTGTAAAAACGGCGCACAAGTGTGCGCACAATTTGGCTATGGGCGACGACGTCAAAAACTCCGCACCCGAGGCCTCAAATTCAAAAATTTTCTCGACACAATTGATTCTATGGCCAATTCAACTGGAAGTGCAAACCCGAGAGGCAATCTGAAAACTTTTTTAACAACGGCGCACAAGTGTGCGCGCAATTTGGCTATGGGCGACGACGTCAAAAACTCGGCACCCGAGGCCTCAAATTAAAAAAAAATTTCTCGACACAATTGATTCTATTGCCAATTCAGCTAGAAGTGCAAACCCGAGAGCCAATCTGAAAACTTTGTAAAAACGGCGCACAAGTGTGCGCGCAATTTGGCTATGGGCGACGATGTCAAAAACTCCGCACCCGAGGCCTCAAATTCAAAAACCGTCTCGACACAATTGATTCTATGGCCAATTCAGTGAGGGATGCAAACCTGGGAGGCAATCTGAAAATTTTGTAAAAACGACACACAACCATGCGCGCAAGTTTGGCTATGGGCGACGACGTCAAAAACTCCGCACCCAAGGCCTCAAATTCAAAAACCGTCTCGACACAATTGTTTCTTTGGCCAATTCAATGAGGGATGCAAACCTGGGAGGCAATCTGAAAACTTTGTAAAAACGGCACACAACCATGCGCGCATGTTTGGCTATGGGCGACGACGTCAAAAACACCGCACCCGAGGCCTCAAATTCAAAAATTTTCTCGACACAATTGATTATATGGCCAATTCAACTGGAAGTGCAAACCCGAGAGGCAATATGAAAACTTTGTAAAAACGGAACACAACCATGCGCGCAAGTTTGGCTATGGGCGACGACGTCAAAAACTCCGCACCCGAGGCGTCAAATTCAAAAACCGTCTCGACACAATTGATTCTATGGCCAATTCAGCTGGAAATGAAAACCCGAGAGACAATCTGAAAACTTTGTAAAAACGGCGCACAAGTGAGCGCGCAATTTGGCTATGGGCGACGACGTCAAAAACTCCGCACCCGAGGCCTCAAATTCAAAAACCGTCTCGACACAATTGATTCTATGGCCAATTCAGCTGGAAATGCAAACCCGAGAGGCAATCAGAAAACTTTGTAAAAATGGCACACAACCATGCGCGCAAGTTTGGCTATGGGCGACGACGTCAAAAACTCCGCACCCAAGGCCTCAAATTCAATAACCGTCTCGACACAATTGATTCTATGGCCAATTCAATGAGGGATGCAAACCTGGGAGGCAATCTGAAAACTTTGTAAAAACGACACACAACCATGCGCGCAAGTTTGGCTATGGGCGACGACGTCCAAAACTCCGCACCCGAGGCCTCAAATTCAAAAAATTTCTCGACACAATTGATTATATGGCCAATTCAACTGGAAGTGCAAACCCGAGAGGCAATCTGAAAACTTTGTAAAAATGGCACACAACCATGCGCGCAAGTTTGGCTATGGGCGACGACATCAAAAACTCCGCACCCGAGGCCTCAAATTCAAAAACCGTCATGACACAATTGATTCTATGGCCAATTCAGCTGGAAATGAAAACCCGAGAGGCAATCTGAAAACATTGTAAAAACGGCGCACAAGTGTGCGCGCAATTTGTCTATGCGCGACGACGTCAAAAACTCCGCACCCGAGGCCTCAAATTCAAAAACCGTCTCGACACAATTGATTCTATGGCCAATTCAGCTGGAAATGCAAACCCGAGAGACAATCTGAAAACTTTGTAAAAACGGCGCACAAGTGTGCGCACAATTTGGCTATGGGCGACGACGTCAAAAACTCCGCACCCGAGGCCTCAAATTCAAAAATTTTCTCGACACAATTGATTCTATGGCCAATTCAACTGGAAGTGCAAACCTGGGAGGCAATCTGAAAACTTTGTAAAAATGGCACACAACCATGCGCGCAAGTTTGGCTATGGGCGACGACGTCAAAAACTGCGCACCCAAGGCCTCAAATTCAATAACCGTCTCGACACAATTGATTCTATGGCCAATTCAATGAGGGATGCAAACCTGGGAGGCAATCTGAAAACTTTGTAAAAATGACACACAACCATGCGCGCAAGTTTGGCTATGGGCGACGACGTCCAAAACTCCGCACCCGAGGCCTCAAATTCAAAAAATTTCTCGACACAATTGATTATATGGCCAATTCAACTGGAAGTGCAAACCCGAGAGGCAATCTGAAAACTTTGTAAAAATGGCACACAACCATGCGCGCAAGTTTGGCTATGGGTGACGACGTAAAAAACTCCGCACCCGAGGCCTCAAATTCAAAAACCGTCTCGACACAATTGATTCTATGGCCAATTCAGCTGGAGATGAAAACCCGAGAGGCAATCTGAAAACTTTGTAAAAACGGCGCACAAGTGTGCGCGCAATTTGGCTATGCGCGACGACGTCAAAAACTCCGCACCCGAGGCCTCATATTCAAAAACCGTCTCGACACAATTGATTCTATGGCCAATTCAGCTGGAAATGCAAACCCGAGAGACAATCTGAAAACTTTTTTAACAACGGCGCACAAGTGTGCGCGCAATTTGGCTATGGGCGACGACGTCAAAAACTCGGCACCCGAGGCCTCAAATTAAAAAAAAATTTCTCGACACAATTGATTCTATTGCCAATTCAGCTAGAAGTGCAAACCCGAGAGCCAATCTGAAAACTTTGTAAAAACGGCGCACAAGTGTGCGCGCAATTTGGCTATGGGCGACGACGTCAAAAACTCCGCACCCGAGGCCTCAAATTCAAAAACCGTCTCGACACAATTGATTCTATGGCCAATTCAGTGAGGGATGCAAACCTGGGAGGCAATCTGAAAATTTTGTAAAAACGACACACAACCATGCGCGCAAGTTTGGCTATGGGCGACGACGTCAAAAACTCCGCACCCAAGGCCTCAAATTCAAAAACCGTCTCGACACAATTGTTTCTTTGGCCAATTCAATGAGGGATGCAAACCTGGGAGGCAATCTGAAAACTTTGTAAAAACGGCACACAACCATGCGCGCATGTTTGGCTATGGGCGACGACGTCAAAAACTCCGCACCCGAGGCCTCAAATTCAAAAATTTTCTCGACACAATTGATTATATGGCCAATTCAACTGGAAGTGCAAACCCGAGAGGCAATATGAAAACTTTGTAAAAACGGAACACAACCATGCGCGCAAGTTTGGCTATGGGCGACGACGTCAAAAACTCCGCACCCGAGGCGTCAAATTCAAAAACCGTCTCGACACAATTGATTCTATGGCCAATTCAGCTGGGAATGAAAACCCGAGAGGCAATCTGAAAACTTTGTAAAAACGGCGCACAAGTGAGCGCGCAATTTGGCTATGGGCGACGACGTCAAAAACTCCGCACCCGAGGCCTCAAATTCAAAAACCGTCTCGACACAATTGATTCTATGGCCAATTCAGCTGGAAATGCAAACCCGAGAGGCAATCAGAAAACTTTGTAAAAACGGCGCACAAGTGTGCGCACAATTTGGCTATGGGCGACGACGTCAAAAACTCCGCACCCGAGGCCTCAAAATTCAAAAAATTTCTCGACACAATTGATTCTATGGCCAATTCAACTGGAAGTGCAAACCCGAGAGGCAATCTGAAAACTTTTTAAAAACGGCGCACAAGTGTGCGCGCAATTTGGCTATGGGCGACGACGTCAAAAACTCCGCACCCGAGGCCTCAAATTCAAAAAATTTCTCGACACAATTGATCCTATTGCCAATTCAGCTAGAAGTGCAAACCCGAGAGGCAATCTGAAAAAATTTTCAAAACGGCGCACAAGTGTGCGCGCAATTTGGCTATGGGCGACGACGTCAAAAACTCCGCACCCGAGGCCTCAAATTCAAAAACTGTCTCGACACAATTGATTCTATGGCCAATTCAGTGAGGGATGCAAACCTAGGAGGCAATCTGAAAACTTTGTAAAAATGGCACACAACCATGCGCGCAAGTTTGGCTATGGGCGACGACGTCAAAAACTCCGCACCCAAGGCCTCAAATTCAAAAACCGTCTCGACACAATTGATTCTATGGCCAATTCAATGAGGAATGCAAACCTGGGAGGCAATCTGAAAACTTTGTAAAAACGACACACAACCATGCGCGCAAGTTTGGCTATGGGCGACGACGTCAAAAACTCCGCACCCGAGGCCTCAAATTCAAAAAATTTCTCGACACAATTGATTATATGGCCAATTCAACTGGAAGTGCAAACCCGAGAGGCAATCTGAAAACTTTGTAAAAACGGCACACAACCATGCGCGCAATTTTGGCTATGGGCGACGACGTCAAAAACTCCGCACCCAAGGCCTCAAATTCAATAACCGTCTCGACACAATTGATTCTATGGCCAATTCAATGAGGGATGCAAACCTGGGAGGCAATCTGAAAACTTTGTAAAAACGACACACAACCATGCGCGCAAGTTAGGCTATGGGCGACGACGTCCAAAACTCCGCACCCGAGGCCTCAAATTCAAATAATTTCTCGACACAATTGATTATATGGCCAATTCAACTGGAAGTGCAAACCCGAGAGGCAATCTGAAAACTTTGTAAAAATGGCACACAACCATGCGCGCAAGTTTGGCTATGGGCGACGACGTCAAAAACTCCGCACCCGAGGCCTCAAATTCAAAAACCGTCCTGACACAATTGATTCTATGGCCAATTCAGCTGGAAATGAAAACCCGAGAGGCAATCTGAAAACTTTGTAAAAACGGCGCACAAGTGTGCGCGCAATTTGGGTATGCGCGACGACGTCAAAAACTCTGCACCCGAGCCCTCAAATTCAAAAACCGTCTCGACACAATTGATTCTATGGCCAATTCAGCTGGAAATGCAAACCCGAGAGACAATCTGAAAACTTTGTAAAAACGGCGCACAAGTGTGCGCACAATTTGGCTATGGGCGACGACGTCAAAAACTCCGCACCCGAGGCCTCAAATTCAAAAAATTTCTCGACACAATTGATTCTATGGCCAATTCAACTGGAAGTGCAAACCCGAGAGGCAATCTGAAAACTTTTTTAACAACGGCGCACAAGTGTGCGCGCAATTTGGCTATGGGCGACGACGTCAAAAACTCGGCACCCGAGGCCTCAAATTAAAAAAAAATTTCTCGACACAATTGATTCTATTGCCAATTCAGCTAGAAGTGCAAACCCGAGAGCCAATCTGAAAACTTTGTAAAAACGGCGCACAAGTGTGCGCGCAATTTGGCTATGGGCGACGACGTCAAAAACTCCGCACCCGAGGCCTCAAATTCAAAAACCGTCTCGACACAATTGATTCTATGGCCAATTCAGTGAGGGATGCAAACTTGGGAGGCAATCTGAAAATTTTGTAAAAACGGCACACAACCATGCGCGCAAGTTTGGCTATGGGCGACGACGTCAAAAACTCCGCACCCGAGGCCTCAAATTCAAAAACCGTCTCGACACAATTGTTTCTTTGGCCAATTCAATGAGGGATGCAAACCTGGGAGGCAATCTGAAAACTTTGTAAAAACGGCACACAACCATGCGCGCATGTTTGTCTATGGGCGACGACGTCAAAAACTCCGCACCCGAGGCCTCAAATTCAAAAATTTTCTCGACACAATTGATTATATGGCCAATTCAACTGGAAGTGCAAACCCGAGAGGCAATATGAAAACTTTGTAAAAACGGAACACAACCATGCGCGCAAGTTTGGCTATGGGCGACGACGTCAAAAACTCCGCACCCGAGGCGTCAAATTCAAAAACCGTCTCGACACAATTGATTCTATGGCCAATTCAGCTGGAAATGAAAACCCGAGAGGCAATCTGAAAACTTTGTAAAAACGGCGCACAAGTGAGCGCGCAATTTGGCTATGGGCGACGACGTCAAAAACTCCGCACCCGAGGCCTCAAATTCAAAAACCGTCTCGACACAATTGATTCTATGGCCAATTCAGCTGGAAATGCAAACCCGAGAGGCAATCAGAAAACTTTGTAAAAATGGCGCACAAGTGTGCGCACAATTTGGCTATGGGCGACGACGTCAAAAACTCCGCACCCGAGGCCTCAAAATTCAAAAAAATTCTCGACACAATTGATTCTATGGCCAATTCAACTGGAAGTGCAAACCCGAGAGGCAATCTGAAAACTTTTTAAAAACGGCGCACAAGTGTGCGCGCAATTTGGCTATGGGCGACGACGTCAAAAACTCCGCACCCGAGGCCTCAAATTCAAAAAATTTATCGACACAATTGATCCTATTGCCAATTCAGCTAGAAGTGCAAACCCGAGAGGCAATCTGAAAAAATTTTAAAAACGGCGCACAAGTGTGCGCGCAATTTGGCTATGGGCGACGACGTCAAAAACTCCGCACCCGAGGCCTCAAATTCAAAAACCGTCTCGACACAATTGATTCTATGGCCAATTCAGTGAGGGATGCAAACCTAGGAGGCAATCTGAAAACTTTGTAAAAATGGCACACAACCATGCGCGCAAGTTTGGCTATGGGCGACGACGTCAAAAACTCCGCACCCAAGGCCTCAAATTCAAAAACCGTCTCGACACAATTGATTCTATGGCCAATTCAATGAGGGATGCAAACCTGGGACGCAATCTAAAAACTTTGTAAAAACGACACACAACCATGCGCGCAAGTTTGGCTATGGGCGACGACGTCAAAAACTCCGCACCCGAGGCCTCAAATTCAAAAAATTTCTCGACACAATTGATTATTTGGCCAATTCAACTGGAAGTGCAAACCCGAGAGGCAATCTGAAAACTTTGTAAAAACGGCACACAACCATGCGCGCAATTTTGGCTATGGGCGACGACGTCAAAAACTCCGCACCCAAGGCCTCAAATTCAATAACCGTCTCGACACAATTGATTCTATGGCCAATTCAATGAGGGATGCAAACCTGGGAGGCAATCTGAAAACTTTGTAAAAACGACACACAACCATGCGCGCAAGTTAGGCTATGGGCGACGACGTCCAAAACTCCGCACCCGAGGCCTCAAATTCAAATAATTTCTCGACACAATTGATTATATGGCCAATTCAACTGGAAGTGCAAACCCGAGAGGCAATCTGAAAACTTTGTAAAAATGGCACACAACCATGCGCGCAAGTTTGGCTATGGGCGACGACGTCAAAAACTCCGCACCCGAGGCCTCAAATTCAAAAACCGTCCTGACACAATTGATTCTATGGCCAATTCAGCTGGAAATGAAAACCCGAGAGGCAATCTGAAAACTTTGTAAAAACGGCGCACAAGTGTGCGCGCAATTTGGGTATGCGCGACGACGTCAAAAACTCTGCACCCGAGCCCTCAAATTCAAAAACCGTCTCGACACAATTGATTCTATGGCCAATTCAGCTGGAAATGCAAACCCGAGAGACAATCTGAAAACTTTGTAAAAACGGCGCACAAGTGTGCGCACAATTTGGCTATGGGCGACGACGTCAAAAACTCCGCACCCGAGGCCTCAAATTCAAAAAATTTCTCGACACAATTGATTCTATGGCCAATTCAACTGGAAGTGCAAACCCGAGAGGCAATCTGAAAACTTTTTTAACAACGGCGCACAAGTGTGCGCGCAATTTGGCTATGGGCGACGACGTCAAAAACTCGGCACCCGAGGCCTCAAATTAAAAAAAAAATTCTCGACACAATTGATTCTATTGCCAATTCAGCTAGAAGTGCAAACCCGAGAGCCAATCTGAAAACTTTGTAAAAACGGCGCACAAGTGTGCGCGCAATTTGGCTATGGGCGACGACGTCAAAAACTCCGCACCCGAGGCCTCAAATTCAAAAACCGTCTCGACACAATTGATTCTATGGCCAATTCAGTGAGGGATGCAAACTTGGGAGGCAATCTGAAAATTTTGTAAAAACGGCACACAACCATGCGCGCAAGTTTGGCTATGGGCGACGACGTCAAAAACTCCGCACCCGAGGCCTCAAATTCAAAAACCGTCTCGACACAATTGTTTCTTTGGCCAATTCAATGAGGGATGCAAACCTGGGAGGCAATCTGAAAACTTTGTAAAAACGGCACACAACCATGCGCGCATGTTTGTCTATGGGCGACGACGTCAAAAACTCCGCACCCGAGGCCTCAAATTCAAAAATTTTCTCGACACAATTGATTATATGGCCAATTCAACTGGAAGTGCAAACCCGAGAGGCAATATGAAAACTTTGTAAAAACGGAACACAACCATGCGCGCAAGTTTGGCTATGGGCGACGACGTCAAAAACTCCGCACCCGAGGCGTCAAATTCAAAAACCGTCTCGACACAATTGATTCTATGGCCAATTCAGCTGGAAATGAAAACCCGAGAGGCAATCTGAAAACTTTGTAAAAACGGCGCACAAGTGAGCGCGCAATTTGGCTATGGGCGACGACGTCAAAAACTCCGCACCCGAGGCCTCAAATTCAAAAACCGTCTCGACACAATTGATTCTATGGCCAATTCAACTGGAAATGCAAACCCGAGAGGCAATCAGAAAACTTTGTAAAAATGGCGCACAAGTGTGCGCACAATTTGGCTATGGGCGACGACGTCAAAAACTCCGCACCCGAGGCCTCAAAATTCAAAAAAATTCTCGACACAATTGATTCTATGGCCAATTCAACTGGAAGTGCAAACCCGAGAGGCAATCTGAAAACTTTTTAAAAACGGCGCACAAGTGTGCGCGCAATTTGGCTATGGGCGACGACGTCAAAAACTCCGCACCCGAGGCCTCAAATTCAAAAAATTTATCGACACAATTGATCCTATTGCCAATTCAGCTAGAAGTGCAAACCCGAGAGGCAATCTGAAAAATTTTTAAAAACGGCGCACAAGTGTGCGCGCAATTTGGCTATGGGCGACGACGTCAAAAACTCCGCACCCGAGGCCTCAAATTCAAAAACCGTCTCGACACAATTGATTCTATGGCCAATTCAGTGAGGGATGCAAACCTAGGAGGCAATCTGAAAACTTTGTAAAAATGGCACACAACCATGCGCGCAAGTTTGGCTATGGGCGACGACGTCAAAAACTCCGCACCCAAGGCCTCAAATTCAAAAACCGTCTCGACACAATTGATTCTATGGCCAATTCAATGAGGGATGCAAACCTGGGACGCAATCTAAAAACTTTGTAAAAACGACACACAACCATGCGCGCAAGTTTGGCTATGGGCGACGACGTCAAAAACTCCGCACCCGAGGCCTCAAATTCAAAAAATTTCTCGACACAATTGATTATATGGCCAATTCAACTGGAAGTGCAAACCCGAGAGGCAATCTGAAAACTTTGTAAAAACGGCACACAACCATGCGCGCAATTTTGGCTATGGGCGACGACGTCAAAAACTCCGCACCCGAGGCCTCAAATTCAAAAACCGTCTCGACACAATTGTTTCTTTGGCCAATTCAATGAGGGATGCAAACCTGGGAGGCAATCTGAAAACTTTGTAAAAACGGCACACAACCATGCGCGCATGTTTGGCTATGGGCGACGACGTCAAAAACTCCGCACCCGAGGCCTCAAATTCAAAAATTTTCTCGACACAATTGATTATATGGCCAATTCAACTGGAAGTGCAAACCCGAGAGGCAATCTGAAAACTTTGTAAAAACGGCACACAACCATGCGCGCAATTTTGGCTATGGGCGACGACGTCAAAAACTCCGCACCCAAGGCCTGAAATTCAAAAACCGTCTCGACACAATTGTTTCTTTGGCCAATTCAATGAGGGATGCAAACCTGGGAGGCAATCTGAAAACTTTGTAAAAACGGCACACAACCATGCGCGCATGTTTGGCTATGGGCGACGACGTCAAAAACTCCGCACCCGAGGCCTCAAATTCAAAAAATTTCTCGACACAATTGATTATATGGCCAATTCAACTGGAAGTGCAAACCCGAGAGGCAATCTGAAAACTTTGTAAAAACGGCACACAACCATGCGCGCAATTTTGGCTATGGGCGACGACGTCAAAAACTCCGCACCCGAGGCCTCAAATTCAAAAACCGTCTCGACACAATTGTTTCTTTGGCCAATTCAATGAGGGATGCAAACCTGGGAGGCAATCTGAAAACTTTGTAAAAACGGCACACAACCATGCGCGCATGTTTGGCTATGGGCGACGACGTCAAAAACTCCGCACCCGAGGCCTCAAATTCAAAAATTTTCTCGACACAATTGATTATATGGCCAATTCAACTGGAAGTGCAAACCCGAGAGGCAATCTGAAAACTTTGTAAAAATGGCACACAACCATGCGCGCAAGTTTGGCTATGGGCGACGACGTCAAAAACTCCGCACCCAAGGCCTCAAATTCAAAAACCGTCTCGACACAATTGATTCTATGGCCAATTCAATGAGGGATGCAAACCTGGGACGCAATCTAAAAACTTTGTAAAAACGACACACAACCATGCGCGCAAGTTTGGCTATGGGCGACGACGTCAAAAACTCCGCACCCGAGGCCTCAAATTCAAAAAATTTCTCGACACAATTGATTATATGGCCAATTCAACTGGAAGTGCAAACCCGAGAGGCAATCTGAAAACTTTGTAAAAACGGCACACAACCATGCGCGCAATTTTGGCTATGGGCGACGACGTCAAAAACTCCGCACCCGAGGCCTCAAATTCAAAAACCGTCTCGACACAATTGTTTCTTTGGCCAATTCAATGAGGGATGCAAACCTGGGAGGCAATCTGAAAACTTTGTAAAAACGGCACACAACCATGCGCGCATGTTTGGCTATGGGCGACGACGTCAAAAACTCCGCACCCGAGGCCTCAAATTCAAAAATTTTCTCGACACAATTGATTATATGGCCAATTCAACTGGAAGTGCAAACCCGAGAGGCAATCTGAAAACTTTGTAAAAACGGCACACAACCATGCGCGCAATTTTGGCTATGGGCGACGACGTCAAAAACTCCGCACCCAAGGCCTGAAATTCAAAAACCGTCTCGACACAATTGTTTCTTTGGCCAATTCAATGAGGGATGCAAACCTGGGAGGCAATCTGAAAACTTTGTAAAAACGGCACACAACCATGCGCGCATGTTTGGCTATGGGCGACGACGTCAAAAACTCCGCACCCGAGGCCTCAAATTCAAAAATTTTCTCGACACAATTGATTATATGGCCAATTCAACTGGAAGTGCAAACCCGAGAGGCAATCTGAAAACTTTGTAAAAACGGCACACAACCATGCGCGCAATTTTGGCTATGGGCGACGACGTCAAAAACTCCGCACCCAAGGCCTGAAATTCAAAAACCGTCTCGACACAATTGATTCTATGGCCAATTCAGTGAGGGATGCAAACCTGGGAGGCAATCTGAAAATTTTGTAAAAACGACACACAACCATGCGCGCAAGTTTGACTATGGGCGACGACGTCAAAAACTCCGCACCCAAGGCCTCAAATTCAAAAACCGTCTCGACACAATTGTTTCTTTGGCCAATTCAATGAGGGATGCAAACCTGGGAGGCAATCTGAAAACTTTGTAAAAACGGCACACAACCATGCGCGCATGTTTGGCTATGGGCGACGACGTCAAAAACTCCGCACCCGAGGCCTCAAATTCAAAAATTTTCTCGACACAATTGATTATATGGCCAATTCAACTGGAAGTGCAAACCCGAGAGGCAATATGAAAACTTTGTAAAAACGGAACACAACCATGCGCGCAAGTTTGGCTATGGGCGACGACGTCAAAAACTCCGCACCCGAGGCGTCAAATTCAAAAACCGTCTCGACACAATTGATTCTATGGCCAATTCAGCTGGAAATGAAAACCCGAGAGGCAATCTGAAAACTTTGTAAAAACGGCGCATAAGTGAGCGCGCAATTTGGCTATGGGCGACGACGTCAAAAACTCCGCACCCGAGGCCTCAAATTCAAAAACCGTCTTGACACAATTGATTCTATGGCCAATTCAGCTGGAAATGCAAACCCGAGAGGCAATCAGAAAACTTTGTAAAAACGGCGCACAAGTGTGCGCACAATTTGGCTATGGGCGACGACGTCAAAAACTCCGCACCCGAGGCCTCAAAATTCAAAAAATTTCTCGACACAATTGATTCTATGGCCAATTCAACTGGAAGTGCAAACCCGAGAGGCAATCTGAAAACTTTTTAAAAACGGCGCACAAGTGTGCGCGCAATTTGGCTATGGGCGACGACGTCAAAAACTCCGCACCCGAGGCCTCAAATTCAAAAAATTTCTCGACACAATTGATCCTATTGCCAATTCAGCTAGAAGTGCAAACCCGAGAGGCAATCTGAAAAATTTTTCAAAACGGCGCACAAGTGTGAGCGCAATTTGGCTATGGGCGACGACGTCAAAAACTCCGCACCCGAGGCCTCAAATTCAAAAACTGTCTCGACACAATTGATTCTAAGGCCAATTCAGTGAGGGATGCAAACCTAGGAGGCAATCTGAAAACTTTGTAAAAATGGCACACAACCATGCGCGCAAGTTTGGCTATGGGCGACGACGTCAAAAACTCCGCACCCAAGGCCTCAAATTCAAAAACCGTCTCGACACAATTGATTCTATGGCCAATTCAATGAGGGATGCAAACCTGGGAGGCAATCTGAAAACTTTGTAAAAACGACACACAACCATGCGCGCAAGTTTGGCTATGGGCGACGACGTCAAAAACTCCGCACCCGAGGCCTCAAATTCAAAAAATTTCTCGACACAATTGATTATATGGCCAATTCAACTGGAAGTGCAAACCCGAGAGGCAATCTGAAAACTTTGTAAAAACGGCACACAACCATGCGCGCAATTTTGGCTATGGGCGACGACGTCAAAAACTCCGCACCCAAGGCCTCAAATTCAATAACCGTCTCGACACAATTGATTCTATGGCCAATTCAATGAGGGATGCAAACCTGGGAGGCAATCTGAAAACTTTGTAAAAACGGCGCACAAGTGTGCGCGCAATTTGGGTATGCGCGACGACGTCAAAAACTCCGCACCCGAGCCCTCAAATTCAAAAACCGTCTCGACACAATTGATTCTATGGCCAATTCAACTGGAAGTGCAAACCCGAGAGACAATCTGAAAACTTTGTAAAAACGGCGCACAAGTGTGCGCACAATTTGGCTATGGGCGACGACGTCAAAAACTCCGCACCCGAGGCCTCAAATTCAAAAACTGTCTCGACACAATTGATTCTAAGGCCAATTCAGTGAGGGATGCAAACCTAGGAGGCAATCTGAAAACTTTGTAAAAATGGCACACAACCATGCGCGCAAGTTTGGCTATGGGCGACGACGTCAAAAACTCCGCACCCAAGGCCTCAAATTCAAAAACCGTCTCGACACAATTGATTCTATGGCCAATTCAATGAGGGATGCAAACCTGGGAGGCAATCTGAAAACTTTGTAAAAACGACACACAACCATGCGCGCAAGTTTGGCTATGGGCGACGACGTCAAAAACTCCGCACCCGAGGCCTCAAATTCAAAAAATTTCTCGACACAATTGATTATATGGCCAATTCAACTGGAAGTGCAAACCCGAGAGGCAATCTGAAAACTTTGTAAAAACGGCACACAACCATGCGCGCAATTTTGGCTATGGGCGACGACGTCAAAAACTCCGCACCCAAGGCCTCAAATTCAATAACCGTCTCGACACAATTGATTCTATGGCCAATTCAATGAGGGATGCAAACCTGGGAGGCAATCTGAAAACTTTGTAAAAACGGCGCACAAGTGTGCGCGCAATTTGGGTATGCGCGACGACGTCAAAAACTCCGCACCCGAGCCCTCAAATTCAAAAACCGTCTCGACACAATTGATTCTATGGCCAATTCAACTGGAAGTGCAAACCCGAGAGACAATCTGAAAACTTTGTAAAAACGGCGCACAAGTGTGCGCACAATTTGGCTATGGGCGACGACGTCAAAAACTCCGCACCCGAGGCCTCAAATTCAAAAACCGTCTCGACACAATTGATTCTATGGCCAATTCAACTGGAAGTGCAAACCCGAGAGGCAATCTGAAAACTTTTTTTAAAACGGCGCACAAGTGTGCGCACAATTTGGCTATGGGCGACGACGTCAAAAACTCCGCACCCGAGGCCTCAAAATTCAAAAAATTTCTCGACACAATTGATTCTATGGCCAATTCAACTGGAAGTGCAAACCCGAGAGGCAATCTGAAAACTTTTTAAAAACGGCGCACAAGTGTGCGCGCAATTTGGCTATGGGCGACGACGTCAAAAACTCCGCACCCGAGGCCTCAAATTCAAAAAATTTCTCGACACAATTGATCCTATTGCCAATTCAGCTAGAAGTGCAAACCCGAGAGGCAATCTGAAAAATTTTTCAAAACGGCGCACAAGTGTGCGCGCAATTTGGCTATGGGCGACGACGTCAAAAACTCCGCACCCGAGGCCTCAAATTCAAAAACTGTCTCGACACAATTGATTCTATGGCCAATTCAGTGAGGGATGCAAACCTAGGAGGCAATCTGAAAACTTTGTAAAAATGGCACACAACCATGCGCGCAAGTTTGGCTATGGGCGACGACGTCAAAAACTCCGCACCCAAGGCCTCAAATTCAAAAACCGTCTCGACACAATTGATTCTATGGCCAATTCAATGAGGGATGCAAACCTGGGAGGCAATCTGAAAACTTTGTAAAAACGACACACAACCATGCGCGCAAGTTTGGCTATGGGCGACGACGTCAAAAACTCCGCACCCGAGGCCTCAAATTCAAAAAATTTCTCGACACAATTGATTATATGGCCAATTCAACTGGAAGTGCAAACCCGAGAGGCAATCTGAAAACTTTGTAAAAACGGCACACAACCATGCGCGCAATTTTGGCTATGGGCGACGACGTCAAAAACTCCGCACCCAAGGCCTCAAATTCAATAACCGTCTCGACACAATTGATTCTATGGCCAATTCAATGAGGGATGCAAACATGGGAGGCAATCTGAAAACTTTGTAAAAACGACACACAACCATGCGCGCAAGTTTGGCTATGGGCGACGACGTCCAAAACTCCGCACCCGAGGCCTCAAATTCAAAAAATTTCTCGACACAATTGATTATATGGCCAATTCAACTGGAAGTGCAAACCCGAGAGGCAATCTGAAAACTTTGTAAAAATGGCACACAACCATGCGCGCAAGTTTGGCTATGGGCGACGACGTCAAAAACTCCGCACCCGAGGCCTCAAATTCAAAAACCGTCCTGACACAATTGATTCTATGGCCAATTCAGCTGGAAATGAAAACCCGAGAGGCAATCTGAAAACTTTGTAAAAACGGCGCACAAGTGTGCGCGCAATTTGGGTATGCGCGACGACGTCAAAAACTCCGCACCCGAGCCCTCAAATTCAAAAACCGTCTCGACACAATTGATTCTATGGCCAATTCAGCTGGAAATGCAAACCCGAGAGACAATCTGAAAACTTTGTAAAAACGGCGCACAAGTGTGCGCGCAATTTGGCTATGGGCGACGACGTCAAAAACTCCGCACCCGAGGCCTCAAATTCAAAAACCGTCTCGACACAATTGATTCTATGGCCAATTCAGTGAGGGATGCAAACTTGGGAGGCAATCTGAAAATTTTGTAAAAACGGCACACAACCATGCGCGCAAGTTTGGCTATGGGCGACGACGTCAAAAACTCCGCACCCGAGGCCTCAAATTCAAAAACCGTCTCGACACAATTGTTTCTTTGGCCAATTCAATGAGGGATGCAAACCTGGGAGGCAATCTGAAAACTTTGTAAAAACGACACACAACCATGCGCGCATGTTTGGCTATGGGCGACGACGTCAAAAACTCCGCACCCGAGGCCTCAAATTCAAAAAATTTCTCGACACAATTGATTATATGGCCAATTCAACTGGAAGTGCAAACCCGAGAGGCAATCTGAAAACTTTGTAAAAACGGCACACAACCATGCGCGCAATTTTGGCTATGGGCGACGACGTCAAAAACTCCGCACCCGAGGCCTCAAATTCAAAAACCGTCTCGACACAATTGATTCTATGGCCAATTCAGTGAGGGATGCAAACCTAGGAGGCAATCTGAAAACTTTGTAAAAATGGCACACAACCATGCGCGCAAGTTTGGCTATGGGCGACGACGTCAAAAACTCCGCACCCAAGGCCTCAAATTCAAAAACCGTCTCGACACAATTGATTCTATGGCCAATTCAATGAGGGATGCAAACCTGGGAGGCAAACTAAAAACTTTGTAAAAACGACACACAACCATGCGCGCAAATTTGGCTATGGGCGACGACGTCAAAAACTCCGCACCCGAGGCCTCAAATTCAAAAAATTTCTCGACACAATTGATTATATGGCCAATTCAACTGGAAGTGCAAACCCGAGAGGCAATCTGAAAACTTTGTAAAAACGGCACACAACCATGCGCGCAATTTTGGCTATGGGCGACGACGTCAAAAACTCCGCACCCGAGGCCTCAAATTCAAAAACCGTCTCGACACAATTGTTTCTTTGGCCAATTCAATGAGGGATGCAAACCTGGGAGGCAATCTGAAAACTTTGTAAAAACGGCACACAACCATGCGCGCATGTTTGGCTATGGGCGACGACGTCAAAAACTCCGCACCCGAGGCCTCAAATTCAAAAATTTTCTCGACACAATTGATTATATGGCCAATTCAACTGGAAGTGCAAACCCGAGAGGCAATCTGAAAACTTTGTAAAAACGGCACACAACCATGCGCGCAATTTTGGCTATGGGCGACGACGTCAAAAACTCCGCACCCAAGGCCTGAAATTCAATAACCGTCTCGACACAATTGATTCTATGGCCAATTCAATGAGGGATGCAAACCTGGGAGGCAATCTGAAAACTTTGTAAAAACGACACACAACCATGCGCGCAAGTTTGGCTATGGGCGACGACGTCCAAAACTCCGCACCCGAGGCCTCAAATTCAAAAAATTTCTCGACACAATTGATTATATGGCCAATTCAACTGGAAGTGCAAACCCGAGAGGCAATCTGAAAACTTTGTAAAAATGGCACACAACCATGCGCGCAAGTTTGGCTATGGGCGACGACGTCAAAAACTCCGCACCCGAGGCCTCAAATTCAAAAACCGTCCTGACACAATTGATTCTATGGCCAATTCAGCTGGAAATGAAAACCCGAGAGGCAATCTGAAAACTTTGTAAAAACGGCGCACAAGTGTGCGCGCAATTTGGGTATGCGCGACGACGTCAAAAACTCCGCACCCGAGCCCTCAAATTCAAAAACCATCTCGACACAATTGATTCTATGGCCAATTCAGCTGGAAATGCAAACCCGAGAGACAATCTGAAAACTTTGTAAAAACGGCGCACAAGTGTGCGCACAATTTGGCTATGGGCGACGACGTCAAAAACTCCGCACCCGAGGCCTCAAATTCAAAAATTTTCTCGACACAATTGATTCTATGGCCAATTCAACTGGAAGTGCAAACCCGAGAGGCAATCTGAAAACTTTTTTAACAACGGCGCACAAGTGTGCGCGCAATTTGGCTATGGGCGACGACGTCAAAAACTCGGCACCCGAGGCCTCAAATTAAAAAAAAATTTCTCGACACAATTGATTCTATTGCCAATTCAGCTAGAAGTGCAAACCCGAGAGCCAATCTGAAAACTTTGTAAAAACGGCGCACAAGTGTGCGCGCAATTTGGCTATGGGCGACGACGTCAAAAACTCCGCACCCGAGGCCTCAAATTCAAAAACCGTCTCGACACAATTGATTCTATGGCCAATTCAGTGAGGGATGCAAACCTGGGAGGCAATCTGAAAATTTTGTAAAAACGGCACACAACCATGCGCGCAAGTTTGGCTATGGGCGACGACGTCAAAAACTCCGCACCCGAGGCCTCAAATTCAAAAACCGTCTCGACACAATTGTTTCTTTGGCCAATTCAATGAGGGATGCAAACCTGGGAGGCAATCTGAAAACTTTGTAAAAACAGCACACAACCATGCGCGCATGTTTGGCTATGGGCGACGACGTCAAAAACTCCGCACCCGAGGCCTCAAATTCAAAAATTTTCTCGACACAATTGATTATATGGCCAATTCAACTGGAAGTGCAAACCCGAGAGGCAATATGAAAACTTTGTAAAAACGGAACACAACCATGCGCGCAAGTTTGGCTATGGGCGACGACGTCAAAAACTCCGCACCCGAGGCGTCAAATTCAAAACCCGTCTCGACACAATTGATTCTATGGCCAATTCAGCTGGAAATGAAAACCCGAGAGGCAATCTGAAAACTTTGTAAAAACGGCGCACAAGTGAGCGCGCAATTTGGCTATGGGCGACGACGTCAAAAACTCCGCACCCGAGGCCTCAAATTCAAAAACCGTCTTGACAAAATTGATTCTATGGCCAATTCAGCTGGAAATGCAAACCCGAGAGGCAATCTGAAAACTTTGTAAAAACGGCGCACAAGTGTGCGCACAATTTGGCTATGGGCGACGACGTCAAAAACTCCGCACCCGAGGCCTCAAATTCAAAAATTTTCTCGACACAATTGATTCTATGGCCAATTCAACTGGAAGTGCAACCCCGAGAGGCAATCTGAAAACTTTTTTAACAACGGCGCACAAGTGTGCGCGCAATTTGGCTATGGGCGACGACGTCAAAAACTCGGCACCCGAGGCCTCAAATTAAAAAAAAAATTCTCGACACAATTGATTCTATTGCCAATTCAGCTAGAAGTGCAAACCCGAGAGCCAATCTGAAAACTTTGTAAAAACGGCGCACAAGTGTGCGCGCAATTTGGCTATGGGCGACGACGTCAAAAACTCCGCACCCGAGGCCTCAAATTCAAAAACCGTCTCGACACAATTGATTCTATGGCCAATTCAGTGAGGGATGCAAACCTGGGAGGCAATCTGAAAATTTTGTAAAAACGGCACACAACCATGCGCGCAAGTTTGGCTATGGGCGACGACGTCAAAAACTCCGCACCCGAGGCCTCAAATTCAAAAACCGTCTCGACACAATTGTTTCTTTGGCCAATTCAATGAGGGATGCAAACCTGGGAGGCAATCTGAAAACTTTGTAAAAACGGCACACAACCATGCGCGCATGTTTGGCTATGGGCGACGACGTCAAAAACTCCGCACCCGAGGCCTCAAATTCAAAAATTTTCTCGACACAATTGATTATATGGCCAATTCAACTGGAAGTGCAAACCCGAGAGGCAATATGAAAACTTTGTAAAAACGGAACACAACCATGCGCGCAAGTTTGGCTATGGGCGACGACGTCAAAAACTCCGCACCCGAGGCGTCAAATTCAAAAACCGTCTCGACACAATTGATTCTATGGCCAATTCAGCTGGAAATGAAAACCCGAGAGGCAATCTGAAAACTTTGTAAAAACGGCGCACAAGTGAGCGCGCAATTTGGCTATGGGCGACGACGTCAAAAACTCCGCACCCGAGGCCTCAAATTCAAAAACCGTCTTGACACAATTGATTCTATGGCCAATTCAGCTGGGAATGCAAACCCGAGAGGCAATCAGAAAACTTTGTAAAAATGGCGCACAAGTGTGCGCACAATTTGGCTATGGGCGACGACGTCAAAAACTCCGCACCCGAGGCCTCAAAATTCAAAAAATTTCTCGACACAATTGATTCTATGGCCAATTCAACTGGAAGTGCAAACCCGAGAGGCAATCTGAAAACTTTTTAAAAACGGCGAACAAGTGTGCGCGCAATTTGGCTATGGGCGACGACGTCAAAAACTCCGCACCCGAGGCCTCAAATTCAAAAACCGTCTCGACACAATTGATTCTATGGCCAATTCAGTGAGGGATGCAAACCTAGGAGGCAATCTGAAAACTTTGTAAAATGGCACACAACCATGCGCGCAAGTTTGGCTATGGGCGACGACGTAAAAAACTCCGCACCCAAGGCCTCAAATTCAAAAACCGTCTCGACACAATTGATTCTATGGCCAATTCAATGAGGGATGCAAACCTGGGAGGCAATCTAAAAACTTTGTAAAAACGACACACAACCATGCGCGCAAGTTTGGCTATGGGCGACGACGTCAAAAACTCCGCACCCGAGGCCTCAAATTCAAAAAAATTCTCGACACAATTGATTATATGGCCAATTCAACTGGAAGTGCAAACCCGAGAGGCAATCTGAAAACTTTGTAAAAATGGCACACAACCATGCGCGCAATTTTGGCTATGGTCGACGACGTCAAAAACTCCGCACCCGAGGCCTCAAATTCAAAAACCGTCTCGACACAATTGTTTCTTTGGCCAATTCAATGAGGGATGCAAACCTGGGAGGCAATCTGAAAACTTTGTAAAAACGGCACACAACCATGCGCGCATGTTTGGCTATGGGCGACGACGTCAAAAACTCCGCACCCGAGGCCTCAAATTCAAAAATTTTCTCGACACAATTGATTATATGGCCAATTCAACTGGAAGTGCAAACCCGAGAGGCAATATGAAAACTTTGTAAAAACGGAACACAACCATGCGCGCAAGTTTGGCTATGGGCGACGACGTCAAAAACTCCGCACCCGAGGCGTCAAATTCAAAAACCGTCTCGACACAATTGATTCTATGGCCAATTCAGCTGGAAATGAAAACCCGAGAGGCAATCTGAAAACTTTGTAAAAACGGCGCACAAGTGAGCGCGCAATTTGGCTATGGGCGACGACGTCAAAAACTCCGCACCCGAGGCCTCAAATTCAAAAACCGTCTCGACACAATTGATTCTATGGCCAATTCAGCTGGAAATGCAAACCCGAGAGGCAATCAGAAAACTTTGTAAAAATGGCGCACAAGTGTGCGCACAATTTGGCTATGGGCGACGACGTCAAAAACTCCGCACCCGAGGCCTCAAAATTCAAAAAATTTCTCGACACAATTGATTCTATGGCCAATTCAACTGGAAGTGCAAACCCGAGAGGCAATCTGAAAACTTTTTAAAAACGGCGCACAAGTGTGCGCGCAATTTGGCTATGGGCGACGACGTCAAAAACTCCGCACCCGAGGCCTCAAATTCAAAAAATTTCTCGACACAATTGATCCTATTGCCAATTCAGCTAGAAGTGCAAACCCGAGAGGCAATCTGAAAAATTTTTAAAAACGGCGCACAAGTGTGCGCGCAATTTGGCTATGGGCGACGACGTCAAAAACTCCGCACCCGAGGCCTCAAATTCAAAAACCGTCTCGACACAATTGATTCTATGGCCAATTCAGTGAGGGATGCAAACCTAGGAGGCAATCTGAAAACTTTGTAAAAATGGCACACAACCATGCGCGCAAGTTTGGCTATGGGCGACGACGTCAAAAACTCCGCACCCAAGGCCTCAAATTCAAAAACCGTCTCGACACAATTGATTCTATGGCCAATTCAATGAGGGATGCAAACCTGGGAGGCAAACTAAAAACTTTGTAAAAACGACACACAACCATGCGCGCAAGTTTGGCTATGGGCGACGACGTCAAAAACTCCGCACCCGAGGCCTCAAATTCAAAAAATTTCTCGACACAATTGATTATATGGCCAATTCAACTGGAAGTGCAAACCCGAGAGGCAATCTGAAAACTTTGTAAAAACGGCACACAACCATGCGCGCAATTTTGGCTATGGGCGACGACGTCAAAAACTCCGCACCCGAGGCCTCAAATTCAAAAACCGTCTCGACACAATTGATTCTATGGCCAATTCAGTGAGGGATGCAAACCTAGGAGGCAATCTGAAAACTTTGTAAAAATGGCACACAACCATGCGCGCAAGTTTGGCTATGGGCGACGACGTCAAAAACTCCGCACCCAAGGCCTCAAATTTAAAAACCGTCTCGACACAATTGATTCTATGGCCAATTCAATGAGGGATGCAAACCTGGGAGGCAAACTAAAAACTTTGTAAAAACGACACACAACCATGCGCGCAAGTTTGGCTATGGGCGACGACGTCAAAAACTCCGCACCCGAGGCCTCAAATTCAAAAAATTTCTCGACACAATTGATTATATGGCCAATTCAACTGGAAGTGCAAACCCGAGAAGCAATCTGAAAACTTTGTAAAAACGGCACACAACCATGCGCGCAATTTTGGCTATGGGCGATGACGTCAAAAACTCCGCACCCGAGGCCTCAAATTCAAAAACCGTCTCGACACAATTGATTCTATGGCCAATTCAATGAGGGATGCAAACCTGGGAGGCAATCTGAAAACATTGTAAAAACGGCACACAACCATGCGCGCAAGTTTGGCTATGGGCGACGACGTCAAAAACTCCGCACCCGAGGCCTCAAATTCAAAAACCGTCTCGACACAATTGATTCTATGGCCAATTCAATGAGGGATGCAAACCTGGGAGGCAATCTGAAAACATTGTAAAAACGGCACACAACCATGCGCGCAAGTTTGGCTATGGGCGACGACGTCAAAAACTCCGCACCCGAGGCCTCAAATTCAAAAACCGTCTCGACACAATTGATTCTATGGCCAATTCTGCTGGTAATGAAAACCCGAGAGGCAATCTGAAAACTTTGTAAAAACGGCGCACAAGTGTGCGCACAATTTGGCTATGGGCGACGACGTCAAAAACTCCGCACCCGAGGCCTCAAATTCAAAAACCGTCTCGACACAATTGATTCTATGGCCAATTCAGCTAGAAGTGCAAACCCGAGAGGCAATCTGAAAACATTGTAAAAACGGCGCACAAGTGTGCGCGCAATTTGGCTATGGGCGACGACGTCAAAAACTCTGCACCCGAGGCCTCAAATTCAAAAACCGTCTCGACACAATTGATTCTATGGCCAATTCAGTGGGGGATGCAAACCAAGGAGGCAATCTGAAAACTTTGTAAAAACGACACACAACCATGCGCGCAATTTTGGCTATGGGCGACGACGTCAAAAACTCCGCACCCGAGGCCTCAAATTCAAAAACCGTCTCGACACAATTGATTCTATGGCCAATTCAGTGAGGGATGCAAACCTAGGAGGCAATCTGAAAACTTTGTAAAAACGGCACACAACCATGCGCGCAATTTTGGCTATGGGCGATGACGTCAAAAACTCCGCACCCGAGGCCTCAAATTCAAAAACCGTCTCGACACAATTGATTCTATGGCCAATTCAATGAGGGATGCAAACCTGGGAGGCAATCTGAAAACATTGTAAAAACGGCACACAACCATGCGCGCAAGTTTGGCTATGGGCGACGACGTCAAAAACTCCGCACCCGAGGCCTCAAATTCAAAAACCGTCTCGACACAATTGATTCTATGGCCAATTCAATGAGGGATGCAAACCTGGGAGGCAATCTGAAAACATTGTAAAAACGGCACACAACCATGCGCGCAAGTTTGGCTATGGGCGACGACGTCAAAAACTCCGCACCCGAGGCCTCAAATTCAAAAACCGTCTCGACACAATTGATTCTATGGCCAATTCTGCTGGAAATGAAAACCCGAGAGGCAATCTGAAAACTTTGTAAAAACGGCGCACAAGTGTGCGCGCAATTTGGCTATGGGCGACGACGTCAAAAACTCCGCACCCGAGGCCTCAAATTCAAAAACCGTCTCGAAACAATTGATTCTATGGCCAATTCAGCTAGAAGTGCAAACCCGAGAGGCAATCTGAAAACATTGTAAAAACGGCGCACAAGTGTGCGCGCAATTTGGCTATGGGCGACGACGTCAAAAACTCTGCACCCGAGGCCTCAAATTCAAAAACCGTCTCGACACAATTGATTCTATGGCCAATTCAGTGGGGGATGCAAACCAAGGAGGAAATCTGAAAACTTTGTAAAAACGACACACAACCATGCGCGCAATTTTGGCTATGGGCGACGACGTCAAAAACTCCGCACCCGAGGCCTCAAATTCAAAAACCGTCTCGACACAATTGATTCTATGGCCAATTCAGTGAGGGATGCAAACCTAGGAGGCAATCTGAAAACTTTGTAAAAATGGCACACAACCATGCGCGCAAGTTTGGCTATGGGCGACGACGTCAAAAACTCCGCACCCAAGGCCTCAAATTCAAAAACCGTCTCGACACAATTGATTCTATGGCCAATTCAATGAGGGATGCAAACCTGGGAGGCAAACTAAAAACTTTGTAAAAACGACACACAACCATGCGCGCAAGTTTGGCTATGGGCGACGACGTCAAAAACTCCGCACCCGAGGCCTCAAATTCAAAAAATTTCTCGACACAATTGATTATATGGCCAATTCAACTGGAAGTGCAAACCCGAGAGGCAATCTGAAAACTTTGTAAAAACGGCACACAACCATGCGCGCAATTTTGGCTATGGGCGATGACGTCAAAAACTCCGCACCCGAGGCCTCAAATTCAAAAACCGTCTCGACACAATTGATTCTATGGCCAATTCAATGAGGGATGCAAACCTGGGAGGCAATCTGAAAACATTGTAAAAACGGCACACAACCATGCGCGCAAGTTTGGCTATGGGCGACGACGTCAAAAACTCCGCACCCGAGGCCTCAAATTCAAAAACCGTCTCGACACAATTGATTATATGGCCAATTCAATGAGGGATGCAAACCTGGGAGGCAATCTGAAAACATTGTAAAAACGGCACACAACCATGCGCGCAAGTTTGGCTATGGGCGACGACGTCAAAAACTCCGCACCCGAGGCCTCAAATTCAAAAACCGTCTCGACACAATTGATTCTATGGCCAATTCTGCTGGAAATGAAAACCCGAGAGGCAATCTGAAAACTTTGTAAAAACGGCGCACAAGTGTGCGCGTAATTTGGCTATGGGCGACGACGTCAAAAACTCCGCACCCGAGGCCTCAAATTCAAAAACCGTCTCGACACAATTGATTCTATGGCCAATTCAGCTAGAAGTGCAAACCCGAGAGGCAATCTGAAAACATTGTAAAAACGGCGCACAAGTGTGCGCGCAATTTGGCTATGGGCGACGACGTCAAAAACTCTGCACCCGAGGCCTCAAATTCAAAAACCGTCTCGACACAATTGATTCTATGGCCAATTCAGTGGGGGATGCAAACCAAGGAGGCAATCTGAAAACTTTGTAAAAACGACACACAACCATGCGCGCAATTTTGGCTATGGGCGACGACGTCAAAAACTCCGCACCCGAGGCCTCAAATTCAAAAACCGTCTCGACACAATTGATTCTATGGCCAATTCAGTGAGGGATGCAAACCTAGGAGGCAATCTGAAAACTTTGTAAAAATGGCACACAACCATGCGCGCAAGTTTGGCTATGGGCGACGACGTCAAAAACTCCGCACCCAAGGCCTCAAATTCAAAAACCGTCTCGACACAATTGATTCTATGGCCAATTCAATGAGGGATGCAAACCTGGGAGGCAAACTAAAAACTTTGTAAAAACGACACACAACCATGCGCGCAAGTTTGGCTATGGGCGACGACGTCAAAAACTCCGCACCCGAGGCCTCAAATTCAAAAAATTTCTCGACACAATTGATTATATGGCCAATTCAACTGGAAGTGCAAACCCGAGAGGCAATCTGAAAACTTTGTAAAAACGGCACACAACCATGCGCGCAATTTTGGCTATGGGCGATGACGTCAAAAACTCCGCACCCGAGGCCTCAAATTCAAAAACCGTCTCGACACAATTGATTCTATGGCCAATTCAATGAGGGATGCAAACCTGGGAGGCAATCTGAAAACATTGTAAAAACGGCACACAACCATGCGCGCAAGTTTGGCTATGGGCGACGACGTCAAAAACTCCGCACCCGAGGCCTCAAATTCAAAAACCGTCTCGACACAATTGATTCTATGGCCAATTCTGCTGGAAATGAAAACCCGAGAGGCAATCTGAAAACTTTGTAAAAACGGCGCACAAGTGTGCGCGCAATTTGGCTATGGGCGACGACGTCAAAAACTCCGCACCCGAGGCCTCAAATTCAAAAACCGTCTCGACACAATTGATTCTATGGCCAATTCAGCTAGAAGTGCAAACCCGAGAGGCAATCTGAAAACATTGTAAAAACGGCGCACAAGTGTGCGCGCAATTTGGCTATGGGCGACGACGTCAAAAACTCTGCACCCGAGGCCTCAAATTCAAAAACCGTCTCGACACAATTGATTCTATGGCCAATTCAGTGGGGGATGCAAACCAAGGAGGAAATCTGAAAACTTTGTAAAAACGACACACAACCATGCGCGCAATTTTGGCTATGGGCGACGACGTCAAAAACTCCGCACCCGAGGCCTCAAATTCAAAAACCGTCTCGACACAATTGATTCTATGGCCAATTCAGTGAGGGATGCAAACCTAGGAGGCAATCTGAAAACTTTGTAAAAATGGCACACAACCATGCGCGCAAGTTTGGCTATGGGCGACGACGTCAAAAACTCCGCACCCAAGGCCTCAAATTCAAAAACCGTCTCGACACAATTGATTCTATGGCCAATTCAATGAGGGATGCAAACCTGGGAGGCAAACTAAAAACTTTGTAAAAACGACACACAACCATGCGCGCAAGTTTGGCTATGGGCGACGACGTCAAAAACTCCGCACCCGAGGCCTCAAATTCAAAAAATTTCTCGACACAATTGATTATATGGCCAATTCAACTGGAAGTGCAAACCCGAGAGGCAATCTGAAAACTTTGTAAAAACGGCACACAACCATGCGCGCAATTTTGGCTATGGGCGATGACGTCAAAAACTCCGCACCCGAGGCCTCAAATTCAAAAACCGTCTCGACACAATTGATTCTATGGCCAATTCAATGAGGGATGCAAACCTGGGAGGCAATCTGAAAACATTGTAAAAACGGCACACAACCATGCGCGCAAGTTTGGCTATGGGCGACGACGTCAAAAACTCCGCACCCGAGGCCTCAAATTCAAAAACCGTCTCGACACAATTGATTCTATGGCCAATTCAATGAGGGATGCAAACCTGGGAGGCAATCTGAAAACATTGTAAAAACGGCACACAACCATGCGCGCAAGTTTGGCTATGGGCGACGACGTCAAAAACTCCGCACCCGAGGCCTCAAATTCAAAAACCGTCTCGACACAATTGATTCTATGGCCAATTCTGCTGGAAATGAAAACCCGAGAGGCAATCTGAAAACTTTGTAAAAACGGCGCACAAGTGTGCGCGTAATTTGGCTATGGGCGACGACGTCAAAAACTCCGCACCCGAGGCCTCAAATTCAAAAACCGTCTCGACACAATTGATTCTATGGCCAATTCAGCTAGAAGTGCAAACCCGAGAGGCAATCTGAAAACATTGTAAAAACGGCGCACAAGTGTGCGCGCAATTTGGCTATGGGCGACGACGTCAAAAACTCTGCACCCGAGGCCTCAAATTCAAAAACCGTCTCGACACAATTGATTCTATGGCCAATTCAGTGGGGGATGCAAACCAAGGAGGCAATCTGAAAACTTTGTAAAAACGACACACAACCATGCGCGCAATTTTGGCTATGGGCGACGACGTCAAAAACTCCGCACCCGAGGCCTCAAATTCAAAAACCGTCTCGACACAATTGATTCTATGGCCAATTCAGTGAGGGATGCAAACCTAGGAGGCAATCTGAAAACTTTGTAAAAATGGCACACAACCATGCGCGCAAGTTTGGCTATGGGCGACGACGTCAAAAACTCCGCACCCAAGGCCTCAAATTCAAAAACCGTCTCGACACAATTGATTCTATGGCCAATTCAATGAGGGATGCAAACCTGGGAGGCAAACTAAAAACTTTGTAAAAACGACACACAACCATGCGCGCAAGTTTGGCTATGGGCGACGACGTCAAAAACTCCGCACCCGAGGCCTCAAATTCAAAAAATTTCTCGACACAATTGATTATATGGCCAATTCAACTGGAAGTGCAAACCCGAGAGGCAATCTGAAAACTTTGTAAAAACGGCACACAACCATGCGCGCAATTTTGGCTATGGGCGATGACGTCAAAAACTCCGCACCCGAGGCCTCAAATTCAAAAACCGTCTCGACACAATTGATTCTATGGCCAATTCAATGAGGGATGCAAACCTGGGAGGCAATCTGAAAACATTGTAAAAACGGCACACAACCATGCGCGCAAGTTTGGCTATGGGCGACGACGTCAAAAACTCCGCACCCGAGGCCTCAAATTCAAAAACCGTCTCGACACAATTGATTCTATGGCCAATTCAATGAGGGATGCAAACCTGGGAGGCAATCTGAAAACATTGTAAAAACGGCACACAACCATGCGCGCAAGTTTGGCTATGGGCGACGACGTCAAAAACTCCGCACCCGAGGCCTCAAATTCAAAAACCGTCTCGACACAATTGATTCTATGGCCAATTCTGCTGGAAATGAAAACCCGAGAGGCAATCTGAAAACTTTGTAAAAACGGCGCACAATTGTGCGCGCAATTTGGCTATGGGCGACGACGTCAAAAACTCCGCACCCGAGGCCTCAAATTCAAAAACCGTCTCGACACAATTGATTCTATGGCCAATTCAGCTAGAAGTGCAAACCCGAGAGGCAATCTGAAAAAATTGTAAAAACGGCGCACAAGTGTGCGCGCAATTTGGCTATTATGGGCGACGACGTCAAAAACTCTGCACCCGAGGCCTCAAATTCAAAAACCGTCTCGACACAATTGATTCAATGGCCAATTCAGTGAGGGATGCAAACCAAGGAGGCAATCTGAAAACTTTGTAAAAACGACACACAACCATGCGCGCAAGTTTGGCTATGGGCGACGACGTCAAAAACTCCGCACCCGAGGCCTCAAATTCAAAAACCGTCTCGACACAATTGATTCTATGGCCATTTTAATGAGGGGTGCAAACCTGGGAGGCAATCTGAAAACATTGTAAAAACGGCACACAACCATGCGCGCAAGTTTGGCTATGGGCGACGACGTCAAAAACTCCGCACCCGAGGCCTCAAATTCAAAAACCATCTCGACACAATTGATTCTATGGCCAATTCAGCTGGAAGTGCAAACCCGAGAGGCAATCTGAAAACTTTGTAAAAATGGCACACAACCATGCGCGCAAGTTTGGCTATGGGAGACGACGTCAAAAACTCCGCACCCGAGGCCTCAAATTCAAAAACCGTTTCGACACAATTGATTCTATGGCCAATTCAGCTGGTAATGCAAACCCGAGAGACAATCTGAAAACTTTGTAAAAACGGCGCACAAGTGTGCGCACAATTTGGCTATGGGCGACGACGTCAAAAACTCCGCACCCGAGGCCTCAAATTCAAAAATTTTCTCGACACAATTGATTCTATGGCCAATTCAACTGGAAGTGCAAACCCGAGAGGCAATCTGAAAACTTTTTTAAAAACGGCGCACAAGTGTGCGCGTAATTTGGCTATGGGCGACGACGTCAAAAACTCGGCACCCGAGGCCTCAAATTAAAAAAAAATTTCTCGACACAATTGATTCTATTGCCAATTCAGCTAGAAGTGCAAACCCGAGAGCCAATCTGAAAACTTTGTAAAAACGGCGCACAAGTGTACGCGCAATTTGGCTATGGGCGACGACGTCAAAAACTCCGCACCCGAGGCCTCAAATTCAAAAACCGTCTCGACACAATTGATCATATGGCCAATTCAGTGAGGGATGCAAACCTGGGAGGCAATCTGAAAATTTTGTAAAAACGGCACACAACCATGCGCGCAAGTTTGGCTATGGGCGACGACGTCAAAAACTCCGCACCCGAGGCCTCAAATTCAAAAAATTTCTCGACACAATTGATTATATGGCCAATTCAACTGGAAGTGCAAACCCGAGAGGCAATATGAAAACTTTGTAAAAACGGAACACAACCATGCGCGCAAGTTTGGCTATGGGCGACGACGTCAAAAACTCCGCACCCGAGGCGTCAAATTCAAAAACCGTCTCGACACAATTGATTCTATGGCCAATTCAATGAGGGATGCAAACCTGGGAGGCAATCTGAAAACTTTGTAAAAACGGCACACAACCATGCGCGCATGTTTGGCTATGGGCGACGACGTCAAAAACTCCGCACCCGAGGCCTCAAATTCAAAAATTTTCTCGACACAATTGATTATATGGCCAATTCAACTGGAAGTGCAAACCCGAGAGGCAATATGAAAACTTTGTAAAAACGGAACACAACCATGCGCGCAAGTTTGGCTATGGGCGACGACGTCAAAAACTCCGCACCCGAGGCGTCAAATTCAAAAACCGTCTCGACACAATTGATTCTATGGCCAATTCAGCTGGAAATGAAAACCCGAGAGGCAATCTGAAAACTTTGTAAAAACGGCGCACAAGTGAGCGCGCAATTTGGCTATGGGCGACGACGTCAAAAACTCCGCACCCGAGGCCTCAAATTCAAAAACCGTCTCGACACAATTGATTCTATTGCCAATTCAGCTGGAAATGCAAACCCGAGAGGCAATCAGAAAACTTTGTAAAAACGGCGCACAAGTGTGCGCACAATTTGGCTATGGGCGACGACGTCAAAAACTCCGCACCCGAGTCCTCAAAATTTAAAAAATTTCTCGACACAATTGATTCTATGGCCAATTCAACTGGAAGTGCAAACCCGAGAGGCAATCTGAAAACTTTTTAAAAACGGCGCACAAGTGTGCGCGCAATTTGGCTATGGGCGACGACGTCAAAAACTCCGCACCCGAGGCCTCAAATTCAAAAAATTTCTCGACACAATTGATTCTATTGCCAATTCAGCTAGAAGTGCAAACCCGAGATGCAATCTGAAAAATTTTTAAAAACGGCGCACAAGTGTGCGCGCAATTTGGCTATGGGCGACGACGTCAAAAACTCCGCACCCGAGGCCTCAAATTCAAAAACCGTCTCGACACAATTGATTCTATGGCCAATTCAGTGAGGGATGCATACCTGGGAGGCAATCTGAAAACATTGTAAAAATGGCACACAACCATGCGCGCAAGTTTGGCTATGGGCGACGACGTCAAAAACTCCGCACCCAAGGCCTCAAATTCTAAAACCGTCTCGACACAATTGATTCTATGGCCAATTCAATGAGGGATGCAAACCTGGGAGGCAATCTGAAAACTTTGTAAAAACAACACACAACCATGCGCGCAAGTTTGGCTATGGGCGACGACGTCAAAAACTCCGCACCCGAGGCCTCAAATTCAAAAAATTTCTCGACACAATTGATTATATGGCCAATTCAACTGGAAGTGCAAACCCGAGAGGCAATCTGAAAACTTTGTAAAAACGGCACACAACCATGCGCGCAATTTTGGCTATGGGCGACGACGTCAAAAACTCCGCACCCGAGGCCTCAAATTCAAAAACCGTCTCGACACAATTGATTATATGGCCAATTCAATGAGGGATGAAAACCTGGGAGGCAATCTGAAAACATTGTAAAAACGGCACACAACCATGCGCGCAAGTTTGGCTATGGGCGACGACGTCAAAAACTCCGCACCCGAGGCCTCAAATTCAAAAACCATCTCGACACAATTGATTCTATGGCCAATTCAGCTGGAAGTGCAAACCCGAGAGGCAATCTGAAAACTTTGTAAAAATGGCACACAACCATGCGCGCAAGTTTGGCTATGGGAGACGACGTCAAAAACTCCGCACCCGAGGCCTCAAATTCAAAAACCGTCTCGACACAATTGATTCTATGGCCAATTCAGCTGGAAATGAAAACCCGAGAGGCAATCTGAAAACTTTGTAAAAATGGCGCACAAGTGTGCGCGCAATTTGGCTATGCGCGACGACGTCAAAAACTCCGCACCCGAGGCCTCAAATTCAAAAACCGTTTCGACACAATTGATTCTATGGCCAATTCAGCTGGTAATGCAAACCCGAGAGACAATCTGAAAACTTTGTAAAAACGGCGCACAAGTGTGCGCACAATTTGGCTATGGGCGACGACGTCAAAAACTCCGCACCCGAGGCCTCAAATTCAAAAATTTTCTCGACACAATTGATTCTATGGCCAATTCAACTGGAAGTGCAAACCCGAGAGGCAATCTGAAAACTTTTTTAAAAACGGCGCACAAGTGTGCGCGTAATTTGGCTATGGGCGACGACGTCAAAAACTCGGCACCCGAGGCCTCAAATTAAAAAAAAATTTCTCGACACAATTGATTCTATTGCCAATTCAGCTAGAAGTGCAAACCCGAGAGCCAATCTGAAAACTTTGTAAAAACGGCGCACAAGTGTACGCGCAATTTGGCTATGGGCGACGACGTCAAAAACTCCGCACCCGAGGCCTCAAATTCAAAAACCGTCTCGACACAATTGATCATATGGCCAATTCAGTGAGGGATGCAAACCTGGGAGGCAATCTGAAAATTTTGTAAAAACGGCACACAACCATGCGCGCAAGTTTGGCTATGGGCGACGACGTCAAAAACTCCGCACCCGAGGCCTCAAATTCAAAAAATTTCTCGACACAATTGATTATATGGCCAATTCAACTGGAAGTGCAAACCCGAGAGGCAATATGAAAACTTTGTAAAAACGGAACACAACCATGCGCGCAAGTTTGGCTATGGGCGACGACGTCAAAAACTCCGCACCCGAGGCGTCAAATTCAAAAACCGTCTCGACACAATTGATTCTATGGCCAATTCAATGAGGGATGCAAACCTGGGAGGCAATCTGAAAACTTTGTAAAAACGGCACACAACCATGCGCGCATGTTTGGCTATGGGCGACGACGTCAAAAACTCCGCACCCGAGGCCTCAAATTCAAAAATTTTCTCGACACAATTGATTATATGGCCAATTCAACTGGAAGTGCAAACCCGAGAGGCAATATGAAAACTTTGTAAAAACGGAACACAACCATGCGCGCAAGTTTGGCTATGGGCGACGACGTCAAAAACTCCGCACCCGAGGCGTCAAATTCAAAAACCGTCTCGACACAATTGATTCTATGGCCAATTCAGCTGGAAATGAAAACCCGAGAGGCAATCTGAAAACTTTGTAAAAACGGCGCACAAGTGAGCGCGCAATTTGGCTATGGGCGACGACGTCAAAAACTCCGCACCCGAGGCCTCAAATTCAAAAACCGTCTCGACACAATTGATTCTATTGCCAATTCAGCTGGAAATGCAAACCCGAGAGGCAATCAGAAAACTTTGTAAAAACGGCGCACAAGTGTGCGCACAATTTGGCTATGGGCGACGACGTCAAAAACTCCGCACCCGAGTCCTCAAAATTTAAAAAATTTCTCGACACAATTGATTCTATGGCCAATTCAACTGGAAGTGCAAACCCGAGAGGCAATCTGAAAACTTTTTAAAAACGGCGCACAAGTGTGCGCGCAATTTGGCTATGGGCGACGACGTCAAAAACTCCGCACCCGAGGCCTCAAATTCAAAAAATTTCTCGACACAATTGATTCTATTGCCAATTCAGCTAGAAGTGCAAACCCGAGATGCAATCTGAAAAATTTTTAAAAACGGCGCACAAGTGTGCGCGCAATTTGGCTATGGGCGACGACGTCAAAAACTCCGCACCCGAGGCCTCAAATTCAAAAACCGTCTCGACACAATTGATTCTATGGCCAATTCAGTGAGGGATGCATACCTGGGAGGCAATCTGAAAACATTGTAAAAATGGCACACAACCATGCGCGCAAGTTTGGCTATGGGCGACGACGTCAAAAACTCCGCACCCAAGGCCTCAAATTCAAAAACCGTCTCGACACAATTGATTCTATGGCCAATTCAATGAGGGATGCAAACCTGGGAGGCAATCTGAAAACTTTGTAAAAACAACACACAACCATGCGCGCAAGTTTGGCTATGGGCGACGACGTCAAAAACTCCGCACCCGAGGCCTCAAATTCAAAAAATTTCTCGACACAATTGATTATATGGCCAATTCAACTGGAAGTGCAAACCCGAGAGGCAATCTGAAAACTTTGTAAAAACGGCACACAACCATGCGCGCAATTTTGGCTATGGGCGACGACGTCAAAAACTCCGCACCCGAGGCCTCAAATTCAAAAACCGTCTCGACACAATTGATTATATGGCCAATTCAATGAGGGATGAAAACCTGGGAGGCAATCTGAAAACATTGTAAAAACGGCACACAACCATGCGCGCAAGTTTGGCTATGGGCGACGACGTCAAAAACTCCGCACCCGAGGCCTCAAATTCAAAAACCGTCTCGACACAATTGATTCTATGGCCAATTAAGCTGGAAATGAAAACCCGAGAGGCAATCTGAAAACTTTGTAAAAACGGCGCACAAGTGTGCGCGCAATTTGGCTATGGGCGACGACGTTAAAAACTCCGCACCCGAGGCCTCAAATTCAAAAACCGTCTCGACACAATTGATTCTATGGCCAATTCAGCTAGAAGTGCAAACCCGAGAGGCAATCTGAAAACATTGTAAAAACGGCGCACAAGTGTGCGCGCAATTTGGCTATGGGCGACGACGTCAAAAACTCTGCACCCGAGGCCTCAAATTCAAAAACCGTCTCGACACAATTGATTCTATGGCCAATTCAGTGAGGGATGCAAACCAAGGAGGCAATCTGAAAACTTAGTAAAAACGGCACACAACCATGCGCGCAAGTTTGGCTATGGGCGACGACGTCAAAAACTCCGCACCCGAGGCCTCAAATTCAAAAACCGTCTCGACACAATTGATTATATGGCCAATTCAATGAGGGATGCAAACCTGGGACGCAATCTGAAAACATTGTAAAAACGGCACACAACCATGCGCGCAAGTTTGGCTATGGGCGACGACGTCAAAAACTCCGCACCTGAGGCCTCAAATTCAAAAACCGTCTCGACACAATTGATTCTATGGCCAATTCAGCTGGAAATGAAAACCCGAGAGGCAATCTGATAACTTTGTAAAAACGGCGCACAAGTGTGCGCGCAATTTGGCTATGGGCGACGAC